>JACGCM010000452.1:0-1385130 GCA_014058105.1 Kingdonia uniflora
AGAGTCCGTAGGTTTGGTAGTATGGCAGAGCATAGGAGTGAAAAGCTTTGGGGTGTATTTGGCCTTCATATTTTGTGCCCAGATTTTGTAAGTTTCTTTGATGATGCGCCAAAAAGTTTTTCCATAAGGGTTTGTATGATTTAAGGCCGTTGCGAATCACCAAGGCCACCAGTTTTTAGAGGTGACAAATATTCTTCCATTTGATAAATTGGGTTTTTAGATTTTCCCTCTGTTAGTTCCAGAAGAAACCAGCGTTAATGGAGTCCAGCTTGTTGCAAATTTTTTGGGAGAGGGGAAAACAGACATAAGGAAAGAAGGAATTGCGAGTTAACAACTTAATCAGGGTGAGTCTGCCAGCCTGGGGAAAGAATTTTTCTTTCAACCCTCGACACGGCTGGACACCCTAGAAATAATGTCATGAAAGTTGTAACTTTGGACCGATCAAAGGCCAGCGGAGCTCTGGAGGTATTTGTCTCCCGAACGTGTCATTTTAATGTGCAGGCTCCGCGGAATGAGTCTGTGGCGTGGGGTGGGTAGTTCTTGCTGAAGAGATAGCAAAATTATCAAGGATTTATCTCTTGCCCGATACTGGGTGAAGTTGTTGAGGGCGTCTTTAGGGCTCAGTTCTCCATTAGCGTTACAGAATAACACAGTCGTCATCGGGGAAGAGGAGGTGGGAGATAGGGGCGCTGCTTCTCGCGTTTTATCCATGGATGTTGCCCTTGAGCTATTTATGGATGATATTCTAGAGAGGACTGCCGAACAGCTGAGAAACAGGAGCTGGGGAGAGGGGGTCGCCTTGCCTAATGCCTTGAGGTTAAAGAAAAAAGTCTTGTAGTAGAAATGCAATTGTTGGATCCAGGCGCCACCATACGCAGAAGCCAATGGATTTCATGGTGTCATCCAGGAAACTCCATTTTTTGTTTTTTTTTTTTTTTTCTTTTTTGTTTTTTTTAACCATATCAAAGGCCTTACTCAAGTTCAGCTTTACGACAATTGCGGCTGGATGTCCTTCTTCTTTTGGAGGCTGTCAGCAATTCTTGAGACCAATGTATGTTATCGAAATCTGTTATGCCGGAGGATGAAGGCGTTTTGCGCAGATAGATAATCTTGTGAGGACGGGTCGAAGTCTGGTGATAGGAGTTTGGAGATGATCTTAAATTTAACAGTGCAGAGGCTGATGGCTCTATAGTTTCAGGTTTATCAGGGTGTTTTCTTAGGAATGAGAGTAATTGTGTCAGTTTGTGATTGAACTCAGCTAGAAGGTTGCCCATTGTGGAGAAAGCCAGGGTGCAATTAAAGAGGTTTGCTTAACAGTGTCCCGGATTTCTGGTAGAAAAGCGGCGGTTAAAAACCTCTGGTCGGGAGATTTATGCAGGGTCATAGAAAAATGGCATCCTTTATCTCCTCCATAGTGGGGTCCTGGGTAAGCATAAAATTTTCGTCGTCGGTGATCAGCTTCTCCATAATGTCAAGTTTGGATTTAATGGGGGGGGGGGGGGGGGGGGGGGGGGTGGCGAGGGGGTGAAGATATCGCTACGCTAACCGATAAATGTGTCCCCAATATCGTTTCTTCGTTGACCCCAAGTGCCTCGGTTTATGAATTTTCCTGAATCTCATGTGTCTTCTACGACCTATGGTGATAGGTGGAAGAATTTTGTTCCTGTCGCATCGCGGAGCTAGGTCTCCCAGGATTTATCGCGCCAAAGGGATTCTTCGTGGTTAGGAAGGGTGTTAAGCTAGTTTGAAGGTTTGCCTATAAGGTGATATTATTATCAGTCGTTTTATACTTTCGGGTTTCCTCAATTGGTTCTGAGACGATGGGATATGAGGGTATGCAGTTAAATTCCTTTTGTTCCAGGGCAGTGATCAGATTTAGCGAAACGAAGTTTTTTACAAGCCGGAGGACGAGATCCACGGATTGGGGAACCGCCCAAGACCTTGTCAATGATCTCCTGGTAATGCGCATGCTTAGTCCAAGCGAATTGGAAATGGAATTGTTTGGAAGTGTGGGGTGGTTTGATTCGGTGTTCAGGACAATGGGACATGATCCGATCCGATGACAGGGAGTGTCTGGATGGACGGCTTAGGGAATGAAGTGCTCCAGGGATATGAGACCAGCGGCTGGTCTAGCCTCTGTTGATTAGATCACCAACATCTATGTTTGTTGGACCACGTAAACCGGGACATCCGTGGCTCCGTAGATCAATATGGCGGTATCGAAAATGATTCTTCCATAGGGTATAGGCCGAGGGGCAAAATGACACTCTCCCAATATTTTTTCAGTTCAAAAGTAATACAGTTCAGAATATCCCTTATGATGATCCAGGGAATCGAAATGGATGTAGCAAGATTGGCAATGGAGGCCTAGTAACTGGCTTTATGAGCCGAGTCACGGGGGCCATAAGTGAAGGAGCAGAGCCAGGGAATCGGCTCCTAATCGGGTGAGTTGGAAGGAGCGTGAAAAAGGATGAGTATATCGATACTGTTGGGGGAGGAAGCGAGGATAGTGAGTTTAGTGGTAGAGCTCCACGCAAGCCAGAGCCCACCTCCATGGTTCAAAGTAGCTTTAACACAGTGAGAGTGAGGCAGGCCCAGGCTGCTGAGCTTATGGAGGGAATCCGGGTTATAAGCTTTGGTTTCAGTAAGAAAGATAATGTCGGGGTTGAGCTTGAAGTTGTGAGCTCTCAGCTCCCTTAGGGTGGACTTTTTCCAGTCCCCCTATAATTCTAGGCTATGATAATCATAAGTAACTGAGGGCCGGTGTTGGGCCCGCTTCCGAGTTTTGGATAATTGGGGTTGTATGAGATTTCGTTTGGGTGGTGAGGTGGCTTATGGGAGTAGGCAGGGTAGGAGCAGAATACCATTTCTTAGGGCAAAGAGGTTGCGTGAGCTTAGCGAGTTTATCCTGGTTTAGACCAGTGGGGCTAGAAAGCCAGCTCTGCGCTTTAGAAGTGAAACAACGTCTCAGGTCAACAAAATTTCCTCTAGTATCTTCTAGATTATGGCTAGCATGAGCTCTATTAGGAACAGGCTTCAGTTTTTGTTTTCGCCAAAATTGGCGAATCCAGTGAATAATCCGGCCTGTGGATCGACCTTGGTAAGGATCTATACTATGCATATTACTCCTGGCCGGATGATTAAGTTTAGAGTATAGGTTTATAGTCTTGTTCCATTGTTTGGGAAGAGCCTTAGTGGTATTATCGTTTTCCTTTTTGGGCCCTTGTGGGGCCGGGTCAGGCGGATACTCTCTTTTACTATGAGGCCAAACCTTCTCAGAAGAATAGATGTGTGTGTTGGTGTGTGCAGACAGTCCTATAGCAGCAAGTTTTACGGCCTTCATTTTAGTTTTGATAGCTTGTTTAAGGCGTCTCCGATTATATACAAAAGGTTCCAACAAACAATATACACTCGAAACGGCTTTGCAAGCATGAACGGGATAGAGAGTATAATCATACAAGTGCTTGTGTGTGCCAAACTGAAATTGAGATATGTTAAACTAAAACTGAGTTAAGGTACGTACCTTGGTAGAGCCGGGGTGTTCCTCACTAGCGTCATCTGTTATGAGAGTGTCTCGTTTCCGTTTGGTTGATTGTTGTTTCTTTGCGTGGCTCTCGTAATCCCTTGTTTCAGTGTCATCTTCAGGAAGAGGTCTGCTTCGCTGTGGGTTGCTCCAGCCGGGTTGGGAGTGGCTGTAGCTGCGGTCCGTGCCGGCGTCCGCTGGGAAGAGGTCGGAGTGCCGTGGTGTTTTCCACCCATTGCTTTCCGTAGAGGAAGAGTATCCCACCTCTAATGGCTCTGTTTCCTCTGAGGAGTCATGTCGGGTTGAGAGCTGAGGGAGAGAGCCGAGGTTGGCCGGGAAGACATAGTGTGTGTTAGCTGGTCGTTGTGTGGGTCTCAGAGGCCTAGCAGGGGTGGGCTTAAAGATAATTTGAAAACTCTGAGCTTTATAGGCTTGGTTTGAAGCAATGTCCCGAACACATTTGTTATTAGGGTCGGGCTGATCCGGAGAGTTTGATCTGGATTCAAACAATAAGGTTCTGGGCTTGATATTTGGGCTTGGGGTAAGTCTGGACTCACTAGAAGGCTGAGAATAAGCGGCGTCAGCGGGAGTGAGTTTGGGCTTAAAATGTTGGTCTCTCTGCCCTATGAATTCATCTGTCAGTTTGGTGAGGCCCACACCCTATTGGAACAGCTCCTGACAAATGAGAGGTTGATGTGTAGTGTGATTAAAGTTTGAGGGCCCCACAACATGTTCGTCATAAATGCTTCCAACCGTTGGGAGTGATTTGAGTTTGAAAAGGAGATTTTCTCGTGGTTTTACGTAGGCAGCGCCTTGGGCAGTCTGTATACAGGTTTTAGAAACAGCTCGGGGTCTGACATCCAAAAGAGTTAGGTTTTGCTTCACCGGACGAGGTGACCATCCGATCGGTGCTTGATCAGATAGTTGAATGTTTGTATCAAAAGTCCTCCTAGTCGGAGATGGGTGTTGTTCTTTCCTCGTCCAAGCTTGGAGTCTCTCCATTGCTCGTTGGAGAATCCCGCCGACGTCGTCATAACTGTTTTGTGGGTTCGGTGAGTTAACCACAAGGTCAGCCGGGACTGTTGGGATGTATGTCGAACAATTTCCACTTCCTTGGTGCTTGTCAAAAGGTTGATGTAGGTTGAACGACACCGAGTGTCGTGGTGGGTTAACTTGGATATGAACTCCAAAGGGAAATTCATATCTGCCAGTGACATTCAGACTATTGCGTTCATGGCGGAATGTGTTAAAATGTGTACAGAGTGCGAGGGGATGGTTAATAATTCCACAGAACTGGCAAAAACCTTCCAATCTTTCGTACTTTACTTTGTGGGTGACGTTGTCGAAGCATCCCCGCCTAGGTATGGAGATAGGGAGTACTAACGGAGTGTATGCGGATAGCCGAACAAGGATCCGGGTGAAGCTAGTTTTAAGAGTTTCGGCCTCCTCCGTTTGGTCGTCATATCTCACGAACTCACCAATAGTATTGCCAATGTCGGTCAATGTGTCAACGTCCATGAGGCAAATAGGCAGCCTTGACACTTGCACCCAACACAGATGCCCTTGGAACGTAACCTCGAACTGATGTAGAAGAGGGTTGTAATGTTGTTGGAGGATCGAGAAGCCATGAATGTTTGCTGGAAGAGTATTGAGGATAGTGTGTAGGTCGATTTTGGATTATAAATTTGCGATGAAAATCTTCGAATTTTGTTCGAAGGAGATTGGCGGCATACACGATATAAGTTTAGGCCATTCCCTTTTAATGCCTTCTATGATCAACTGTTCACGTATGGATGAGGAGATAGACTTGAAAGCCATGGAAAATTTCCACTTGTTCTTGAGAACTTCCCATTTTTCAGGGTTGAGTTTTAAAACAGGGATGGGTTCGTGGGTTGTGCAACTATTCATCAATTCAGCGATGTTTGATTTCTGTGGATCTTCTTCTGTCTCTTGCATGATACAGATTGGGTGAGAGAAAACAACTGAAGGAACTGTAAAGGTGCAAGTCAGAACTCTAAAATGTAAACAAAGATGAGGAGAAAATGATTTAGGAGAGAAAAGGAAAAGAAAGTGGTGGGGTCTGGGAGGATGATTTGATCTTGGGTGAGGTGGGTGAGGAAAAAGAGGAGGTGGGATAGTTGTTGGTCTTTGAGAAGCTCCTCATTTGTGAATAAACATGTCTTACCAAAACCCTCTAAGGGCCCGTTTGTTTACTTCGAATATCCTAGTTATTCCTTCAAAAATAGGTGTTTGGATAAGGATAATAATTGAGATGATCTCCTAGACTAACACAGTAACTGACGATTTGAATATCTAAAGACTATCGATTTTCGAGGTATCCAAAAACAAATATCTTAACAAAAAAATAACTTAAACCATCGTCTCTCATCACTCTTTCTCAGGTCTCTCTCTTCACAATTATAAAAAGCCATCGCTCTCTCATCTCTCTCTCTCTTCACAATTATAAAGAATCTGAGTGTATATAATTGCGGAAGAAGCGTCTCTCTCTCCCTCGCGTCTACAATACAATTGGTAAAATTTGTTCAAGTCTAATTTTTTTGAACTTGAAATTTATTTATTCTATAAACTCAAGCATGTAATATTTCAATTGGGTTTTAAATCAGAATTGGTTAAAATTGGCTAATTTTGTTGCTGTTGTAGTTCACATAAACCCAATGAACTGCTTTTATTAGCTCTAGCCTGCCATTGTTGAAGAATACCTTGAATATGATGATTTAAGTAGTATTAGAGTACTCCATGTTCATTCAAAGAGGAAGGGTTGAAGAAATTGTGTAGATATCTGATAACCTATAATGACATAGAGGGATTATTAATCATGCAATGTTAACCTATATTTTTTGTCATATGTTCTAATGTATTTCCATGGATGAACATAGATGGGAATAGTTCTTGCATCTGAGTTAGTGCTCCTTATTGTCTGTTCCTTTTGTGAGGGGTTGGCCGGCCAGAGAGAAGTAACAAAATTGCGAGGCAATAAATCTGGTAGGAGAGTGGACTGAGAGAGAAAGTTAGTACCCGGGAGTTCTTTAAGAGTTGTAGGGAGTCAAGTTAAGAAAGTAGCTGAAAATTGAGTAACTAGATGCTGAAAGTTAAACTACAAATCCAACAAATGCATATACCTTTTGCTCTTTTCTTGTTCCTTTTTTCTGCAACTTTACTTTTTCTGCTGCTTATTTTTTATTTGTGCACCTCTATCACTCTCCCCTTTGCCAATTATTTTTGATCCTCCATCTTTTTGCCTCATTCGCCTCCTTTTGTCAGCGTTGTTATTCTTCATCAAAATCCCATTCATAGATTTTGTAGTCTCCAACTTCTTCTGTCTTTCCTAGGTAAAGAACCTTCTGAAGCAATTTACTCTTTGATTCTCTTTTTTACCTCCTCTTTTGAGACTCTGTACACTTCTTCAAATATGTAGTTTTTCTAAGTATTTGTACTTTGACCATCTATGAACTTCAAAGTCGTGACGGGTAATTTTGTATAGGCCAGGATGATTACTGCTATTTTAAGAATGCACATTTTAACTACTGCATTGGACTTGAACCAATCCCTTTGAGGGTTGATGAAGAGTAATTAGGGAAAATAAAATGCATTTTTTTTCAATAGCATCTGGGAACTTTTATCAAAAGCTAGAAGCCAAGAATGGTGTTGATGAAGAGTAATGATTGTAAACCTTGTTCTGTTTTACCAACTTTTCTTGTTATCTATATCTTTTGTTGGCATTAAGACTCTGGAGTTTTCCTCAAATATACATGAGAAGAGAGTTTTGGGCTATTAGGTGTCCTGGTATACTGTGAAAATATGGACTAAAATGTGTCTCCACTGCCACAATTTTGAATGTTCAAGAAACTCTAGGTGCATGTTTAAGATGTGGCATTAAAACAGTTTTCTGGTCCATCTCCGGTGGGTAGTAGAATCAATGGAGTTATTATTGAAAGAAAACCTGAAATAAATTGCACAGACAAAACTGAAAGTGCTAAGTTATCATCGGACCATTAAACCGTTAGCAACATAACACATTGGATTTACAATTTAAAAAAAAATGTAAATCATTAACATGGGGATACTCACATACAGTCGCTTGTGTCCTTCAACTCTATCATATATTGATGGTAATAGGTTAATAGCGGTGCACATTAAAAATGACATGATTCACCCCTCTTAACCTAGAAGTACCTGTTACCTGAGCAATAGATTCAAGGATCATCTCCGAGCTTGTAATAGTGCTCTCTGCATTAAACTAATCTTCTACGAGGGTTTTTCTATGACATAATATGCTCTAGTTAGGTG
This sequence comes from Kingdonia uniflora, assembly GCA_014058105.1. NCBI lineage: Eukaryota > Viridiplantae > Streptophyta > Magnoliopsida > Ranunculales > Circaeasteraceae > Kingdonia > Kingdonia uniflora. Next base: position 7,832 of record JACGCM010000452.1, read on the forward strand.
TTTCTAGTTGATTATGTTCTTTTGAGATTTTTATATTAGTCTTGAATGGATGGTTATTTTTTTCATTGGCTGGTAAAGCTTAGCTGCCGAAACCTTACCCTGAAAGACTATTGATAGTACTTTCCCCATTTATAGATCCTGCATTACGGAAAAAATAAAAAATACTAAGTGATTTGCATGTTGTTAGCACTGTTATGATGATAGGCTTGAGTGTTTGTTTCATTAATATATTGAGTGTTTGTTTCATTAATATGTTTGGTAGGTTACCAAAAATTCAAAAAGCGGGACAATTTTTTTTTATGCATTAGAATGAAAAAATTGAGGATTCAAATCATTTTCAATATCTTTGGTTTTAAGTAACAAAGAGTTAACCTTCGATTCCTGAACATGTATTCATGCGTGCATTGAGTATCTTTTTGGGATATTCTGGATTATTACTTTGAACAAGAAGTATTCTTTTATGGGTAATCACTGGGTAAATTTTGGGAATATCTATTGTTCTCTGTTAAAAGCACCTTTATCTAATCCTAAAAGCTACCATGTTTTGTATTGGCTCTCATGTTGTTTATCTGTTATTGTGTGCCCTTTGTTCATAATACTTCTTGGTTGATTTTCAGTGCCCCCATCAAAGACAACTTGCTAAAAATAATTTGCCCCACTTACTACTTCAGGTGTGTTTTCTTTTACAATTTGAGCTCAGTTATTACATTATTTTTTAATTAAATTGCTTGCAATATATTGTTTGAAGTACAAAATCTCTTTTTTCTTAGCTAGGCGGTAATGTTTAGATATTTATTACTTGCGACATGACATGATATATGTTTCAAAACGCTAAGAATCACCCTCCTGTGGAATTAATAATAAAGTCAATATGTAGGATGGCTACTAGGGAGGAAGAGGGAACAAGTGTAGTCATAATAATGGTATATTTGCTTTATGCGGCCGCAATGATTTATAAAAGGAGACCATTACCTAGACAACCTATAGTAAATAGAGACCATGAAAGGAGACTTTTAGTACAAAGGATGTATGTAGAGAGTGATAAAAATTGTCACGAGCAATTGCGCATGAACAGAAATGTGTTTTGAATGTTAATGAGTCGTTTAAGAAGGCATGGCTTATGTGATTCAAGGTTTTTGACGGCTGAGGAACAATTAGCAATGTTCCTTCACACTGTAGGACACGACCAAAGGAACTCTACTACGAAATTTACGTTCATACGTTCTGGGGAAACTGTTAGTCGATACCTACACAGTACACGAAATGCAATGATAGGTCTCTGCAAGGAAGTATTTAAGCAAGCACGCGCTATTAATTCACCTACAAGCGATTCGAGTTATACAAGGAGCTGGCACCATTACTTTGAGGTGAAACTTAATTCCTCTTTAATTTTTATTAATATTGAGTTTTCAAGTATTTTAAAAAAAATTACTATTATGAATTATATAGGATATGGTGGGTGCCATAGATGGAACGTATATCCTCGCATAAGTACCAGTTGCTGACCAAGCAAGGTATCGAAATAGAAAAGGTGATATTCGTCAAAATGTCCTAATGGCGTGTACATTTGATATGCGACTAACGTATGTTCTCGCGGGATGGGAAGGGTCTGCACATGACAGTAAAGTGTTGAAGGATGCAGTCGCTCGTGTAGGGGACCGGTTAATCATTCCCGCTGGTACATAACGATCCATCGTATTAAATACTATAGATGTGAATTATTTTGAAGAAAAACCTCTAATTACATATCATACATAGGTCATTCTTATCTTGCCGATGCTGGATTTCAACATGTCCCTGAAATTTTTCCCCCATTTCGAGGCACTCGATATCATTTGAATGACACTCGTAGATGAAATTCAAGAAATGCAAGAAAATTATATAATTATCGACATTCGTCATTACGTAATGTAATTGAAAGAACATTCGGACTTCTAAAGAAATGATTTGCATATTTGAGGACTTCGCTATTCTTTGATATTAAGACGTAAAAAAGAATGTTACGTGCATGTTGTGCCTTACACAACTTTATCTTGGACGTTGATCCATTTGACTTATGCGAGAATGAAGTTGATCCTACAGAGGGGGAGGAAGAGCATGATGATGTACCTATAGAAGAACATATAGTTTTCGAGCATTCACCTTTATGGATAGCAAAAAGAGTTGCCTTAGCAGACTTAATGTGGCAAGAATACAATCCATGATCTTGTATTAATCTAGCTTGTTAATTATTGATTAGTTTTTGGGTTTTTAAGGTTTAGTAGACGTTGTTAGTGTACTTTTAATTATTATTTTATTTTCTATTTGATATATAGATTTTTAATCACTAATTGACATGTGAACTTACTTCTCAGTAGATTTAATAAATTAATTGAAACCTACAGTTAAGAATGGCACCAACATCTGGGAGGGTTTATTTGAGATGGGACGAGAAAATGGATACTATCTTTATCAATACATTATTGGAACAAAGGCAACACGGCCAAAAAGCTGCGAGCGGCTGGAGCTTGATGGCATATAACAAAGCTTCTTTTAACTTGAAAAGGGAATCGAATCTAGATGTTACTGCTGAGCAATGCAAAACTCGGTGGAAGACATTAAAAGCAAATCACCTTCTCGTCAAAAAAGTTGTTGAATCGAGTGGCTTTGGGTGGAATGAAGAAACTCAGTTGGTAACGGCTGAGGAGATGGTCTGGAAAGAATTTATTGAGGTATATATTTTAGTGAAAGAATAATTTATTCTTTAATAATATAAATTATTACGATCTTACCCATGTTATTTGTTAGAGAGATCCATCGGTGAAGAACTACCGGGATAAAACAATCCCGTATTATCGAGACTTGGACATTTTAGTCGGAAAGATTATGCGGCAGGTGCAGAAGCTGGCACAGGAAATGATGAAACAAACATCCCACAAGAAGGTAATAATATTATTTTATTTTTAGAAATATTTAGTACATACAACTACGCTTTTATAAGTTTGTTATATCAGGTTTTGAAGTCAATAATGAAAGAGTCGAGTCTGTTTATTTCACTATTGACGAGAGAACCCCGAATCGTGTTTCATCTTCAACAACTCCTGGTGCCTCTGCTCCTTCTGGTGCTTCGGCTCCTAAAAGGAATAAAGTTCGTCGTGATAGTTTGGATAGAGAGGGAGCTATAGAAAAATTAGCGTTTGCAGCTGACAAACTTGTAGGAAATGTGGGACGACCTGATTTGGCTGTGTTGGAAAAAGAGTTGAAAGAAATCCCAACTTTGTCGAAAGACGATCTAATGAAGGCCCTATTTTACTATCGCGACAATGACGGTGCTGCCCGAGGTTTTATTGCTGTGTCTCAAGATTCAAAGAAGGACTATTTGCAATATGAGATGAAGAATATCCAGTAGTTTTATATTGATTAAAAGTATTTCGTATTAGGTTTAATAGGATGTTTGTACTATTCGTAGGAATATAGCATTTTATTGTTCGGATCTATTCAAGTTTATTTTGATATTATTTGTTTATTTATTGAAAGATTAATAAATGAGTTATTGGTTGTTTGTTTATTTCAATATTTGAATGTTTATATAGTTTATACATTAATAATTGTTAAAATGAGAGAAGATGTCAAGTATATCATTTACAATATCTGATTTGCCAAACACAAAATTTCAGAATATCTATTTTTAATATTCAGCTGCCAAACAAAAAACATATATATGAGATATTTGATTTTTCAAATATCAGGATATCTGAAATATCGAATATCTGAGATATATTTTTATCAAACAGAGCCTAAATGCAAACTTTCTCAGGCAGTAAATCTTCAATGCTCGAAAAAATGACTTGTATGCGGACACGTCGTTCATCTAGACATGGGGCTTCGCGACAAACCATTTTCTATCTTCCGAATTCATATTTCATGGTACAGCCAATATTGTCTCGGCCTTTGTTGTATATATGCTTTCCCGCTGATGACGGTGTAACAACTTCGAATGGGGCCCATGTAGATCTACATTAGGCATGTCGACATGCAATTCGCTGTCCCTTACTACCTTTGTGCCATCCTAACTGCTTTTGCTTAGTCATGTGAAAACATTGTCATCTTCGATGCGAACCAAATGAGTCATAGGTGAGAAAAAGACGGACTTTGGGATCATTTTGTATAAATTCTTCAGGAGGTGTGACAATCTTCAGAGCAGAAAATACACAATGAGCGGGTTACTGGAGCTTTCGCTTGTTGATGCTAAAGGGTTAGAATCAACTGATATATTTGGTAAACCTTCTCTCTCATTTTAAGTTTTAACTCATCTCAGGCCAACTTATTCCCGCCCGGAAGAATGAGTAACTGAGATAATTCTTATTTATTTTGCAGGTAAGATGGATCCATATGTTCTGATTGAGTACAAAGACCAAAAGCTTAAGAGCAAAGTTGCCAAAGGTGCTCTTTCTTGCTAATTCACCATCCATAAAGCGTAGATGAAAGAAAGTATTTTCAGTATTGTGGATGTTTAAGGAGGATGAAAAATATCCGAGCATCGGCTAAAGAATCAGATGTATTGAGTTGCTAAATTGCGGTTATTTGCAGCTATGAATGTTGGTGTCTTGGACTAATAAAAAGACTACACAACTGATGTTGAAACTTTGATGCAGGGCAAGGCAACAATCCAGTATGGAACGAAAAGTTCACGTTGTGGGCACAATATCCCGAAGAAGACGACCAATACAACCTTATCCTTCGAATAATGGACAAAGACAAGTTCTGTAAGGACGACTTCGTTGGAGAAGTTCGGTAAGAAATCGATCAATTCGACTAAATTTAATTAGCTGTGTCAACGGCTGCTATTAGATTGGAGTGAATAGGGGATTAGGGTTTGATCTAAACCCGATTAAGTTAGTCCACGGGTTGTTTTGAAGTCAGGATAAGTGGTCAAAGTTGCCAACTATCCCAATAATTGTCATTGTTTGCCAAAATGAGGGGAAAACACATGTTCTTGTTAATATTCTTTTTTTATGCCGTAGGAAATAATTTGTTTTTTTTTTTTTTTTTTGCTGAGCGTTGTAAAAAATAGTGGGCATGGTAAGAGTCAATATACCTCACTGTCACTGCCCTTTTGATATTATTAGCGCGATGTACTGGATGAAAAGTTTCCCTGATCGCCAAAACCTCATTTGACTTTTCAGTATTGCTATGAAGGAGATGGTGAGAATTGGGATAAACGAAGGAACTGTGGATACACAGCCTCGCACATACAACGTTGTTAATTCTAAAGGGGCTAGCAGCGGAGAATTGCAAGTGAGGCTTGCTTTAACTCGGAAGAGCTTGCAGGGCCGGGAATAAACTCTTACCAAGATATATGTCAATGTGTTATGTAAGGATTCCTACTAAATAGTTTTCATATGAATTAACCTCTTTTGATATATCCCTTGCCATAAACCAATGAAACACGCTGTTCCTGCAAAATTTTCTACATGTTTTCTGTAAACTTACTCTTACGGCCGTCCAAACTACTTCAACCTCTCTTTGAAATAGACAATATTCATATAGATGATCACTCTTCACAATGATACCGGACACCATCACGGCCATGAGCCCTGCAAGCTAGAGTTTGGTTGAGTTGCTAAAAGAGAACTGCACATTGGCTTGTGCAAGCCAACAATGCGAGCTAAGTTTAATAGAGACACGCTTAAGACTTGGGCATGTTACGAGAGGTTCTGCCTAGTGGGACCGAACTGGGTTTGGGGACACCCACCCTCTCCTAACTTGACCAACAAGTTAGGGCTTGTTGGAGAGAGAGTTTTCCTAGGATCTATTTATACTAGTACTACCCATGGCTTGCCACCATGAATATGTTGACGCGCCTTCGGCGCTATAAAAAATTTCAATTTACGCGCCTTCGGTGCTATAAAAAATTTCAATTTACGCGCCTTCGGCGCTATAACTAATATATATTATTTATTATACACATCCGAATTAAACCCCCCACAATTAGCATCTCTAAATACCTTTGGCTAGTATCCGTCTTTCCTTTCTTTACCTATATTTATGTTATTGCTAAATTTATTACATCTTCGACCTCATCGCTATTTAGATAATTTCCCATCATTTTGATGGTAAAATATTTTCTATTTTTACGCCATTTCCCAAATTGAAACTTTAACCCACTCACCTGAGGTGCTTCCATGGGGTAATGTTTAGGGAAATCAACTTGAAGTTCCATTAACTTCAATAATCCACCTTAATTTCACAAAATGATGATAAACTAAGATAGAATCAAAACAAATAGCGAAATCGAATCAAATAGATTACCCTCAAATACTTTTGGAGATTATCGGTGAACTTGTGTTTGAACCCAAATGGGGGGTTCATTTGCCATTTTGATAACTCTTTTTGAAGATGATTCGCAGCAATCTTACTCAAAGCCTGAAAAGGGAATACCTATTTGGGGAATTAGAAGCAAAATTGGGGATGAAATTGTAAAAAGTAGGGCACAATTAGAGAGAGAGAGATGAAATTGTAAAAATTAGCTCCTAACATCTATTTAAAGAAAATAGTAGGTACATCGCCTCATGGGTAGACGATCTATCACTAAGAAATAACATCACTCATTTTAATAGCAACAAAGTAATAGTTCAAGCAATATATATAACCATTTTGATATTTATGTACTGACCTCTAAGAGGCAAAGATAAGACATTCTCCACTGCCGATGACCACCGCACCGGACTATTCGCACAATCCTCGACCACATCAACATGTCCATCGCCATATGATTCCTTCGGATCAGACCCTTCCGCCACTTTGAAATTATCAACACGAATAATATGATCAAATTCCCACATTTTATTTCTCCCACCAACACCCCCTTCTTCTCCCACCTCCAAACCTCTCCTCGCCTCTGCTACTCTACATCTACATCTCGCCCATCATCTGAACCCATTCCAACAATGCATAAAATTAAATAAAATCATTAATTGAATCCAAAGCACTCTTTAAGTCGCCAAACATAAACATTACAATCACAAACATTACAATCACAAACTAAAAAGGAAAAAAGTTAATTAATGAAAACATGAAGAACGTTTGGCAGATCACATTTTACCCCTAACAAACTCAACCCCCCCTATTTCACACAATAACTTCACAACAACTAAAATAGTATTAATTAGAGCTAATTAGTGAGTCTGAGAGAGAGGTAATGGTTGGGTTTATTAGGATTCAAGATTCATGATTCAGTCACAGTTATCCAGGGTTGGTTGATTGCTCCAGGAATTAAAAAGAGAGAGAGAGATATAGCAGAAGAAGAGTCGGCTTTGGGAGAGATGAATTGGGAGTCAGGCTTAGTTGGAGAGATAAAGAGAATGAATAAGACTTAACTACGTGTTTTGTCGAAACTACTCCTAGTAATGAGAGTAAAAGTAATCTAGGCCATCCATCTCCCTCCTTCCCCCAAATCCTAGCCCCTCTTTATCCTTGAGACAATGGCGAATATGTCTATACGAAAAACACCATTGCCTAATCTATAATAGATACCACTAGAGTTCTACCAGTGCAACCAATCTCACATATTATCTAATGTGTGCGTATGTGTATGTGTATGTGTATGTGTATGTGTATGTGTATGTGTATGTGTACGTGTACGTGTACGTGCACATAATTGATTGATTGCTTGCTAAAGAGGTCGAAACCTAACAGCTATGAGACTACGGAGCTAGTGGGATTCAAGTTGGGTTTATTGTTTTTCCTTCTCTCATGGCTCAAGGTATAAATTTAAATTAACCTAGTACATCAAAGTCCATAGATTTGCATAAATGATCTAGATCTACGATGTTAACTCTTTGGATTATGTTTATTATGAGGATTTGATGTAGAAAAACATGTTAATTTTTGAATTATTTTACCTATTTTAGGGTTTTTAGAAAGATTTAAAAGTGTCGATTTGGAAAAAAAAGGGTATTAAAAGGGTTAGTTTTCAATATTTTATATATTTAAGGCTTTTTACATGTTTTTAGCCGTTAGTATCATTTCTTTCGTGTGATTATGGTCCGTAATACCTTCCCGAGGAGGAAAATGGGTATTTATAGTCATTTTCTGAGCCCTAGAAGGACAAATTTGTTAACGAAAATCGGCTCGTGGTGGTAAAACGATACCGACACAAAACTGTTGACGTTAGGCTAGGGTTAGACCTCGAGGCTGAGTCACAGCTAAGGCTTCCCCATGTTGCTAACGTCACGCTAAGGTCTAACCCAGGCGTTGAAGCCACAAGCATAGGTCATCGGTCCAGCGGCTGACATCACCGAGTCAACCCGTGCTAACGTGTTAGTGGGAACCGCAGGCTGACGTGGCATGGGGTTACGCGCTGACGTAGCTCATGACCCATAGTACTGACGTGGAAGGAACCACCGATGACATAATAGTGGATCCCACTGATGACGTGGCAGAGACCACCAATGACGTGACAGTGGACTCAATGATGATGTGGTAGGGACCGCCTATGACGTGGTTGGGACCCACTGATGACGTAGTAGGGCCCACGTTTGATGTGGCTTGCTGACGTGTCAGGGGACACGTCACCACCGAGACCGACAACGCAGTAATACGTGTTAGTCAACGAGTGGACTGGCGTGTCACTACTATACGGATCACACATGCCGAGGGCATGATTGTACCTACCAGTAGATAGACCATGCCAAGGGCACATACCCATGCCACCGTTCCTTTGTGCCAACCATGCCACTGTGCCATCAGTGCCTTCTACGTACTAGAAGGGTGTGCATGTTACATGTCGAGGGCATGTGGACTGCACGTGTCAAACATACCGATAACATGTGCACCCTGCATGGCTTGGTAATGGATCAAAATTGTACCTGAACCGGTTGTGTCCTAATCCGGTTTGGAAGATCAAATTTGATCCAGGCCCGATCATATTTGATCTAATTTTGATTTTGATTTTGATTTTGATTTTGATTTTTTTTTGTTTTTCTTTCTTCTGGTACTCAAATTTTTAAAAAACATTTTTATTTTCAAAAATATATTTTTAATTTGGAAAGGGTGTCTACTAGTTTTTATATGACCATACTTATATGTGATATAAGTAACACGCATTTAATACATATTTATAGTATCTTACGATAGCTAAATAGGATATTAAAATACTATAAATTCCCCTAGGATACTAGTTATTTTGATCGATTATTAGAGATAACACGAAACCAAAGGCTAATTCAAATATGACTAAGAGTCGTAACTGAATAATTCTAATATCAAGGACATTACTTGGATATCAATTAAAAATTGACATAGTCTTGTTTTGAAGAACATGAATTCTGAGGAAGAGGCAATTTTGTATCTATGTACAATTAGATGTTACCTGATAACATCTATGAGTATATAAACAGTAATAACAACCTCTTAATACTTTTAGATCATGATGCAGGAGATCTTGAAGCTACAAAGCATTAAGTATGAGGTTTAGATGTATTGGAGTTATAAGTCTTTTGAGTGTGTGAGTTAAGTATGGGAGTTACAAGTGTCAAGAGTCTTATTTAGTGTGAGTTAAGGTTGTGAGTTATAGAGTCTAAGAGTCACTTTAAGTCTATTTAAAGGTATTGGTGTGTGGTGTGAGATCATTATTCAAGTTTGATTATGAAATGTGTGTTTGTTTAGAGTAAAACTCTGAGAGTTGTGATGTTTGTGTGCTAGTCTAATCTAATCCTGCATCAGTTGGTATCAGAGCAAAGATCGCTCCGAGGCATGCTGCGCGGGAGAAATTTGCGTGGTCGTGTCACTCGTGACGTCCCCCAAAATGATGTGGTAGAACAAGATAGGATGGCCAAACTCCAACGGCAGGTTGATGCGCTCACCCGCTAGATGGCAGCCATGCAGCAGCCAGAGCACCGTAGATCCCCATCCCCTGCTGTAGATAAGTGGGCTAATGAAGAGGTTGAAAACCCTTTCGCTGATGTTGATCAGGAGGACTATGTCCCTCGTGCAACTCGACGACGTGGTTTAGGCCAGGAGGACTTCATTCCGCATGGGGCTTGACGCCCGCGAGATTCAAGGAGGTGGGAATCAGGGTTAAAAATTAAAATTCCTGAATTTCACGGTAATTTGCAATCTAATGAACTCATCGATTGGTTATGTACTGTGGAAGAAATTTTAGAATTTAAGGAGGTTCCTGATCTCAAAAGGGTACCCCTGGTTGCGACTAGATTTCGTGGCAGGGCTGCAGCTTGGTGGAAACAAATTAAAAGTACAGGAAGTCGGCAAGAAAAATAAAAAATCGAGTCTTGGGAGAAATTAATGAAACACATGCGTGCTGCATTTTTGCCCTGTAACTATGCTCGAGAACTTTATCATCACCTTCAAAATCATCGACAAGGTACTAGCTCCATAGATGATTATACCAAGGAATTCTACCAGTTAATTACTCGTGCAGATTTGATGAAGACGGAAGAGCAGCTGGTTTTTCGTTACATCGGGGGTTTAAGAGAAAACTTTTAAGATACTTTAAATTTATTTGATCCTTGGTCTATTTTAGAAGCACATCAGAGAGCTTTAAGTTTAGAAAAACAATTAAACCGGAGGAGTGGAAGCGCTGTTGGATCTGACTACAATTGAGGAAATCGTCCTAACACTTTACCATCGCACAAGTCTACCTACCAGCAAGGTGTAAGTCTAAGGACCAAGTCAGATATTAAGTGCTTTCATTGTGGCGAATCTGGACATATTACAACAGATTATAAAAAGAATAGTCGTTCGGGTAAAGCTTTATTTATCGATAATGATGATATCGAAGAAGAACAATCTGGTGATTATGACGTTCCTCTAATATTCGATACAAGTGTTGATGACCTGAAAGAGGAACTTGTCCATGGAGATCGCGGTGAGTTGCTAGTAGTTCGAAGGATTTATTTCACTCCAAAAGAGGAGAATGGCGATGAGTGGCTACGTCATAATATTTTTCACTCTATGTGCACAATTGGGGGAAAATTTTGCCGTCTTGTTATTGATTCGGGGAGCTACGAGAACGTGATTTCTGATGAAGCTGTAAAGAAACTGAAGTTGGTGACAGAGAAACATCCTAAACCTTACACGTTTTCATGGTTAACCAAGGGAACTGAGGTAACTATTTCTAAGCGTTGCCTAGTGACTTTTTCCATCAGTTCAAAATATAAAGATAAAGTATGGTGTCATGTCATGTCATCACGATGGATGCTTGTCATCTTTTGTTAGGGAGGCCGTGGCAATTTGACAGGGGTGTTACACATGATGGTCGGGAAAATACATATAGTTTTTTGGTGGATTCTATTCGTATTATACTCATGCCTACCAAAGACATTTTTGCCAAAACCAAAGACGGGTGAGACGTCGAATCTTTTAACAATGCAGAGGTTTGTTGAGGAGATGGAGCATTCTGGAATGGTTTATCTGTGGATGGGGCATCCTGGTGTCGTTATTGTTGATATTCCTACCTGTGTTCAGGGTGTGTTAGACGAGTTTCAATATGTTTTTCCTGCAGAGTTACCTGATGGTTTACCTCCTTTGCGGGGCATACAACATCATATTGATCTTGTTCCTGGTTCTTCTCTTCCCAATCGTCCCCATTACCGTATGAGTCCAAGGGAACATGGTGAGCTGAAACGACAGGTTATGGAGTTACTTGTGAAAGGTCATATCCAAGAAAGCCTTAGTCCGTGTGCCATTCCGGCTCTACTCATACCAAAGAAGGACGGTACTTGGCGCATGTGTGTCGATAGCCGTGCAATTAACAAAATAACAATTAAGTATCGGTTCCCCATGCCTCGACTCGACGACTTGTTGGATCAATTACATGGGGCAACGGTGTTCAACAAATTAGATCTGAAAAGCAATTATCACCAGATTCGGATTTGAATTGGGGATGAATGGAAAACAACATTTAAAACTCAAGACGGTTTGTATGAATGGCTAGTAATGCCGTTCGGCTTTTCGAATGCACCGAGCACATTTATGCGAGTCATGAACCAAACGTTGAAACCTTTTATTGGTCAATGTGTGGTAGTTTATCTCGATGACATTTTGATCCATAACACCAATTTGGAGTCTCATTTACACCATTTACGGGAGGTTTTATCTGCCTTACGTGTCGAACAATTCTATTGTGCACCTCAAAAGTGTACCTTTTGTACCGATCATGTCTTATTTCTCGGATATGTGATTTTAAATGATGGTATATCAGTGGATCAAACTAAGGTGGAAGCGGTGAAGCAATGGCCTTCTCCAAAAACGTTGCATGAGGCTAGGAGTTTTCACAGTTTTGCATCATTTTATAGACGATTCATTCTGAATTTTAGTACTATCACAGCGCCTATCACAGATTGCATGAAAGAAGGTAAATTTTATTGGACTGATGTTGCAAAGAAGAGTTTCTATCAAATCAAGCAAAAGTTGATCACATCTCCTATTCTTTCTTTACCAAACTTTTCTTTACCTTTTGAGGTTCATACTGATGCCTCTAAGGTGGGAATTGGTGCTGTTCTCAGTCAAAATGGGAAACCGATTGCATATTTCAGTGAGAAGTTGCATGGCGCCAAACAAAATTACAGCACCTATGATTTGAAATTTTATACGATTATCCAGACGCTCAAACATTGGCGGCATTATTTGATTCATGCAGAATTTGTGTTATTTACTGACCATGACACTCTCAAATATATTGGTACACAAGAAAAATGCACCAATCGGCAGGTTCGCTGGTCATATTATTTACAGGATTATACTTTTGTGCTCAAGCATTAATCTGGTACGCATAATCGTGTTGCAGATGCTCTTAGTCGGCGTGTTTTGCTACTCGCTACCTTGCGGACACAAATACTTGGTTTTGATACTTTTCGTGATTTATATGAAGATGATCCCTATTTTTCTCTTGTGGTGGCTGATATTAAATCAGGGAAGCGGTCTGATTTTCTTCTTCAAGATGGCTTTCTCTTCAAAGGAAAGAGATTATGTGTTCCTGTGTGCAGTTTACGCTTCCAAATCATTAAAGATTTGCACGGCGAAGGTCATTTTGGGAGGGACAAAACGCTGAAGCTAATCTCCGATTCTTATTTTTGGCCTAACCTGCATAAAGAGGTTCAAAAGTCTATTGCACGTTGTCATATATGACAAGTTTCAAAAGGTGTGGCTACAAATGCTGGATTATATATGCCATTACCAGTTCCATGCCGCTCTTGGTCTGACGTTAGCATGGATTTCATTTTGGGGTTGCCTCGTACACAGCGAGGTATGGATTCAATCTTTGTGGTTGTTGACAGATTTTCAATGATGGGTCAGTTTATTGGTTGAAAGAAAACCACGGACGCGGTCAATGTTGCTTAACTATTTTTTAAAGAGGTTTATCGTCTTCATGGGCTGCCCACGTCCATTGTTTCCGATCGGGACACTCGATTTTTGAGTTACTTTTGGAAAAACTTATGGAGGCTTGTGCATACTAGTCTCGACTTTAATAGTGCTTATCACCTAGATGGTCAAACGGAAGTAGTGAACCGTTCTTTGGGGAATTTGCTACGAAGTTTGGTTGGTTCGAATATCAAGACTTGGGATCGAAAATTGTTTCAGGCAGAATTTGCTTTCAATCGTTCGGTTAATAGGAGCATGGGTTTCAGTCCTTTCCAGATTGTTTTTGGTTTTAATCCTCGCTCTGCTATTGATTTGGCTCCTGTTCCAGATTTAAAACAAGTTCATGGAACGGCCGAGGATATCATTAAACAAATTCAGGATGTGCATGCTACTACCATGAATAATTTACTTGAATCTAATTCTAAGTACAAGACTACAGTTGATCGTCGTCGAAGACATGTTGAGTTTGAGGTTGGAGATTTTGTTTGGGCTATTCTTACAAAGAATCGAATCCCTGCCAGTGACTATAACAAGTTAGGTCCCCAAAAAATCGGTCCTTTGGAAGTATTGGAGAAGATCAATTCAAATGCTTATCGGTTGCGATTGCCTAATCATATTCGTACTTCGGACGTTTTAAATGTGAAATATCTTCTTCCTTCTTATGAAAATTCCTCTGACGATGATGTATAAAATTCGAGGGTGAATTTTTCTCAACCGGAGGGGAATGATACAGGTGATGTTGAAGTTTCAAAGCATTAAGTATGAGGTTTAGATGTATTGGAGCTATAAGTCTTTTGAGTGTGTGAGTTAAGTATGGGAGTTACAAGTGTTAAGTGGTTTGAGTGTGTGAGTTAACTATGGGAGTTATAAGTGTTAAGAGTCTTATTTAGTGTGAGTTAAGGTTGTGAGTTATAGAGTCCAAAAGTCACTTTAAGTCTATTTAAAAGTATTGGTGTGTGGTGTGAGATCATTATTCAAGTTTGATTATGAAATGTGTATTTGTTTAGAGTAAAACTTTGAGAGTTGTGATGTTTGTGTGCTAGTCTAATCTAATCCTGCATCAGATCATTAGTTCGATACATGTTTAATCTAACTATCTTTGGAACTCAGCAAACTTTGGGGATAAAACCACTTGTTTGCTAAAAATATAATAACCCATATATTCATAGCGAATGGGTTATTTGATATAAAAACCTTATGAAACTATGAGACTTAGAACATCCTAGTAGTTAGATAATGGTCACAACATCGAGTGGTTTTAAATAGTAATATTGGCTAAGAATCTAGTAAAACACACTTCTAAGGTTAAGATCTCCAATTTACGTAGTAAATTGGGGAAATAACACTTCATTTTTTTGTTTGTGAGTTTTAGAATAATGAACGAGGTTCAAACTAATTGTATGATTGAGAATCATTTACTTTCATTTTATTCTAAATACTATGATTTTTCTTATATCATTTAAAATATTTATCAAAAATTGTTACTGATTAGATCTATGTTGAATTCCCTTTGTTGCTTCAAACTGGAGCTAACTACCTTACCCGATGCATTGATGTAGACTTGTATATGAAGTCTTAGGGTCTTGAGAAGACCATGGTCTCTGCCAATACTGAAGCCCCCCATTGACAAAACAAAGACTTTGTTCTATCCCCGTCATCACTTCCAAGATGACTTGAAGACAGAATATTTCAACAAGGTTGAGCCAACTGACTTATGGGCTAGCTTGAAGGGGAGTTTTGGTCAGCAAATGACCATTATGCTAACTAACGATGTCAAAGGATTAGATTTGAACCGGATCTGATACAATTCGAATTCGATCATAAATTTTTTATGTAGCATCCATATCCGATCTGATCCATGTCTGAATCTAGCTTTGGGGTATTCGAATCTAAAATCCGATCCGACCATGATATTATTTGATGACTAAAAAATGTTGATACAAAGGCTTTAACCCATGACATTTTATAGGTTTCAAGAACTCAATATCACTTAACCACATAGCCGGATATGTTACAAACTATTTTCTTATTGTATATAATTTATTTATAGTTGTTTTAGAACATTAAAATTAAAAAAATATTAATAAATTTCTATATAACTTCAGATTGGATATTTATCAGATTGGACTAGGCACCATCCAAATCCGAACCAAAATTATTTTGTATATTCCTTAATCGGATCAGATCGGATTTAGATTGGAAAAAATAATCTCCATATCCTAGAATATAATTGGATTTTAGATTATATCCAATCCACTGGCAGTACTATTGCTGCCTAGATCAACCCACCAGTGGAACAACCTTTGGTTCCAAGATTTTTGGACTGCAGTTGACTATAATTCAGCAATCCATAAAATCGCTTCTATACTTGAGTTGTATGAGAAAAAAGTTACTAATGCTGAAATGATAAAGAAGAATCTATGTACTTTCCATGCCATCAATGCTGCGCTCTAGAGGCAATATAGGTGAGTGAACAATCTGGCTCATGAAGCCTTGATTCAGGTATTGTTCCTTTCTGAATAGAACGATGAACTCCTGATTAAGAATAATGAGATGCGGCTTGCTCACCAGAGTCGAACAATGTTCAGTTTCTGGGAACTAACAAACATGGTCAGGGACGCAAGAATAGAAAGGGAAAGGAGGGCTACAAAGGTGAGAAGAAAGGCAGGAACAAGAAATTTTTGGGCCTTAAGAAAGATAAAGGATTCAAAAAGGTTACCAAACCAGGGACATAGATGAATACGAAACAAGATCAAGGATCTCTTTGCTTCAATAGTGGTAGAGTAGGACATTGGGCGCGGGACTGTTAGGCAGCGAGGGTGGCCAAAGACAATGATGTCTAGACTCGTCATATCATCGCTGACATCAACACCACGGCTATGGATTTTGCAGCGACTGTATTCTTTAGAGATACTGATACAGGCATGAATCAACATACGGAGTGATCAGTAATAGCTATATCTTAGTAGATGAGTGATGTCATATTAGAACCACACTAGTAGTTTCATTTCAAAGTTTCGAGTTTTAATTTGCTTCATTAGTACTTTTCCTAATTGTGTTGAGAACAAATCAGTGATGTTTAAGCTTAATAAGTGCTTGTGGCATACATTTCTCAGTATCCATCTATGAGATAGTTTACTTTTGTTCTATGTTGATTATTCAAATTATTGCTTGAAATAGTTAATGTTAAGAGTTGGGTTCGGCCCTAGGTAGGAACCCAACTGGGTTGGGGTGTCCTACTAGACTTCTAACAAACCTATAGACCATTAGGGTTTATGGGGAGAGTTTGAGTGACTATATATAACCTCATAAGGGTTAAGTCTTGTAACATAATACAAAGAATTCAATTATCAATAATATCTCTACTCTTCTCTCATGTCTGTTTTATGCTAAACTGATATAATAGAGTATTTTTCAACACGTTATTAGCACTGCAAAGAGCTAATGGATCTAATGGGATAAAAAAGGCTCTCCAATCAGCATTTTTTGGATTTTTTTAGCGTTGCGGAGATGTATTTGTTACTAATGTATTAATTTCTTGATCTATGATATAGGATATATAGATCTGTGTATAAGGATTAATATGTTTTTTTTTTTGAAATTATTAGTGATATTTTAGTGGTTTTTTACCCTTGTGAAAGGGCTATTTTAAAACTAAAATAGCGATCGTTGTGGTTATTGGATTGATACACTCTTAATTTTGTTACGTAGTCTATTCCATAATGATCACATCCATATATTGTACGTCCCTGGGAGATGTCCCTGTTGCCAAAAAAATTACGTAGAAATTGTACAGTTTACAGCCAAAAATCAATTTTTAAATGGAGTATTAGGTCATGTTGACGTTAGCTAGGGTTTATTATAATAATTATAGTTATTATTATTTTTAAATAATTATTAAATCATGATGATGTCATCAGATTCAGATCAATTTCTTGGAGATTAGACCTAGATCAGACCTGATCAATAAAAATCATACCAAATCTAATTGCTGATGTGGCAGGGATTGGGCCTATAGTGGCATGTGCCAAGGATGCGTGGTAGTGAGACCCACCTTGCTGACGTGGCATAGCATGCGTCATGGACACATGGCAGGTGGAATCCACACCTTGCTGGCATGGCAGACACGTGGCATGGGACCCACACATCTATTGTAGCACGGATATGTGTCACTGCAGGGTGATAACACGTGGTAGTACTATTTAGGTGACGCGTGGCATATGCTTTGATTGAGTCATACCAGTCCAAACCAGTCAACGCTGTCCAGGCCTTGACCTAGACAAAGTGACACCGGTCCAGGACCGGTTCAGACACTAAATTAGTTTTTTAAAGCTCAATTTTTGGTCAAATTTAGTCAATTTTTTTGAAAGATTCCTATTGACTTGACTTGCCCCTAGGGAGACCTATTTTTAATTTTTTTATGAAAAATATTTTTTAATTTTTTTTATGAACGGGTGCCTTGTATAGGAAAACTGACTAACTTATATATGATATAAGAAAATGAATTAATACATATTTAAATATCTTACGATAGCTTATAAGATATTAGTTATTCTGACTAGGGATTAGAGATAATACGAAAACTGAGAATAATTTAGAATAAGACTGGGAGTCATATCTAAATCACGGTTAAATATCAAGGACAAATAATTTGAGATTAATTAGGAATTGACTTAGTCTTTTTTTTTTAAAACTTGGTGTCTGAAGAACCAATTTTACGTATATAAGTGTAATTAGATGTTACTTGATTACATTTAGAGGTATATAGGAACTAATAGCAACCTATAGTACCTCAGAATGTTAGTTCAAAGATATGACTAATCTACCTATCTTATGAACTCAGCAGACTTCAAGGTAAGACCACTTGTCAGTTAAACATCTAATACCCCTCATATTCATAGCAAAAAGGTCATTTGGCTAGAATATATTAACCTTATAGAACTTTGAGGATTATAACACCCTAGTTGTTAGAATAAGAATCGCAACATCTAGTGATTTTGAATAGCTGTCTTGGCTAAAACATTATTAAAATACATTTTTGTTGGATACTATCCTATTCTATCAGTAAATCACAATATTGATAAAGAGAAGAGTAAGATATTATTGATAGGCTGAAACTTTTTGTATTCTCAGAGGTAAAAATTAATTACAAGAAGATAACCCTTTTTGATTATCTATAATAAGTCAAATTTTCCTCATAAACCTTAATAGTCTATGGGCTTGTTAGGAGTCCAGTAAGATACCCCAACCCAGTTGGGTTCCCACTATGGGCCGAACCCAACTCCTAACACTCCCCCTTGGAATGTTCCATACCAGGACGACTTGCCTCAACAAAACCTCTGCTTAGTAAAACCCCATTGGGCATAAATTTATACAAGGAAAGAGTGTAATCCTATGCCCTGTATTGATTTTGGACAGGTACACATTACCTTATCAAAACCTCTAGTTAGCAAAACCTCCTAACAGGCCCATAGACAATAGGGTTTATAGGGAGAGTTAGAGTAACTATATATAACCTCGTAAGGGTTATGTAGGGACTTATCCCTCGATCTCACTCAAAATCGAGCTCGCGAAGCTCGGTTTACCTCCATCTCAGGCTCACGCAATTTTAGCACTTAACACTCCAGTCAACATTCAAACCAGCCCCACGAACTACTCAAGAACGTGGATTTAGCTAAACCCAGAAAACGTTATCCAGTCACCGACACTTGTCTCCCACGAACTCGTCAGTTATTCAGTCAACCGCGAATAACCACATTATTGAGAAAACGTGTTCCAGCACAACAAAGAGCTGTGGGAAAAGCCTATATAAGGAAAAATTCCAAAAGAGATAGGAACCAAAAAAAATACTCAAACTTCTTATTTATGAGATCAAAAACATTTTTATATTTAAAGATCACTTGTAATAAAGATATCCACTCCAAGCAATAAAAATACTTTTACAAAAATCTTACATACGAGGTCGTGGTTTTTACCTATTCAGAGGTTTTCTACGCTAAAAACACCTATTTCCATTTCTTACTTTTCATTAGAATATTGTTACAGGTTCATTGGTATAATAGCTAATTCCTAATCATTTCGAGCTTACGGAATTTGGCCATTACATTTTGCACCGTCTGTGGGAAAGATTGCATTTCCACGATACCTTAAGGCTGTCTTTCATTATAATTTTTAATTATGGTTTAATCCAGACGACAGGCTACAGGAACTCAGCTCAAAATTACTATGGATCCGGGATAACTCACCGAGTTACGGGCGAATCTCCACGCAGAGGCAGAAAAACGCGTCGAACTCGAACTTCAATTGACAAAGGATCGCGAGCTCCGAAAGAAAGAGCTTGATGCAGAACAACAAGCTCGCTTAGCAGCGCTTAAACGGTACGAAGATTAGATGATGGCAATGCAGACTGTACTCGAGGCTCTGCAAAATACTCGGCAAGCTCCTCCAGCCAAGGGTCGTGATCAACTTCCCGAGACCTTCCGCATTTCAGCAAGGGAAAGATTGGGGCCTCGGGGTGCCGCCAGTAAAGCCATTTCCGGAAATCTACCACACGAACTATAGCCCAACATCCATTTGGGGGAAGAAGTACAATCTCAGATCTCAACACAATATTCAATATCTTTAGATCTTACAGGATGCGTATCAATCTTGATAAATGTCAAATCACAGTACATTCTGGCCGCTTTCTAGGCTACCTCATCAGCAAGAAATGAATTGAGGCCATCCATATCAAATTCGGGACCTCCTCGACATGCCTTCTCTGAAGACAACTAAAGATATTCAAAAACTTGCCGGCAAGATTGCCGCGATCAACCGTTTCGTCTCTAAATCTTCAGATCGCTGCCATTGGCTATTTATATTACTCCACAGATGTACCAAATGACAAAAGGTTCAGCCAACTGCAGAAGTCACATGGACACCAGAATATAAAACAGCTTTTCAGGATCTTAAAATCTATTTGGGGAGGACTCCCATAATGAGCACACCAGTAGATAATGAGGAACTGATAATCAACCTAGCAGTCACAGACACTTCTCTCAGCTCAATTCTCATTCACTTGGAAGGGAAAATGGAGAAACCAGTCTTCTTCATCAGTAAAACACTCACACCAGCAGAAACAAGGTACTCTAAAATTGAGAAACATTGTCTTATCCTTGTTTACACTTTGTAGAAACTCAAGAACTACTTTCAAGCACATTTTGCCAAAGTTATGACGAACTACCAACTTCTGGAAGTTCTGTCTAAAATAGAGAAGTCACGAAGAGTGCAACAATGGTCAGTGAGTTTGGGAGAACATGATATCAAGTTCGAACAACATCATTTCGAAAAAGGTCAGGCCGTCGTAGATTTTCTCGCGAATTTTCCAGTGGAGGATCCCGAGTGGGAGGAGCACAACCTAGACCTTACCGAAAATGCTCCGGAGAATCTAACCCCCAAGCCATTCGAAGAAAGAGCTGACTGGATCACTACATCAGGGTGGAGGCTTCTCACATATGGATCAGCATAACCTGCAGGGTCAGGAATCGGGATCGTTTTGATAACCCCCTTCTAATGACAAAATTGAAAAATCAATCTGCTTGGATTTTGAGGCCTCAAATAATGTCGCTGAGTATAAAGCTCTTATTCACGGACTCGACCTCGCACTTGAGATCGATGTCCCCAAACTCTCAGTTTACACAGATTCATTACTCATCGCTCATCATTATTCCGAGCAATACAAGAAGAACAGGAAGATGATCGAATATGCAGCCTTTGTTACAGATAGGATGAGTAAGTTTGCGAAAACAACTCTCAAATATCGTCATCGGGGTGAAAACAGACACGCTGATTCCTTGGTATATCTAGCCGGGGTCTTGGGAACAGAAGCTCGATATCTCCATATCGAAATCATTTCAAACCCCAGCATTGATCGCATATCTGTATGCACGATCAATACTGGGGGCGATAAAGGCAGAGACGACAATTGGCGAAGGCCTTTCTTAGCCTACCTCGGTGTCGACAACAAGTGCAACGGACCACTCCCGGTAGATCCAAAAGAATGCCGACAACTGATCAACAACTCGAAGCGTTACATTACTCAAAACGATATGCTTTACCGCCTTTCCGTTATAGGACCTTACCTTAAGTACCTCTTGAAGTCAAAAGCAGATGAACTACTCCGCGAATTACACAAAGGAACTTATAGCTCCCACGCCGCAGGTAGATCATTAGCGAACAAAGCTATAACTTATGGAGTATTCTGGCCCGGCATGCGTAAGCAAGCAGAAGATTATTCCCGTAGGTGCGACACCTGCTAGAGACATGGAAATATGATACGCGCCCCTGCGCTCGAACTTTATGCAAGCAAGGTTTTCTGGCCATTCAAAAGATGGGCACTAGACCTCGTCGGCGAATTCCCTAACTCTCCAGGTAATCGCCGTCACCTATTCGTAACTACCAATTACTTTATAATATGGGTAGAAGCAATTCCACTATGTTGAACCAGAGAAGAAGAGGTTATCTCGTTTATCTGGAACCACATAATCACTCGATTCGGGTGCCCCCACCTAATTCGTATCGATAATAAGCCCCAATTTGTGGGAGATAAGGTCGTAACCTTCCTAAATCACCACAATATCATCCACTCACCATCAAATCCATACTACCCTCAAGGCAATGGCCAAGCCAAAATCACCAACATAACCATCGTGGATGGACTCAAAAAATAGCTTCCCTTACAGAGAAAAGGAAATTGGGTTTGGGAACTACCTCACGCCTTGTGGGCTTATCGAACCACTCCCCGACAATCCACTGGGTGTACCCCATTCCTCTTTGCTTATGGCACTGAGGCAGTGATTCCTTCTGAATATCATCATCCAGCTCGTGATCACGAGCTGACTGACGAGGAAAATAAGTTTAAATTGGCTTGCAACCTCAATATGATAGATAAGACCAGGGAATGCGCCATCGCTAACCTAGGTCGATATCATCATATGCTTTCCAGATCGTATAATAACTGAGTCAGGAGCCGTACTTTCCAAATCAAAGATCTCGTCCTCAGAAAATTTTCTCAACATCGTAAAGAGACTCACGCTGGAAAATTAACCGACAATTGGGAGGGTCCATTCATTATCACAGGTCTTTCAGGCCTGGGATCATACTATCTCATAACAGAGGAGGTAATGCTCATTTCAAATTCTTGGAACACTAGGCGACTGAAACGGTACTATCGTTAGGCATCTTACTACTCCATTTCCATTGTTCGCTTTTTGTTTTTCAATTCCAAAAGTGAGATTTTAATCTTCTTCCAATGTAAATTCTAAACTTATCAATGAAAGCTTTTTTTAAACAATATCACTCTTTTCACAGACATTCGACCACATTCCGTGATTAAAGCATAGGTAATAATACTAGCTTAAATCAGTCTTATCCAAGTTAGGTCAAGGGTATCACTTAATTTAGCTTCTTTTACTACATCTCTGCGATTGTAGCAAGTGTAAAAACTTGTTTCAAATCAAAGACTCAGCCAAACAGGAGATAAGGCAAAGGTAATACTAGTCTTCATCTTTTTCAACTTGTTTGGATCATTCACATAGGCTGGATCAAGGATAACACTTGGTTTAACTAACTCTTTACATCTCTTTGATCGTAACAAGTGTAAAACTTATTTTATATCAAAGACTCAGCCAAACAGAGATAAGGCAAAGGTAATACTAGTCTTCATCTTTTTTAACTTTTATGGATCATTCACAAAGGCTAGATCAAGGATAACACTTGGTTTAGCTGACTCTTTACATCTCTGTAATTGTAGCAAGTGTAAAAACTTATTTCATATCAAAGACTAAACCAAACAAGAGATAATGCAAAGGTAATACTAGTCTTCATCTTTTTCAACTTGTTTGGATCATTCACAGAGGCTAGATCAAGGATAACACTTCGTTTAGCTGACTCTTTACATCTCTGCGATTGTAACAAGTATAAAAACTTGTTTTATATCAAAGACTCAGTCAAACAAGAGATAAGGCAAAGGTAATACTAGTCTTTATCTTTTTAAACTTGTTTGGATTATTCACATAAGCTGGATCAAGGATAACACTTGGTATAGCTGACTCTTTACATCTCTATGATTATAGCAAGTGTAAGAACTTGTTTCATATCAAAGACTCATCAAGGCATAAGATAAGGCAATGGTCATACTAACTTTTATCTCTTTCAATATGTCTGTGACATTTCTATAGTTCAAATCAAGTTTCAGCTTGGTTTAACTCAACCCATTTCTGTGATTAAAACAAATATAAAAAAATTGTTTTATATCAAAGACCCCACCAGACACAAGATAAGGCAATGGTCATACTAATTTTCATCTATTTTCAAATATGTCTACGACAGATACTATTTATTTTCAGGTCAAATTCATATTACAAAGGATTATTTTCTGCTGATGGAGTATCAGCAGTGCTTCCCCCCACATCAAGAGGTCAAGTTTTCAGTTTGCGGGCCACAGCAGTTATACCTTGTTCTATCGATTCAGCAGTTCAAGGGCCCAGTTGGGTCTCCATGACGCCCAGATAGTTCCCTCGATCTATCTTTGCTCCACAGATGCATCCCATATCTGACAAAGTTTTGAACAAGGTATCTCATTCTGACTCAAGTCTTTTTACTTCCTCTACAAAATATGTAGCAATCACCCTTAATAGATCAGATCGAGACGTATTAGGTACTACCATTGTTTCAAATCTTGCTCTTAATCTCTCGAGGCGCGACTCTAGTCTAGCGTAATCATTCTTCAGTTCAGTCATTTCTACATCGACCTTAGAATGGCAGATTATATTTTCTTCCAACTTTGTAATATACTTCGCTGATACAACAAGGTTTATGGCTTCTAAGTCTACTACCTGAGCACGAAGTCTCCCAATTTCTGTGTTCAACTCTTCCCTAGCTGGCATATCTTTCAATAATTATTCTTTCCTCTTCACAAGCGATTCCTTCGCTTTGATCTTCCCTTCCATAACTTTCTCCCTAAAAAGATCAGCATCCAAATTATGCTGGCATTTCCTCAAATTCGTATTTCCCTTCTGGACATGCCCCTGAATACGAGATATGTTACTATCTAGCTCTCTAATTCGACCTGAGAGACTAACTACATCCCCTCGAGCTAAAGGAGCCTTAACATCAGTTCTACTTCCCCTTGAGCGCTCTCTAGCCTCGCCTTTCTTGGCACGAGCAATGGCTTGTGCCAGTTTGGTTTTAAGTCGTGCAACCCTCTCGTTTAAATCGTTGCACCTTCGTTACATTTATTGGAATTCCATATCCTTGGCGGGGAGGGTTGTTTGCAAATGTTCAGCTGCGGCTTCCGAAGCTGATAGATTTTCTCGAGCTACCCTCAGCTCATTGTCCTTTTCGACAAATTTTTATCACATTCGCTCCAGCTCGTTCCTACAGTTAGGAAGATCATATCGAAATCATCCCTCTGGTTATTCCTGCGCCTGACTACGGTATTAAGTTGTATCGGCCTTCTTTCCCTTCACAGCCAATACGTCAACTATATTGAGCTGAAGAAGGTCAATGTCGAGCTGGAAAAAGAATTAGCTCGATCCAGGGCTGACGCTTTGAAGGACGTCAAGTAGCTGAAGGCTTTTCATGCCATGGCGGTTGGTCAGTTGCAGGTAGAGACAAAGGCCAATCTTGATGAGATGGTTGAGGAGCGCGACAGACTATGGTGTAATTTAATGTTGAAAGGCTATTCTGAGGAGGAGGTGGATGCCATTAAGGCAGACACCTATGTTGATCAGGAAGATGAGGAGGAAGTAAAAGCGGTGGGGGTCGCAAACAGTTTGGATGGCGTTTCCCGCTAGACGACGCTCGACAATCAAGGGGATGACGTTGAGCTCCCAGAAGGTAGTAGTAAGAAGGTAGGGTAGACACGCGTGTTTGTATAAGTATTTGTAAGTTGTTTGAATTGTGTGTGAGGACGAAACTTCTGTAGATTGACCTTGTTTATAAGCCTTTTATAGGCAGTTAGAGAGATGAGTCTCAGAATAAATGATCTAGAGTCTGGACTTACCAGGGAAAGAGAAACCTCTAAAGCCTTGTTGTCTGCGCAAGCGGAGCTGCAGGTTAGATCGGAATAGGTTTTCCGACTTTCATGTTATACCAATGTTAAGTTATCAACTAAATTGGATAGAAATGCATGGTAAAAATCCAATGCTATTAATACAAAGTAATATATCAAAAATATGTACCTTGTACGCCGAAAGAAGATTCATGAAGTGTTCATCTGGGAATAAACTCCAAACTTTTAGTCTAAAAGTATTTGGAAGCAGATGTTTAGAAATCACATAGTCTCTTAGAAATGTAGTATTTATATATTCATAGGCTTTCCTGAATCGAACTATACTAAAACTTGTTATATTTCCCAGGTCGAATTAGATTCATCTTGCTTACGTGAGGACAACGTACTCATGTATAATCAGGAATTTGTGGAGCAGTTCGATAGGATGAAGGAGGCGAACAAGAACAGAGAAGGTCTATAACTAAAAGCGCATTTCAGAGTTGTGAAGTTGACCCGGGCCGTTTGCGAGGGGGTGATTGTAGGGACTTGTCCCTCAATCTCACTTAAAATCGAGCTCGCGAAGCTCGATTTACCTCTATCTCAAGCTCACACAATTTTAGCACTTAATACTCTAGTCAACATCCAAACCAGCCCCACGAACTACTCAAGAACGTGGATCGAGCTAAACCCAGAAAACGAAATCCAGTCAAAGACACCTGTCTCCCATGAACTTGTCAGTTATTCAGTCAACCGCCACTAACCACATTATTCAGAAAACGTGTTCCAGCACGACAAAGAGCTATGGGAAAAGCCTATATAAGGAAAAGTTCCAAAAATGACAGGAACCAAAAAAATTACGCAAACTTCTTATTTACGAGATCAAGCGCATTTATATATTTAGAGATCACTTGGAATAAAGATATCCACTTCAAGCAATAAATATACTTTTACAAAAATCCTCCATACGAGGTCGTGATTTTTTTACCTATTCTGAGGTTTTCCACGCTAAAAACACCAGCATCCATTTCTTACTTTCTATTAGAATATCGTTATAGGTTTATTGGTGTGATAGCTAATTTCTAATCTTTTCGAGCTTACAAAATTTGGCCATTACAGGTTAAGTCTTGTGACCTAATACAGAAAAATCAATTATCAATAATATATCTACTCTTCTCTCATGTTTATTTCATGTTAAACTAATAGAATAGAGTATTATCAAATAGTTAATTTGTTGTATAATAGCTTATATCTGTTATATAAAGGTAGTCGAATGGATCTACCTACTCATAAAGTGCTTATTAATAATCAGATAAGTCATGATAACTGTCTAATAGACAATGGGCACTCGATCCTATGAGATTAAAATGTACTTCTTGTCTTTGACTATATCGGGGACATCACAACTGTGATTACGTCAGCGGATATCATAGGGGGCTCAGGGAGTGCCATACTATTACTTCCTAACGATACAATACAAGGTACTAAGTCCGCTTTGTATTCTAGTAAGTTCACCAGAAGTTTACTCAGCTTTATAATATACAAGATAACGGTTATCAAGTAAAAGTAATAGGGGACGATAAGAGCCAGGTTTTGTGTATCACCTATTCGGCTAAAGGTCAAGAAATCATATTGGAATGGTATCCAATATATGGTTCAAGCTTTATTACATTGTTTTTAGGTATGTCGAAACATATGCAATCACTAATTTTTTTCCGTTGCAGGAGAAAATGTTTAGGATTTGGTATGGCTATTCCAGACATCCTGGAATACGGATAAGGAGGAATATTTTCAATAGTACCTCTAGACATTCACTGACATAATGGAAGATTTGAGTAATACAAGATTTCCCGTGTAATGCCTGCTCCCTAGGAAAGATAATTACCCAACCTAGTAAGACCAATGTTGAGTTGGAGTCTCCAGCCTTTCTACAGTGTATCGTTAATGGGATAGATGTCGAGCATCCAATAGTACCCCATGTCCATACCTAGAATAGGATGCCAGGGAATCTAATCAAGCGATTCAAGCTAATTATACGGCCATAGCTATTACAATCACAACTGTCGGCTATTGTGTGGGGCCATGCATTTTGCATGTTACCACCTTGATTAGAATCTGCCCAACATCAGATAATCAATATTCCCTAAAGCTACTAGTAACTGGGATCGAGCCCAGTGTCGCCCATCTGCAAAAATTTGTACGTTCCAAGCAGGTGATGGTCGCAATGCTTCAACATAAGAAGATGGGATCCCAATATCAGTTAGGTATATACATGGGTTATGATTAGCCATATATCATCCGATACTTGGAACCCACGACCAATGATGTATTTACTGCGAGATTCATAGACTATCACTTTAATGATACCATATTCCTAGCACTGGGGGAGATATGGCAGTCAATACTGAGGATGTTTCCAAGATTAATAGGAAAATGCCATCATTGTCTTATCTAAATTCTCTTACCAGCCAAGGTGATAAAGAAGTACATTAGATTCTACACTTGCAGGAAATTGCCAATGATTTGCCAGATCCATTTGGCAATGCTGCTAAAGTAACCAAGGTGCATATACCTGTAAGTAATGTACCTGTACAACTGGATGTTCAGGGAACTAGTATGCTCCCCACAAATGAATTAAAGTCGTGCATCGCAAGAGGACATCCCACTGAAAAGGATGTTGAGTCGGGGGCTAAAAAATAGTGTACAAGAAAAAAAAGACTAATGGTGCAGTCATTTCATCGAGGATGAAACCTCCGATTAATAGGGCAATAATAACTATGCATCCATGTGACATGCCCGTTGAGGCATATTTACATGATAATTGAGAGATCTCAATTAACTTTTTCAGTAATGACACCACGTGGGATCATTTAGAAGTAGATGTCTACAACATATTCACTTTCGCTGCTATGCTTGCCATCAAGGATGATGATCAAGAACAACTCACTATAGACAAAAGTGAATATGTTGAGCTCAGTTCGCTTGATAAACGTGAGGTGCTTGGAATAATAATTAATAGGCATGATGCCATCTAACGTGTCAGGTATAAATGGGTATTCATGCAAAAATGTAATGAACACAGGGGCATTGTTAGGTATAAAGCAAGACTAGTTGCTTAGGGTTTCTTTCAGAGATTTGGCATCGATTACGTTGAAACCTACTATCTAGTCATAAATGTTATAACATTTTGTTACTTGATCAGTCTGTCAGTCATTGTGAATGAGCCAGACATGCATCTTAATGATGTAGTTACCACATATCAATATTATAAATTAGATATGGAATTATACATGAAGCTACCCAAGGGGTATAGGCTTCCGGAAGTGGCAAATCCCAACATATTGTGCCTTGGTAATAAAGCTGGATAAGCTATTGTACCGTTTAAAGCAGTCAGGGCTCATGTGGCATTATAAGTACT
The DNA here is from genome assembly GCA_014058105.1 of Kingdonia uniflora. Classification (NCBI taxonomy): domain Eukaryota; kingdom Viridiplantae; phylum Streptophyta; class Magnoliopsida; order Ranunculales; family Circaeasteraceae; genus Kingdonia; species Kingdonia uniflora. Next base: position 36,640 of record JACGCM010000452.1, read on the forward strand.
GAAATGTTATAATTTATAGAACCTAAAATAAGTCATTTTGGCTGTCCTGAGTTGTTAATAAGTCACTACACCAAAATAGTAATTTTGCCGCATCTTTTTTGCAGTTTACCGCGGATTTCTACCATGATAATCATAACACAGAGTAAATCCATAGAAAATCCTAGTTTAGTCCGTGGTAATTTTTGCTTTATTTTTTTCCATTACATTGATCCGTTCCTCTTCTGTTTTCCATTTCAACTCTTCAAAACCAAAACTCAACCGAAAACCTAATTTCAATTTAACATCTACACAGAGCAGTATCTGATTTAGTAAATGATCGATTTTGGATGTGATTTGCAGTTAGGTGGAATTGAGGTTTAAGGTGATTATCTCTCTCTCTCTCTAGATTTTAATTTGGTCGTAATTAAATTTGAAGAATTGAAGATCTGATTTGGATTCTTAGTGGGTTTTTCCTCTCAAAATTGTGGGTAATGGTAGGGTTGGCATCAATTTCTCCTCCTAGTTTTGAAGAAAATTCCATGGGTAAACGTACGGGGTTTGTTCAATTTGGATTGTGGGGTTTTAAGAGTATTAACAATTTTTTCAATTATTTTCTTTGTTTGTAACTTAGGTTTTGTGATTGAATAATGAAAGATGTTTGTGTAATGAAATTGAGGCGATTGGGGGTTTTGTAGGTTTATCTTCCATTTCTATTCTTATGCAGGGTGTTGCTATTACAAAAAAGAATTCTTTATTACATAATACAACAAGAATTGAGGGTTTGGTAGATTGATTTAATATGTTTGATTGGGTAGGAGGTAGAACCATTGAAATGTCCGCAATGGATCTATAGCCAGATGCACTCCAAGTATGTCTTATCATATTTTTAGTGATGGGCTTTGAGGTACATATATTTCAATTTTAGTGCTTTGGTTATTTTTAGCATTCTCATCTCTTTCAAGAAATTAATATTGGAAAAATGCCTACTAAGGCTAGGGTTATTGTACAGAATAGTGATTAATATTCCTTTTTTATTGCAAATTTAATACCTCTAATTAAAATGTTTAAGGATTTACCAAAGATGACCTTTATCGATTGACGCCCCAACTTAACATCAATATTTAGTTGTGCATATGCATGTGCCAGCTATTTTAGCTCTAGTCTTAATATAAAGTAAGATATTCGTCAACTGATCATGTTTGGGTTGTGAGGTTTGGTTTAAAAGAGTAAAGTTAGGGGTTTTAAAACCATACCCATGATATCAATGTGGCTAAAAGAGAAGAATAAGCCAGTTAATGTCTCTAAATCAGAACAAGGCATTCAAGGGGGAGATACTATGATTGACAAAGATAAGAGTACAAATGCCAAAGAGAGCCCTCACACAACCATAGGGGTGAGTTCTAGCTTTCTAAAAGCGCCTTGAAGAGGCAGATAAGGAAAGGTATGAGAGATGAGTTGGATAATTAAGGCAAGGGAGGAGTGCATGAAACCTTCTTCCATGGGGAAGTACCTAAATCCTACTAATAAAAGGGAAGTACCCCAGGGCAATAGGAAAGAATCATATAATATCATTTGAGGGTTACTATTTCTAAGACTAGGAGTTTGAGAGATTGGGAGATAGTTCAAATTTACCTTAAAATGGAGATCATATCAAATACAAAATATTATGAGAATGAGGGAGGCATGGGAGTAGCATGCAATACTTATGATGTTTCCTCTCTTGCAGGTATTTGTTTTGTAGAGCGGAAGAGCCCTTTTTTTAGGGGTCTATACCAACCAAAAGAACAGTTTTCTTTTGGTATCAGGGGGACTGGAAAGGGAGCGACCAACCCCTATTTTTGCTAATGGAGGCCATGATATCAAAACTATACCTACTAAGTTGTTAAATATGAGAAAATTCCTGGGCAAGGCCAGGGAGGGTTGGAATGGGAACTGTCTTATGAGCAGCATATCCTTCTTTAGGATTTGTTATTATGTTTTGAAGAACCCCACTTCTAAATATAACATGCTAATTCCCAACAATAAAGATGTTATTGGTGGCATAGCTTTTCAGAGCAAGGATGTTAGGCTATTGACCACTAGAAGGTACCTCAAAACTAGCAAAACAAGTTTAAATAAGGCTATTAGACATATATTTAAAGTTGGTTTTGTAGGAAAAGGCTATCATCTACTTTATTGGTACCAAGGGAACCATTGTGCACAATTAGTGAAGGATCATTGGAATGAGTTTTTATTTTGGTGGACCAACCTAAAGGTACAGTGGTGCTCTGGTGGGGACTACTGGCCAATAACTCAAATCTCCAATTGTTTGGGTGTTTGGGGTTATGGGATCCCCCAGTTTTGGGGTTTTTAGAGAGAATCTTGAAAAAAATAAAAAAAATGAGGCAGGTTTTACCCTTAGACTATATCCAGCTTTTGTGAACTCAATGTTGGCTTCGTTTAGCTTGGATGCTTACTATGTGAGCTCCCAATCTAAAGTTACAACATTTTGGCCTAAAATAAAAAGTAAGGCAGGTACTACCCTTAAACTATATCCGGTTCTTTTGATAGACTCTCGACAAAGCCCCTGTAGCTCTAAGAAAATGTGTAGGGACAGATGGACCATCTTGGGTGGGGCCATTGTACTTCTATTTCCCTTACTATAACATTCATGATAGGAGCTTTACAGGTGACTGGAGAAGCTGGTTCAGACACAACAAAGCTCAGGTTTGGAGGATTAATGCAACAAATAACTAGGTTATAAGTAGTTTAAAGAATGAAAATACTTATGAGTGGCAGACTGCTAAGGGGCTGGTATATCTAAACTCTTATTTGAATTGATGTATTGCTTTACTATATGGAATATTAGGGGTCTAAACAGCCTTATGAAGCAAAATGAGATTAGGATCCTCATTGTCAGTAATAAATTGGCTCTTATTGGCATTACTGAAACTAAGACTAGGAAAGGGCTGGAGAATAATGTGGTTAATTCTATTTGTCCCTCTTAGCATTATACTACCTGTACTAGCCCAATTAAAGGCAAGATTCTGCTTTGCTGGGATCCTAGTATCCTTGAGGTGGTTGCTATTGCTAGGTTTAACCAAGTGATAGACTGTAGTATTAAAGCTAGGAATGATAAATTTATGTGTTTTATTGTTTATGCATCTAATGAACCAAGTAAGAGAGTTTTGTTGTGGGATGATCTAAAGATTTTTGTTAGCTGTTATAGGGGGATCCCATAGGTTGTAGCTGGGGATTTTAATACTCCTTTCTCCTGTTGGGATAAAGTAGGGGGGGAGAACAATTTTAAATCATGTTGTTGACCTTTATACTGATCTCCCTTATATGACCAAGTTGAGTGATATGAGATATAAAGGATGCAAGTTTACTTGGAGTAATAGGGCCCTTGGGAGGGAGAAAATTATGAGTAAACTTGATAGAGTTCTTATTAGTGAGGACTGGAGTAATCTATTTGATGCTTCTGAGGCTGAGTTTCTTAATGCTAAAATTTTTTATCACAACCTTGCTATTTTTGGGCTTGTTAAACCCTTTGCCTCAGCAAAAAAAACTTTTAAATATTATAATTTTTGGGCTAATGAATCTAATTTCAAAAACACTCTTAAGAGTGTTTGGGAGGGCTATACATGTATCAGTTGTACAATATACTAAGGATAACTAGGGCTTCCTTGAGAGTCTGGAACAAGGAGAAAAATATTGTGCTCTCTGGTTCTATTAAGGAAGCTAGTATAGCAAGCTTGAGAGTATCCAATCTACTCTCCAAATTGAACACCTTAATAATGTTATTAATATGGAGGAATAAGAGGCTATTCATAATTACTCTTATCTGGCCAACAAAGAAGAATCTATGTGTAAACAACTTGCTAGAACTAAGTGGCTTCAGCTAGGGGACCAAAATACTAGTTTCTTTCATAAGAGTGCTAAAGCAAGGAAATCAGGGAATGTTCTTATGTCAATTGTTGATGAAAATGGTATTACTCCATTTGACTCTGCCATTGTGGGTAAGGCTGCTTAGGACTACTTTATTGATATTTTAGGTAGTGGGAACAAACTTATTGATGGCAATAATATTCTTAATGTGCCCTTTAAAAATACTGTGAAAGAAGAGTGCCACAAGAGCCTCATCAAGCACATTAGTGATGAAGAAATCAAGGATGTTTTGTTTAGAATTGGGGATTCCAAATCACCTGGTCTTGATGGCTTCAATGCACACTTTTTAAAAAAAATTGGGAATTAGTTAAGATAGTATTCTTAAAGGCTGTTAAGAATTTCTTCATTAAAAATAGATGCTTAAACATGTGAATTCCGCTGCCATTACTCTTGTTCCTAAAGTTGAAAACCCATCCACCTTTAATGACTATATCTTGTTGTAATGTTGTCTATAAGGTGATTTCTAAAATTCTTACTACTAAAATGAAAGGGGTGTTGCCTAGTCTTGTGAGCTACAACCAATCTGCTTTTATTGAAGGGAGAAACATATCTGATAATATCCTTTGAGGGGCTACAATAGGAATAGTACTGATAAGAATGCCACTATGAAAATTGACCTTAGGAAGGCCTATGACCTTATACAATGGGACACTATTTTGTTTACTCTTAGGGCTTTGAAGTTTCCTAAACATTTTATAAAATAGATTAGATTATGTATAACTACTCCAAATTTTTTTGTATTTATATTAATAGAGGGATGGAAGGGTACTTTAGAGATAAGAGTAGGTTGAGACAAGGGGACCCAATGTCCCCATACCTCTTTGTGATGGTTATGGAAATATTTGGGGTCCTCGTGGAGGAGAAGGTTCAATCTAGTGATCTAAGGTTACATAAAAGATGCAAAGAACCCTTACTCACTTATCTTGAATTTGATGATGAACTTCTTGTCTACTTTTACAGTGATATTAAGTCTGCTCAAGCTGTGAAGGATTGACTGGGATGGAAATCAACCCGAATAAATCCAAGATTTACTTCAGTGGAGTTGATGATAATGTCAAGAATGCCATTGTAGGAGCACACTTCCGCTAGCTACGAGGTGGGAGGCCGCTGAACGACCCCTCCACTAGAAGCAGGAACGCTCCAACTAGCACCAATTGGCCAGGTCATCTCGCAAACTCCCTGCTAACGACAAGCAGGTCTTGGGCTGGGACTCGCCTTAAGACTGTAGAGCCATTGCGAGCACAGCCGACGACGAGCCATTCATTATCCCCTCTGCCCGCGTGGAAATGTAGAAGCTTACGAATCTGAAGGGACATCTTAGGAATTACACAAAGCATGTGAGCAGGGGTACTCCTAGGCCAAACCCTCCCTATAAGTAGAAGTGGGGAAGCGACCTAAGGGGAGGACCTTCTTCTTCATCTTCTTCTTCTTTTGCCTCTTCTTCTTCTGGAGAGAACTAGCTAAGTCAAGGAGACAGGGTAAAACCTGGAGATAGTCGAGTGGTGCCCTCCTCCAGTGGAAAGTATCAAGCCAAAAATGATTATACACTCATTTATGTCCCTGAGAGGAATCACGGGATAGCAATTGGCGCCGTCGGCGTTCCCCTTTCAACTTCGACCAAGCAACGATGGTGGTTTCTACCCAAAACCAATCCCAAGAGCAGGCTATAGCCGAGATGCGAGCCACATTGTTACAGTTGCAACAGCAAATGCCCACTAAGGAGGACCAAATCTGCCAACTCCAACAGGCCAACGATGAACTACGCGATACCCTCGTCTCTGGACTTCAACAGCCACCCTAAGGCCTGGCGGTCTCCGCTTCTGTTAGCGAGTCTACGCCACACGAAGCCACACACGGTAATGGTATTTTGTCCCCAGTTTATGGTCTGGTATACGCGCACCAGCCCACGCCGCTTCACCACCAGTACCCACCTCCTCGAGGATCTCTAGTAACCCCGGTCCTCCATCGCCCCACTACATGGCTTCACCCTCCTTTACACCATTTTATAAGGCCACCTCAGCAATGACCAATTTGCCAGCTTAGCCGTAATGACCCACCGCCACCCAGTTCCTACGGAGTGCAGTATAGCGAAATACGACCCTCTGCTCTCGTAGCTGACTTCAGAGCCTAGCATGGCGACGACTATACAAACACCCCACAGTGGCACCAGCCATACAACCCCGACGACCCCTCTTACCCACCTGGGCATGGCTACCGACCCCATACTACGATATCTTGCCAACAATGACCGATTCCATGATCGGTACCCCGGCATGCCTCCTTTTGAACAACCTTACGAGCAGGACCACAAAAGGTACTATGAAGAATCATCCACCAGAGGCTGGGTCACCACCAGATAGGACCCCAGCATCCATGACCAACTACCATTAGCAGCCGCCTCCGTGGAGGCGCTAATAAAAAATATGCAAGGTACTGATCCTAGTAGGCGGTTAACCAAGGAAACCTTCTGCTAGATCTATAACACACCTTTCACGATGGCCATCTGAAGTTACGTCCGAGGCCAGAGTTACTCTCGGCCAAAGGTAGAAGCCTTTACCGGAAGTCAGGGCCCCGACCAACATCTCTCCAAATTCCAGTACAGCATCGACATACAATATTAAACTGACGAGCACATGAGCCGCCTGTTCCCCTTGACCTTGTCCGGCGGGACCCTCACCTGGTTTTAGAGTCTCAAACCTAACTCTATCTCCACGTTTGAGCAACTCTCACTGGCTTCATCGAAAAGCACCGACACAACCAACAAGAAGCAGTTAGCAGAGTTGTTTTCTTTGAAGCAGCGGGTCGGCGAAACCATCGACTCCTTCCATTCAAGATTTAAGAGCAAACTCACCCTCATTGGACGGTTCAATGCCCTAATCGCCTGTCTCGCCTTCATGGGTACCTGCCTTCCTGGCTCTAAACTCTGCGAGGCCTTGCACATGAAGCACCCCGAAATACTCGAGCACCTTTACGAGAAGGTCTGAAAATGCCAGAACGTGGAGGCAGACAATTGTGCTTTCGCCTCGCAAATAGCCGCCCTCCTCAGTACTACCTCCGCACCCGAGGGATCTGCCACGCGACCCTAATAACGGCTAGAGCAAGAGGCACATGGGATGCGATCTCCAAGTTAAAATAAAACCCCCACGGGATGGACGACCAAGAGCCTCAAGGTGGGATCGGTATTCCCCCAGTGACCTTACTCTTAAACGGTCGAACCTCCACGCTGTCATCAAGAATGACCCCGACTATAGGAAACTGCGTCCAAAGCCTGACCGCCCCAGATGCCCATACTGCGTAAACTACGACATCCATGGACACGCTACCGAGGAGTACTATGATCTCATCAATATGAATAAGACTTGGTTCCACCAAGGATGTTATACCCAGTACCTCAAGCGGCCAATCTCATCTGCTGACTGACTCCCTCACATACCCCTCGACCAGCCCATAACAACCGTATAGGCACAAGGGCATGTGGCAGTGTACGAAATGATCTTGGGGGACCTTAATAAAGTACCATCACGATATGTAGTTTCCAACTCCACAAAGCAGTGTTTTCGCTTAACCAAGAACCAATGTACGGCCCACGGAATTGAGGCAGGCACCGAGATGACACACGAGCTGGTAATCTATTTCACCGACAATGACCATGGTTTTGTCTCCTATCCACATGATGACGCTTTAGTCATTTGGATCGTAATAGGGGGTATCCTCCTTAAGCGCATACTGGTAGACTAGGATAATAGTGGCAACATCTTGTATTATGATGCCCTCACAAACATGAACATGCAAGATTGCCTAGCACCATCCAAAATAGAGATCTCAGGTTTTAATGGGTCCACTGAACGGGAGCTCGTCAGTTAGGTATAGGCCGGCCCAGTCATGGTACCCACCATGTTTTTCGTCATCAACAGGCCCACAGTCCATTACAACGGCATCCTGGGATGCGACTGGATCCACGCTATGAAGGCGGTCCCCTCTTCTTATCATCAGGTAATACACTTCCCCATAATATTTGGCCCATACCAGATACGAGGTTGCCAGGTCGCGGCCTGTATTTGCTATGCCAACTCTCTAAAAAATTTGATAGACCGTGAGAAGTCCTTGAAAAAGAGGAAGAGTATCGCCACTGAGGACTAGCAACGAACGGGGAATGAGCCCATGATGGTGGACTCATCTCCCGCTCTTTGCTGCCCCAACATGCCAATAAAAATAGATGCACAACCCTCTAATCAGAACGATGTAGATATAGGAACGTTCAGCAAAGACTGAACGCCACCTCTGGTGGAGCCAGTCAATAAGATTAACCTCGACAGCCCCACGAGAACAACGTATATTGGTTCCTTAGTGACAGGTGACGAGCGCTCGGACCTTATACCCTTCTCCAGTAGTACAAAAACATCTTCACCTGGTTATTTGCCAAAATGCCAGGTATAGACCCCGACGTGGCCTGTCATCACTTGCACGTTAATGACAAAGCTACCCCCGTTAAGCAAAAACCATGCCGAACAGCCCCAAGGTTATGAGGAGCCATAAACGATGAGATCCAAAAGTTACTACAGGCAGGGTTTATCTAATCCGTGGACTGCCCACGATGGGTAGCCAATGTGGTGGTCGTCCCTAAGAAGAATGGGAAAACACGGGTCTGTATCGATTTCACCGACCTCTTTAGACATTGTCCAAAGGATAGGTTTCTTATGCCCGTCATCACCAGACCAGTCGATTCCATGGTCGGGCATGAGCGATTGTCTTTCATAGACGGTTACTTCGGGTACAACCAAATACCATCTTATAAGACCAAAAATGTACTTCCTTCACCACTGAGCAGAATCTGTATTGTTATACCGCCATGCCCTTCAGCCTGAAGAATGAAGGATCTACTTACCAGTGCCTCGACACTGCGATGCTTGAAGATCTATTAGGGAAAAGTGTTGAAGTCTACATTGATGATATGCTCGTCAAGAGCAGGCAGAGCGCCAACCATCTCAACGAACTCGAAGCCGTCTTCAAAAAGCTGCGATCCTATAAGATGCGACTAAACCCCAAGAAATGCAGCTTTGGAGTCTCCTCGGGGAAGTTCTTCGGGCACCTAGTCACTCAGCGAAGAATTGAGTCTGTCCCCGATCAGATCTGCGCTCCCGCCTGTATACCCTCACCACAGACGCTAAAACAGGTTCAAGCCCTTGTGGGAAAATTTGCCGCACTCAGCCGCTTTATTTATAAAGCCTCCTATAAATGCCATCTTCTATTCCAATGTATCCATGATAACAGAAACTGCCAATAGAATAATGAATGCGAGGCTACCTTCTAGGATATATTACGATACTTGGCCACCCCCCCCCCAATCCTCAGTACACCAAAAGAACACGAGCTGCTGGGCTTGTATCTTAGGAACACATATGAATCTATCATCGCAGTCCTCATATGTACGGATAACCGAACTGAGAAACCCGCATACTTCATCAGGAAAACCTTATTGAGAGTAAAATCTGATACTCCACAGTAGAAAAATAGGCCCTCGCCCTGGTAAATGCCTCCCAAAAATTACGACCATCCTTCCAAGCCCACCGAATCAAGGTCATCACCACCCAACCTTTACGAGAGGTATTCACAAAAAAAGATAAAACTCGCCGCATCATAAAATGGGCATTTACTCTAGAGGAATTTGACATCCACTTTGAGTCGAGGCTCACTGTCAAAGGTCCGGCAGTCGTAGACCTCCTCGCCGACCTCCCCATTGATGATGATAACTGGAACAGTGACAAGGATGACGACCATGGCTCTCCTTCAGATGATGACGAGTCGGCCTATACTAAGGGATGACGGTTATACACAGATGGATCCATTAACGCGGTGGCTCGGGTTTAGGGATAGTGCTGGTTACTCCTACAGATGATAATATTGAGAAAGCCATACAGGTTAGCTTTCCCCTCAGTAACAACGAAGAAGAATACGAGACATTATTATGAGGGGCCGATTCAGCGTTGGCCCTGGGCGTGGAAGAAATTTTTCATCTTTACCGATTCGCAGCTAGTTGTCAACCAGAATAGCGGGACGTTCTAGGCCAACGGAAGAATGCCCGATTATATGGAAATGCTGAAACAATGTGTGAGCAAGTTCAGAAAGGTCAACCTCGAGCACATTCACCGCGGCGAGAATAAGCACTCTGATGCCCTCGTGTACCTTGCAGGACTCATTGGCGATAGGCTCAGGATTATTAAGGTGGAGGTCCTTGGCAAAACTAGTGTACTTAAACATCTGATAACGACTATGCAAGCCGATAGCTCAATCGCCCCCACAGACACCGATTGGTGCCAACCGTTTCTTAACTTCCTCTGGGAACACCACATACTGCCCGCAGACCGGTCGGCCACTAAGAGCCTCCGTAACAGAGTATGAAAATATAGTTATTAATGACGAACTCTACCAGACAAGCCTCTACGCTCCACACCTAACATGTATCGTTGGGGAAAGTGTGCAAAGAGCAATTGTATAAATTCATGAAGGCGTTTGCAGGGCACAAACAGTGGGTCACTTCATGGCTGATCGGGCTCGAACACAAGGATTGTACTGGCTCATAATACGATAAGACTTTATAACATATGCACAAAAGTGTAACTAATGTCTGTTCTACAGATACCTTATCTACGCCCCTGCCATCGACCTCCACACAGTCTCTAGCCCTTGGCCATTTACAAAATGAGGGTTGGACATAGTCGAAGCACTCCCCATGGCAAGCAGGAGGCGACAATAGTTGCTCGTTGCGATGTACTTCTTTATCAAATGGGTTGAAGCAATACCCCTCGTTTGTATTAGGGAGGAAGAGGTGATGACCTTCCTATGGAAGCATATCATTGCACGGTTCGGCGTCCCTACAGTTATGATGACCGACAATGGTACACAATTCGTGGGCAGCAAGGTCGTAGAATTTGTTCGACCTTATAGCCCTAGATACCTCTAGGGAAATGGACAGGCCGAGGCCACTGGCAAAACAATAATCAATGGTATCAGTAAACGCCTCGACACGGCCAAAGGCCGATGGGTCGACGAGCTACCCCTCATCTTGTGGCCCTACCGTACGCTGCCGTGCAAGAGTACGGACTTCACCCCGTTTATGCTCACTTATAGCTCCGATGCGGTACTCCCTACCGAGGTCATCACCAATACTACGAGATCCCTGATTGTTGGCAATAAGATTAACGACCGACTCCTCACAAAGAACCTCAATTCGATAGATGAAACTAGAGAGGAAGCATCCTCCCGCATGCTCAGGTTTTATAAGACACTCAAAAGGAACTATAACAAATGGGTGATCCCTCGGAAGTTCGGCGAAGGGGACTACGTCATGAAATAAGTCTTTCCTATAGCTCACAATCATCACAAGGGTAAACTCTAGCTTAATTGGGAAGTCCCATACCCTATCTCCCGTGTGGTCGACGAAAATGCTTACTACCTACTAAATAGTGGCAAAGAGGAGCTTAAATCCCCCTAGAACGCCATGAATCTTCACAAATAGAATCAGTAGCAAAACGATGTGTATAAAGTTAACCAAACTATATATTTTCAATTCCTGCTCTACACTCTACTCACCATACTAGGGGTGTCCTTGAAGTAGGGCGTTCTCGTAAAGATGAGAGTCGCATTTTGAAATCAAAGCGCACTCACCATACCGGGGACGTCCTTGAAGTAGGACGTTTTCATAGAGATGAGAGTCACATTTTGAAGTCAAAGTGCACTCACCATACTGGGGGCGTCCTTGAAGTAGGGTGTCCTCGCAAAGATGAGAGTCACTTTTTAAAGTCAAGGCACACTCACCATACTGGGGGAGTCCTTGAAGTAGGGCGTCCACGCAAAGATGAGAGTAATTTTTTGAAGTAAAAGTGCACTCACCGTACTGGGGAAGTCCTTGAAGTAGGGCGTCCTCACAAAGACGAGAGTCGCTTTTTGAAGTAAAAGTACACTCACCATACTGGGGGCGTCCTCGCAATGACGAAAATCATGGTTTAAAGTAAAAGCACACTCAACATACAGGGGGCATCCTTGAAGTCAGTCATCCCCACAACAATAAAGGTCATTAAAACAACAAAGCATAGATAGTCCTACGAGGACTACCAAAATATTGTTGGGCACTTCGCGCCTAACTGCCTCTCCAAGGTCGTTAAGACAATAAAACATGCATAGTCCTATGAGGACTATCAAAAAAGTTGTTGGGCTCTTCGCGCCTAACTGCCTTTCTAAGGTCGTTATGACGACAACACATACATAGTCCTACGAGGACTACCAAAAAAGTTGTTGGACACTTCGTTCCTAACTGCCTCTCTAAGGTCGTTATGATGACAAAGCATACTTAGTCCTACGAGGACTACCAAAAAGATGTTGGGCGCTTCAGCCTAACTGCCTCTCTAAGGTTGTTATGACGACAAAGCATACATAAGAGGACTACCAAAAATGTTGTTGGGCACTTTGCGCCTAACTGCCTCTCTAAAGTCGTTAAAACGACCAAGCATACATAGTCCTACGAGGACTACCAAAAAGTTATTAGGCACTTCGTGCCTTACTGTCTCTCTAAGATCGTTAAAAGGACAAAGCATACATAGTCCTACGAGGACTGCCAAAAAGTTGTTGGACACTTTGCGCCTAACTGCCCCTCAAAGGTCGTTAAAATGACACCACGTACATAGTTCTACGAGGAACAAAAAAAAGGTATTGGGCACCTTGCGCCTAACTGCCCTTATAGGATCGCACAAACGATAACGCATCTTAGTCCTACGAGGATTACTACATATAATTAAACATGATCGCAAATTTCTCATCCATTTCCACACTAGCAATTACAAATGAGTAATATGCAAAATACGGCGCTGTTAGTGATAAATTACATACAACAGGGGCATGGCCTCTCCTAAAGCCCATAGCCTGATCCTTCACAGCTGGCCTCATTCATATCCTCAAGGGCCATGACTCTCGATACCACTTCACGGCCAGACCAGTTCATTACTTGGTCATGAGATACCAGAACCAATGCTTTTCCTGCGTTTTCCTTTCTCCCTCTGGTAGAGGAGAAGGGTCGACGTACACCCACTCCAATGGTTTCCCCGCTAGTCCCCGATGACCAAAGCACATCTTGGTATAGAACTTTACCCATGTGGCCAGCCGTGTTTTAAACCGTGCCTGTGATCGGGTCTACATCTTCTTTTCAGGAAATCTGGTACTCAGGATGCAGTTTCAAATAATGGTTACATTTTGGACACTTCTAGCCCCTTTTATAGGCCTCGAGTGTAGGTGCCTAATTAAATTTTATGGGAAAACCAACAGCCCCTTACCTCATTATTACACCCCTCAAACGGTGCTCCACTTCACCCAATTGGGCCCCATACTTTGTCACCATTTTTGGAACTCCCACTTAGCATTTATGACTCCCATGACGCTTCAGCTATATCACCATTAGACCCCCTCGTACATCTAAGGATTGGTAGCCTCCACGACCACGATCCCTAGTCCAATAATGACTAATCCACCCTTTCGGGGGGAGTTTATTAGAACTAAGTCTGAGCCACAGTACCCGAGCCAATTATTGTCCCCGATGAAAGCCGTTCCCACAATTGCGGTACCTTATCCTACGCGGACTAGCCCAACTTAGGCAAACACCTAATATTTAGTGCCCAAGAGACTATTGTTCACCAACTACATGCATGACAAGCATACAAACATACACAGCGAATCCATAGTATTTTATAGGAACCGCACGCCTACTAAGTTTTACAAACAAGTAAAAATATTGTTTTACACAGTACATGGCCACGAAGAGCCCCATCAACACCACAAGTTCACAAAAAACAATTCTTCACTCCTCGCCACCATGGGCCTTGCCACATGATATTACAATTAAGCTTCTAGTTGGCAGCTGCTGCCGAGACCGCTTTATCCTCCTCAGCCTATTGAGCCTCCTCCTCGGGGGTGATATCCATCTTATTTTCGGGGGGCACAAAACCTTGTCGGGCATAATAGCCTAGGTGGCGCAGTTTGGGAATGTTCTGAGTTTGACATAGAGTGAGCAACGGCAGAGCCAGCGTAGCCACCCACCATTCGGTAGAGAGGTAAAACTCATCCTCCAGATGCGCTTTGCCCTTCACTAGCTCTGTGATATGGCCCTGTAGCCCATCCGACACTTACTTCTCTTTATCAAGCTGATCATAGAGCGCTTGCTCGCTCGCCTCCTTCTCTTGCGCCAGTACCTTTAGACATCTATGGGTCACCTCCAAATCACCCTCAAGCCGCAACTTTTCCTCAGTCAAGATTTCAACTCGTTCTTCAAGCCCCTAGTCACGTTTGTTATATGCTCAGCTAACTCATGATGCATGGCCTTCTGCATGAGTTCCTTCTGATGAGCCTGTATTTCCTCGAGCCAATGCTTTACCTCGGCATTACGGTTGGCCAGGTTCTCGCCACGAAGCAATGTGGCTTCAAGCGTGAGGGTGCACTGCATGTCAAAAAAAATCCATTTAAACAACAACAAAAGAGACTATAAGCATATATGACCAAGCACTTACTTACCCGTACAGCTACTTTGACCGCTGCACGCCGAGCCCGAGGATCCTCGAGTACTACAACTAGACGACTTTTTTTATTATCCTTATACGGGGTACTCTGCAGTTCCCCTTCTAGCAAGCTACCAGCGAATAACTTTCCACTACCTATTGAGCGGTCCCTTCCTCCACGAATGATTGAGAAAGTATTTCCTTCTCCCTCTCCTAAAAAGTATCTAGGTCATCGTCAATAAGACCTGCCGTACCTGTTTTTTGCCGCTTCACCGCTGGGGTGTCCTTCTCTGTGTGGCCGCTGACACCCCAAAGATCAGGGTTCTGCCCAGCCACAAGAGGCACCACCAGTGACGCACCGGCCACATCCTTAACCCTCACAGTAAAAAATATAGGCTTCATCCCATCACTCTTCGTGGATTTGTGACTGTAAACACTCTGTACATAATAAGTATCACTCGCGACACCTAAACGGGGCTCACTATACTTCTTCGCCGAATAGAATTTGTCCGAGTCAAAGGTACCGTTTAGAATATTTATCAACACCTGACAATCTTTATTCCTGTGACCCGGCAAACGCAAACGAGAATTCTTATACAATATCCTAGAAAGCGTTACACTTGCACGATAATGAGCAGATATTTAGATAGCACGAACAACACATGGTAGAAGCATTTACTATAATTACAATTCGAGAAGCAGCGTATACATGGTGTTAAAAATATTAAGACGTAAATGATGATTGGGCTGTCATCAAAATCAAAGGCACTAGTCACCAAAATTAGATGACAACACCAATAGTTACCACTCGTAGGTAACTTAAATATCTTAGGCTCGCCGAACTACTGAGCTATATAGTACTAGTGCCTCCACTATGGAGTATATGTACGTATGATCCTCTAAGACCTTGGTCTGGCCTCACCCTTTTGACTGGGGCTGCTTTGGCCGCCACTTTTCTCGCTTTAGCCATGGTTTGGGCATGCCGTCCCTCACGACCCACCTAAGAGCGTGAATGGGTAACACACGGCGACGCAGGCTTGTCCAAAGCCCTAACCTCTACCTCGCTACCCGTACCCTCGGGGACCGCATCCCACTGACGAGGACAACGCCTCATCTTGTAAGCGACCAGAATGTCAGTTCAACCAACGTTTCAGCAAGGCGACACTAATTAATTGATCTGTCGGTACCCCGTCATCACTAGATAAAAGTTACCGTTTATCTGCCCCGACATCCGACCAAATGAATTCAGGCATTTTTTTTGTTAGGTTGTCTAAAGGAAACCTTATGCCCATATCGATCTGCCTGTATTAGACGATGTATTGATTAGGTGCCAGCGTCAGGCAGTCTGGTCATATCCACTCGTTGCTGCCCCTGGCCCTTGCTCGTTAATTATCTATGTCTTGGTACTCCATCCTTATCCCCACAATTTTGTACTCGGCTAGCGAGCCAGGCAGCCTCCACTCGCTGAGGTAAGGCCAGAAGCTTCAGAGGTCACCCTCGCTCGACCATTGATAATAACCTCGTAAGCCACAACCCCGGGCACTCTCCCATACGCCATAAAATCCGCACGCACCTCCGCCCCTAAGTCTCGCGGGACCGAGTTGCCTGCATCATGGTCGTGACTGCTCCACTCTTCCCCAATCCATAAGTACAGTACAAGGTGGTATGGCAGCAGACCCCTCCGTCGATGACTCCTCACCCGAAGATACAATCCTTCGCCTCGTTCTTCCAAACTTCAGGGTACACAGACTCGTGCTTGGTGCTCGGACGTCCCTGCTACACCTAGGCCCTCACTGGGCCCTATGCGATCGCCACCCTAATTGTGACTCCACAACGAGTAATATGATTCGTCATGGCATCCCAGTTAAGCCACTCTTACAGTCTTACAATGATATACCACACTGCCAGTTTCCCTACTATCCTATCAAACACCTACCGGTCATAGACAATGCCAAGCGAGAAACCTCGCTAAAGCTAGCAGACAAATACTCATCACTACAAATCAAGAAAATTGACTAGGGAACTCATCGATATTACCAACGCCCAAGCGGATCGTCATGCCAACCAGAAATTTTAAACACAGGCAGTGCTCCAAAGACACAGCAAGAGAGATGAGAGTTCAACCTCACACTGCAAATACAAACACTGAGTAGTCGAAGCTTTCTCACTCCACAGTAGCTCCCTTTTTATAAGGGTACACGAGGAGGCGGTTATCATTAATAGCCAAACCCACCATAATGATGTGACACGTCGCCAACAGTGGCAGCTATCGCATGCTACACGTTTTTCCAAATAATAATTACTCTTTCCCCTTCTCAAGGTGCTGGCAGGCATGATGCCACACACCTCCCAATATGATGACCGACGACAATACGACCCGACGACTATACGACCATACTACCTCAGCTCTCCCTCATTACAAGCAAGACCTGAGGGGGGCGATTGTAGGAGCACACTCCTGCTAGCCACGAGGTGGGAGGTCGCAGAACAATCCCTCCACTAGAAGCAGAAACACTCCAGCTAGAGTCGACCGGTCAGGTCATCTCGCGAACTCCCTGCTAACGACAAGCAGGTCTTGGGCTAGGACTCACCTTACGACCGTAGAGCAGTTGCGAGCGCAGCCGACGATGAGCCATTTATTTGCCCTTCTATCCGCGTGGAAATGTAGAAGCCTACGACTCTAAAGGGACATCTTAGGAATTACACAAAGCACGTGAGCAGGGGTACTCCTAGGTCAAGCCCTCCTTATAAGTAGAAGTGGGGAAGTGACCTAAGGGGAGGATCTTCTTCACTTCTTCTTCTGCCACTTATTCTTCTGGAGAGAACTAGCTAAGTCAAGGGGACAGAGAGAAACCCGGAGAGAGTCGAGTGGTTCCCTCATTCAGTGGAAAGTATTAAGCCCAAAATGATTGTACACTCATTATTGTCCCTGAGAGGAATCACGGGACTATAGCCATTATGGATTATTTAGGTTCTGAGGAGGGCTCTATAGCTTTCAAGTATTTGGAGCTGCCTCTTACATCTAAAAGAATCAAAAGTAGAGACTGACAGCACATAGTAGAGAAGATGACAGTCAAATTGAAAGCATGGCAGAATGAATACCTCTCTGGAGCTGGGAGACTTCAATTGATCCAATATGTACTCCTAAGCATTTCTGTTTACTGGATGGGAGCCTTTGCACTCCCAATGCAGGTTCTGGATAAAATTGATCAGCTTAACTCAAAGTTTTTGTGGCATGGGTGTGGTGATACTAGGAAGAGTGATCTTACTGCATGGTCTAGTGTTTATTACCCCAAGAGTGAAGGTGGCTTAGGGCAGAGAGCTATCAGGACTTGGAATAAGGTTATGCTTGTTAGGCATACCTTTAGGGCTATCTCTAAGAAGCTGTATTATGGGTGGAATGGGTGTACAATAATCTCCTTAAATTAATAAAACAAAATGGTCTATCAAAGTACCCATGGAGTGTTCTTGGGCTTTGGAGAAGCATTCTTAACACTAGAGCAGAAGGTAAGAAACTTATTTTGCATTTAGTGGGAGATGGTAGTAATACCATGATATGGAAAGACCTTTGGCTAGAGTCTTGTGGTATCTTGGAGACCCAATTTAACCAGACCTTGAGATATGACTCTACTATGTACATGGAGGCCCCGGTTCAGAATATTATTGTTGAAGCAAAACTGGTTATCCCTAGTTATCTACAACATTCTATTAGTGATGAGGTTAGAGATGAGATCATGAACACTAACACTCTGAGCAGGGAAGCTGATACATAATAAGGAGACCTTCAACTAATGGGCATTATACTGTTAAATATGCCTATAAAGAGCTTAGACCTAAAAGAGCTCAAGTTAGCTTGTTTAAACTTTGCTGGAATAATTTTGCTGCTCCAAGAAGCAAATTTATTGCCTGGAAAGCTCTGATTCTTACTCAAGATAGGCTGGTCCAAAGGAGAGTTTTGCAGGTTTCTAGCTGTCCAGTATGTAGGAATGGGAGCAAAAGTGTTGAACACCTTTTTTATGGATTATATTTTGGCCAAGGAAGTTTGGTGCAACATTCTGAATATGTGTAGGGTCATTAGAAATGTAGGGTGATTTTGGGGAGAAGTTAACTGGATTGTAAGCCTTAACATGGACAATATTAAGTTTAAAATCTTCTCCATTGCTCTTAATGCTCTCATTAACCATGTCTGGGCTTACAGAAATAATTTTGTCTTTAGGAACTGTAGTAAACGTGTTAACTCTGTTCTTAGTTCTGTTGTTAATGAAATTCATGTTAGATTAAATATGTTTACAAAGTCGCAACTCAGCTTCTAACAGACATTTCTGTGATATTTGGCAGGTTAGACCTAAGTTCAAGAGTAAGGAGATCAGAGTATGCAGATGGAAACCACCTCCTAAAGGTACTATACTCCTTAATACTGATGGCTCAGTGACTGATCATGGAGGATATGGGGAAGTTTTCAGGGGAAGTTTTCAGAGACCTCAATTCCAAGGTCAAGATTGCTTATGCTAGATGGGAAGAGCCCAATACTATTACGTAACTTGAGATGAAAGCTATTAGTAGAGGTCTGACTATTGCTATTGATAACGGTTTCTTAAATCTCATGATCAATACAGACTCATCTTCTATGGTCCACTACATCAGGCATGGGGTGGAGCCCCCTTGAAATTGCAAGTACCTTATGGCAAATATCAGAGAGAAAGCTTCAGAACTTGACAACTTTCAGATTGATCATTTGTTCGTAGAAGCCAATGAGGGGGCAAATTTTTTGACCGCCTTCCTTACCACTGATGGGGAGATTACTATGCAGCCTGAGGACGTGCCTACAGCTTTGAAGACTATTATGGATAGAGATCGTCTTGAGCTAGGCTATTAAAGATTGTAGGGTGCTGTGGTGCTCACTATTCTTATCTTTTTCTTTCTTTCCTTTTGTATTTTCCATTTTCTTTGGGGTCCTCCTGACTATTGAGAACCCTATTTTATACATTCTGTTAATGCTATAGAATAGTGGTGTCTGCTTTCAACCCCAGTTTACCTTCTAAAAAAAATAAAACCTAAGTCCTTCATATCGAAGTTTTTGGACAGCATTTTCTTTGTTATAATAGCATTGATGTTAGCCCCCATGATGAGCATACCGTCTACATAAAGACATGCTATTACAAACTTACCATTAATATTTTTAATATAAACACATTTATCACATTTATTAATTTTGAAACCATCTTTCATCATGACTCCATCAATTTTGTCGTACCATTGTAAATGTGCCTACTTTAATCCATAAAGAGATTTAACCAATCGACACACGTTATTTTCTTGGCCTCTGACAATGAACCCCTTAGGTTGGTTCATATATATTTTTATATTTAATTTACCATTAAAGAATGTTGTTTTAACATCCATTTGATGTATTTCAAGCTTATGCACTTCTGCAATAGCTATCAACATAGGAATATAAGTTATTCTTGGCACTTGAGAATATGTATCAAAATAGTTCAATCCTTCTTTTTGCCTATAGCCATTGGCAACAAGTCCGGCTTTGTAATTTTCAATTAAACCATCAGGTCTCAATTTTTATTTGAAAATCCACTTGCAACCTATAGTTTTTTTGCCAGATGGAAGATCTACCAATCCTCAAGTATGGTTGTATATTATAGAGTTAATCTCACTTTGTACAACCTTTTTCCAACAAGGAGCTTCAGGTGTAGCCATGGCTTCTTTGAAGGTTCGAGGCTCATTAACAGGAATGCTGCAAAATCTTTACCAAAAGACTTAGCAACCTTAACTCGTTTCCCACGTCTTGGTTCTGCATTGAAATAAAAACTTTAAGGATTGATACGCTGATCACTACTATAAGCAACATTAGTTGTTCTTTTAAGGATTCTCATTATTAATCTTTTTATATGGAAATATATTTTCAAAAAATATAGCATCATATGATTTAATGATGGTATGCTCATGCACATCATTTATTTCAGATTTGTATACAAAAAAATCTAAATGCACTACTGTTATTGGCATTGTCAATAAAAATATAGTCAATAGTTTTAGGTCATAATTTAAACTTTTTTAACAATGGTACTTGTTCCTTTGCAAGATATCCCCATACTTTTAAGAACTTATAGGAAGGCTCTGTGCATTTCCAAAGTTCATAAGGAGTCTTATAAATCATCTTGTGAAGTAACTTATTGAGAATATAATTTACAGAATGTAACGCTTCCACCAACAAGTTTTGCGGCAAACCAGAACTAATAAGCATAACATTAAGCATATTCTTTAAAGTTTTTTTTTCCTCTCAAAAACTTTATTTTGCTGAGCCTAAGGTGTAGTAGTTTGTTGTATAATACCAAACTTAACACAAAGTTCTCCAAACATAATAGGGTCGCACTCTCCACTCCTATCAGTTCTAAGAACTTTTATCTCTTTGGTATATTGAGTCTCAACCTCATTTTTGAAAATAACAAACATTTTCAGTGCCTCATCTTTGCTTCTAAGTACACATAACTGCATCTTGTACAATCATCTATGAAAGTAATAAAGTACTTCTTTCTGCCTCGTATTTAAATAAACTTCAAATCGCGGAGATCACTATAAATCAAATCTAGCAGTTTAGTTTTCCATTGTTCAATAGAATGGAATGGTTGTTTAACAAATTTTGCTTCAACACTTACTTAACATTTTTTTTTTGCAATCAAGATTGAATTTAGGCAGCAATCCTAAATTGACTAATTTACGCAATGAACCATAATTTTTATATCCTAATCGTTGATACTAAACATTTAATGACTCAAGCAAGTAAATAAAATCTTCATTCTTATTGATAATTGAAACTGCTTTACATAAGACTGCCAGTTTAAACATTCTATCACACTCATAGCCCTTTCCATTGAATACACTATTTTTTAGTCATGATGCATCTATTTGACTCAAATAATAACTTGAAACCACTCTTGATTAGCAATGCTCCGAAAATAAAGTTCTTACGAATATCAGGCATATGCAACACTTCATTCAAAGTAACTTCATTTTTAGATGTGAATTTTAGGACTACTTTCCCTTTTCCTTCGACCCTTGACGTCAAAACATTACCCATAAACACTTTATATTCATATTCAGTCTTATTGTAGGTAGTAAATAAACTCTAGTCATAGCATATATGGCGTGTGACCCCGGTGTCCATAAATTATCTCAATAAATATTTTCTAAAATGCCTTTGTCACTTTTTGGTTTACTTTTACGCTTGTGGCATTTCATTAACTTGTGCCCTGGTTTGCCGCAAACATAACAACTCCCTGTGAACTTCCTAAAGTCCTTTGCCCTTAGGGCTTAAAGAATTCTTCCTATTTTTTCTATTCTTCCCTTTTTTCTTATGGGGTTTTGGGTTTCCATCGACCATATTAGCCTTGGCATCATAATAATAAACAACATCCTTTTTCTTGTTAGATTTGTTATCTTTTTCGATTCTTAGCCTTACGATCAGATTCTCGAACTTCATTTCCTTCCTCTTATGCTTCATATAACTTTTGAAGTCCTTCTAGGATGAAGGCAACTTTCCAATTATCGCAGCAACCTGAAAAGATTTACTTGACTTTGAAATTTATAATTAATTGAGATTAACCAATCTCGAGTAATTTAGGTCATTAATAAAAGGTTTGATAATCCTCTAAACTAATTGTCTAGCTCAAGTTGATATGATAAGCAATAATCAATCAAAAACATAATGACATATAATTTTAACACTGTGGAAAACCTATCTCATGAAAAAAAAACCACAGGTCGCTGCCGAATCATCCGACAACTGAAAATCTACTATTGAAAAAAAATTACAAGAATTCAATCACTTATAGACTCGATAAACACATCCCATGGTTACCTTTCTTCTACTTGAACTCCATGCAATCAATATCTTATTCTCGCAACGCCCTTCGCTATCGCAACGCCTCGCTTCGGATTATGCACCAAAGCTTCAAAGCTGGAATCCCTCAAGCTCTCAAAATCTAAGATTTGGAATTAGTTTATGTAATTCAAGATCCATTTAACTTGAGGGTCAATTCTTGTTAAATTCCATCTTCTCTCAAAAAATATCAAGCCCTAAAATTAGTTTTGAAAAAGGTAAAGTTTAAAATATAAAAATAGGCTTTTATAAGAAAATTGAATTTTCCCGTACTCTGTTCGTATAAAGCAAAAGTCTATACGAATAGAGTGGGTTCTAGATGTTCTGTTCGAGTAGAACAAGAGTCTATTCGAATAGAGGTTGTTCTGCCAGGTCTATTCAAAAAAACAAAAGTATGTTTCAATAAAAAACTATTTTTATCAAAATAATAATTCTTTTTGAACTTCTGTAAAATACTAACGGGCTAGAGTATTTGAGCGATGAGGTACAAAATCAACGTACCCGTTCAATGTTAGTCTAGATGCCGGCGTTCCACGTGCACTCTCTGATGATGAATAACCACTAAATAGTGCTAATACCTATTCTAGACACGAAATGAAACCAATACCAAATATAGATTTTTCAAACTTCATACCTTCTACATGAATATCATGCAGGATAATCTACAACTCCTGTACTTGGCTAATTACAGTCCTGGAATCTACCATTTTATAATCTAGGAATCTGCCGACTACAATTTTTTTTTGTCCAGCATCTTCCGTCTAATACTTATGGTCTAAGGATTTCCATAGTTCATATACAGACTCCATTGGACTATACACATTATACAATATATTGTCTAATCTATTTAGGATATAGTTCTGACACAAAAAGTCAGAATGAATCCATGCCTCCACTACTGCCACGGTTATGGGGCCAGTTTCTTCCTCCTTTAACTCGAGTTTATCGTCCTTGATGAATTTTGCCAAGTTCAGAGTTGTGAGAAAGAGTAACATCTTCTACTGTCAACGTTTTTCAGTGCCATCAAACTTCTCGGGCTTCACCTTCCAAACTTGTGGGTTACTCTTTTCATAATCCTTTTATACAAGATTCGCCAGTCTTTGATCACACAGAAAAATAGTTCGTCTTAAGATTATAATTCAATCTGCAAGAACAAAACAATACTTCTTAAGGAATGATCGAGTCTAATGTATGCACACTATCTCCTTAACAGATTTTCCCCTACCACAGTTCCTTGTAGGAATGTAGGCCCCTATCTCCCAGGATACTGCGATCAATCATAAAGAGAAGAAAATATTTTTATTTCTCTGCCAAACAAACCTTGATTGCGTCTATTTTCTCTTCTAAAGAAATGACTCAACAGAAAACTCTAAAAACTGATTAAAAAATTAATGAAAACGAAGTTAGGTTGTATAGAACTACACCAAAATTAGTAAAAGACGACACGAAATTGCGAGTTGGTATTCCGTAGTTAAGAAATGACAAAACTATCTTTGTTCTTTTACGTGCACAGTCGTTTCTTTATTTTTATCAAATGACTGAAGGGAGTGCTTTTGCACTATACTTCGGTTTTTTTTTGTGAAACATATTTTGTCTGTATAACCAAAACTTCTCCCTCCTCCAAAAATTTAACCCTCTCTCATCTCCTTCTCTCTCTCTTTTGTTTCCAAATTGACAATATATCCCTGTTCCTCTAAGCCACTATCTTTTCCTTCTTCTCTTCTTAAATGAACCTCTAGAGACAAAGAAAGTTATCTCCATTGTGTTTGTTAAGGCTAGAGCAACATTCATATCTCTCATTCGCGATCTCCACCCAATATCTCTACTTAATTATTCCTCTCCAACTACATCTCAGAGGACACAATTTCATCCCTCTCTATAGAGTTGGTAACCGGTAAGTGGTTTTCTCTCCATAACTCATGATTTTTCCCTTTTCACTATGGTTTCTTCTTATTTTCTAGGGTTATAGGTTATGTTTGTGATTGACATAATCGTGTCCAAGCATCAATAGTAAGGGTTGAATCATAGGTTGAAGAAATCCTTAACTTAATTCATCAATTATGCAGGTGGTTCAATGAAGTTGTTGTGTGAACTTCATTTCTTTAATGGAGGTTGTTACTCCTTCTCATAAAAGGTTAGTATACTTGGATTTCCTATCTGAGGAATTAGTTTCTAGGGTTAATCTGATGTTGTCATATTGGATCACACTAAAATTGGAAATGTCAATGGGACATATAGTTTGGTTTTGATTCTAATGATTAATTTTTGGGCAAACATATGGACCCTGGTTAAAGGATTCTTAAGTTTGATTGAGAAGAAATACAACTACTAGATGTCATGTTTGCAGATTGTGAATGTATTACATGTAAGATGTATATTTTTTCATAGACGATATGCCAAATGTTGCAATCTGATCCTAATTAGATATATCCCTTTTAGGTGTTTTCACCTAGATAATTTACATTAATAGTTCAAGGTGCTTAACTGGTAGTTGACTAATTATACTTTGTTTGAGGTAATTATGCCGATTTGAGGAAATATCTAGTCTTAGGGTTAGTCTTACTAATGGCAGCCGGTTTGCTTATGTAATTTAGGTCTAAAGACTAACACAAAATTGCACAATTGAATTAAATGTTAGGTAAATGGTTGTTTTCACCCGTGTTGCGGTCTACCATTAATTTTCACAATTATCGGTTTGCCCGTTTTTTTTATGTTCCCCTTCCTCTTGAAGTTCTTTTGTCATTTCACTATCTCTATTTTTTTCATTGAATAAAAGTGACTTTAAAACCCAAAGGCATGTTTGTTTTTTCGTCAACCCTAGAAAGTGGTGAGAATTGAAGTGAACTTTCCAGTTTTGTGTTTTTTTGGGCCTCATCAATCTGTTATAAGAATTATGTGGTTTCAAAAAGGTGCCAAAAGTTTGAAGTTTTGATGCAATTTTTACACTTTTAACTTCCGCACCCCCCCCCCCCCCCCCCCCCCCCCCCCCCCCGAAATTCATTGTTTGGGTGTAAATTATGCTTCCCAAGTGTAACTTTTGTCGTTCCCACACCATTGTCGTAACCCCTCTCTTTTAACATTTGGTTTGGCTTTTTGCGCTATCTCAACATATTATTTTGGCAAATGTCAACATATCTCATCCTTTACCCAACATATCGTTTGGCTCTTTCCACTCCCATCCTTCTTCTTTTTCATATTCTCATTATCTCATCTACTTTTTTCACCTCTCTATCTATCTCCTCTCACTCATTCTATTTTCCTTGTTAGCATAACTGCGCAAAAACTGAGAAAGTCGTTAAAAGAGGTAGAATAATCATCGAACGATGAGTTCCGTTGAAGTCGTTCGAAACAAATTGAATCTTGGGCCAAAATTCCGGAGTAGGAAAAGTTCGTTCGACGACTTAATGACCGCTCGAACGAAAATGGTTTTGTTTGTTTGTTTCTAATTTTATTTTGAAGGGGTTTGATTCCAAAGCGATGGATTATCTCGCGCACGTATTTCGGAGATGACCAATGGAAAGCCATAATATAGAGTGTATGCTAAAACTTATGTACAGGAGAAAAGTGTTAAAGAGAGAAAATAGAGAAATTTAGGGTTTAACTCTGGAGAGTTTCTTGGGTTTTCTTTCTAAGAGTTGCTTGCTGGGATTGATCTTAAGGTGTGATAATATATTCGTTCGGGTCTTGTCGGGGGGTGGTTTTTGTATTCTTTTAGGGTTTCACACTAACTTTCAAACCTTGCGTATGGTTTTTAATGCCTTTGTTTCAAATTCGTCTGTGGTGGTTTTACAGATTTTGGTTCTTGCGCTAAAAATCGCATTGTGCTTTCGCATTACGATGTTGCCCCACGTGTTTTCCACATTTTTTTCCTTTCTTCTTTTGATATCTTTTTTTTTTTTTTTTTTTTCTCTCTCTACTCTCTCTCTCCTCCTCTCTCTATCTCTCTCTCTCTCTCATCTCTCATCTCTCTCTCTCCTCTCCTTCCCCCTTGTTCTTTTTCTCTCTCTCTCTTCTCACATACACACACAAAACCTCTATCTTTACATCTCTCTCACTTTCTCTTTCCTCTTTGTTTTTCTCCTTCTCTATCTATATACCTATATCTCTCTGTTATATGTATATCTCCCTATTTCCTCATCCTCTCCTTCACTCATCTTTCCCTCTACTTTCTATATATCTCTCTATTCTCGCTCCTTTTCTCTCGTCTCTCTGATCTCTTCTTTCACTCATCTCTCCGTCTTTTTCTATATATTTCTCTACCCGTCTCCCCCTCTTTACTCTTCGCTCGCTATCTACTTCTCTTTTAACTACTCTCCATCTCCTTCTATAATCTTTTTTTTCTACCTCTCTCCTTCTATCACCCCTTTCTCTTCTCTCTATCTCTCTTTTACTCATCTTTCCCTCACCCTTTTATATATCTACTCCTCCTCTTTGCACTCCTCTCTCTCTTCTCTCTCTTTATCTCTCTTACACTCACTCTCTTCCTCTTTTTCTATATATTTCCCCTCCTCTCTCACTTTCTTTATCATCTTCCTCCCACCCTCTCTCCGACCCCTTTTTTCCCTATATCTCTCTAGGTAATAAATTTTAGTTTTAGAGATATTTATATGTCATATATCTCTTTATATCATTTTATTTTGGATGATGTTACTATGAATTGGATGATGTAGCATTTTTATTTTGCTGTTTACCACCATGGTTAGTGTGTTTTGATGGTTGATTCTATTTTGGTATGTGGGAAGTTGTGTCTGCAAACCGACTGGAAGGTGTAAAGACATTTAAAGTAGGAAGTTGGTTTGGTCTCCAAACACACCACATTTTTGACAAACTTCATGTGTGAATCACTTCATAAACACTTCACTCCCTACCACATCACACTTTAAAACAAAAAAACATCCCTAATGTGTTCATCATTAATCAATCATCTCCATTGCCTTAGGGATTATATAATATCGTCTTTAATGCCATCTTTCTATCTCAAATCATGAAATCCTACTTTATCTTCTTCTTAGAGTTTGCTCCCTGTCCCCTTGCCTTCTCAAATTCCTGTGATTTTATTCTATTGAATGTACCTGAATTTCAATTACTTTTTGATCTATGAGTTGCTGCCAGGATTGATCTTCCTTTCGATTTGGAATTATCACAGATTCTCTGTTGTCAACTATTTCTACTACTAGTTTTCTAATATTGACGATCGATTCTGTTTGAGTTTTAATCACCGTTTTCTGTTTTTGATTGTTTTTGTAGCTTTTGTTTTGGTGAGAGCTCCTGTAAAATTAAAGCACGATCGAGCTCTGCTAGCAATTTGAAGTCACCTGCAAGGTGAATCTATATTTATCTATTTATCTATCTCTTTCTCTCTCTCTCTCCCTTTTTATATATATGGGACTTACAATGTGTTAATCGGCCGCTTATGTATGTTTGATAGCTGCAGTGAGACTTTCCATTTTAGCTTACACAAATGGATTCTTTGGGACACCGATTATGTCTTTGCTTTATGTACAATACCAATAGTGATTTGTTCTATTATTTTAATTTATTTTTGTTCATTCTTTGACATGCTTTCCCAATTCAGATGGTGTTTTTGTTCCAACAAGGAAAACTTCCAGCAATGGAATATATACGGGAAAAGGGAATTCCATTATGTGGCATCTGTCTTGGAATTCAAATTGGTGTAATTGAGTTTATTTGGCATATGGGAGGTGTTATGCATCTTGGTTCTGTTGTGATAATGGTACCCTCAAATGAATAATATTAGGTAACTTAGTTCATAGATTTTGTTTTGTTAGATATGTAATGCAAGCTTTGTATTAACATTAGAATAAATTTAAGATTTGTTTACCAGCAAGATATACTAGCTATTACATGGTTTATTAGAGTTTACCATTAATGTTTACCATATTCTTTTCATTCTACTAGTTAATTTCTTATTAAGTTTTTTTAACCATGTGATTTAGTAGCTGATGTCTCATTTACTTATAATGGATAGAAATAAGATGCCATGTGCTGGTGAGAATTTAATGCTTTAAAGTGATAAAGAGGGACAAATTCCTGTCTAATATTTTTATTAATTAGACAAGTGAGCTATTTTGCCAATTAGTTGATGCTTGCCGATTTTCTTTAATGCTCAATTCCAAAAGATCACGCTCATAATAGGGGGTGGGCCTATCGAGCAACATCTCACAGCGATAATGCAGCTAAGTTTCAATCACTGGTCTTCCAGTTTGCATGTTAATTCCATGGCTAAGCTCAAAAGGCTCACAACTTGTATTCTAATATTGGGCGAGCTCAAGGTCCAAGACTTGAAATAAGGGGGAGGATCGTATACCCCACATGTTAGATACTTTGAGCTATCTATAAAGATATTTTATTTTAAGTTAAAAAATTAATTTTGTAGGTTTCATTCAAGTTTATTTCTTTTCGTAATGCATTTGTCTGTAGGGATTTTGATCCATATCCATCTGCAATACAAGATTCAATGAGGGTATTTTACATCTTCTCTTATACTAATTGTAGTAGTTAAGAATAATATTTTATAAATAATTTGGTGGGCATTTGTGGTACTGTAATTGAGTCAGGATATGGGATAGAGGCATTTGCTGATGTGAGCATAAAATTAGGTGATCTTAGTAAATATGTTTTGTAGGAAAATAATTTTCTCAGGTACCCCCAAAAGTGCATTCTACAAACTGAAGCTGGCAGAAACTATAAAAAGTATTGCCAGCTTGTTCCATTCAAGCTTTTGACTCGGTCACAATATCCACATGTTTATTTCTATCAAAGATTTCTTTAGTATGTGAGATTCAAAAATAAAGTGAATGTTTATATTTAGGGGTAAGTTTTTGAATCTCAAGCAAATGTTCTTTTGCAGATATCCTAGATGAAACCTAAGATTTATTTATGTAGTAGCAAGGGAAAACCCGAATCTAGCAGGTTAATTTGTTTCATTATCTTCTTTTTTATGATTACAAGTATGTGTTGTATTTGTTGGCATTGGGTTGTTGCGTGATTCTCAGTTTCAACAAAGTATCCTGCTTTTTGTTACCCTAGAAAAGGGGGATTGATAGTTTCATCTTTACTCCTAATAATAAATGAAACTTAGCTTAGAGTGGGCCTTCATTTAGAGAGACGACCAACGCCTTTGGGGAGTCTTAAAAGAGGACTCTCATTTATGAGTTTTTTCTTCAGTTGATGTAGCTAACTTACACCTTGGCATCATAAATAGATAATTATAGAGAATGGGATTGATACCGATCAACATAGTAGAGGAAATTTTAAGTGGTTGATGCTGTTACATAGTACTGAAACCACCAACAAGCACAACATCATGAAAAATGCTCTTGTTTTTCTTAGCATCTCTCAAACTTCTCAACTAGTGCAATACACTTCCTAAACTAATCCATGTTAAGATCCTTAAATTTATGAGTGGATGAAAGAGTCATCTTTACTCTATCACATGATATTCTTAACCTACTCAAAAGTCCTGGGGTTTCCACTAATTTCCTTGTGATTTCACATGAACTCTTAAACAATTTGGTTTATCTAGTTG
Organism: Kingdonia uniflora; assembly: GCA_014058105.1. Lineage (NCBI taxonomy): Eukaryota > Viridiplantae > Streptophyta > Magnoliopsida > Ranunculales > Circaeasteraceae > Kingdonia > Kingdonia uniflora. The sequence goes on from JACGCM010000452.1 coordinate 66,527, forward strand.
TGCCTAAAATCTATAATAAAATCTTATGCATGTTGTAGGTTGTATAGCTACTAATGGGACATTGAGCTATGAATATAAACTTTACCTCATACTTCAATTTAGTCCTCACTTTACGTCTGTGTTTGCTTTTTCTGTATGATTGCAAGTGACTTGATGCACCTAGAAAAGTTCAGAATTAAGCAAAAATAATGTCAATTGTAAGTTTTTTTCATGAGTGCGCATAACATTGTCTAATCAATTTGAGGCAAGGAAACCTGATAAAAGAACGTTTGTAGAGAAAAATGAGTACAGGTGTGATGCCTCACAAACCTTCAAACTACTATTGCATGATTACATGCCTCTCTTCTTGTGATAAAAGCTAAAGAACTTTACCTTGTTATAGTTTTATCTATGTTTGATGGCCCTCATATGAGTTGCAATATCATAACAGTATTTTGATCCACTATTATGTTTACTGTCCTATTTAATCACCTCTCTTTAAATTATTTTTTGAAGCTCCATCTTTATTTGGCATTACGTATAAGGGCTCTTCAAACTATGTTGTTTCTTCTATTTGAGCTTCTCCACTATTTTCTTTTAAATATAGTTCCTATCCTATGATATGTGGTATGTATAGTTTGGTCTTTCAGTTCTGATCTCTTCTACCTTTGATCTTTAGTTGCTTTATTTATCTTTGATTTGCCTCAGACAAGAAACTAGTTGACGATGAGCCCTTCGTTTATGCTATTAAAGAGGTACCTTAACTCTGAGTTACGCCCTTCGTCAATCATAATGGCCCCGTATAATTTTGTACTCTTTGCTTAAGATTAGTTGTTGGCTGTTGTTGCTATTAGAGCCCTTCTATTGCACAAGAATTACTTAAATGTACTTGCAGTTGGATTCCTGGTACACGAGTATACTGAGTCTATATGACTGACTCAGTTTTATATTCATGATCATAAACAAGAACTTTTAGACAATGTTATGAGCGCTCATAAACATGACATTACTAAGAGAATTTTTTTAATTTTTTTAATTTTGTATTCATGATCATAACATTATTGAATAATAATTCAACAAGACAAAGAGTGGTGTCGCATCAAACTGAGTAAGAAATTTTATTAATTTTACATTATAATTATACATAAATCAATGTCTCTTTGAATCCATTAGCTCAAAATGGAATGAACGCTTAACTTTTTGAGAGGATGGTGGTTCAAATCTACCTGGAATCAAATCATTGCTGTACTAATAAATATCATATTACTGGGGGTAAAATTGTTTCTACGTATTTAAAATTCTTTACAAAAATGACAAATATTGTTATTGCTTTTGGTTCTCCATTGTACTACCGGTTGCAATTAAACGACAGCATATACTCTCGTTATACATAAACGAGGGTATAATGTTGTCGTAAAACTTGGCAAAACATCTTTTAAGCAAGGAAAAAATGATTATCTTTAGCTGACACAAATTAGCGACGGTTTGTGGTAGTCGTATATGCCCAAAAAAAATGACGACTTGTGGCACCATGAAAAAAATTTAATCAGCCAAATCCGACGGGTAAAACAACGGCAATTCCTCTCATTATTTCAAAAAACAACAAAATACAGCCCTCATTTTGTAGCTTTTGTTGTAGTGATAGGAGACTTTTTACCAAGGGCATACCTTAAGACACACCTCAAGTTGGTGCCTCATCACCAAAGGTCACACCTTAAGTTATGTCTGTTGGAGACAACCCAACTCACACCTCAAACCTAAAAATTTGACCAAGTGTTTCAAGGAATCCCCATGAGCCCATGGCCCCAAGGCCACAATATGTTAAGTATTAGACTTACTTTTATAGTAGAGTTGAGCATCCCTCATAACGGGACTAAAAACACTTAGTTTTACCATTCAAATAAAAGAAAATCAAACTTTCTTTATATTTTCCAACAAAAGCAACCACAACCCCCCGCTCACAAACTGAAGAACTGTTACCGATCCCCAGTGTGGTTCGACCCCCCTATCGACATACTATAGCAGTAGCAGAAATTTATTGAAATAGAAATTTCAGTGCATCAATTGACGTCGTTGCCAGGGATCTGAAGTAAAGTTCACGATACAAGCTTTGACTAATCATTAACTTCCAACCAGGAAGCCTTGTTAAGGTAGATTTTAATTTTTGAAGCGTGCTTTAGAATACTAGTATAACTTCAACGTAGTTTAATTTTCTTATCATTGACCTAGTTGATTGTTTAAATTTTGCACTTCAACTTAGTAAAGATAGTAACAAAGGTTAGGGTTACACCCTGCAGAGGAACTCTTACAAGGGAACCCCAACCTGTGAGACCATTCACTATGGATATAGGGAAAGTTATATCACATAAATTCTGATAACTGCCCCCATTAACCTTAAATAATTAAAACTTAAGAAAAAGTAGAGGATTTTCAAAAGATTTAATTCCATACAGAACAAGATAATACCAGACCTGGGTATCAACCACGAATTCATAGGAAACACATAAGTGGGCATTGGTAGATGTTAATAGGAGGTGTAATGTCATCAAAATCGGATGTTGACGACCGAAAAGGCGACTCACCTATGGCCCGTTACTCTAAGGAGTGTTTGGACTGAGCACCTTCCTCTGATTCAATACTAGAAAATATAAGCTTTTGTATAGGAATCAAACACAAAAAGCCAAAACTAGGTACCTTCTGCTATTCAAATTAAGAAATTATAGGGGAGACCCATAAATTCAATTAGAAAAGGTTGATCGTGTGCAATTGGTTTTCTTTTGAAGTATTAATTTAAATCATTCTAGCAATTATTTCATTATTTTTGTAGCATTCAAAGAACTAAAAAAATAAAAATGTCGTATTCATAATTTCATTATTATGGTTCACAATTTGTCGCCAAACAAAAACCTCAAAGTTTGTTTGAAATATGGTGCACCCAAAACACGCAACCCATATAATTCAATGAACTTCCATATATCCCAACCGTTGAGGAGGAGATGAATCTTTTTCTGAGACTTAGAAGTGAGCACGAAAATGCAATAAATGCTTACTTCGATAAACGATATCAGTTACACAGTTCCAAATCCCCAAAACCCAATAAGCCTCTCAATCCATATCCAAATTCACCCAGTCCAATCCATTATGAGCCAAAAACCTATAACTTAGTTGAGCCCAATCCATTTTCCAAATATCCAATATCCCAGTAACCCAAACTCAAGGTCGATGTCCATACCAACCAACAATGGAACTACTTATGGATATACTAAGTAAGCTAGAGGAAAAAATTGTCAAATGACCTGATATAGTATTTTCCAGTTACCCGAAAACCCAAAATGAGGAAAACCAAACCTATAGAGGAGATCAAACTTAAATGGACAAGGACAAGGACAAAGATCAAACAATCCCAATCGAAAACCACTCATTGACAAATCAACTTATTTTATCAATTCCAGAAATAGAGTAAGACGAATCGCCTAGCAAATAAATTAGGCAGTTTGACGATATTTTCAATATTAACCCCAAAACAACATATAAAAATTATCTAGCAAATTGGCCACAGCCGTGTACAATGGAAAATCGGAGGAAAGTGCGAGAAATATTTGTAAATATTGAATATCCTCACGTAGTTCCAATGTCAAAAATCCACAATCGCCCATCAAAATCAGTACCCAACCAACCAAAAAAGCTAACTATTGATTTGGAAAATAGCATGCAATATCATGAGCCAAATTTAATTTCCACAAACCTTACACCCTTCACACCTAAACCTAATGGAGGTACCATAAATATAAAAGAATTTGAGGAATTATTTGGGGATAATTCTTGCTGCAACTACACCATTAATTAGTGTATAGGTTATTCCAAGGAACAGAGTAATCTCTTGATCCAAGATGTAATAGAATAGAGAGGATTTAGAAATACTCAAAAATGAGACACTCAACTCTCACTCAAACTGAACCACACATCTCTAGAGATGAGTGGTCCTCATAATAGAGGAGGTGGAAATGAGTTGGCAGAGACACACGCACCCTCTCTTCAAGTGGGCTCTCTCTTATTCTCTCTCATCTTTGCAGTTTTAATTTTGAAAGCAAATCTTCTCTTTCTTTCACTCAGATCTCATTATTTTCTCTCTTTTCTATCTCTACCTAAGTGAAGAACAATGGCAGAAAATTTTAGTTTGCCTTTGTGTCGTGACAAATCTTTCTTTTAAGGTTTAATCGAGGATCGCTGCTATTTGGATTTGTTTCTCTCTCTCTCTCCCTTGGTTGGTTGTGGAGCGTGTGGAGTGTTGTTGCTCATTGTAATTAGGGTTTTGTGGAGCATCAGTGGTTTGGAGTGCTCTTATATAGATTGTGCATTACTGTGGTTTTAACATATAGTTAAAATGTCGATGTAAAATGATATTGCTTTGTAACCTATTTCTATGAATTTATCAATGCTGATATATCTTCTCTCTAGAATGAATTTTTTGAAACAAGTTTTACCTCTTTAAACTCAATGACATCGAAGTACGCCACTCTACAAGTTCGTTTTCTCAATTTTGTGATTTTTGGCATCATAACTTCCCAACTGTTTATTCATGTTGCCTCCCCAGATTGTAATTTCGTTGATGCATCAATTATGGAATTGTCGACATTACAAGTTTCCACAGTAAAATTCATCTTCAGATTGTCATATATAGTCGATTTCGACAATAAGGTTGGCATATATAGCAACTCTCGACAATAATTGCTAAAGATAGCTAGCCCACATTCAATGACGCATGTGCCCTTGTTTGTCTAAGAAATTACTTATAAGATTAAGTCAATGACATGTGTCATTGTTTGTCTAAGAAATTAGAAGATTTCTATGACGCATGTGCCTCAGTGGGCTATTATTATATATGGTTTGATTTACATCATACGCCCTTGTTTGTCTAAGAAATTACTTAGAAGATTCAGTCAATGACGCATGTGCCCTTAGTGGGCTATTATTATATATGGTCCGATTTACATTATTGTCGAAATCAATAATATATTGATGGGTAAATTGTTAAAATCAACAATATATGAATGGGTAAATTGTCGATCATAAGTATTGTCAAAATTGACAATATATGGATGGGTAAATTGTCGAAATCGATAATATATAGCAACTCTCGACAATAATTGATAGCTAGCCCACAGTCAATGATGCATGTGCCCTTGTTTCTCTAAGAAATTACTTAGAAGATTAAGTCAATGACGCATGTGCCCTTGTTTGTCTAAGAAATTACTTAGAAGATTCAGTCTATGGCGCATGTGCCTTAGTGGGCTATTATTATATATGGTTCGATTTACATCATATGCCCTTGTTTGTCTAAGAAATTACTTAGAAGATTCAGTCAATGACGCATGTGCCCTTAGTGGGCTATTATTATATATGGTCCAATTTACATTATTGTCGAAATCAACAATAAATTGATGGGTAAATTGTCGAAATTGACAATATATGAATGGGTAAATTGTCGATCATAAGTATTGTTGAAATTGACAATATATGGATGGGTAAATTGTCGAAATCGATAATATATAGCAACTCTCGACAATAATTGATAGTTAGCCCACAGTCAATGATGCATGTGCCCTTGTTTGTCTAAGAAATTACTTAGAAGATTAAGTCAATGACGCATGTGCCCTTGTTTGTCTAAAAAATTACTTAGAAGATTCAGTCTATGACGCATGTGCCTTAGTGGGCTATTATTATATATGGTTCGATTTACATCATATGCCCTTGTTTGTCTAAGAAATTACTTAGAAGATTCAGCCAATGACGCATGTGCCCTTAGTGAGTTATTATTATATATGGTCCAATTTACATTATTGTCAAAATCGACAATATATTGATAGGTAAATTGTCGAAATCGACAATATATGAATAGGTAAATTATCGATCATAAGTATTGTTAAAATCGACAATATATGGATGGGTAAATTGCCTTACAAGTATTGTCAAAAATGGGACACTATATGGATGGGTAAATTGTCGAAATTGATAATATATGGATGGGTAAATTATCGAAATCGATAATATATGGATAGGTAAATTGTCAGCAACTACCACAGATAGGTACAAGTTTTGTTTAATGGGGTTTGGAATCATCGATATTAAGAAACTCCCATGTCTATTTTTCATGTTTTGGAGTTGTTTATATGATTTTATCATGCATATTTGTATGCTTGTTTGTTGTTGATGACTTGTTGCCAGAGAAATAATGAACCTCATGTTATCGAACCCAATAATATTTGTCGAACCCGATATTGTTCTTTTGCGGTAGTTTGAAAGACTGATCGAAGAAGACGATAATTCGAAAACACCCCATCTTTAAATCTGATTTCACCACTAAAATTCAAAAAAGTTCATAACCAGTAACCGGTCTTCAATGAGAGAGATATAAAAAAGTAGAGGGGCATATATGACTTGATTGAGGGTAAAATCTAGGGTTGGCAATTTAACCCGCCCCGCCCCGCCCCGCCCTTAATGAGGCGGTTATGGTATAACTATAGCGGGTATGGGACGGGTTTGGTAAAAAAAAATACTCATTTATTAATTGGGGCGGGTCTGGTTTTAGCCTTAAATAAACGGGGCCCCGTCACCCGACCCAATTATATATGATATGTCCTGAATACCCTTATGAGTTATGAGAATATGAGTAGCCTAATTCACTTAATCACTTCTTTCCTCATCTCTTACTTCCTTAAAGTTCAACCTCCACAACCTCTATAAATTTATTTCAACCTTTGTGATCGAACATCAGTCTGTACCAATTACTAAATTCATTTCAATCTTTATTTCCATTTGAATCATTTCAACCTTCATCCTCCAAATTCAAGGTTACGAAGATTCTAACAACAATTAAGTCTGCGATCATTTTATAATTCAACCTCTACATCATTCATTGGGAGGTTTACGAAGATTGGATAGATTACAAATCGATTGGAACAACGTTTACATCAGTGATCTGTTTCAAACCAATCTCTACATCAGTGATCTATTTTAGGAAGTATACAACATTTGCAAATTATAGAGATCACTAATCGATTCAGGTAAGTCCTCCAAGTCTCCAACAATCCAGAAGCTTGAAACACCAATTAAGTCTCAACGTTTACAAGTTACTAAGATTAGTCTCAACATTTTCAACCTTAATTCTGATTTGATCCATTTCAAGTGATTGATAAGATAAGAATATAACCATTGCAGTGCAGCACATTCTATGATGCTTGTTCTTACTGCAATGTAGCACATTACATGATCTTTTATTGTGTGTGTGTGTGTGTATGCACTATGCACCTGATTTAGTTTAGTTTTTTTTTTTTTGTACAGGTGATTTCTATTTTTTTTTGTAAAATTTCATAAATGGGGCGGGTTTGGGGATCACCGCTTAGGATAAACGGGTGTTAAATGGGTGATGAGGCGGGTTTGGTATTGGCAAATTTAAACGGGGCGGGTTTGGGTATTCCCTATTTAAGTTAAATGGTAATGGGGCGGGTATGAGGGTATGGTAATTTGGCAGGTATGGGGATGGTATTACTCCACCCGCCCCAAACCCGACCCATTGCCACCCCTAGTAAAATCAGCTACAAAACCAACCCATTTGAACTGAAAATTACTGCTTTTTGAGTGAAATCTAACGGGACTAAGAGATAATTTGTCCGTCTCGACTGATACAGTGAGAGAGAGATATAGACTCTTTAATTTCTCAATTTTTGCTAATGTTCTTCACTATGAGAGAGAAATATAGAGAGAGACAGAAAAAGTTATTTGGTGAGAAGAAAGAGATAGAGAGAGAGTCAGATCTAGTTTGAAATTTAAAATTATAGAAAAAAGAGAAATATCTGCCCACTGAAGAGAGAGAGTGTACGCCAACTTATTTCCATCTAATATTATTTGTATTTTCTTTTCCACCTCCTCTATTATGAGGGCCACTCATCTCTAGAGATGTGTAATTCAGTTTGAGTGAGAATTGAGTGTCCCGTTTTTTAGTGTCTCTGAATCCGCTCCCTAGAAATATTATCACAAGCAAATGAGTCAAAATATAACCATAATTTAGAACAAGTGAAAAATTATATTAAAGATTATAAGGAGTCCACAGATAATGCATATGACATTGTGACCATAGTTTATTTTCTATTTAAATTGATTTTTTCACTAACGCCCCCAGTGAACATTGTAAAATTATTTTTCTTCTCCCAAAGGAAAATATTTATTTAGAAAATCTTAAGCTTAGGGATGTCATGCTTTACAAAACTACTACTGAAATTTCTCGAGTATTCGTGATAATATTGGAGTTTTTAAGATTTTCAAAAAAAATATTTTACACGGAAAATCGAGTTTATAATTAAAAGCTTCACAGGAAAAATTCATTTTTCTATCGATCTTATCTTTTGGTGTTACACGTAACAACATTAAGATTGTTACAAAGATTTTTAAGGAAAATTTATTATATGGAGCTGCGATTGTTATATCTCCAGAAAAATGGTTTTACCTAATACGCTTAAATTTTTCATCATATAATCATTCCAAGGTAAGAAAAGTTTTAAAGGAAAACAATTTTTCTAAAACATATTTTCCAAATTTATTTCAGTTTTTGAAAAAATTATTAGCGTTGTCAAGTACAACTAATGAGAATAACCAAGTAGGTATTCTTTGGTTTTTCATAGAAAACTTACAACTGGGATAATTTTAACATATTTTATACTAAGTATTCCCTAAAAATAAGATTGTCAAACATTAAGTTTGGGGGTGTATAGGTCTGGTTAAAGACATAAAACTTAGCGCTTTGTGGGAGACAACCCACATTATAATACTATTTCCTTATTTATTCTAGCATTATATTAACTAGTTTTGATCATAAAGATAGTGATGAACTTATAAGAAAATAATTCCCATATGTTAGAAAGCCATGGAAACTCTTGGAGATGCTTAACTAAAACAAAATTACCATGAAGGAATATCCTCTAAAGCTACCCTTTTAAAATAATTTTATTCTTATCTAAGACAGATGGGGATGTTTCTTGGTCTCTAAGGGAGTCAAGGGGAAATAATAAAAGTGGGGAACAATCTCCCATGTGGTGCATGAATATAGACATTTTCATTTCAAATCATTTAATATTTAATTGAAAGATAAGATTCATCTATAGCCTATAAATTGACTCTATCCTCTCATTCCAAATCAATCCTCATTTTTCCCTCAAATTCTCTTCATAGAAGACCAAGATCGATGCTCAACCTCTTTCTCTCTCAAACCCACGAACGACGGTGTCGCAATCGCGAGTTATTGTCTCACCCCCTCTAATTTTTTGTGGGTATTTACTCTTGGTATCTCTGAGGTCAGACCTATTATAATATGGTAGTAAAGATCAAGGATGAGGAACATTGCACGGAGATTTTTCCAAATGTACTTTTTACTATGCATTTTAAGATGGAGGTCACGAGGCATGGGTAGCAAGCGCTATTCTACATTCTCGAGGGGACTTTTAACCCAACTCTAGTCCAGAAGTTTTACGCCTCTGCCAAATCGTCCAATGTTCTGACAGGGTTTATGGCAGTGAATTGGAGAGGTTGAAAAATAACGGTAAAACTTAATATTATCTACCCAGTTCACGATATTGGCATAGGAAGCCTATGGAAAAACATGACTAAAGGGTCCATCACTACTTATGCGGTTGACCATAACTACCATCGAGGTTTTAAGGTCCGTAATAGTGGCCTTGTAGCCACATCTATGTGCATAAACCAGGTAGCCACCATTTAGAGAATGCTTACTAATGTACTACCTTCTTCCCATGAGACCGACGCCCACCTTGCTTATCTTCACTTACTTTTGTGCCTTCAAACACGACCACCATACAACATCCATAGGGTACTCCTTGCATCTAGTAAAATGAATGTGCCTTTTCCAAGCTGTACCCAGCCTAGAAGATTTGTTCTCCATGCCCTAATCACTAGGATACTAGAACACATGATCCCGGGGTGCACTACGGATGTTGCTTAAAAAGAGATCAAGTACAAACAAATCACTACAATATTGAACAAGAGTGCTCAAGTCATCCTAGAATTTGCCAAGAGTGGTAACCCAACTGGGTCCCCTGTTCAGCCAGACTCACCCAGCCCACCATTTCCAGATGATGATCTATACATGCATAAGTAATTCTTAGCTAAATTTGAAGAGCCTAGCACCCGCGGCACTTATCGCTACATCAACATCACCCTTAATTTTTATGATCTATCTATCTATCTAGTATTTTTCACTTTATTTGAGTTTACAAAGAAAATAAAAATATCAAAATAACAAAAATGTCTTATATTTTTCCTTTATTATGTGCTTTGTGATTTTCTAATGAAGTATTTATTTTAGAATATATCTCTTGTCTTTCACATCATTTTATTTCAAAACAACAATGATAATATTTTCCTTCTCTCCAACACTTAAAGGTCCGTTAGATTGTGCAGAAGATTTTAAATATCCAAGATATCACTTAAAAAATCTGTGATTGGCTGCACATAAGTTCTTTTTGAGATATCTACTATCAACCAATAAAATGCAAGTTTGAATATCCCATCTCTTCCCCACAATTTTCAAGATATATCAAAATGCATATCTTCTAAAACCAAATCAAATATTTTATTTTATATAATTCTCTAATAAAATAAAATAACTTTATAAAAGTTATTCTCTCCTCCAACTCGTCCTTGCAAAACTCTTTTCAAGTCTCTCTCTTTTACTATAGTTTTGTCTTCCAGGTCTAGATCTTTGGTGGAGAAGAATAGTAATAATGAAATAAAACCTAACTTTGTCTTTGTTATCATTGAGTTGGCAACTTTTGGTCTTTTTTTCTCCATTAACTTTTAATAAAATAAGTTTTTTCCTTTCTTTGTACTTGCATGTTCTCTAACATCTCCATTGAAATACATGTAATCTTTTATCTCTCCTTTAGGTTAGTACAAAGTATGTGAGCTTGTTTGTATTCTTTGTACTTCACATCACGTATAATTTATTAGTGTTTGTTTATATGTTGATGAGTCATAGCATGTGAGCTTTGATATGATTATTGATAACAATAATAGCTTCTATGAGCAACAACCAAAGTCTATTAATTATAAATTTATGACAATTCACAAGAACTATATCAGACCATGTACATCAATAGAAGAGTAACTATTTTCCTTTAGTAGAAAAAGAGAAATTTTAAATACAAGCACCTAAATTGAGGATTTTTAAAGTGACCCTCAACTTTAATTCATACCAAGGTCCCCAAAAAAATAAGGAAGAAAAAAAATTATGACTCATTATCCGTTTGCTCAAACTTTAAAAACAAAGTCTATTTGTAGGATGGCTAATAGAGAAAAGGAGGAAACAAGTGCGGTAATGATAATGTTTTACTTGCTTTATGCGACTAGATTGATTTATAATTGAAGGAGACCTTTACCTGGACAACCCATAAGGAATCGAAACGAGTAAAGGAGACTTGCAATACAAAGGCTGTACTTAAAAAGTAATAAACACTGTCATGAGAAACTTTGAATGAATAGAAATATATTTTGACTGTTAGTGAGTTGTTTGAGCAGGTATAGCTTGCGTTATTCTAACTTTTTAGCAGATGAGAAACAATTAGTGATCGATGTTCCTTCTCACAGTTGGTCACGACCAAAGGAATTCGCGTACAAAGTTCACATTTATACGTTCGGGGGAGACTATTAGTCATTACATCCACAGTACACTAAATGTGATGATGGGTTTGTACAAAGAAGTTATTAAACAAGCATGCCCTACTAATTTTGCTTTGCGTGATACAAGTTATACTAAGAGTTGGCACCATTACTTTGAGGTAAAACTTGGTATATCCTTATTCTTAATTAATATTATTGAATTATCTTTAATTATTTTAAAAACAATATATTCTAAACTATATAGAATGCAGTGGGTGGCATAGATGGAATATATATTCCAATAACATCGCCAACTACTAACCACGTGAGGTATCAAAATAGAAAGGGTGTTGTAATGACTTAATTTTATTGTTGGAAATAGCTCAAAATAAGATCTTACACCAAATGTACCTGTGATAAGAATTAGTGTAACTTAAGAAATGACATAGGTGATTTAGAGTGGAAAATCTTTGAATAAGTAAAAACCATGACCTTGAGTTAAGGATTTAGTAACTATAACTTTTATTGCTTGAGACTGATATCTTATTATAAGTGATCTCTTGAGCTATAAATACTTGATCTTAAAGATAAAAATTCTTGTGGTCTTAGAATGTAAAAATTCATGGTCATATCTCCTCTGGAACTCATCCTTTATATAGACCTTACCTGCATTTAGTTATCTTGTAGAAGTACATTCTCCTGAAAATGAGGTAAGTGGTAGTTGAATGTGTAACTTTAGTTCGTAGGAGACAGGTATATTTGACTTGTTCATATTTTTTGTAGTACTCAAGCCATGCTCCTTATCAATTCGTGATCTAGGTGTCAGTACTGATTATCTATATCACGTGTATAATGTGTGAGTCTGGTATTGAGGTAGTTCGAGTTTGGACTAGGTCAAGGGATAGATCCCTACAATTGCCCCTCTCGCAACTGAAGGCACAAGTGGCTTTAGTTGAGAAAAAATTGTGGAATGTTTATATTGGAATTTGAAAAGGTATACTGTAGAATTTTACTTGCTAGGGACTTGTCATTTCTTTATTGATGACCGTATTCTGGCCTTTAAAGCGTGGGAAATGATTTATGTATTTGGCATTTAGGTTTCCAAGTAAAGGTTGTTCTTGAATGATGACTGCTTTGGAAATCCTTCCTTGCATTGAATGCGGGTCTGACATAAATAGTGTTTATACTGTATCATATGTTATATCAGTGAAAGTACTATATCTTTGGGAATATCTTGTGGTTCCCGCTATCTTGAGAATGGTGATGACCAGGCGTCAGGTATATGAATCAGGGGTGGTTGCAGAAGTGCAGAAGCTGTAATTACACTACTCTGGTAACCAATCTCTAGAGATGCCCACTCCTATACCTGTACCACCAACATACCATGGGATGGAGGAGAAAGCAGTGGAGGCTAAGGATGACTACTATCACCTAAATTCAGTAGGGCAAGAGCATAATGATAATTTGATATGGGTGAAGGGTAATTGTCTCCAAAGAAAGGACGGAGAATCTATGGACCTTATATATAAAACCCTGAAGAAAAGTAAGTAATAGTTTGTGATATCAAGCTGTTGTAGATGTGGCAGCGTTTATTTATATGTAACTTTGTATTGTGTTTTGTAGGTCCTCGATCTCAAGTGGTGAGAAAAGAATCGCTAATAGATATTATAGCTTAAGAAGGCTCTGAGCTCGAGATTGTTCTGGAAGAGCTTGAAATAAGCATATCAAAAAGAGATAATTGTAGGTCAGAGAAAATGTAGAAGTCTCAAGCAAAGAGACAGATGACAGGAACTAGAGCTGGAAGGAGAGCAGCAGCGGACGGTGATGAATGTCCAGTATTACCTAAGGCTACACCAATATCTTAAAGGCGGGTTCTAGGGGGGCTACGTCGAGCAAGCTGGTTCAGTGGTACCCAAGAGGAAGATTATGAAGGTTGACTCGACCTCGGTGACAACGGAGAGTGGAGAGGTCAAAATGAGTTTAAAAAAGAGGAAGGTGGATGCTCCTGATGCATTGAGCGGAGTGAAGGAGGCGGAGAGTGGTCCTATTATGGAAGATGAGCTGCTAGCTATGGAGAACAAGCTGAGGGTGGCAGCTCGATTAGGGGCTGATGAGCTGAACACGTTTGCGCAGTTGGAGCTATGCAGGGTAAGTTGAAATTCTTCATACTATATGAATTTTGTGCAACCTCGAACAGAAAAGCTATTTTGTTTTGAGTTACCTTTGAGCTAAAAAGTATACTTTTTCTATCGTAGGCCCCTCACACTTTGAAGGGCATCTGTCTTAGGCTCGAGGACGGGAGTGTTGAGATTGAGAAGTGAGTAGCTCAACTTGAGGCTGATTTAGCTCTGGAAAAGGAGCGTTCGATCTCTGCGGAGGATTCGCACTGGATGATGATGCTCGAACTTGCAGAGGAGGCAAAGAAGAATATCAAGGAAGTTGCAGCTGCGCACGACAGCCTTAGGCGGAAGTTCCTTAAAGTTAGATATTTTATGGCCGATCTTGAAGCAATCATAGAGGGGCGGTACGTGGAAGAGGCCGATGCTAAAGATGAACCCAATGTTGATGGTGGCTCTCCCAAAGGTATTGTTATAGGCTTGAATGCGGTATCCTCTAAAACTGATATAGAGAACTGCGGAGGAGAAGAAAAGAAGGTAGAGTAAAAAAAATTGGAATTTTGCTTTTGTGAGTTGAAAACTATGATTATATGGTAGATATATTTGAGGATAAATTTGCAATAGTCTAAGAGATGTTGTAAATATTAATTTATAGGAACTTAAAAGTATGCGCCTCAGAATTGAAGAATTAGAAAAAGAGCTCGCTAAGGAGCAAAATGCCTCAGCAACTCTGCTGACTTCACAAGTGGAGCTACAGGTTAGAAAATAGCTCAAAAATTTTGACTTGTAGGCTTTGCCACTCTAGAGCTACAAAGTAATATTAGAAGGTAGATAAAAATCATAATTAACGAAAGTAAGCCAACTATGATTAGACCATTTTGGAGTGATAGAAAATGAGAGCATAGAAAATGTGTACCATAAAATATGATGAGATGTAGATGTTATTGCCATTAGTGTGAGATAACTTCGTAACTTGAGGGCAAAGTATAATCTCATTTTGTTGGCTTGAGAGAAACCGAAATATGTTAGAATTGTGTAAAGCTAACTATAGTTTATTGATTGTATCTGTGAAGTATTGTTGATTCAAACTTGCTTATGCAGGTCAAGTTAGAAACTGTTCACTTGAGTGAACAATAAATGCTTTAGTACAATCAAGATTTTGCGGCTCAATTTGATAGGATTAAGGGCGCATATGAAGAGATGGAGGATCATTATGTCAAAGTTGAGCACTAGCTTGCTGAGGCGAAGAAAACTGGAATGATCTGACCGAGCAGATCAAAAGTAAAGATGCTAAGGCAGTAAAACTACAGGGGGAGCTTGTAAGTACACAGAGCAAAGTGATGAAGCTTAATAGTAGGATAGACTTGTTCATGGTGAAAGGTAAAAATATGGATGTCGCTCAATACCATATCAGATTGTTAGAGGTGGCAGATAAAGAGCTACGGGATAATTTGGCCAGTTTTAGGGGTCAAGTGGCCAGAAAGAAAACAAACTTGTGAAGGCGCGGGCTGATTTAGCAACTTCCAAAAGTGTGGTTGAGCAGTTGAGTGAGGCCATGCAAGTTAAAGATTTTGACCTACGGGTCACCCATAATTGATATGACGAACTGAATAAGTGAGTTGCGACGTTAAAGGCAAACTTGGCCAGTTCGCGTGGCAAGAAGGTCGAAGTCGCGGAGCGGTTAAAGAAGAAAAAGAATTACGCTGAGGTTTTGACTGCCAAGGGTGATATTGCTAAGGCATCAGTTTGAATTAAAAAGTTGAAGGAAGATCTAGTTTTCGTTCGAGCTGCCGTAAGGAAAGCGAACAAACGAACTAGAGAGACAGGTAGCTATCAAGAGGAAGGATGAGCCGCTTAATAAATCTCACGCTAGGGGAGGTGATGTAAATGAGTTGGAGTTGGTGGCATTACGTGATGAAGTAGAGGAGTTAAGAACAAAAATCGTACTAAGCAAGACGAAGCGACGAAACTGATAGCAAAATTAACCGAGATGATATCGAGGTTAGAGGAATGCTTAGGGCGGGCAGATTCCCATTATGCAAAGTTGGATAAACATTATAAGTTCATAAAAGTGCAATTTGTTGAGTTGGCCATGCCGAACCGAAATAGGATGTCCCTGGATGTGGTGCACTCGAGGAAAATAATGGTGGTCATCGTTTATTTTGTAAAAGAAGTAAAAAGGCTTGAGCTCGAAAGAGATACCTTACATGAATGTGTGGTATTCAGAGGTTGTATCTGAAATGCTGATATAGATCGAGAAAATTGCCTGAATGCCATGGAAACCGAGCTAGGCTCCCGACCTGCAGAATTAGTAATGCAAGGAAGGAATATTGCAACTGCTAAAGCTCTAGAGTTTATGGCTGCACAACCTCCTTCATAGGGGAAAACGCAGTTGACCTTCCAAAAACAAAACCTGTTAAAGCGACCTGTGTATTATGTAGTTGTAGACATGTAGAAAGATAAAAGTTAGTTTTACTTTTGCTTTATCTTGTGTCTTATAGATAGTAGAGATCATTGATTAAAAACTATTATGACCTTTGCTTTAATCGCTGATAAATGTATAAATGGATTGATTAAAAGCTAGTATTACCTTTGCTTTAATCTTTGATAAATGTATAGATGGGTCGATTGAAAGCTAGTATCACCTTTGCTTTAATCTTTGAGATTTAGTAGAGTCTACATGTATGTAGAGAGTAATGTGAAAAAAAACTTGGAAGTTTTCATTTAGTAGAATAGAATGTACACTGTTGGAAATTGAAATCCCACTTTTGGAATGTAAAGAACAAAAATAGAGTAATCTGTAATAGAAAACTATGGATTTAGCGATAATATCATTTCAATCATCCAGTATTCTAGGGATTTGAGATTTGGATGTCTTTCTCTGTCATGAGGTAGTATGATCCAAGGCTAATGCGGCCAACGATGAGGAAAAGGCCTTCCCAATTTTTGCAAGCTTCCCAGCATTTAACTCTTTTTCAGCTCTATGAGAATTTTTTGAGGACGAGATCGTCGATTTAGACCTCACGGCTTCGGACTCTTCAGCTGCATGAGCTGGCTAGCATATGATTATATCGATCAAGGTTGGCAATAGCTTGAGCTCGGGTCTCACTAATCGAGTTCATATTACAGACTAACTCGAACTTATTTTTTTTGTCGGTTAGCTCGTAATCTTTGACAGGATGGTGGTATTCTCTTAGAATGATGGCTTCGGTGCAATAAGCCAAAAAAAAAGGAGAACAACCAGTTGATTATCTTGCACTACAAGAAAATTGTTAATTTGCCACAGCTATTTTTAAGTTTAACCATGGACTTGGCTATAGTTAAATAGGCATAGACTTTATCCGTGACAATTTGAAAAAGATCTGTGGAATTTTCTCATCAGTCAAATTAAATTAAGCTTTTTCGCTTTTGCATCAAATCGAAATTTTTTCCCCAAATGTTTATCCTTCCAGCTTTCGCATTACCCTTTTCGCATAAATGCCCTTCCCTCCTCAAAATTAAGCTTTTAATACTCCCAAAGCCAAGTTTCTATCGAGAATCTGATTCATATTGCAGGATTTATTCCCAATTTTTTAGGGCTTCCTGAAGTTCATCTTGAATTTTTCAGAAGACCTAAGAATTGCTGGGTAAATCGAATAACAATGGGTAGTTACAATTAACTGTGAGTTTTTTTTTTCTCTCTCTCTTGAATTTCATATTTCTGCATTTGTTCCTGTGGGCTAATATTGATGGATCGATTGAGGTATTTGCAAAGAACAAGAGTACTGAGAAAGATTTGATAGATCTGAGCAGTCGCCATGGCTACAGGGCATATGCACTTGTTGTTGTTGTTGTGCAAAGGAGAAGCACTGTGAGTAGTCACTAAACACTAATCACAAATTTTCTTATTTGACTTTCTATTCTTAGCCTCTTAGGAGGTTTTTGTTTTTTGATTTTCAAAGTACTGAATGCTAAATGGAGCATGCAACATGTTAGTCTGTATTTCCTCCCTCTGCCCATGCTCTGAAATTTAGACTTTACAATGATACTTTTGTAAAGTATACGGAATTCTTTGATTCATTTCTATACTGCTTGTTGTGAAACTGATAAGTCGAGATGAGTGTTTGATGAAAGTCCTCAATGTCATGATGTGTAGTCACTTGGAATGTGATTTTAGCTAGTTATGCCAGAGATGAGCGGATTGATGTGATGGAGGATTTGTTTGAAGAAATGCCCAAGAGAGATGATATCTGGTGGAGTATAATGATAATTGGTTATGTTTAAGGGGGGGGGGGGAATTAAAGACGGGTTTAAAGTGTTTTAGAGAGATAAGGGAAAAAGGGTTAAAGTTTAACGAGGCTATATTGGTTACGGCTCTTTCAGCGTATGCTCAATTAGGTTTGCTTGAGTAAGGACAATTTGTTAACTACAGTATGAACTCAGTGAAGTTTCCTATGAGTGTTAGCATTGGTGCTGGTTTAATTGACATGTACGCAAAGTGATGATGCATCGAAATGTCTAAGAAAGTGTTCAGTGAGATTCCCCGCAGAGTTGTTTGGGCGTGGAATGTCATGATTAGCGGTTTGGCTATGCACGGCTTTGGAAAGGAAGTCGTTTCGTTGTTTAAAAGGTTTATTAGAGAAGGACTCTCTCCAACTAATTCTTCCTTCATTGGGATCTTGAATGCTTGTAGTAGAGCAGGGTTTGCGAATGACGGGAGGCATTACTTCAAGTTGATGAGAGAGATATATGGTATCGAGCCAGAGAAGGAGCATTAAGGGTGTATGGTTGATCTCTTGGGCCGTGCAGGTTTTGTAAGTGAGGGTCCTGAGTTGATTGAGAAGATGTTGATTAAACTAGACCCTGTAGTATGGGCTACATTGTTGGCTGCATGTAAGATTCATGGGTTAGTAGAATTGGGTGAAACTATTGGGGAAAAACTAATTCAACTGGATCCTACGCATGATGGAAATTACGTCCTTTTAGCTAATATTTATGCCAAATCAAAGAAATGGGGAGATGTTATACGAGTTTGGAGATTAATGGTTGATCGGGGTACAACTTAAGTTACGGGATGGAGCTTGATTGAAGCTGAGGGGAAGACTCGATCATAAGTTCATTGCTGGGGATAGAGTCCACGAGCGGTCATCCAAGATATACGAAAAACTTAAAAGAGATTGAAAGCCGATTGTTATTGGCTGGATATGCTCCAGATATTTCACCAGTGTTGCATAATATATCCGAGGAGGAAAAGGAGAATGTCATTAGAGGGCATAGTGAGAGACTAGCCATTGCTTTTGGTTTTTTGGTGATGGATGTCGGGAGCTGTATTTGGGTTGTGAAGAATTTAAGAGTTTGTGGGGATTGCCATGAAGTTTGTAAGATGATCTCCAAGGTTTTTGAGAGGGAGATTATAGTGAGAGATGGTAGTAGGTTCCACCATTTTATGGGAGGCATGTGTTCTTGCCTTGATTATTGGTAAATAGATTGATTAATTTATGACCAGTTCAAGAAGGGAAATAAGATTAACTAAACCTGATTACTTCTTACTTGTTTATCATAAGAAGAAGATCTTCAGAACGCATCATCATATATCTTCTAAAAATGATGCATGATCTGTTCAAAAAGGGTTGTATGATAGACTTCTCTATAACTTTTGATGTTTCTCAGGGGAATTTAGTCGTGGATTTTTTATTTCTGCAAATGTTGTAGTTTCTTTTCGGGAGCTTTTACAACCGGTGAAACTAATTGCAGAAAAATCATCCAAAAGTAAAAGTAAAATTTCATAATTTCAATCTCAGTTTTTAGTTAGTTTAGGTTATATTGGTCATGTATTTAATTTAACATAGTTGAAAAACAAAATGTTATGTGTTCGATAATATGTGGGGGGGCCCCTATCGGCTTATAATTATTGCTATTCTTTAAATGTATCAGTGAAACTTGGACAACTTAAAGTGTGCCTAAGGCAACTGGAAGATGATTTGGTTAGAGCTTTATCATGTATGCACGTAAGGATAAGGGTATATTTATTTTGTGTGCGAATTAAATTATAGCAATTTGGTCAATTAAATGCAATGAATTTGATTATTTTTTTTACTTTTATTCTTTTATGGTTCAATGGTTTACATTATGGAACAGAATAGGGTATTGAAGAAATATGAAAAATGATTTTTTACATTATTCTTTTATGGTTCAATTTGATTTCGTATTAAAATGTAGGATTTACAAGACCTTTTCGAGTTTGTTTGACTTTAAAGACCAATGAGACAATGACCCTTGTCGCGCTTGATGTGCGGTATTGATGGCCAAATCTGTAAATTTACCTGGTGGACGACGAGGCCTACTATTGATCAGTTAGGACTTAGCATAGTATATATGATTTACCTACAAGCATTTTATTTTCGCAATTTTTTGGTTTGCTGAAGTATAGTGAATGTTTAAATCAAATCACATGGAAATCTATCTGTTACCAAATTTAGGTCTTTCATGTTTAACATTGCTAAAGTTCAATAATATCCTTATACTTATAGCTTGGGAACTTTTAAAAACATGTTTCAACTATCTTGTCCTTTGTTTGTTGCGTTCAGTAATGAACCGTAAAGAGGCAAAACATATGGCTATAACCGATTCGATCAGAGCTGCGAAAGATAACATGGATGAACTCAAAAGGATTGCGCAAGACCAGAAGGTGATGAAATACCAATATGCAGCAATAATTTATCAACAGTTAAAAGGTAACCTCCTTGCTTCAGTTTTGCTTTATTATATCTGAACATGAAGATAATCTGTAAGAGAGATTTCATAAATTAAAGCATCTGATAATTCAAACAAGACGATGAAGTCCACGATAATGCCTAAATATGACTCTAGTACAAGAAAAAAAAATATATTCTCGATATAGACATCCATTCAAAGTAGATAATTAAAGGGGACATTTTAGGAATAACCATGTGTGTCTTAATAATTAGGAGATCAAGTTTTGGTATTTTGTGCACGAAACTGGCATCTTATTGTTCATCTGTCAGCATTAGAAGTTCTAAATTGATTCATATCCATAATTTTTTTAGCCCTTTGTCCTTTTCTTTTGTTTCTCCTCTTCCCCTAATGGACCTTATCCTTAAGCGCTTTTGTCTCAAATTTCCATTATTATTACCTTTAAACTTAGGTCATTGACCTTCTTCAGTTGTTTTTAGTTAAATTTATGTTGAGCATGAAATTTGCCTTGTAACATCTTTATTATTTTATTCCTTATAAAGAAACTGAAGTTTATAAAATATTTTTTGCATTAAGCTTTGACAGCACTTGAAATGGACACTAACCAAGGGATTAGACAAAAAGAACATATACAAGATGCCATTTCTTGGTACAATAAGTTCCTTGGTTTTCGTGTTGAAGGAGGACATGGTAAGTTTGGATCCTCTCACATGGCACATTGAAGCTCTTTTAATTTGGATTCTCATTTTATTAACAAGTTCTTTTTTCTTGAAGGAGTTAAGTTTATATTCAATAATATCAACTCACAAAATCCAAATAAAGAGTATTCATTTACACTCAGACATGCAGATGACAACTATACTCGTAAGGATTGGAATTTTTACTTCTTCTGTTATATACATTTTAGCTGTTGATACCTTTGCGGCATCATATATTTGATATCACTTCATTATTTTTCGTTATGTTTTTCAGTGTTGGACTGTGATCCATATTTGGGTGATATCCAAGAGTTGAACCAAACAAATGACTTTTTCAAGTTTGTTAGAATTATGAGAGAAAAGTTTCAAGCCACTACATTAAAAGGTATAACCCTGTATCTTGTATATCACCTTTTCAGAAAGCTGCCATTTAGTTTACATCCAATAACTCAATTAGGAGAGTGCACTCTTAAATGTATTTGTAAGGCCCTGTGTAACACTTGGTATTAAAAAAAATTGTATTGTCTAATACTCATACTGTACAGTTTTATTCATCGCTCAATCCACAAAAAGGTTATGGGCTTTTAAAAATCACATATTTGAATAAAACAGTCATATAGCATATAAATATGCAATGAATTATGTTTTTCCAAATATTAATTCGAGTCCTCAGACATCAAACCCAAAATTTACTTAAAGATTTCCTGTACCAATATTTATAACATATACCAAATTGTTAACTCATGGTATTGCTTGATTCATGTATAATTTAGGTCCAGTAAATTATGGAAGAGTGTTTCTATCTGAAAGCAGTTATTAACAAGTTTTTCTTGTGTTTAATTTGGCAAGAGCTATATCGGAAGATATCTCTATGTTTTCGGACACATCAACAGTTTCTACACCTGCACCCCTGCGTCCATTTCGTCTGATGGGAGTGATTCTTCAGAAATGGAAAAAGAAGTCCAAGTTCAATTGGGAGAACTCCAAAATTCTCCCATAAAGGTTAACCATGGTTGAGTGGGTAAATCAGCAATTCTTACTCCTGTATCTGCATTATCTCATAGACAATCCTGTATCTGCATTTTCTTATAAACATATTTTTATTTTATCCTTTCGGCTACAGCCTAAAACAAAATGGAGCTTTTAATTATAACCAGGAATTCTAATGTGTGTTCTGCGGTCGCTTTTGTGGTATATCCTACATGTAAAACAATGAGATTTCCCCCCTTTTCTTCTCACAGCTAACACAAGAACGTAATCACTGATGTTCTTGGACCCATGAAACATATTTTCATGTATCTTGTGAAATTATAGGAAGAAACTGACAAATAGCAAATAAAATATTTTGTTTGTTCAATGAAAGCTCATCTCTTGTTCCCCTGATATGTTAGACGGTAAAATATAACATATTAGGAAAAAGAGAGGCAGATCTAAGATGATATGCTGAAACGCAATAGAAACTAGCCAATGATTAGGAGACTAAGCTGGGCAAATAGCTTGTTACCTACATCAACTCTCCCAAAATCTTGTCACATCCTACTCAGTTACCTATAACTTTGTGGCCAAAGTAAAAGGATGATAGGAAAAATGACTGTAGTTTGCAATTTTTCTTCCCTTACGTGAAGTTGAGAACCATACCCTCATTCCACTTTTTGTGATAAATTTTCAAAGCCACGAATTGATTTTTGGCACTTGGTATACTTATATGACAGATGGGCTCTCTTTTCTTCAAATGTTGTTTGAAGAGAGTGATAAAGATATTTTTTGAGTACATATGCAAATTGTTTGTTGCAGAAATGATAAGTCAAAGCGTCAATTGCGTCCTTTCACTCTGCTCATCAAGGTAGCTACAATACTTTGGGACTGCAAAGGCAAGAGTGTTGTTAGAATCATATTCATGTATTTATCGGGGAGTAGAAGCAACTAAAATGGGAAGGAAGACCTTGACAAGTAACTGAAAATTATGAATGTGATCTCTCTGCAGTGTAGTTCTTGTATAGACAAAGAGTCATTGCATGATGTAAAGAGATATATTACCCTGCACCTCTAATGAATCTTTGGATGAAGTATTCACAGCCTCAGCCTCCTCATGATTCACCTTCAGGTTAGAGTCTCACATTCACTACCAAAATCTTAAGAACTTCAGCTACTAATCCAAATTCTGCTTTTGACAGCAAGACTAACTTCACAACCTAGACCATTGTCTTCATCCGTGCCCCCACCCAAACTCGTGTTTGACTAGTAATTGCCAGATTTTGTAAGTGATTGTACCCAAGTGTTAGCTTCTTTCATAATTTCATCAAGCATGTTGACATATTTATCCACTTCTTGTGTAATGTATATGGATATGAAGCCCGCTGAAGAATTACACACTGGAGTCTGCTCTCAGCCTAAGCCAGTCTCTGTAGAGAAGTAAGTCTCCACGGAAAAGCATATGGCTAACCCTAACAACTTTGAATTTCTAGTAACTGAGGCCACGGTGATGGTCACGCCAGGAAATTTAGGTAAATTCAGAATCTTCTTTGATTTTTCTATTTTACAGAGCTCATCAGCTGTATTATAGTGTTTCTAAAATCCAAAATTTTTCCATGTAGGAACTTTTAGGGGTAATGAAAGATCTATTCCCAGCTCTGGATTTGGGAATGGTTTCTTGCTAGTATAACTAGAAGTCCAACGACCTTCAGGAAGGTTTGTAAATCTATGAGTTGTAATCAATCAAAAGTACCAATCTCCTATGATTACTTTTGAGATTTAAAGTACAGTGGAATTACAGGTCAAATAGCAAAAGGATTTTTTCTTCATTAATACAAAGCGGGAGTGGCCTTGCTCCAGTGGCTGAGGACATTCAATGGGATTTACTTGAACCTAGTTTCAACTCAGAAGATTGTTCAAAAGCAGCCCCACCCATGATCCAGGTACACTTTTGGCAAGAAAAATATTGTAACAAATGTAGTTATAGTTAGTATCTATCAATCATCTTAGTTTGCTGGTTTCAGAAATATTGGTCGAGACAGGGCCCATTCAGACCCAACATCCACTTGTCGATCTTCCCATGGACAAAGTAACTGACGCTATCAGAATGTAAGTTCTCCATTTTCTGGCACTTGTTTTTGTTAATGTTATGGTTATGATTATATGTACCTTTGGCGTAACTGCCATGAAAAATTTATATTGTTAGGCATTTGAAGATCCATTTCGATACACCGGGAGCCCCTCAAATCAAATCTCTTGACCAGTTCGCATTCGGACTGACTCGAAAAAAAACAACCCAACTATTCTACCAGACCTGTGGTATAAAACTTTCTTCCTTGTTCATTTTCATAGTTGTATTCAGAACTTCTATGATCATCTCATTGACTAAAAGAGTCTTAAACACTGGTTGTTTTTAATTGCAGTTCTTGCTACCCATGATCTGGTGAAAGTTTAACAAAGAGTGGCTTATGAGGATATCATAATTTCCAGATCTTGTAAATCTGCTCTATGGACTTATGAACTCTCTATTTTTTCTTCTTTTTCTCTTATAATTATGTTCTTTTAGCATATGGGGCAATTGCATTTGGATCTTTTAATGTTTATGGAATGAGGGATTTATTTTGAATAGCTATTTTTTGTCCATGTATCATTAGTATGTATGAAATGTATTGTTGGAGGATTGGAAGTGCTTGCAGGTTCAGGAGTGCAGTATTGTAGTATTTTTAGTTTTTTTTTAAATAAAATAAAAATTACCACAAATATTATCTGTTGTAAAATGGGTAAAAAAATTGCCACGGATTTACTCCATATTAATATAAATTTGATAACCACAGACAAACTCCGTGGCAAAAAAATTGTCACGGATTTACTCCGTAGCAATATAAATTAGATAACTACAGACAAACTCCGTGGCAAAAAAAATTCTATGGATTTACTCCGTAGCAATATAATTAGATAACCACAGATAAACTTCATGGCAAAAATATTGCCACGCACCTTTTACTATAGACTTTATCCGTGGTAGTTTAGCAAAATTGGTGTAGTATTGGTAAAGTACGGTATTCTCATAAGACGTGAGGAAGCTCCCGTATCCAATTCCCTTTCTTTTGTGATTGAAGTTATTTCTTGAGTCCATCCACTATTATTTTGCTAGTGATTTCGGCCTATCCGTTTCCATGCAAGTAGTATGGATTGGATGAGGAATGAATTATGTTGTATTTGTAGAGGAAAGCCATGACCTTTTCTCTTACAAACTGTGGCCCGTTATCGATTTGAATCAGGTGGGAGCATCCAAACCGTGTGATAATATGTTCCCAGATAAAATAGATGACCTCTTCTTCTCGAGTTTGACAAAGAGGAACTGCTTCTACTCATTTCATAAAGTATTCTGTCACCACGGGTAAGAAACATCAGTTACCTGGCGTATTGGGAAATTCTCCCACAAGATCGAGAGCCCACCGCTTTAAATGTCGAACACCTTGCTTGAATGGAGTTCGAGTGTAGGAGCTCGTATCATGTGTCCATGTCGTTGACAAGTGCCGCATCTTCTTGAGTACTCTTCTGCTTGCTTACGCATTCCTGGCTAGAATACTACTTGTATAATTTCTTTGTTTGTAAGTGATTGACCTGCGGTATGGGAGCCACAAGTTCTTTTATGTAATTCTTTGAGCATTCCATTAGCTTTTTCCTTGGAGAGGCACCACTTGAGATAAAACCCTGTCACTGATTGGTGATATAAACGGCCATTCTGAACAGTATAGCGCTTCGAGTTTTCGATCAACTGTTGGTGTTCTTCTGGATTTGCTAAAATGGGCCCGTCACATTCGTTCTTCGGGCTGAGGTAGGCAATAAAAAGTTTCTTCCAATCGTCGTCTTCCTCTTCATCGCCCCTAGTGTTGATTTCTTTCTTTTTTTACAAAAAGTTTAGCAATATATATCCAAAAGATAGAGTACATGAAAGGGGAGTGCCAACCATGCCACACATTAGTACATGTCACTAGTGTATATGCAGATGGGGTTCTCAAAGAAAAGTTAAAAAATATTTACAAAATAAAATGAAACCCCTAAATAGTAAGGGGCATGCCTCCGCGTTATTGCGTTCGAACGAAGCCAGTCTCGGTCGAACGCACATTGAAATTAACAATCAGCCCGCATCAGCCGGATTTTGCCATAACGCAAGTCCGTTCAAACGACCTCCTCTGTCGTTCGAACAAAATGTTGGGAAAATCCTTCAAATCTCCTCAACTCAAATTTGTCGATGAGTTCATTCGAACGAGCTTTCTGAAAGTAGCCTTGATTCGTTCGAATGACTACCACAAAGTTTGAATCGTTCGAACGACTTCTTAGTTCATTCGAATGACTATTTAGAAAGCCTGTAAAATGCCTCACTTATCTTCTGGATCGCCTGTTCGTTCGAACGACCTCCAATATCGTTCGACGACTTGATATTATTCTGCCATTAGGTATAATTTGGGGAATTGGAAGTATTTTATATCTGGGTTCTCTATGCGGGTAAGAAAAACTGGCCGCCCTAGACACCATTCTTCAAAAGGTTATGCATTTGCGGACCCTCATTTGGTTATTGTATCTGCTAAAAAATTTGCTTATCTCCATATTTGAGTAATTGGGAATGTGTCGAGTTTCCATTTGATTCGTTTCCATTAAGTAATCATAGTCCATGGATGTGTGTCATTCGTGAACGCTTAAACCATGGCTTGATAATTTGAGACCATCCATAATTTTTTCCAACCTTTCGTAACTGTTTGCCTAGCGCCTTGCATGATGGCTTGAATATCTGTAACATAGTTGTTGGTATTTCCTATTACTATGCATAAAGTACCCAGTACCTCCGCCATCGTATTCCTATCTACTATCCCAATGCCTACTGATTCAGGGTTACCCAAAGCAAAACCATCACAACATGTTTTGATCTCCCCTAGGTTCAGTTGTTCCCACCAGCAACTCTTTATCGGTGTTATGTGTCTTTGTCTACATTGGGCGCTCAAGCATTTGATAATTTGTAGATCGGTTCCGTTATTGTACATGCTATTTTTGGAGAGTTGGGATATGTCCATGATGTGTCATAGTATGTCTTATTGCAGCTGTTGGTTGGTTGTTCTCCGTTCATTGTATTTGCGGCTTTTACGCTTTTTCCAAAGTCCATTGCAAGTAGCGAAGTTGCCAAGACCCACAAATCCTTAACATAAGAGCTTGCATGACTGTTTCTAGCAAGGACTATTTTCCAGTTGTCTTCTTCATTCACCGGTGGCATTTTGAAGATGTTACATATCTAGTTACAGATTTCCAAAGAGTTTTTACATTTAAAGAAGAAATGTTGCTCGGTTTCAGTGTTGTGTTGGCAAAGGGAGCAGATGGAGGGGAGGCAGATGCCTTTGTTCGTTACTCCATCATCAAAAGAGTGGGTTCGGTTAAGAAGTTTCCATGCAAACAATTTCAGCCATAAGTGTAAGTTGCAGCTCCAAACCATTCTCCACCACCATGCGGTGTCTTAGGTTTTGTGAATACAATTGAAAGCATTCTTAACTATAAATTTCCCGTGAATGTCTGGCTTCAAAATTTGTTGGTCCTGGGCTTGGGGATCATAGTCAAGTTTCTCAAGGTTGATCCCCAGCGCCATAAATAGCAGTAGAATATCCTGGGGTATCTCCCATCCTTCATTGCTGATAAAGCTGCTCAGCTTAGCAGTACAGTTCCTTCATAGGTGCGCTGGAAGGTTAATGTACTCTCTCAGAGAGATATCTGTTGCCCAGTAATCTCTCCAAAAGTCAATTTTTTCACCATTGTCAATCACCCATCCCATGTGCTGACCTATCAAATGTTTCGTTGCTTGTATCCCTCTCCAAATGAATGAATTCTTGTAGTATGTGATTACCTGTCCATTTTTATTTTTGTATTTCGCGTTCATGAAACATGCCCAATCTTTACTTTGTTGGGTAAATGTCCAGTAAAGTTTGTAGAGAAGCGCATTGTTAAGTTCCCCCAGTTTATGAATACCTAGTCCGCCCTCATGTATGGGTTTACACACCTTTTCCCATTTAAGAGTAATGCACTTTATTTTGGGCAGATCCCCGGACCAAATAAAATTCCGAATGACAGCTTTGCCCTCATTGATCAGAGTTTGAGGCCATTTGTAGACTCCCATGTTGAATATAGGTGTGTTGTTTAGGACTGATCTAGCCAAAACCACTCTTCCTTGGAATAACAGAAGTCGTCTTATCCAACCATTCGCCCGCTTTCAAATTTTTTCCACCGACGGCCGCAGAATATTTTTTGTATCCCTTCCCAGGAAGAGGGGTATTCCCAAGTAAGTTTCTAGCAGTCTCCCTTCCTGGAAATCAAATACGTCTATAATCAACCTTATCCTGGTGAGTGGGACTCCCCCCATAAAAGTTTTTCTCTTTTCCAGAATTACAACTTGACTAGATGCTTCTTGGTATTGAAGGAGTATTTTCAAGTGTTTGAGGTCTCTAGTATCTCTATTGAGGAATATAAATATGTCATCTATGAAGAAAAGGTATGTTGGAGCTTGTATTTGCCTGTTACTAACCATAGTATGGATTTTGCCTTGGTTCTTCAATTTATATAGGTTAATACCCAAAATATCTTCTACGAGTGTAAACAGCAGCGAAGAGAGAGGGTCTCCTTGTTTAATGCCTCTCCCAGGGCTGAAGAAATTTGTGGGACTTCCGTTAATCGTGATAGAAATCTTCCCACTATTGATAATGGTCATAATCAACTCACAGAAGTTGTGGGAGAACCCGAAGAACTCGAGAGCTGCCGTAAGAAAATTCTAGCTCAGTATATCATAGGTTGTGTTATATCTAGCTTAAGTCCTACATTGCCTCCTTTCCTCTTGCCCTTCATCTCGTTGACCAGCTCGAATGCCATCCATATATTATTGTGTATACTCCGACCCTTGATAAAGGCAAATCGGTGATAGACGAGTAGTCAGGATCTTCGTGATTGTTTTAACGACAAAGTTGCCCAGGCAAATCAGTCTGCAGTGGTTCACCTTATCTGGTTTCTTGATTTTGGGTATGAGCACTATGATATTGGAATTAAAGTTGGCCGGAAGTCGTCAATCAATGAAGAAGGAGGAAATTCCTCTACAAAAATCCTGTTTAACCACCTCCCAAAATGTTGTGAAGAAGGCCCTTGGGAATCCGTCCGGCCCTGGAGAGTTGTCCTTCTTGAGACTAAACATTGCGAGTTTGATCTCTTCCTCGTTTGGGATTGCTATCAGCATGTCATTTTCAGTTTGTTCCACTCTGGACATTTATACATTTAATATATTGTTGTTTAGGTCTACTAGGTTCTCTACGAATTTGTGTGTGCAGAACTGGAGTATGTACTCCTTTATCGGTGATTGGTCTGTAAAGATAATTCCTTCCTCAGTCGTGACCTTTGTGATGATGTTCTTTTCGTTTCTTGCTCTCGTCATGCTGTAAAAGAATTGGGTGTTGCGGTCGCCTTCTGTGAGCTATTTAATTCTAGATTTTTGACGCCATTAAATCTCCTCTTGCTCTTCAATATGCAATATTTGTGTAGTCTTTCCAATGATGTCCTGGTCTAAAGAATTACTTTTCCATAAGGTTTCCTGATTAATTTGTAGTTTGAGCAGGTCTTCCTCCAAAACTTTTTTGATTCTACGCACCATGTCCGGTCCTATAAGTTTCCACTGCTTGATATCATTCTTTAACCGCCGGAGTTTGAACATTAAGCAGAATAGAGGTGTCGCTTCTAGGTCAGTGTTCCAGCTGATGCGAACCACTTCCCCAAAGTCTGCATAAGTGTTCCATGCTTGAAGTATCTGAAAGGTATGTTGCAAGGTCGTGGGACGGCCTGGCAATCCCCTAAAATGAGGGAATGGTCTAGTATTGTTCATGGGTAGTTTTAGATTCTCCATCCCCAAAATTTGTCAGCCTAAAGTGGGTTGTGTAAGCATCTGTCTAGACATCTCAGTATTCTGTTGGCCCCTTTCTTTGCGTTACTTCATGTAATGCTTATACCCATTGTTTGCTCTTTGTAAGAGTAGCCCTATTGATGAAGCTTCAAAAGTCTTGCATGGCTCTTGAAAGTGGTTGTCTTCTGCCCCTCCTCTTCTCAGTCCAGAGAACGTAATTAAAATCCCCTACACAAATCCACGGCTCATTTTTCTGGTAGCAACTGATAGTAGCTCATTCCATAGTGTTGTTCTGTAGATAGAGGGGCAACTGGCGTGGATGAAAGAAAAAGTACAGCTTATGTACCAGACCGTGATTTTCTAGTAAGAAGTGTTCAAGGTTTCAGATTTTGGATTGCCCAACCCATCTCGCCAGAGTATCCAAATGTTTCCCTTATTCTCCCCATCTTCATTCGCTATTATTTTCCTTGTGAAGCCCTGTAGTTGGAATTTCACAGCATAAATCTTGGGTTCCACTATACACATAATATCCGGTTGTAGTTCCTCCACTTGTTTCCTCAAGTAGGCATGAGTTTTGCAATTTCCCATTCCTCATGCATTCCAGAAAATTACTCTCATTGTATATTATTGGATCTAGTGACCCAAGGGCCCAGCGTGTATACTTTCCCACCTTTGTAGACCTGATTTGGCCCTAGCTTCCTCGCAATTAATAGTTTGTTCTTCTGCTTCCATTTTATCCGCCGAGCTTGCCAGATATAACATCTCTGGTATTTTTACAAAATCTGCCTCTTTTTGGCTAAGTGTTTCCCCCTGTTCCGCCTTTGTTTCTGCTATGTTCTGATCTTCTGAATAGCTCTCTGTAGATGGTATAAATCATTTTGGCCCTGCTTTCTGCATTTGTACTATGATTTGAGATATTCTCATCAAGTCTGTTGTCTTCCAGCTATTCTGTAGTGCCTCCAACTAATACATCAAATAGGTTACTCTTGGTGATTTCTGCATCATTTTGTAGTGAACTGTTGTTTGTGTTCCCCTTTACTAGTGACCATACTTCCTTATTTCCAATTCTCTTTACTTGCCCGATCTGCCTCATTGGTTTTGTCATCCCCGGGAAGTAGATGATCGGTGATATGCTACAGGCTGAGGGAGTAGGAGTTTCCTAAAAATATATGTATTTGCTGGGTGGTTGCGGTGGTGCTTGAGTTTTGTCCTTATTATTTTCCTTGTTTGTCATTTTGCCTTCCTAACTTAGAATTGGAATTGCCTTGTTGGTTCTGTTATTTTAGCCCCTTTCTCTGTAGTTACTTGTTGTATTCTTACTCATTTCCATGTCGTTATTTTTGTAGGCCCTTTGCACTATCTTGCATTCAGCAATAATATGGCCAATATTGTTGCAATGTTTGCAGTATTTAGGAACTCTGTGAAGTAGTATCCCCTATTTCACTATGCACACTTCTATATCTAGGAGAATGTGATCAGGGATCAGTTTAGACATATCAATATCTACCAATACATTTGCGTGATAACCATAGTCTTGGTTTCTTGTCGATTGGTCCAACTGAATAGGCATTCCCAACATTTCACCCAGGAAAAAGAAAATTTTGGGGATCCACATCTCGATAGGGAGACCTAGAAATTTGTACCAAATGAGCGCATTAGAGTTGCTGTATCTGTCCACTGTGAAGAATGAACTCCACGACAATATTCTCATTGACATTCTGTCGACCATCCAAAGTCCCCGACTCCATATCAGAATCTTGTCCTCCTCATTCTTCAGTTTGATCATAAAGAACCTTTTACCGATTAGCATTAGCTTGCAACATCCTTTTATTTTTCAGTGTGTGGGAGAAAATTCATGAACTGTTGTGAATTTGATCTTCTGAAGGTCTAGTCTGCCTATCAGGCTATATTGATATTGTAATTTTCCTTCTTATAGTTCCTCAGATGGGATTGTAATCACTAATATATCTCCTCTCTTCCTCACCGGCAGTAGTTCTCTCATATCTCCTATGTAATTCCGCTTGTCTTTCACCTTGTCTACAAATGTCTGGGTTACTATTTTTTCACCTGAGATTTGGTGGTTTGGATCTGGCTTATTTGACATTGTTCTTGTTTTCCCTCTATCTTGGTTTGAGTTCACCGCGGTCAATTTCGACGAGTTGAGGTTTGCCGATGCCTTTTCTAAGAATCCCCACGGGCAGACCGTTCTTGATCCGTGGTTGTTATCCTCCACCATTTTATCATGTGATACAATTTGGTCAAGGATTTTACAAGTGTCTGCAATAATGCTCCCCCTAACCTGATTTGTATTATTGATGTCTTCTCCTATCGTTTGGGGTTAAAAATGCTTTGATCTACCACAGACTCCTTCCCAAAATCTGGATTTGTTTCTTGAATCTTCTCTGTTGCCTCTTGTAATGTTGGTGCATATATCTTCATCCCTCTTTCATTATTGTATCCCAATTATTTGTCCTGTTGCTTAGAATTAGTTGGAGTAGGTTCAATGTCTGAGTATCCATGAATTCTGATGATTCTTCAAACTTAATAAGAGTTGCCGAGTTTGGGGCTGAAATTTTGAGACATTTTGAAATCAATATTCATGATGAACAGTAATCACTATTTAGTGGAGGAATTACAACAGTAATCGTGATGGACAGTAAACACTTCATTTTACGACATCCACTTCATATGAGAGTTATCTACGCTGTACTCCCCCAGTGATACCCCCAATGTTGATCGCGCATACAGAGTGAAGATCAATGTTGGGTGTTAATATCACTTCAATTTAGAGGTATCGTGCTTCCGTACCCAAGACCCCGGTAAAGTAAGCCAAATAATCGATATGTCTGTTCTCACCTCGTGGTAAATAATCAAGAGTTGCTTTCACAAATATGCTCATCCTATTAGCAACGAGGGCTGCATATTCGACCATCTTTCCATTTTTCTTGTATTGTTCAGAGTAATGGTGGATGATTAGCAAAGAATTTGTATATACTGATAGCTCGGGAACGCCGAGCTAGAGCGCTTAATCAAGCCCATGAAATGAAGCTTCATATTCTATAACATTGTTTGAAGCTTCAAAAACCAAGCGGATTGATTTCTCGATTCTGTCGTTTGATGGGGTAATCAATATGTTCGAGTCCTACTGAGCCATCTGTAAGAAGTCTGCATCCTTTCCTTGTAATCCATTCAGCTTGTCCGTCAAATGGTTTGGTAGGTAGATCTTCTTGTACTTCTTCTGTGAGGTCAGGGTTGTGCTCCTCCCAATCTAGATCTTCAACAGGAAAATATGCTAGGAAATTTATAATGGCCTGATGTTTTCCTGAATGGCATTGTTCGAACTTGATATCATGTTCCCCCAAACTGATAAACCATTGCTATACTCTTCGTGATTTTATCCTTTTAAGACAACTTCCTGGAGTGGGTAGTTCGTCATAACTTTGACAGAATGAGCTTAGAAGTAGTGTTTGAGCTTCTGTGAAGTGTAAACGAGAATTTGAAGGAGTTTCTCGATCTTAGAATATCTTGTTTCTACCAGAGTGAGGGATTTGTTGATGAAATAAACTAGTTTTTTGACCTTTCCCTCAAGTCCAATGAGAACTGGGCTGATAGAATTTTCTGTAACTGCAAGGTAGATGATTATTTTCACATTGTCTACCGAGGTGCTCATGATGGGAGACTTCCCCAGATAGGTTTTGAGTTCCTGAAAAGCAGGTTTGCATTATTTTGTCCACTGGATCTCTTCCTTAGGCTGAACCTTTCCTCCGTGTTTGGTATACCCTTGGAGTAGTAAGAACAGCCATCAACATCAATTTGAAGACTTAGAGACGAATCAATTCATAGCAGCAATCTTGCCCGTAAGCTTCTAAACATCTTTCTTTATTTTTAGAGAGGGCATGTTAAGGAGAGCTTGAATTTGATGTGGGTCAGTTTCAATCCCCATCTTACTGATGAGGTGGCCAAGGAATTTTCCTGAGTGGACACCGAATTGACATTTATTAAGGTTGAGCCATATCCTGTTTGAGCGTAGAATATGGAAGACCGTGGCGAGATCAGTGATATGGTCATTGGACTGTAAACTTTTACACATGAGATCATCGATGTAGACTTCAATAATTTTCCCCAAGTGTACTTTGAACATTATTGTCATTAACCTTTGATAAGTTGCTTCAACATTCTTTAATCTGAAAGGCATGACTCTATAACAGTAGAGTCCTTTTTCAGTGATGAAAGTGGTCTTTTCCTGATCGTCGTCTAAGAAAGAAATCAAATTGTATCCAGAAGTAGCATCCATCATAGATAAGAGCTCGTGCTCTACCGTAAAATCAAGAATTTTATATAAATAATTAGAAGAGGAAAACTCTCATTTCGAATGTGTTTGTTTAGATTTGTGAAATCCACGTAAACTCAGACTTTTCCATTCTTCTTTAGAACTGCGACGATGCTGGAGATCAAATCCGGGTACTTAGCTTCTCGAATGAATCCCACTTTGATCAACTTATCGATTTCATTATTAACCTCTTCTCGAAGACAAAGTGATAGTCTTCTCTATTTTTGCTTGACCGTTGCGGCATTGTTGTTGATGTTCAATCTGTGGCATGCCTTGGTTGGGTCGACTCGTAGCATTTCTTTGAAAGTCCAAGCGAAGATGTATCGGTTTATTCGTAAAAAGTGAACGAGAGCCTTATTTTCGTGTTGGACCAACTAGGT
Source organism: Kingdonia uniflora (assembly GCA_014058105.1). NCBI lineage: Eukaryota > Viridiplantae > Streptophyta > Magnoliopsida > Ranunculales > Circaeasteraceae > Kingdonia > Kingdonia uniflora. The sequence goes on from JACGCM010000452.1 coordinate 101,287, forward strand.
ACCAATATAAGTACCCCTAATAGGTCTATCAATGTCTATATACTTTATAGGTTCTTCTGTTGAAGGTTGGTCATCGATTTACCAGCTTTCTATAATTGCTATACAGAAAATCCGTCAGATGTGTCTGAGAATGGAAGAGATGGTATTTTTGTAAGCTCGGAAGAGCTTTTGACTACCTTTGATTTCATAGATGCTACCATTGTGCTTGAAGCAAAGTACTTGATGATACGTAGAAGCGATTGCCTCCATGTTGTGGATCCAACAGTGGCCCATAATCCCTAAGTCACGAGATTTGGCGTTTATGATGTAGAAAATGATGCCGAATGTGGCAGGTCCAGCGGTGATGGGTAGGATGATCTTTCCTGCTCATTCTTCCTTAGAGCCATTAAAGCCACTGATAACGATGTCGATTAGAACAACTTGATCGGCCAATCCCATTTGTTCAATTATGCTTTGAAAGAGAATTTCAATACCGCTACCAGTATCAATCATCATGGTATGCATTACGAATTTCATCATCTTTGGCATGATAACCAGAGTGTCATGATGAGGAAACTTGATCTAACTGATATTGTAAACTTCGAATGAAATCCTAATTCTGCGATTGTTTGATTCAGGAAGGAGCTTAACTTTTTTATCTTGAGCGGTGAGATCGCAACACTTTGATAATCTTCTTCGTTTGAATGTGGAAGGATTGTTAATTTGATGGATCTCGATCATGTTGTTATGGTACATATGGTATAAGTATTTTTCCTCGGCTTGATCTTTGACGTGAACTACTTCGACCTGCGTCGTGTAGCTACCATTCTTATATCCTTCCAAATCGACAATGTACTCGTGCATTCTTCCATCTTTGAAAATATATTCCAGCAACCTCTTTAAAGCACAGCGGTTGTTAATTTCATGATGATTTATCTTGTGATGCATACAGTACGGTTTGCCTTCAATCAGTTACAAGGGTTGAGTTACACGGTAGAATTTGTTATTTTCCAACACGGGAAAAATTGATGAGATCTAGACATTCATCTTGGGGAGGACTGGCTTAGATAATAAACTGCCTTTCTAAGATTTGCCTGTGTTTGCCTTGGAACGCTTTTGATCACCCTGGTCCTCCTTTGATGTAATGCTCCTGCATTCTGTGTTTTAACCTTTAGTGGTTAGGATGAACTTAGTTGATTTATGCCTTTCAGTCATCATCCTTTCAAGGTCAACATACCCATTGACCTTGGTAATCATGTCTTCCAAGGTTATAGGTTTGTTTAAGAAGAGATGTTCCTTTCCTTTACAATCGAGTTGTAGTATATTTGTAAAAGTAGTAACAACTATTTTCTGATCAAGAAGATAATTAACTTTTCGTGCGAGCAGCAGAAACTTCTTTGTAAAGACCTCAAGCTTCTCTCCTTGAGATTGTTTAAGACTAATAAGAGAATACAAATTCACTTTATTGTCCTTATTGTGAGCATAAGTCTTGACAAAAACCCTTTATAGTTAGTCGATTATGAGGATGGAATCTTTAGGTAGAGAATGGAACCACCATAGCGGTTCTCCCTGTAGACTTGTGGTGAACAGATGGCATAAAATATGGTTGAGATTTGAATACAATCCCACTGAATCATAGAATTGCTGAATGTGTTTCTTCGGATCAGTGCCCTTATATTTATGTATCTTGGGAGTATGGAGACCTGTTGGTACTTCCATATCAAATAACTCTTTGGCAATCGGACTACCTTACAACTTGGTGAAATCGTCTTTACTACCTAGAGCTTGAGCTTCAATTAACTCCTTGATACATTGATCCATGTGTTATTGTGTGAGGTACTAATGTGGTGCTTGAGTGACTTGGCGAGTTGGTCGAGGATTATGAGTATCGAGGCCCTCGCTCAAACATTTGCATGCTGGTCTTCTGGGCTGAGGTTGTTGCACCTCCTCTTGATGCTTGGAAGGTCGAGAACCTCTACTGATATCGGGCTGAGCTTCTCTTCCCAAATAAATTAATGTTTCTGGTTCGGTCTAAAAATTTCTAGAAATAGCTTTGTTGGTTGCTCCGTGAGGTTCTAATCTTTATCATGCAGAAACTTGGGAGTTTACTGGCACTTGATCACGAGCTCTGGTAAGGGGAGCTTGTTGAGTATCATGCAAAGCATGTAAAGTAGTTTGCATAGATGTTATTTGTTCTTCATGTCTCTTGAATGTTGTCAGATGAGCTTGATGCTCGCTTTCGAGTTCTTTGTCGCGAAGCTCACTATCAAGAACTAACTGACGCTCGAGCTCATTACGCTTCTCTATCTCGGCATAGAAATTTGCCCTGAGTTCAGCGAGCTATTTTGGCTTAACTGAAAGATCGAGCTGGATGCCTGTTACTGGTCGCTTAAAAGTAACCATGATTAGAAATGGATAGTAGAGTAAACGTATGCCTTAGGATATCGTGGAAATATCTTCTTTCCTATAGATAGCGCCAAATGTAATGGCCTAATTTTATAGCTCGAAATTAGATGTACCTATGACAAGAATTAGTGTAACTCAAGAAATGACACAGGTAATTTAATATGGAAAACATTTGAATAGGTAAAAACCATCACCTCAAGTTGAGGATTTAGTAATTATAACTTTTATTGCTTGATGATGATATCTTATTAGAAGTGATCTCTTGAGCTATAAATACTTGATCTTAAAAGATAAAAATTCTTGCGGTCTTAGAATATAAATATTCCTGGTCCTATCTCCTCTAGAACTCATCGTTTAAATAGACCATACCTGCAGCTCGTTAACATGTAGAAGCACATTCTCCTAAAAATGAGGTAAGTGGTAGTTGAATGTGTAACTGCTAGTTCGTGGGAGACGGGTGTTATTGACTTATTTATATTTTCTGTAGTGCTTGAGCCACGTTCTTTATCAGTTCGTGGTCTAGGTGTCAGTACTGATTGTATATATCACGTGTATAATGCGTGAGCCTGGTATTGAGGTAGTTCGAGTTTGGACTAGGTCAAGGGATAGGTCCCTACAGGTGTATCCGTCAAAATGTCCTAATGGTGTGTACATTTGGTATGCGATTGACATATGCTCTCGCTAGGTGGGACACATCTGCACACGATAGTAAAGTGTTGAAGGATGTGGTGACTCATGCAAGGGATCGATTAATCACACCCGCTGGTATGTAGATATTTTAGAGTATTATATATTGTGGATGAGAATTATTTTATATATATAAAAAAACTAATTGCATGTTTTAATAATAGGCTATTCTTATCTGCCGACGCTGAATTTCGACATTTCCCTAGAATTTATACCCCGTTTCGAGGCACTTGATATCATTTAAAAGAAGTAAGTCATATGAATGCAAGTAATGTCAGAGAATTATATATCTACTGGCATTCTTCATTACATAATTTCATTGAAAGAACATTTGGACTTCTAAAGAAAAGGTTTGCATATTTAAGAAGTTTGTCATTCTTTGACATTAAGAAACAAAAGAGGATGCTACTTGCATGTTACGCTTTACACAACTTTATATTGGAAGTTGACCCATTTGACTTATGTGAGAACGATCCTGAAGAGGATGAGGATGAGCATAATGATGCCCCAATTGAAGAAGAGCATGCAGTCTTCGAACATTCACCTATATGGAGAACGAAAAGGGATGCCCTAGCCGAATTAATGTGGTAGGAATATCATCCATAGTATCATACTTTTTTTAGTTGGTTTTTATTATTTAGTTGGTTAATCGTTGACTATGTCTTCTTCTCTTTTTACTTTATTTGGTGAATTTTGTTGGAAATATTTAACTCATTATTTTATATTTGATTTAATATCTCCATTTGTATTGCTACTAGTTTACTGTGAACCAACTTTTACTTTACAATAACATGTTTATGGAATCTACAGTTAATAATGGCGACTAGGAGAAGTTATTTGAAATGGGATGAAAATATGGATTTGATATTTATCAATACGTATTAGAACAAAGGCAAGAGGGGCAAAAAATTGCAAATGGTTGGAGCTCCCTAGAGTATAATAAAGCCATTTTAAACTTAAAAATGGATGCAAATCTAACTATTACTGCTAAGCAATGCAAGACTTTGTGGAAGATGTTAAAGGTAAATCACATTCTTATCAAAAAAATTGTTGAATCGAGCGGCATTGGATGGAATGAAGAAACTCTGTTGGTAACTGCAGAGAAGATGGTGTGGAGAGAGTTAATTTAGGTCACTTTTAAATTAATACATAATTTTTTATATAGGAAGTGTGCCATGAAAATATAAATTACGTTTTGACCCATGTTATTTGTATAGAGAGATCCACCAGTAAATAATTATTGAGATAAGGTAATCCCACATTACCGGGACTTGGATGCTTTGGTCAGGAAAGATTGTGCAAGTGGTGCTGAAGCTAGCACTGGGAATGATAAAATACATATTTGTAGAATAAAATATGTAAAGAACCTGTAATTAGCTTTCCCTTCTCTTTTTCAGTATAGTGATTCAGAACAGCAACAGCTACAGTAACATCGAAGAACAATAGCTACAGTAACTTTGAACACTTAACAGCTACAGTAACTTTGAACACTTAACAGGTACAGTAACTTTGAACTACTACAATAACTTCGAACTGCTACAGTACCTTGAATACCAACAGTAACTTCGAACTGCTATACTAACTTCGAACTACTACCGCTACAGTAACTTTGAACTTCTACAGCTACAGTTACTTTGAACTTCGCAATAGAATTAAGCTTCATAACAGCAATTGATCTGAAAGAGTAATAAGATTATTAGTGCTCAAGGCGTGGGTCGCACTCTCTTTAAAGAGTATTTTGACGTAACTCGACTACTCTCCCAGGATACAACGAGCAGGTATACTGTAGCTTCACATCGGGAAGTCTACGTAAACGATGGTAGCATCTCAAGGTAAACCGTAATATCAAGTTGGGAGAGAGAGATGAATGGTGCTCAGAGAGAAAGAAGTTATGTGTTATATCTTCAAAAGTGGTGTTCCAATGGATATATATATAGGAGCTGTGCAACGGCTTTATCCATTACGTACATGTGTTTTAAAGTTGTGTAATGGCTTTATCCATAACGTACATGCGTTTTAAAGGCCCAAAGATCAGGTCTTCAATACTAGCCATTATGAGAGTAAAGGCCAAGTCAAGAACAAACCTAAGCCCATAGGAGAATCTAAAAGGTGAGCCCAAGCCCAAGAAGTTTTTGAAAAAACCAACAATCCCCCACTTTTAAAAAACTTTCTGAAGGAGAAAAGAAACGAGATAACGGTTTTGATATATAGAGATGTACATAAGTAAAGGTGTCCTTAGACTTGAACCTTTACGTAGTGGACAATCTTCAACGTATAAGAATAATAAGTGATCAGAGTCTTGAACTTATTATTCACTTTTATACAGTGAGGAAAACCACATACAACCCTACTAGGTACAATTCCTAAATGCCAGCACATTTTGGCCATGTGCTTAATCCCAGTATAGGTGAAGGCTTTAGAGAATTTAGCCTAATTTCTCATAGGAAGCGGCCGCACTTCCACAATCACCTTGGTGAGTCTATGAAGAGTGTTCTTGTAGCTAGACACCCCACTCAAATAATGAGATATAGAACTTATTAAGAGTTTAAGAAAACTCAGCCTAGCATTCGCTTCAAGATATCATGCACATTTACATTTATGTACAACGAGATGAACTCTGGAGTGACAAACTCCTTGTTTGCATGATTCTATATCACAGTGATTTGTTTTCCCCATTGAACCTATTTCTTGGGATTTCCAGTCATTTAGGTTGGGTTCCCACCACTGGTGATTCTATAACAAGCTTTAGCCCTATCCCTAAAGATGTGCTTCACACTTTGTCACAAGATAGTCCTTTCGTCAAAGGATCTGCCAAGTTGTTTTCCGATCTTACAAAGTCTACTGTAACAGTACTAGATATGAGGTAACCTCTTATCGTACTGTGTTTGCGACATATCGTTAACTTCTTACCATTATAGTAATTATTTTGTGCTCTAGCTATCGCAGCAGTACTATCTGAGAGGATCAATATCGAGGGTATAGGCCTACTCTATAAAGGAATATAAGACAAGAGGTCTTTCAACCAACTTGCCTCCTCACTAGCTGTAGCTAGTACTACTAACTCAGACTCCATAGTCGACTGAGTTATAATCGCTTGTTTCTTGGATCTCCAAGAAATAGCCCCTCCAGTTATACTAAGCACGTATCCGCTGGTGGCCTTGGAATCATCCCAAAATGAGTTCCAATCTGTATCGCTAAATCCATCAAGGACCGCGGGAAACTTCTGATAGTGTCAACCCAAGTTCATGGTCCTTTTTTTAGGTACCGCATAACTCTATCAATAACACCCAAGTGCGCCAAATTTGGTTTACTTGTAAATCTACCCCCTACAGTATAATCTATATCGGGTCTAGTACAGTCCGTAGCATAGCGAAGGCTGCCAATAATACTTGCGTATTCTTTCTGTCTAACTGCCTCCCCCAAGATCTTTAAAAGTTTAACTTGTGGATCACAAGGAGTACAAGCAGGTCTACGGTCAAAATATTTGTACTTCTTCAATATCTTCTCAATGTAATGAGATTGATCAAGAGTAATACCAGTATCTGTGCGTGCGATCTTCATGCCTAAAATTATACCAGCCTCGCCTAGGTCTTTCATATCAAAATTATTGTTAAGCATGTTTTTGGTCTCTGAAACGATATTAAGTGTAGAACCAAAAATAAGTAGATCATCAATGTATAGACATATCATAATACAACTTTTACCAAATACATTATAATATAGGCATTTATCAACAACATTAATCTTAAAACCATTTGAAAGAAGTAATTGGTCGATTATGTCGTGCCACTGTTTTGGAGCTTGCTTTAGACCGTATAAGGTCTTGTTCTACTTCCAGACTTTTTGTTCCTCACCAAGTACTACAAAGCCTTCAGGCTGATCCATATATAATTCATCTTAAAGCTCTCCATTTAAAAACGCAGCTTTTACATCCATTTGGTGAATAAACAAATCGTGCACGGCAGCAACGACCAATAATACCCTAATGGTTATCACAGGAGTAACTGGGGAATATGTGTCGAAAAAATCAATATTTTCCTTTTGCACATATCCTTTTTCTACAAGTCTTGCCTTATATTTATCTATATTACTATCTGGTTTAAGTTTTCTCTTTAATATCCATTTATACCCAACAGAACGACTACCAGGAGGTAAGTTAACTAAGTCCCAGGTTTCGTTTGAAGTAAGAGAATCCATTTTATCATTAATAGCCTTTTGCCACAAATCAGCGCCACCTGAGGTTAACGCTTCCCTGATAGTATCGGGGTCCGATTCTAAGGTATGTACAACAAAATCATTACCAAAATCCTTAACAATCTTTAAACATTTTCCTCTATGAAGTTCTGGGTTTGTATCATGAGAATCAATAGCTCTAGGAACGTTTACTTGAGGTACATTAGGGTTCAAAGACGTAGAAGGTTGAGAACCCCTACTACTACCCCCACTGTCCCTCAGTAAGTAAGGAAACTTGTCCTCATAGAAATCAACATCGAGAGATTCAATTATTACATTATTCTTAATATCAAGAAACCTGTAAGCTTTACTATTAATAGCATAACCAATGAAAACACATTCTAAAGCTCTACTAGCAAGTTTTATCCGTTTAGGATCAGGTTTTCGAACATAGGCTAAACAACCCCAAACCTTAAAATAGCTAACATTAGGTTTTCTTTTTATCTAAATTTCATAAGGTGATAATTCAGATGTGATATGTGGAATACGGTTTAAAACATGGCAAATAGATAATAAGGCATTACCCCATAAAGATTTAGGTGATCCAGAACTAAGTAAAATAGCAACTATTAACTCAGTATACGTTCTATTTTTTACGTTCAGCTTTACCATTATATTCTAGAGAATAAGGAGCAGTAGTTTCATGTATAATCCCTAAGGATTCATACAAGTTTTGAAATTTATGTGAATCATACTTTGTGCCTCTATCACTATGAAATCTTTTAATGTGGCTATCAAACTGATTTTTTACCTCTGTTACATATGTCCTAAACATTTCTATAGCTTCACTTTTGTGACGCATTAGGTAAACCTGAGTATAGTTTGAGTGATCATCTATAAAAGTAATAAAATATCTTTTACTATTTTGAGTTAATGTACCGTCCATTTTGCAAATGTCAGAGTGTACTAAATCCAGAAGTTGTGATTCCCTTGCAAATAAAGCCCTTTCCCACAAAAATCCCACCCTTAGTCAAAATGTACTAATCTGAGTCAATGGTCTGTTAAAATCTTGCCTTGTTGAGAAGATAGCCAGAAACAAGATTCTTCCTCATTTCAGGTGTGTGCATCACGTCCTTCAGAGTCACTGTCCTTCCAGAGGTAAATACCAGTTCAACATCTCCAGTGCCTAACACTTTGGTACTGTGGGAATCCCCAAGTAGTACCTTCTGGTCTTCAGTCTCCTTGTAGGTCTTGAACCAATTACGTTCATAGCATATATGCCTAGAAGCACCTGAATTAGCCTACCACCCATTAGTTCCACTGACCATGTTGATCTATATGATCATAGCCACTAAGGGCTCTTTAGTAACGTTCACCTGGGCAACAGGTTTGCGGTTCTGGCAGTTTCTAGATATGTGTCCAGGCTTGTTACAGTTGAAGCACACAATAGAAACTGTTCCGTTATATGGTGGGGCTTGTTGGTTCGCTCCCTTATTAAGATTCTGGCGTTCATTTTTCTACCGGCTATTTGGATTACCACCGTTAGGAAGGTTGTTCCGATTACTGCCATTCTTAGCCTTGAAAGGTTTCCCTTTAGGTTTCAGATGGACCTTCCCTTTGGCTTGAACCAAAAGGATTTCCTCTTTCAGGTCTTATTTTTTAGATTCTTCTTCAACCCTAAGACGAGTAATCAAGTTCTCCATGGTAAGTTCCTTTGACTTGTGTCGTAGAATATTTTTAAAGACTTTCCAATTAGGCGGTAATTTGTCAATCATCACGGCAGCCTGAAATTGTTCATCAAGAGGTATCCCTTCGGACACGATCTTATGCGCAATTCGTTGCAACTCATGTGATTGGGTAATTACCGACTTATCATCGACCATAGTGAACTTGAGATATCGGCTTACAACAAACTTTTTAGAGCCTACCTCTTATGTATCATAATTCCTCTGTAATACTTCCCAAACGGCTTTCACAGTTTTGGACTGTAGATAGTAATCGTACAGTTCGTCTACTAAATCGTTCAGGATAAAATTTTAGTATTTGAAGTCAGCCCCAGTCCAGTTCGAAATTGATTCTAAGGTTTTGTCATATTCATTTGCAATCAGGTCAGGGTCTACCACAGGTACAAGAATGGGAGGTTCAATTGGGCATTTTTGTTCTAGAACATAAGCCACTTCTTTAAGTGTGAGATAAAAGAACATTTTGTTCTTCCATCTCTTGAAGTTGAGGCCATCAAACTTAGAGGGTTTGCTGAAATCAAACTTCAGCACTTCTGAGGTAAAAGCCATATTACATAAATAAATACTCTTTAAAATTGAAGAATAAAATATGTAAAGAACCTGTAATTAGCTTTCCCATTTCTTTTTCTGTTTAGTGATTTATAACAGCAACAGCTACAGTAACATCGAACAGCAACAGCTACAGTAACTTCGAATACCAACAATAACTTTGAACTGCTACAGTAACTTCGAACTACTACAGTACTTTAAATACCAACATTAACTTCAAATGCTACAGTAACTTCGAACTGCTACAGCTACAATAACTTTGAACTTCGCATCAGAATTAAGCTTCATGACAACAATTAATCTGAAAGAGTAACAAGATGATTAACGCTCAAGGCGTGGGTCGTAATCTCTTTAAAGAGTATCTCGACGTAACTCGGCTGCTCTCCCAGGATACAACGAGCAGGTATACTGTAGCTTCACACCGGGAAGTCTACGTAAACGATGGTAGTACCTCAAGGTAAACTGTAATATCAAGTTGGGAGAGAGAGATGAATAGTGCTCAGAGAGAAAGAAGTTTTGTGTTATTTCTTTAAAAGTGGTGTTCCAATGGATATATATAAAAGAGTTGTGCAATGGCTTTATCCATAACGTACATGCATTTAAAGTTGTGTAACGGCTTTATCCATAACGTACATGCGTTCTAAAGGCCCAAAGATCAGGTCTTCAATACTAGCCGTTATGAGAGTAAAAACCAAGTCAAGAACAAACCCAATCCCATAGGAGAATCTTAAAGGTGAGCCCAAGCCCAAGGAGTTTTTGAAAAAACCAACAATATTTCACAGGAATATAATAATTGCTTCATTTTTTTTCATAGATTAATACTTACACCTATAGTCATAAAAGCTTATTATATCAGATCCCGATGCTTATGAGGGACTGGAGTCTATCTATTCCAGCGTTGATGAGAGGACTCAAACTTGTACTTCATTACCAGCAACTCCTCTTATCGGATCTTCTGTTCCTCCTAGTGGTGCTCATGTTCCTAAAAGGAAATGACGTCATAACAGTTTAGATAGTGATGGTGGGGCAATACAGAAGTTAGCAGTTATGGCGGACAAACTTATGAGAAATGTGTGACAACCTGATTTGGCTTTGTTAGATTTTTTTTTGAAAGAGATCCTATAATTGGGCAATGACGATGCTATGAAAGCCTTATTCAACTATCGTGACCATGAAGGTGCAGCTTCAAGTTGTCTTGCTGCATCTCAGGATTCAAAGGGAGATTATTTGGAATATGATATGAAGAACATCTAGTAGTTTTATTTTAATTTATTATTGCTTAGTAGTATTTAAAAGTTGTTGATTTTAACTTTCGAGGTTTGTTGGAACATGGTGCTTTATTTAATAGTATTTAATGAGTATTATTATTTTTCTTACATATTCATGCATTAAAAATAAATAAATGTGGGGAAAAGTAAAAATCATTATTTTATAATATATGTAATACTAAACGCTAATTTTCAGGATATCTTTTCTTATATATTTTATGCCAAACAAGAAACATATATATGAGATATCTTATTTTTTCAATACTGGGATATCTATGAAATATAATATTTTAAATTTTTTTTAAACAAACGGACCTAATTTATTTCACTGGCATATCTAACACATTAAGGACAACATTCTACCTAATTATTTTTGTCCTAGATTAAGACTAAAAGAGTAGGCACTTGTATATCTGATTCAGTAATACATGCATCTAGTTTAGTAACTCTTTCATAGTAATGTTATTATTCATTACTAGATTAGTGCATTACCCTCTTGTAATACTAATTCAATGGAGAAGTACTCGGTAAAAATACTCGCATAACAATCATATGCTGCTTAGTTTAGATGAATAGTTGATCATAATTAGAAAACTTGAGGATAACTGTAGAGACTTTTTGAACCCAAGTGAGATATCCGGGCCTTGAATTACTTTCAGGTACCATTCATAAACTTTTTCTAGATTCAACATCCTTAAATTCGTAAAATAAAATTCGAGTTAAACTTACTAGAACCCTTTCTTATCTTTCTTTGAGGTGAAAAGGAAAATCATATGAAATCGAGGAAATTATTTTAGGCATTTGTTGGTTAAAACCATTTTTGGCCTTAGTATTAAATCACCTTAAATTACTTCCCACTGGTCACCCCATTGAGCCTTAATAAGCCATTGTTTATAAGACAACTACATTATTCTATTCTAAGAATACTTAAGGAAGTAGATAATTGAAGTAATGGTTATAAATAAAGAAATGGGAAATGATATGAGAAAAAGGAACAACAAAGAATTAGTGAGCATAACTAATCCCCCTTAAAATAAAATAAATGATATATAAAAGGAGATTATCAAGTGAAAAGGACTCAAAAATAAAGTACATGATTGAGCTATGTCAGATAAAAAAGTCATGAAAATTAAAAGAAAAGGTGAACAAGCTAACCAGAATGTGAGGACCTTAAGTTATTAACTGAATGCCATCAAATTACTCTTTTTTCGTACATTACCTGTCCTTAGCTTGTATTACAACCTTCAAAAGACCTTCTTGATCCATAGTCTAGTATGGTCAGCTTAGTAGAGATAAAAGATAGAAAGTGTATGGTAATATTAATTCGACACCTTCAATAATAATCGAACTTTTGTTCATAAGATCTATCAAGAAAAGTGCCCGCTGCTTCTAGTAATTATGAGCCTTCGCTTCACTTAAAATTAAATTGTAATCATTTTTATACCTAAGAGAAAGCTAGAAAATATCAGTGATTATTCGAAAGAAATTCTATGTGAGGACTGCAAGTCGAAGCTAATTTCCAATACTGGTAATCGAAATTATGACCAATTTAAAACTAAAAACTCCACTTTATTTGGACTGAGCACCCACACACATTGATTTGAAAATTTCACTGAATTTATCGTGGCAGCTCAACAATATATAAAGATTATCATGTATAGTTTATTTAATTATTTACAGAGTTTGCACTAATGCATATATTACTACAATAGACACTTTTTAAGTTAAAATGTTGAACAATTATAATTAATAGGTCGTTCATAATTTTGTGAGTATATTTATAGGAAACCCTCACCAGACAACATTCGTCCACCAGGGGCACCAGGGGATTTAACGGCTTGTTATATATGTTAAAATGCTAAATGCAATCGCGAGTACTGCCAAAATGACTTAGTATAATTTTATTTTACTCAAGGACGAGCAAAATTATAAATTTGGGGGTGTGATAAGTACTGAAATTTTACATTTTAAAGTACCTAAAAGAAGTCATTTAGGCCATCCTGAGTTGCTAATAAGTATGACTAATTACTTGGTTCTTTATTTTCAAGATTCCAGTCGACCATTTTAAGAGAACTTAGTACAAAACAAGAGTTAAAAGCCTTAAGAAGACTTTTATTTGCATTCCTTATTCCAGAGGCAATCTGGGGAGTTAAAGCACTGCTAAAGCACAGTAGATCCAGCCAAAAGCTACACCAAGTGACAAAGACAAGCTTCAGCAGTTCAGACAGTTCCCCAATCTCTAAGAAGTGACCAAAATATATTATGCACATTCTAGGATGATAGGGCCAAGTCTGAACCAATTTCTTCATCTACAGGAGGCCCAAAAGAAGGCAGAAGAAAGTTAAAGACCAGAAGTTACCACAAACTCGCGATCGTGGGTCACCAGGCCTTGGGGGAGCAACGTTCGTAGGTTGGCTTGGTTGTTTGGTCCCCAAGCTTTGAAAAAATTTCAATTATACCCTTTGTAAGTAAGATGTAGAAGAAAAACTCAGTTTTGTTTAGTCCCACATTGCTTCTAAAATAAAAGGGCATTAGTTTCTTCAGCTATAAAAAAACTTCCCTTCAATTGTAATCTTGATATCTTAGAGGAATATAATTCAAGAAAAAACTCTTTGTTTAAGAATAAAATGCTTAGTATAGCCTTGCTTCGGCATAAACCCAAGTATCGCCGACTAAATTCCTTAGCTATGACTAAGAAGGAAGTTATCCTTCTTGAGTAGCCATTTATTGTATCTAGTTGCTGGGCTACCTATGGGTCCCCCCCCCCGAACGGTCTGAAGGAGAGTCTAGGTGGGTTGGTGCTCTTAATTTAGTTTAGCCCATATTCCTAGTGTTCTTACTTATAACCCTAAAGACATAAGAGTACGTCTATCTATGAAAGGGTACACCTAGAAACCTAGAAAGTTATCATCCTTAGAGGTTTGAGGGGGGAGGGGGACTATGATGATTAACGTTCTTAAATGAGACTAATCCCTGTTCTAAGCCCCCTCCTAAGGAATAACGGGGGATATAAGTATGCCTCCTATGGAAGGTGCACCTCGAGGATTAGTCGGGCCTCAACCTCTTTTAAGGTAGAGACTAGGGTAGGTAGTGCTCTTTGTAGACCAATCATGTCCTAGCTCACTCAGTTGCTTGGTAGTGGTGTGAGTCCTTATTAGGATCACATCTGAGAACCCAAGTGGGATGTAAGAAGGCGGACAGCCTTAAAAGTTGAAAGACTATAGCAGTACCCACTAGGGCACAACATGGTCCTGGAGTCTAATAAGCTTAGGAAGGAGATGCCCTTTTCTCTATAGACCGACTATTCACGGTGAGGCCTTGCCCTTAAAATGGGAGGCCCAAACTCTGCTCTAAATAAGGAGGGTCCTGACTCAAAATCATCGCGGTAGCGGCCCCTAAGATAGGTACTTAATGAGGGCTTGGGAAGGCTACCCCACAGGTAGATCCAGATAAGAAAGGCTCAAATAGAGGACGCAAAATCTTAAAGTCATAATCTCTCTCCTAAAATATTTCTCTTCACTCAAAATAATCTCCAACCAGCTCCAGCAAACAACCGCAACCTCCTGCTCACAAATCGAAGAACCGACACTGATCCCCTGCTTGGTTCGACCCTACTTACAAATATACTATAGGAGTAGTGGGAATGTATTAAAGCAAAAATTCCAGTACATCATGGTACGATAGGTTAACTAAATATTTGAAAGCCGAGGGTTTTGCAAATAGTCATATATGTCAATACGTTTTCATTAAGAAAACAGATTTTGCCATCATTATAGTGCACGTTGATGATTTGTATGTCATTGGAACTATGGGGAGATTGTGAAAGCCGTCGAATACCTTGGGAAGAAATTGGTAATGAAAGACCTTGGGAAGACTAAAGTTTTGTTTCGGTTTGTAGATTGAACATCTTGGAAATGGCACACTCATATACTAGGCGACATATACCGAAAGTATCATTAAAAGTTTAAGTATGGATACGACATACAGTGCCAAGATTTCTATGTTTGTTCGTTCATTGGATATGAACAAAGACATCTTTCGACGTCCAAACGAGAGGGATATGAACAAAGACACCAATAGCTCCTAGGGCCCAAGGTGTCATATCTAGGAGTTATTGGTGCTTTGATATATTTAACAGGGTGTACTCGACCCGATATCTCATTCGCAGTGAACTGTTTGGCTTACCATAGTTCTGTACCTACCCAATGGCACTAAGATGGGATCAAACACGTTCTATGATATTTGATCTATGCAAAAGACTAGGGTCTGCTCTACCCAAAAAATGGTAAACATAAAATTATGGGGTACGCCGATGCAGAATATTTGTCAGATTCACATAAAAGCCATTCATAGTTGGGTTATGTATTTTTGTATGACAATACAATGATTTCATGAAGATCGGTGAAGCAGATGATGATTATTACATCCTCGAACCACGCAGAGATTCTTACACTTAATGAAGCTAGTAGAAATGTTTTTGGTTACACTCCATGGTTAATCATATCAATGGAAGTTATTGTTTTAGTTTTATCCAAGATAAACCAATGACTATTTATGAAGGCAACACGGCTTGCATAATTCAAGTCTGAGGCAAATTTAGCACAAGGCGACAGAATGAAGCACATTTTACCTAAATTCTTCCATATATGATTTACAGAAGCAGAATGAGATTAAAGTTATTCAAGTTCGTTCAGAGAACAACTTAATATACCTATTACCTAAAGCTCTTGCACCGTCCACGTTCAAGAAGCTGGTACTCGGAATCAGCATGCAAAGTTTACATCAATTGTTATCTCAGGAAGATAAATCTTAAAGAAATCGACGTCAGGGGGAGAAATCCCGTTCTGACGTGGACATATGCGTTTTGTGCTCTTTTTTCTGATAGTGCAGCCTTTATCCCTGAAGGTTTTACTGACTAGAGGTTTTGATGAGGCAACACATACACGTCCACAACCCATACAAGGCATATATAAGATTGTACTCTTTTCTTGCATAACTTTTTCTTCAAGGGAGTTTTGCTAGGTGGAGGTTTGACGAGGCAATTCCTCTTGGTATGGAATACCCTAAGGGGGAGTGTTAGGAGAGGTTCGGCCTAGGTGGGACCCAAATTTGGTTGGGGTATCCCCACCGTCTCCTAACTTAACCAACAAGTTAGGGCTTGTTGGAGAGAGAGTTTTAGTAGGAGCTATTTATATACCACCCCTTGTGATCAAGTTTTGATCTAATAAAGAAGCTCTTTCATATTATTTAATGTGTGTGTATGTGATTGATTGATTGCTTGTTAAAGAAGTTGAAACCTAAGAAGGCACACGTTTCTTTTTTTGATCTAAACCCAGGCACTACTGGAAAATAAAAGACTGGCATTGGGCCTGGGTCTTGGCCCATGGGGCTGGATACTAGAGTTATGGATCCCTATATAAAACCAGCTTGCCAAGCAAAAGATAAATAGAAAATAAGAGACTATGGATGACTTGGTTGCAAGAAGAAGAGAGCCCACAAGAAAGGCATGCAACTGTTGCTCCTCCTGGAAAAGTTCTTAGGAGATGCTGAGACTGCATAGGTTCTAAACCATTGCTCATTCCTGCACAACACAATTTCTATATCGGTGTCAATATGTCCACTACGACCAGCTACAACCGTCTAACCGGCCTCTATTCGGGTATTCGGTTCTAGTTGTTCCTTTGGTCCAAGTCTTGGGTCAAACCCAACAACCCACCCACGGCTTCTGAGACCTAGTCTAAATTTTTAGACTTTTAAAATGCAAATCCATTTTGATACAATTCACATTTCCTTTAAAACTAAAATAAAAAACAACAACAGCAACAGATTCTTTCAAAGAATCTCAACGCCGGCTCAACATCTTCTAATTTAGAGGAACCAGAGAGAGAAACCCAGAGAGAGAGAGAGAGAATGGTTAGCGGTATCTTGGAGGTGTTTCTGGTTGATGCAAGAGGCTTAGGAGAAACTGATTTACTCAGTAATATTTCTCTTCTAGTCTCTTGATTTAGCTAATAATAATGTGTTTTATAACTTTGAAATGTTAGCTTACTTGGGGAATAATATTCTCGAGAACGCTTTTTGCTCGATTTCTGTACATAGTTGTTGTTGTTGTTGTTTGAGCTTTATGAAATAGTGGTTGGTATATATATGTTGTTACTAATTTTATTTGTGAAAATTTTGAATATTGATGTTAGGTCGGATGGATCCCTATGTGTTGATTCAGTATAGAGGCCAAGAACATAAGAGCAGCGTCGCACAAGGTGAGCTATTTATGCTTTTTAAGATATTACTATGAGTCTGTCATTGATTCTTGGTTCATCTAAAAATGTAGAATCCGCAATACTGTGTAAATTGTAAAGACTGATAAAATATAAATAAGGGAGATGCCCGTGTTTGTAATACCCGTGGTTATAACGACTTAGACCATTTTCACTTGCGGGAATGAGTTGCTAGAGGAGAACCCACATAAGCTTTTGAGACTGAGTAGTTCCTCTCTTTTTCACCTTTTTGGGATGCTAGAAAAAAATACCCAGCTCCTAGAGGAGATACCCGTAGCTGAGAGATGAGTGTAAGGGAGACGACCCTAAGTTTTGTAGATGCATCTAAAGCTCTGCTTGTACACAGGAATTGATACCCATCACAAGTATTTCCGGTGATTTATGCATATGCTAACTATTGGATTCATGTGCTAGAGAACAACATAGCTAATCCAATGGTCAACAATTTTTTAAATCGCTGGAAGTGTTTGTGATGAGAATAATTTCCGGTGTACCAACAAGGGCCTAAGTTTAAATTGCATTGTGTATTTAGTTGTAAGTAATAACTAGGTCTTGAGAAAGTGGTATTTTCATACATCTCAAGTGGCCGGCGTGGGGTGAAATAATTTTGACGCGTTTAAACATTTGGCAGGAATGGATGTAATTTAATTAAATATTTTTAAGATTTACCTTTAAAAGGAGCTCAATAACTAAGCACCGCCGAAGAAGAATAGAGTTTGGGAAGATTTGGGGTTGTCAAAAATGCTGTTAGTGATACATTAGCCAAATATTTGGATATCAACGACTACAGGGACATTTATGAGTATGTTTCTAAATGTCATACATGTGATCCATGATGTAGAAGACTTTTCCAAAACTACACATTTTGTTTGACTATTCAACATCTAGAACACATGTGGTGTTGTATTTAAGTAATGGTGTTATGTGAAGACTTCTCCTAAAGACTTGATCTAAATATGAAGAGGCATAAAAAAAACAACTTGACTTTTAAAAGTCAATATAAATATTAAATTTATTAACTGGAAAACAAGATTGTATCATTGGTTAGTTAGGCAAAGTCTAATAGAAAATTATCCAATGGTGAGGTTAATGGAAAGCTTTTCTCTAAACTCCTGTGTTTTGTTACTCTTAGAAAATTAGTTGGGATCGTTGAGCCATTAATTTGACTGCACATAGGCGAGCCTAATGCGCCTAGAGAAGACAGGGTAGGCACTTATGATAACTCTCACATGATCTCTGAGTTTCTAATATAAGAAATGATCAACTTTTGTATTATAACCCTTTAAACTAATGAAATGATGGTTACTGAAATGAAACTTGCTAAGCTTACCAAATTTTACAATGACCAAACCTTATAAGAAAGCTTAAAAACTGAACTCAAAAATTGATTTTTAAACGTTGTGTAGTTTAAGGGTTAAGCTAACACATAGGCTTTTGAAAAAAGATTGTTTCAAATCTTTTAGCTTTAGTACAATTTTTGGTGTCCTGGGTTGGACCAATGTTGCGGCATTCCTTTTCAGTACATTAGCATGCGCGAGTCTAGATTAAGCTAACATATTAGAGATGTTCTGAAGTTGGCAGGTGCCTGAAGCACTTTATTGGAGCATTTCCAATAATTCACTTTAAAATCCTAGGTTAATATAACTGCAATTTCTTTCTAAAACAAAAAAAACTAGAAGTCACTACAAAGAAATTATAGAAACTTGCAAGTTTCATTTTTTTTTTTTTTACCACTCAGGGATCTTACTAGTGAAAAATGAATGTACATATATTCCAATTCTGGCACAACTATCTTGCTTTGGCCGAGTCTTTGACCTTCTGAATTTTATGGGTTGCACACATCCTTACAATTGATTTTGAAAGTAACAGTAGCCTGTTCAATCTCCCCCTTGAGTACCACATTGTTTATTCTTTTATTTTTGAGGAGAAAGCTGGGGTTAAGGGCAGACCCCCACCAGCTTTAATTTATACAAAATGGAAAAAATTTACATCCTAAGACATTTATATTGTGAGGAGTCAGCTATACAATGAGAAATAATATCAGGAGGAAATTTTTGGGGAAATATGAGATGGGGGTCAATGTCTAGTTTCGAGGAGAAGTAATTGGCAGTGTGATTCTCCCCCCTTCAATTAATTGAACAGTGGCAGTTTATCTTCAATTTGAATCATTTGTGAATTTTCTCATTTCTATTATACGTTTTCGTGGTGGCTTCCATATCCGATTGATAACCATCTTTGCAAATATTGAATCACTCAGTATTTAAAATCTTATAAAGGGTGTGATTTTTTATTTTTTTTGGGTGAGTGAACTTTTATAACTGAAAAAGGAAAACAATACAAAAGTGCTGCCCCTTCACCTAGCAGGCACAGAAAGGAGGCCAGGGCAGCAATAACCCAAACGTACACCCTACAGAAAAACATGGGCAAAAGATCAAACTACAATCTATCATAGAGATGCACACTGGCATCCTGAGCCATCATAAGTTTTACCTCCTCTCTAAAATCTTCCACACAAACTTCTGTGTAAAGTTATCCAGGATTAATACCAGCCATGTGGTCTGCATGTAGAAATAAGAAGGGGATGAAAATATTGATATTCCAAGATTCTAATTATTACAAGCTTTACTGCTATTTATATAACACAGGGTCACTAAACCACTTCTATTACTAACCAATGTGGGACTAAAGGAGGAGTATATGTGTAGACACTATACTCCAACACTAAACTACGGAAAGTGAAATGCAACGGAGAGTGAAATGCTACTTCGAAGCCAGAGCGCTAGGACTAAATAGGGGTGTGTTGGAGTGTGCTTTAGGGCGGGCGTTCAGGGCCTAGTGGATTAGCATTCCCAGGCAAATTCAGTCAAGTTAAAATAAAGCTCCAAGGAGCCTAAAAAATGCCAGACCAACTCAAGGTGCTGAAAGACTACTCCCCCAGTAGGCTACGCTTCCTAGGCTAACCTCCCTGTGCACCACCGGATCTCTCTAAAAATGTGAATAATCCTGACGGAATCAAACTTGTCTATCGTTTCTATTATTTCTCTCACCCATCTTGCTTCCCAAGGTGTCTCTCTCTTCTTAGTGATGTACAAGATTGTCAAGGCAACATCTGTTCCCACACACACCCTTCTGCAGTGTTTAAAGCAAGCCACCTTCAGCCCTCTAAGGATACCTTGCAGCCCATTAACAGGCACATAAACACCCTTGCAACTCCCAGTGGCAGTTCCTATAGGATTCCAAGAAGGCTCTCTCACTATGGCTCCAAAACCTCCAATATTACCTGCCAGAGATCCATCTGAATTGATTAGCACTTCATTATGGTTAGGAGTCCATTTGCATTTGATGGTAATCTTATGCTTGTAGTTTCCCTGCAGGTTAAGTCTAAGCAAGAATTGCATGTTCCTGTCATTGTCCATCAGCTGCATATTATCACAAGTTAGCTTAGACTTGACCTCAGACAGAATATCTTGTAAAATGGTCTCAGCAGGTTTTGTCACATCTTTGAATATTCTGCTATTTCTTTCACTCCAATTACGGTAATAAAAAACATTAAAAGGGAGTTTCTTAGCCTGTGAGACTGTATCATTACCATTGAGGTGTTTAATACAGCAGTTAACCTCCTCACCCTAGTTATTACTAGTTTGGTTCAGACCAAGAGTATTCAGAATACCATACCATATTAATTTAGAGTAGGGACACTCAAAGAAAAGGTGTTCTTCAGTCTCTGTATTAGCTGCACATAAAACTCATTTGACAGTGGTAATAGTACCCTATACAAGGAGTTTTTCGTGAGTTTTGAGGGCTTTCTTAAGGGCAAGCCATGTGATAGACTGTGAGAACCACACAAGTTTGGTTCAGTTAATTTTGGGGTTAATGTGCCTAAGGTTCCCATAGGTGTCCTTAAGATTATAATCTCCATTTGAGCTAGCAGTCCATATGATTTCGTCCTTGTGTCCAATGTGAATGTCTAAATCACTAAGCAGTCTGGTTATGTCCCTTGGAGAGTTAAAATATTCAAGAATTTGCCACTGACCATGGTTGATAGAACTGTTAAAATGAGCACTCTTGCTAAATTTGGAGCTATAAGTAGTCAAATGGGTAGGGAATTTGGATATAAGAGCTCCTAATGGATGCCAGTGATCATACCAAAGTTTTGTGTCCCTCCCATGCCCAACAATGTAGAGTAATATCACTAGCAGCTTTAAGAATACTAATGAGCTTTCTCCAACACCAGCTACAGTCAGCAGGTGCTGTTAGGCTCCATATGTTTCTCCCCCTAAGATAGTTCTTGTTGATCTAGTTCACCAAAATATCGTTTCTTAAACAACAATGGCCCATATTTACCTCCATATGTTTCTCCCCCTAAGATAGTTCTTGTTGATTTAGTTCACCCAAATATTGTCTCTTAAACAACAATGGCCCATATTTGTCTCATAATAGCAGCTCTATTGGTAATCTCAATGTTTCCAATATTCAGACCACCCTCATCATCATAAGGGTGACAAGAGTCATACCACTTAACATTAAAACTAGTCGATCTTGCACACGCATCCGCGACGCCCTTCATAGTCTCTCTTTATAATAATAACAGTTTGGTAAATTCATATTAAAGTGTATCCAAAGAGATAAAGGTTGTTTGATAATGGCAGCTTGATAATTTAATTAAAATTATATGCAAAGAGTTGAAGGATGTGGGACCCACGGGCTGACCCAAATCTAGCGCGGCTCGGCGAGCCCACAATACCGACTCCCGAGCCGTAATTGCTTAGCAACAGTGTAGCTCAAAGCCAGCTCACCAAGCTGCGTAATATATATTCTAGATCTGTTGATTTGAACGTCCCATATTTGAACACGTAGTAGGGTAATGTGCGCTGATGTTTGCATGATATAATTGGTTAAAGTCAACATAAGCAGTTACTCCTAAATGTGACTTGATTTACAGTAGTTTACCTTGCCGTGGTTGTGACAGCTGTTAAATTGGATGTTCCTGATCCAACCAGATTTTCTCATAGTTTGCGATATTACAGTCCTACATTTCATTTACACGTGAGTTTTAATTATGAGTAAATTTGTCAGTCCGTGTTTGCATACAATTTTTAATCAAATTACCAAGCTGCCATTGTCAAACAACCTTTACCTCTTTGGATACACTTTATTATGAATTTATCTAACTGCCATTATTATAGATAAATGCTATGAAGGGTAGGACTGTAATATCGCACGTTATGAGAAGATTCGGTTAGATCTGGTCTAATTTAGTAGCAGTCACAACCGCAACAAGTTAAATTTATGTAAATCAAGTCACATTTAGGGGGTATAATCGTCCTTTTCCAGCAGCTGCTTATGTTGACTTTTGAGCCAGATTACATCATGATGACGTCAGCGTAGAGTATCTTGGCACGTGTTCAGATCTGGGTCGTTCAAATTAGCAGATCTAGGGTCCATATTCCACGGCTCGGTGAGCCGGCTCTGAGCCACACTGCTGCTAAGTTACTACGGCTCGGGAACCGACACTGTAGGTTCACTGAGCCGGATTATTAACAGTAGATTTTGGTGTAGGTCAATTCCTCCCGAAAGAAAATTCCTAATTTTTTTATTGATATCATAACTGGTACTTTGGTGAAGAATAAAGCAAGCACACAAATACACACTCATACTACTTAAGACTGCCTTAATAAGAAGTAACCTGTTAGCATATGAGAGGTAATCAATAATAATCTGGAAGGCAATCAATTTGGTTAAGCCTGGTAGATATAGGAGGTAACCCTAAATGTCTAGAAGGGAGCTTACTCACATTGACTCCTGGAGTGGTTTTGAGGTTTTAAAGATTTCACTCTTGCAGAGGTTCATTTTTAATCCAGTACAGTTTTTAAAAACTTGAAGGGCATCCTTAAGAGCAGCAACAAAGCTATTGCTACCATACATAAAAGCTAACAAAATCATCAGCAAAACAAAGGTGGGTGATAACCAGATCATGACACTTATGGTGCAACTTATACTGACCACTCTTCAATTCTTTGTAGAGAATTTTATTTAGCAACTCCATAACAAGAGCAAAAAATAGGGATAAATATGATCACCTTGTCTGGCGCCTCTCTGACCCTTGATCCCTTTGAAAGAACCATTCATGTTGATAGAATACTTAGGAGTGGTGATGCATTCTTGGATCCATTTGATGAACACACATGGAAAGTTGTCTCCTCAAAATTTTAATAATGGCAGACCAGATCACCATCTCATAAGCCTTCTTAAGGTCCACCTTGATAGCACTCCTCTTAGGCCCAACATCCCTATCATAGTTCCTAACCAACTCATGAGAAAATTTTACTGTGAATGTGCATTCTTTGGATGAAAGCAGACCGAAACCGATTTTGACTGATAAGAGAGTTAATAACCAAATTAATTCTGCAAGAAAGAATTTTAGTGATAGTTTTATATGCAATATTGCAGCATGAAATAGGTCTAAACTCTCCAAAAGTACCAAGCATTATCAGTTTTGGGAATGAGAGTAATAGCGGTAGCATTCATTTCTTCTAAAATTTTTTCCAGAATGAAAGAAGTTCTTATGGCTTTAATGAAGTCACTGCCAACTATTTTCCAACATTTCTTGAAGAATAGAGTAATGAAACCATCAGGCCCAGGGGCCTTATCTTCCCCAATATTAGATAAAGTATGTATTATCTCAGCATCAGTAACACTAGCAGCAATCTTATTTCTAAGATTCTCCCCAATCTGGTCAAAGTGGATCTCATCCATAAAGCTAGTGTCACAACTATTGCTATTCTTAGTCCCCAGGATATTTTGAAATACTTAACACTCTTCTCCCCGATCTCTTTAGCAGACTCAATTCTAGTACCATCTTCCTTAATGATGAGCTTAATTCTATTGTTAGCTCTTCTAGATTTGATAACCTGCTAGAGGTTAGATGTGTTCTCTTCTAGATTAAATAGCCTGCTGGAAGAAAGATGTGTTCTGGTCCCCAAGACTAAGCCACTGCACCCTGGACTTCTGTCTATTAAAAGACTCCGCACAAAGTTAGTCCTCACTCATAACTCTCAGTGCAAGCAAGAATAGGATCCATGGGATGGGTGACCTCCTGGGAAGTCCTCGTGTTGCACCTCTCATTTTACTTTCGGGAGGAAAAAAAACTTTTAAAACCCAAGTCTTAGGCTTTTTTTACCCCTTTGTAGATAGCAATAACTATCTCAGCAATTTCAATATCAGCTAACATTATCTCATTGAAAGCTACAGTTGGAATCCACCGTATGAAGCTCTGTTTGCGCACTTGCTGCCATCACAATCCAAGATTATTTCAAACTTTGGGGAGGGAGACCAAGCTACCCATCTGATTGCTTTAGTCAGTTTGAAAGTTCCAATTTTCCAGTATATCTTTCACCCTTGGAGTTTTATATAATTCAAACTTGGAGTTCTCACATTTAAAGGAAACCTATACTTGATTTGCTGAAGTATGACTTCTTCTGAGCAGCTTGTGCTCTGAAAGTATCAATTGTTTCTTTCACACCTTATATGATAGGTTTTTGCACAACTTATATGATAGGTTGTTGCAGGGAGGGCCATCTTGATAAGTTTGTACACCTATGGGCACATATTAAGTGTAAGAATCCATTGTAGTTCTGATGACCAGTTTTGAGGAGCTATTGTTATGTGCTAAGAATCTAAAACTTTGCCCCATATTTTCCTGGAGAAAGAACACTCAAAGAACAGGTGCTCTCTATTCTTGGCAATAGGATCTTTCAGCTTTCCCAATTCTGACTAAATAGTCTCCTGCTTTAAGGAGCTGTCAACATGTGATTCGTTTAGTAACAGGAAAAGGTTCACCACGGCCCACCGGGTTCATAATTTTTCTTATCTCGACTAATTACTCTTGAGGCTACATTATGTACTTTCTGTTTAGATCAGGATAATTTTTTGTAGGTGGCCTGCGATTGTACTGGTTCTGTTTGAGGACCTCTGCTTATTGAGGCCTACTCCCTAACTGTTGTTCCAACCATTTGTTAGTAAAATGAAGAGTCACTTTGTAAGTATGTTAGCTTCCTATCAGTTTGGAGGAAAGGAGAAGCATACTTCAGCACCATGTCATCCTAGAAAGCCACATGAAATTCGTAGAGACAAACAATTTTCGATGTCTGTATAAGTTGAGAACTAGAGATTCTTTTATAGGACTTTTAGAATTTCTGTTTATACTTAGTACTATGAGCAGGGGCGGAGGGAATTAGTAGAAATCTGTTGCATTCCTATAAACGAAGCTCCTAAAACAACAAATGATTTGAGTTAATACACATTAGAGTCATGAGATACATTGTGATTTCAATGAGTTGAAAGTTGTGATCAGCATGTGGGGCATTGTGTAATTAAATTACAGTAATCACATTACGAGGATAAGATTAACTGCAAGAGTTGAATTGGTAATGCAGAAAAAGGTAGAAATCCGGTATGGAATGAAAGGTTTACTTTCCGAGCTCAGTATCCAGGGGTTGATGACCAATACAAGCTCGTCCTCAGAATCATGGACAGGGACACATTCTCCAGTGACGACTTCGTTGGAGAAGCCTCAATACATTTGAAGGATCTGTTGGCATTAGGAGCGGAGAAGGGCACCTCAGAGTTACATCCTCGAAAATATAGCGTTGTCCAACTTGATAAGACTTACTGTGGAGACATTCGAGTAGGAATAACTTTCACCCCAAAGGTAAGGTAGAAACCATCTGAAATCTTTTAGAAACTAGTTTTTTGGCGCTATTTCGTTATTTTGATGTATAAAATCATATGTTTTCTTTATAGGTTGAAGAGGTGACGGACCGTGAAGACTACGGCGGATGGAAGCAGAGCAACTAGTGGATATTTAAAAGTGTATCAAACTGTGAAACATGAAATGATGTTGTATTCAGTAGTAAAGATAATTGACCTTCTTCATTTTCCAGGTATTTTCTATTTCATCTATTACACTTACTTTTGATGCATTTCCACCAGTCTTGATATAGCTTCTTGAGGGTCTGAAAAATGTGAAAAAAGAAAAGAAAAAAGAAAACTTGTAAAAGATCCACAGCGCCCTTGTAACAAGTCCAGTTCTTATTTTGCATGTCTTCAATGTGATCTGAAAAATGCCTTGGGTCATTCGAACTTTCTTCAGAGCATAGAAGAGGCCTGATACCAATTTCGATACACTGGGAACTTTATTCGCAGTATTCTCAGTTTTAGTTTTCCTCTATCCCTATACCTTGCGGGTTGAGGTCCTGTAAGTCTCCAATGAAGAAGTTAACATGAACTGTTGCACTAAAACCCAAAAGCCTAATTTTACTTGCAAATCTTGAGTCTTAAATCCCTCCATCCTTTGCTTGCATTGAGCAACCCAAAAAATTGAAAGAAGGGATTACCTCAACGCTCTTTGAGCAACCTAGTCTCTGGTTTGATCCGCGCCTGTATCCCATACCAAGTAAGCCATTGGCTCTTATCTGACTTGATAGGCACTGATCATGACTTTGTAAACAAGATATGTGACTCAATCAATTCGAAGCACAACTTGAGCGGGTTGATGAATTCGATGAGCTAGGATGCTTTGTTGATTCCAACTCATAACAAGACATTGTGGGAAGCTCCCCTCTGTAGGCTTTTACAAAGATGAATTCGATGAGCTAAGAGCCTTCAGAAAATACTAAATAATTTTTAGAAGGAAAAAATAAAATTTAAGAGATTCTTACAAAGATGGTTGTGAATATTTATAGAGAGAGGCAATTACAAAGATGGTAGTAAGTATTTGATTTTAGGGCATATATAGGAAATGCATTGGTGACAAAATACCTTTCCATAAACTTCTTACAAAAGAAACGTATGTATTCTTTTACCATTGACCCTTAAGGCCTATAAACGAGAAAAAGGTTCGGTGTAAGCATATCTTCATTCGACATGTGTACTATTTAACCTCACTACTTAATCTTGGTTAATCACTCGATAATCTAAAGATAATTGCTCAGAAAAGGAGAAGATATGTATTTTTTAGAAATAACCTAACAACTTGCCTAGAAAATGATAAAATTTCATTGTCTCTCCAATGGCTGTTAGGCTTAATGTATTTTTTCCAAGCTAAATAATTTTTGGCAATGCAACTTTTCTTTATTATATTAAGTACTCCAAAAGGGGTAGAAAAACACATTAGATTTCGTCTTCCTTTTAGAATTCTTGTACTGCTAAAGACTCCATTTTTAAGAATAACCCAACAACTTTAGATTTTTGGTAAGATTGAACAGTAGATTTTATAAAAAGAAAATTTATTTTATATAGTCTTAATTTGAAGAGGGGAGATATTTACTTACATTAGGGTTGTCAATGGGTAGGATTTGACCCGGTATCCGATCCATTAACAAAGGAAACGAATCGGCCGATCCGTTAATGATCATACCCTTTAGTTAGCGGATCGGGTTAGGTATTTGAGTAATATATTATTTTTTTTATGGATATATGATAATGCATATTTTTTGTTTGTTTATATATGTGTGTATTGTTGATTTTAAATATATGTAATATCTCTAGCGTTCATTATGCAAGACTTTATAGTTTATAAACATATCAGGTTTTAAATGTGTTAGAGGGATTGGGTTTGGACCTTAAAGGACGGGAAAACCTACCAAAAATTAAAGCTTCGGATCGGATCGGGTCGGAAAATGATCACATAAATCTGTAAAGGATCGGGTCAGGATCTATATATTCATTAACGGATTAGGCCAGGATTGACCATGATTCTGGCCCAATCCGGTGTATTGCCCGCCTTACTTGACATTTAGTTAACTAGGGTTAAATAGTACATGTGTCGAATGAAGATGCACTTAGGACGGTTCTTGGTCCTAACCTTTTCTCCCTATAAACTCAATCCCGATTGTACACTATTCAAATGGCTTTGAATTCCCCTCGGGGATTTACCTTTTGGCGAAAGCAAGCTCGATGAATATAGTAAGGCAAGCTTACCTAGATATCCTTTACTACTTGACTGTAGATGCTCTAAATGGTGTGTAATCGTAGCACCAATATGATGTTTAACACAGCATTCAAGTATAGGAAATCCGTAATATACTTGCAACAATAAAACTTAGTAACAACGGTTTCATTGATCTGACAAGTACTAGCCTCATGTACTACGAGTAGATGGCGGTAAGAGCCTTACTTTAGGTATTAAACTGAGGAACATTTCAATGTCCTAAGCACATGTTGGTAATACTAGTTTTTGATAATGAAGTATTTGTATGTTGTCATTGAGGGACTGAAACAAAAAACATCATCCACAACGCAAGCAAAATGCATCCAATTGCACGAGCCACAATCAAATGCACAACAATACATATCAAGAACACGACGGCCATATCAAGGATACTAAATCAACCACAATTTCTCTTTTATGGTCTCAATGATAAAGAACATATGACTGTTAACAAAAAGCTTATAAATTCTTGACAAAATTGTTCAAAGAAATTCCTCGGAACAGCCACAAGCATCCTAGAGTAGTAGAATTGTGAAATTGAACTCTTAAGTGGACTCTTGACAAAATAGTTTAAAGAAACCATATATCCGCCTTACTGAGCTTTGTGTCCTCTCCATTGGAGTCCCTCACACCCTCCTCTAGCCATCTTTTAGCTGATGATGTGGACTCTCCTAGTTACCACCCTGCCAGTCTTTCTTAATTTCACAGTTATTAACCGGCTAGCTATTTTCCATCTCCGAGCCATTATCTAGTCAGACACCCATAGACTCACCGCGCTTCTTATGATAGTGCTGAGGAGAGCGGGGAAATAGCTGTCAAATCGTACAGTTTGTTTGTGTTGGTTCCTTCCCCGTTGGCCGTTGCTACTGTCCGGGTGTCGTTGTTGTTCCTGCACTAGCAGTTCTTCTAGTGATATTGAGGTGGTCACCATATCATCTCGTATTGATGTTGTTGAGCTAAGTTTTAACGAGGATGAATATGGCGGTGGTACCTTCCCCTGCCCGAGGGGCCAATATGCAGAAGACTCTAAGCGCCATCTTTTCTTGTGTAGGCAGTCCTTTTCAAAGATTTTATGGTTGCTTGCCCCTTTTTTTGCTGGCTTGGCTAGACGTTTTAGGATTGTTTTCCTATTGTGTTAAGGTATACCAGTCACATATGGTTTTTGTTACAACACGCAACAACGAAACCCTAGCTCTCAATCCAAACCCTAATTCAACCTCTTTCGAAACCTTAAAAACTTAACACCCAAGAAATAGTAATTATCACTTGAGTAGTCAGCTCTTTGTATTGGTTTAAAGGTAAATTTGGAGAGTCAAATTTCTATAAAAACACATAAATCCGATTAAAGTCAAATTGCCTGAAGTTATTTTGGTTCTCCAAATTTGACTTATTAGAGCATCTCCTAAAGTGCCTCACTACTTTGGTTAAAAGAAAACCAAATCTAAGGTAGTGAGACTCTATTTCTTCCAAAAGTGGGGCCTGTTTTATTTTTTTTGAAAAAATAAAAAATAAAATAAAAATTTCACTAGTCCAAATTGGGCGCCCAAGTCTTAGGCGCCCAATTTGAATTTTTGTAAAAAAATATAATTAGGCACCCAAACCTTAGGCGCCTGTTTAAAAATAGAACAGGCGCCCAACACTTAAAAGGCAAGACATAGTCTTGGATTCCAATACTTAGCCTTGCATTTTGAGACTCAAAATCAAGGTAGTGAGACACTGTTGGATCACGAAAATCCTAGGTTACCTGTAAATCCTAGGTACTGAGGCACTTTAGGATCCAAGATATGATTACAATAAAAAACAAAATCTATCCAAATTCCAAAAGACAAAATACTGAGGGACACAACCCCTCTTAATCTAATTTCACGTGTGAAAGAGAAACTGCCTACCGAGATAACCCATTTTATTTTCTCTCGTAAGTGAAACAAGTTCTCTCTCTCATCCTCGAAAAGTGGGGATTCTTTGAGATTGTTTCTCTCTGTCTTCTCATTTTTTTAAGATCTAATCTTCTTCTTCTCCATTGATGTATTGTAAGTTATCATTTCTCACACAAGCGATAGAATTCGTTTTTCAACTATGTGGATGACTAGGATTTTGAATTGACAGTATTGAAATTATGTTGCCTGACCCCGCAACTCTGATGGCCATTTGATTTAAACCTAGTTCGATTGGTGTTGATGAAAATGCCAACTTTGGCTGATTAAGTTTTAAAACTTCATGATCTTTGAATTGATGTTAAAATGTCACCAGAAGATAGATATAAATCGGATTAAGTAAAGTTGCGTGAAAAGTAGATAAGAAGCAGAGATGGTTAAATAACCATAGAATGTGGTAAAAGATTTTTTTTTAATTGAAGATAAAATTGATTTCCAGATTTGGGAAGAAAAGAGAATTTAGAGAGAAGTTTTTGATAATAAAAGAGATGTTGTTTCAGAGTATCTCCAGCATTTGGGTTTGGGTTGGGTTTGCCAACCCAAACCCAAACTTTTGGCCTCCTAGCAGCGAAAAAATGGGTGTAGGTTTGATGACGTGGACATGTCAGAGGCAAACTGGGTTTGAGCTCCTCAAACTAAAAAAAATGAGTTTGCCGGTGTTTTGAATACCGTGCGGTATTCAAAACACCACTTATCCATTTTGCTTAGCTGAGCACTCCTTGGCTACCTCTTCTCTCCCAAACCCAATTGCAGAGCATAAATGAGAACCTCTATGCAGTCCTCAAATGGCGAACTCTAGTACCAGCAGTAATAACTCCACGTCCTCTACTTTATCCTCCTATGACCCACCTTCAACACCATTCTCTCAACACCCATCATTACAATTCAATCCATACCTCTACCACAAGCAATCTCAATTCCAATCAAAAACCCCACCTCCGTTTACCATGTCGCAAGGAGATACCTTTCGAGAACATTATCAACAACCATTTACACTCTCTCAACTGCAACCACAGACGTTTATCCTGTACTATTAACCCTATCCACTCACTCAACCTCAAGGTTTTCAGCCTCCAAATTACTTTCAGAACTACTTATTCTATGGTGAATCTACTCAGAACAATCAAAGTGGCGCAAATGCGCCAATTCCTGTTGAAGCGGCGGCGCCCGAGAAAGATAAAAGGAAAAGGAAAAAAGAAAAGAGTACTTGCAAAACAAAGGCAAAGCGTGCAAGTACCGAAAGATGCTGAGTTTTTGGATGAGACATATGATACTGCATTGCGTTGGATGGATATAGACTTCACGCATCTCGCAAGGACGCGGTAACGGCTTCTGTCCAGACCTTGGGCCGTACAAAAGGTTTTACTTTCTATCAAAAGGTCAACATTGCCTTTAGCATAGACCCCGAGTGCCCCGCACGACGATTATGTGGGTCGACCAAAGCCCAGTGGTATCCCCTTAATACATAATGTGTGGCGTACAAGGGGATAGTTCTCAAGTATAATTTCGGCACGATAACGGAAAAACTGATGAAGATCGGGTATGTTCTAATTTCAAGCAACTCAATTTCGTTTATTTTTCTTCGATATACACGTTATTTATTTGTATTTGGTAATTTTGTGAATTGTAGGAAAAAGATGTACATAGGATCTATTAAAGTATGAATGACTGCAATGACTTTAAACACTGTGAGGTGTATAATATTTTGGTGCGAGAACCGCGATGGGCAAACCTAAAAGATGATGGGTTGAACCATGCGGCGAACGTACCAAGAAATGTAGCTAGGAGAACATCGTACAATTCTTCTCCGAGGAACTCGGTAGGATCAAACAATCAATCGGAGGACCCCAACGACCCACCTACACCTCAATCCGCAGGTTAAAATTCTAAATTAGATGGTTCGTTGTATGAGGGTGGAAGCAGACCCATCGGCCAAAAACTCTTTAGAAAAAATTTTGCAACACAAAAGGCCTTGGATGGTGTTATTACATCTGGTAGCGGTATCCAAACAATGCTGGATGAACTACGGTTGGAGAAGAAACAAACAAAAAAAGAAAAAGAAAGAAGAAGAGTGGAAACAAATCAACAATAGCAAGCCAAAATGGATTTGGAACAAGCAATGAAAGATTGCAAAATCATGGATAAAGACTTATGTAATCTTTCTGGACCGCAATTGCAATACTATCTGCAAAGGTAAACTGAGGTCATGGAACGTCTGGCCTAGAGGGGTGGATCAGGCACTTGAAGTGGTGATAACTTTGTTGTATAAAGAAATTTTCTTTCCAAAAATGTAGTTTACCTTCCAATAATATAATCGTTTGAATAATGTACTTTGTTATTGAAGAATGTAATTTTTTTTTTGAAATTTTTATTTTCGAGAATATTGCGTTAAAATACATACAAGATAAATGCAATATTAAAAACTTGTTCAATAAACTTGTACGATAAGAAGCATTAAATTACATTAAGAACACTCATATAATACTTGATCACAACAATAGGATTAAAGATTTTCCTTCACGGCCCATAAATGCTCGATTAGATCATCTTTTAGATCAAAGTGCAGTTCTCGACTTCGAATGCAGTTCATTTTCGTTATAAAATATTATATTGTTCCGTGTTCGCGTACAATATTGAACCGTTCACCTTTGATAGTTGAGGAAATCGGCCGGATCGTAGCCAAAGTATGATGAGAATGAACCTCGTTCCTCTTCGACGATCATATTGTGCATTATCACGTACGCCTTCATGACATTGTTCAAAACCTCAGGTTTTCCCAATTTAACAAGATTTTTTTACAATATTGAGCCATGATTGTAAAAATCTCAAACACCTGTTCTGCATCTTTTCGACAACTTTCTTGTTGTTAAGCAAAAAAAAATTATTTCACTGTAACCGAATTATATATGGTTTGGACAAGTGTTCCTCATTTGGGGTATATGCCATCCGCTAGGTAATAACTTATATCATAAGCTTTTCTGGTAATTATATAATTACAAGGCAGGGCGATACTCTCGGCTAGAACGGTAAAAAGATGTGATTCTTGCAGGACATTGAAATCATTGTTAGACACTGGTAACCCAAAAAAAGTATGTTAAAGCCAAAGGCTGTATGAAGCTATCGCTTCAAGAATCAGTGCCTCCTTGAGGTAATGACCAATAAATTGACCGTGCCAAGTTATGAGACAATTTTTCCATATCTAATGCATACAATCAAGGCTTCTGAACATACCGGGAAATCCTCGTGACTCTCCTATCACTTTTAACCTTTCGACGTCGGCCACGTTTGGTGCTCGAAGATATTCCTAGCCAAAAATTTGTATAACCGTAACACCAGACCTTTTCATACTTAACAAGGTTGTGCTTTCTCCTATTCGGATATACTCGCCAAAAGGATCTGTCGCGATACTGTAGCTTAGAAAACGTAATGCCGCGATTGCCTTTTGGTACGGTGATAACCCCATAGTACCAGCGTTATTGGAATTTTAGACAAAGTAATGATTATGTGCAACTACTGCATCGAATATACTTATATAAACATTTGTCTACTCATACAAAAATGTCGCTAAAATTTGTCTGGCTCATATGTGCAACCCGGGTTGAAGTAGTCTCGCATAATGCTGTAATACCCCAATTCGTGTTCTCACTTATTTCTATTATCCTTACAACCCATGACATTCCTGCCATGACGTGAAGTTGTATCATGTACTACTAGGTTTATTGCATTTTTGACGATAATGGCCATTATCGTTGTACAATCAATCATAAGATCGTCAGAGGAGGACGATGATACACGTGGAAGATTATCAATGGATGAAAGGGATGACGAGGAAGACATTTAAGGTTGTAGAGTTAAGAAAATGGTGTTGAAGGTGAATGGGGAATAAGTTTCTTGAGAAGAGAGAAGTGTAAAGGGATAAGGGGGGAAGAAGAAGAAGTGGTTGGGGAAATCAGTGGAAGCGGCGGTATTTTGATTACCGCGAGGTAAAAAGAAAACCGCCGCCTCCACTAATTTCCTGCAACGGGTAGTTCCTCTTGTGGGTCCTTCACAACGACTATTTTTAGCATCCCAATGGCTACTTATTGCTTTATATATATATTGGCTGGAGATGCTCTAACAACAGATCCTCTACTTGAACTCATTAATGTTGAGTTTTTTAGCTTTAACGCAGGATTCTTCGATGATATTTGGCTGGAATGAAGACTACGCCCTGGCCGCGTCCTGGCAATATTTTGCTGATAATCCAGCTCTCCGACAACTCAACTTCAATCAGTTGTGGAATGGAGTTCATGTCCAATTCATGGAGCATACGGAACTTCAATACCCTCTTAGAGATTTATACAACAAGTAGAATGTTCTTAAGGTTAAATGTGATAAGTTTCATGAGATACGGAAGAGTATTGATAGACGGGCCATAGGTGTTCCACTAGCCTATATTCTCTACGAAGCCAGAGACGAATGGTATGAGAAATACAACCAACTATTCCTATTCGAGACTCCATATGATATATTTTACCGGAACTACGTCCTGCCTGATGAGTTGCATGCAAATTACCAATATTTTAACTATAGACAGGATCCGTCCCCCCTTACTGAATGGTCCAAGTTTAATCCCTACATCAGTCATGAACGCTGAATTAAAATTACTTGTATCTGTTTTGAGTTTTATTTCGTGCATAAAACTACTATTTTAAGAGTTGTAATTGTACTTCTATTAAAATTCAAGGCTCAAAATAAATTTATTAATATTGATTTATATAAAGAAAAAAACATCAAGTCGTATAAGTACTTATATAGAGAAACACAATTCTACAATAGAAATTGTTCAACACTGATGTTTACAATAAAAAATTACGTCTACAAAAACATAAAAAACACCTATATCTACTGAGACGGGCCAATATCATCTTCAGTACCCGACCCCCTGCGGCTACTACCGGCTCCCCTGGGTCGCAGACTATGTCCACGGGTCCCCTGCCTCGTCCTCGCGCCACCTCCAGGTGGTAGTGGCACCACCCGTACCCCACGCCCTCCTCAGATGTAAGTTCGGAACCGGACAAAGAAAATTTATTTAAATTTTTACAAAATAAATATGTCATTGAGAAATAAATAATTAAATAAATACATAAATAAATTACTTACATGTTGATATAGCTGGTCATCTATACTGTCCAAGTTCCTCCTCAGAGCAATGTTTTCCTCAGTCAACTACTGGATCGTCTGGGCGTCCCGTACAGACTCTACAAGGGCGAGTTACGATATACCATCAGTCAGGTGCCTCAGCTCCTCTGCGCCGTAGGAGGCATACATGGGTGGCGGGTTCCTCAAACGGTGGATGAGCAGCTCTCACGCCTCCCTGTCCACTCCATGTGCCACCCCTGGTCTGTCCCCTCCATCTCGCCAAGCAAACTGAAGTCTTGGGACAAGCTATGAACCTCTGATGATGTAACCACCATGGGTGTAATACCAGCCCTAAGTGCACTGGGTCCAAACATATCTATATTCCCCATCCTCTGGTAATCTGTGAACAGGTGGCCTACCTCATAAGTTTGGTTAGCCCAATATGAGGCGTAAGTCTTTCGCTCCTCCTCTATCAAAAAATGGACACAGCCAAGGAAGCCGATATGTATAATTACCTATAAATCAGCTAGACTAAGATGTGGTGACATGTTAAGCAGAGGATCAAAATGAATACCCGCAGTGCCAGTCAACTGCCTCCAACATCTATCCCTTAAGTAATACTCACAGTGTGACGTCCTAGCGAACGTCAGCTAAATCTACCTGAGCATTTTAAGTTATGACCTTTGATATATGTTCTTTATAACGTAATATAGCTATACGCCAAGTTTCGTGGAAAACAGAATTGGTTAAGGAGGCGAGAAGTGCCAGTAAGCTTCGTCTCCAATTTTAACATTTCATTGTGGAAACTAGCTATTTCCATAATAGCTATATATTAAGGATGAACCTTGGTCCAAACTTTGCCATGACAAAAGAGCTTTATAGCTTGGTCATCTTGGACCCTGGCTCATGGGCTATCCACAAGGGATAGTCATGAGTTCTCCTTGGCCTAGGGAAGGTTAGGAGATATTGCCTCGTAATGCGGACCATTTTTCTAGATAGAGCTTAATAGGGCACCGTTATGCCCCATGAGCCAACCGAGATGCACCACCCCAATATATATGAACTAAGTAACCAGTCCAGGCTCATCGCCCCTTGATATATGCATTATATATCTGAAATCAGGCATATTGAGCTACCCTGATCTGCCACAAGATAGGTGTATTATCCGTACCTCGTGCCCAGTCATGAGAGATTAAGCTGCATGGATTATTGAGGAAACCTTCAGCATTGTTGCCTTTACCAAATATATATATTTGATGACCCCTGACGAGTATCCAGGATTATCCGGATGTTGCTCTAGCATCCGTGACTCTATTCCACTGGTACGCCGTACCCAGTGAAGATGGTATGTGCATGCTGGCCGCACGTGCATGTACGCCACACGGCCTCATATTCTACTGTGTTCTGGGAACTGTAGGGACAGACCTGGGCCAGATTGTGGCAGATGGTATCAGAGCTAGACTAAGTTGGGTCTATACTTGTTAGAGCGTAGATGGTTATGCCTAGGTCTATCAGAGCTGGTCAAAGTTGACCTGGCTTATTAGATCTTGTTAGAGCATATCAGAGTGATGATTCCCGAGTTGGTAATATGGGATACCTACTTTATAGTTGTTATCTTCAGAGCCAAAGTTACTCATTACAGATGATCCAAGCACCATTATAAATTATTGTAAAGCTGGTTGCCTACATGTCAGTTGATATTGGAAGTAAGATGAAGGCTCCATATCCGAGCGCGAGATTGCTCAAGTTAAGTGTGCTTAGAACAATGAAGCTAAGAGGAAGTACGGCCGATATTTGAGTTGGATACAATGATCTATTTCGTTGGTTATCTCTAGAAGGCTAGTCAGTATAGTATATGCTCTATGAAGAATAGTAGTACGGCGATCAAGTAGGTCATTATTTACATTCGATCCACATACGCACTGTGAAGTTTAGTAACAGTTGTGATAAAGGAAAATGCCTCTCAGCAGAGATCGATATGGTTAGTATTTTATACCAAGTACTAATGTGTGGAAGTTGCGAAGCTTGGTTAGGTTGGAATTCCTTAGTGTTGACAGACGATTGAAGAATCCTGGTTGATACTCATTTTGATTGTCCTTAGTTGGACACAGAGACGTTCCGGAGCCGAGCGTCATGATCCGAAATTAAAAAGGCGAGAAGTAAGAGATAAAGACATGGTTTGAGTCCCAAGTTTGCACTCAGTGATATTCGTCAGTATTGACATCGAGGGCAGAGTTTCTCTTGGTTACGCGACATGAACCGCAATCCCCAAGTTGGGTTATTTCTTATCCGCAGTTGGTCCCACAATTATACAAGACACTGTTTTTCTCACTCAAAGAAGGCAAGTTGCCGAGTGATACTTGTTCTCTAGCTCCGTTGTTGAGTTTCAGGTTTGTCACCGTGTGAGTGTTCTAGCCGAGTTGATCCTTATTGTTCCACAAGATGGTTCTGGATCAGTTCAAGCTCACAGATTGGTGAAGACTCACGCTTCTGAATGATAGTAAATTACGTGGTTATCGCAGAACAGAGTTGAGCTATAGTCAATTGTGTGGGTTACCTCAAACATGATCTCAGATGAATCAATGCTCTAGGATAAAAGATCCTGAATGAAATTAGATGGTTTTCCCAATTCCTTATCACATGGTGGTTGGCGGTAGGGCTGAGTTCCCGCACCTCTTTGAATTGATAAAGTATCTTTAGAAGATCACATCCGAATGACCGGCAAGAGTTGGCTGCATTTGAGAAAGGTAGTTTAGAGATAGAAAATGGTTACTCTTCAGTTTAAAGATAATTGCGATAGTATGAAGGTTGATCTCTGCGAGTTTGATAGTAGTTGGAAGTCGTAAGCCAACGAGCTTAGGGTGACAGGTGCAGAGGCAATATCTTGTTCCCCAAATTCCCCAAGTTACTCAGGCTCGTGTAGGGATGAAGAAATGGATAGACGCTTCAGCCGTAAATCAGTTATATGTCACAACTTTGTTCTCGGCAAAGGCATCTAGCTTATTGAGTATGGGAAGTGCCGTAAGTTGTGACACAGTTGTAGGCAGGTTCCAACATGGGTAATTACCACTGGAGTTTGGCAAGTACAGATGCCAGTATTAAGTCTTCCTTGAAGAGTAAGGAAGATTGGAGTCCTCCGAAGTTGAGAAACCTTGGTGATGCCAGAGTAACAATCATAGTCAAGAGACCTTGGTGATACCGGAGTAGCGGTCCTCCTTCTTGCAGCCAAGTTAGGTGTAGATGTCATCTATTGCTTAATAGGTTAGATGATGAGGGTACCATGTAGTTGGTAGAGCAGAACGTTGCCGCCCAGATAGATATCTCATGGTTTTTCCAAGTTTACACAGAATGCCTTTATGGCATACCTCGATGGCTTAGTTGGCGGTAGGATCAGAGCTCCCACACCTTGGTGGGCTGCCACAGTGGTTTTGTTGGCGGTAGGACAAAGTGTGTCCACACCTTTTTGAGAGTATGTTACCTCCTAGGAGCTACCCTCCCTCGCCCAAGTGAACAATGACTACCAGTTAAGTTCTATGCAGGTAAGGAAAGAGTGTTGTATCTTGATCTTGTGTCCCAGATGTTCCATAAGAAGGGTGGACGCAGTTTGAAGACCTTTGCAGATTTAGTTAAAAAAATAGTCATGTAGTTTCAGAGCGCGACAGGTGTCCCGTAGCAGATGGGGAGAGTTTACCCCTAGTTTTTAGCAGACTTGCTCCTTGCCACTCACAGTAGAAGAGTATAGTTTAAAGCCGAGATTCCCAGAAGATTGAACTCTCGAGCAGTAAAGGCATGGTGCGACTCGAAGAAAGTGCGTACTGGTGTGACTCAAAAAGGAGTGCACATTTTGGACAGGATTGTAGATATCTTTGTCAGGCTGTCCAGAGAAGGTGCCAGGTTTGTCGAGTAGAGTGACATTCTAAGTTTATCAGGGGAGAAGGCACTTTACAGTAAGGTACAACACATTTTAGAGGGTGCGATGGTAGGAAACACCGCCCATATATACCTCAGAAGGCTAAAGGATGCGGAACAGTATCCAGAAAAGAAGGTAGACTCCAGAGTTTAAATGAAGGTACAGTCACCGACATACTTCCAGTTGAAAGGCCAAAGAAGATGGTTCAGTCGTGAAGACCAGAGTTGTCAGTATCGAGACTAGCAGTTGGGTTCGGTATCCGCTAGTGCAGAAGTATGCATAGTACTTTGAACTAAGTCCGGGAGAGTGTTAGTTTCTTGAAGATGCAGAAGATTGAATCCTTGCAGAGCCTTGTTAAAGAAAGATTCTCGACGAGGACGTCGAGATTATTTTAAGTACGGGAGAGTGTGACGCTCTAGCAAACGTCGGTCAAATCTACCTGAGCATTTTGAGTTTTGACCTTAGATATATGTTCTCTATAATGTAATATAGTTGCACGCCAAGTTACGTGGAAAATAGAATTGGTTAAGGGGATGAGAAGTGCCAGTACGCTTCATTTTCAATTTTAACGTTTCCTTTTGGAAACTAGTTATTTCCTTAGTATCTATATTAAGGAGGAACCTTGGTCCAAACCTTCCCCTGACAAAAGAGCTTTATAGTTTGGTCATCTTAGACCACGACTCATGGGCTATCTACAAGGGATAGTCATGAGTTCTCCTTGGCCTAGAGAAGGCCTGGAGACATTACCTCGTAATGTAGGTCGCTTTTCTAGATAAGGCTTAATAAGATGCCGTTATGCCGCCGCTATGCCCCACGAGCCAACCGAGACGCACCACCCCTATATATGGACTAAGTAACCAGTCCAGGCTCATCGCCCCTTGATATATGTTTCATATATCTGGAACCCAACATATTAAGCTACCCTGATCCGCCACATGACAGGTGTGCTATCCATACCTCGTGCCCAGTCACGAGAGATTATGCTATAGGGATTATTGATGGAACCTTCAGTATTGTTGCCTTTACCAAATACATATTCGATGACCCCTCACGAGTATCCAGGATTATCCAAAAGTCGCTATAGCATCTGTGGCTCTATTCCACTTGTACACCATGCCCAGTGAAGATGGCTTGTGCATACCGGTCACACGTGCATGTACGCCACACGACCTCATATTTTGCTGTGCTCCGGGAACTATAGTAACAAACCCAGGCCAGGCCGTGACACACAGTTTCCATTTGAGACTTGAAGCGACATTCTCTTACAGGACAGGAGTGACGCGGTACGTACGTCATCTATATCTAATACCATGGATTCTACCCAAGGTTATCAGTTGATCGACTCAATAGTCCATTGGTCAATGAGGTATCTGGCTAGAGTAAAAAAATTCCCTGTCTGGTCATTTATTTTCTTCCTGCTCTCCTTCACCCATGCTTTGAGGCGCAGATATGACATGATCTTAAGCGCTTCCTTGACAATAGGGTGACCAACCTCACATTACTCGTAGAACCAATACTGCATTTCAAAATAACATAAAAAATAATTAGAAATTCTATTTAAGACATTTATTGGAATATTTTTGATTTGTAGCTTGAAAGAAAAAAATGTTAGTGTACCTCAAAAAGTTAAAAATCTAGTGATGGTATATTGGTCGTGACTGCGGTATCCAAACCATGATATACGGTCGCGAGATATCCCAGCGGGACGGTGTCGTTGGCCGTTTGGAACCATAAATGACCCATAATAAAGAGGATAAAAGAACGAATAATGGTAATATTATCCTCCTGATCATCTGTGATGGTCAAGTATGTTCCCAAATGTGAAATGTTGACGTTTCCACTCTTTGTATTATTGAATTCGATGAAGGGGAGCAATTGCCTCACCTCGGATAAAATACTCCATCTGTCATCATATAACACCTGTGTAGGATATCTGCTAATTGCAAATGATGTCAACATATAGAAATTTATTAGAGTGCTCCCAATCTCAGCAGAGAGGAACAAAAAAGTGAAAGTTGTCGGCCACCAATGCTCTATTATCGCCTGCATTAGCCGATTATCGGAATTGCCCAAGCGTATATCCATAAACCTCCTAAATATCTTCCCCACGGGATCCCTTATTGTCAAAATTGTGGAAATCTCCTACCAAACTTTGATTACCGTTGTTAATGTGTCGTACAGACAAATTGAATCCCGATTCTGTTCATTAGAGCATTTTGTTAAATACTTGATTAACGGAAATAATAAAGTCACAATGTACGAAACACTTACCGTGAGTTCCTTGTCAGTGTAATATATATGAGTTCAGCCGTCTCGGAGTGAGGTAATAAGCCTGGTTAGATAGTTTTGTTGGGGTAGGTATGGTATGTCTTCATTTTGTTGTACCTCTTCAAATTTAACTTTTTTTTTCTTCCTTTCGGACCTCGACCGAGTTATGGCTCGCTCTGGATCTCTTGTCCCTCTAAACTCTGGGAATGTACTGGGGTGTGGCTCTCCCTCTGGCATCTCTATTTGATTTTGAAAGGAATTGGTTTTTTTTTCAAATTTTAGGTTCGAATTGAGAGAGATGAGGAAATAGTGTTATGTGAGTCGAATGGGAACAAGTTTTTTTTTTTAAATAGTCGAAGCGGTGGTTATCCTTTTACCGCACGGTAAAAGGAACACCGCACGGTGTTTTGATATCCATTAAAATAAAATAAAATAAAATAAAAACACGTCAGATAGTATGAGTTGCTGTTGGGAGAAGTTGGGTTTGGGTTGGGTTTTCTATGGGCCCCTATCAGAGCCCACACCCGAACTGTAACTCTATGCTGGAAATTCTCTCACTGTGAGAGATAATGAGAAAAGAGAGAGAAAGTAAGATTGGAAAAGGAACATGCACTTCCGATCAGCAAATTTACTAGTTACATGTGTCTTGGATTCATAGTGGATTGAAGCGGCCCTCACCCACTGGTAGGTGGCACAAGTAGAAACTCTTCCAAAAACTAAAGGATTTTATGGAAAAGTTGACATGTGGCATTTTATGAGTAATTTTTGAGCAGTCCAATGTAATGACAAAATATAATTGACTTTTATTTTCTAATTAGGTCAAATTTGGTGGCTAATATTTGAAAAATATGCTCTTTTGCAGATGCAAGAGTCGTTGACTCTTCATATTCGCTTAAAAGGCAAATTTGGAGAGTCAAAATCCTTATAAAACACCTACATCCGAATCTCCAAATTAAAGTCAAATTGCTTAAAAGTCATATTACATCTCCAAATTTGACTTCATATTTCATTCTCCAAACAAAATTTAATGGTTATGTTCCAATCAAATTTTGTTTGAATTAAAACAAAATATTCCCGTGATTTGTGAGAAAGAAAACATCTGGCGTTTGACGAGTAATTTTTGAGGAGTCGAATGTAGTGAAAAAAATTATTTGGCTTTTATTAGCCAACTTCGGTGAATAATATTTGGGGAGTCAACTACATGCTCTTGGTATTATATCTAATTCAATAACACTAACTCTTCATTACCCAGTATTAGGAGGGATTCAAGCTCCTGTTCAACCTAGACTTGAATTCCTCATTAACAAACCCCCGCCAAACTATGTTGCGGGTCTCGGTCGCGGTGCAACTGGTTTCACCACTCGGTCCGATATTGGTCCTGTAGATAGGGCGGTCAATGGATTGGATATAATCCGATTCGAAATCCGATTCCTTTTTATGATATAGATGTCATTTTTTCCAATCCGATCTGAATAAGGAACATTCAAAATAATTTCGAATTGGATTCGGATGGTGCCTATTTCAATCTGAAAAATATTCGATCTGAAGTTATATATATGTTAATATTTTTTCAATGTTAATATTCTACAACAATTAGAAATATATTATATATAATAAGAAAATAACTTTTAACGCATCTAAATCTGTGGTGAAGTGGTACTTAGTTCTTAAATGTTAAAACTCATGGGTTCAAGCCTTTTCATCCACATTTGTATTCATCAAATAAAATTATGGTCAGATCGAATTTTGGATTTAGACCTCCGAAAATAGTTTCAGACTAGATCGGATTCGGATTTAGCCATAATTATTTCGGATTGGATAAGATCGGATCGGATATAGATGCTACTTACAAAGTTTCGATCGGATTCGGATTATATAGCACATCCGATCCGAATCCGATCCATTGATAGTTGTACCTGAAGGCCTTCTGGAGTTGGTCGGGGAAGGGGAAAAGACGCTGAAGAAGAGGAGGAAGACGAAGCGGATGAGAAGGGGTACGATAAAAACTAGAAGTTCGATGAATTTGAAGGTAATGATGTAGGACTATTTGCATTGCTGAGTATGATGAAGACGACAAAGTGATAGATGAAGTTTGGTCTGCGACTGATGAGAGGATGGACGAACGTAGGAAGGAGCGTAGAGAGGCAAGGGTAAAGTAGGCTATTGAGGACTACCGTGCTTCAATCCCTAAAATTGCGAAACAGTTTGCAGATTTGAAACGGAAATTATATACAATGTCGTCACAGGATTAAGATAGTATACCAGAGATTGGTGATTACTCCCTAAGCAATAAGAAAAAATGGTTTTGAGTATTTTGTGCTAGTGCAAGATACAGTTATTGCAAGGGGTGTGAAGGCGATTCAGTAAAATTATGGATGCAAGCTTCGAAGTAGGAACGCGATGATACTAACAAGAGTAGGGTTTTGAGGAAAGGGTTAGAGAAAATCCTTGATTCTGTGAAACTTTGGAAGGCAGTAGTCGAGCTAGCTAATGAAGAATATGAGAGACTTTTACTGCAAAGAGTTGTTAACTATTTCCCTTTGCACGTTGAGTTATGGCTTGCACTTGCAAGCTTTGAGACTTACAAAAATGCGAAGGTTCTTAACAAGGCAAGAGAAAGGCTCTTTAGGGAACCTGCTATTTGGATTAAAGCTGCTCAATTGGAAGATGCTAATGGGAATACTGTCATGGTTGGTAAGATTCTAGGGAGGGGTATTAGGCCTTCACAAATAGGAGTGGAGATTAATAGAGGAGGTTGGATGAAGGAAGCTGAGGCCGCAGAATGAGCTAGATCTGTTACAACATGTCATGCTATAATTCGCAATGCAATTGGAATTGGGGTTGAGGAACTAGATCGAAAGAGGACTTGGGTTGCAGATG
Organism: Kingdonia uniflora; assembly: GCA_014058105.1. NCBI lineage: Eukaryota > Viridiplantae > Streptophyta > Magnoliopsida > Ranunculales > Circaeasteraceae > Kingdonia > Kingdonia uniflora. The sequence goes on from JACGCM010000452.1 coordinate 145,472, forward strand.
GAGAGGAGCACAAAAAAGGGGTTCAACTAAGACTGCATGGCCTATCTATGTTCACGCACTTACCCTGTTTCTTACTTAGAAGAGTATTTGGCTTAAGACGGCATAGTTCAAGAAGAGCCATGAGACCAGGGAATCTCTTGATGCTTTATTAAGGAAAGCGGTCAGGTATAAACCTTAAGCCAAGGTTTTATGGTTGATGGATGCCAAAGATAAATGGCTTGCTTGAGATGTCCCTGTTGCTCGGACAATTCTGTAAGAAGTTTATGCTGCTATTTCAAACTCTGAAGAGAACTGGCTTGCGGGGTTCAAGCTGGAATTTGAGAGCCATGAGAGAGCAAGAACGCTTCTTGAAAGCACCAGAAAAAGGAGGCACAAAGAGGGTTTGGATGAAATCGGCTATTGTAGAGTGAGAATTAGGGAACACTAAGGAAGAGAGGAAACTATTAGAGGAATGGCTAATGTTATTCCCTTCACTCTTCAAATTGCGGTTGATGCTCAGACTATTGAGTAATGAACTCGAATTATGTTTGTGGATATTCATTGGATTCGTGAGACAGACGAGGGTCGAAGACAGAGAGAAATATGTTTTTGGGCATATTCTAAAGTTTATGTTCGAACATGTCAACATGAGATAAAAAAAATGGTTCTGAGTCATCATGTTTGAACATGTCTCGGGTTAAAAATATTTTGGTGTCATTTTAACACCGTCGACCTACCTCGTGATGCGTACTTCGAGCCCTAACTCTTGTAATGTCCTCTAAGTGTATAAGCGATACTAGAGTGTTTCTTAAAGAGAAAAGCTAGGGTTTGAGAGATTTGATTAAAGCTTGAGAAAGCTTGTGAGAGAGAGAGAGATAGAGAGAGAGAGAGATTGCCACCTATTTGATTGATCAACTATAGAATTTTTCGTGCGGGAGTGGTTTTTATCTAAAAGGGTTTTCCACTTTCCTCCAGGTAAATTTACTTGTAATTTGTAAGGAGTTGGGTCCAGCTCAAGCTAGAAACCCAACAAGGTTGGGGTGTCCTATTAGGACTCCTAACAAGCCCATGGGCCCAGTTTGAGTAGGTTAGGTAACCTTTGTTGTAGGGTTATCTTTATATATCACTGTATTACATACAGAGAACACAATATTCAGAATCAATAAGAAATTCTCTCTTCTCTCTCTCCTTTTGTTCTCAAGATATAGTACTGTTATATTGTTTTATATCACTTATCTTTAAACACGTTATCAGCATGCAAGTTCTAGGAACGAGGAGAGCAGAAAATTACTTTCTAATCAAAGTTTTCAGGGAAAACAAGCGATCAGGAGAAGAAGTATTTTTTCAGTTTTTTTGAATACATATTCAATTTCTTTCTGATCTATAATATATGATAGATTATCATGGTTCAAAAACATATTTTCACTAATTTTTTGGAATAAAAAATTAGGGTTTTTGATATTTTTTACCCTCGAAAAAGGGTTGTATTCAAATTTATATATTTTTCTCTATGGACATCGAATAGAGGTGAGATCACATTGGTTGGATAGCCTACTCTGATAGCTTTCCAATGGTATATGGCACGTCTCAGGGAGATGTCCCAATCACTGGAAATAGTACATTGAAACTAGGTAATTTTACAGCCAAAAACGGTGCTTTTTGGTCGATGATGTCAACAAGATATTTTATTTTTTTATTTTTAATAATTATCTGATGTGACATCATCATTATCCACTATGACATCAATAGTGACATGTGTCAAGGACACGTTACATGATGACATGGCATGAAACGTGGCAGTCGCCAGACCGTCACCAGTCGGTTATCGGAGACCGACCACCGGCCGGACGTCACAGTTCGCCGAAATATTGGCCCGATTATTTTGATGGATGGTTACCAGAATATGTGTCGGATGTTCACCAGAGCTGTCGCCGAACGGCCACCGGAGCAGTGACGTGGCAGCCACGTATGCATTTGTGGCACGTGTGTGTGGTACGTGTGTAGCCCGTGCATGACACGTGGAAGACCGGGTCAGACCGGTTCAAACCAGTTAACCCAGTCCAGGACTTGACCCAGACCGAGTGAAACCGGTCCAGAACTGGTCTAGACACTAAAGCGGCTATAAATAACTCATTTTTTGGTCAAATTGTGCCCAATTTTTTTTGAAAAAATTCCTGTTGACTGGACCTACCTTGTAAGGGACCCATATTAATTTTTTTTATAAAAAGTTTTTTTTTAAAATTTTTTGGGAATAGGTGCCTCGTATAGAAATATTGGCTCACTTATATGTGATATAAGTAAATGGTGTAATACCTATTTAAGTATCTTACGATAACTAATAAGATATTGCTGGTATGCCCCTAGGATACTAATTCTTATAATCAAGGATCACAGATAATACAAAACCAAGACTAATTTAGGATATGACTAGGAGTCATATCTAAATTACAATCACAATTAATTGTCAAGGACAAATAACTAAAGCTCAATTGAGAATTGACTTAGTCTTATTTCTAAAAATTTGGTGTCTGAAGAGCCAATTTTTCATATCTAGGAGAAATTAGATGTTACATAATAGCATTTAAAGGTATATAGGCACTGATACCAACCTATAGTACCCTAAAATGTTTGTTCAAATACAGGCATAATAAACCTATCTTGTGAACCCAGTAGACTTTGAGGTGGGACCACTTATCAGCTAAACATCTAATACCCTTCATATTCGTAGCAAATAGTTCATTTGGCTAGAATATACAGACCTTTCTAGAACTTTAGGGCTTAGAACACCCTAATTGTTCTGTAACATCTAGTAGTTCTGAATAGTTGTCTTGGCTAAGAGTCTATTAAGACACACTTTAAGGTTAAGATCGCCATTTTACAAAGTAAATTTGGGATTTGATGCTTAATAAGATATGAACATGGTTCACCTATAAGTAATGATTGGAAATCATGTACTTATATAAGATTTCATAAGTAATAGGATATAAACAAGGTTCACCTACAAGTAATAATTGGGAATCACTGACTTGAATACTATGAATTGCCTCTATGCAAGGAATGTTTATCAAGTACTTTTACTGGTATTGATCTACATGCATAATAGATGTTGGTAACACTCAGAACATTGAGTACTTCCCATATTGTAATTTCTATTTTAGGTACCAATAAACTTAACCTGTATGGATACTGAAATCCATCTGCCATTGTAGAATCTGGAAAAGACTATTGTTTAAAATAATGAGTCTCTAAATAACAAAGTAAGAACTTTGCTTGGCACCCTCGCCTCCATATTCAAGAGGGACTGATAATAGATTAACTTATACTATGATAGTATTATACGACTGCGGCAGAATTTTTATTAAGTAGTGCAACTCTACTATAATCTCACATGGAGAAATAGTTGAAGTAAATAGAGATATTAGGAATATTTCATTGCATTTTCTACACTTTAAATATTGTGCTTCTGAAGCAATATTTGATAGATCACTATGCACACATGCCTAATTTGGGGTTTTCCTCAATTATGAGCAAAACAATGAGCTACTGGCTATAAACCTCAAGCATATGCCTATTAAAAGTAAGCATGTAACAAGGTCATACAATGTTAGGTCTAGTGATAGGAGAAGTTGTAGATAGGTTTGCAACCGTAGATTAACGAGAGGTGGTAACAACGGTAGGATTCAATTCGAGCCATCAGTAACCTGAGGCAAGGGGAACAAGAAGTTTACTAATAGACCAAAATGGAATAAGAAGAATTCTAAAATCGATACGAGATAGTCGGGTACGGGATTGCAAGGTACCCATGATGATCCAAAGAGATCAACCCCAGACTTATCACGTGATCGCAACTAGTACAGACCACGCTGCAGCAGAGTCTGCTGCTTTAGGTTTCTCATATGATACCAATGCAGCATTGGATCAAGTTCTAAGAATGAACAACAGTAAATTCTCAATATATTAATGATCTCACCTAGAGAGCATTGCCATGTAGTAACTTTACTTATTAAAGTAGTAGTTTTGCCTTATTAGCTCTATCATTGACTGAGTTGGGAACTCTTCAGTGTTTAGTTTAATAGAATGCTCGTGACATGCACTGGTTTGGTATCCAATCTATGTGGGATTGTTTTTGTATTTTGTCTGTAAATTTATTACTTGGGCAGTAGTTAAATTCCATGTATGATAGTTGATCTACTATATACAACTTGCCTATGGATCTATCTGCTCATTGAGCATGACCGATAATTAGATGAGTGGAGACACATGTCTAAGAGACATTGGTGCCAGGCACTCGATCCTTTTGAGATATGCATATATTTATTGTCTAACCTTGTGTATTAGGGATGGCACAAATATTATTAGCATGGCCAACATGATAGAACACACTAAGTATGTCATGCTATTACTCACTAATGGTACGATACAGGGTGTCTAGTCTACTTCATAAACTAGCAAATCTAGCCAAATTTTACTCAGTTTAGGGAGATACATGATAATACTTATCACGTAATGACTATCGGAGAAAATGACAAAAAGGGTTTTGTGCATTCACTTTATGTCTAAAGGTTAGAATACGTTATTGGAATGGTTTCTAATATACTCCTCAGGGCTCAGGTAGTGAAGAGGATTATCAGGATTACATCTTAACTTTCCTTAAAAGAAGAAAAGATTCAGAGAGTATATGTGTAATGATTACTTTCAAGGAAAGTCTATTATTTCATCCTAGTATGACCAAGGATAAGTGGGATCTTCAGCCTTTGCTCTAAACGCATCCATAGAGACACATCTGGACCTTTCCATCCATATAGTAGCCCACTTGAATATTTATATTAATAAAATATGCATCTAGGAGATGGTCTTGCGCTTGCCTACTCATCAAATCTAGGAATGCAACGTTAGCATGACTTCTCACATAGATCATTCGATCGCATGCTCAGTTTTTGGATTAACGGATCAAAGTTGATCAATGCGACTTGACAGGGGCTTAAAAGTTGGACTCACTGGCTATTGATGATTATTTTACCGCTAAATGGGATAGAGGATTGAGCATCGTGAGTACCCCATACCATACCCAACGCGGGATTGGCAGAAAACCTAATCAAGCGATTTAGGATAATCGTCAGGCCACTATTATTACAATCACAGCTTCCGGCTAGTGTGTGGTTTATGTCTTCTTGCTCCCCCAACACTGATTCAGGTTCATCCCTTAGCAAATCATCAAATTATTTTTTCCCAAAAGTGACTAGTAAATGGGTCGGAGCCCAGTGTCGCCCATCAATGAATTTTTGGATGTTCTGACAGGTGTCAATCGCACCACAATATATGAAGATGGGACCCTTAATGTTGGCCTGGTATTATGTGGGTTAAGATTCATATTTATCACAGGATCTTTGGATCCACTGGGGATGTATATACTGCAGGGCAGGTAATTGTCACTTTGGTAAGATGATATTCCTAGTATTGGGGGGAGATATGACAGTCAATGCTAAGGATGTTTCCAAGAGGTCTTGGAAAACACCATCGTTGTCTTATCTAGATCCCTGTACATAAGATAGGTGACAATAAGGTTCAACAGATTAGAAAACTTTAATAGGTCATAAATGATTTGTTAGATGCATTTATAGGCACTATTGAAGTACTGTAAGTGTATGTACCTGCAAGTAATATACCTAAATAATAGAACGTTCCAGGGAAACTACTGCCGTAGCAGAACGTTCCAGGGGAATTAGTACCGCAAACAAATCTGAGGCTCACACTTAGTGTAGAGCACCGTTGGAAGAAAGTATTCTGAGCTGGGGAGCTGAAGAATAAAGAACAAATGTGACTAATGGTGTAGTCAGTTCATCGAGGATAGAACCACCCATTGACGAGGCAATAGTACCTACGCGACCAGCTGATGCATTACGAGATTAGTCTGACGTGGCACATACGCGCATGATAATAATAAGATATCGATCTATTAAAAGTCTTTAATAAGCACAACGTAGGATCGTTCAGTAGAGATTTGCTGACAAGGTATTCATATTCGCTGCTGTGCTCGCCATCAAGGATGAGGATTTACTTATTGTAAATAACTATATGTTATTGTACATTAGCAAGAGTAGGCATCTGGAATCCAAGCGGAGCTCAGCTTATGCATAATACAAAATAATTCCGTTGAGCCTATCGGTTATAAATGGGAAAAGTACGAAAACACAATTAACTCGGGGAGACAATTTGGTCAAGACAAGATTAGTTGCCCAAGAAATCTTTAAGAGATCTGGCATCGATTATAGTGTGACCTATTACCCAGTTATGGACGCTATAATGTTTCAGTACTAATCAGTCTGTCAAGTTGTCGGAGACAAGCTAGACATGCGTCTGATATAAATACTGTGTATCTATATGGGAAACTAGATGTGGATATATGCATGAAGCTAGTTGGGGAGGTATAAGCTTCTGGAAGCAACTAAGCCCGACACACAAGGTGTGTACGTAATAAAACTGGAAAATTTATTATTGACTTGAAGTAAAAAAGGCCCATAAGACATAGTAAGTTGACTGTGTATTTGAAGGTCGGGGACTTTGCAAATATCCTTATCTGGTCTATATGTTCTTATTCAGAACATAAATATTAGCTTCACTCATCATAATAGTGCACTAAATGATTTGAATATCATTAGACCTCCAAGGGAGATCGCGAGAGCCGCCAAATACCTTGGGAAGGAATTTAAAATAGAAGACCTTGGGAACTCAAGAGTGTCTCGATTTGCAGATCAAACATCTTGATAGTGGCACTCATACACATAGGAATATATATTGAAGGAGTTATCTAATACTTCGATATGGATGTAGCACACGGTACTAAGTCGTATATTGTGTATCCATCACTTAGGCGTGGACAACAATATCTTCCACCATCCTAATGGGGGGAGAAACTCCTAAGGCTATGATGCCATAGCTAGGATGTGTTTTGATATATGTAGATGGGTATATTAGACCTAATGACTCATTCATAGTGAACTGTTTGGCTTGCCATAGTTATGTTCCTACCCAAAGGCACTAGATTGAGATCAGGCACATTCTGAGGTATCTGATCGATATGAAAGACTGGGGTATATTTTACTCGAAATGGAAAACGTAAAAGTATAGAGTATACTGATACAAAATACTTCTCAGACCCACATATAGGCCATTGTCAGATAGATTATGTGTTTATGTACGGGGATACATAAAGATTCTTGGAGATCAATGAAGTAGACGGTGGTAGCTTTACCTTGAACTTGAAGATTCTTGTACTTCATGAAGCTGGTAGATAATGATGGTTGCGCTCCAAGATACATCTTATCAATTGAATTTGTGGCGTGTTCTATCTAAGATAAAACATCGACTATGTATGAAGACAATTCAGCCTGCATCATTCAAGTCAATGGCAATTTATTAATGGCGACAGAACAAATGACATTTCATATAATCCATTCCGACCTTATACATTATAAAAGGTGAATGTGATTGATGTTGTCAAAGATATTTTAGAAAACATCTTAGCAAATCCATGCACGAAGACTCTTGCACTACTTAGGTTCAAGCAGCTAGTATATAGAATTGGCATGCCAAAGATTTACTTATTAATATCTCAGGGAGATACATCTTAGGGAGATAGATCTAAGGGAGTTCAAAGTCAGGGGAAGTAATCCCAGCCTGACGTGGACACATGCGTGTTGTACTCTTTTTCCTGATAGCACAGTTTTTATCCTAGGAGGTTTTACTGGCTGGAGGTTTTGATGAGGCAACGTATACGTTTTAATAACCCATACAAGGCATAGGATTGTACTCTTTCTCAGCACAGCTTTTAGCCCAAGGGGGTTTTGCTAGGTTGATATTTTGATGAGGCAAGTCGTCCTAGTATGGAACACCCTATGGGGGAGTATTAAGAGTTGGGTCCAGCCTAAGCTAGGAACACAACAAGGTTGGGGTGTCCTATTAGGACTCCTAACAATCCCATGGGCCCGATAGGGTTATGGAGAGAGTTTGAGTAGGTTGGGTAATCTTTGTTGTAGGATTATCTTTATATATCCCTGTATTACTTACAGAGAACACAATATTCAGAATCAATAAGAAATCCTATCTTTTCTCTCTCCTTTTGTTCTCAGGAAATAGTATTGTTATATTGCTCTATATCAATTATCTCTAAACATGATTTACTTTATTGTTCTTGCTTTATTTTTTTGCTTGACGATTTTGCCTATTGTTCTTGTCATAGAATTGGGATTAGCTACCACGATTCATAACACAGACAACTAAAGGGCCGACTGGGACACCACGTGGAGGCCAAAATATCATATGCTTCAGGCCTAAAGAAATGTCCCCATTTTATACCCTATGGCTTTCACTTGCTAGCCTGGATGAAAAGATTAATGGGATAGGAATGGCTAGAACAGTTTTATCTATGACTAGGAAAAATATCCTCTAAACCCTGAACTTTGGCTTGTTGGAGTTGGTACTGAATCAAGGTATGACAACAAGAAGCAATCTGATGCATTAATGGCTATCGCATTGCAGGAATGTCCTGCCAGTGGGATTATGTGTGCTACATTTATTGAGATGGCTCCACGTTCTCAGTGTAAAACTAAATATGCGGATTCAATTAAGATATGTGATCACGATGCCTATGCAGTTGCTGCAGTTACAACGCTATAGCATAACAATTACGTGGACAAAGCTAGAAACTGCTGAACAAGGCAGTGACTCTTACCCCAGATTTCTGGGACTTCTGAGCATTTGAACTTCAGCATGGGACAGAGGAAAGCAAAAGATGTCTTGAAGAGATGCATTGTCATAGAGCCAAAACGCGGTGAGAAGTGGTAGACAAACTCAAAGGTTGGTTAATATTCCCGTCATTCAACTGAAGCCATTTTAAAAAAAGTAGTGATTACTTCAGGAAAGTCTCGTTTTCATGTATGGTATTCTTAATATAGTCCTGTGATTCCTCTTAAGGACAATAATAAATGTACGTCCGTTTCAGGTTTGATACTATGCCGGAGGAGGGCACCGCTAAACTCTCTCTGGGTTTCTCTCTGTCTCCTTAGCTTAGCTGATTGTTTATGAAAGAAAGCCACGTAAGAGGCAGAAGAAGAAGGGTAAGAAGATGAAGAAGTCGCGATCCCCCATTTGGTTACCTTCTCCCCTTTATTTTTAGAGAAGGTTTAACCTAGGGGTTCCCCTGATCACGTGCTCTGGGAAATTCCTAGGCTATCCCTTAAGGGTCGTGGGCTTTCATATTTTATCGCGGGCAGAGAGCTAGCCGCGGGGTTGTCGTTGTTACGGCTCTGCGGTTGCTGGCCGAGTTTCAACCATGGTTATGTTTGTCATCCAAAGGGGCTCGTTATACGACCTAGCTAGAGTGCTCCTACTCTTAGTGGAGGGGTCGCCTAGTGACCTTCTACCTCGCTACTAGCGGGAGCGTGCTCCTACAATCGCCCCCCTCCGGTCTTGCTCGCAGGGAGGGAGAGTTGAGGTGGTGTGGTCGTGTGTGCATAGGTCGTCGTGTTGGGAGGTGTCTAAAAGCATGTCTGTCAGTGCCTTGGGAACGGAGATGAGTATTTATTATGTGAAAAGTGGTGCGGTATGACTGCTGCCACTATGGCCAACGTGTCAAGTCATTATTGTTGGTCTAGATTATTAAAGTTAACCGTTTCTCCGTGTGTTCCAATATAAGAGGACAAAGAGAACCATTGAGCTCCTCTTTGCCGTTTGAACTTGTCATTTGAAACAACTAAACTTTGCACATTCGCTGTGGTGTTGGAGTGCAGCCAATCGGTATGGTCTGAGAGTTGTTTAACTGTGCTCGTAGGCTTACCGGTAAGTTTTCTGGCTAACTCGTCTAATTTATGGTGATGTATAGTAGTTTAATAGCTTTGGGAACTCGTTAAGCATTTTTGATTACTAGAAGAGGTTGTGCAAAATGGTAGGGAAGCTGGCGCTGGTGTGGTGACGGCATTGGGAGTCAGTAAGAGTGGAATGACCGTTACGTTGGGGTGAATTGTACTACTCGTCGTGGAGTCATCGTTAGGTTGGCGGCCGCGCCAGGGCCAGTAAGGTTTAAGGGGTAGCATGTCCCTAGGGTGCCCTAGTAGGCTATATGACCATTATGCCCTTCATATCTTTAGGGTTGAGCTTAATGTTTCTACCTGGCTCGTGCACGGACGTACGAGCGTTGTGCACAAGTCGGTGCACCTTGACGATAGAAAAGACGAGCCAAGGGATGATGGTGTATGGTGAAGAATCACCGACGGAGGGTTCTACGGCCGTGCTGCCTTGTATCGTGCCTGTTAAGTGGGTGGGCAGTCATGACCACGAGGCGGGAACGTCGGTTTTGCGAGATTTAAGGGAAGAGGCGCATACGAATTTTATGGTGCACGGGAGAGTGCTCGGGGACTTGGTCCATGAGGCTATTATTAGTAGTTATTGAGTGCTTTTGGCCTTATCCCCGTGAGTGGAGGTTGTCTGCCTCGTTAGCCGAGTACAAGAGCTCGGGGATCAGGATAGAGTACCTGGACGAGGTCAACGAGCGAGCGAAGGCTAGTGGCAGTAGTGAGTGGATATGGCCAAACTGCCAGATGTTGGCACCCAATCAATGTATCATCTACTATGGGCAATTTGATGCGGGATTGAAGTTTCTATTAGATCATTTGACAAAAAAATGTCTGAACTTGTTTCGGCGGGTGTCGGGGCATATGAATATTAACCTTTACCGAGTTATGACAGGGTTTCAGCTGAATAATCAGTCTATGCCACCTCGCTAGAATATTGGTTATGGGACATTATGGTCGTTTATTAGACGGGATGATGCCCTCGTCAGTAGGATATTGTCCCTGAGGGCGCAGAAAATGAGGTTGTTGAGTCCAGGGCTTTGGATGAGACGGCGTCGCCTCGTATTACCCGTTCACGTTCACGGGCGAGTTGTGAGGGATGGCAAACCCGGGCTGCGGCTAAGGAGAAAAGAGTAGTGGGCAAGGCTGCCCTTGGCAAAGAGGGTGAGGCTACCCTGAGGTGTCAGGGGGTCATGCGTACTTGTGCGCCAGAGTGGAAGCACTGGTACTATATAGCCCGGATGTCAGACGAGCCCAAGATTTTTAAGTTGCCTATGAGTGGTAACTATTGGTGTCGGCGTCCAATCCTAGTAATCGGGGATTTTGATTTCGGCGATGGGCCTAATTGTCGCTTACATCATAATGCTTTTAACACGAAGTGTACGTTACTCATCTTGTACTAAGTAATTGAACGTTGTTATCATTTGTTATTTGCGTTGTATAAATGGCTTCTCATTTTTGTGCAGGTATGACGCTTGTTAGGGTATCGTATAAAACCTTACGCTTACGTGTGCTTGGTCATAAAAATAAAGAATTCTAGATGTTGACGATAATTTTGAATAGTACCTTTGACTTGGACAAATACTGGCCGGCGAAGAAGTATAGCGATCCCCATTTACGTGCACGAGCAATATTTATTTCGTTGAGAGTGTGCATAGCTATAAATCCTCGGAGAGTGTTAGGATGAAGCCACAATTTTTGAATACGAGGTGGAGGGATGCGTATGGCTTAACGCCAGCTGCACCTCATGTCGCTAGACTAAGCCCCAGTCTGAGGGGTGTTACTAGCCACACTGAGAAGGAGGCCCCGACTGCGAAACGACAGAAGACAGTAGTTGTCGGTCTGATGGACGAGGATTTGGAGGAACTTTGAGGTAGGGAAACGGAGCCATTGTCGCAGTCTTATGTAGAGGATGGTACCCATTTTGTAGGTAGTGGTAAGCTTTTTGCGTGTAGCTTGCCCGGGGGAAGTGCAGAGTACCCCGTACAAGGAAAAAGAGAAGATTTGTGTGGTTGAGGCATTGAACAATCCTCATTCTCGGCGTGCATCAATTGTGGTAGCTATCCAGGTAAGTAAGTGCTTAATTGTGTATTCGTGCGTGGTTGTTTGTAGTGCTAAAAGTGTATTTTTTGTGCCATGCAGTGTGCGCTCACCCTTGAGGCTGCATTACTTCGTAGTGAGAATCAGGTCAGCCGTAATACCGAGTTAGAACATCGGCTCGAGGAGATATAGGTGATGCAGAAGGAGCTCGTGAAGAAGGCGGTACAGTACGAGCTAGCTAAGTATGTGACGAACGTGACCGCAGGACTTGAGGAATGTTTGAAAATCATGACTAAGGAGAAGTTGCAAGTCGAAGGTAACTTAGAGGTGATCCATGGGCGGCCAAAGGTGTTGGCACAGGAGAAAGAGGGGAGCGACCAGGTGCTTTGCGAATAGCTCGCTGGTTAGAAGCAAGTGTTAGACGGGCTGTAAGGTCGTATCGCCGAGCTGGTGGACAGCAAAGCTCGACAAGAGGATGAGTTTTACCTTTCCACCGAGTGGTGGGTGGCAACGTTAGCCCCACCGTTGGTCACTTTGCGTCAAACTCAAGATGTTCCCGAGCTACGCCATCTGGGTTATTCCGCTCGATAGGATCCTCGGCCCCTTGATAGCATGATGGACGTCACTCCCAAAGAAGAAGTTCAACTAGAGGAGGAAGAGAAAGCAACCTCAGAAGTGGCTGTTCAGCTAAAATTTTAACTGTACTATCGTGTGGTAAGGTCTGTAGTGACGAGGATTTTAATGATATATTCTTATTTTTGTGAACTCATGGTGTTGATGGAGCCCTTCGTGGTCGTATGTGTTGTAAAACTATTTATGTTTATGTGCGGAACGTAGTAGACGTAGTTCTTATGTTATACTATGGATGTGTGTTTGTGTATACCTATGTATTTTGGAGTATTAGGTTTGTAGGCACTGAATGTTAGGTGTTGGCCCTAGACGGGCCAGTCCACGTTGGGAAAGATAACGCAAGGTACCCTTTGACATGGGTAAGTTAGTCGTTTACACGACCAAATTTTCAAGCAGTTAGCAAAAATTACCCCAAGGGGTCTTAGTTGGCATTGTGCTAGGGCTCGTAGTCGTGGAGGCTGCCCGTATAACTGAAGGGTCATGGCAGTTATTAATTTGAAATAGGAGTTCCAAGGAAGGGGACAGGGAGTGAGGCCACCTAAAGAAGAGTGGACAGTGTTCAAGGGGCGCAATAATGAGGTAAGGTTCTGTTGTTTTTCACTAAAACATTTATGGGGCATCTGCACCTGAGGATTTTAAAAGGACGATGGGAGGAGCCAAATAAATGTAGCGCTTGAAGCTTTATTCCAGAGGATCAAACTCCCTAAAAAGAAGATGCATACCCTATCGCAGGCGCAGTTTGAATCACGGGTAGCGACGTGGGTAGCGTTTTATACCGAATTTTATTTTGGCAATTGGGGGCTTGCGGGAAAACCATTAGTGTGGGCATTCGTCGACCCCTCTTCTCTTCCTATTCCTGAAAGGAAAACGTAGGGGAAGCGATGGTTTTGGTACCTCCTATTACGTGATCAAGTCCTTAACTGTGTCATTCGTGAAGTAGTGCTCAGGGCTATGGCCATAGAGGATATGAAAGCAGCCAGTTGTGAAGGACCAGGCTATGGACTTTAGAAGAGATCGTGCCCTTGTTGTATGTAGTGTTGTTATAACAATGGCTAGTGCGTCTTGTATGTTTCCTATTTTACTTTTGTTGGTTAGGGAATGTAAGATAATTACGATCTTGTATAGCTCTATGAGGGAATCTTTGTAGAACTCGAATATAGTAATGCTTGTATAAACTGAGCGAGGTAGTTAAGCGCTAAATGACTAACCATTGTGTTAAAAAGTTCTTGTAGATTATGAACTCGTTGTCGTCTATGCAACCTTAAAAATGTACTTAGGCACGAAGTACCCAACAATCCTTTTAAGTTGTCTTCGCTGAACTAAGTAGTCGTTGTCGCCCTAGCGACTGTAACAGTGTACCTAGGCGCGAAGTGCCCGACAATATTTTTAAGTAGTCCTCATTGAACTTTGTAGTTGTTGTCGCCCTAACGACCGTAATAGTATACTTTGGCGCAAAGTGCCCCAACAATCTTTTTAAGTAGTCCTCGTGGGACTATGTAGTCGCTGTCGCCCGAATGACCTTTGCAGTGTACTTAGGCGCGAAGTGCTCAATAATATTTTTAAGTAGTCCTCGTTGGACTAAGTAGTCATTATCACCCTAGCGACCGTAACAGTGTCCTTAGGCACGAAGTGCCCTAACAAACTTTTTAAGTAGTCCTCGTAGGACTATGTAGTTGTTGTCGTCCTAGTGACCATAACAGTGTACTTAGGCACGAAGTGCCCAACAATATTTGTAAGTAGTCCTTCTTGGATTAAGTAGTCGTTGTAGCTTTAGTGACCGTAATAGTGTACTGAGGCGCAAAGTGCCCAACAATCTTTTTAAGTAGTCCTCGTTGAACTATGTAGTCTTTGTCGCCCTAACGACTTTAACAGTGTGGGGATGACCTAAGACAAGGACGTCCCTAGTCATATGAGTGCGTCTTTACTTTAAAAAACTACCCTCATCTTTGCGAGGACGTCCTACCTCAAGGACACCCCCAGTCATGTAAGTGCATTTTTACTTCAAAAAATGACTCTCGTCTTTGCGAGGACGCCCTACTTCAAGGACGACCCCAGTCATATGAGTGCATTTTTACTTTAAAAAGTGACTCTCGTCTCTGCGAGGATGCCCTACTTCAAGGACGCCCCCAGTCATGTGAGTACGTTTTTACTTCAAAAAACTACGACTCTCGTCTTGGCGAGGACGTCCTGCTTTAAGGATGCCCCCAGTCATGTAAATGTATTTTTACTTCAAACAATGACTCTCGTCATTGCAAGGACGTCCTACTTCAAGGGTACCCCCAGTCATGTGAGTACATTTTTACTTAAAAAAATAACTCTTATTTTGCCAGGACGTCCTACTTCAAGGACACCTCCAATCATTTGAGTACATTTTTACTTCAAAAATTGACTCTCGTATTTATAAGGATGTCCTACTTCAAGGACGCCCCCAATCATGTGAGTGCGCTTTTACTTCAAAAAACAACTCTCGTCTTTGTGAGGACGTTCTACTTCAAGGACGCCCCCAGTCATGTGAGTGCATTTTTACTTTAAAAATTGACTTTCGTCTTTGCGAGGACGTTCTACTTCAAGGACGCCCTCAGTCATGTGAGTGTGTTTTAACTTCAAAAAATGACTCTCGCCTTTGCATGGATGTTGGAAGAGTATGGAGTTAAAACTATAAGGATATAATATGGGTGATTATATACAGGTAAGGTATTGTTATTGAATCCATTTGCAGAGGTTCATGGCATTCCAGGGTCATTTGAGCTCCTCTTCATTGCTGTTAAGTTGTTAATAGGCGTTGCTGTCAACGACGCGGGATATGAGTTATGGGCCTTCCCAATAAGGCTGAAGTTTACCCTTGTTATGATTGTAAGTTGTTAGGAAGATTTTCTTCATGACATAATCCCCTTTGCGAAACTGCCAAGGGATTACCCATTTGTTATAGTTTCTTTTTAGTGTCTCCTGATACCTGAGCATGCGAAAGGATGCTTCCTCTCTTATTTTGTCAATCAGGTTGAGGTTCTTGGCGAGGAGTCGATCGTTAATCTCATTGCCCACAATCAGAGATCTCCTCGTATTGGCGATGACCTCGGTAGGGAGTACTGCATTGGATCCATAAGTGAGCATAAACGGGGTGAAGCCCATACTCTTATGCGGCGTCGTACGGTTGGACCACAAGACGTGGGGTAGCTCGTCGACCAGTGACCTTTGGCCGCTTCCAGGCATTTATTGATACCATCGATTATTATTTTGTTAATAGCCTCGGCCTACCCATTTCCCTGGGTGTATCTGGGGCAGAAGGGAAGTATTTTTATGTTATAAGGTCAGACAAATTTTATGACCTTGCAGCCTACAAATTTTAAAGCATTGTTGGTCATCAGGACTGCTAGGACGCCAAATCGTGTGATGATGTACTTCCATAAGAAGGTGATCACCTCTTCCTCCCTTATACGGGCGAGGGGTATCACCTCCACCCATTTAGTAAAGTAATCCGTCGTAACCAGTAACCATTGTTATTTCCTGCTCGCCATAGGGAGAGCCCCGACGATATCCAATCCCCATTTTACAAATGGCCAGGGGCTGGAGACTGTGTGGAGGTTGATGGCGGGTGCGTGAATCAAGTGCCTATGGAATTGACATTTATCGTATTTTTTGGCATACGCTATGAAATCTTACCGCATCGTTGGCCAGTATAATCCTTGTATACGAGCCCGATCGACCATGGAACGACCTGTTGTGTGTGCATCCCAGGCCCCTTCATGAATTTTTGCGATGGCACTGTGGATCCTATCCTCGGTGATACAAGTCAGGTGTGGGGCTTACAGGCTTGCTCGAAAGAGTTTGTCATTAATGACTGTATATTTTCATGCTCTGTTACGGATGCTCTTGGCAGCCGACCGGTCGGTGGGGAGAATATGATGTACACCAAGGAAGTCAAGGAAAGGCTGGCGCCAGTTGGGGGTGACAGAGTGGTTCGTTTGCATGTTTGTTATCTGGTTCTCAATTATGCTCAGTTTATCAAGGATTTTCACCTGAATTACCCAGAGTCAATCGCCGACGATGCCTACTAAATATGCGAGGGCGTCTGACTGCCTGTTATTGCCGCGGTTAATGTATTCGAGGTTAACCTTTCTGAACATAGTTAGTCATTGTTTCAGGGATTCCATGTAGTCGGTAATTCTGTCGTTGGCCTGGAAAGTCCCGCTATGCTGGTTAACAACGAGCTGCAAATCGGTAAAGATGGAAATTTCTTCCACGCCCAGGGCTAACGCTGAATCTGCCCCACATAATAATGCCTCGTATTCTGCTTCGTTGATACTAAGGGGGAAGTTAATCCTTATGGCTTTCTCAATTTTCTCATCAGTAGAAGTAACCAACATTATCCCCAGACCCGAGCCATCGACGTTGACAGACCCGTCCATATACAGCCGCCACCCCTTAGTGTATGTCAGCTTGTGGTGATCGAGATGAGTGTCATGGCTGTCGTCTTCCTCGTTGTGCCAGTTGTCATCAGAAATGGAAAGGTCGACGAGGAGGTCGGCCACCGCCTGTCCTTTGATCGCGACCCTCGACTCGTAACGAATGTCAAACTCTCCCAGAGTTAGGGATGCACACGGTCCGGTTTTGGCCCTAAACCGCAAACTGAACCAGAAACCCCCAGTTTTTATAATACTTAATCGAAACCGAACCGAGCATATGAAGAACCGCTGGAAAACTGGACCGTATATTCGGTTCGGTTCTGGTTTTTGTTCTCGGTTTTTCTCTGATGAAAAAGCAAACAAACAAAAAACAACATAAACTCCTTATACATAACCCATATTTCTTTTCACCCCTTAGATTCATCTCAACCCATCTCCGTTTGTGCTCATATTCCTCTCAACCCATATTTCTAAAACTTCTTATACATGATATATATCATTGAGCCATGGTTGGGTATAGACTGTAGACCAGGCTTCTTCGTAACCACCGATCCTCGAGATCTTGAGCTCTTCATTAACATGGAATAAACCCTCTTAACCACCCTCGAATGGGTTGTTGGTAGAATCGGTTGAATGTTTCATTAACCAATTTCCTGATCTTGAGCTCTTCATTAACCAGTTTCCAGATCTGAGATCATCGTCTTATTGATTGAATAATTGAATATTTGAAAGGTTGAATGCTTCATGTTTGAATGGTTGAATGGTTGAATGTTTGAGGGGTTTAATTTCCCCTTTCTTCTTCAAACTTTAAATGGTTGAATGTTTGAACTTTGACAGACTATAACTTCTGAGAAAACGTTATGATATGATGATGGTTTTTGTAGTTATCATGCATATATGAGGTGTATGATATGATGGTATTTGTAGTTTTAAAAAGAAGTTGGTAAGAAAAGAGATGATGTGAGGTATATGATATGATAGTTGTTTTTAAGCTTTAAAAACTACTTTAATGAGATGAGAGGTATGGCAGGGAGTGGGTGAGAGTTGGTGTGCATGTGACACTTGGAACTTGGGCAAGACAGAGGTGAGAGAAAAGTAAGATTATTTTTTGTGTGACTCGGTCGGTTTGGATTTTATCGGTTAACCAAGTTTCAAAATCGAAACCTATCCGGTATGACCGGTTTTCCTAATTTCGAAACCGAAACCGAACCAGGGCTGTTATGAACTGGTTGGAATCGCCGGTTTTGGTTCGGTTCAGGTCAGTTTTCCAGTTCCCCAGTTTTCTTGCACAGCCCTACCTAGAGTGATCGCCGATTTAGCGATGCGGAAACTTTTATCTTTCTTGGCGAATATCTCTCGCAATGTTTGGGTGGTGATGACCTTAATATTATGGGCCTGCAAGTAAAGTCGTAATTTCTATGAGGCATATACCAGGGTGAGGGCCTGTTTCTTCATAGTAGAGTACTACAGTTTTACTCTCAAAAGGGTTTTACTGATGAAATAGAATGGTTTCTCAACTTGGTTGTTCGTACAAATAAGGGCTGCGTTGATGGATTCATCTGTATTACCGAGGTACAAGCCCAGTAACTCATGTTCGCTGGGGGCACTGAGGATGGGTAGGGTGGCCAAGTAGCGCAACATGTTCTGGAAGGCTGCTTCCTCCATTGGCATTTTATGTTCTCACGAATGTATTAGAATAGTGGGCAGTATTTGTATGAAGCTTTATAAATGAAGCGGCCGAGTGCAGCAATTTTTCCTGCGAGGGCTTGAACTTGCTTCAGTGTTCATGGAGATGGCATACAGGCAAAGGCCCAGATTTGATCTAGGTTGCTCTCAATTCTACGCTGAGTGACAAGGTGTCCAAAGAACTTCCCTGAGGAGACTACGTAGCTGCACTTCTCTGGGTTCAGTCGCATCTTATAGGATCACAGTTTTGTGAACACTGTCTCGAGGTCGATGAGATGGTCGCCGCTCAGCCAACTCTTGACGAACATGTCATCGATGTAGACCCCAACTATTTTTCCCAACATTTTTTCGAACATGGTGGTGATGAGGCATTGGTAAGTGGAACCCGCGCTCTTCAGGTCGAAAGGCATGACTGTATAGCAATACAGGTTCTGCTCAGTGGTAAAGGAAGTACACTCTTGGTCCTTGACTGCCAGTGGTATTTGGTTATCTCCAGAGTAACCGTCCATGAAGGACAACTGCTCATGTCTGGATGTAGAATCGACCAGTCTGGTAATGAGAAGCATGGGGAAGCTATCCTTGGGACAATACCGGTTGAGGTCGGTAAAATCAATGCAGATTCGAGTTTTCCCATTTTTTTGGGGACGACCACGACGTTGGCTACCCAGCGTAGGCAGTCTACGGGTCTGATAAATCCAGCTTTGAGTAACTTTTGAATCTCATCATTTATGGCCTCGCGTAATCTTAGGGTTGTTCGTCGTAGCTTCTACTTGACGGGATTTGCGTTGTTGTTAACATATAGGTGATGACAGGCCACTTCGAGGTCTATACCCGGCATTTCATCAAAGGACCAGACGAAGACATCTTTGTATTGCTCGAGGAGGGCGATGAGGTTTGTGCGCTCGTCATCTGTTAACAAGGAACCAATATACGTTATTCTCGTGGGGCCGTCGAGAGTAATCTTAACGACCGGCTCTACGAGAGGCGGGGTCCACTTCCTGCTGAACGCGCCTATAACTACGTCGTTCTGATCAGGTGGAGCATCTGCAAGCATTGGTGTATCAGGATGGTAAGGAACGGGGGATGAGTCCACCACCATGGGCTCGTTCCCTATTCGTTGTTAATCCTCAATTGCGATGTTCTTCCCCTTTTTCTTGGAGTTCTCATGATTTATTAAGTTTTAGAAGGAGTTGGCGTAACAGATACGGGTCGCGACTTGGCAGCCTCGTATCTGGTATGGGCCGAATTGTGTTAGGAAGCATATTACCTGGGGGTAGGAAGACGGGACTGCCTTCATGGCGCAGATCCAATCTCATCCCAGGATACCATTGTAATGGACTGTGGGGCTATTAATGATGATAAACGTTGTAGGTATCACGACTAGACTGGCCTGTACCTGAGTGACGAGCTCTCCCATAGCCCGCTCGGTAGACCCATTGAACCCAGAGATCTCTGTTTTAGAGGATGCTAGGCAATCCTGTATGTTCATGTTTCAGAAGACGTCATAGTATAGGATGTTAGCACCGCTATCGAAATCGACTAGCATGTACTGGACGAGGATACCGCCAATCATGATCCAAATGATGAGAGCGTCATCGTGCGGATGAGGAACTGAGCCGAGGTCTTGGTTAGTAAAGTATATGGCCTACTCTTGCGGTGTGTTGGTAGCCGTCTCGATGCCGTGTGTCGTACGTTGATTCTTAATGAGACGATAGCACTGTCTTGTGGAATTGGAGACTGCATTCCGAGACGGTGCTTTGTTAAGATCTCCCAAGATCATTTAACACAATGCCAGATGCCCCGGTGCCAGTACGCTTATCACGGGGTTGGTCGAGTGTTTGACGAGGCAATCTATTAGCAGGCGGAATGGGTCGTTTGAGGTATCGAGTATAGTGGCCTAGGCGGAACGAAGTCTCAGTCATATTGATGAGGTCATAGCACACCTCAGTGGCATGATCATGTATGTCGTGATGTTCACAATATGGGTGGCCAGGACGGCCCAGCTTGGGGCGTGGCTTTCTGTAGTCGGGGTCATTCTTGATGGTGAGGAGGAGGTCCGCCCGGGATATGGTGAGGTCGTTAGAGGGATATCGTTCCCAACATAGGGCTCTTTGTTGTCCATCACGTGGGTGTTCTGTTTTATTGCGCGGGTCGCTTACCGTGTGCCGTTTGTTCCTGCCATCGTCGAGGTCTCCTTGTAGGTCCCTCAGATGTTTAGATGTGTCGAAACAGGCGACCGACGAATGGGCGGAGGTGGTACTCAGAAGGTGTTCTAGAGTTTTAGGTCACTTCATGTGTAAGGCCATGCAAAGTTTAGAGCCCAGGAGGTGCCCATGGCAGGCAGTCGGGGGGTCGACCCATTCAATAAGGGTGAGCTTATTTTTAAACCTGGATAGGAAGGTGTCGGGGTTTTGCCGATCTATTGTTTCAATGAAAATAGTTCTGCTAACTGTTTCTTTGATTGTTGGTTGTATAGGTACTTCTCGATGAAAGCAGCTAAGGAGAGTTTTTCAAACGTAGAAATATAATTGGGTTCGAGACTCTAAAACCATGCGGGGGCTCCATCAGACAAGGTAGGGGGGAGCAGGCAATACATGTGTTCATCTGTTTGGTGTTGTAGATCGATATTGTATTAGAACTTGGAGAGGTATTGGTTAAGGTCCTGGCACCGTATGAAGGCCTCTATCTTTGGTTCAGAATAGCTCTGGCCCAGGACGTAGCTCCGAATGGTCGTTGTGAAAGGGGTATTGTGGTTCCGGCGAAGGGTCTCCTTGATTTACCGCTTAGTAGGATCAGTACCTTGCATGGTCTAGATTAGTGCCTCTACGGACGCCATTATTAATGGCTATTAGTCGTTAATACATGTGTCACATTAAGGGATGACCCCACTCCTGGTAGATGACTTGTCAAAGTAGCTTTGGTGGTGTTGAGCGTGGGGTTGTTCGTTTGAAGGCATGACATGATACCAGTCGTGAAATCTATCGTTGTAGGCATGGTATGACTCCTTGTAGGGTTGGTACCCATGGCCAGGGGGTAGGAGGGTTCATCGGGGCTGTAAGGTGGATGTCATAAAGGGTGGTTGGCATGGTCGTTGCCAAGCCGCGTGTCACAGTCCGCAACGGGAACTGGTGCTCTAGGATCATAGAACTGTGGGGCGAACCGACCGGGGGGTGGCGGGTCGTTATGGCTAAGCTCATAACCCGATCGTGTCTGTGGGGGGCACGCAATGTGGTGTGTCGTGGGGGGTAGTTGCTTAGGCAGGCGTAGGATGGTGTGGAGTCGTTGACTGGCGTGGAGACCGTTGGGCCGTCATTCGGCGGGTGAGTACCAGCGACTAGGGTGTCGTGAAGTATATCATTGGTGAGTTGTAGTTGGCGTATTTGATCGTCCTTGGTGGACATATGTTCCTGTAATTTTAGCAATGTCGCTCACATCTCGGCCATAGCCTGCTCCAGGGATTAGTTGGATGTGGAAACTACCATCGTCGCTCGAAAGATACTGAGGTGGGGAACGCAGACGGCGCCAATTGTAGCCCCGTGATTCCTCTTAGGGACAACAATGAACGTACGTTTGTTTTATGCTTGATACTATGCCGGAGGAAGACACCACTCGACTCCCTCCATGTTTCTCTCTATCTCCTTAACTTAGCTGATTGTCTCTAACAGATAGCCGCGTAGGAGGCAGAAGAAGAAGTCAATCCCCCTTTTGGTTACCTCCTCCCCTCTATTTATAGTGAGGGTATAACCTAGGGGTGCCCCTGCTCACATGCCCTGGGCAATTTCTAAGCTCTCCCTTCAGGGTCGTGGGCTTTCATATTTCCTTGCGGACAGAGAGCTAACCGCGGGGTTATCGTTGTTACAGCTCTACAGTCGTTGGCCGAGTTTCAGCCATGGCTTTGTTTGTCGTTCGAAGGGGCTCGCTATACTACCTAGCTGGAGTGTTCCTACTCTTAGTGGTGGGGTTGCCTAGCGACCTTCCACCTCATTGCTAGCGGAAACGTGCTCCTACACTTTAACCTATATTCCATTTTCTGTAGTTGTATCACCATTCGTTATTATGAAAGAATATGTGGTTTACTCTACTAAGTTTATCTTTCCTTCATTTAAAATTTGTTAGTTTCTTTTGTGTTTTAATAGCATGAGACCACAAGTTGATGCTTGATGTTGTATATGTAGTTGCGAACATAATTGTGACCTTTTTCATTTTCCGAGTATTTTATATTTTCATCTATTACCCTATAACTTTTTATACATTTCAACCAGTCTTGATATAGTTTCTTGAGGGAGTGAAAAATGTGAAAAACGCTTTTAAATGATCAACCCGCCTTTTGAAAGGACGTCACAAGTCAATTTTTTCTTATTTTGCATCTTCATTGTGAATTGAAAAATACCGTCTGTCATTTGATTTTCTCCAGAGCATAAAAGAGGCCTGATACCATTTTATTTTATTTTTTTCTAGGCATGCTGGGGTTAGGCAGGGACCCCATGACCAAATCTATACAAGAAAAAAGAATTTACAACCTACAGTAATTGGTTCCCCTAGCATCTAGATCAAGGAATCTAAGCAGTTCAAGAGGAAAGGAGGTAGGGGCCAACACCTGATCTTCTATTACATTTGATCAACCAGCTAACAAGTTGGGGCCTTCATTGGCCTCCCTGAAGTTGTAAAAGATGTGAAAGGTCATCAACTGGCTAATGTAATTCAAAACTTCCTGAAACATGATATAGCAGTCCAAGGAACAACCTTCTTCAGATGAATGTAATGAACCATAAGTATAGAGTTTGTGCAAATATGAAGATTTATAATGGCTGCTTTAACACCTAATTACAAGCTTCTATGTATAGCTTTCATTTCATGGTGAGGAATAGAAACAACAGTTGTAGCTCCAAGAAATGCTAAAAAATGGACTTTATCATGGCTCCTGAATGTGCCCCCATATCCTCCTATGTTACCTCGTGGAACCATCAGTGTTGATCATTACAGTGTTAATAGGAGGTGCCACCCAACTGCACATAATAGGATGCTTCAACTTGAACTTGGGATGTATGCTCCACTCATTGCAAACCTCCCAGGATTCAGGACTGTCATCAACAGCATCACACCCCATTCTAATTCTGATAGTTACTTCTACAATTAAGAAGTTTAGAAGAGTGTTAATAGGCTTGGTGGTATCTCTATAGATGGTATTATTTTTACTAATCCATGTGTGAAAAAGCATGGAGCATAAGGCAGTCATAACAGTGTTAGTGATAATGTTACCCTTTCTTTTTAAGGCTACCAACCCAGTCAAGCTCCTGCTCTAAGCTGCCAATGTTTCTATTATATCTGAAATTTTATGTGCTCGTATTTAATGTATTTCAATAAATTAGGTCAGAACTATTCCTAACAATCAATGATCTAGGATTAAATAGAAACAATCAAAAGTAAAGACAGGGAATTAAAAGACACATGTAATTATTCACCCTGTGAAATCTCCTTACACGGGAGAAAAACCACAGGTCGCTGTCGATGAAATTGATAACTAAAAATCCACTAATCAAAAAGAGTTTAATTTGAATTACACTTACAGACTTGATAACCTAGTCTCAAGATTATTTCTCTTCTGACTAACGCTTCACACCCAATCTTCTTCTATTCTAGCAACAGCCCTTCTTGATCTCACACCAAGAATCTTCTTCTGTTTTCACAACAACCCTTTTTGATCTCGCACCAAGAACCTTCTTCAACAATATGTAGGAAGAATTGTAAAACTAACTCAACATCAATCTCAGGATTAAAAGATGCCTGATTGATATTGAATTCACACTCTCTGATAAAGGAGTTTATAGTTTTTCAAAAAAATAAATGCTTTTCAAAAAACCAAAGACCGGAGAGAAAAGGAAACAAGGTTTGCTTAAATAGTAACCCAATTTCTCTCGAGAGTTGTTCGAACGACTTACGCCTAACTTGGTCCAAAACCCTAGAAAACTGACAATTCGTTCGAACGACAAAAAGGCTCATTCGAACGACAATAGTCTATTGGAAAATTTTCTAGGAGACATGTCAACTCGTTCGAACGACAAGAAAACTCATTCAAATGACAATAGTCTATGGGCCAAGTTTCCAAGAGACATGTCAACTCGTTCGAACGACAAGAAAACTCGTTCGAATGACAATAGTCTATGGGCCAAGTTTCCAGGAGACATGTCAACTCGTTCGAACGATAATAAAACTTGTTTGAACAACAATTATATATAAAAGCTCTTCCCTTTATTAGTGAGATCTACTTACCTTCTGTCCAGTGATCTTCATTTGTCAGTGTCTTCAACTGAGATAACCGCGAGACTCCACAAACACGAAATGAGACAAATAAAACCTTTCAATCTCCCCCTTTGGTTTATTTCATGACAAATGAAAACCAAGACGAACACACGACTTTGTAATACTTCTTAGCTACAGAAGGATTCTAGACCTTAGAAAGACACCACCCCTTTCTTGAATAGGCTCAATCTCTGGACCTCTTCTAGGAATAATATCTTCTGACAACCTTGTTCTCATCAGATAGTGTGTGACTGAATATTTGCACACTCAGTAAACTCGTTTATGATACATGTGGAAACAAAAACTTAGAATATAGTCACACAAAATAAAACATAAATAGAGAAATCCAGAAAAGCATTTGCAAACCAGTCATGTAAATTTGTTCCTCTCCCTTTTTGTCACGGAAGAAACAATCAAACAGCTAGAATAAACTATTTGAAAGAAAAGAAATTAGAGACATCGGATAAACGGATAACCAAAAGGTAGTACTAGATAAATAGATAAAGTTAGTACAAAGACTCCTATCTCACGTGCTCTCAAAACAAAACAAAATCTCTATAAGGAACTAGACAAAAGAAACCAAAATGAAGAGCAGATGCAAGGACAGAAGTCTAGCGAAGGCACCCTTTGCAGTCAGGCATCTCCAGCATCATAATCATACTCAAACTCCTGTGACTCCAGGACTGGACGAAGACCCCTAACATCTATCTCAATAGTCTCCAGTCGTCCCTCAACGGTCCCCAGACGTCCCTCAATAGCACCCAACCTGGTCATCACCGTCTGAAGCATGCTCCCAATACTCTAGAGATAATGCACCTCCTGAGGCTGTGCAGCTGAGCTAGATGAATCTATGTGCCCACCTGGAGGAGCAGGCTCATAAGGTAGCACAGGAAGAAGATGAGATGCACTCTTGTGACAGTTACTCGCATCTAATTTTTTAGTTTTAATATCCTCAGGTTTATTGGGAAATACATTGTAGCCAGCAGTAGTAAGAATTTCCATAACAAATCGAGCAAACGGTAATGAACTCCGAGTCGCCGTTTTGGTGCTAGCATCAATCATCTCCTCAATGATGATATTTGGTAGATCTATCTCAATATTATTCTTAAAGGCATAAAGAAAAACCTTCTTCCGCTCAGAGAGTTCATTCTTTTGAGATCGTAGAATGATATTCATAATAGCTATGATGTGGACGAGGTAAGACTCATGATCTAACATCTTTTGGGAAATAATATCCGATCCAGTATATAGACGATGCTGAGTCGTGATGTCAATAACCATAGTATGCAACTCATGAAGAATATGAACCCCATCCTCCTCAAACTCCTCCTCAGAAGTAGCAGCAAATCTGGGATAATATGATGCTAGCCAAATACATCTCAGAACCGCAATGTACTAAGAAGGACGAAAACCCAAAATAGCGTAGATACTGTCCCTAGTGGCTATGTACGTGGTGCCATCAATAGTAACTGAGAAAGTTTGACTAGACAAAGTACGGATATGCTTAAGTTGCAGAGTAACATAGAACAATCGAACAATCCTCGGGTAGACCTTTCCAGAAGAAGTAAGAATCTTGGTCCAATTTCTTCCTTTAAATTTTGTAAACACCCGTGCATATCCTTCATTAACCTTAGAAACACTCTTGATGTCAACAACTTGTTCTTTTACAATTTTCCGATCTTTAAAGACTTTTTCAGTAGCCAAATGTACTGGGTTATCACCAACCCTCTGACCATCAAGAATACCTGTATCGTCGGGGCGTGACCTCTTGTTTCTGACCTATTGCTTAGGTACCATTTGAAGAAAGATGACAAGCTGTCCGCAGATAACTACCCAAACAACAATCACAAGTGTATAACCAACCCAATAGCAATCAAGAAACGCACACCTACTGTAACCAATAAAGCACCAATCCACACAACCTGCAAGAAACAACACCACCACCTCCCTAAACCTAACCAACACGGTTAAGCAGGGGAACCCAATCAAGCACAATCACACCACAAAACCTATAGTAAACAATCCAAACTCCAATCCCCCAATTCCCCTCCAATAAAATATAGTAATTCACTCAAACAATCACACACAAATACCCCCTGTAAATAGTAAAAATATAACCCCAAGATCCAGCAATGCAAACAATTCTAACAATCACAGAGGTGCAATAATCAACTTATGGAATTCCTCATACAGTTTAACCCAATTTGTCCAAAGAAGCATAATAGAGAAAAAATGAGGGCACAATCAACAATTAGAACAGAACTTACCAAATTGGAACCCAAGCGGCAAATTAGAAGTGGAGGAGTAGAAAAGATACCCAATACAAAGAATCCCCTTCCAATTAAGACGCATAAACACGCTTAGATGAACAAATTATGGAGCTCAGTTGAGAAAGAGAGAGAGGGACAAAAAAAATCAAACCAAATTTGTTTTTGAATAACCAAACAGACTTAGGGAAGACAACCAAATTCGATACTCATTTGAACGACTCGATAAGTCGTTCGAACAAAACAAAATCTTTTCAAAAATAATACAATTTAGCTTGGAAATGGACGAAACAAGGCAAAGAGTTACCCAAAAACACTGAGTAGCCACAGACAAACACAAAGAGCAAGAGAAAAGACAGGACTAACAGACACACTACCCCTCAAAATATGCAGTCATATCTATAAGCACAGTAGATACACAATAGAGAGAATATTATTGAGCTATAAACTAAATAATGCAAGAATTAACTAGGTATCACTCAAAGTCATTGAGAATTTACTAGGTATCATCCAAAGGAAATATGAATATGAGTAATGAAAAAAAAATCATAATCCAAGAAAGCGGCGCTATTTTACTGAAGATCTCATAGAAGAAATATCAATTGTTTTTGGTGGTGTCAAGTAAAGTACCATAGATTTTCAAACTATCATCCCCACTAACCCGATTGCATTAGACTTTGAATCAACTAGGACTTTTAAGGTTGTAATGAAGGCAAAGGTAGGCTAGTAATGAAATAGGCGCTTTCCTGGCATTCTGAGGACAAGAATAACTTCCACCTCCATTGTTGTTGTTATCAACACACCTCCTTCCCCTTTTCTTTTCTTTTTTTCTTTTTTTTTCCCAAAAAAAACTTTGTTGTTATCACCTCCATTGTTATTATTAACACATCTTCTGGCACTATTTGAATTTTCACTTTGTTGTAACAAAACATTCTCCTAAGCAGCACTCATACACACATCACCCTTCAGATTGTAATATTTCCTGTCCTCAGAACAAAAGGTTTAAACAAGAATTTGGCGAATACAAAGAAATGGTTTATTATAGGCTCAATGGGTAGCAAATGAATTAACGATGTGGGTGAGATGCTAAAATGTCAAAACATGAGCAAATAAAAATGCCTAAAATCATGTCCTAAGACTTATACAATATCTCGTTTCGCCTTGAATCAAGTAGAGAAAATGTTCTAGTATTTTAACTTAACTTAGATATCACCACCAACAATCGACTAATGCATAAAATAATGAGATCCGAAACAAAGAGAGATTTTGCGGGAAAGAATTTATGTACTAATACTCAACACAAGAACAAAAGGTTAGATCCTCACATAATGTTAGGTAACGAAGTCTCTTCATTGGCCCTCAAGATTTCTACTTACACCTAGAGTCAGGGACAGTTGGACCTCGTAACGAATAAGTGATACCAAGTAACTCAAGCATTAAATGAATATAGAACACGTAAATAATTTCTATACATGCATATGCAAAGCTACGATAGGCTAAGTACAAAACAGGGGAGATAGTCAATAAGAGTATAAGACACGACACATACCTGGCGATGTCCACAAGATAGTGACACCACAAATAGAAAGACTTGAGAGATTTAGGAAATGGAACAGACACCAATAGTGCATCGAAAATTTTCAAACCGAATAACATCCAAAGGTTTGGTGAAGAGATTAGCAAGTTGATTCTCTGTACAAACATATTCCACAATTACAATCATCCGCTCAACAAGGTCTCAAATGAAGTGAAATCGGATGTCAATGTGCTTGGTCCGCAAATGTTGTTTTGGATTCTTGGAAATGTTGATTGCACTTGTATTATCACAATAAAGTGACATTACTCCCTGATTCAGCCCGTAATCATGTAACATTTGCTTCATCCAGACTAGTTGAGTACTAGAACTTCCCGCAACAATATACTCTACCTCTGCAGTAGACTGTGAAATGCAATTTTGTTTCTTACTTTGCCATGCAACGAGATTTTTCCCAATGTAGTAACATCCCCAGAAGTACTCTTCCTTTCATCAGAATTTCTAGCCAAATCAGCATCTGAGTATCCAATAATTTCAGATGTAGTGTCTCGAGTATAATACAATCCAAACTCACAAGTCCCAGACACATATCGAATAATCCGTTTAACAGCGTGTAAGTGGGAGTCCTTAGAACTTGCCTGATAAAGTACACATATGTAAACACTGAACACAATGTCGGGTCGACTAGCTGTAAGATACAACAAGCTTCCTATCATGCTCCTATATATCTTTTGATCCACATCAATACCTATAGAGTCCTTACTCAATTTTGTGGTAGTGCTCATTAGTGTTCGAGCATGTTTGGAGGAATCAAGACCAAACTTTTTGACAATATCCTTCGCATATTTAGATTGAGAAACAAAGATGCCATCCTCCCGTTAGGTCAGTTCTCCAACCATGCTCATCTCGAACTCTTTCCCATTAACTCGCCAAATGCTTTGACATGAGAGTTCGACATAGATCCAAAAAAAATATCATCCACATAAACCTGAGCAATAAGAATGTCATCTCCTTCCCGCTGAATAAATAATGCCTTATCAACTCCTCCTCGAATGAACCCCTTTCCAAGTAGAAAGTTTGAAAGTCTATCATACCATGCTCGAGGAGCTTGTTTTAGGCCATAAAGTACTTTCTTCAAATGATAAACATGTTTCGGGAGATGAGGATCTTCAAACCCCTTTGGTTGAGCTACATACACTTCTTCCTCAAGTAACCCATTCAAAAATGTACTTTTCACATCCATCTGATAAAGCTTAAATTTTTTGTAACAAGCAAAAGCCAAAAGCATCCGAATCGATTCAAGTCTAGTTGTGGGAGCAAAAGTTTCTTCGATATCCACCCCTTTTATTTGATTGTATCCCTGAGCTACCAACCTTGCTTTATTTCGGACAACGTCACCGTTCTCATCAAACTTGTTCTTGTAAATTCTCTTAGTGCCAATAATATTAGTATTTTCTGGTCGAGATACTAAGTCCCACACATCTTAGCGCTTGAATTTATTGAGCTCATCTTGCATGGCGTTAATCCAATATTTATCAGATAAGGCATCTTTCACGTTGGTTGGTTCAGTGATAGACACATAATATACACTCTCTACAGTCTCATATAACGTAGAACAATGATACCCTACACACATAGCGGACTCATGAAGTGTAGGACATTCATAATCATCAAGGTATCTAGGAGTACCACAATTCTGAGAAGGATTAGTACGGACAGTAGCATTTGGTGCTAAAATTTCCCCAGAAGATGTTGTAGGAGCTTCAGTGTGAGGTTCTTCTTGAACATCTTGTGTTACAATAGATGAGGTTGGCAGGGAATCTTCTTGAACATTGCTATCTCCGTCATCTGTTTGTCCAAGAACTGTCGAGTCATCAACTACCACATTAATCGACTCCATGACAATTTTGGTCTTCAAGTTATAAACACGATAAGCCCTACTGTTTGTGGAATATCCCAGTAAAATACTTTCATCGCTTCGAGCATCAAATTTTCCAATGTTCTCCCGATCACAAGTGATATAACACTTACTTCCAAACACACGAAAGTATTTCACGTTCGGTTTTTTTCCAAACCAGAGTTCATATGGCGTGTTAAGTGTAAGAGGGCACAGATAAACTCTGTTGATAATGTGACACGAAGTATGAATAGCTTCTCCCCAAAAGTGATTAGGAACACTCTTTCTATGAAGTAATACCTGCCCCATTTCCTGTAGAACTCGGTTCTTTCGTTCTGCTACTCCGTTTTGTTGTGGTGTGATTGGTGCTGAAAATTCATGTTTGATCCCATTCGCTTTATAGTACTTATCACATCACTGTCCTTGAACTCTCCTCCACGATCACTTCGAATTCTATCAATAAAACAATCTTTCTCATTTTGTATTAGCAGGGCTATAGTATGAAATTCTTCAAATGTGTCTGACTTCTGCTTTAATAGTGCGATCCAGGTAAATCGTGAAAAATCATCAACCATAACCAAAATGTACTTCTTTCCACCCAAGGTCATCAATCTCATAGGACCCATCAAGTCCATATGAATTAACTCCAGAACTCGCGTAGTGGCAATGTTGGTAGACTTTTTGTGCACACTCTTGATTTGCTATCCAATTTGACATGGTCCACATTTTGCATCGGTTAGCTTTCTTAGTTTCGGAACCCTTCGAACTGTTTCCTTACTTGTAATCTTCGCCAGATCGCTAAAGTTTACATGTCCTAACCGTTGGTGCCAAAGTTTCACATCGCTTATCTTAACAACTCTATATGATATCTCATTTTGCGATACAGCATAGTAGTTGTCTGAAGTTCTATCAGGAGTCACAATGCATTTCCCGGTATTATCAAAGACACGACAAGTTTTCTTGTCAAATGTTACTGTGTTGTTCACATCATATAAGTGACTCATACTCAGAAGATTTACAGTGAGTCCTTTGACATAGAGTACATTATTGACTGCCGAGCACCCAATTCCCTCTACACTCCCTTTTCCCACAATCTTTCCACTCATTCCTCCTCCAAAATTAGCATCACCTTCATAAATATCTATGACATTATTCAGCATCCCCTGTCATGTGTCGAGAGCATCAACTATCTACATACCACTGTGTAGAATTAAATGTATTGAGAGCCATCACTGCAATATTGGACCGGAATTGTGGCAGAAGGCCCTTCTTCTAAACCCAAATAGATCTCACTTTCTTTCGTTCTGCTGTCGCTTGAGTCATATTCCTGAAACCATTAAAAGACTTTTGGATAAAAAAAGAGTTAGCAAATGATTGGGCATATGATCGATGGGGTTTCTCTCTTTCCAAATGAAGATTATTCCTACCATGGAATTGAGGAACATATCTACAATAGGGAGCAAGATGACCCTTTCGACCATAAGCCTCATAATAAAATGCATGAAAGACAAAAGGTTGTTTAGTCTGCCTATGAGGAACATTAGTAACATTTTATTTGGGTAAAGATGGCACTGGAGTAGCTTTGATAAACTTAGTGATTTGAGGTGTAGACTTAACATTTTGTTCATAAAATCCAAGTCCCCTTTTGTCAGTACCATTTTTGCTCATACTTAGCATTTTTTCAATATTCTTTACTCCGTGGAGAAAAACTTCAAGTTTCTGCTTAGTGAAAGTCAAGTCAAGTTTAAGCTTCTCAAGTTCAGTTTCAGTCAATTTTAATTTCCCCACAGCAGTATGTTTTTCTTTTTCACACACTTTAAGTTTGACAATAAGAACATTTTTCTCTTTCTTAAGTTTCTCAAGCTGAGAAATAAGTTGAGAATGCAATTCTTCAATTTTGGGTTCTTCACTATTATCACTTTCATAATCACTCTAATCTTCAGTAAAGTTTTTTAGTTCAAAAGGGTCAGAATAATTATTACTAAAGTTTATTATACTAAGAAATGCACAATAGTTACCATTTTCATATTCTTGGGGATGATCATCAAATTCATCATTATCATCATCCCAAGTTACTTTAATATTCATGGCCTTCTGGTTACTATTAAAACTCTTATTGGGATAGTTATGAGCATAGTGACCATACTTGTGACATCTATAGCATTCAACCTTATTAAGATCTTGATCAAATTCATTGTGAGAATGAGTACTTGAGTTAGTTTGTTTTCCATAAGACTTAACACGGTCATGAGGACGAAACTTGTAATTCACATTTTGCTCTTGTTTCTCAAATTGCCTCTTTTTCAAAAGTTTTCTAAATTGTTGGCTTATAAGAGCAATCTGAGAATCAAAGTCAAGTTCCTTATCATTGTCAGAGACACAGTAGTTGTCAACATCTCTGGTTCCCTGTGAAGACGAAGAGCTGGAGGAAGACTTAAATGTCATACTCTTATTCTTCTTAGGGTTTTTCATTTCTATTTCAATTTCAAACGTACGTAATTTTCCAGCAAGTGTGTCAGGTTTCATGGTTTTAAGATTGTGTGCTTCCTCTATAGCATCACGACGGGATCTAAAACTCTTAGGAAGAGATCTTAGAATTTTATGTACTATTTGAACATCGGTGTATCCAGCTCCTAAAGAAGAACTGTTGTTGACAATGTCGCTAAGTCTGGTATAAAACTCACTAAATGACTCATCCTCACTCATCTTGATGTTTACAAATTGAGATATGAGCATTTGCAGTTTACTTTCTTTAATAGTATCATCACCTTCGCGAGTGCGCATCAAGATGTCCCAAGCTTCTTTCGAAGTGGTACACGCAGATGCTCACTTTGGCTCGACCCATTAAAGATAGCATTAAGACCTTTAGAATTATACCCAAATATTTCTTTTTCTTCCTTGGTCCATTGATTTCTAAGTTTAGAAACTTCTACTGTAACTGCTGGTTCACCCCCCATAATAGTCGGGGGCACCCATCCATCTTTAATGGCATTCCAGACATCTTTTCCCATGGATTGCAAGAAGGCAATCATTCGAACCTTCCAGTAAGGGAAGTTTGTGTCATCAAAGAGTGGTGGACGATTTATAGGACCTCCAAATTTTTTGGAATCCATTAAATTAAGCAGGCATGCAAGCAAGATCACCGCTCAGGATATAAAGCCTACAAGTGATTCTGCTCTGATACCAATTAAAAGTCAATGTGCTCGTATTTAATGTATTTCAATAAATTAGGTCAGAACTATTCTTATCAATCAATGATCTAGGATTAAACAAAAACAATAAAAAGTAAAGACAAGGAATTAAAAGACACATACAATTGTTTACCCTGTGGAAACTCTTTACACGAGAGAAAAACCACAGGTCGTTATTGATAAAATCGACAACTAAAAATCCAGAAATCAAAAAGAGTTTAATCTGAATTACACTTACAGACTTGATAACCTAGTCTCAAGATTATCTCTCTTCTGACTAAAGCTTCACACCCATTCTTCTTCTATTCTCGGAATAACCTTTCTTGATCTCACACCAAGAATCTTCTTTTGTTCTTGCAACAACCCTTCTTGATCTCACACCAAGAATCTTCTTCAATAATATGTAGTAAGTATTGTAAAACTAACTCAACATCAATCCCAGGATCAGAAGATACTTGATTAATATTAAATTCACACTCTCTGATAAAGGAGTTTAGAGTTTTACAAAAAAATAAGCATTTTTTCAAAAAAACAAAGACCGGGAGAGAAAATGAAACAAGGTTTGCATAAATAGTAACCCAATTTCTCTCGAGAGTCGTTCGAACGACAATAATCTATGGGCCAATTTTCCAGGAGACGTGTCAACTCGTTCGAACGACAAGAAAACTCGTTCGAACGACAATAATCTATGGGCCAAGTTTCCAGGAGACATCTCAACTCGTTCGAACGATAATAAAACTCGTTCGAACAATAATTATATATAAAAGCTTTTCCCTTTATTAGTGAGATCTACTTACCTTTTGTCCAGTAATCTTCATTTGTCAGTGTGTTCAACTGAGACAACCATGAGACTCCATAAACTCGAAATGAGACAAATAAAACATTTTAATATCTAGACCTACTAAGAATCCTAGACCACAAAAATTGTGTCCAAGCACAATCCATGAAAAATGGCTATTGTTCTCATCAAAATTACTGCACAAAACACACAAGGTCATTAATGGTAACCCTAGCATAAAGCTTATCCTTAGTGGCAAGCTTTCCTTTAGTCAATTGCCAAAAGAGAAACTTATGCTTAGGAATAACAGCATTAGATTTTACTCATTTGAGTATGTTTGTCCATCTGATAACAGGCTTGTGGCTTCTAATTGTGTTGTAAGTAGCAGCAATTGAGAACACCCCTTTGGTGTCAACAGTCTAGACTATCTTGCCCTTAACCCCTGTAACAGAGCAAATCTTGGGGAAAGGTCAACAATATCACTTCCAATAGAGGACATAATATGTTGAGGTATACACCACTTATGTTGGGGTATATAAGAGGGCACTTTATTCTTCCAAGAGTGTATTCTATTGGTCATCTTGTCCACTAGAGGGTTGCAATCTCTAGCTCTAAGATTAGAGGATATAAGATGTAACGCCCTATCGAACGTTGGGCAAATCTACCCGAGTGCTTTGAGTTCTGACCTTGGATATATGTTCTCCATGACTTAATATTGTTGCACGCCAAGTTTCGTTGAAATCAGAATTGGTTAAGGGGGTGAGAAGGGCCAGTGCGCTTCGTCTCCAGTTTTAACGTTTCCTTTTGGAAACTAACTATTTACTTAGTGGCTATATTAAGGAAGAACCTTGGTCCAAACCTCCCCATGACTAAAAGAGTTTTATAGGTTGGTCATCTTGGATCCCGGCTCATGGGCTATCTACAAGGGATAGTCATGAGCTCTCCTTGGCCTAGGGAAGGTTAGAAGATATTGCCTCGAAATGCGGGCCGCTTTTACAAATAGGGTTTGTATATGGCGCCGTTATGACGTCGCTATTCCTCGCGGGCTAATCGGGACGCACCGCCCCTATAAATGGACTATGTAACCAGTCCATGCTCGTCGCCCCTTGAGATATACATGTCCCATATCTGGAACCGGACATATTGAGCTACCCTGATCCGCTACAGCCACATGACAGGTGTGTTATCCGTACCTTGTGCCCAGTTACGAGAGATTACGTTGTATGGATTATTGAGGGAACCTTCAGCGTTGTTGCCTTTACCAAATACATATTCGATGACCCCTCACGAGTATCCAGGATTATCCAGGTGTCGCTCTAGCATCCGTGGTTCTATTCCGCTGGCGCGCCGTGCAAGTGAAGATGGTTGGTACATGCCGGCCGCACATGCATGTACGCCGCACGGCCTCATATTCCGTTGTGCTCCGGGCACTGTAGTGCCAGACCCGGGCTGGGCCGTGACATAAGAGGTACACCAACCTGATACCAATTTTGTGGGAACTTTATTCTCACAAATCTCAGTTTCAGTTTTCCTGTATCAGTATACCTTGTAGATTAAGGTTCTATTGGTCTCCAATGATGAAGTTAACACCAAAGACTACGCTAAAACTCAAAGGCCTAAATTTACTTGTAAATCTTGAGTCGTAATCCTTCCATCCTTTGTTTGTATTGAACCCACAATAAAATCGAAAGAAGAAAACATACCAGCACAATTTAAACAATCTGGCCTCTGGTTGGATCTGCCCCTGTATATCCCATAGTAAGGAAACTATGGGTTCTATGACCTGTTCTAGGCATCTTTTGGTCCCTGGCAATTTGGCTTATAACCTTGTATATATAACCAAATGTAGCCACGTAGGCTTTGATAGTTTGATACCGAATGATACAAAACATCAAACCCACACTTTTTAAGCGTTACTGAAGGAACGTTCTGGGTTTGATCAGTGGATAAATTTGTGACTTTTGCTTATTTTGTGAGCTGAAAGGTTGAGATCAAAGAGAATACGTGAAAAAGGATATAGTTTGAACATTAGGTAATTTTGATATCTATCACTACTTCAAAAAAAAAACCGGAACAAATCTTAGTTTACCTAAAATAACGTTCATGCAATAAACAAAATATAAATGATTCAGTGGTCGATGTATTGGTTCGCTCTTGTCTTTCAGTCCCATTCAAGTCGATCAGCGGTCCTATGATATTTGCCATCCTACTTGAATCATAACTTGATTGGCTTGTATCTTGACTCGATTGGTACAGAACATGACTCGGTCGACCAGATACATGGCTCAATCGATTCGATGCACAACTTGAGCAGGTCAATGAATCGGATGAGCAAGGATGCTTTGTTGATTCCAACTCATAAGAAGACATTGTCGGAAGCTCCTCTCCGTTGGTATCTATAGAGAAGTATAAATTCAAAGATGGCAGTGAATATTTGATTTTAGGGCTTATTTAGGAAAGTATTAATGACAATACCATTCCATAAACTTCTTACACAAGAAAGCGCATGTTTTCTCTTACCGTTCATTGACCCCTTAAGGCCTATAAACTCAACCCAGGTTGCACTCTTTAAATGGCTTTGAATGTCCCATGAAGATTTATCTTTGGGCGAGAGCCTCCGCTCAATGAATCTAGTGAGGCAGCTTTAATTACCTAGTGATACTTTCCTACCTGACTGCAGATGCACTAAATGGTGTGTAATCATAGTACCAATCCTATCTTTAATACAACATTCAAGTATAGGAAATCGGTAACATACATACAACAATAAAACTCTTGATAACAACAGTTGTTAATCTGACAAGTACTAGCCTCATATACTCGAGTAGCTGGCAGGAAGAGCTTCACTTTAGCTATTAAGCTGTCATTGAGAGACTGAAACAAAATGCATAATCCTAAGTTTTTTTTTTTTTTTTGAAAGGCTGCATAATCCTAAGCACATATTGGTAGTACTAGTTTTTGATAATGAAGTATTTGTAAGTTGTCATTGAGAGACTGAAACAAAAAACATAATCCACAACGAAAGCAAAATACATCAAATTGCACGAGCCACTGATCACACGCACAGCAACCACAATTTCCCTTTTATGGTCCCAATGATAAAGAACATCGAAATGAGCGTCTATGACTGTTAACAAAAAGCTTATAAATCTTGACAAAATAGTTCAAATTACTCAGAACAGCCACAAACACCCTGAAGTGGTAGAAGTATCTAGTTGACCTCCTAAATCTGCCGACTGTAATTGGAAAGCTTGTGTTACATGCAAAACAGACGAAATGAACAATTCATGACCACATTACTCGAACATAAGGATGATGGTGAGCTCATTAGTTAACTTTAGTGATTATACATCGGTTTGTAATCAAACATAATGGGTTGAAGTACACAAATATGAACAAAACATTCGTCTAAAATATGCGCCCTTCTCTGGATTACTTACCAATACAGTATGGCCTAAATAGCAAAGAATCACCAACAATAAGTACCACTTTACTACTCAATTAATTTACTAAAATTCATACATACTGGCTGATGTTACACTACCAAAGTTGTTTGTTGAGTGTAAACTTTCATTATTGCAGATGGGGGAAAAACAATGAGAAGCTGGAGATGTTTTTGTAATTACAATGAGATATAAAACGTTAAAATTTGTTGGAAGAGGCAAGGTGAGAGCCCCACAAGTGTGAAAATAGAAGCCGTCTCTCTCCTCTTTGTTTTTCTTTTTCATCTCACTGTAATACATCCAAAGCTATAATCAAAGTTAACATTAAATTACTCTTGATGGGTTTAATATTCAGAAGTATCAGTTGAGGTGGTTGAGGCAGCAAATGGGTCTTGTAAGCCAAGAGCCTGTATTGTTTAACGATACAATTCGAGCCAACATAGCTTATGGAAAAGAAGAGCCAGCTACATAAGCAGAAATTTTAGCTGCATCAGAGTTAGCAAATGCGCACGAGTTCATTAGTGGCTTACAACAGGTTGGATCTCTCTCTGTTTCTCTCCCTTAGTAATAGATATACAACTTACGCTGAATGTAAATCCTAACTAATATGTTTAATGCACAAAAACCATGAAGGATACAATACGGTAGTAGGAGAGAGAGAAGTCCAATTATCAGGAGGTCGGAAGCAACGAGTGGCTATAGCACGCGCTATTGTGAAGATTCCAAAGACTATTGTTAGATGAGACAACGAGC
This sequence comes from Kingdonia uniflora, assembly GCA_014058105.1. NCBI lineage: Eukaryota > Viridiplantae > Streptophyta > Magnoliopsida > Ranunculales > Circaeasteraceae > Kingdonia > Kingdonia uniflora. Next base: position 184,221 of record JACGCM010000452.1, read on the forward strand.
GCTCTTGATACTAAATCAGAACAAGTGCTTTAAGATGCTTTAGATAGAGTCATGATGAACAGAACCACAGTTGTGGTAGCTCATCGGTTATCTACAATTAAGAACTCAGATATGATCGCGGGTGGTAATGATCATGGTGGTAAAAAATGGAGTTATTGCTGGAAAAAGGAGTACATGATACTCTGATAAATATCAAAGACGGAGTTTACGCCTCTCTCATTGCACTTCACATAAGTGCTTCATGACTCTTTAAGATCTATTATTTTCGAGATTTTGGCAGAAAGAATAATTTGTTAATTATATATAACAGATGAAAGATCAATTTCAATGTCTAAATTTTATTTCTTGCTTCAGGTGATTGTATTTAATATACAATGACAAAGCATTAATTGGCTGAGGCATTTCTGATAATTGAATTAAGCTAAACTCGAGTTCACATATATAAAATGTTTCCTGAAAGCCGAAGTGCCCACTAGATCTATCAAATAAAATTACAAAAACATCTTCAACTTCATTGAAATATACTTGTTTTCCAAGGTTGAAACAGTTTGCTACAAACTACGAAAAATTCTTTCAAATGTTTCCTAGTGGTAATCATTCTTCACCCGCAGCCATCGCCTTATGCACGTGAGGGAGAAACCCATTCGAAGTAAGTGCAGACGGCACCTCTTGTAGCAGTCCAGTTACCACACCCAAAGAAGAAAAATCCGTACCTTGGACCCGGTTTCCTTACCATGCATCTGCTGCTCTACACCCCACAATAGCAATACACGCATCCCTCTGTAGCTGTACAATTCTGCGGCGACACCATTGAGTTGGTTATTGAAAACCAAAGGCCCCTGGACATGAGGCTGATAAGAAGGCGGGCAGTATTCCTAGCATCATCTAAACAATAATGCGGACGACCCTCCTATGATATACCAGCCAGCTCGACAGCTTCTATCAAACTGCACCGTACCCCACGATATACCTCATTGAATGGAACTCTTAAATTTATCCACCTATTAAAGCAATCAGGTTTCCTAATCCGCTTGAAACGACCTCTGACTCCAACATTGTGCTACAATCCCATTCCCCCCATGTCACCACTGCAAAGTTAGTCTTCTTAATACCCATATCTTCTAACCACTTGTCGTGCATCAAAAGGGCTTCGCTTAGAGGGACGCCTTTGTCAACTTGTTCCTGCGGTATTCCAGTTAGATCCTTGCAGAAATTGGTAAGGTGTTGATGAAATATCGGACGAACATACGTCTGAAAAGATGATTCTATTTGATTATTCATACTATTCACGAGTACTGATGGAAACTCGATGATCTCTTGTAGATTAGGACTCTTGTCCTTGTCACACGTTGCCTCAAAATCTATAACCACAAAGTAATTAAACTCTAGAAGCCGCATCATCTGCTCCATCTTTTAATCACAAGATAAGTAACAAATACTTCCTATAACAAATCAAGTAAAATAAAATATGTAAGTTCTTGAACGGACCTAAGCGATTTTAGTTAGAGCTTTGCTCTGACCTATTAGCCTAGGCTGCCTAGCATACCAAACCGAATCTATTAAGCTACTAGGCCTAACTTATATACAAAACAAAAGAGGTGACCTAATCCCATTGATAATCTCCAAGAAAATACATATACGCATTTAAATCAAATAGAGAGCAAACGGAAAAAAACAACCCATTAATAAAAACCCTAGGTAACATGCAAACAACAATGAATATCAAATTTTAAACAAAGTAGTACCTGATGATCTGGAATTTGGCAAATATTTTCCTCTTCTTGTACTAATTAGATCATTAGATTTGTGAAGTAAGATGCTTTACTAATAACATATCCTCTAATATATATAGGAGAGAAGTCGAACTTAGAAACTTCCTGTTTAAGATATAGTAACGATTTGCCATAGTACTAATCCGCTCAAACTCTCAAATTTTAGGAGTCCGGATTTGACAACCCTCTCTTGTATTGTATGGATATTTAACGGTTATTAAATTAAGAGTGACTCTTTATGTAAAAATCAAAGCAAGTAATAATATTAACTAGAGAGCATCTCTCTATTCCTTATTTATCTCTAGTATCTTTTTACCTCCATTGCAAGAGACGGTTTCTATTTTCACTATGGGGCCCTCACCTTGCCTCTCCCAAAAAATTACAACTTTTTATATATTTGTGTAATTACAAAAACATCTTCTTGCTTATAAAGCTCACCAAAAACAATTGATCTGTCTATAAAGAGATAAAGTAATGATTTCTTCCAACCAAATATTGACATGTGGCAGAAGATAGGAACTTTAAAAGAATCAAGTTAACTCCTAACCAAACACCATTTGGGTTTGGGTTTGGGTTTTATTTATTTATGTTAGGAGCTGGATTCAGCCCAAGGTGGGAACCCAACTGGGTTGGGATGTCTTAGTGGACTCCTGACAAGCCCATAGACCATTAGGGTTTATGGGGAGAGTTTGAGTTAGTGTATATAACCTAAAAAGGCTAATTCTTGTAACCTAACCTCTGAGGATACAGAGAATTTCAATTATCAATATATCCCTAATCTTCTCTCATATCAATATTCTTTGATCAACTGATAGATAGAGTATTATTCAATATTATCCAACACGTTATCAGTACTATGAGCTAGTAGATCGGAAGAGATAAAAAAAAACTCTCCAAATCAGCGTTTTCTAGATTTTTTTTGCGTTGAGGAGATGTGTATTTTATCAATTTCGAATTTTTATATATTTATTCTTTGATCTATGATATAGGATATCTAGATATGTATAGAAAGATTTATAAATATTTTTTTTCAGATTAAAAAGGCTATTTTTAGTGATTATTAACCCTTGTGAAAGGGCTATTTTCAAACTAAAATAGCAATTGTTGTGCATATCGGATTGGCACACTATTAATTTTGTTGCATATTTTATTCCACAACAATCACATCCGTATATAGAACATCCAGTCGCCGGGAAATTGACGTGGTTCACCAGGAAATTGACGTCAATTAGGGTTTTTTTTTATTTTTTTTATTTTTAATATTTATTACATCATGCTGACGTTATCAGATCCAGATCCAATTTTGGAAAATGGACTTGGATCAAGCCTAACTTGAATATTGACGTGGCAGGGAGGCTGGACCCACATTGACACGTGGCACGTGGGACCCACTAGGGTTATACTCGGGACGGTTTGGCCCGGGTCCAGGCCCATGGTTGATCCGACCCGAACTTACCGGGTTACCAAATTATAAACCTGGACCCTAGCCGACTAGGTGCATAACCCGAACCGGAACCGAACCGGATTGGTCAGGTCGGGCCGGGTTCTGAGTTCGGTTTGATAAAAAAAATTCAGATGCATTGCAAACCCAACCCAGATGCAAGCCCATATTGAACCAAATAGCCAGAATCCAGATGCAAAAAAAAAAAAAAAAAAAAAAAAAAAAACCACACACCAACACCATCATCAATCACATTATCACCAAAAAAATAAAAAATTAAAGACCACCAAATAGCCCAGACCTCAACTTGATATTTGGGAGTGTTGGAGACTTTGGAGATCATCCCATCAACTTGATATTCAGTAGCCCAGAGATGCACTCCAACACCACCATCATCAATCATCATATACAAATACGCCAACACCATCACCATAAAAGCATCCCTTGCTTTACATCCAAACAACACCATCATCTAAACGACTCCACCGATGATCCTTTCATACATGCACCAACAGTTTCGGCACCTTCGCCATCTCCTACATCACCACAAGTTCAATCATACATCAAATTTAAGGTTTCATAGAAATTGTTAATTGGTTTGGAGACTTAGGATTTCACCGAATTGAGAGATAAGGTCAAACAAGAGGAAAAAATAATCGAGCTCTTATTGTTGTTGGGTAACGAATTGAACAACAATGGAGGGAGATTTTTAGAGAGAGAGATAGAGGGGGGAGGAGATTGTGATAAAGGAAGGAAGACTGATGAGAGAGATTGTCGGCTTGGCTTAGGGTATGAGAAATGGGTAACAACAAATCATTTATATAAGTCGGTCCGGTTCGGGTCTGGTCTGGTTCCCGAATCGAAACCAAATCGGTTATAAACCGGGTTTAGATATCTTGATCTGAAACCGACCCAATTGTTTAGCAAACCCGGACCAAATCGATCGGGTCGGATAGGTCCGGGTCAGTTTCACGGGTTAGCCGATTTCATGTATAGCCCAAGGACCTACCATATGATGTGGCAGTGACATATGTCAAGAACATGTGACATTCCACATGGCAGTGGGGCCCACCCTTGCTGACGTGGCAGTAGCACGTGGTAGGTAGGACCCACCATACTGACGTGGAAGTGACACGTGTCCTTAACGTCAGTATGGTGGGTCCCACCCATGCTGACATGGCATGATACTTGTCAAGGACACATGACATACTTGCGTGGCAGGTGGGGTCCACCATACTGATGTGGCAGACAGGTATCTGACGCGTGGCAGTTGATATCGTATGGGACCCATACAGTGATACGTGTCACCACAAGGTAATAATACATGGCAGCACTGTGTTGTGCCACGTGGCAGCATTGTTCATAGGACACATGTAAGTACAGATTTGTGACATGTAACATTACATATTTGTGACACGTGTCATTACGTAATATGACATATGGCATTCTGTTGAGGTGTCACGTGGCAATACCTATTGGGTGACACGTGGCAATTGGCTTGACTTGGTTAAATCGGTCCAGACCGGTCCAGTCTAGGCCTTGACCCAGACCGGTCCAAGACCGGTTTAGACACTAAATTAGCTTTAGAGAGCTCAATTTATGGTCAAATTGAGTTAATTTTTTTTTAAAAATCTATTGACTGTACCTACCTCTTGGAGGACCCATTTTTAATTTTTAATGAAAATTATTTTTTTAAAAAGTTTTTTGGGAACGGGTGCCTCGTATAGGAAAACTGATTCACTTATATATAATATAAGTAAATAGATTAATACTTATTTAAGTATCTTACGATATCTAATATAATATTAATGGTATGCCCTTAGAATACTAATTATCATGATCAGAGATTATAGATAATGCAAAACCAAGACTAATTTAAAATACGACTAGGAGTCATATTTAAATCAAAGTTAATTGTCAAGGACAAATAATTTGTGATTAATTGGGAATTGACTTAGCCTTATTTCTTAAAATTGGTGTCTAAGGAATTAATTTTATGTACATAAGTACAATTAGATGTTATATGATAATATTTAGAGGTATATATAATACCCTAGAATGTTTGTTCAAAGACATGAGTAATCTACCTATCTTATGAACCCAACAGACTTTGGGGTGGGACCACTTATCAGCTAAACATCTAATAATCCTCATATTCGTAGCAAATAGGGTCATTTGGCTAGAATATACAAACCTTATAAAACTTTATGGATTAGAATACCTTAGTTGTCATAATAAGGATCGCAATATCTAATAGTTTTGAATAGATGTCTTGGCTAAGATTCTATTAAAACATACTTTAAAGTTAAGATCACCATTTTACAGGGTAAAGTTGCAATTTGACGCTTAAATAGGAGCTCATGAGTATAAAGCCACGAACAGGGTTCAGTTGCAAGTAATGATTGAGAATCATGTACTTCATTGCGCTATATACTATGAACCACAGATAATAATATGAAATCATGTACTTAAATAGGATTTCATGAGTAATAGAATATGGACAAGGTTCACCTATATGTAATGATTGGGAATCACTGACTTGAATACTATTTATTACATTTATGCATAAAATGTTTATCAAATACTACTACTGTTGTGACGCCCAGGCTTTGTATATAGGTTCCTTAGGTTGTAAAAGAGCATTGTACAAATTTTCATTTATTTTTGTAAAGGTTAGCTTAGGAAAATGGGGGAGTACGCTTCGTCTCCACTTTTGATGTTTCCTTTTAGAACTTAGCTGTTTTCCAATTTCATATATATGTAGAGGACTAGTCTTCTACACCCAAGAAGGAATTTAAGCTTGTAATAGTGCTTTGTAATAGTTGTTGATATTTGAATGAAATGATGCCTTCAAAGACCCTTTGTTCAGTGTTTGTGATGCGTTGAGATTATGCGATGCGTTGAGATTATGTGATGCTAAATAATTGATAGAGAAGAGTAATTAGGCTTACTTGGGACAGGTGTCTCGAGTGCCGCACGTGCCAAGCTTGATTCTAAGTTGGTCTGTGTCAGTTGGTATCAAAGCGATCTAGTTGAAAGCGATCTAGTTGCGATGGCGGAGGGTCCGAATGCTACTGACCCCGCCCAAGTCCTTGCCCAGCAGGTGGGAGGACCATCCGTTAATCCCCGACCCTTGAATACCCAAACGCGGTTGGACCAGTTAGAGGATAAGATGCAAGCTCTAAGTGGGATTATAGATCAAGTGACGACTCTGGAGGAACGATTTGACGGTTTCTCAGACGATCAGGCCCATGTGGGCGAACGTCTTGTTACGTTGGAGGGAGTGGTTGAAGGGAATATGGCTACTCTTCTGGATCAGGTGGCTGAACTTTCCTCGAAAGTAAATCTCCTAGTAAAGGTTGTTGGAAATGGAGATCCAGCACCTTCGGGCGGCGGTATAGACCGGCCCAGGATCAAGGTCCCCGAGCCCAAGGCGTATGAGGGAGCGAGGGACGCCAAGGAGGTAGAGAACTTCCTTTTTGATATGAAGGCGTACTTCAATGTGGTTAGGCCTGATAGCGAAGGTTCAAAGGTGTCGATGGCAACCATGTACCTCGCTGGTGATGCTAAACTATGGTGGCGCACCAAATATGCTGAGATCCAGAGCGGTCACTGTACTATTGGAATGTGGGATGACTTGAAGAGAGAGCTGAAGAATCAGTTCTTACCCGAGAATGTTGAGTTCATTGCTCGGAGAAGTTTGAGGCAACTGAAGCAGACAGGCATCATCCGGGAGTATATGAAGCGGTTCTCAGCCTCGATGTTAGATATCCGCGACATGTCTGAAAAGGATAAGTTGTTTTGTTTCTTAGAAGGTCTGAAACCATGGATCCAAAATGAATTACAGAGGCAACGGGTTCAAGATTTGACTTCCGCAATGGCCTCCGCTGAGCGTATCAACGACTACACCCCTATGTTGGGTGAGCGTCGACCGGCTCCGTCTCAGTCAAGTTCCCAGTCGCAACAAAGAGCGGGATCCTCCAATAATTACAATAAGGGAAAGAATGGAGGGTACCAAGCTAGAAGTGGGGGAGACCAAGGTCATGGCCAGAACAGAAGTGGGGGAGCAAGTGCAGGTGGTGCCTCGAGTTCCAATTCTAGGAGGGAGTACCACAGGCCGCGTAACAATGGCGGCGCTTCCTCTTCGTCCAGGTTTCAAGGACGTCCTGGGAACTTGAAGTGTTTTCTTTGTGGAGGGAATCACAAAGCCTATCAGTGTCCTCAGAAGACGACCCTGAATGCGCTAATGGCATCACACGGGGGCCAAGCCGATGACACCACTCAGGGAAATGATGGTGGTGAAACTCATATGGGTTCTCTTTACTTGCTCAATGTCGTGACCACTCAGTTGCCAGAGGTTAAGCCGAAGAAGGGACTCATGTATGTGGACCTTAGTATTAATGGGCAGAGTACTTTGGCGATGGTTGATACCGGTGCTACCCACAGCTTTATTGCCATTCAGGAGGCGAATCGTCTGGGACTGCGTTTGGTGAAAGATTCTAGCCGGATGAAGGCTGTAAACTCTGCCGCAATGCCGATACATGGTGTTGCCAAGTTGGTTCCAGTTAAGATGGGACAGTGGAGTGGAAAGGTTAACCTTCTCGCTGTGACGTTGGATGATTTTAAGATTATATTGGGAATGGACTTTCTCCGCTACCACAAGGCAGTGCCGATGCCGTTCGTTAACTCCTTAGGGATTTTTGGTGACAATCCCTCAATCATTCAGATGTCCACGCAGAAAGATGAGGGCAGACTATTATCAGTTCTTCAGTTGGAGAAGGGACTGAGGCGAGGGGAGCTGACTTACCTTGCAACCTTAAGGTTAAAGCCAGATGATCAGAATCATGATGCCTTGCCGGCGAAAGTCTCCCGGGTACCTACAGAATTCAAGGATGTGATGCCGAAAGAATTACCCAAGGTATTACCTCCACGAAGGCCTATCGATCATCAGATTGAGTTAGTCCCTGGAACCAAGCCTCCTGCGAAAGGGCCATATAGAATGAGTCCGCCTGAACTAGCAGAGCTACGGAGACAGCTTGATGGACTATTGGAATCGGGCTTTATTCGCCCCTCAAAGGCGCCATACGGTGCCCCGGTCTTATTTCAGAAGAAACAAGATGGAAGCTTGCGATTGTGTGTCGACTATCGAGCCCTGAACAAGGTAACGGTGAAGAACAAGTATCTCATACCGCTCATTGCCGACTTATTTGACCAGATTACGTCTGCGAAGTACTTCTCTAAACTTGATTTGAGATCGGGTTACTATCAGGTCAGGATCGTTGCCGGAGATGAACCAAAGACGACTTGTTCCACTCGGTATGGGGCATATGAATTTCTTGTCATGCCATTCGGCCTGACCAATGCTCCTGCAACTTTCTGTACTCTTATGAATGAGCTCTTCCGGAAATATATCGACAAGTTTGTGGTGGTGTACCTGGATGATATTGTCATATACAGCCGCACTATGGAAGAGCACCTTGAACATCTTCGCCTTGTATTCCAAGTCTTGCGACTGAACCAGTTATATGTCAAGTTGGAGAAATGCTCGTTCGCGCAGGAACAAGTTATGTTTCTTGGACATGTCATTGGCGGAGGACAGATCCGGATGGATATGGAAAAGGTCCGCGCTATTGAGGAGTGGAGAGCTCCTACGGAGGTTACAGAAGTGCGTTCCTTTCTTGGCCTTATGAACTACTATCGCAAGTTCGTTGAAGGGTATTCGAAACGCGCGGCACCCCTTACGGATCTTCTCAAGAAAGACTTCTCTTGGTCTTGGTCCGAGAAGTGTCAAGCAGCATTTGACGATCTGAAGCATGCGGTGATTAGCAATCCGGTCTTAGCCTTGCCAGATATTACCAAGCCGTTTGAGGTACATACTGATGCGTCTAATTTTGCTATCTGTGGAGTATTGTTACAAGAGGGACATCCCGTGGCATACGAAAGTAGGAAGCTGAACGATACTGAGAGGAGGTATTCATCCCAGCAGAAGGAACTCCTTGCTATTGTGCATTGCCTACGAGTATGGCGACACTATTTGTTGGGAATGAAGGTTTTGGTGAAGACCGATAACCGTGCGGCAAGCCATTTCCTTACACAGAAGAAGTTGACCTCGATGCAGGCCCGTTGGCAAGAGTTTCTAGCCGAGTTTGATTTAGATCTCGAGCACAAGCCAGGGAGGATGAACAATGTGCCGGATGCATTAAGCCGTAAGGCTAAACTTGCGGCCACCTCTACAGCTGCCGAACAGTCTCACTCTTATGTTACCAGTGCCCTCCATGATAGGATCCGCGAAGGGTTAGCGGGGGATCTTCAGACCCAGGCCATGATTAACTTGGTGAAACAGGGGAAGACAAGACGGTTCTGGGTGGAAGATGGTCTTTTATACACGAAGGGACAACGACTTTATGTTCCTCGGTTTGCAGGATTAAGGCGGGAGCTAATCAAGGAGTGCCATGATACTCTTTGGGCAGGCCATCCGGGCTGGCGGAGAACACTATCCTTGCTACACAGGGGGTACTATTGGCCAAATGATCAGAATGAAGTGATGGATTATACGTGGACTTGTCACATTTTCCAGCAAGACAAAGTTGATCGGGATTTGCCACTTGGATTGCTGGAACCACTTCCCGTGCTGACTAGACCTTGGGAAAGCGTCTCTATGGACTTTATCTCTGGGTTACCCAAGACGAAAGGGTATGGTTCCATACTCGTGATCATCGACCGGTTCTCTAAGTATGCAACATTCATTCCGACTCCAATTGTTTGTACGGCAGAGAAAACCGCGCGTCTCTTTGTGAAGCATGTTGTAAAGTATTGGGGCGTGCCAAAGGACATTGTCAGTGATAGAGATCCGAGATTTACTGGGAAGTTTTGGAGGGAAGTATTTAGATTACTGGGATCCACTCTCATCTTCTCAACCAGTAACCATCCACAGTCAGATGGTCAGACAGAACGCTTCAATACAATGTTAGAAGAGTTCCTCCGACACTTTGTCAGGGTGAACAAGAAGGACTGGGCCGAACTTTTGGATGTAGCACAGTTTTGCTTTAATTTGCAGAAGAGTTCCTCCACCAACAAGAGTCCTTCCGAGATACTGTTAGGACAACAGCCCCTCACGCCGCACACGGTGACCGCCGATTACAAGGGAAGTGTTCCGAGAGCCTACCAGTTTGCAAAAGAATGGCAGAGAAATGCAGATATTGCCCGGGCCTCTCTAGAGAAAGCGTCAGCCCGAATGAAGAAGTGGGCCGACCAGAAGAGACGACCAGATTCTTTTCAAGTTGGGGACCTTGTTATGATTAAGAGATCCCACCTCAAGCAGCGAGGTGGCAGAATACACCAAGGGCTAGTATCCAAGTACATTGGTCCGATACCAATCATTGGTAAAGTTGGGAAGGTTTCCTACAAGCTTCAATTACCTTCCCACCTTCGCTTCATCCATCCAGTGTTTCATGCCAGTACTCTAAAGCCTTACCACCAAGATACGGAAGATCCCAGCAGAACTACCGTCAGGCCTCATGTTCCGCTCAAGCCAGTAAGCTCTAGCAAAGTTCCAGAGAGCGTTCTTGATCACAGAGTCACCCATGTTAATCCGGACACCAAAGAGGAAGTTTATGAGTACCTAGTGAAGTGGAAGGATCTGCCAGATACTGAAGCCAGCTGGGAGCACCAAGATTCTCATCCCCTCCTGGTCCGACTAAGGAAGACTGAGTCTAAGCAAGAGAGGAAAGAGAACAGACAGATGTGGAAGCAGAAGAAAAAGTCAACGAGGGCGTCTTCAAATTGAGTGGGAGAGAGTGTGACGCCCAGGATTTGTATATAGGTTCCTTAGGTTGTAAAAGAGCATTGTACAAATTTTCATTTATTTTTGTAAAGGTTAGCTTAGGAAAATGGGGGAGTACGCTTCGTCTCCACTTTTGATGTTTCCTTTTAGAACTTAGTTGTTTTCCAATTTCATATATATGTAGAGGACTAGTCTTCTACACCCAAGAAGGAATTTAAGCTTGTAATAGTGTTTTGCAATAGTTGTTGATATTTGAATGAAATGATGCCTTCAAAGACCCTTTGTTCAGTGTTTGTGATGCATTGAGATTATGTGATGCTAAATAATTGATAGAGAAGAGTAATTAGGCTTACTTGGGACAAGTGTCTCGAGTGCCGCACGTGCCAAGCTTGATTCTAAGTTGGTCCGTGTCAACTGTATTGATCTACATGCATAATAGATGTTGGCAACACTCAGAACATTGAGTACCTCATATACTGCAATTTCTATTTCGGTACCAATAAACTTGATCTCTATGGATATTAAAATCCATCTGCTTTTGCAAAATTTAGAAAAGACTATTGTTGAGAACATTGAGTCTCTAAAAATAACAAAGTATAAGCTTTATTTGTACCCTCGCCTCCATATTCAAGAAAACCTGATAATGGACTACCCTTTACTAATCTAGTATTATATGACTGAGGAAGAATTTTTATTTGGCAGTGCAACTCTACTATAAATTTAACATGGAGAAATAGTTGAGCTAAATAGAAATATTGAGAATATTTTATTACATTTCATACGCTTTGAATATTGCACTTCCAAGGCAGCATTTGATAGTTTACTGTGCACGCAAACCTAATTCAAGTTTTCCTCATCTCTGAGCAAAATAATGAGCTACTGGTTAGGAACCTCAAGCGTATGCCTACTAAGAGTAAACATATGCTAGACTCGCACAATATTGGGTTAATGACAAGTGAAGTTGCCGACATGGTCGCAACAGTGAAAAGACGAGAATTGTTAATAACAGTAGGATTAAAATTCCAATCATTAGTAACCTGAGACAAAGGGAACAAGAAGTTCATAATTGACCAGAATAGAATAGGAAGAATTCTAAAATAGATGCGAGATACTCGGGCCCGGGATTACAAGGCACTCCAGCTGATCTACTATATACAGCTGGCTTTGGATCAAGTTCTAAGATTGAATATTAGTAATTACAGCTGGTGCAGACCTCGCCACAGCAGAGTCTGCGAACTTAGATTTTTCCCATGATATCAATGCAACTTTGGATCAATTTCTAAGAATTAACAATAGTAAATTCTCAATAGGTGAATAATGTCACCTAGAAAGCATTACCAAGTAATAACTTTACTTATTACATAGTAGTAGTTTTGCTTTATTAATACTATTATTGACTGAGTTAGGAACTCTTCACTGGCTAGTTCAATAGAATGCTCATGACATGCACTAGTTCGGTATTACATCTATGAGATTGTTCGTAGATTTTCTTTCTCTAGTGAATTTATTGCTTGGGAAGTAGTTAAATTCCATTTATGATAGTTGATCTACTATATACAACCCGCTTATGGATCGATCTGCTTATTGAGCATTACCGATAATTGGATGAGTGGTGACACATGTCTAAGATACATTAGTATCACGCACTCGATCATTTTAAGATATGAACATATTCTTGTCTCTAACCTTGTGCATTGTGGATGTTACGAATATCATTGGCACGGCCAATATGATAGAACGCACTGAATGCGTCGCGTTATTACTCCCTAACGGTACGATACGAGGTATCTAGTCCACTTTATACACTAGTAAATCTAACCTACTGAGTTTATGAAGATACATGATAATGCATATCAAGTAATGACTATCGGAGAAAATGACAAATCAAGTTATGTACATTCCCTCCATGTTTAAAGCTTAGGATACGTTATTGGAACGGTTTCCAATACACTCCTTCAAGCTAGTATAATAAGGAGGATCATTGGGATTATATCTCAACTTTCCTTAAAAGGAGAGAAGATCCAAAAATGTACGTGTAACGATTATTTTCAAGGAAAGTCTATTATTTTATCCTAATATGACTAAGGTGGAGTGGGATCTCTAGCCTTTACTCCAAACGCATCCATGGAGACATATGTGGACCTATCCATCTACATAGCGGCCCACTTGAGTATTTATGGTCATAATAGACGAATCTTGGAGATGGTTTTATGTTTGCTTATTATAAAAATCTAGAAATGCAATGTGAGCACGACTTCTCACTTAGATCATTCGATCGCAGGCTCAGTTCCTAGATTAACCGATCAAAGTTGATCAATGCGACTTGACGGGGGCTTGTGAGTTAGACTCACAGGCTTTTGATGATTATTTTTCCTCTAAATGAGACAGATGATTAAGCATCGTGGGTACCCCATACCATAACTGGTAGAGAACTTAATCAAGTGATTTCAGATAATCGTTAGGCTACTATTATTACGATCACAGCTTTTGGCTAGTGTGTGGGATGTATATTTTTGCTCCCACAACACTGATCAGGGTTCGTCCCATAGCGAGTCATCAAATTTTTCCGAAAAGCAACTATTAATTGGGTGGGAGCCCGATGTCACCCATCGACGAACATTTGGATGTTCTATGCAGATACCAATCACACTACTACAATATATGAAGATGGGACATTCAACGTCGGCCTGATATTATATGTATTGTAATTCGTATTTATCACTAAATATTTTAAGCCCCACTGACGACGTATATATATATATATTGCAGGGCAGATTATCACTTTGATGAGACAATATTCCCAGTATTGGGGAAAATATGATAGTCAATGCTGAGGATGTTTTTAAGATTAGTTGAAAAATACTATCGTTGTCTCATCCAGATCTTTTTAAATAAGTTAAGTGACAATAAGGTTTAACGAATTACAAACTTACAATAGGTCGCAAATAAATTTCCAAACACATTCATAGGCACCGTTGAAGTATCGTAGGTGTATGTACCTGCAAATAATGCACCTACACAACTAAACATTCTAGGGGAATTAGTACCGCAAACGATTTTGAGGCTCGCACTTAGTAGGGAGTATCGTTGGAAGAAAATATTTTGAGCTGGGGAGCTACAAAATATGGGATAAATACTAATGGTGTAGTCGGTTCATCGAGGATGGAACCACTCATCGATGAGGCAATAGTAGTTACGCGACCAATTGATGCATTACGAAACAAGCCCGGGGTGGCATATACGTATGATAATAATAAGATATCGATCTATTAAAAGTCTATAATTACACAACGTAGGATTGTTCAGTAGAGATTTGTCGACACGGTATTTATATTCGTTGTTGTGTTCGCTATTAAGGATGAGGATTCAAAACCACTTAATATAAATGACTGTGTGTTATTGTACAGTAGCCAAAGTGGGTACCTAGAATCTAAGTGGAACTCAGCTTGCTAGCATAATACGAAGTGATACCATAGAGACTGTCGGTTACAAATGGGAAAGGTACGGAAATATGACTAACTTAGAGAGGTAATTTGGTCAAGGCAAGACTAGTTGCCCTAGAATTCTTTAAGAGATCTGACATCGATTGCAATGTGACCTATTACCCAGTTATGGACGCTATAAAGTTTCGGTACTAATCAGTCTGCCAAGTTGTCGAGGACAGGCTGGACATGCGCTTGATATAAATACTACGTATCTATATGGGAAATTAGATACAAATATTTACATGAAGCTACATATAGAGGTATAAGATTCTAGAAGTAATTAAGCCTGACACACGAGGTGTGTATGTAATAAAACTGGAAAAGTTATTCTTGACATGAAGCAATCAAGGCCCATGCGACATAGTAAGTTGATTGAGTATTTGAAGGTCGGAGACTTTGTAAATATCCATATCTATCCATGCGTTCTTATTTAGAATACAGATATTAGCTTCAGTCATCATAACAGTGTACTAAATGAAACTTCGGGGGAGATCGCGAGAGCCACCGAATACCTTAGGAAAGAATTTGAAATAAAAGACCTTGAGAAGTCAAGTAGTGTCTTGATTTGTAGAACGAACATCTTGGTAGTGGCATACTCGTACACCAAGCAATATATATCGGAAGAGTTATTTAGCACTTCGGTATTGATGTAGTACACGGTGATAAGTTGTTTATTGCGCATCCATCACTTGGATATGGATAACGACATCTTCTACCATCTTAATGGGGGGAAAAACTCCTAGGGTCGTGACGTCATAGCTAGGAGGTGTTTTGTTATAGTTAGTTGGGTATACTAGATACGATGACTCATTCACAGTAAACTGTTTGGCTTACCATAGTTTTGTTTCTACCCAAAGGTACTGAAATGAGATCATGCACATTCTGAGGTATCTGATCCGTATAAAAGATTGGGGTCTGTTCTACTCGAAATGGTAAATAAAAAATTATAGGGTACACCAATACAAAATACTTGTCAAACACACATAGAGGCCATTGTTAGATGGAATATGTGTTTATGTATGGGGATACATAAAGATTCTTAGAGATCGATGAAGCAGACGATGGTAGTTACATTTATGAACGATGGGGAGATTCTTGTACTTTATGAAGCTGGCAGAGAATAATGGTTACACTCCAAGATACATCACATCAATTAAAGATTGCGGCATGTTCTATACATGATAAAGCATCAATTATCTATGAAGATAACTCGACTTGCATCATTTAAGTCAATAATGACTTTATCAATGGCGACAGAACGAAGCACATTTCACAGAAGTCATTCCCTCCTTATGAATTACAGAAGGCGAATGAGATTGGCGTTATTCAAGATATTTGGGAAGATAACTTTTTAAACCTATTCATGAAGATTCTTGCACCACTTACGTTCAAGCAGCTAGTACCCTGAATCAGCATGCAAAAGTTTTGTTTATCAATATCTCAGGGAGATCGACGTCAAGGGGAGTAGTCCTAACCTGACGTGGACACATGCATGTTATACTCTTTTTCCTGATAGTATATTTTTATCCTAAGAGATTTTACTGACTAAAGGTTTTGATGAGGCAACGTATACGTGTCCACAGTCCATACGGGGCATAGGATTGTATTTTTTCCTTGCACAACTTTTTGCCCAAAGAGGTTTTGCTAGGCAGAGGTTTTGATGAGGCAAGTCATCCTGGTATGAAACACCCCAAGGGGGAGTAATAGGAGCTGGGTCCAGCCCAAAGTGGGAACCCAACTGGGTTAGGGTGTCCTACTGGACCCTTAACAATCCCATAGACCATTAGGGTTTATGGGGAGAGTTTGAGTAAATGTATATAACCTAAAAGGGTTAAGTCTTATAACCTAGCCTCTAAGGATATAAAAAATTTCAATTATCAATATATCATTACTGTTCTCCCATTTCAATTTTTTTTTATCAACTGATAGATAAAGTATTATCCAATATTATCCAACAATTTAACATTTTATTCTCGTATTTGTAGGAACCTAGGAACAAGTCTGGTTGGGCCCACCTAAACTGGGATTGGGGTTCCCCACAGACTTCAAACCCTAGCAGAGCTTTAGAGATCTTTCAGCCTCCTTATATATAACCTAGGATTGTATATTATGGCCTAAGATTTGATTTCATAATAAAGGCTTTTCTCTTCTATCTCTATCTCCCGCTCTCTCTCTCTCTCTATATATATATATGCTTGATTTTGTGTTTGATAGTGATCGCTAGAGTAGTTTTGTTCTTTACACGTTATCAGCATATTTGCTTGGCTTGAAGCTTTTAGACCACCTTCTGATTGAATATCTGTAATTTATATTATTTTAGCTTTGCAGAAAGGTATAAAATCGGCAAATATCCCTAATTTTGCCATTTATGATTCATATAATATGTTAGATTTAATAGCTAAAGTTATTAAATTGGATAATTTATATGAATATTGGGATTTTAACCCTTTTTGGCCTATTCCTTTTTACCCTTTTAAGAGGAATTGTTATAAAAGGTTTTAAGGATATTTTCCCAAAAAATTTTTATCAAAATTTATGTTTTAGTGAACTCTAAACCTCCCTAATGGGAGAGGATCTTGTTTCACCACTGGAAAGTACCCCTGCCGATGTTAGAAGGCGGCCAAGACCTAGCAGCCAGATAGGACATAATGTCTAAGAACCCTAGCAGCCAGCTAACGACCATAACCCATGATGGTTTTGACATCACCAGACTAGGTCTGCAGACTCTCTGGCAAGATCCTAGAGTTTGAGTGGTGCTGACGTTAGTGAACCAGGTTAGTTGATGTTAACAGTGTTGATGTTGTAGGGCCATCAATACTGACGTGGCGTGATATGTGGTAGGGCCCACAACGATGATGTGTCATGACACATGGCAGGACCCACATTCTGACAAGGTAAGGCAACATGATAGTTGACATGGCATGAGTAGACTCTACCTTACTGATGTGGCAAGGCCCACCTGTTGACGTATCAACTGCCTGACATAACTACGTAGCAGCAGTTGACCCTACTTTGCTTACGTGACATTGACCCACAATGACACGTGGTCGAGCCGACGTGCTGAGGTAACATGACACGTGTCCGTCACGTGGCAGGGCCCATGTGTTAATGCATCTTGATGCGTGGCAGAACCCCACTATAACGTGTAGTAGGGCCTATAGTTCCAAAATAGGATTGCTCTACCTACCTTGGGAACTCAGTAGATTTTGGGGATAAAACACTTGCTTGTTAAACATCTAATAACCCTTATATTCGTAAGAAATGAGTAATTTGGCTAAAATATCACTAGGCCAAAAACTGTAAATAATGACACTTTTGGAGGTAGATTTACGACTTGGTTGCTCTGTGTAACAATATGACTTCCATTAACAGTTGTTATTTTAGAACCTCCATTGTTTTTTACCTTTTTCCCCTCTTATTTTCCACTCATAAAAATTGACTCCTCCTGTAGTCGAGAAAACAATTTAATTTCGACTTTAGACACTATTGTTTCTCGTTTTCTCCCTTCGATACATCATCTCTCCACAGTCTCTCCATGATCCTACTAATTCCACCACACATCTCTCCACAATCTCAATCCCTCTATTCTCTCCTCTGAGTGTCCATCTTTTTCATCTTTAGAAACCCTAAAAGAAGAATTATACAAGTCTCAAACTTTTGATTCATTTAATAACTGACCGAGATCCATGAAACCCATTATGATTATTCTGATTCATTCATTCAATAACTTCACCGAGCTTCGCAGATCCAGGTTCACTTCACCGAGAGCTTCAGTTTGATGTGAAATTCGTCAGATTTGGGTTTCTCCCACCTCCTGATGAGAGAAACTAGGGCTTGAACCAGAAGGGACTTCGATTTTTGACAATTTAAGGTTTCGTACTCAGGTATCGTTGTGGTTTCTAGTTTTGTTTGGTTTTCATCAAGTATTTGCTTCTTATTTGCATAATTAATGAGTTTAAATGCTATAACTCTCCGATCACAAGAGACATGACTACTGACACAACATATTGGGAGCTCATTTCTGCGATCCCATCGTAGTTTCTTGGGATTTTACAGTGGCATGTCCATCTGGATTGAATAAGTAATGCAATGTTCATCAATGCGACAGGCTCGTGAGAAGTTTCTTTCACTGAGGAAAGGCACTAAGTTGGATACAACTCTTGCCATAGAGGAGGAACTTCACAATGCAAGATCTACTTTTGAGCAAGCTCGCTTCAATCTGGTTACTGCTCTTTCTAATGTTGAGGCCAAAAAAAGGTTTGAGTTATTGGAAGTTGTTAGTGGGACAATGGATGCTCATCTTCGCTATTTCAAGCAGAGTTATGATTTATTGCATCAAATGGAGCCATACATCAACCAGGTGCTGACTTATGCACAACAGTCAAGAGAAAGATCTAACTATGAACAGGCAGCTCTTATAGAAAGGATGCAAGAGTACAGAAGACAGATAGATCGAGAAATTCGCTGGTCTTTAGAAAGACAACATGTTTCTCCTAATGGGGACGGTGTACATACCATTGGTAGAGGTTCACATAAATTGATTGAGGCAGTGATGCAATCTGCTCCAAAAGGGAAGGTTCAAACGATTCGGCAAGGTTATCTTTCGAAGCGTTCCTCGAACTTGAGAGGTGACTGGAAGAGAAGGTTCTTCGTTCTTGACAGCCGAGGAATGCTGTACTACTATCGCAAGGAATAAAGCAAGCCATCTAGTGGAGGGAGTCATCTTGCTGGTCAGAGGAATTCCTCTGAAATGAGTCCCGGATTGCTAAGCCACTGGCTTTCTTCTCATTATCATGGTGGGGTACATGACGAAAAATCTGTTGCTCATCACA
Source organism: Kingdonia uniflora (assembly GCA_014058105.1). Lineage (NCBI taxonomy): Eukaryota > Viridiplantae > Streptophyta > Magnoliopsida > Ranunculales > Circaeasteraceae > Kingdonia > Kingdonia uniflora. Next base: position 203,534 of record JACGCM010000452.1, read on the forward strand.
CGGTGAACTTGCTAACATCAACAATCAAAGTTAATACCGACCAATCAGACTTGAGATTCTGTTTCAGAATTATTTCGCCATCAAAAAACTACACTTTGTAGGTATAGTTCTTGGAGTGACTACAAACAATAATATGAGTTTTTTCTTACTGACCCCTTATATAGATTGAATCCCTCCAAATATTCAAGTATATTGTGAGTAGGAGGTTTTCTGTTTCAGAGAGGTCCTCATATTCGTTGGAAATATTGACCAGTAGACCTGATTTAACAAGTATTTGGGCTACTGTAATGATATATCAGCGAGATATGTAAGAAATTATGATGGATGTATGCACCAGAAAATAATCGCTGTTAAAGTACCTATGTAATTCGATTCATGGGAATATCTAGGATATATATGGAATGCGTTCTTCAAACCTAGAAGTGACCGATATGTTGCAGGAAAAACAAAGCAGGTATTGAGACTCGCATAGATTTTGCATTTTTTGCTTTAGTTTCAGTCAGCCAGAATATAACTAATCAAATATCATGAGTTAACGTTTCAGATTGACCCTGTGTATGTTGAACTTGGCATACATCCGGTATATCTATTTTGTTGATAAAACTGGATTGTACTCTAACACTCCACCCATTCATTTGTCGTCCTATAAGTATAAAAGGATTTATGTATTAGTAAATATTATCAGTTTAGCTGAAATCAAAAAAGGATGTAGAACTAAAGTGAAACCCGCAGGTTTAAATAAATTAGATGATGCACTTATGAACTAACTTAAACATGAGAACATGGAGGATTAGGTGGGTGCATTAGGTTTATGGGAGATGATTGTGAAGTCAAAACGATGGCAAAGACATACTGTATGTACCCGCAACAAACACCATTCATCTGTGAGTTCAGCAAGTCCCCTCAGAAGGATGTGGATCTTACTTGGAGTCTATATTAAAATTATATTCAGTATCGTATCTCTTACTTTAGTTAGTGATAGGATCGCCAATTTGCTAACATGGGAGTTTCTGGTGTCAGCTACACAAGTCGGATTGGACAAGCATATTCCTAAGATGAAATGCGCTGTACATCATAACGTGATTGCTAATTTTTAACACGGTAATGAAACACAATAGCTTTAACAGGTTTTGGTGATAACTACATGGCTGTTGTGGCTAATGTGGAATAAATGGAAACATAAGTACTTGCGCACATTCTGCAAATATACCAGTTTTTCCCTGGGGATTTTAGCAACAATCACATATGGTAGACCCACGGGATTTACGTTCTTCAACTATTGTTTATAGGCCTATAAAACCCTCTGACCTTGAAGCTCTTGAACAGATCCATGGTGATCTATTTCCTATAAGGTAAAGATTTATTCTCTACTTTCTGTTTTCCTACTTACCGAGATTTAGTATGACTTTCTTCTTGAGACTTAATTCACAAAGCTGACATTTTCAGGTATGAGTCTGAGTTTTTCTTCAACTTTGTCAATGGTCGTGACATTGTGTTCTGGGGGGTGGTTGATTGTAGTCGTCCTGAAGGTCAAAAGTGACAAACTTATTGGATTTGTTACTGCGCGAGTTGTTCTAGCAAAAGAAAGTGAGGTGTTCATTTTGAGTAAATTTGAAGTAAAAATAACAGTTTTATGAATTATTTCTCTCATTCATCTATTTTTTGTTTTTTGTTAGGAATACTCATTCTATATTTTTAGTTTACTTATTGATGACGTGTCATGCAAACTTAACTTTCAAGGAAGATATTTTAGATATCCTCGGAATTAAGTTATCTATGCCCAGAGAAAGGAAAGTCGTGATTTTTTTTGCTAGGTAAGATATAATGCCATTGTGTTGAAAATAACTTCCTTTTTGGCCAGAATACTCCAAGCAAGCTTCATAAGCATAGCAGTGTTCATATCTTTGAGCTTCCTAAAGCCCAAACCACCTTCTTTAATAGTTTTCCTAATGAAATTCCAAGAAACTGTGATAGCTTCCCTCTTGGATAGGCCAGACAAGCCATATATAACTTCATAAAGTAGTTTTACACTCTTTAACAATGCTAACTGGCCATCAATATGTTGAATATAGAATATATGTTGAATACATAATACACCTAATATATGATAAATACTAAATATAGAATTCTCTAAATATATGATATTCTTACTTAGCGAAGGAGAAAGTTTTTTTCCATTGTAATCATCAAATAATAATAAAGTTAGTCTTTCTCGAATCTCTTATTCTTTGTATTAGTTTCTACATGACATCAGAGCGGGTTCGATAATTGAACCTGGTTCTTTCGAATTGAATTGAATTGAATTCCGCTACGAATTGTTGTCACGAAGCTTAATTCTGTTGCGAAGTTCGAAGTTACTGTAGCTGCAACAGTTCGAGGTACTGTAACAGTCCGAAGTACTGTAGTTGTAGCAGTCCAAAGTACTTTAGCAGATACCAGAAAATCATTGTAGCAGTAGTATTCGAAATTATTATAGCAGTTTGAAGTTACTGTAGCAGATAACAGAAAATCACTGTAGCAGTAGTATTCGAAATTGCTGTAGCAGTTCGAAGTTACAGTAGCAGATACCAAAAAATCACTGTAGCAGTTCGACCAATGGGTTCCAATGATGATACAACAATGGTATCATCAAACTCAAACCTTAATCCTCATTCAGTGAATGTTGCCCAGTCAGGTATGAAAACAAAATGTAGTGTTTTAGTTGTAAATTCTTTGAATAGTACTTGGTTAATTGATACTGGTGCATCAGATCACATGGTAAACGACTCTAGCATATTATCATCCATTACACCTTCAATCCAAACCTCTATATACACAGCAAATGGTGGTTCCTCTCCTGTAATTGGAGAAGGTTCCACTGACATATTTGAATCCCTGACATTAAACTATGCCCTTATTGTTCCTGCTCTAGAGTACTATCTTGTCTATCAGTAGGATCACTGTTGCACTTACACGTACCGTAATGTTTTAGCCTCAATTTTGTATTTTTCAGGACATAGTGACTCGGTAGATTCTTGGTAGTGGTATTAGAAAAGGCAATCTCTACTATTTGGACCTGACATAGTGGAGAGAAGAGAATTCATCAGGTGAATAAAATCGAAGGAATTGAAGAAGCAAAAGCTAATGTGTGGCTATGACATTGGCGACTGGGTCATCTCTCCTTCGGGTATCTTCAAAAATTAAATTCGTCGTTATTTTTAAATTGCAGTATTTCAGAGTTTAAGTGTGATATTTGTGAACTCACTAAGAGTCATCGTATTGCATACTCTCCAAATTTCAATAAAAGTTCAGAACCTTTTAGTATTACTCACACTAATGTATGGGGTCCTGTACATATTCCTTCATTGTCTGGAGCTCGTTATTTTGTGACTTTTATTGATGAGTGTACTCGTATGATGTGGGTATCCCTAATTACCCATAAAAGTGAAGTCTTTGAAGTATTTTAAAAAATTTATCAGATGGTTTTGACCCAATTCCAAAGGAGGATACAAGTGTATCAATCTAATAATGGAGGAGAATTTACTAGTAATGATATGTCGGAGTTCTTGACAAATAACGGTATTCGACATCAAACCTCTAATGTTTATACCCCACAGCAAAATGGGTTAGCTGAACGAATGAATAGACAACTGTTAGAAGTTGTTCGTACATCTCTTTTTAGAATGAATATGTCATTGAATTATTGGGGAGAAGCGTTAAAATCTGTTTGGGCAGTTTTTGAATAGCATGAAGGCATTTGGATACAGATAAAGTAATTATGATCATACCTTATTTATAAAACGGAAGTCAGGAAAGCTTACCGCTCTTATTGCTTATGTTGATGATATGGTTGTTACAAGAAATGACTCAGTAGAAATGGAGGCACTAAAGAACTGTTTGTCACGGGAATTTGAGATGAAGGATTTGGGACAGTTAAAATACTTCTTAGGCATTGAAGTTGCAAGATCAAGTCAAAGTATTTTTATGTCTCAACGAAAGTATATATTAAACCTTCTTGCAGAAATTGAGATGCTTGATTGCAAACCGGTAGATACACCGATTGAAGCGAATCATCACTTGGGAATGTTTTTCGACCAAGTTCCATGTGACAAAGGAAGGTACCAACGCTTAGTGGGAAGACTAATTTATCTCTCTTATACTCGACCGGATATTACATATGTCATTAGCGTCGTAAGTGAATTCATGCATAATCCAAGTGAAGAACATATGAAGGTGGTCTTTCGAATACTAAGATACTTGAAGAAATCTCTCGGAAAAAGTCTTTTATTCTGGAAAGGTGGTGATATGGAAGTAATGGGATACACCGATGCAGATTGGGCAGGAGATATGACGACCAGAAGGTCAACCTCAGGCTATTTTACGTTTGTATGTAGGAATTTGGTGACATTTAGAGCTAAGAAGCAAAATATTGTTGCTAGATTTAGTGCAGAATCTGAGTTTCGGGGTATGGCTCATGGAGTATGTGAACTACTATGGATACAGAATATATTGAAGGATCCTGGATTTAAACTCATGAAATCAATGGATCTACACTGTGACAATATAACAATGACTATGATTGCACACAATCCAATTCAACATGACCGTATGAAACATGCTGAAGTGGATCGGTTCTTTATCAGAGAAAATATTGACAAATTGTGTATATCTTTTTCATTCGTGAAGTCGGTAGATCAACTTGCAGATAAATAAATCGGAAAATGGAACAAATATGACGAAAATAACGACTGATACTTGTGTATATTTTTTCGACTCATAAATGTGTTGCAATTTTAACTAAAATCGACAGATATTATAACGTGGTTTACAGTCGTAATATTACAACACATTTCAAGTCGAAAACATAAAACTACTGCAAAAAGAACGACGCTTTTTTCGGCTAAAATGGAAGTCACTTTAGCAAAATAACGACTAACCTGCCCCATCGTTTTTAACTCGTTTTGGCCTACATACCTTTATAGCCATTGGACTTAGAACACCCTAAGTGGTTAAATAAGGACTGTAGCATCTAGTGGTTTGAATATCTATCTTGGCTAACTGAATATCATAAATATTAGATTATAAATAAGATTCATATGATAGTATGATTAGGAATCATTTAATTTTCTATTTTGTTCTAATTGACTATGATCTTCCATATATGCATGAAAATGTTTATCTTAGAACTACTATTGATTTAGATTTACATTTTGCATAACAGATGGCTGTGAAACTTAGGAGTACTTATTACCCTGAATTGATGCTCTCTGGGCCAACTAGCTCTCTTAGTGTACGGATGTTGAGATTTAGCTATATGACTAACTATATTAGAAATTCACCATTATCTTCAACCAGAGCTGCAGATGGAATATCTCCACAAGGTCTGTTTTCCTCTCGCTTAGTGAGTCCGTTTTCTTTTCCTTTTTAAAGGGTTCTCGCCTAGTCTACCTAACTAAGGCTCCTCGAAAAGGGGTGTTCCGGTGGACATGACTTGTGACTTGTGACACAAAACCCGTAGAATAGCTATTACTCATTACCCCTACTCTATAGACACGGACGAAACCCATGGAATAGCCAGCCATTTCCCATTACCACTACTCTCTAGACACGGACGAAACCCATATGGAATAGCCATTTCCCATTACCATTACTCTCTATACCATGCACTTGCGTACAGAGACCCGACCGCTACGGAAAACCTTGTTCTTCGTACGCAAGTTAGTGAGTCGGCACAAATTCCAATATCTAGACCTTGTAGGAGACCCGACCACTACGGGACCCTTCTTCTTCTTAGTGAGTCGGTCCAAAAGAGCTTCCAACGCTTTTTCGCGCAAATGGAACGATCCTAGCTTGTGACAATGCTTTGGTCTTCAGCTGATCATCAAGTTGCCAAAATTACTGACCCACTTGAATAATCTTTGGTTCTGTGATTTCAAGACTGTGGCAGAGTATAACTCGGCAATTTAAGGAGACCCGACCACTACGGGACCCTTCTTCTTCTTAGTGAGTCGGTCCAAAAGAGCTTCCAACGCTTTTTCGCGCAAATGGAACGATCCTAGCTTGTGACAATGCTTTGGTCTTCAGCTGATCATCAAGTTGCCAAAATTACTGATCCACTTGAATAATCTTTGGTTCTGTGATTTCAAGACTGTGGCAGAGTATAACTCGGCAATTTAAAAAGTCACCTCAACACTTTTACTAAGTTAGACAAAGTCTTCTTGATATAGATGATTCGGAAAATTTTATCTAAATTTTACATTTTCAGTACTGTTCCTGAAAAACAGTATGCGAAGATGAAATTTAAGGCGAATACGGATCTGATCCACGCATTGCTTATTACTGAGCAAGAAGGTAAACTGGTTAAGAAAAATAACAAATTGTACCCTCCAGGGAGGATACCAGCGTCCGAGATACACGTGGTCAGGTATGATGGCCAAGAAAACCATAGACGAGTTCATGGAAATGCAAAAGAAAGACATGGCGGGAGCCAGAAATTCCAGTGCCCTTAAAAGGGTAAAGATTTAAGAAAGTTGGTACTGGGAAAAAGATTAACAAGCCATATAAGGGATCTCCTTGTTTTAACTATGGTAGAGTATGACATTGTGTGTGGGATTCCAGGGTACCCAGAGCTGTCAAAAAAGATGGTGTCCAAACTTGTTCAACCACAGACTTCTTCGAGGATATTGACGCTCAGGAGTAGTCAGTAGAATTCTTTTATGGTATGAGTGATGTCACATTTGATAACACAGTCACAGTTTCTTTACTTTGGTTCTAGTCGTAGATTTTTTTCTTTCATACTTTTCCCTTATTATGTTGAGAGCAAATCAGATGATGTAGATGGGAATTACCAAAAGAAGGTAAAATAAAATGTTGTGATGGTGCTGCTATTGGAAATCCAAGTCGAGCAGGAATTGGAGCTATATTCAAACACTGGGAAGGAAATGTAATAGGCACTCTCAGCAAAGCCATATACACATCAACAAACTACAAAGCAGAGATAGAAGCAATTACTTAAGAAGTAGATAAAGTAGTTCAAAGAGACTATTAAAGATTGTGGGTTGTTTTAGACTCAAAAGCAGCCATTTAGGCCTTTAAAACTAGAAACATACCATGGAGAATCAAAACACAACGGAGTATTCTAGAAGACAAAATAGAGAACATCAGATTCAGTTACACATTCAGTGAATGCAACTTTTCTACAGATCAACTAGCAAAAATAGAAAGCCGACATCTTAGACCTTTTGAATAATGGACAAACAACAGACAAGATTACATGATCAAGATTGAAGATAATGCAACTGAATATTACAGATTTGAGAACTAATATGATGTATTTTATTTTTTCTTTGGGCTTCCCTGGTATTGGCACATGATTAGTAGAGCTAGGAATGTCATCCTATTTGGGATATCTAGTTACTACAAGTGATACTGTCTGGTCCCTTTTCATGTACTTTTCCTTTTATCATTAGTATATACTTATCCTTTTCAAAAAAATCAAGTGATGTAGTTTTAATAAGGCTTGCGACATACATTTCTGTATTATATCTATGAGATATTTTTATTTCCGTTCTATAGATTATGTTAGAATTATTGCTTGAGATATTAGTTAATTCTGTTGTATGATAGTTAATATGTTATATAGAGGTTGCCCATAGATCTTTCTGCTTATCGAGCACTATTTGATAATCGTATGAGTAGCGACAACTGTCTGGTCTGGCAGACAGTGGTACCACGCATTCTATCCTGCGAGAAAAAAAATATTTTTTTGTCTTTTACCACATGCATCGGTGATGTCATGACTAACACTAGCACAACCAGTATGTACCATACTAGGTATCCAGTCTGCTTTGTACGCTAATATATCTAGCCGAAACTCAATAAGCTTTAAGGATATGCATGATAACGGTTATCTGGAAAAAAACAATTGGAGAAAATGCCAATCAGGTTTTGTGCATTACCTCCACGTCTAAGAGTCAGAAGACAATATTAGAATGGTGTCAAATACACCCCTTGGGGCTATATTCCGCTGACATTCAAAATTTTGAGACCTATACGATAACGAATTTTTCTCCGTTACAAGAAGAAACATTCAAATTATGGCATGATCGTCTAAGATATGCGGGTTCTCGGATGATGAAGAAGATTATTGATAATACCTCAGGATAATCTTTAACTGGAGACAAGATCCGAGTACTGCAAGATTGTCCTTCTAATACTTGCCCTCAAGGAAAGTTTATTGTCTGTCCTAGCATGACTTAGCATTTTTCTATTTGAATGTTTGCATGTTATAGACTAGGAACATAATGTTTGTACTGCCAATAGAATAAATGTTGAGCATCCAATACCCCATATTCATAGCTAGAACGGAGAACTAATCAAGTGATTGCAATTAATCGCTAGGCCACTGTTACAATCAAAGCTTCCATAGCTTCCAGATATCAATATTTCAATAAGTGAGTGTTCAACATCCGAATGATTAGCGGCACCGGGGTTGAAGATGAGAGTCCCTTGTGATTTTTGTTCTCCAAAATTTCTTAATCTCTTTGATTATGTGTTCTTAGATCCAACAGTGATCTCCTATCATTGTTACTGTCTCGATTTTCCTTTTTCTAACTATCTCATTTTCATTTTTTTGCTCTCATTTAGGGATCTGCCTAGATTTAAATTTTGGTTTTGATTTTCTGATTAGGGAGATCAATACCTGGGGGACCCCAATACCTGTTGTGGATTTGACTTGATCTTATCATGTATATTTTCTGGACAGCATGAGAATATGTGAAATCTTTGATAGTTTGATTTGGGGAAGCTTTATAAGCAAGGATATTTTTTCCTAACGGCAATGAGTAATCAAAAATATTTATTAGGTTTTATATTTTTGGAATGGTAAGAAGTGGGGGCCACCTAAGAAGACAAATTGACAAACTGTCTCTGTTACAGTATAATCCCCATCATTCATCTCAAAAGAGGTTGAGGTAAATCATGATCTCTCTTTTTCTTACTCACTTTCTTCCTCCTCGATGAGCGAAGTGCAGAGACTTTATACTCCAATTTGAGATTGGTATTGATTTACAAGGGACTTAAATCAGTTGAAATTGTCATATCTCAAGAGCCCATGAATCCCCTTTTGGGTATTCATCAGTAATGGTGGAAATGTATAGAAGAAGCTGAAACATCAATTTTTGGAGTTTGTTTCATTTAATGTCTAGAGCAGGTGTCAACATTTTCTCATGGTTATCCGGCGTCAGTGAGTGCACGAGGATCGACTATAGCTGGACAGAGTGACTTTGAACAGGCAAGTGGGTTTCTAACTCTTTGTTCTAAAAAGTCAAGTCTATGCCTTTTATAGAGTATGAAAAACTAGTAAGAATGTTTTCCTAAAGAAAACGGGACTTCTATTCGAATAGACTATTCTCTATTCGAATAGAGCTGGAAAGATTCCTTCTATTCGAATAGGACTTTGGCCTATTCGAATAATTCACCTCAGGGTGATTTTAAGTTTGGAAAGATTTCTTCTATTCGAATAAGATTTTGTCATATTCGAATAACTCACCTCAGAGTGATTTCAAGCTTGATCCTATTCGAATAGGAATTGTCTCTGTTCGAATAGAGCCCGTGTGTTTCAGTTTCGTTATTTAAGACATACTTACCTTTTTTTTTTAAATTCACTTCTTGAAAACCTATATTTTTAAGGGCTTGCTTTTGAGAGTAAGAGAGATCTTCTTTGAGCGATTCAAGAGAGAATCAAATCACTTTAATCTTGAATCAATCTATTGATTAAGAAACCCTAGCCATGAATTAAAGAACTTGAGCGATTCAAGACTTGGAGCTTCGACGAGAGATTGAAGCGAGGCGTTGCGAAAATGTGGGATTGATTGCAAGAAGATTATTCGGAAGAGAGATGACCATGAGAGGTGCTTATCGAGTCTGTAAGTGATTAAATTCTTGAAGTTCTTTTTAATATAGTGGATTGTTTAGTTGTCGGGGAATCGACAACGACCTGTGGGTTTTTCTCCTGAGAAAGATTTTCCCACAGGGTTAAAAATCGTTGCATGCTTCTTTAATTTCCAACTACTTGTCTGACATTAGATAATTGGATTAACTTGATTTAAGTTTATCTTAGACCATTAATTCAGAGAAATTAGGACCTGACAATTTAGACCTAAAACAATTGAAATTGATTAGTCTCAAGCGTCTAGGAATTTCAGAAGCAATCAACATCCACGTGCGATCAATATATATATGCCCCAATTTTCACAACCGAAACCCACTATCCCTCCTAGAATATCCTTATTTCTAAAGGTAGAGATGGTGAAAAAATAAATCATAATAGATGAGTCCCAATCCCAATTTGTGAATTTAGAAGAACTACTCAGTGATGCAATCGAGATTTGTAATTGTAGTTTTTGCACCACTTTTCTTTTTTGAATTTTTGAAAGATGGTTGTTCTTTGAGAACATTTACTTTGGGAGAGAAGGTTAATTTTCTTTGGGTCCCACTCCTTGCCATTCCAAAAATATAAAACATAATAAATATTTTTGGTACGGGGAGACCCACTTTTTATGAGATTCAAAATCAGATTAATTCTACTTGGGGCCTTGGTGATATATATGCTAATTTTTGGTATGTTGGAGCTAAAAATGTGACGATGAAGCTGACCTTTAAAAGTGATGTCACCAAAGCACTTGCTAGGGAAACAAACAGAATCAAGGAGTCTTTTTACAAGGTGAGCAAATGGTCTCTTGGTTTTGATCTTGTTAAGGATTCAAAGCATGCCGCTGTTTGGGTAATTTACCTAATCTAAAGCTATGTTTTTTTAATCCTGGATGGCTTAAACAAATTGTCTCACCCATTAGGACATATCTAAGGCCAGACCAAGAAACTCTTAATATTACTTGACCTTCAATGGCTAGAGTTTGTATTGAACTAGATCTTATGGTAGGGAAGCCTGATGAAGTTTGGATCCCATTATTGAGCAATACTGGAATCTGGCAGTCTGTGATTTATGAGAGAGTCTCCAGGTTTTGTGTGAATTATTGTTTACAAGGACATGGTGTTAAGGCCTACATCAAAGTTAAGCCCATTGTGATTTCTGATAATGAGAATATGCTGGACAAGAAAGAACAAGTTGAGAGAGTACCAGAAAAATTTAAGGAGAAGGCTGTGATGAAACAAAAATATGTCCCAAAGGTGAGCCAGGCTACTGTAGTAAATGAGGTACCAGAGAAGACTACAATAGTTGAACAGATTGAGTGCAGTGCAGACATGGAGGAACAAAATGCAGTTGCTGCCATAGTGACTCCGAAACTACAGGTTCAGAGTAGAATATAGATTTGGCCAATGTGGACTCAACTGAGAATAGAAAATGAGTTTGATGAAGATGTTGAAGTGTTAGAGACTGTGGTGACTGAGCAATTAGCAGTGAAGACTCCTGAACCAAAATGTAAGCCTACTTTTGTGCCCTTAAGTGACAAGACAAGGGCCAACTCTGTAAAATTATTAGCTAGTGTTTAATGTCTACTCCACTATTAGAGCATGGGTAGCAGGATAGCTATCCAAATTAATTAAAATTTGATTTTTCAGGCTAGGTATTGCTCAAATTTAGAAAATTTCGAGAAAATCAGCAGCGATCTGCAGCGACCCGGTGTCAGTGTGCCCGCATAAATAAACTATAAAAAAATATTTTTAAAAAATATTTTGATTTTTTTAATATATAACATGCGCCAATTGAATTGGCGCTGTTATTTTATATTTGATTTATATATTTGTGTTTTTAGTAAATAAAAATAAAATAAAAATATTTGTGCGCCTATTGAATTGGCGCAGTGTATATATTTTTATATTTTTTATTATTAAAAAAAATATTTAAAATGTTGGCGTCAATTGAATTGGCGCACAATTATTATTATTTATTATTTTTTTTATTAAAATATATATATATATATATTAAAAATAATAAAATAAAATATTAAAAACTGACATCCATCCTCACCCTGAAAAAAACAATTTTTTTAGCTCTACTACATGTCATATTTTTCTTGAATTTGTGCCTACGTGGCTTGCTAACTTAGCGAGGCTGCTGCCCATGCTCTTAGTTTGGAACTGTTACAATAAAACTATATAACATCTCAAGATTTTAATAAAAAAAACATAATATATCTATTATTGCTTTACTGGAACCTTTTTTGGATGTTGCACAACTACCTTGTTTTGGAAAAATGTTGAAGTGCGATTTTTTTCTTATCTAATGATAGTTATGGGGGTAAAATCTAGTTTTTGTGGAAGGCTGGTTTTGAATTGTTTGGTGTGATGCCTCTAATCAACTACTGCATTGCAATATATCTTGTCATAGTTGGAGTGTGTTGGTGACTTTTGTGTGGGCAAAGTGTGAAAGTGTTGACAGCTAGAAGACCTTTATGGGATGACCTAACTTGGCTTTGAAGTAATATAAACTCTCCTTGGCTAGTGGCTAGGGATTTTAATGCTATTAGATATAATACCGAGAAGGTTGGCAGAAGTCTAGGTAATCCAGCTCCATGAGAGAATTTGAATATATGATACAGTCTTTTGGTTTTCTAGAAAGTAACTATATGGATAGGGGTTTCACTAATGCTTCTTTTGTGACTCTTTTCCCACCACATCAGATGCAACATTTAGACATGGTCTATTTAGATCATGCTCCTTAGCTATTTTCTTTTAAAGATGACTTATACTCAGGTCCTAGAGCATTCAAGTTTCTCAAGATTTGAAGTCTACACGTGGATTTCAAAGCTTTTGTTGCACAGAACTGGCCGGATGGAGTATATGGAAACTGTTCAAGTTCATTTGGGTACAAGGTGAAGAAAATCAGAGGTGCCCTAAGGGTCTGAAACCTAAATGTTTTTGGCAATGTTACAAAAAGCCGAAATGTGCTAAGAGACAAAATTACTAGACTGGATATTTAGTTGATATCAGGATGGGTGATACTCTTGGAGGGGAACTGAATGGTGTAAAACAATAGTATGCAAATATGTTACATAAAGAAGAGGTTCTATGGAGGGAGAACTCAAGGATCAAATGGCTTCATGAGAGAGATGATAACACTAGGTTTTTCACAATGTTAGTCAAGTTAATAGAAAAGTCTCAAAATTTACAAACTATGTGCTACTTAATGGGATTCCTACACAAAACTTGGGAGATACATGAGCTAGCTATCAGTTATTGTAAAGCACTACTTACAGTACAACCCAAACCTTACCGTCTCAACGCTCCCATTATCACCTCCTTAGCCCACCTCACACCTCTCTCTCCATACAATCCATACTGTAGTAGCCTACTCGTAGCCTTCGAACAGACAGCCGAAGTCCACTTCATAGCCTACTCGAATATATCGATGCCCTCTCAACCCATAAACAAGGCTCCTCAAAGATCTCCCAGAGACGAACCTTCGACACCGAACAGAACTTCGAGAACGGATCAGTACATTGCAGCAGACATCCTTCGATCATATCTACATACGGTCGAAGTATGATAAGACAGATAGCGAGCTCACTGGACAGAACTTCGAGAACGGATCAGTACATTGCAGCAGACATCCTTCGACCATATCTACATACGGTCGAAGTATGATAAGACAAACAACCAGCTCACCAGACAGAACTTCGAGAACGGATTAGTACATTGCAGCAGACATCCTTCGACCATATCTACATACGGTCGAAGTATGATAAGACAGACAACCAGTTCACCGGACAAAACTTTGAGAATGAATTAACGTCCCAGTAGCAGATATCCTTCGACCTCACTATCACGCGGTCGAAGCAAGATAAGACAGACAACTATCTCATCAGTTAAGACAACGCATTGATTGGCCTGTGCATCTACAGTGACAAGCCCAACCACCGCGCCGTTCAGAGCCATCACCAATAAATGCAGCAGTAACAGTACCGACAAGACTGGCGTCAGTCACTCGCCAGATTTTTTGACAACATAATCATGTAAACCGGACCCATGCCTGGTGACTCTGCTCCCTATACTTTTATAAATAGAGGAGAGGGTAAACCAGACGGGGGTTAGAAAAATCTCTTCCGGCCTTTACATCTTTACCTTCGACCACCCATAAAACTTGTACTCGAACCCCCTAATTTACTCTTCAGTAATATAATCTGTCTTAAAAATCCTTATCAGAGGTCGTACAGAGTCACATTCGGGCCTCTACGCAAGTATTTGCCTTTAGTTTATCTTATCATTGGCCAATTGCTTGTTCCCTTTGATTGAGGATTGAGTTCACTTTGTAAGAACCAACTCCCCGTCCGAACGGAGTTAGTTCCCTACAATTGGCGCCGTCTGTGCTTCCCACCCTACCACTCACCCTCCCTTGTTCCCATCCCCTTGTTTTCCACACCAGCAGATCATCCCCAATGACACCCACACGCCGTTCCAACTCCACCCAGGCTGAAAATTCCATCGACAGAGTTGTTGCTCAAATAACATTACTATCTCAACAAGTTGCTCAGGAAGAGGAGCACCACCAGAACCAACTGAATCGGGAACGAGAAAGCCATCGTTTGCCATTGGAAACAGAGCGAAATTGCCGTTTGGATGACAAAACTGACAAAACAGAACAATAGATGAGCTGCGCAACACCGTCCGAGAGCTGCAAAGATTACAGCCCTTGGAACCTGCTCGTCCGTCCCAGGCACCCGACCCATCGCGCATTTTTGCCCGCACCCGCCTTGACCCTCCTCCAAACCTCGAGCTACCCCTAGCTAACACTAAGGTCAAAGGTATTCCCCGTACTATTCCCCCAACCGGCTCTATCCACCTCGGGATTTACCCCACCGAAGACTCTTTTGACTCAATCCTTCGTTCCTCTAGACAACCTACACGCTGTCCTGCTCGAGAATGGCTCGGGGAACACAGTGCTGACTTTATACCACATACTCAACCTCACGACCTTCGACTCTACCAATCTCCCCCTCATCCTCCATACGTTACACAGTAGGAATTTGACCACAAAATACAACCATTCATCTGTGTTACCGCGAGTCCAGCTACAAACTCCTAGAGTCGCCTCAATAACCCAATTTGCCCTAAACTTTTGGACATCAAAATACCCTATAACTTTCGCACTCCCAAACTCAGCAAATATCGCAATACAAACCTTAAATCCTGCATCCTCAAATTCCAAAATACCCTGAGCCTCTACTCTACGGCTGACTATCTTTTATGTCGCCTTTTTCCAATGAGCCTTACCGATAACCCCCTTCGATGGTACTACAACCTCCCAGTTCGCCTTCAACAAAGATAGAGAGGTCAGAGTTGACGCTCTTTTCAATTTCAGAAAGTCTGGCAATGAGGTCCTCGAAGCCTTTACCCGTAGATTCCTCGATGAATCTCGTAAAATTAAAAACCTCGACTGCTCGAATGCTATTTTGGCCTACTCGAATGCTCTGCCCGATCACAGCCGAGTAAAAGAACATCTCGCTCTCCACAAACCCAAAACACTTGAAGAAATGCTCTCGAAAGTCAACGGCTATATCGACCTTGAGCTCCTTCAAGAGTCCCGCAAACAGAGCCAGCCTTCGCAAACAGTAACTTTCAATAAACCTTGGCAACATACCCACTATGACCCCACACCCCTGATCGCTCTTGTCTCACAGGAGACTGAGAGCCGCAAACTCCCCATGATTTATTACAGCACCGAAGCGCGCAAGAAGCAACTAAAGCCTATTTTACCTACACTTACTGCTCCCCTCAGCACCCTTCTATCACACATACAGGCAGACCCCATTTGGAGCGTTCCTTTCCCCATCGAAGTCCTACCAGGCAAATCTTTCTGCGCCAATCACAAATGTAATTATCATCATATCAATAAATGTTTAGCCCTTCAACGCTCTCTCAAACTTATCTTCAGAGCAGGACGTTTGCACCAATATATTATCGACCTACCAAGCTACCTTGATGGGTCTTACCTCAAATCCTTATCCACCCCTACTACTGACCCAACCGAGGTACACATCTACGGAGTCAAGTTCATCGAAGTCAACAGTATAGACAGTCGACTCTCCAAGAGCAAACGAAAGCACGTAGAAGAATGTTACAAGCTCACCTATTAGGAGAAATTCCCCACCCTCTTGCCAGAAACTAGTCGTCACCCTCGACTCGAAGGCATCTCTTTCATCGACTGCGATACGTCACACGTCCATTTTCTCCATTCCGATCCATTAGTCATCATGATTAAGATCGAGAACCTCGTTCTCCATACAATGCTCATAGATACTGGGAGCACAGCTGACGCCCTATTTCTCCAAACAGTCCAAGCCATGAAGAAAACAGACCTTATAACCGCAGCTAACGTCGAGCTAAAAGGTTTCAATGGATCAGCAGAAGTTACTATTGGCCGCATCAGTCTACCCGTCACTACAGGTCCCATTACCCTTTAAGCCAACTTCATAGTCATTAACCAGAAGTCTGAATACTTTGGTATACTCAAACGAGATTGGCTTCACGGCATACGAGCTATACCTTCGACCTATCATCAGACCCTTCGATTCGGCAATCACGAGGGTACTTGGAACTTGAAAGGCTCTCAACGCCTTGCCCGCTCATGCGAGCACCCAGAGATCGACCAAACACGAAAACTTGTCAACCGCCCATAGCAATCACAACATATTCATATACCTACAACTTTGACACCACATAACCCATTAAACCCACTGTTTATATCGAACTCGATGGTCCTGGTCGGGGTACATTTATTGGAACCCTCCTTAACGAGTCAGAACACCTCAAACTTTCCGAGTTCCTTCGAGCAAACAAAGATATCTTCGCCTGGACATTTCAGGAGATGCCCGACGTCAACCCCAACCTGGCGTGCCATCGCCTTGATCTCATCCTCTATTCTTCAGTAGTAAAGCAAAAGAAACGTACATTGGCACCATGACTTCGAGAAGCTGTAAACCTTGAAATTGATAAACTCATAGCCGTTGGATTTATCAGAGAAGTGAAGTATGCAGACTGGATATTAAACATCGTGGCAATACTAAAGAAGAATGACAAAATCAGAATCTGCGTCGACTTCACTGACCTCAACAAGCATACACCGAAGGACAGTTTCCCCCTCCCAACTATCTCAGCACTCCTCGACGCCACCGCTGGACACGAACGCCTATCTATGATGGACGCGGCTTCGGGTTACAATCAGGTACCCTTCCTCCCTGAAGTTTAACTTAAAACTGCATTTATAACCAAACAAGGCCTTTACTATTTCAATGTTATGCCATTCGGCCTTAAAAATGCCGGTGCCACCAACCAACGCCTCGTTACAACTATGTTCAAACCCATGCTTGGCAAGTCAGTCGAAGTCTATATCGATGACATGTTATACAAAAGACTTCATAAAAATACTCATATCCAAGACCTAACAAAAATCTTCTCAATACTTCGCACGTACAATATGAAACTCAACCCAGATAAGTGACAATTTGGCGTGTCATTCAGAAAATATTTGGGTCACCTTATCAGTAAACCCAGGATAGAGATGGATTCCACCCACATTCGAGCCCTTATAAACATGCCTTCACCCCGAACAAAGAAAGACGTCCAAAAAGTAGTTGGCAGGATAACAGCCCTTAACCGTTTCATTTCAAAATCATCTGACCGTTGTGCTTGGCTTTTTTCCCTCTTGCGCGATCAGGGTGCCCACAAAATAAAAAGAAAAACAACCCTGAGATCAATTGGACCCCTGAGTGCGAACAAGACTTCCTTGAACTTAAAACTTATCTTGGTTGTCCACCTATTATCAGCACCCCGATCGAATGCGAGACACTCTCTTTATACCACGCTATTACAAAAACTTCTATCAGTTCAGTGCTCATTCGACTTGATTCCCATATCGAAAAACCTGTATATTTCATCAACAAAACCCTCGCCCCTGCAGAGACCCGGTATTCAAAACTCGAACTTTTACTCCTCGCACTTATCTATTCAGCCTATAAACTCAGACCATATTTTTAGGCTCATCCCATTCGTGTAATTACCAGTTCCCCCCTTCGAGAAGTACTCAGCAAAATAGAAAAATCCAGACGAGTGCAACAGTGGTCTGTATACCTTGGCAAACACGACATTACCTTCGAGAAACAAATGTCCCAGAAAGGTCAAGCAGTAGCAAATTTTCTAGCCGACTTTCTGGTCGAAGATGTAGATTGGGAAGAACACGAAGATGATCTCGTAAACTATCAACCCGAAGAAGTAGATTTGTGGGACCCTCTCACTGGTTAGCATTTATTCACAGACAGATTAGCAGGACCTAATGGCTCAGGAATTGGTATTGTTCTAGTAACACCTACTAATGATTGCATAGAGAAAGCCGTCAAACTTGCCTTCAAATGTTCTAATAACGAAGCAGAGTATGAAGCCTTGATCCATGGCCTCGACCTCGCACTCGACCTCGACATCCCCAAACTTGCAGTCTTCACAGATTCTCAACTTATTCAGAGACACTACACAGGAGAAAACCAAGCTAATGGTCACATGACCGATTACGCCCTCTTTGTGCGACAACGAATGGACCTGTTCCCCAAAAAATCTACAATCTCACATTACCCTCAGGGAGAAAATCGACATGCAGATGCCCTCGCCTACATAGCAGCTATGCTCAACCACTCAGAGTCGCAGACACTCCATATCGAAGTACTCGAACGCCCAAGTATCGATTAGATGGAAATCAACACCATCAATACTGGGGGCGAGAGTCATGATTCCGATGATTGGCAGAAACCGTTCCCCTACTATTTCAATAATGTTACTCTCTCAGATGATCCCAAAGCCAAACGTTCTATCCTGGAAAATTACCGCAGATATATCATCCACAAAAACCAATTACATCACAAATCCCCAAATGACGTCCTCCTTCGATGCGTATCCCAAACTGAACCCTCTTAGATCTTAGCCGAAATTTACGAAGGAACCTGTGGTGTTCATACTACAGGTCATTCTATGGCCCTTCCAGCTGTTACCCAAGGATTATTTTGGCCCGATATGAAGAAACAAGCTTCAGACTATGCAAAACAATGTGACAAATGCCAGCGTCATGCCCACAAAATCCATTGCCCCTAGAAACCTCCATGTCAGCCAAGTTTCCTGGCCATTCAAAAGATGGGCCATTGATCTCATTGGACCCTTCCCAAAAGCCTCAGGTAGTAGAAAAAACATCCTTGTCGCAACCGACTACTTTACTAAATGGGCCGAAGTTGTTCCTCTATGCCAAACCAGAGAAGAAGAAGTTATCAAATTCTTATGAGAAAATATCATCACTCGCTTCGGCTGCCCCCATATGATCCGATTCGACAACGGTCCCCAGTTTGTTGGAAGCAAAGTTAGAAACTTCCTCAAAGAACTCAACATCATTCTCTCACCATCAACACCTTACTATCCTTAGGACAACGGTCAAATCGAAGCAGTCAACATAACAATGGTCGACGGTCTTAAGAAGAGAGGCGATGCAAAGAAAGGACGATGGGTATAAGAGTTACAACGCGTCCTCTAGGCTTATCGCACAATACCAAGAAAATCTGCAGGATGCACCCCCTTCCTCCTGACATATGGGACCGAAGCTGTGTTACCAACTCAATTCGTAGTACCCACCCGAGACCCTAACCTCCCAGATGAAGATAATGAGTCCGAACTTGTATACAACATGTTATGGATTGACGAGACCAGAGACCGAGCTATCGCCAACCATGGCCGCTACCACATTTCACTTCAAAAATCCTATAACAAGAGAGTTCGGCCAAGAAGTTTCAACATAGGGGATCTAGTACTTCGACATGTCAATCAATCTTCGAAACCTCAGAATGCTTGCAAGCTAGCCGAATCTAGGGAAGGACCCTACATCGTCTATGATAAAACAGACAAGGGTTCCTATTACCTAATGGCGGAAGACGAAGAGCCCCTACCACACCCCTGGAATACAATGTAATTGGCCTCATACGACAGGCTATATCTAAAATTATGTACAACTGATGTAACCCAGAATATTCAATAAAAAAGTTGTTCCATTCCGACTTTGTCTATTATTTTATTTTTTAATTTTTGGCTGAACCTAGGTACCATGTCCACCCTCGCCCCGACTAATACTTGGGGACGACCCTAAATTGTTCCAAGTCTCCAATTTTAAGCAAACTCGAGGGGCAAGGAAGGTCGAAAGACCGGACCCTCGGGGATGCATTGGGGGCGATCAGATATTGCTTAGCTGTGGCTTAAGCCTTCGAAGTCCAGTTCTCTTCCTGGTTGAACCTAGGTATCATGTCCACCCTCGCCTCGACTGATACTTGGGGGCGACCTTGAATTGCTCAAGTCTCCAATTTTGAGCAAACTCGAGGGGCAAGGAAGGTCGAAAGATCAAACCCTCGGGGATGCATTGGGGGCGATCATATATTCTTCATCCAGGCTCTGAAGCCATCGAAGTCCAGCCTTTTTCTTGGTTTACCCCGGGTATCACGTCCACCCTTGCCCTGACTGATACTTGGGGGCGACCTTGAATTGCTCAAGTTTCCAGCATTCGAGCAAACTCGAAGGGCAAGGATGGTCGAACGACCGGACCCTCAGGAATGCGTTAGAGGCGATCAGTTAATTCTTGGGTTTCCTATAGGTATCACGTCCCCTCAGCCCGACTGATACTCAGAGGCGACCTGGAAGTTGTTCAAAATTTCAACATCGTTGTGGCTTCGGCCTTCGATGCCCAGTAGAACATTCAGAGTTCGATCTATATATCTCTGATACTCTTCAGGCTTTGATTACACTACCGTCAATCAAACAGATCAACTTCCTATTTTAAACAGATCAAATGTCTACCTCAAAAATACAAAAGCACTCGCTAACGCCATCAAATGCAGAGAACACTCAATATATTACCTGTCAGAAGAAACAGTTACAGTATAATTCAAAAATCAATCAGCAAGAGTCCAAAAACAAGGAAAATCAACAACATGTGCATTTAAATTACAGCAATTCAAGATCAGACTACAATAGCATAATTTATCAGCAAATCAGATTCCAAGTCAGAAGCTCATAATTAGTATGTTCAGGAAACAAGCATCAATATGTTCAGCATCAACCGCAGAAGTTCAACAGATAACGAAAGCAAAAAAATAAACCCCCCCTACTGAGTTCCAATACCAACAGAAAACTACAAACATCGTTTACAATATTACAACTTAACATCATAACCAGCAGAAGAAGACATGCGAATCCTACCTCAAAATACCTTACGTGGGCATGGTTGTACCCTCTGGATCCACAGTCGCCCCAACACCACCAACCTCAGCAACCTCATGCAACCCTTCGTTCAGACCATAAGCAGTTCCACCAATGGGTGCTACACGAAGAGCACTCTCAACATCACCCCCAATACCCCCAAGTGCTTCCTCAACAACGTTCACCTCCCCTCCCTTCATCTGTAAATTATCCTCCTCCAGAAGTCCCAGAGAAACAGGTTAAGGCTGCAACGTATCGACATCATACCCCATACTATCGAAAAACTTTTTCAACCTCACATTCTCCATGCATTCCTTATCATACTGCCCCTGGAAATCTACCTTTTGTTCTGCTTTCGCCTTCTCACACGCCTTCAGCTTCGCCGACCACTCTCACTCCAACCTTGGCCGCTGTTGCTCGAGCCTCTCATCATAAGAGTCAGTAAGCACATCTATATCTTGCTTCAGCTTCCTGACTTGAGATACCCATGATGCCTCCTTCCCACGAGACAGATCTAAATTTTCCTTTGATTGTCGCAGCTTCGCCTTCACCGACTTCATCGCCTTGTTACAAGTCTCTACCCAGACTTCCGTCTGCTTAATATACTCAAGTTATTAGTGAACCTTGAAACTCGAACAATTTGCAAAAAACTTCAAATTTTTAATACACAAAGCTATATATAGTTACCTGAGACATGTGCTTATTTATCTCATTCGAAGCTTCGTCAGGGTCATCCTCCCAGAGCTCGACCATCGATGCCTGCTTTGCCACAGCCTGCTCCCGTCGCTCAGCTTCCATTATTTCTTCATCTTCCTCCATTGTATCATCCTCCCCAAGTACCTTACGTCTCTTACGTTAAATAACCTTGGATTGTTGCACCTAAGGGGCTTCGGGCGCTACTCGACCCTTCCTTTTCTCGGTTTGAGAAAAAACCTGTTTTGCTTTCATCATCGAAGCCTCCCCGACCCCCTTCGGACACTGGCGCCGCTTGCTTCGCACCCTTCCGTGACCTTAGCACAAACTGGTAATTCCTCGACAACTCTTCCCCTCTCATTTCTTTTTTCTCTTTCGAAACACCTACCCCTCTTTTTCTCTTCGATCGCTTCAGCGTAGCGGGTACATCTCGAAGCTGGGAATCAACCTTTTTTCTCCTATGCCTCTTGATCTTGAGACTATCAAACACTGAATTTACCCAGTCTTCACTAGCCTGGAGCGAAGTATCAATGTAATTCACTGGATTATCCTAAGACAAACTTTTTGGACCTGCAGAAATAAAGTAAAAACACAGTTATCACTTATTTCAGAAGCACATCAACAACAAACCTTCGACAGCAAACTTACTTTCCTTAAATACCCTATGATGTAATTTGTATGGGTCATCGTTATCTATATTCTCGTAATTACCCCTTACTATCAGTAAATCTTTATTCCACCCCCGGCCTGTTGAGCACAGATCAAAGAACTAAGGCTTCTCTGGGTGACATTGGATGTGATATGTCCCCAGGTTTTGACTAGCCTTCCTCGAATAAAAGGTGATAATGTCGAACCATTTAATTAAACCTCGACCCTCACCAACCAATTTCACATTCATCCTCTCTATCACCCTCATCATCTCATAAAAATTACCATTCATCTGCACCGGAGCTATCCCCCAGAAATTCAGCACTTCTTTCACCAGTCGCCGAAGAAGTAGCTTCAGTCCCAATCGAATTTGACCCCTATAAGCCATAATCCCTTCCCCAGGGTCCGATATGAAAGTCAACTTTGTCCCCGCCACACTCAGTTGCACCCCTACCTTCGAGAGTTCTAATTTTGCGGCAAACTGATCTAACCTAACCCTATGTTTTGCCGAAACGGCATCCTCGATTACATCCGACTCAGTCGAATCCTCGTTATCACCCCCTTGCACCTTATCCCCCTCCCCACTACCCGAAGGTTTTACACCACATCCCTTCCCCCATACTGTTTCCTCTTCATCACTATCTTCGGTCACTATAGTCCTTCGACGTTTCGTGACCGCATCATCTCCAGCCGGCAGAATCATTGATAACTGGGCCTCGGTCACCACATCTAACGCCTCTAAATCGCTACCTTCTCCCATTGGGTCTCGACCAGACGTACTAGCTTCGATCTCGTTAACCTTTTCATCCACCAATCCCCGCCTCGAAGCTCGACGGTTATGCATTTTTTACATACAGAAGAAGAGGCACGCAATTTGGGTGGAAAATTCGGCAATCCCGTGTCTATCACCCTTATCCCATCTATCCCCTCCAGATATTTCTCCTACCACAAATATCAGACACAATAACTCCCCCAAAACAAAAAACCCTCACCAAATTTCTGACTGGGTCGAAACCCAGTTCTAACAAGCCTCCATACTCCCAAAAATAACCTCTTCACTCCAAATGCAAAATCTCCTACCCACCCCTTCAAATAGAGTAAACATGGCAAAGATCAAGTGAGTTACCAGCGGTTGGCAACCCTCTTCTTGAACGAGCAAGATCAAACTAGCAAAAGAAGCAACAACCCCCACGTTCGAAATCACGTATGTTATCTTCTCCCAATCTTTTGACTTTTACCACAAGATAGCACAGTAATCACTCTTCTCTCACTTATATATCATTCAAAAAAATTAAACCGCCTCGATTTGCTCACCACTATCATTACCACGACCCCACTACCCTAGTTTTTTGGCTCCAATGTCATTTGACACTTTACCCCTCGCACTTCCCACGTGCGCACAACGCCCTTACTACCATCTGCTCGTAAAACCTAAAGTTCTCGAACCCTTTTTCTCCCTTACTCGAAGCCAAATAAACCAGTCCAAATAGCCAATCATTACCTTCTTTTGGTAATACGAGAAAAACAACATCATTACCTTTTGCACACTGCCCCAGGCGCTCGTACAAGTCTGACCGACCAGCCGTCTGGGCTGTCAGAGCAGCTAGTCAAATCAAACTCAATCTTCGACACATTCCTGCACTAGAGTACTCGACCATTTCACGCCTCGAACAATCATCAGCATCTAGCCTTAACAAAATTCATTTTAATATATTGGCCTTCGACATTCAGCACGCCCCTTAACTCAAAAGTTTCGAACCTTTGACCAAATACAGTCGAAAGTTCGACCTGTCAAAAACCTCAGGCCTGCAAATAAATTTTTCAGCTTCGCCACAGTTTACTTTTCCCTTTAACAAAACCATTTTTATCTTCGAACAACACAAACTACATATTTCGACAAACTGTATCATCCATTCCATATCAGACTTTATTACTATTACCCACAGTTCGACAACACGAGTTATTCAAAGAAATCATTTTCATTCAAAAAGTAGCTAACATTTCAACCCTCTTACAAAACAACACACAAGAGACAACGAAAACAAAAAAAAGAAAGCAACAACACAATCATATTTAAGAGGACCCTAGTTATTAGCAGGCTACTCCACTTCGACAACGGCCGCAGCATCTGTATCCTCTTGGTCAACAATATTCTCTGCGAACCCCTCAAGGAGAGATATCCGATGACTGGGGAATGGCCCTATCATCTGTAATATCCCCCACCAGTATGCGAATGACATCTCAAGAATTGGAGCTCTAGGTTCCACCTCAAAAATATTCGGCATTTCTGCGCCAATGTCCTCTTCCAGGCCAAACTGCCATCACAGCCCCTGCACGGCCTCCCGTATGCGCCTAACTCTCGCGGCAGCCGGGTCCTCTTGAACGGGAATAACTTCTGCCATTTCAATACGAGCAACGAAGAAGAACAACAATAAAAACATGCAGAAAGGTGAGAAGTAATCTCTACAGCAGTTCCTTTTATACTTGCAAACCCACCACAACTTTCCCTCTTCCGTAACCAAATCAATGACAACCTTTCATTTCCAACCTCAAAAAGTCAACATGCAACCTCTCCAACTTCCTAGACGTAACTGATTCATTGGTGCATGCATGCAAACCTCATTCCTGAGGACCTCCATTCAAGCACATCACCCACATCGAGCATTCGACCATCACAACCATCGTTTATTACAAAGCAACATTTCATCATACCTTCGACTATAATTCATTCTGACCATCATAACCAGATAACACTAACCTTCGTTCATCATTACCTTCGAGCTCATCACTGTACCCCGCTCCTATAAGAGTATTTGCTTACATTCGTCTACAATATCAATAAGAGATAACAATATAAGTACGGAGAAAATGCTATGTCCATTCCAAATAGTAAATTCAACAGACAAACTACATTTCTACTATCAACCCTACACAACAGAAATAACCCCCTCCAAACATAGTAAAGCAGAAACTCAATGAATTCCCCTCTCAACCCGAGGTCCTACTACCAGAAGGACCAGCCCCGTTTGCCACATTCCGCTCCTCGATGATCTCCTCAGCACATACGAGACTTTCAGCCAGTGCCATCAGAAAGAGATAGCGCCGTTCAGCAGTCGTATATCAAAACCTCAACTGTTCCTAAAAATATGGGTCACCATTGAAGAACTCATCAGGCCCTGCTTCCATAAGGTTTGGCATGTCCCAGGTCAGGTCATGTTCGCCAAAAAACTTTACGTGCAGTTCCGCCATTTTTCGCCCCACTCGAGATCCCGAGCAAACCCCATCCTCTTCTGGCAACGTGTGTTCGGCGTTGTATCCATCCAAATGTTAAGAATATGGTGAAAAGAGCAGAAGACTATGGCAGATGAAAGAAGGTACAACGTACCTCCACAATAGCCCATATTTATAGGCTTCATGTATTTATTACCCTATAACCAACTGCATCCCTTGAAAACCCCTTTTTACTACTTTCTTCAAAAACAAGACAGTCAAACCGCCCAGATTCAATGACCGAATAGTTTTCTCAGCGAACACCTCTCTACCTGGCTTCGAGACCTTCCCTGAGAAGGGGCAAATGTAGTAGCCTACTCGTAGCCTTCGAACAGACAGCCGAAGTCCACTTCATAGCCTACTCGAATATATCGATGCCCTCTCAACCCATAAACAAGGCTCCTCAAAGATCTCCCAGAGACGAACCTTCGACACCGAACAGAACTTCGAGAACGGATCAGTACATTGCAGCAGACATCCTTCGATCATATCTACATACGGTCGAAGTATGATAAGACAGATAGCGAGCTCACTGGACAGAACTTCGAGAACGGATCAGTACATTGCAGCAGACATCCTTCGACCATATCTACATACAGTCGAAGTATGATAAGCCAGACAGCCAACTCACTGGACAGAACTTTGAGAGCGGATCAGTACATTGCAGCATACATCCTCCGGCCATATCTACATACGGTCGAAGTATGATATGACAGACAGCCAGATCACCAGAGAGAACTTTGAGAATGAATTAACGTCCCAGTAGCAGATATCCTTCGACCTCACTATCACGCGGTCAAAGCAAGATAAGACAGACATCTACCTCATCAGATAAGACTATGCATTGATTGGCCTATGCATCTACAGTGACAAGCCCAACCACTGCGCCGTTCAAAGCCATCACCAATAAATACAGCAGTAGCAGTACTAAAAAGACCGGGGTCCGTCACTCGTCGGGATTTTCTGACAACATAATCATGTAAACTGGACCCACGCCTAGTGACTCAGCTCCCTATACATCTATAAATAAAGGAGAGGGGAAACCAGACGGGGGTTAAAAAAATCTCCTCTGGCCTTACATCTTTACCTTCGACCACACATTAAACTTGTACTCAAACCCTCTAATTTACTCTTCAGTAATATAATCTGTCTTAAAAATCATCATCAGAGATCGTAGAGAGTCACATTTGGGACTCTGCGCAAGTATTTTCCTTTAGTTTATCTTATCATTGGCCAATTGCTTGTTCCCTTTGATTGAGGATTGAGTTCACTTTCTAAAAACCAACTCCTCGTCCGAACGGAGTTAGTTCCCTATACATACCCCACCACCATACAGCCTACGTAAACTCCATTACCCTTCTGCTTCTTTTCTCTTTCTTCTCCATGTCAAACCATACCTCAGACAATCGAGAACAACCACCACAGCATCGGGACCGAGATCTCGTCGACCTGATGTAACTATGCACTACATACAACCCTAATCCGGTCGTTACTCTAGAACCTTCTCGGTGGAAAATGCTTCAAAAACGATGGCAATATGCCGTGACTTTCCAGTCTATCTCTGCCAATCTAACAGAATGAACAGTTTGTGAAGGCGCCAAGCGAGAGTGGGCGAAGCTTATACAGATCATTCCACCCATTTCCTAGGAGAAAAAATCTCAGGTGTTCACGGAAAATTTTAGCAACCAAAATGACTATTATACCATACTCGCAGCTTCGCCAGCGAATGTGTATGGATTATCTATTCTTCAACATCCTTGTGACCCCTTACTTCACCCTTTAGAGATGAGTTTCGGCCAATATCTTTGCTGGGTCCAAGTGTCAGGACTTCCTTGTTGCATGCACGACTTTGAAACCCCTAAGATGATAGGCAATAAGATAGGAGAGCACGTAAAAGATGATTTCCAAGAGAGAAAAATGGAGTTGCTGCGTAACGGCTTTATTCAGATTCTCGTTAACTAATTTACAACGCAAACCCTAGTTACATCTATCCCGGTTCAGAGACCCGACAACTATGGTGAGGCTACCCTCACCGTTCGCTATGAGTGACTTGAGGGGTTATGCCCCCTTTGTGGGCTCATCTCTCATACTCTCGCTAACTGCACTCAGTATACCCGGCTCCGCCAGGACAGAGCCCACCTCAACATTACCGAGCCTATAGCCTTCCCATTTGGCAAACGGATATAAGTTAATCCTCAGAAGTTCTCAGCAGAACTATCATTACAGCAGGCCCATACGAGCTCTTATGACAACCCGAGTCGGCCGGTCTCCAAGCCTTCGTTCTCTACTCAGCTGTTACAAGAATCACAACACTAAGAGGATTTAGGCCACGAAAATGTGGGTAGCATCTTGAAGACAGCCATGGGCCGACTTAACAATAGGTCGTCGCAACACCAACTCTCGCACGCTAGTATCTCGGGCTTCCCTCCCCCGGCCGCATCTACATATGTACCGAACATTGATAGTCAGCTCTGCCGTACTGATTTCTTGCCGGCAAACAAACTCTGCTCGGCCAACGCCATCTTTGCGGATCAGCATACCAGAGACAAGTTTGGGGTAGACCCTAGGGTTTGCATGCAACGGTCACGGCTCACAAAACTTGAAACTGTCAGAACGGGAAACTTTGGGAATCACATTGTAGCACTTAATGCTTTAGGCATTT
This sequence comes from Kingdonia uniflora, assembly GCA_014058105.1. Classification (NCBI taxonomy): domain Eukaryota; kingdom Viridiplantae; phylum Streptophyta; class Magnoliopsida; order Ranunculales; family Circaeasteraceae; genus Kingdonia; species Kingdonia uniflora. Next base: position 232,020 of record JACGCM010000452.1, read on the forward strand.
ATGTGCCACCTAACCGGCCCCACTCAATAATCAATCTATCTCTCATGACATCCAAAACTGTCGGGAGACGTTGGCTCCTCTTTCCATCCAACAACCCTACACCATTTCTTCTAACCATCACATCAAATTGGACCCAAAATCAAAGCCCAGTCACTCTAACCTCATCCATTTACAACCACAAAACAAATCCCACCCGAGTCTCGATAACTAACTGGTATCCCCTTTTCAAGCCCGACAACTAGCCCACCAATTTGAAACCCAACCTAGTCCAGCAAGAAACAAAACACAAATAAGTTTTGAAACTCAACTGGTTCCCCCTATCCAAGCCCGACAACTGGCCCATCATCTTGAAACCCAACTAGGCCCGGGCCCGAGCCCAAACCCGAGCCCGAGTATTCTCACCACTCGGCTCCTTCACCAAACCATAAAACATTTAATCCCAAACCCTGCCACTCAAACAACACCGACCTCAGCCTAAGCCCAACCCAAGAGACTTCTAAAATTCTTTTCAAACAAACCCCACTATGGCTGAATCACATAACCGATCTTTATCCAATCTTTTTACCTTCGACTGCGAATCATCAGGTCCCCTCGACCTCGTACACTCTAGCACCCTCGGCTCCTGATTAGCAAGTAGACCCCAAAGACGCTGGGGTGTCATCCTCCGGCAGCTCTGGATGGCACACCCCGACTTCGCCCGCATCTTCAACTCCGGACACACTATGACAGAGTTAAGCACCCACATTAAGGTACTCCTCCTAGAGGACTCAAGCGACTCTACAGCACCGATACCGGCCACTCGTAAGCTGAACATAACCCATCTCTCTCTGGACACAGCCCCCAACGGATCTCACCGACCATCCAAGGTATACATCTACTCACTATTCCCACACACACACGCTGCCTTTTTATTGAGTATGTATACAAATATCTCTCAGTCCTACTCTGATTTTGATTGGTTAGTTGATAGATGGCGCATGGAAATACCCATTTTGCATGATCACACACGTAATACCTACATGCACACACCTGTTAATATCACTTGTTAATAGTCGTCCTTAGCAGGCTTAGGAGAGCCTCTTTATTAGATTCTCATAGATCTTTTCCGACTGGCTCTTACGACCGTGGCCACCACTCTAAGGGATGATAACTTATCGTTGTTGCCCGCGCCCTTCTTTTCGACCCTCTTAGCCCTGACGACACCTGAACTACCCCGAATGAGGGACCAAAAATCCGATGTTCTACTAAGCAATCTGGCATAAAAGGCTCATCATCCTTTCCACACAGACACCCAGCACATAGAAGCCAGACCAGAGCTCCACCTCAGTTTTCCAACCTTCATAACCAAACCTTGGAAGCGGCCCCGACACTGGCCCTCGGTTACTAATGATTATACTCTCCTGGAACTGTAGGAGGACAAACAAGGCGTTCACCCCTAGAGAGCTTCGGACGCACAACGCCAAAACCCGCCCTGACATCATCTTCTTTTTTGAGACCAAAGCTTCTCACCCAGATTCTCTTCGGCACCTCTCGAATCTCGGTTTCCCTCACACCCATTCTGTTGATGCGACACCAAACCACAGAGGAGGGTTATGGTTGGCCTGACACACTAACATCAACCTTAACGTCCTTTCCTCCTCACCTAGGGGGATTGACGTGATCATTACCTCCCCTGCCCCAAATCAGCATCCCGATACGGAGCCTACATCATGGCTTTGTTCCTTCACTTACATCCCGCCAGAGTACCAAAACAAACAGAACTACTAGAGCGCTATCTGTATTTTGGCTACCAATATCTCGATTCCTTGGCTTATTATAGGCGATCATAATTGTATTACCTCTCAAGATGATAAATTCGATACGATCCCGTTCGACCCGAACGCACCCAACCCTCTTAACAATTTCATATTCGAATCAGCCTTGATTGACCTCGGCTGCACTGGCGTCCCTTCCACTTGGCCAAATAAGCGAAAAGGTTGGGACCTCATTAAGCAGCGTCTTGACAGAGTTCTCGGCTCTACCCAATGGAGTTCCCTCTTCCCCGATGCCACCCTGCACAACCTCCCCATCATTGAATCTGATCACGGCCCTATCATTCTCAATACCGAACCGACGCGGCATGATCTGCCTAGGCAATTTCACTTTCTCTAAGCTTGAACCAAGCATACCAATTATCAAGAGATCATCGATCAAGCTTGGGCAAAATACCAATAGGGATCCCGGCCCCTCCGCCTCTGTAACAAACTCAGACATACCAAACATGAGCTTACCGCTTGGAACAAAAGAGAATTAGCGTTAATCCAATGCTGATCCTCAACCTCTGTAAATAGATTACTAATATCCAGAAAGAGAAACCTAATGAGACTAACACCCTTATTGAACAATACCTTCAGAGTCGCCTTTATAACATCCTGGACATCGAAGAATCTATCTGGCGCAAAAAATCCTGCGAAACCTGGCTTCGAGACGGTGATAGAAACACCAAATTCTTCTACTTGTCCACCTTTGGGCTCAAACGGATTAACGCTATCAGGAAGATCAGGCGGCCTGATGGCTTGTGGGGTCAGGGGAGAAAAGACATTGGCGATACTCTCGTTCAGCATTTCAGTACTCTCTTCACCCCGTCCCACCCTACCATCCATGTCGGTGACCTTAATATCCTAAAAATTTCAATCACTGACGAAGACAACCTTTGTCTCACCAGGGACCCTTCTATGGAAGAGGTCAAAGATGCCCTTTTTCCATGAACCCGCACAAATCCCTAGACCCATATGGTTTTACCCCCCTCTTCTACCAAAAATCCTGAGACACGGTTAAACATAACCTCCACCAAGCCACTTTGGCTTTCTTCCAAACTGGTAACCAGCTTACTGAATTCAACCATACTAATATCACCCTCATCCCTAAACAAAAGTACCTGGAGAAGCCCGAACACTATAGACCTATCAGCCTTTGCAATGTCAAGCTTAAGATCATCACCAAAATCATGGCCACCCAGTTGAGACTACTTCTCAACAAGATTATCTCCCCCTCCTAAAATGCGTTTATCCCTGGCTGACAAATTTTTGATAATATCATCATGGCTCAAGAGATCCTTAAAACCTTTAAGAAGAAGAAAGGCAAGCGCAGATGCATGGCTGTCAAACTGGACCTGAGTAAAGACTTCGACCATATTGAATGGAGCTTCCTCAATGACACGATGCACGCCATGGGGTTTTGTGATAAATGGTACAACTGAGTTCACCAATGCATCTCCACCACAGCGTTTTCCTTTAACCCGGATGGGTCTCCCTACAATTTCCTTAAGCCAGGTCGAGGTATTCGACAGGGTGACCCTCTCTCCCCATCTCTCTTCCTTATATGCTCAAAAGTCCTATCCATAATTCTCCTCCAAAAAGAAACGGAGGATGCCCTTCACGGCATTAAAACCGCCAAAGGCAGCACCCCTATTTCATGCCTCCTTTTCGCGGAGGACAGCTTTATTTTTTGCAATGCCAACCTCGCTGAAGCTGACGCTCTCAAGCAAGCCCTGAATACTTTCACCAGGGTGTCAGGACAAGAGATCAATATGGACAAATGCTACATCCTCTTCAGTAATAGCGGGCATCACCGACACCATAAAATCATCCAGAGGATTCTGCACATCAACAGAGACTCCACAGGGGACAAATACCTAGGAGCCCCTCTCTTCTTCGACCATGCCAAAAGCCTCAACTTTCTAGACATCATCACTCGGGTTTCCAGACGGATTGAAGACTGGAAAGCCAAATTCCTCTCCCAAGCCGGCCGCCTCACTCTTATTAAAGTTATTAACTCAACAATTTTGACCTTCCTTATGTCCATCTTCCCTTTCCCTAGGAAAATGTACAAGTAACTTGACTCCATGAACGCGCATTTCCTCTGGGGCTCTAATAAAGAAGGCAGACCCAGAGCTTACCTCACTAAATGGAAAACTATCTGCCAACCCACTCAGTTTGGGGGACTTGGTATCCGCACCGCCCTCAACCATAACCAATCCCTTATGGCCAAGATCTTCTGGCGTGTCATCAAAGAGCCAAACAAAATTTGGGCGCATAACATAAAAGCTAAATACACCCCCAGAGACTCCGTTATGCGGGCCCTCACTCACCCTTCCGATTCCTTGATTTGGAAAGGTATACTTTTAGCCCGCAACACCATCTGGTCTGAGCTATGTTGGCACATCAAGGACGGCGAGAGCGTCGACTTCTGGTTGGAGCCTTGGATACCGGGCATCAAGTTTGGGAGACTGGCGGGCCCCACCCCTGCCGTCAGAGATAGATCTAAAGTTGCGGACCTCATCTGGCCCAGTAGCCGTACCTGGTAAACCCACCTCATGCAATCCATTTTCTACACTGACATAACTGACATTATCATCCGCATCCCCTTTAGCAAACACCCTGCCAAGGACATTTTAAGATGGTCCAAGGAGAAGAACGGTATTCTCACAGTGCAGTCTGTTCACAACTGCTCAACTCAACCAACTACACCCGAGCCTCCCGCACCGGCTTGTACCATCCCAAGCTACCTTACCTGGGATAGGATCTGGCATCTCAAAGTTCCATTCAGGATTCAGCTTTTCATTTGGAAAATCCTTCAGAATGGCATCCCCACCAAATTCAATCTTTGGCATGGCAACGAAGAATGGGATACCAACTGCCCTAGATGTGGTACGAAAGAAGAAACAACCACTCATGCCCTATTTTTCTGTCCCAAGATTCTCAAATTCTAACTTGACTTTGACCTCCAGATTGACTTCAGGAGATGGGGCTACATTGTCTCCGTGCACATCACTCTCCAATGTTGCTTTCAACACCACAGATAGCCTACTGACTTTTACTCATTTTGCAGCACTTTTAGAACCATCACTTTTTCTATTTGGATCAGAAGAAACAAGCTGGTTTTCGATCAGAAAGCTGAGACGGCGAGGGACATAAAGCAGCATACTAAGCAGCTCTACGTCCCCCCCCCCCTTTCCTGTTTAAATCCTCCCCACACCATTAGGTGAATCCAGACTCAATACCAGGTCCAGGAGGGATGACACATTATCAACGTGGATGCCTCCTGGAACGCCTAGGATAAGCTTTGGGGGTCGGGTTTTACTATTAAAAACCACCTAAATGTTATTTTGTGTACAGGATTTGGACCCCAGAAGAAGCTGAGGCGATCGCAGCACTTAAAGGGATGGAGGCTGGCCAACACCTTGGCTTCCAGAGGATTCTACTCCTAACTGACTGCCAGTGGCTCGTACGTGCATTCAGAGAGAGACCTGAGGATTTATCATGGGGTGCCCTTACTTTAGCTCCTAATGCGAGAGCAGCGGCAACTTTTTTTTTGACTTTAGATTTGAATATGTTGATCGTAGATGTAACTATGAAGCACACTATTTAGCAGCTAGGGGAGTTGGTTCCCCCGTTAGTAGATGTTTTGAGGCCACAGAGGCCAACACTATTTATAAATTCTCCCCCCCCCCCCTCGCATATAGGTGAGTAATATATTCTCCTTCTCTTTTGCCAAAAAAAAGATAGTACAACCAGTCAATGCAGATGAAAACATGTTGCATTGCATCCCGGAGTTGGTTAGTAACGAAGATAATATTATGCTTATGCAGATTCCTAAAGGAGGTTAGAGATAATCTTTTCAGCATAAGCATACCAGAAGATAGTGCACCAAGCTTTGATCGATTTACCTCCACTTTCTTCATTTCCACTTGGGATATTATCAACAAAGACCTACATGGTGCAATGAAGGAATTTTTCACTGGGACCCCTCTTAACAAGTTCTATTCCTCATCTTTTATAACTCGTATTCCTAAAGTGAAGACACCTAGTGGATTGGGTGATTATACAAGTAGCTTGTGGCTTTCAGTTAAATAATTTCCCTCTAATATACCTTGGAGCTCCAGTTTGTTATGGTAGAGTGTTGCATACTCATTTCAATCCATTAATTGTAAGGGTACAAAAAAAGTGCAGGATTGGCATGGAAAGCTGCTTTTTCAAATGGTGGTAAACAGGTTTTAATAAAGCATGCTCTAGACTCCATTCCCATACATCTACTCTCTTGTTTGCATCTGCCAAAATCTGTCATAAATACTCTAGAGAAATTTTTTGCATATGCCTCATCTTGTTTGCATATCTGTCATAGAGTCATTTTGGTAAGAGATGGATGCTCTTTCAAGTATGGAGGTAAATAGATTTTTGGGGAATCTGAATAATGTTACCTCTAGAGTTTTTGGCAAAATATTTTATTCCGCAAGTAGAGTTATTGAGTATGGCAAGTACCATGGACGAATTCGTAATCGTCTTATTCTCAGAGGTACCTCTTTTGAGTTCAAGATTGCGTTTTGAAATACAACCAGAATTAAGGGGTACGGAAAGTACCGTGAAAGAATTTATAGCTGTCGTATGCTCAGGGTTGTTCCTTCTGTCTTCAAAATTCGTAGACAAATTTTTCTCGCTGATTTTCTCTCCATAGTTCGTGGTCAAACTCTTCTTAGATGGCGAGAGTTTATAAGTAAGTCGTACCCACGACCACGCATAACACGTTTCGTACGTCATGTGTGCACCTTCTTATTTAGTTATTGTTATTTACTTTAATTGCATTATAATTAAAAGAAGTCTCCTAATTAGAGTCTAGCACTCTAGCTAGAGTTTCTATTTATGCTACTTCTACTATAAAAGAGAGCCTAAGCTTAGTTTATTTATCATGTTGGTTTTAGTGAGAGAAAAGGCTTAGCTTTAAAGAGGGTGGTTGTAGAGTTTTTTAACCTTTATTTTATGTGATTGAGAGGACTTAGGGCCCGTTTGTTTACTTAGGATATCTTGGATATCCTAGATATTCCTTATAAAATAGGTGTTTGAATTATGATAATAACTTAGTTGATATCCTAGACTAAGTCACTAACTGCCGATTTGAATATCCGAGGACCCCGCTCAATTTTCGAGATATCTAAAAACAAATATCTATTATTTTGAAAACCATCGTACTCTATTTGATGTAGTACATCCCTTATAGGATTGTCTACCCACCATATGACCTATGTTTATTTAATTTTTTATATTTAGTCTTTAGCTTAAAGCCTGTTGGAGAGGCCCAACCTAGCTTATTAACAGTTTCCCAATTTAAGATTTTTATCTCAATTAGAATTATGGTTTCTAATTCTAACCCTCGATGTGTTCTATAAAAGGGGAGGCCTAGGTTATTTGTTTCTTAGTTAGTTACTTCAGTTATTCAGAATAAGAGTTCTAGTTAATAAAATTAGGGTTCCTCAAGAACCTAATTCATTTTGTTAAACTGGTATTTTTTAAGATTATTGACTTCCGCATAATCAGTTTATTGACGTAAATACTGCGAACGCGAAAGTGAGATTCGCAAGAAAATCACGTTGTAATTGAGAGTTGGGGAAACTAGGGTTTTAACTAAATAAATCAACTTACTTTAATCAAAATCAACTTAGCTGTCAAACAAATAACCTAGACCTCCTCTTTTATAGAACACAATGAGGGTTAAAATTAGAAACCCTAATTCTAATTGAAATAAAATTCTACTTAAATTGGGAAACTGCTAATAACCAAGGCTGGGCATCTCCAACAGGCTTTAAGCTAAGCATTAAATAAACATAGGTCACACGGAGGTAGACGACCTTATGAGTGATGATTCACATCAAACCCTCCGTTTGAGAAGATTTTATCCACAAAATCAAAGGGGCGGTGCTCCAGAGGATTCACGCACCTATATAGTATGTATCCCAGTTTCTTCGTCTTCATCCCGCAAAATGCACACAAAATCTGTACGGCGGAATTCTTCTGGAAATCACAAAGTCTTCGGCGGAATTTTCTGTACCCTGCGATTGTACTCGAGGTCTTTAAATTCTAATGTAGAAGAACGTCTAAAACTGAAGAAAACAAAGAAACCTACGTCTCGAACTTCGCTAAAAAGCCCTCCCAAAATGGATCGACAAATGGGTGACTTTTGATCGTGCTTTGGCACTTTCCTTGGCATGTATACTGTTGGAACATAGTATTCTTTTAAATTTGAGTGCATAAGGCATACCCTATAGTGTTTCAAGTGGCATGCTCATATGTTCTCAGAAGTTGGCATGCCATGAGGCATGCCAAGGTATGCCCAAGAGATGAAAAAATTGTTTTCATCTCTCTTCTTTCTTTCTCACGTACTGTATTTTCTTCATGAAAAAACTTAACGTGATTCTCGGCGAGATCTCAATTTTCTATGGCATTACCGGACATAACTATATTCTGGAATGGCCATTGGACTCCGGTGAAGGTTCCCGGCCCTTAGTTCTCGCCAACCGAGAGTTCGCTGATTACGCCGGTTAAGGTTTTCGAACCAGCGGTCTTTTCGATCGTAATTTATGTCGGTAAGGTTTCAACCATCGGGGTCCATTGGAATCCATGGTGAACTCTGGTAACTCTTTTTTTGCTAACCCTCGCGATATTACGAATTGTAACGAAGCTTTTTATCGTGGATTCGATGAAAATTGTGACACCGTTCGGCGTTGCCTTCGGGTGTGTCGGTGATGGTAGGCCATTGACTGGACCTTCCAAGACATTCGGCGTCTCTTTGCTCGCCATATCAAACATCGGGGTTTCCGATCTCATATCGTAATCAACGTGAACATATACAAACGGTATTTCTGTTTCACCGGTCTGTGCGGTGGTGCTTCAATTTTTGGGATAACCGTCATAAATAAGCGGTAAAATCACCGTTGATTGGGGGGCAGGAAAAAGGCTCCCTTACCCAAAGCATCGACAAACTCTTTAAGCTTGTCATCTATTCCTGTTAGGGTTGCCAAACTATGAGCTAGAGTAGGTTCCTTCATCGCGGTTCTTCCACGTGGCATCTTTGCTCTTGAAATGGACAACACTTGGATCTCACGCAGCTCTGGTACCAATTGACATGAATACTACATACGCGGAAGCGAGATTCGTAAGAAAATCACGTTGTATTTGAGAGTTAGGGAAACTAGGGTTTCAACTAAACAAATCAACTTACTTTAATCAAAATCATCTTAACTGTCAAAGAAATAACCTTGACCTCCCATTTTATAGAACACAAGGAGGGTTAGAATTAGAAACCTTAATTCTAATTGAAATAAAATTCTACTTAAATTGGAAAACTGCTAATAACCCAGGTTGGGGCTCTCCAATAGGCTTTAAGCTTAACATAAAATATAAAGCATTAAATAAACATAGGTCACACGGAGGTAGATGACCTTATGAGTGATGATTCACATCAAACCCTCCGTCTGAGAAGATTTCATCCACGAAATCATGGGGGCGGTACTCCAGGGGACTCACGCACTTATATAGTGTGTATCCCAATTTCTTCGTCCTCATCCCGCAGAACGTGCACGAAATCTGTACGGTTGAATTCTTCTGGAAATCTTGAAGTCTTCCGCGGAATTTTTTGTACCCTATGATTGTACTCGAGGTCTTTAAATTCCAATGTTAAAGAACGTCTAAAACTGAAGAAAACATAGAAACCTGCGTATCGAACTTTGCTAAAAACCGTCCCAAAATGGATCGACAAATGGGCGATTTTCGATCGTGCTTTTGCACTTTCCATGGCATGTGTACTGCTGGAACATAGTATTCTTTTGATTTTGAGTACATAAGGCATGCTCTATAGTATGCCTTGTAGCATGCTCATATGTGCCTAAAAGTTGGCATGCCTTGGCATGCCATGAGGCATGCCCATGAGATGTAAAAATTGTTTTCATCTCTCTTCTTTCTTTCTCATGTACTGTATGTTCTTCATGATAAAACTCAGCGTGATTCTCAGCGAGATCACTTTTTCTACGGCATTACCAGACATAACTTTTTTCTGGAGTGGCCATTGGACTCCGGTGAAGGTTCCTGACTCTTTGTTCTCGCCAACCGTGAGTTCGCCGATTACGCCGGTTAGGGTTTTCAAACCAACGGCCTTTTTGATCTCAATTTATGTCGGTAAGGTTCCAACCATCGGGTTCCATTGGAATTCGGGGTGAACTCTGATAACTCTTTTGTCGCTAATCCTCGCGATATTACGAATTGTAACAGAGCTTTTTATCGCGGATTTGATGAAAATTGTGACATCGTTTGGCATTGCCTTCGGGTGTGTCGGTGATGGTAGGTTATTGACCGGACCTTCTAAGACGGTGGGCGTCTCTTTGCTCGTCGTATCAAACATTGGGGCTTCCGATCTCACATCGTTATCGACGTGAACACATACAAACGGGGTTTCCGTTTCACCAGTCTGTGCGGTGGTGCTCCAATGTTCGGGATAATCATCGTAAATAGGATAGGCGGTAAAATCATCGTTGATTGGGGGGAAGGGAAAAAGGCTCCCATACTCAAAGCCTCGTCAAACCCTTCAAGCTTGTTAATTATACCCGTTAGGGTTGCTATATCTTAAGCTAAAGTAGGTTCCTTTGTTGCAGTCTTTCCACGAGGCATCTTTACTCTAGAAACTGACTACACTTAGATCTCACGCAACTCTGATGCCACGAATTCAACCGGCTGGTGTTATCAAAAAATAAGATAGGGTCCCTCTGCCGAAAATATGCATTTGAAATCCATGAGTCTTCTAAATCGGGCTTGCCCACCCAATGTTCCTTGTACATATGATAAACACCTCTCTTTGGCATCTCATTTGTACTCCGCTCTAGGATGGTGTCAATACAGTCATACTCATGTTGTTGCGGAAGAGGAATCGACAACGTAATGGGTGGCACATGATTACCAACAAAAGGAGAATGGAGACTCACAATAACAACGTGAGAATGTCACATATGTCGTGGGAGGTCAAGCTCATAAGCATTCTCCCCAATACGCTGAAGAATATGGAAATGACCCGTTCGTCGAAGGGCTAATTTGGAACCCACCCCGGAACGACATTCCTTCTCGATATACAGCATAACCAAATCACCAAGTTAAAAACTGATCTACCGACGACGTGTATCAACCTTTGCCTTTTATGAGGCATATGTCTCTGCTAAACGTGTGCGTACACTTTCATAGATTTACTGTATCGAACTAGCAAACTCTGTAGAAGAGGAATAAACTGGAACTGTCGGGGGTATAGGTGCCAAATCTAGAATTGTATCCGGCGAACGCCTCTGGACAATCATAAAAGGAGACAATCCTGTAGACCTGTTAACATAGTTGTTGAAAGTGAATTCTGCCTGAGTGATGGCAAACGCCCAATCCTCTGTACTATCCCCAATCGTTGCTCGTAATAGGCTACCCAAACTTCTGTTAACAACCTTTGTCTGCCCATCTATCTGAGGATAAAATGTTATAGAGAACTATAATTTCCAACATAAATAGCCCCATTGTGACCGCCAGAAATGTCCCGTAAACTTGACGTTTCTGTCTGATGTGATGGATCGTGGGATACCATGTAGGCAAACAATCCCTCAAAAATACAGGGAAGCAACATGAGAAGAGTCCTTTGTTCGAGAACATGGAATGAAATGTGCCATCTTGGAGAACCTGTCAACGTCAACAAAAACTGAATCAAGACCCTCTGCTGTCACTGGTAACCCTGTCACAAAATCTATAGAGACAACTTTCCATGGTGCCTTAGGAATGGGTAAGGGTATGTAAAGGTCAGTGTTTTGTTGAATCCCCTTAGCTATCTAACAAGTATAACACCGCTAAATGAACTGATGGACATCACGCCACATGCTAGGCCAAAAATACCTCTCTCATAAAGATAACATCGTCTTGGCCATCCCAAAATGACCATGAAGTCCTCCACTATGTGTCTCAGCTATGACACTTTCACGAACGGACGACGTAGGGATGCATAATGTAGTCTTATGGATAAATAACCATCCTGTATTGAGTACTCACCACTCTTCACACCTTCCTATGCAAGATAATTGCCAAAAATAGGGCCGAAGAATTCATCTGTAGCATAGAGATCACGTAGTGTCTCAAACCCCAATACTAAAGCACAGAGAGTAATAAGAACCTCTTTACATCTACTCAGACCATCTGCGACCGTGTTCTCCTTTCCCTTGACATGTTTAGTGCTGAACGTTTAATCTTGGAGAAAGTTAAACCACTTCGCCTGTCTATCTGAAGTAACCCGCTGCTGACTGTGCATATGTCACAAAGCATCGTGATCAGTGTGGAGAATAAACTCTCTGTGTACCAAATAGTGTCTCCAATGAGTTAGTGAGCGGACTACTGCTAGCAACTCAATATCATAAGTGGAATACCATAATTGTGGACCCGAAAGCTTCTGAGCGAAACATGCAACTGGCTTCCCCCCTTGAGAAAGAACTGCCCCAATACCGATTTTGCACGCATCTGTATGCACATGGAACAACTATGTAAAGTTAGGTAGTGCTAGAATAGGAGTTGACGTCAACCTATCCTTAATTATTGCAAAAGCCGTCGCTGCCTCTGGCCCCCAAACAAATGGAACATTACGCATCAGGTCAGTCAGTGGTGTCATGATCGTACTGAACCTCTTAATGAACCTCCTATAAAATGTGGCCAACCCATGAAAACTCCAAACCTGTAAAGTCGAAGTAGGAACTGGCCAATCCCTGATAGCCTGAACCTTATTGTCGTCAACTCGTATGCCGTCAGCTGACACCACAAATCCCAAAAACTGTACATAATCAACCATAAAAGAATACTTCTTCAACTGAAGAAATAGTTTGTTATCCCGGAGGACTCAAAGAATAGTGGTGATATGCTCTAAGTGTTCTTCCTCGGTCTTACTGTATATCAGAATATCATCAAAGTATACTACAACAAACATGTTGATGTACTTGCATAATGCTTCCGTCATCAACCTCATAAATGTTGACGGTGCATTAGAAAGGCCAAAGGGCATGACCATCCACTCGAATAGCCCATCCTTTGCCTTGAACGCTGTCTTCCACTTATCACCTGGTCGCATAAGAATTTGGTGGTACCCACTGCGAAGATCAAGTTTGGAAAATACCTTGGCACCGTGCAAGCTGTCAATCATATCCTCTAACCGCGGAGCCGAGAAACAATACTTAACCGTTATTTTATTGATAGCTCTACTATCAGCACACATCCGCCAGCTGCCATCTTTCTTAGGAATCAAAAGAGCGGGTACTGCACATGGCGACATACTCTTTCTTACCAGGCCCTTGGTTCATAACTCAGAGACCTACATCTGTAACTCTGCGTGCTCTGCAGGCGCCATACGGTAATGAGGTAAGTTCAGGAGTAGGGACCCCAGAACAAAATCAATAACATGTTGTATATCTTGCAAAGGAGGTAAAGCACTATCCGCCATATCTTCTGCACAAACATCGCTGAACTCTGTAATAATGGACTGTAAACAAGAAGGGAAAGGTGTAGGGGGTGAAGAATACGTACCGACAAGGGCATATGCTCTACTGTGAGATCGAGCATCTGTGATGAAACTGGCGCGTTCTCGTCGGACGGCGGCAATAAGTGTTGGAGGAGGCATCGATTCTAGGACAACTTTTCCATCACCCCATAAGAAGTTAAATGTATTTGCCTCCCCATCATAATGTATCTTCATGTCAAACATTCAAGGCCATCCAAGTAGAATATGGTAAATATCCATATCGACTACTGAGGCGTGGATAATATCCTCATAGGTGTTGCATATCGTGAATGTCAAGATGCACTCGTCTTCTGAACGCTTTCCTCCCCCTGGAGAGAGCCATGTAAGATCAAAGGGTTCAGTACTCAGAAATGTTTTCAACTTAAGTCTCTCCACTAGCTCCTTAGCTACTAGATTCTCCGTAGACCCATAATCAAGAATTACTTCACAGAGCCTCCCATTTGTAATGCACCGTGTACAGAAGATATTGTTGCGGAGCCATGAATTTGGGTTACTTGGGTTGAACTTTAATGCCCTATTTAATTATGGAAGCACATAGGGGAAGGGTACGAACGGTGCCACCGGGGTCGGGGCAGTGGTTGTTGGTCAGAACCCATAACGAAATCTGCGGTAGGCGTATAAGGGCGTCGTAGTTTTTTGGTGTTAGGGTGTATCCCATGGTTTGGTGGATGGCATGTAGTAGTATTAAGAGGTAGTGGTGGCCCTGGTCTCCTCTCCTCATTTTGGGACTTGTTATTTCGGTTTTGCAAATTGTTTTTTTTTGTTGCGGTGGGCCTGAGATAGTTTGAAACTAACTGTTATGGGTTGTTATGAGTTATTTTGGACTTGGGATGTGGGCCTTGAACTTGACTTAATAATATGGGTTTAGTGCCTGGCTCGTATGTGTTGAATATAGAATATATGTTGAATATAGAATATATGCTGAATATAGAATATACCTAATATATGATATATGCTAAATATAGAATTCTCTAAATATAGGATATTCTTACTTAGCGCCCAAGTAATTACAACTATATAAGGAGAAGGTCTTCTTCTATTGTAATGATCGAATAATAATAAAGTTAGTCCTTCGAATCTATTATTCTTTGTATTAGTTTCTACATGACATCAGAGCAGGTTCGATAATTGAACCTGATTCTTTCGAATTGAATTAAATTAAATTACACTGCGAATTGCTGTCACGAAGCTTAATTATGTAACGAAGTTTAAAGTTACTGTAGCTGTAATAGTTCGAGGTACTGTAGCAGTCCGAAGTTACTGCAGCTGTAGCAGTTCGAATACTATAGTATATACCAAAAAATCACTGTAGTCGGAATACTGTAGCAGTTCAAAATTAATGTAGCAGATACCAGAAAATCACTATAGCAGTTCGACCAATGGGTTCCAATGATGATACAACAATGGTATCATCAAACTCAAACCCTAATTCTCACATTGCCCAGTCAGGACATAGTGAATCGGCAGGTTCTTGGTAGTGGTGTTAGAAAAGGCGATCTCTACTATTTGGGCCTGACTAATAGTGGAGAGCAGATAATTCATCAGGTAAATAAAGTTGGAGGAATTGAATAAGCAAAAGCTAATATCTGGTTATGGCATCGGCGACTGGGTCATCTCTTTTTCAGGTATCTTCATAAATTAAATTCGTCATTATTTTTGAATTGTAGTATTTCAGAGTTTAAGTGTGATATTTGTGAACTCGCTAAGAGTCATCGCATTATATACTCTCCATGTTTTAATAAAATTTTAAAACCTTTTAGTACTATTCACTCTGATGTATAGGGTCTTGCACGTATTCCTTCATTGTCTGGAGCTCGTTATTTTGTGACTTTTATTGATAAGTGTACTCGTATGATGTGGATATCCCTAATTACCCAAAAAAGTGAAGTCTTCGAAGTATTTAAAATATTTTATCAGATGGTTTTGACCCAATTCCAAAGGAGAATACAAGTGAATCAATCTGATAATGGAAGAAAATTTACTAGTAATGACATGTCGAAGTTCTTGACAAATAACGACATTCGACATCAAACCTCTAATGTTTATACCCCATAGTAAAATGGGTTAACTGGACGAATGAATAAACAACTGTTAGAAGTTGTTCATGCATCTCTTTTTGGAATGAATATGTCATTGAATTATTGGGGAAAAGCGTTAAAATCTGCTGCTTACTTGATAAACCGCACACCATCTAGGGTCATTAAATTTCAGACCCCCTTCCAAAAACTTCATGATCTTATTACCATCCCTGCAATGCCAAACCTAGAACCACGTATTTTTGGATGTGTTGTCTTTGTTCAAATACCTAAACATCAGCGAGGAAAATTAGATCATTATGCTCGAAAGTGTGTGTTTCTTGGATATGCTAATTTAAAAAAGGGTTACCGTTGTTATGATCCTGTGGAGGGAAGGTGTATATCTCTTTGGATGTTTCGCTCCGAGAATTGGGGGCGTATTTTGTAGAATCTTCCTTTTAGGGGGAGAAACATAATGATGGTGAAGGAAAGTTCTCTATTATTGGGGATATGTTTCAGGAACTAGAGAATTTGACGAATAATTTGAACAGGCGTAGTAACCTAACTGATGATGAAAAGGAAAATGAAGCGAAGCAGATGACAGGGGGAGATCAGGATATTGAAGATAAACTTCATATGAATGGAGAGGATCAGAGGACAGGGGGAGATCAAGCTGAAATAATAGAAGTTGCCCGCGACTCCAACATTCTAGCACCATCTACCAAAGCACTGCCGCAGAATGTCGAACCTTAGGTATTACCTAATCCTAACACTGTTAATGATATTCAACCTAGACATTCAGAAAAGCCTACTAAAGGTATTCCAAAATCTATTTATGAACCAGATATTAATTCTAAAGCCAAATACCCAATTTCAGATTATGTGTCCATCCATAGGTTGGCCAAGTCGTTTACATACACTATGAATCAATTATCCTATGTATCTATTCCTAGTAATTTGTAGGAAACACTATCAGATCCACGATGGAAGAAAGCCATGAATTTAAAGATGAATACAGTACAGAAGAATTCTACTTGGGAACTTGTTGATAAACCCCACGGATATCGTATTATTGGGTGTAGTTGGATCTTTACTATAAAGATGAATTCAGATGGAAGTATTGATAGGTATAAAGCCAAACTAGTTGCTAAAGGGTATACGTAGACGTTGGGTGTGGATTACGGGGAGACCTTCTCCCCAGTAGCAAAGATAAACACTATTTGTGTACTCATTTCTCTTGCAGCCAATCAAGGTTGGCCATTACAGCAGTTTGACGTGAAGAATGCATTTCTCAATGGATAATTAGAAGAAGAAGTATACATTGAGTTACCACCTGGAGTCACGAATTCTAAAGGAGGAAAAGTATACAAATTATTGTACGGGTTAAAACAGTCGCCACGAGCTTGGTTTGGACGGTTTTCAAAGAGCATGAAGGCATTTGGATATAGACAAAGTAATTCTGATCATATCTTGTTTATAAAACAGAAGTCAGGATAGCTTACCGCTCTTATTGTTTATGCTGATGATATGGTTGTTACAGGAAATGACTCAGTAGAAATGGAGGCACTGAAGAAATATTTGTCACGGGAATTTGGGATGAAGGATTTGGGACAGTTAAAATACTTATTAGACATTGAAGTTACAAGATCAAGTTAAGGTATTTTCATGTCTCAACGAAAGTATATATTAGATCTTCCTGCAGAAACTGGGATGCTTGATTGCAAACCGGTAGATACACCGATTGAAGAGAATCATCACTTGGGAATGTTTCCCGACCAAGTTCCATGTGACAAATGAAGGTACCGACGCTTAGTGGGAAGACTAATTTATCTCTCCCATACTCGACCGGATATTGCATATGCCATTAGCATCGTAAGTTAATTCATGTATAATTCCAAGTGAAGAACATATGAAGGCGGTCATTCGAATACTAAGGTACTTGAAGAAATCTTGAGGAAAAGGTCTCTTATTCCAGAAAGGTGGTGATATGGAAGTAATGGGATACACCGATGCAGATTGGGCTGGAGATATGATGAACAGGAGGTCAATCTCAGGCTATTTCACTTTTGTATGTGGGAATTTGGTGATATTTAAAGCTAAGAAGCAAAAGGTTGTTACTAGATCAAGTGCAGAATCAGAGTTTCGGGGTATGGCTCATGGAGTATGTGAACTACTATGGATACAAAATCTATTGAAGGATCTTGGATTTAAACTCATGAAAGCAATAGATCTATACTATGAGAATAAAACAACGATTATTATTGCACACAATCCAATTCAACATGACCGTATGAAACATGTTGAAGTGGATCAGTTCTTTATCAGAGAAAATATTGACAAAAGGTGTATATCTTTTCCATTCGTGAAGTCGGAAGATCAACTTGCAGATATTCTTACGAAAGGAGTTTGTGGACGAATATTTAACGACATGATTGACAAGCTGGGCATGATTGACATCTATGCTCCATCTTGAGGAGTGTTAAATATATAATATATGTTGACTTTAGAATATACCTAATATAGGATATATACTAAAAATTGAATTCCCTAAATATAGGATATTCTTACTTAGCGCCCAAGTAATTGTAACAATATAAGAAGAAGGTCTTCTTCCATTGTAATGATCGAATAATAATAAAGTTAGTCCATCTCGAATATCTTATTCTTTGTATTAGTTTCTGCAATATGGGTCAAAAAGGATCCACGAACTTGTCTCTCCCTCGATCTGTTTTTGTTTCTGCTGCAACTATCTTTGCGATTTTGATCACAGTTACAGTAATCGAGACTTGAGTCTCCCCGACAGCCGACTTAGGTTTTGTGGGGGGGGGGTATATTAAGTCGTACAACGACGGTAACTTACTCGGAGCTTTTACCGCCGTTGACATAACGTACTCATGAGGTTGGCGTTGATCTGGAACGCTAGAGACGTCGGAGAATTCCTCGACGGTGTGGGGTGGGTTGGTTTGAGCAGATTTATTTCCATCTTCGAAAACTCGTAGGATTCTTTAGAATAGCTCGGATTGAGCACTCACAAGTTCAAGAAGAAACTCGTGTGTTGCATTCATCTCGTCGAATCGAATCGAAGGATTGTAAGATCGCTCTGATACCACTTTGATGTAAACTGGTTACGCGGAAGCCAATAATTAGGAAATTCATCAGTCTAACAAAAGCAATTAGGTTCTTGAGGAATCCTAATATTATTAACTAGAACTCTTGTTATGAATAACTAAATTAACTAACTAAGAAACCAATAACTATACCTCCCCTTTTATAGAACACAAGGGGGGTTAGAATTAGGAACCCTAATTCTAATTTAAATAGAATTCTTAAATTGGAAAACTACTAATAAGCTAGGCTGGGCCTCTTCAACAGGCTTTAAGCTAAAGACTAAATATAAAATATTGAATAAGCATAGGTCATATGGTGGGTAGACGATCCTATGAGGGATGCGCTACATCAAATTTGATGTGAATCATCACTCATGAGGTCGTCTACCTCTGTGTGACCTATGTTTATTTAATGTTTTATATTTTATGTTTAGCTTAAAGCCCGTTGGAGAGGCCCAGCCTAGGTTATTACCAGTTTCCCAATTTAAATAGAATTCTATTTCAATTAGAATTAGGGTTTCTAATTCTAACCCTACTTGTGTTCTATAAAAGGGGAGGTCTAGGTTATTTGTTTGACAGTTAAGATGATTTTGATTAAAGTAAGTTGATTTGTTTAGTTGAAACCCTAGTTTCCCTAACTCTAAAACGCAATGTGATTTTCTTACGAATCTCGCTTCCGCATTCGTAGTATTCACGTCAATTGGTTCCAGAGCTGCGTGAAATCTAAGTGTAGTCAGTTTCAAGAGCAAAGATACCTCGTGGAAGAATCGCGACGAAAGAACCTACTTTAGCTCAAGGAGTAGCAACCCTAACGGGTATAGTTAACATGCTTGAAGGGTTTTTCGAGGCTTTGGGTATGGGAACCATTTTCCCCCCCCCCCCCCCAATCAACGGTGATTTTACCGCCAATTTACGATGATTATTCCGAATATTGGAGCACCGCCGCACAAACCGGTGAAACGGAAACCCCGTTTGTATGTCTTCACGTCAATAAGGATGTGAGATTGAAAACCCCGATGTTGGATACGGCGAGCAAAGAGACGCCGACCATCTTGGAAGGTCTAGTCAATGACCTACCATCACCAACACACCTGACGGCAACGCCGAACGGTGTCACAATTTTCATCGAATCCGCGATAAAAAGCTCTGCTACAATTCGTAATATCACGAGGATTAGCGACAAAGGAGTTACCAGAGTTCACTACAGATTCCAATGAACCCCGATGGTTGGAACCTTACCGACAAAAATTGGGATCGAAAAGGCCGCTGGTTTGAAAATCGTAACCGGCGTAATCAGCGAACTCTCGGCTGGTGTGAACCAAGGGTCGGGAACCTTCACCAAAGTCCAATGGCCACTCCAAAAAAGAGTTATGTCCAGTAATACCGTAGAAAATAGAAATCTCGCCGACAATCACGTTGAGTTTTATCATGAAGAAGATATAGTACATGAGAAAGAAAGAAGAGAGATGAAAATAATTTTTACATCTCTTGGGTATGCATCATGGCATGCCAAGGCATGCCAACATTTAGGCACTTATGAGCATGCCACGAGGCATACTATAGGGCATGCCTTATGTACTCAAAATAAAAAGAATACTATGTTCCAGCAGTACACATGCCAAGGAAAGTGCCAAAGCACGATCGAAAATAACCCGTTTGTCGATCCATTTTGGAAGGGCTTTTAAGCAAAGTTCGAGACGCAGGTTTTAATGTTTTCTTCAGTTTAAGACGTTCTTCAACATTGGAATTTAAAGACCTCGAGTACAATCCCAGGGTACAGAAAATTACGAGGAAGAGTTCAAGATTTCTAGAAGAATTCCACCGTACAGATTTCGTGTGCACTCTGCGGGATGAAGTCGAAGAAATTGGGATACACACTATATACGTGTGCGCATCCTCTGGAGCACCGCCCCCTTGATTTCGGCCACAAAATCTTCTCAGTTAGAAGGTTTGATGTGAATCATCACTCATAAGGTCGTCTACCTCCGTGTGACCTATGTTTATTTAATGTTTTATATTTTATGCTTAGCTTAAAGCCTGTTGGAGAGGCCCACTCTAAGTTATTAGCAGTTTCTAAATTTAAGTAGAATTAGGGCTTCTAATTCTAACCCTCCTTGTGTTCTATAAAAGGGGAGGTCTAGGTTTTTTGTTTGACAGTTACGATGATTTTGATTAAAGTAAATTTATTTGTTTAATTGGAGCCCTAGTTTCCCTAACTCTCAAATACAACGTGATTTTCTTACGAATCTTGCATCCGCGTTTGTAGTATTCACGTCAATTGGTACCAGAGCTGCGTGAAATCTAAGTATAGTCAGTTTCAAGAGCAAAGATGCCTCGTGGAAGATCCGCGACGAAGGAACCTACTCTAGCTCAAGGTGTAGCAACCCTAACGGATATAGTTAACAAGCTTGAAGGGTTTGTCGAGGCTTTGGGTATGGGTGCCTTTTTCCTGCCCCCCAATCAACGGTGATTTTATCTCCTATTTACGGCGATTATCTCGATGATTGGAGCACCACCGTACAGACCGGTATATCATAAACCCCGTTTGTATGTCTTCACGTCGATAAGGATGTGAGATCGAAAACCCCGATGTTTGATACGGCGAGCAAAGAGACGCCGACCATCTTGGAAGATTCGGTCAATGACCTACCATCACTGATACACCCGAAGGCAACGCCATGCGGTGTCACAATTTTAATCGAATCCACGATAAAAAGCTCCGTTACAATACGTAATATTGTGAGGATAAGCGAGAAAGGAGTTACCAGAGTTCACCACGGATTTTAATGGACCCTGATGGTGGGAGCCTTACCGACAGAAATTAGGATCGAAAAGGCCGCTGGTTCAAAAACCCTAACCGGCGTAATCGGCGAACTCTCGGTTGGCGAGAACCAAGGTTTGGGAACCTTCACCGGAGTCCAATGGCCACACCAGAAAAGAGTTATGTCCGGTAATGCCGTAGAAAATTAAGATCTCGCTGAGAATCACCCTGAGTTTTATCATGAAAAAGATACAGTACGTAAGAACGAATAAAGAGAGATGAAAACAATTTTTACATCTCTTGGGCATGCCTCATGGCATGCCAAGACATACTGACTTTTAGGCACATATGAGCATGCCACAAAGCATACTATAGGGCATGTCTTATGTACTCAAAATCAAAAGAATACTATGTTCCAGCATTACACAGGCCAAGGAAAGTGCCAAAGCCCGATCGAAAATCACCCATTTGTCGATGCATTTTGGGAGGGCTTTTTAGCGAAGTTCGAGACACAGGTTTCTATGTTTTCTTCAGTTTTAGATGTTCTTCAACATTAGAAATTAAAGACCTCGAGTGCAATTGTAGGGTACGGAAAATTCCGCGGAAGACTTCAAGATTCCAGAAGAATTCCACCGTACAGATTTCATGTGCGTTCTGCGGGATGAAGATGATGAAACAGGGATACACATTATTTACATGCATGAGTCTTCAGGAGCACCGCCCCCTTGATTTCGTGGACGAAATCTTCTTAGACGGAGGGTTTGTTGTGAATCATCACTCATAAGGTCATCTACCTCCGTGTGACCTATGTTGATTTAATGCTTTATATTTTATGTTTAGCTTAAAGCCTGTTGAAGAGGCCCAGCCTAGGCTATTAGCAGTTTCCCAATTTAAGTAGAATTCCATTTCAATTAGAATTATGGTTTCTAATTCTAACCCTCCTTGTGTTCTATAAAAGGAGTGGTCTAGGTTATTTATTTGATAGTTAAGATGATTTTGATTAAAGTAAGTTGATTTATTTAGTTGAAACCCTAGTTTCCCTAACTCTCAAATACAACGTGATTTTCTTACGAATCTCGCTTCCGCGTTCGTAGTATTCATGTCAATTAGTACCAGAGCTGCGTAAGATCTAAGTATAGTCAGTTTAAAGAGCAAAGATATCACGTGGATGAACCGCGACGAAGGAACCTACTCTTTCTCAAGGTGTAGCAACCCTAACGGGTATAGTTGACAAGCTTGAGGCTTGTCAGTTACTCTTACTCAAGCTTGAGGGTATGTTGAGGCTTTGGGTATGGGAGAC
This sequence comes from Kingdonia uniflora, assembly GCA_014058105.1. NCBI lineage: Eukaryota > Viridiplantae > Streptophyta > Magnoliopsida > Ranunculales > Circaeasteraceae > Kingdonia > Kingdonia uniflora. The sequence goes on from JACGCM010000452.1 coordinate 254,586, forward strand.
TTCCCCCCCAATCAATGGTGATTTTACCTCCTATTTACGATGATTATCCAGATGATTGGAGCACCACCACACACAGACCGGTGAAATGGAAACCTCGTTTGAATGTCTTCACGTCGTTAACGATGTGAAATCGGAAACTCCGATGTTCAATACGATGAGCAAAGAGACGCCGACCGTCTTGGATGGTCCAGTCAATGACCTACCATCACCGACACACCCGAAGGCAACGCCGAACAGTTTTATAATTTTCATCGAATCCGCGATAAAATGCTCCGTCATAATTCGTAATATCGTGAGGATTAACGACAAAGGAGTTACCAGAGTTCACCATGAATTGTAATGGGACCCGGTGGTTGGAACCTTATCGACATAAATTAAGATCGAAAAGCCCCCCAGTTCGAAAACACCTAACCGGCGTAATCGGCAAACTCTCAGTTGGCGAGAACCAAGGGTCGGAACCTTCACCGGAGACCAATGGCCACTCCAGAAAGAATTATGTCATGTAATGCCGTAGAAAATAGAGATCTCGCCGTGAATCACGCTGAGTTTTATCATGAAGAAGATACAATACGTGAGAAAGAAAGAAGAGAGGTGAAAACAATTTTTAAATCTCTTGGGCATGCCTCATGACATGTCAAGGCATGCCTACTTTTAGGCACATATGAGCATGCCTCGAGGCATACTATAGGGCATGCCTTATGTACTCAAAATCAAAAGAATACTATGTTCCAATAGTACACATGCCAAGGAAAGTGCCGAAGCAAGATCGAAAATCGCCCGTTTATCGATCCATTTTGGGGGGGCTTTTTAGCGAAGTTCGAGACGCAGGTTTCTATGTTTTCTTCTGTTTTAGACGTTCTTCAAGATTAGAATTTAAAGACCTCGAGTACAATCGCAGGGTACGAAAAATTCCGCAGAAGTCCTCAAGATTTCCTGAAGAATTCCACTGGTCAAATTTCGTGATGAAGACGAAGAAACTGTGATACTCACTATATACGTGCGTGAGTCCTCTAGAGACGGAGGGTTTGATGGGAATCATCACTCATAAGGTCGCCTACCTCCGAATGACCTATGTTTATTTAATGCTTTATATTTTACGTTTAGCTTAAAGCCTGTTGGAGAGGCCCAACCTAGGTTATTAGCAGTTTCTCAGCTTAACTAGAATTTTATTTCAATTAGAATTAGGGTTCCAAATTCTAACCCTCCTTGTGTCTATAAAATAGGAGGTCTAGGTTATTTGTTTCGCAATTGATTTTGATTAAAGTAAGTTGATTAGTTAGTTGAAACCCTAGTTTCCCTAACTCTCAAATACAACATGATTTTCTTTCGAATCTTGCTTCCGCGTTCGTAGTATTCACGTCAATTGGTACCAGAGCTACGTTAGATCTAAGTGTAGTCAGTTTCAAGAGCAAAGATGCCTCGTTGAAGAACCGCGACGAAGAAACCTACTCTAGCTCAAGGTGTAGCAACCCTAACGTATAGTTGGCAAGCTTGATGGGTTTGTCTAGGCTTTGGGTATGGGAGCCTTTTTCCCACCCCCCCAATCAACGGTGATTTTATCGCCTATATACGACGATTATCCCGATGATATGAGTACCACCGCATAGACCGGTGAAACGGAAACCCCGTTTGTATCTTCTCGTTAATAACGACGTGAGATCGTAAACCCCGATGTTTGATACGGCGAGCAAAGAGACGCCAACCGTTTTGGATGGTCGGATTAATGACCAACCATCAGCTATCGCAACTGGCACCGATGAAGATAAGGTTATCATTACCATGACAACCGGCGATCCTATTGTTCCGGCAGTCATACCAACTATCGTCGTCATCATCACAAAAACAAAGCAAGATTTTTTCTCAAATTTTTTGAGGAGAAAAATAGCCACAGAGAAGACCACAAATCACGATAGAAGAACACATAAAACCTTCGCTGGATTACAGTGTTCTTCTCCAATGGAAGGTTCAACCGGAATCGTGACCGGTACAAACAACCCATCCGATCCAGAGACGGAGTTGCGTCTAAAAAAACTCGCAATAGGGAGATAAAGAAGAATCTACAAACCTCTTTGCAGAGTCCAGAGGGCACCAACAATCAGCGTTATGGCCGAAATTTTAACCGGTTTTAAAAACTCTAAAACAACAGTTGCAGGTTTTCAAGTTATTGGAAGAGAGATAATATCAGTTCGTGAGTAAGAAGAAATTCTCTCACGTGCCCCACACATGCATGAGGAATTTAAATATGCATGTGAACAACACATGTTTTCTTTTAAATTATCCCAATCATCCCACGCCCCACCAACTTTTACCTCATAATTCAAAATTTGGTGGGAAAACAAATTTATTCTCACACCAACCCATGAGCAAGACTCAGCAACAATTTATTCTCCAACAGTTTCATTCTCCAACAGTTTTAGGGGCTCAAAACCATGATCCGGCCGAGGCCCAAACCTAAACCTAACATATCCACTTTATTTGTAGGTCCCACTCCAGCCATGTCATCAGGTGATGTTTCAAGCCGAAATGAACCAACCCAGGCCACTCAAGCCAAGTAGTGCGCAAGTCACCAAAAGACCTGAAACACGTCAGAACAACCATCGTTTGTTGATCCGTTTCGGGATGACTTTTTACTAAATTTCGAGAAGCGGATTTTAATTTATTCTTCTGTCTTGGGCGTCAATGGACGTAGAGATGTCGATGACGACATCGTACCTCTGCTCTCGAGTACAATCACAAGGTACGGAAAATTCCGCGAAAGACTTCATGATTTCCAGAAGAATTCCACCGTACAGATTTCTTGTGCGTTCTGCGGGATGAAGACGAAGACGAAGAGACTGGGATACACACTACATGCGTGCGTGAGTTCTCTGGAGCACCGCCCCCTTCGTCTTCATCTTACAGAATACGTTGAACATCTTTAAGTCTTCTGGAAAAAATTTCGTACCCCGAGACCGTACCTGAGAGTGAGGTTACAATGTTGTCACTAACATCCTTATGCCGATCGACGCCCAGAACTGAAGTAAAAATTGAAACCCTTTTCTCAAAATTCGTTAGAAACCTCTCCCAAAGTAGATCGACCAACTGTAGTTTTTTGGTTGTGATTTTCCACGTGTCTTGGTTCTTGCACTGCTGGGGTGGAATGGGGAAGCACATACTTAACATGTGTTGGAGTTTGATAGGAGTATGGTGCTCGCTGTTGTACCCAAGCTGCACCTCTTCTTCCTCAAGAACATACCTCTGCCTTTTGATTTTGATTTGTTTTTGGGTGGGAAACTCCAACCCCAAATCTTTAAAAGTCCATGCCCTCCGAGTAGTGCCATCACCTTCTCTTCTTATACCTATTTCTCCATTACCCACTTCGTACTTACTTTCAATTTCGACCCTACAACCTAAATCGTGATATTGCAACTCGGGTTCAATTACTTCGACACTAATTTCATGGTAAAATCCCAAGGCCTGATTATGTGATCGCGGGGACTCGCTTTGGCGTCGATTATTCTCGTTTTCTTTTCTTATTACATATGTCGCCGAGCATCCTCGATTGAACCCACGGTGGAAGTCATTTTCGTTCAAGTTTTGAAGCGACTGGAATGGGTCTTGGAACGTGGTTTGGAGTCGGTCTGGTTGGGTTGGGCTGGACTTTCGATCCTGGATCAGGCTCGAGTTCAACACAACCAAGCCACGTAATATCCAAGCCGGGTCTGGTGGTTTTGGATTTGACTTTAACACCCACACGTGTTGGCCACGTGACGCTTTTAAAATCTATTTTTTCGCGTGTAAGAGCCCATCTTCTCTCGTGCAATTTGGCTTTCTTCTCCCTTTAAAACCTGCAACTGTGATATTTAGGGTTTGTGAACTAGCAGCCTTACCGACAAAAACTTCAACTGGAGGGGTGCTCTGGATTATTTGGGTAACTCCGGTGAGTGCTCTGGTAGTCTACTTTTCATCATACACTTTTCTTCTTGCCTTTGCAACTGGAACTTTGTGGTGCCGTGAATCGACAAAATTTTCAGTTAAAACGTCAAACGGAGGTACACCCATTACAGCGGCAAATTGTCCGGTGTCATTTCCCTCGTCGATTGTACCTTTCTTTGTGGCAGTTTCGCTTGTTTCAGCAACTTCACCGGCGAAAGTTCCATGACCGGCAACAACATCTGGATCCGATTCAGTTATCGGCTTCGTTTTGGGCAGAATTTTTAGTGGTTTATAACCCACCCACCACCCACGTGAGTGGCTCCGCACGCTAGATTCCCGTGCCTCTTCTTCACTCGTAAACGTATTGTTAAGTTCATCGCTCCTCGCGGTGACGCTTCCCTCTAGAGAGAGATCTTTGGCTACGCCCAACGGAGATGGTTGGGGAATGGGGGGGGGGGGGCGGGAAAAAGCCTCCTCTACGCAAAGCCTCGACAATATCAACAAGCTTGTCGACTCTACCCGTTATGGTTGCTACATCTTAAGCCAGAGTAGTTTTCTTCGTCGCAGTTCTTCCACGAGGCATCTTTGCTCATAAAACTGACTACACTTAGATCTAACGTAGCTCTGATTCCAATTGACGTGAATACTACGAACGCGGAAGCAAGATTCGTAAGAAAATCAAGTTGTATTTGAGAGTTAGAGAAAACTAAGGTTTTTACTAAACAAATCAACTTACTTTAATCAAAATCAACTGTGAAACAAATAACCTAGACCTCCCCTTTTATAGAACACAAGGGGGTTCAGAATTAGGAACCCTAATTCTAATTGAAATAATATTTTACTTAATTTGGGAAACTGCTAATAACTCACATTGGACCTCTCCAAAAAAGCTTTAAGCTAAAGCATAAAACATAAAACATCAAATAAATATAGGTCCCACACGGAGGTAGACGACCTTATGAGTGATGATTCTCATCAAACCCTCCGTCTGAGAAGATTTCATCCACGAAATCAAGGGGGCGGTGCTCCTGAGGACTCACGCACATATATAGTGTGTATCCCAATTTCTTCGTTTTCATCCCGCAGAACGTACACAAAATCTATACGGTGGAATTCATCTGGAAATCTTGAAGTCTTCCGCAGAATTTTTCGTATCCTGCGATTGTACTCGAGGTCTTTAAATTCCAATGTTGAAGAACGTCTAAAACTGAAAAAACATAAAAAAACAAAAAAAAAAACATAGAAACCTGCGTCTCGAACTTTGCTAAAAAGCCCCCTCAAAATAGATCGACAAACGGGTGATTTTCGATCGTGCTTTGGCACTTTCCTTGGCATGTGTACTGCTGGAATATAGTATTTTTTTGATTTTGAGTACATAAGGCATGCCCTATAGTATGCCTCATGGCATGCTCATATGTGCTCGAAAGTTGGCATGTCTTGGCATGCCATGAGGCATGCCCAAGAGATGTAAAAATTGTTTTCATCTCCCTTCTTTCTTTCTCACGTACTGTATCTTCTTCATGATAAAACTCAGCGTGATTCTCGGCGAGCTCTCTATTTTCTGCGGCATTGCCGGACATAACTCTTTTCTAGAGTGGCCATTGGACTCCGGTGAAGGTTCCCGACCCTTGGTTTTCGCCAACTGAGAGTTGGCTGATTACGCAGGTTAGGGTTTTTGAACCGGCGGCCTTTTCGATCTCAATTTCTATCTGTAAGGTTCAACCATCGGGGTCTATTGGAATTTATGGTGAACTCTGGTACTCCTTTGTTGCGAATCTTAGCGATATAACGAATTGTAACAGAGCTTTTTATCGCGGATTCGATGAAAATTGTGACACCATTCGGCGTTGCCTTCGGGTGTGTCGGTGATGGTAGGTTATTGACCAGACTTTCCAAGACGGTCGGCGTCTCTTTGCTCGTCGTATCAAACATCGGGGGTTCCGATCTTACATCGTTATCGACGTGAAGACATACAAACAGGGTTTCCGTTTCACCGGTTTGTTCGGTGGTACTCCAATCGTCGGGATAATCGTCATAAATAAGCGGTAAAATAACCGCTGATTGAGAGGGATGGAAAAAAGCTCCCATACCCAAAGCCTCGACAAACCCTTCAAGCTTATCAACTATACCCGTTAGGGTTTCTACACCTTGAGCTAGAGTAGGTTTCTTCGTCGCGATTCTTCCACGAGGCATCTTTGCTCTTGAAACTAACTACACTTAGATCTAACGCAGCTCTGGTACCAATTGATGGGAATACTACGAACGCGGAAGCAAGATTCGTAAGAAAATCACATTGTATTTTAGAGTTAGAGAAAACTAGGGTTTCTACTAAACAAATCAACTTACTTTAATCAAAATCAACTATAAAACAAATAACCTATACCTCCCCTTTTATAGAAAACAAGGGGGGGGGGGTTAGAATTATGAACCCTAATTCTAATTGAAATAATATTCTACTTAATTTGGGAAGCTGCTAATAACTCACATTGGACCTCTCTAACAGGCTTTAAGCTAAAACATAAAATATAAAACATTAAATAAGCATAGGTCACACGGAGGTAGAGAACCTTATTAGTGATGATTCACATCAAATTTTGATTAAAGTAACTTGATTTGTTTAGTTGAAACCCTAGTTTCCCTAACTCTCAAATACAACGTGATTTTCTTACGAATTTCGCTTCCGCGTTCGTAATATTCACGTCAATTGGTACCAGAACTGCGTTAGATCTAAGTATAATCAGTTTCAAGAGCAAAGATGCCTCATAGAAGAACCGCGACGAAGAAACCTACTCTAGCTCAAGGTGTAGCAACCCTAACGGGTATAGTTGACAAGCTTGAAGGGTTTGTCGAGGCTTTGGGTATGGGAGCCTTCCCCCCCCAATCAACGGTGATTTTACCGCCTATTTACGACGATTATCCTGAAGATTGGAGCACCACCTCACAGACCGGTGAAACAGAAACTTCGTTTGTATGTCTTTCTGTCGATAACGACGTGAGATCGGAATCCCCGATGTTTGATACGCCGAGTAAAGAGACGCCGACCGTCTTGGAAGGTCCGGTCAATGACTTACCATCACCGACACACCCGAAGGCAACGCCGAACGGTGTCACAATTTTCATCAAATCCACGATAAAAAGCTTCGTTACAATTCGTAATATCGCAAAGATTTGCGACAAAGGAGTTACCAGAGTTTACCACGGATTCCAATGGTCCCCGATGGTTGGAACCTTACCGACAAAAATTGAGATCGAAAATGCCGCCGGTTCAAAAATTCTAACCGGCGTAATCGGCGAACTCTCGGTTGGCGAGAACCAAGGGTCGGAAACCTTCACCGGAGTCCAATGGCCATTCCAAAAAAAGAGTTATGTCCGGTAATGCCGTAGAAAATAGAGATCTCGCCGAGAATCGTGCTGAGTTTTATAACGAAGAAGATACAGTACGTGAGAAAGAAAGAAGAGAGATGAAAATAATTTTTATATCTCTTGGGCATGCCGACTTTCGGGCACATATGAGCATGCCACGAGGCATACTATGGGGCATGCCTTATGTACTCAACATCTAAAGAATAGTACGTTCCAGCAGTACACATGCCAAGGAAAGTGCCAAAGCACGATCGAAAATCACCCGTTTGTCAATCCATTTTGGGAGGGCTTTTTAGCGAAGTTCGAGTTGCAGGTTTCTATGTTTTCTTCAGTTTTAGGCGTTCTTCAACATTAGAATTTAAAGACCTCGAGTACAATCGCAGGGTACGAAAAATTCCAGGGAAGACTTCAAGATTTCCAGAAGAATTCTACCGTAAGAATTTCGTGTGCGTTCTGCGGGATGATGATGAAAAGACTGGGATACACACTACATACATGTGCGAGTCCTCTGGGGCACCGCCCCCTTGATTTCGTGGACGAAATCTTCTCAGACGGAGGGTTTGATGTGAATCATCACTAATAAGGTCGTCTACCTCCATGTGACCTATGTTTATTTAATGTTTTATATTTTATCCTTTAGCTTAAAGCCTGTTGGAGAGGCTCAGCCTAGGTTATTAGTAGTTTCCCAGTTTAAGTAGAATTCTATTTCAATTAGAATTTGGGTTCCTAATTCTAACCCTCCTTGTGTTCAATAAAAGAGGTGGTCTAGGTTATTTGTTTGGCAGTTAAGTTGATTTTGATTAAAGTAAGTTGATTTATTTAGTTGAAATCCTAGTTCCCCTAACTCTCAAATACAACGTGATTTTCATACGAATCTCGCTTCCGCGTTCGTAGTATTCACGTAATTTGATGTAACACTTCTCTCATAGGATCGTCTACGCACCATATGACATATGTTTATTTAATGTTTTATATTTAGTCTTTAGCTTAAACCCTGTTGGAGAGGCCCAGCCTAGCTTATTAGCAGTTTCCTAATTTAAAAATTCTATTTCAATTAGAATTATGGTTCTTAATTTTAACCCCTTTCTATTCTATAAAATTGGAGGTCTAGGTTATTTGTTTCTTAGTTAGTTAATTCAGTTATTCAAAACAAGAGTTGTAGTTAATAAAATTAGGGTTCCTCAAGAACCTAATTCATTTGGTTAAACTGGTGTTTTTTTTATTATTATTGGCTTCCTCGTAATCAGTTTACATCACTATCTCTCTCAAGTCTCTCTCTCTTCCTTCACTTCTCGAAAGTTTTGAATTACAAATAAGAACTTGGCAAATCCTTCACTAGACGACAAGAAAAGTCAATCTTCCATGGACATCATGCCTAGGTTTTCGAAACTACTCTCTTCACAATATTCCCAACATTTATGCTAATAATGGTGCAATAAGTACACTCCCGTATTCTGATAACATTCATGAACAAATTTTAGATCAGTGAACCAGGAAATCCTTTACCATGTGCGGATTTTATGCCAAATGGTGTTTTAAGTATGGACAGAGGATGTTCATGCATTATTCATAAGAAATACAAGTGTTCTAAAGAAGAAACGATCAAAATTAGCTACTTTGCCAGAAGAAATCAGTAATAGAACATCACCTTACTAATTTATAATTGCACTAGCTCCTTGGAGGAAAGTTCATCACATCACAAAGACTTGACCACACTTTTCAGAAATAAGAAAGCCGAGTACTACGAGAGCTAAATATGGTCATTCCAGCTACATCAGGGATTTGAGAGATCTAATGAAGAAATTACAATGAGTTAATAGAAAATAGAGCCTCAGGGGAATCCAACAAACTTACCCCTATAGAGTAATTCCAGTCACCTGCCATTGAGTTCAGCAGGTTTGGGCCGACAGCCCATCTGCTCTAGAAATTTTGTAAGGCGTGTGTGCTTCGAGGCCCACTGATCTGCGAGTTTTTGCTCCTTGGCTTCAGCTTCTCTCCTCAGACCTGCTAACTGTTCCCTACATTCGGCTTCTATCCTCTCTGTTGTGACCCTTTGTTCTTCCCTTAGGGCCCTAACTTTTGATTCAATCTCCTCCAATTTTTCCTTCTTCCGACACGCCTTCTCGGACTCTATCTGGAGTTCAACCCTTCTCAGTCTCCATGCTGCTTCCTTCTTATGGGCAGCCAAAGCACGGTGCCCCTCTTCCAATTCTTTGCAACACTCAACAAGATCAGAAAGGACTTGGTTGTCACTGTGTTGCAGAACACTGCCCAAAACATGGGAAGAGTTTTCAATTATCCCTCTCTCGGGCTGCAACCATGGAATTGGAGGAGCCACTACTGTCGATGGAGAGAGGGTCAGAGTAACTGATGGTGAGGATTGTCGTATGCTAGGTGTTCCATTAGAATTGGAAAGCCATGGAGGAAGCATGGATGGTGAAGGGACAGGTGGCAATCCACCGTTGGATGTCGCCATAAGGAATGGTGGCGTTGGACGCTCTTTCACCAACTTCTCTGCAAATGTCTCAAGTATACTGTCGTACTTTCCTTCCTCCACTGGTTCAAGAGTCTTGGTGTTCTCCTTTTGCTCTCTTTGCTGTTTCTCTTTAAACACTTCCCACCACTTGCCCAGTCTCTTTGCTGTGCGACCTGGAACTTCAGACGCGATCTTCTTCCACTTGTTGCCGTGCTTGGCCTGTAGACGGATCACAAGTTGTTGTTCCTCCTCTGTTAAAGAACCTTTCTTGATACCTGGCTTGAGGTAATTCTTCCACCTTTCTAAGCAAGATTTGGCATCCCTTTCAAGAGGTGTACTCATGCGCTGAGATACAAGGTTCCACTCCCTCGGTCCATATTGCTTTACATACGCACGTAAAAGGGCGTCCTCTTCAGCTCTCCAACGCTGTCTATCCCTCATTTCCGGTAGCAAACTTCAAAGGCCATTGCCTCAGCTTCTTCATAATGCATCTGAATAGAGGTGGAAGCGAAAATATCAAACTTTGCTTGATGTTGACAAGGGAATAATATTACCTCACAATCCATCTGATGAAACAGAATATATTATTTAGTGAAATTTCAGCAGGATATGATTAACCAGTATAAAACGAAGAATTCAAAATGCGTTTGGATTTTCCAAGGAACAAGTGAAACCAACTTTATATCTACCAACTTAAAAAGGAGAAAAGCAGGATGAGTAAACCAAACTAACAAAACAAACTCTATCAACACCACCTATACAAGGGTATCACAACTACCAACACCTCCTCTCTTGTTGTCATCCTTCCCAACAAGGCAATAAAGAGAATACACAAACTAAACTTATGAACAAACTCCATCAACAACCCTTTATACAAGGGTTTTGAAGTATCCAGGGGGAGGTACAAAAAAAATCTTCATATCATACCTACTTCATTAGACATCATATACCAGTCATGTATGTGACGCAAGTATTCAAATGTCTGTATATATGACTCATATTTGTACAGGGGATTGACGCCGTTACTAACCATATAACTTAACACTATGACATTGTCAAATCTTTGGCTAGTTCATGATTCTCTTTGATTTCTGAAATTCAATTTATAAGTCACCCTCGACATGGATTTTCTTGGGGTGTCATTTGCTACAGCTTTTACATAAGACAATTCGCAGTACATTCCTCGTATTTAAGATCGGTCTCGATGTACTAATGACCAAGTTCTCACTAATAATAAAGTACATGATATATTCTATAACAGATAAGTGCTAATCACATAATCTACTAGGCATTCACTTGTCTAATGGGGTAAGTTCTCACTTATACTAAAGAACATAGCTAATGAGTATCATAGACAATGGTGATTAAGCCAAATAAACTCATCTATTATAGTAATTAACAATTTTTAATCACGGCGAAATAAACACTCATGGACCTAAATATCTCTGATTTCAATCCATGGAGGTGAAATCTAAAATTACTCATTATGAACCTAAACTTAAGGGTGTCCAAGTAAATTCCTATCAAGTAATCCCACTATGTAAATCTTATAGTAAAAGAAATCAAGGCAAATATCACCCAAATCAAAGAGACCCCAAAATGCACCAAAAGACATAAATCACTTCAAGCCCCTACCAACAAAATTACTATAAACATAATGTTCAGCCCTGCTTGGTACACCCCTTTAAACACCTTACACTTGGCTTTAGAACAGCTAAGTGGGTAAGGGTTGCTAGAATGCCAAGCAGAGCCTAACTTAAACCTCAAAGCACTCCTGACCCAGAGACATATTTACTCCATTTTCCCCTGACTAGCAAAACCCCATCCCCATGGCTTCAGCTGAGTTAAGCTCAGACCCTGCTTGGTGGTACACCCTTATAAACCCACATCCTACTATGTTCCACACTTCCACTTGTAAAGTTACGCAGGTGCACCAAACAGACCCTTAAACTAAACCGCACCAAAATTGTATCTTTCAAATCTTAAAACTAAAACCCAAGACTACAATTACAGCAAATGTTTGAAAAAATGCTTACATGATTCTATCTCCAACCACAACTACCCAGGCTTCTCCTTCCAAGCATTCTTCACAAACGGAACAAGAGTGAGAGTGTGAGTGTATTTAGAGAGAGATATGAGAGCAACAAAGGCACAAAAACAGGGCACGCGAAGGGGGTCGGTGATGACGTCATCAGGGAATTTGCTAACGTAAGCCTGGTTTAACAATTACACAGGAGAGAGCAGACTAGAGTCTAGAGTCTAAAGTCTAGAGTGAGAACCACAAAAGAGCGCATTGATTACCCAAGCGTACGCTTGGTTTCAGCGCTTAAAATGCGCCCGACTTTTCACTCTCACTACAACACTTGTATTACTGTTAAATTACATTTATACCTGTGGCGCAACTTAGTAAAAGATAAGTGGTGAGTGCTAATGTACAACACACACAGCATGTCTTAGTTGGGTTCTTCTTTTCAAGGCAAAGACATGTTGTCTGCAATGACGTGACAAGAGAAGATCATAGAAGAGAGGGACTAGGCTCTGATTTTATATTTTCTGAGTGAAAATATATTCTGTTTTGAAGAGAGGTTAATGTAAAATAGTAAGATTCAAGTGCCATAGAACTGAAAATGCTGAGAATCCTTTGATCAGTATTACCTCTTTTGGTTATTTTCACCTCTCACCATCAAGTAACCTTTACTCCAGTACATTTCACACAGACACATGCAATGTATGTATCTGTTTGTGCATGGTAAGGACTAGGAGTGTATTGTAGCCTTGTAGGCTGTAATGGCTTGTTCATACTTGTGATACATGATAGTTTGTGTTGTTCATTTGTTGAAGGAATGGAACACTTGTTATTATGGACTTCAAATTTACAGTACACCATATGCCTCCTCAGGCATATTAAGGATACGAAAGCATGAGCATCATTATTACAAGATCTACTAAAATATAAAATTGAAATTTTCTAAAGTATATGCTAAAAATAGCATTTCATCAGCCATACTAAGCCTCTCCAAAAGAGGTCAACAGATTTCTCCTCCAAAGCCTTCACGAGATATTAACAAAATTGACTTTCTTAAAACATTGTCTTGAGACTCTCACATCTCTCTGATAACAGTCATTGCCTCAGCCTTCTCTGTGTTAGCTGCTTTGAACGAGTCATAACATGCATATACAAACTCTAAATTATATGTAATAACCAAACTTGAGCGAGTGACTACAAACTTATTAGGGGTTATTTAAGCAATAAAGATTTATACACATCATTCCCTACAAAGATTTAAACACATGATTTCCCTAATATTAGTCAAACAACAAAATTATATGGGTATTAAAACTAGAAGTTTTATCTTAAAAGTCGAAAATTGGTCATGAGATGAGTAGCCCCAAGTTTTATCCCTAATATATATATATACGAATCCGTAGACACCCCCTTTTGGAACACCTTTCTAAACACCCTATTTTTTGAAACACCTAAAGATGTTTAAAAAAGTTTTAGCGTATAGATGTGATTTCCTTATTATATAAAACATATTTACAAAAAATTAAGTCATTCCAATATTTCTATCACTATTAAAAGATATTTGAATTATAATGTATTATTTATGTTTTTAGCTGTCGATTTTATCTAAAATTTGATATTATGTTTTATGGTGCAGAAATATTGAAATGTCATAATAATTTATAGTTATAATTTAAATGATAAGGATTTCACGTCCTTACGCGTTTTGATGCAATTAGGACCAGCAACAAAAAATAAAACTGAAAAGCATTCGATTTGGTACTACAACAGCTAGGCAGAATTCCAAAGGAAAAAAAGCTAAAATATTATCGAGAGTTGTGAGATTGGGATTAGAGTGTGTGGTTTGTACGAAAAGAAGAACTCAGTCCTAGTTGGGTTGGGTTGCGCTGGGGATCTTCATCATTAGGACAGAGTAGTTTACCTTTGCCACGTGTGAAATTGGTCCTACTTGTTTAGAGGGTGGAGGAGACTGTTCACTGTACTCCGCAATTCGCGGCATTAGGAGACGGGGTTTGATTTAGACTCGACGATACCCTTCGTCAGATGTCAGCGAGATGTTACGTCGCTCTCTCAACACCGTGGTCCCCTCCCCACTCCCACAACTCAACTCGACTTCTTTCTTTCTCTACGTCAAAGTACGGTACTACCCCCCCCACACTCTTCAACACGCCTTTCCGTCCCTACCTTAAACTGCTGCTCATCCCTCAACACCCGGTAATGTTTGTTTGGTTTTGACTTCTCTTCTCTTCTCTTCTCTTCTCTTGAAAGTTATGGGTTCAAAGTGGCCTAAAAATTGCAGTTACTACCTTCTAATTTTTCAAACTACCAATAGACCGTACCTTTGAAACTTTTCTTGCATTTTATAACCTAAAAGAAATTAATACCATTTTTACTCTTTCTTTAAGTTTTGCAACAGGGTGAAAGAGGTAGGTTTCCTCATTCCTCCTAAAATTACAAAGAAAGCACCTACATGAAAATTATCGAAATTTACCTCTACTAAAATCTCTACAACAAAGTCCATCTATATGAGATTAACTTGATAGAGCTTAACATACTCGATTTTAATCGACATGATACGAATGTTTAAAACAGAAAAAACATTACCCATACTCGAACTTCGCGATCTTCTGATCAAGTCAAGGTGTTACAAAAGGTATTTTCTTTCTCTATAGTGTGTATTGGAGAGAAAGTTTCACTCAGGCATAATTGTTTATTTTAAAATGTAGTTCAAATCGGTATAAATTATAGTAGATTGTAAGTTTATTGTACTTCAAATTGGTGGGGTTTCTCTTATTTGTAGGTTTACTTATAAGTTTTGGCCTTTCATGAAACCTAACCCTTGCATAAAACTTTCCATATTTCTAACTCGAAAGTTATTATAGCTTTATCAAAGATGACTCAAGTCGATAAAACTCTAGGCTGATGCTTTAAGACTAATGTATTCATTTCATAATGCTAGTCAAAATTAGGAAGGATGGGTTTTGTTGGATGCTTAATGATCATAAAACATATAATTATTAAATACATCTATAATAATAATAATAAAAACAACTCAACTTATTACTTGGGTTTCAGCCGTCCATTCCACCGACGTGTATAACGATGCATACTTTGGATAGCTTGGATTATTTTTATAGTACTTCTGTACCATAAAAATGATATGGGCCGTCCAACTCTAAATTACCCAATTGGAGGGCAATTATGGGTTTTAATCTTCTCCTCTTTCAACCTCCTTCTCTATACAAATTCTTCTCCTCTATAATCAATCCATCATCCCTATTTTACTTCTAGAGATCAAACCTAAATCGATTCGTAGAAAATATATTATTTATTGTGTTGTTTTCTAATTACTTCATTATGAATCTTTTGCGCTTAGTAGTAATCAAATCAATCTTTGATTGATTGAGGAAAAACCTTGCTTTTGGATTTATTTAGGGATTTTGAGTCATTATCTGTCAAATCAATCTTCAATCGATTGAGAAAAAAACTTGCACTTGGAAAGGTTTAACATTACTCTTTTTATGTTTTATTTATTGCTCTATTGATTTTAGCATTATTCTATTGATGCAATAATGTGTTGTTATTCTTGTTGTTTCCAAGGTATGCTTAAATTTAAAAATATCCTTAACTTGTAATATTAGGCGAAAAACAGATCAAACTTCCCTTCGTCTGAGCTTTATAACAATTATAGATATTTCTGATGTAGGAAGATGGGGAAACATGAAATCATGTTAAGACATATTTAATTGTCACGACGAATAACAAAGCTTTGAAATATTATTATCGTGATATATATCTGGTATATGTCTAGATAAAATAATTTAATAGAATGCAGTTTTGCTAATATTAATATTAGCGTTATGAGTTGCGTTGGAGTAAGTGAAAACCGAAAGTTCAATTGTGATTATTTTGAGAAATAAAGAAAGAAATGAAGGATGAAAAGATTCTTATCTTCTTCTTAATCAAGTTATTATGTTAAAAATATATCTTCTTAATACAACGAAGAGTTGATTGTCTGAGGGAAGTTCATTCATGCAATGAGATAAGGAAGAAATTTTTTATTTTTTATTATTTTTTTGGTTTTGAACTTTTACCCTGTGTTTGTTGAAATGAATATATGCCTATTGTGAATATAGATTTTTCAGTATGATTTTGAGGACTAATAGGGTCACCACCATCGATAGTTTTGTCGTAACCCTCTTTTTTTGCGTTTTGGTTACCGATGAAAGTTTTTATTCCTTACATGTGTTTCCTGTAAACGTAGTATACTGTGGGTATTTACTAGATTCTCGTTATCTTTGTTCATATTTACGTTAGTGGAGATAGTATATTGTGATATTTATAAAAATTGCAATCCCTTATTCTTTCATCAACTCCCTTGTTTAAGTTTTATTCATACAAAAGCTTTATCCAAATCCTTGTCATAATAAGCTTTTTGTGTTTTGGAAATAAATAGTGAATATGGAGCATGGGGAATCTTCTGTGTTGTGTTCAAGTGGGCCAATCAACTGTAGCCTTCCTTGGTTCCTTGATAGTCAGGTCGTCGGCCACCTCTCACTTTGTGTGCAGCAACTTGATGTGAAATGCGAGACTAAGACTAAGGTTTGCATATTCTAGGTGGAAACAAACTAATCACAATGCCCATAAGAGCATATGTAGCAGTTGGTGGGTGGGGGTAGAAAAACCCAAATCTACCCCATTTCGAAATCTACCCCAAATTCACCCACAACAGTTTAGACCCAAATCAAGGTAAATATTCCCTAACACTGTTCTGAACTGCGCTGGGCAAACATTACCTAAGATCTGGCCACGTATCTCCATCTGAAGTGTCCAAATCCCCTGCACAGTTTAGAACTGTGCGGGTAGTGCTTGCATGAAATGCCTTCGATTTGCCACTTTAGTTTCATTCTACTCTCACATATTTTACCAACCCCACCTTCTAGTTTACCCAACTTCTAACACAAGTTTCCCAAACCCCACCTTCTAGTAATTCAATCTCATAAAATAATGATCAACAATGTCGGGACCTAGTCATTCAATTCCCAAACTAGACGTAGGGAAAGTGATGAAGTTAAACGAAGAAGTAAAGAATTGATCACGCATATGTGGCCGTTACACCTCACGCCGAATAATAATCTTGCCCTAACCCTCGAGGAATTGTACCGAGTAGATATCCTCCTGGACAACTGGGTCCATATTTTTATTGGATCGGAGGAATTACCAGTATGTTTTTTGAGTAAAATTTATGTGTTATTAATTTTTTTTGTTAAATGTTTGACGAAATGCCCGAATACGAATTTAATATGTTAATGTGCTATTTTTGCAGAACCGAGATGAAATCATATATAGGGGATCACTGGATAAGGTCTTAAAGTGGTACCAATGGATTGTAAGGTACCCCACGTTGAAGACCTTGTCAACAATATGAGTTCTGAAGAATTTTTGACGATTAAGGCAGAAAACTCGGATAACCGCTTAATCCATACTCTCGTGGAACGGTGGTGGCCTTCCACCCATACCTTTCACTTTCCTTACGGGGAACTTAGCGCTACGCCGTTGGACTTCGTCATGCTAACGGGCATAAATTTTGGGCGAGGTTTTGAACTCTC
The DNA here is from genome assembly GCA_014058105.1 of Kingdonia uniflora. Classification (NCBI taxonomy): domain Eukaryota; kingdom Viridiplantae; phylum Streptophyta; class Magnoliopsida; order Ranunculales; family Circaeasteraceae; genus Kingdonia; species Kingdonia uniflora. The sequence continues at coordinate 271,975 of JACGCM010000452.1, forward strand.
GTACGATGATTAGTACTCAAAGTTTGACGAAGCTCAAATATTGTTCCTCAGAATCACTCAAGCCGACATCAGGTACGTTAACATCACACTGGCTTATTTGAAAACCTGGAGAGACCCTTTTAATCCTTGAACCAACAGTTACAGCCAAGATATTGACCTCGTATATGCTCGGACATTTATTGCATACATGATGGGTAATATCTTCTTCTTGAATACAAATACATCTCTACTGGCTGGTTATCTTACAACTTTGACAGACCACCATATTCTAGGTGCGTCGACGCTCGACTGGGGTACTCTGAAGAGTAGGATGGGGAAGAGATCAATCACAGGCTTCTATGCTATGTTAGAGTTTTAGTTCTTCCAGTACTGTCGCGTTGGAATGTATATGGTCAAGGTGAGCAACTTCAACCATGTTTATCCTCGTATGAGTGCGAGAGAGCTGAAAAGGTTAGTTCAGGGACTGAGATCCATCATTTATTTACTGTGATAAGAGAAATGATAGAATAGAAGGACATAACCAACATTGATTGGCAACCATGGCTGAGGAGTAGACAATCAATCTGTCCAAAGATAAGATTTGCCACAAAGTTTAGTCAAAGAAAAATTCCATTAGTTTCAGTCCCATACGGGACCGGTACACTTTGATACCTAGGAGACCGGTGTTTGCATCAGAACACCAGGGTTGATAGTGTTGCCTATAACCCCCCACAAGAGATTATGGAATTTTCGTGGTATAATCAAGCGCTTTATCAGGGACTGAGAGATGCAAACTTCTATGATGGACATAATTATATCGTTGCTAACATGGATATCATGACATTTTGGCGAGCCGCTCATCCAAATCCCAAGATCGATTGTAGTTTAGTGAAGAGGGTTGGGAATATTTGGATGGTCGGGCGTGATCTAGTGAGGCTCGATGTTGCTCTGCCACCTACTTCGAGTTTAGCCACGTCTTCTTAGGTGCAAAAATCAAATTACACACTTAGTTTTTTCCTCTCCATACTTAGTTTTTTCTTAGGTTAGTTTCTTTGAGGCATTTCCTCAAACACATTCCCTTGCCTTCTATTAAGAGTGCATTGGTTCATACTTAGTCTTTTTTTCTTCTCTTTCGTTTAGGTATTTCCTCAAACACCTTCCTAAAAGATGAAAAATTAGTTATATTAGTTTTTTGTAAGCTCAGAAATATAAGAAATTTATTTAAACGCATGAAAACACCAGGCTATATTTTTGTGAAAACTTATCTTTTGTGTAGCTCAGCAGGGGCTATATTTTTGTGAAAATTGGTCACCAAGTAGCTCAACGACTATATTTTTGTGAAAACTTGTCTTTTGTGTATATTAATGGCTATATTTTTGTGAAAACTTGTCTTTGGTGTATCTCAATGGCTATATTTTTTTGGAAACTTCTGCACCAAGTAGCTCAACGGCTATATTTTTGTAAAAACTTGTCTTTTGTGTACCTTAACGGCTATATTTTTTTGAAAACATATTCACCAAATAGCTCAATGGCTATATTTTTGTGAAAACTTATCTTTTGTGTATCTTAACGGCTATATTTTTTTGGAAACTTGTTCACCAAGTAGCTCAGCGACTATATTTTGGTGAAAACTTATCTTTTATATATCTCAACGGCTATTATTTTTTGGAAACTTGTTCACAAAGTAGCTCAATGGCTATATTTTTGTGAAAAATTATCTTTTGTGTATCTCAACGGCTATATTTTTTTGGAAACTTGTTCACCAAGTAGCTCAACGGCTATATTTTTGTGAAAACTTGTCTTTTGTGTAACGGCTATATTTTTTTAGAAACTTGTTCACCAAGTAGCTCAACGGCTATATTTTTGTTAAAACTTGTCTTTTGTGTATCTCAAAGGGTATATTTTTTTGGAAACTTGTTCACCAAGTAACTCAACGGCTATATTTTTGTAAAAACTTGTCTTTTGTGCATCTCAACAGCTATATATTTTTGGAAACTTCTTCACCAAGTAGCTCAACGACTATATTTTTGTGAAATCTTATCTTTTGCGTTCTCAACGGCTATATTTTTTTGAAATTTTTTTCACTAAGTAGCTCAACGACTATATTTTTGCGAAAACTTGTCTTTTGTGTAACGACTATATTTTTTTGATAACTTGTTCACCAAGTAGCTCAACGACTATATTTTTTCATCTATAAATGTCATTCATCTTCTACACTATCTTCCCTTAATCTTCTATACTCTCCTCTCTCCTTGGCTTACAAGCAAAACCACAATGTCATCTTCAAGTTCCCAATCAAATTCTCAAAACCACTCTCAATCCTCCAATATGAACCAACAAGGGAACGTATTTCTGACACAATTCGATGCATATGATTTGTTGCAAATGCTTAACCCTTCCTAATATCGCGATCACCATGTTCGACAACTATTTCTACCATACGACAATCAATTTCTATCTCAAACCCAAAGATATTATCCTCATTACCGAAACCAAGGATATTACCCTTAATTTGATCCCCATACGGGCTCGTACACCCAACAGAGAAATCCATATTTGTCATCTCACGCTGGTAAAAGCTCGATTACCACGCCGATGAGAGGTACATGGGGTTTAAATGATTTAAACCTCATTACATCACCGATTATCTCTCCGGTCATTTCTCTGGTTATCTCTAAGGTTCTCAATTTGGTTCTCACGAGAAGTAATACGTGCGAAAAGGCCAAGCCTAAAAGAAAACTACACTGACACCTATTGTAATTGAGGATGTAGTTGAGGTTGAGGATGAAGTTGATGACGACAAAGAAAGATACGCGAACTCTAAAAATTGGTCGTCCGATGACTTCGTCAATCTCGCATGTGCTTGGTCTCAAGTCTCTCAAAACCTCACTACGACGAACAACCAAAGCCGCTACATCTTGGTTCAAGGTGCGTGACCAATTCAACTCATTCTATAATGACCAATCGATATGGCGATCATACAACGGTGTTAATTGCGCGTATAAGGGTAGGCTCAATAAGAAATGCTCTATTTTTAGGGGCATCATTCAAGACCTCGAAAGATAATATTTTACCAGCATTGGAACGGGTGACGTCGTAAGTAATTTAGTTTTTTTTCTCATTCCATTAATTTTGTTCCACAATTAGTACTCATTAGAATTTCAAACTTGATTTCTAAGAACGTATGGCATACGAGACATTCAAAAAACTACTTTCATTGGGGGAGGCTTACAAAGTCTTGAAGCATTGCCCTAAATGGTCACAAATTAAGAATATCGGGCACCCCGGCCGTAACGTCGCTAGGAAATCAAATTTTAACGATAGCCCGGGTACTTCCTGTATCGATCCCTCTGCACCTACTTCCAACACTCCAAATGTGGTAATTCCGGATGATTCGATCGACTTGGATGCGCCACTATATGCTTGTGGGGAAGTACGATCGGACGGCAAAAAAAAAATACAAAACAAAAGAAGCGGTAAAGTCAAGTATAGGTTTATGGGGAAAGAAAATGTTTAAGGCGACGACAAACATGATGAAGGCATGAAATGAGAGAGATGAGCAAAAGAAAGAGTAAAATGAAGCTAGAGCTAGAGCACAAGATGGACAAAAGTTAGCAAGAGAGGTAAAGATTTATAGGAGGCGTGAAGCGGAGCAAGCTAGAATAAAAGCCATCAAAGATGTGCATATGGTTAAGGTGATAAGAACGGAACCAAGTAACTTACTACCGGCACAAAGGCGTTGGATGAAGAAAAAAATTAAAGAATATTCGAAGAAGTTGAATGAGCAGTGCCCAAGTAACGACGACATTTCTAGTGATGAAGATTGATGTAATCCTTAGCGTTAATAGTGGCTCTTAAGTTCTATGTAATTTTATTATTTCAATAAAATTATTATTTATGTTAAGTATTGCGCAAAACGAACTTTAAAAAAATCTCTCAAAATACATTACAAGTTCACCATAAAACTACAAACTTCGAAACCAAATACATTTCAACTTCAACATAAAACTACAAACATCGAAACAAAATACATTACTCCGCCCCTTTTTTATTCCACAAATGCGCGACAAGTTCATTCCGTAATTAGAAATAAGCACCTTCATTTCTAATTTCATGAATCTTATCGATGTACTGTGCCATAGTGTTGATCGCGTATCTTGGATTTAAGTCATTCTTCCAATTCATCACAGAATCTCTAAAATCGGGATCAATGTTCGCTTGCCTGATTTAAGTATGACGTTCATCTTTAACGATCATATTGTGTATGATTATACATGCATACATAATATTTTCTAGATCACGTGGCTTTCAAAATTGCGTACCGTGAGCCAATATTTGGAACCTAGCTTGAAATACCCCAAATGCACGCTCTACGTCTTTCCTGCATGCTTCTTCTATCTTTGCAAAATATCTTTCAGCATTGTTGGACGGATTTCTTATGGCTTGAACAATTATTTGCCATTTTGGATAGACTCCACCCGCTAAATAATACCCCATGGTGTGTGAGAGCGTGCCTATATTGTAATTGCATGGTAGCGCAACTCCATTAGACAAGTTGTTGAAAAGCCACCCTTGATATAAGACATTCACGTTGTTATTAAAACAGGGCACCCAAAAGAATGCATGCCATATCCAAAGATCTTGCGATACAACCACTTCTAAAATCGCTGTCGAGATTTTCTTATACTCGGTATATTGTCTTCCCCACCCGGTAGGACAATTCTTCCATTTCCAATGCATACAATCTAAACTACTTAACATTCGCGGGAAGCCTCGCGATCCGTTCACTTCTAACAAGTGTAATACATTTTTTTTGCCAGAAGATCTAAGGTATTGAGCTTTAAATAGTGTTTTAATTGCTTTACAAAATTCTTTCAAACTCAAATTACCTGTAGACTCCCCAATCCAAACATATTCATCTTGGGCGTTTGCGCTCGTACTGTAACATAATATGCAAAGTGCGCACATTATCTTTTGGTGCGAGGATAAACCCATCGTCTTAGCTGCATTTTCTTTTTGAATAAAATAGGGATTCGTAGAAATAATATGATCATGAATACGTTGATACACACCTTCGTTCATACGGAATTGACGATGAAATATAATTCCGGTGTAGACTGGGTTGGCACCAAAATAATCTCGATTAAGGCTAAACTCACCCAATTTATGATCATAACCTTTTCGCTTGTCAATCTTTCCCATTTTACTACCGTCCCGCCTCCGTGATGACGTCACCTCTTGTATTTTTTTTCCACTTCTCCCATCTCAGTCATTACCTTGATATACTTGTGCATCATCTCAATTTGATGCCAAAAGAGCTCTTCGCTTCCGGACGATGATGACAAGGATGAGAGTGATGAGTCAGACATGATTAGGTTTTCCAAAATTAGGTCAGACCTGATGGACAAAATTGATAACAAAATAATAGAATATAGTTTAGAAGATGAATGGTTTTTAAGAGAATAGAGTTGAGTGTAGAAGAGTAAGTGAATAGAGTGTACAAGATTAATGGTTTTATAGATGAACAAAATTAGCCATTGAGCTTCTTGTCAAACAAGTTTAGTAAAGAAAATAGCCGTTGAGCTTCTTGTCAAACAAGTTTAGCCAACAAACTAGCCGTTGAGATGCTTCCCAAACAAGTTTGCTAAAAGATATAGTCGTTAAGGTTATTGTTGAACAAGTATGCCTAAAACTATAGGTCTTCTGATCACTAAAAATCAAAACCAAGTATGGTGAGGGGAGGCTTACAATTTTCATCTAGGCTCTAGCCACGCAGCTCAGAACTGCACGGCAAAAACTAGCCGTTAGCCAAGTTTGAATCCCAATTGTCCACGTGTCTCTATCTTGAGTGTACACTCTACGCCTTGTTCAAAATTGTGTGGCAGGGGAGCCACTGGAAGCTTGACAAGTATCATAATTCTATTGGCTCAAAGGCTATGCGCAGTTCAGAGAACTGTGCAGGATCAATCCACCAAGAGGGTGGAGAGACCACCCTCAAGGTGGGTTTGGGTAAGCCATGTCAACTCCCTCGCCTAGCTACTGTGGGGTGGATTTGAGAAAATGAGGGTGGATTTCTTAATCTACCTCGCCACATCAGAATCTACCTAGCTGCTGTAGGTACTCTAACGTGCTTTGAAGTATTTATACTTGATTACTTTTCTTTATTTTTGCTAATTGAATTCACTTTTAGTGAGTTTCGTTAAACGTGTAGTAACCAAATTGTATAACTAAATCTTTCTCTTTCAATCTTAATGTACTTGTACAACTAAAATAACAAAATGTGATCATATTAGTTTATGCGGTGTATGCTAAAGTTAATGTTGCCATCTCTGCTTATTTAATGTTCTAACTTAAATTCCATATCTTTGTCGGTTCTATATTACATCAGATTAGACTATATTTAAGTTTCGCATACCAGTACATGGTCTTAACCAGTTTCATGATATGTATTTGAAACTAATGACCTGGAAAATTAATAAAATTCTAACTATATTGTTGTTAGGTTGATCCAATGTTATCTCTCCATTTAGTGAAAAATAAATAAATTGTAATATGTTATTGGCTTTTACTTTGATAGCTGTACTACATATATGAGAGGGCAGAAATACTAGGAACCCTTATATATACACTTTAAAATGAAGAAAGTATACCACTTACTGAATAATTATACGTCCCTCTCACTTGCAATAGATAGCTTTTATGTTTTATTTTCTCTCTTTTACATGCCTAGTATGTGGTGTTTTAAGGTTTTGTTTTCTTCGAATATAACAGTTACACTAAAGATGCCCTTACTCTTAGTAACTTTCTTTGTTGAAATCATACTAGTTTTCTTTGTATAGAAAACCTTGTTAGATGCATATAGCATTCAGGTGGGGTAATTGATAATTCCAAATAATATACTTGTATCTTCTTTGAAATGATCATTCTTCTTATCATTTATCCACAGGAGAATGTATTTGTCAATGTTATTGCATCTATTCAGTACCGAGCGCTATCTAATATTGTAAGTGATGTTTTTATAAGCTAAGCAACACTAGGCTCTGTAGGGACCTATCTCTCGACTTAACCCAATTTGAGCTACCTTCATCTCGTATTTTACACTTGAATAGATGAAGGTAGTTCGAGAGCAACACGTACTCATAATCCTTAACCTCCTCACTAAGCTACTCAAGCAACACGTCAATACGTCACACAAGAGCATATGGATCGGCGCATCACGGCGTTGATTTAAGTTCAAATTTTGGGTACTATAGACAACCTTACCAAGTTACAAGGCAGTGTGATTGCCAAAAAACTATTCAATATGGAAATACCGAAAGGTTTCCATACTCCAAAAATTTATAAAAACATGGGCACCAATCCAAATGAGCACATTCAACAATACCGTGATTCATTGGCGTTATATTCTAATCTCAACCACATCCTCTATCGTTTATTTTCAACAAGTCTACAAGAAGAACCGATTCGGTGGTTCCACTATTTACCTGAAGATTCCATACTCACATTCGATTAGCTGTATAAATAATTCATCAAGACGTATGCTCACAACAGAGACAAAGAGGAGAATTTATATTCTCTTATTAGTCTTAAACAGTGACACAGAGAGATGCTCGAGGATTTTGCAAAGAAGTTTTTGGAGCTCGCTTGAAAAGTGGATAATCTCGATAAAAAAATAGCTGTTACTGCTTTCACCAACGCGTTCCAGCTCGACTGCAAGGCCAAAGGGCACATTTTCCTCAAGAAACCTGTGACCTTGGAGGATATGATCACCAAGGTCAATGGATATGTCGACCTATAAAGGATGATGTCTGAAAGGCATAAATCTACTAAATTTGTCCTAACCATGAAAGGTCCAACTACAAATCGTAACAATGAACCAAAACAGGATCACAGTGATCAAAAGCGTTCCAAGGGGCAATACTGGCAATCCTCGGAAAGGCGATACATTACCTAAACTGGTCCTCCAGAAGATAAATTCTTGAATATTCGTAATTTTTCCAATTCTATCTAAGGACAAGCTATACCGTCCCTCTCTATCATTGGAACCAATTGAAAGTCGCCTGTACTGCATGCATCACAAGGTAAATCATCATTCTACTGACAACTGTTATGCTTTATAGAGGTTGCTGGAGTTTATTTTCAAGGAGAGATGGATGTTCGAATACATTATTGCCCTGGAGTCATAAAAGGATGATAGTTATAAGAAGCAGCTCTAAGTAGTCAAGGTCGAAGATCAAGTTGAGGAAAAATATTTCTACCATATGTACTACAACAACATGATCAAAATTCATTAAATCAACAACTCTTGCAAATTCAAGCGCAGGAGACTATCAGATTGATGTGATCTCACACCTTAAGATAAAAAAGCCAAACATCTACCTGAGTCGAGTAATCGCCGGCTTGGGATCTTATTCGAAGATCGCGATATTAGTCATGTAAAATTTCCATATCATGATGCATTAGTCATAATGCTCAAGGTGAATAAATTTGTCATGTATACAATGATGATCGATACTAGAAGCGGTATTAAGATTATCTTTTAGAGCAAAATCGACCAGATGAGATTAGACGATCAAGTTATTCTAAGCGATACCAATATCAGTGGATGTTCTAAAGAAGAGCGCGTATGCAAGATTATATTGCTTATTACTGCAGAACCTACCACAATCTACGTCGTCTTCTACGTTATCAACGCCAAATCTTGTTATCTCAGGATTATGGGCCGCTGCTGGATTTACAACATGGAAGCAATCGCTTCCACCTATCATCAAGCACTCTGCTTAAATCACAATGATGGTATCTATGAAATCAAAGGTAGTCAAAAGCTTTCTTGAGCTTGCGAGAATATCGTCTCTGCTATTCTTGATACCTCAGACAGATACGTTGCATAACAATTACAAAAAGCTGATCACCTTGATGATCAACCTTTAATAGAAGAACCTAGATAATATATCAACATTGATGGACCTAGAAGAGGTACTTTTATTAGTACTAAGTAGGTTCAACACGATAAGGATGCTCTTATCCAATTTTACGACTGAATCTAGACGTCTTTGGGTGGACTTTCGAAAATATGCATGTCGTCTTCGTGATGAAGTTAACATGGAGATTGGGAAATTGATCAAAGTGGGATTCATTCGATGCCCAAAAATGAATGGAAAAGTCTGAGTTTGTGTAAATTTCACAGATCTAAACAAACACACTCCAAAGGACAGTTTCCTTCTTTCCAACATTCATCAAATTTTTAATTCCATAGCTGGTCACGAACTCCTATTTATGATGGACACTGCTTCTGGATATAACCAGATTCCTCTCTTGGAAGAAGATCAAGAAAATACCACTTTCATCACTAAAAGAGGACTTTGCTACTACAAAGTCATTTCCTGCGGACTAAAAAATGTAGGCACAACTTATTAACGGTTGATGACTACTATGTTTAAAGTACATCTTGGGAAAATCGTGGAAGTTTACATTGATGATCTCTTGTGCAAGAGCATACAGTCCATTAACCACATCACATATCTCAACACAATATTCAGCATTCTTCGATCTTACAGGATGCGACTCAATCCTGATAAGTGCCAATTCAGAGTACATTTAGGCCAATTCCTCAACCATCTCATCAGCAAGAAGGGGATTGAGGCCGATCCAGATCAAATTCGAGCGCTCCTTAATATGCCATCTTCAAAGACGACGAAAGACGTATAAAAACTTGCCGGCAAGATTGTCGCTGTTAACCGATTCATTTTTAAATCTTTTGATCGCCGTTGTTGGTTGTTCTTACTACTCTACGGCTGTAGCAAATGAGGATAAGTTTAGCCCAACGCAGAGATCCAATGGACATCAGAATGCAAGACAGCTTTTCTGGAACTCAAAATCTATTTGAGGAAGTCTCCCATTATGAGCACCCCAGTAGATAATGAGGAACTGATCATCTTCTTAGCAGTTACAGATACTTCTATCTACTCTGTTCTTATTTGACTTGATGAAAAGATCAAGAAGCCAGTCTACTTTATCTGCAAAACCCTCACTCCAGCGGAAACGAGGTATTCTAAATTTGAGAGACTCCTTCTAACTCTTATTTATACTTCAAAAAAACTTTAGTACTACTTCCAAGCTTATTCAGTCAAAGTCATGAAGATCTACCCACTCTAGGGAGTTTTGTCCAAAAAAGAAAAATCCAGGAGAGTGCAGCAATGGTCAGTCAGTTTGGGGGATCATCATATCAAGTTCAAACAACGACATTCAGAAAAGGGTCAGAGAGTTGTCGATTTTCTTACTGATTTTCCAGTGGAAGATCCCAAGTGGGAGGAGCACGATCCTGACCTTAAAAAAGAAATTATAGAAGATCCACCCACCAAAACATTTGACGAGCGAGTTGAATGGGTTACAAGGAAAGGGTAGAGACTTCTTATAGATGGTTTAACAGGACCCGCAGGGTTAAGAATTGGAATCGCATTGATTACCCCTTCCAATGATAGAATCGAGAAATCAATCCGCTTGAATTTTGAAGCCTTCAACAATGTCACCGAATACGAAGATCTTATTCATGGACTTGACCTCGCATTTGAGCTCGGCGTCCCAGAACTCACAGTCTACATAGATTCTCAACTTATTGTTCAAGCGCAGCATAAATCAAAATAGTTTTTTATATCGCCGTTCAGTAATGGGGCCTTACCTCAAGTGCCTTTCCAGAAAAAAGTAGACGAGATGCTTAGAGATTTACATGAAGGGACTTGTGGCTCCTATGCCGCAGGTCGATCACTCGTTATCAGAGCCATTATACAAAGAGTATTCTGGCAAGGCATGCGCAAGTAGGTAGAAGAGTACTCATGCAAATACGATACATGTCAACGACATGGATAAATGATCCGCGCCCCTGCGCTCGAACTATATGCAGGCAAAGTGTTCTGGCCATTCAAGCGGTGGGTACTCAATCTCGTCAGGGAATTTCCTAATACTCCAGGTAACCGACAATACGTACTCGTAGTACCATATTATTTTACAAAATAGGTTGAAGCAGTTCTACGCTGTCGAACTAGAGAAAAAGATGTCATCCCTTTTATCTGGGAACACATCATTACTCGGTTTAAATGTCCTCACCTAATTCATATCGATAATGGGCTACAATTCGTTAGAAAAAAGTCATAGATTTCCTCAACAAACACAACATCATCCACTCACCATCCAATCCCTACTACCCTCAAGGCAATGGCCAAGCCAAAATCACCATCAAAACCATTGTGGATGAACTCAAGAAAAGGCTTCACTCACAGAAAAAGGAAATTAGATCCGAGAGCTCCCTTATATCTTATGGGCATACCGTACCACTCCATGTAAATCAACTGGCTGTACCCTATTTCTCCTTTTCTATGGTATAGAAGCCGTTATTAAAAAAGAATGCCACCATACGGTCAAAGATCACGAGCTTACCGACGAAGAAAATCAGTTTGAATTGACTTGCAAGATAAATTGGTTTGATAAAACTAGGGAACACGCTATTGCCAACCTAGGTCGATATCACCATATGCTTGCCAGTTCGTACACTAGATGAGTCCGAAGCCATACTTTCCAAATCAAAGATCTTGTCCTTACAGAAACCCCTCCATATCGCAAAGAGGCACATGCCAGGAAACTGGCATAAAACTGTGAGGGTTCATTCCTAATCACTGGTCTAACTGGTCTGGGATTCTATTATCTAATGACTAAGCATAGAATTCGAATCCCAACTCCATGGAATACTAGGCGACTAAAACTGTTCTATCGTTAAGTCTCTCACTACTCTACTTCAAATTTTCGTTCTTTCAATTCCAAAAGTAAAATTTTCATCTCCATACAACGTACATTATATTCTATTTAATGAAAACTTCCAAGTTTTTTTCTACATAACTCTCTACTTACGTAGACAATACATAGATTAAAGCAAAGGTAATACTAGCTTTCAATCGACCTCTATTCCGGTTAAAACAAAGGTAAAACTAGCTTTCAAACCGTACTCTATACATACTCTGCGATTAAAACAAAGGTAATACTAGTTTTTAATCAAAGAACTCTATTAGACATAAGATAAAGCAAAGGTAAAACTAACTTTCATCTCTCAATATGGCTGCGACAATTATGCCGATTAAAGCAAAGGTAAAACTAGCTTTCAATCGAACTCTATACATACTCTGCGATTAAAACGAAGGTAATACTAGTTTTCAATCAAAGAACTCTACCAGACATAAGATAAATCAAAGGTTAAACTAGCTTTCATATCTCAATATGTCTGCGACAGATACTTTTACAAGTTACATATATAGCCACCTCAAATGATTCTTTTCTACTATTGGGAGGTCAGGTACGCTTTCCCTTACAACAGAAGGATGATCAGCCATAAAATCTAGAGCTCGAGCAGCCACAGTAATCCTTCCTTGCTCTACTAATTTTAAAGGTCGAGAACCTAACTCCGTTTCCATAGAGTTCATACAGTTTCCTCGATTTGCATCAGCTCTACAAATGTATCCTCTATCCGACAAACAATCGTACAAGGTATCTCTCTCTAACTCAATCATTCTCACCTTCTCAACAAAATAGGCAATAACTACTATTAGCATCTCTAAGCGCGATAATTCGGGCATAACTGCCTTGGCAAAATCCACTCTCAATTTCTGAAGGAGCTCTTGCAACTTCTTGTACTGTGCTTCATGCCATTCCATGCGACTATCTGCGCGGGACATAAAGTTTATATGCTCCCTCGTCTTCTCATCTACCTTATCTGATTCAGCCTGGTTCATCGTCCTTAATTCTGCCACCTGGGCACAAAGTTCATCAAGCTCTATGTCTACATCTACCAGAATAGGGGATTTCTTTAACAAATAATCTTTTTTTTTATTAAAATCTCCTTACCTCTAATCGCCCGCTTTAACTACTGTTCCCTGATAAGAGCAGCATCCAACTTACATTGGCACTCCCTCAGCCACTCATTTTCCTTTTGTACGTGACCTTGAGATCGAGATACATTTCCCTCCAGCTCTTTGATTCGAGCTGATAGGCTAACCACATCACCTTGAACAATGGAGACCCAAGCATCACCCTTATTCTTCCTCGAGCGCTCTCCAGCCTCAGCATTTTTCACGCGCAAATTAGCCTGTGCCAAATCGGTCTTCAATTGGGCCACCCTCTCATTAAACTTATCACATTTTCTTTGCACTAGCCGGAACTCTATATCTTTAGCAGGTAAAACTATAGTCAACTTCTCAACCGTAATTTTGGAGTTAGATAGGTCATCTCGAGCTCTCTTCAGCTCGCTATCTTTCTCAATCATTTTATTCATCAACCACTCCAGTTTGCTCCTGGAACTCACTAAATAAGTTCAAGTCTGCTCTTGTTCATTCATTTTGCAGACCATTTATTCCTTCAGACTGGCCATAAAATGGCGTAGCTCTTTCTCTGATGCTTTTAACGCCAAGATACAGTATTAAACCATATCAGCCTCCTTACTCTTTACCATCAGCGCATCATTCTGCCTTTTAAGTTTCGCTGTCTCTTCTTTCGTCTCTGCAGGCTCTTTTTGCCCTTTACTAATTTTGATGTCCTTCTCCTCGATCTTCCGAGTGAGATCATCAATGGTTTATGTTGTCTTGACAAATTTGAAATGTACCTTTACATGTTGATCCTCCCTATCTTCATTTGCCTCTTTCATTCTATCAAGCTCTGCCGAAAACTCTTGGTTATATTGGCGTGTCTCTTCTTCGCTCAAGGGAGCTGACTCCAGTTTGACCTGCACATCGCAGTTATAATACATCAAGTTCGATTCAAGAATACTCACTCAATACATACAAAAATCTTATTTCTAATAAAATTTATATTTTTTGACATCTACTGTGTGAAACTGCTTCTAAAACTTAAGGTCGAAGTATGATCCCAGTTCGATGAACTATTATACTTCCAATTTCAAGGTACACATTCTCTATGTTCTTACTTTTTTAATACTTTTATATTATCTACACAAAATTGAGTACCATTGCCCCTAAACTATTAACATGTTTTTGGTCTGTCTCTATGCTCTAATTTTTACTTTGTTGATCTAGAGTAATGCAGTATACAAGTCAAATATCCCTTGCTCTTTTTTAACCTGTAGCTCCTCTTACGAAGTCAACAGGGACGCTGATGCATCTTTCTCCTTAGCATGCTCATTATCTAATTCTTTTATTTTGAGGTATATATCCTTATGTTCCTACAAACAAGGTTTATAAACATTACTTAGCCTACATAAATTTATCCTATATTGATCCATACAATTACAGTTCACAAACCCCTCATAATCACACAACCAAATAGTCAACAATTTTACTCTACTTTCTCATTCTCATTCTCTGGATTGACATCAACATCCCCTTCGTTCTTTCGTACAGTCTGGGGAGAAACTCCATCCAACCCTCTCACAACGCCAACCCCATCATCCTCAACCTTCTCCTATTCAATGTAGGTATCCTCCATAATGTCATTCACCTCAGTTTTGGAGTACCCCATTTTTAGAAGGTAGCGCCCAAGTCTATCACACTGGACTACCACCTTTACCAGATTCTTCCCCGCTTCTTCTGTCAGCTTGCTAATCTTCACCTCTTGCGCAACCTTCACAGAACTCAGTCGCTTCCCCTCCCAAACCAAGTCAGATTTCAATCGAGATACCTCCTTCTCAGGCTCTATCTTCCCACTCTTGAGCTCGACTTTCTTCTCCTCCATCCTAAGGCAGATCCCCTTCATCAAACGAGTAGCCTGCAAACAAACAATAAAATAAATCAAATACATTTTTGGAGATACATCACTATAACAAATTCTGAAATCATTCAGTCATCAAACTTACCACTTTGCTCATCTCCTCTACACCTTTGCGGGCTGCAAGCCTCACCCTATCCTCTACAGCTTTTAACTTATCTTTTATACCAGGTCGATTCTCTGCAACCTTCGCCCTAATCAGTTCAGATGAAGGATCTACCCTTTTCTTCTTTGCCCCTCCCTCAACCTCACCACTCCCCGTGGTTCTAGAGGTCAAGCCATGCTTCAACATCTTCTTCTTTGAAAATGCCCGAGCTAGCTTGCTCGATGTAGTAAACTCTGGAACCTCTGCAAAATCTACTCTAGAGGCCTTTGGCAAAACCACTCGTCTTTCTCCATTAGCTCATCTCTTCTTGTTGCCACCAATACTTGTCATCAGTCTCATTGCTTGAGACTTTTGAACTTTCTCAGGCCTGCTGTTAGCCCATTTATTTTTGTTAATGCCGAGGTTTTTCAGCACTACCTCGAGCTCAAGCCCTTCCTGAGCAACAATATTTAACAGGTACTTCTTATTCACTTTCGACGAAAGACCTGTCAAACAACAATACATTATCAACAACATAACAACATTTATTTTTTGCAGTTCGATATTATACGTTATTACACTTACATTGGTTCACAGTTCTATACAAAAGTTTTATGGGTTCTTCATTATCTCTCTGAAGGCAATCACCTTTTACCCAAATCACATTATCATTCTACATTCGACCTGCTGAATTCAGATCGAAGAAAAGAGGTCGAGACGAGCTCGAAAAGAAATATGCCCCTCTACTTGCATAATAATTCTTCACTCCATAAAACTGTAACACATCTTTAGGAGATATTCTCCACTCCATTTTATTCTCCTCCCACAATTTATTCAAATTCTCACAGACATTTATTACCTCCCACATGTTCCCATTCACCTGGGCAAAATATGCCCCTATGATATTCATTATCCATTTCGCAAGATTGCTCAGGGGCAGACTCAGCCCATACTCCAACTGAGACAAGTAACACAGAAAACCCTCTTCTAGGTCTCCCTGAACATTTCCATCATAATACTCCAAGGAGACCGATTCAACTATTCCCCTGTCCGATTCCTTCTTCTCTAAATCAGCCAACAAGAAGAAATGTTCCTCCCCGGATCTTACTATACATCTTCTAAACTGCCTACCGATGTATTTTACAAAATTTAACTATCTTCCCCTATAAGAGCTTTGGATTTATAAAACTCTCTAAACACATCGGAGTTCGGAGGGTATGATATCAATTGTCTAGGGAAATCTAGAAATTGAACCACTCCTACTTTGCTTTCTTTATCAAATTCTACATTTTCAGACTCAGCCGAACGACCAGAGGTCGAGGTCTCCATAACAGGCGAAGTCTTCATATAAATTATGGCACTGATGAGGTATGACTCTACGCAAATAATTCTCATGCTCGACCTACATCAGGTCCAGAGGTATTCTATCATTATCTTCTACACATAATTATACATATATCATTTACATCTTTTTATACACATATATGAAACAGATTTTAATAAATTACTATAAATAGTAATTTTTTGAAATTTGAAAAACCATAAATTTTTTTCAAAAGCACACATCAACGATATCACAAAAACATCTTCAGACCTTCAAAGTCTGAAAATGAATCTGAAGCAGCATCAAATCTTTCCCTCACAACGCTGCTATACAGCCACTATTGTGACTCAGGCTCTCCAACCTTCTCTCGCCTTGAATGTTGATCACTATGGTCTAATCTCTCATAAGAATCTCTGCTATTTTTCCATTTCCTCTATCTCTGTTCTTCAATTTTTCAGAAGTTGATAAACATTTTAATGAAGAAGATAAAACATTATTTATAGTTATTCTCTCTAACTGTTGGCAGTTATTGGGCCTCGCACGAGTCGCCCTCAGTTTTGGAACTGAGGCGTCCCTTCCATAAATAATGTTAGACGTTTTGCGCCTTTAAGGTGAAAACACCTTCCCATCATTGCCCATACTCTATAATTTATTATATTCTCATCTCTATTATCCAAATCTTCATCTGACCTCCTCACACTCATGATGACTCAACACTGACATACAATCAAACTTTCCCTGCAATAACACAAAAGATAAAAAACAAAGCTACCTACCTTATTTATTATGGCTTCTACTACTTATAGAAGTACATACGTCATTTCTAAAGCTCTAATATTTCAAAAATTAAAATTCTTTATTTAAAACTGTAGCAACAACATATGCAAAAAATTGGAATAGATTCAAACTATATTCTAATTTCATTTCCTTGGCAGTTATTCGACCTCATAGAATTCACTCCCCACATATAATTACACATAAAACATCCCAGATGTCTTTGGGAGCCACACTTAATCAGTTTGACTCCAGAAATCCTCACATCGTCCAATTCGATCTCTTCTTCAGCAATTAATCTCACAGCCTCTTTTCGAGCTGAAGGCTCCACAATCACTTCCTGGAATAGCTCCTCGCAGAAGCGACATCCTAACTCAAGTTCCTTACCCATTCAATATAAACCTTCAAACTGATACTCGGACACTGGCAAGTCAGTATTATAATCTAGCAAACCAAAGATCCGCTCTGGCACTTCAGTTATCTTAATCGTCAATCATTTATCTGCGGCATAACAAATTTTTTCAGATTGAGTCCACACCATCTTCTATGTATTCCTTCAATCTACACTCATTTTCCCCCTATTTATGAAGTTTTCTAAATTACTTCAAATCCCCCACAATTCGTATTTATATTTTGTTTTTTTTACAACAATAAACCCTAATATCTTGATTATAAATTATTTAAACTCATCTATCCACATTGACCTCAGTAAATTTGACCTACCTCATTTCGAGCTTATTCTTCTACATTCCAATATTTTAAACTGCTCTCCCTGAGCTTAAATTTCCAAATTCTAAAATATTCTAAATATTCTACAGTTATCTCCCCCAATAATTATAAGTTATTTAGTTCGAAAGTAAATTCTTACATATCTTATATGTTACAAACACATATTTACAACTCGATTGGCATGGTTACTTTCTAGTCCGAATATATATTACATTTCATCCTCTATTCATACATCCCCAAATTACTCATAGCTCGATTATAATCTCAAGAGTTAATTCTATCTATCAACACAGAGTTTGAATAGACATTTTTTATAAAGCTCGAATACAAATCCTTCAAGTACTTTACAGATAATAAGTTTTTCAAGTACTTTTAGATAACAAGTCTTTCAAGTACTTTTCAGATAATAAGTCTTTTAGGTACTCCGAAAGTAACAAATCCTTTAGTTTATCTGTCTTTAGTGATGTTTCACTCCAAGAATCTTCTGAAATAAAGCAGTCATTGGAAACATTGTGCATCCTCCTTCCTCTGAGTTTGATCAAAGTCTAGACATGGAGCCAAACTTCAAATGGAAACTATAAAAGAAAGAAAGCTAGTGCTTGAACCAACTCTTCAAACAGAAGGTCTTCTTAGAACCAAGAAACGATGATGGTGCAGAAGCAGACTTCCAATATCTATCTTTCTTCTACACTACCACCGTTGCCTCCTCTTTAACCGCCACCATCAGAGAGTTGGTAGAGATGAAGAAGGCCCTACCTTAGAATCCAATCCTACGCAAGATACCGATGAAACTTCCCTGCAGTTATATTGACCCCCACATTTATCTCCTCAACCTTATCCTCAACAGGGATGTGGAGACACCTCCAACGTTGCTCGCCTGTCAAGACAACGTAATAAAATCCCCACATACTGCAAAAATCTTCTTCAACTTCAGCTGCTTCTTCTTCCGCCATACCCCGATGCGTCGGTGGAACGGGAATGGGAGTGGGCATCTCTAATGATTGGTCATCGAAATATCTCAACTTAAATTTTTGTATCTCCGTAGAAACTCTCTCTTCATAAACTATTATTCGAGTCTTCACCGTTATCAATCTAGACTTCCAGAGAATTTCTTTCTTAATAAACAGAGTACTTTTCTAGAATCCTCAATACATGTACTATTTATATAACCCTCATATTTAATATTCAGGTACGTTTCCAAAGTAGTCAATATAGAGCCACTCCTAGAACACCAAGTATTACGTACATCAATATTTCTATCATCATTCAATGCAGATACATCAATCGATAAAAAAAATACTCATTTTCTATTTCAGTCAAATCAATATTAAAGTCCTCATTTATTTTTAACTTCCAACATCACAAATCTGCAGATTCTTTCTCAACCAAAGCCACTCGCGACTTCAGCTACGAGGGGGCGATTGTAGGGACCTATTCCTCGACTTAACCTAATTCGAGCTACCTTTAACTCGAACTACCTACATATCAGGCTCACGCATTTTAGACATGACATAAATAGCCAGCATTGACACCTACACCACGAATTGATGAAGAACGTGGGTTGAGCACAATTGAAAAGCATGAATAAGTCAAAGACACATGTCTTTCACGAACTCAACAGTTATTCAGTCAACCACCACTTACCACATTGTTCGGAGAACGTGCTTCAGCACAATAAATGAACTACGGGCAAGGCCTATATAAGGAAAGAGTTTAAAAAGAGATAGGGATCAGAAATATATATAAGAAATCACTAGGAAAATCATATTTTCTAGATTCTCAAAACACAAAATCTCTTATTTACAAGATTAAATATTTCTAGTTCGAGAGATCACTTGTAATATGATATCAACCTCTAACAATAAAAGTTACTGCTACTAAAACTCTCAACCCGAGGTCATGGTATTTTTACCTATTCAAAGGTTTTCCACGCTAAATCACCTGTGTCATTTCTTGCTTAATATTAGTTTTGTCACAAGAACATTGGTGTAAGAGCTAATTTTGAGCCATCACAAGCTTATAAAATTAGGCTATTACAGGCTCCAAATCCGGGCCTACGTTTTTAATGGTAAGAGCTAAAAATTGTAAAATTTGTTCATAATCAATAATACTTATGTCGTAACTAGACTTGTTATTGGATGCATATAGCATTTAGGTGGGGTAATTGATAATTCAAAATAATATACTTGTATCTTCTTTGAAATAATCATTCTTCTTGTCATTTATTTATCTGCAGGATAATGTATTTGTCAATATTGTTGCATCTATTCAGTACCGAACGCTATCAAATAGCGTAAGTGATACTTTTTATAAGCTAAAGCAACATTAGGCTCCAAATCTAGGCCTACGTTTTTTACGGTATAAGATAAAAATTGTAAATTTTTGTAATAATCAATAATACTTATGTCGTAACTGGACTTGTTTTCATTAAATCTTCAGTGATCAGAGCAAGTGTCCCAAAGCTCATTTTAGATGATGTTTTTGAGCAAAAAAATGAAATTGCAAAAGTCCTCGAAAATGAGCTAGAAAAGGTTAGGAAATAGATTAGTTCATTATTTGAAACTTTTAAACAATACAGTCAATATAACACATCCTAATACCATCTACTTTACTATTCCACAGGCTATGTCAGCTTATGGGTATGAGATTGTACAGACATTAATTTTTGATATAAAACCAGATAGCCCCGTGAAGTAGGCAATGAATGAAATCAATACTGGTAAAATTTCAAGCATCTCTTTTGTTTATACCATGTTAATTGATAGGATGATGAGGACTTACTTGTATAATCACAAAATCTCGATGCAGGACATATTCATGAGTTACTACATGATATAAAGGATTAAACTTACTTCTTAACTCTATTTTTCTCATAAGATGATTGGTTCGTCTGTAGTATGACTATAATTTTTCTAGAGTATATTAGGAATTACTTATTTATACCTATGAATGTTTCCTTTCCTTTACTTGTACATTAAGGAGAAATACATTGGAAAAAAAAACTCATTACTGATTCTATGAATGAGAATGAAAAAAGCTAACTTCTAATATAGTCAAAAGTAACCTAAAAGAAGTTGTTTTTTTTTAACTTTTTTATTATCCATAGTTATACATTGGGATACTTATGACTGAATTAGGACATTTGGAATGCCTTCTTGACTTATCGAATATGGAACTTTGTGTACACACTAAAGAGAAAAGAATATCAAAATTGGTTTTGTATTATACAAACTAAATGGGATATGAAGCAGAACCCAGCTGCCTTATAAAAAAATGGCATCTGAAGCAGATTATCTAAATTTCCATATCCTTTGAGTTGTCTTTTATTATTTTTCTTTCACAAATAATAGAATCCATTTAGTTTTCTTTCCTATTTCATAAAAAGTAACTCTTGGCTACCAAAGAATTTTTTGTGCAACCATGTATCATAATTGATATCTTGAGTGGCTTGGTTATGAGATTTTAATTTATTTTCTTTTTCCAGAGATTCTAATGTTCAGCTGCAAGGCTTAGGATGGCAGCTAATGAGAGGGTAGAGGCTGAGAAAATACTTGAGATAAAGCGAGTTGAAGGGGAGGCCGAGGTCATGTATCTATCTTGGTTGGGCATTGCACGTCAACGTCAGGCAATAGTGGGTGGTCTTAAAGATAGTATTTTAGGCTTCTCGGTCAATGTTCCTGGGATAACTGTGAAGGATACAAAAGATACCCATCTTTTTTCTTGGGTTTTAGCTATCGATTTTGTAGTTGCAGGAAAATTCAACAAAAATAATGAGTATGCACCGTCGGATCTCAACATTTGTCCAAAAAAAAGCATCCCAGCTATTGATTGCCCAAATCAATCTCGAGGTGCCTCTGGATGATTTGAAACCCTAACCTAAAACAACATCGTGTTCTTCCCCTCTTTCTCTTTCTCTTGAGTTCTAAGCTCTAATTCCATCTCCCTATATCCCCACTATATTTCTCCTGAATCTCCCCCATCAATTTCATCACAAATCATTACCGGGTTTCACTTTTTTTCCACTGGGTATCTCTTATTTCATCAAACATTGATCCTCATCTCATTTTTCTCACTTTTAAACTCTACGATATGCTTAATTCTGATTGATTCAATATGGGGTATCTGAGTTTTGCTTAATTCTAATAGATTCAATCTGGGTGCTGTTTGATTTGCAAAAAATGGTGAATATAGGATTGGTTTATGGGTAAAATAAGTTGAGTACAACAAGTTTGAGCTTCAGATTGCCTTATTTTACTAATTGGGGTGAGAAGATTCTGGTGTGTGGTTCAGAACTTGTGGTTGGTTAATTGGAGTAAAGCAGTTACTGTTTCTGCCCTCTCTTCTCCACACTTCACAATCTCATGAAGGAGATGAGATGATTTGCTGTTAATTGTTGTTGTTGTTGTTTACCCTCTTTTCTCCACACTTCACTATCTTACACTAGTCATCAACATCTCCAGAGAAGAACCACCAAAACCCCACAAATCAAAATCACATAAACAACAGTAACACTACACTCTTATTCTTCGTTGAAGGAGAATTAGAGAAGGTGTGGGGTGGTGACACGTGCAGGTCCTCCTAGTATAAATAGTCTCATTTTTGCCTTTGTGTTCCCACTCTCTTTTCTTGCTGTTACTATCTTCACTGCTGATAAGCTTGATCAAGATTTCCTTGAAGAGGTACCTTTGTTTTCTTCATCCTATTATGAGAAAATTTGTGAAAGGATGTAGTGTAGGTATGATTGTGTATGGGCTTGTGTGTTTAGTTTTTCTAATTATAAACCCTATTGGGTGTTGAAGAAATGCCTGAATGGGGTTGTTTTAATTGGTCCAATTGTGAACCCCATTATCATGTGTTTGTGAAAATGCATCAATGGGGTTGTTTCAATTGGTCCAATTATCAACCTCATTATTAGGTGTTTGAGGAAATGCCTCAATAGGGCTGTTTTAATTGGTCTAACTATGAACATCATTATCAGGTGTAGACAAAATGCCTCAATGGGGTTGGGCTAATGTGATAAAGTAATTGACCATATATATGTTCTCTGCATATTAGTGATGACCCTTCATTAAAATATTTTCCCACCCTAGCTAATTTTGGAGAGAAATTAATGAAATTTTATCTGAGAGCCTAATAGACTAGATCATGAATGAAAGTTATTGCAAGTTGGTCATTACTTTTGCAAAATTTCATTTTGTATACTCGTCATGTTATATGGGGCAAGTCGTTTAGGGTTGCAAATGAGACATCACAGAGAGATAAGGAACTTTTTTGATTGCATAGTTTATTCATGGCCTACGAGGCTGAGACACCTTAATGAGTTTAGCAACAAACCAATATGCAAAGAGAGAAGAAAAAAATAAAGAAAAAGCACAAAATGAGTTCAACACTCCTTCCCTCTAATTCTCTTGCGTCTCTGTGACAGTTTCAAGTAGGTGAGGCAAGAAGTGTTCATACTCTTAAACCTTGTGAAGTTTTTATTCTCAATTATTTGGAAATGTCGTTAGAACTACATATCCTATTGATCCTGTATCAGAGTTTTGATTTCGATTTGCATGCCAAGTTTTAGCCTTTGATTTCTTTCTTATTTATAACTAGGTCATGGCGGTATTGGTAAATAAAATGTCATCAGAAATGCACTTGAAACTTTTGGTATTCAACTTCCTACAATGATAGTATCTCCAGTGAAAATACCTCCTATAAAATTTATGAGTATCTCCAGTGATAGTATCCTAAAAGGTACAAACAGGCAAAGTACAATCCTATTTCCATCATTGTGCAAGTTATGAAAAATAGGTAAAGTGGTAAAGAAACTAACATTATGGGCATGTGCCAATCCAATAGTATATGCCTTCACGAAGTAAAAATCAACAGTATAACCAGCAAGTGCCATCTATGGTTTCTTTCACAGATTTTTTATGTTGTTCGCATACTTTTATATCTTAGGATATACTCTTGCCCTAAAGTTAATGTTCCTTTGTCCTATCATATTTGTAAGCTAGAACATCACAAGAGTTTTACTATATTGTTGTTGCGTATCTGCAACCCTCAATTTTAAGATCTATTACATGCTTACAATTGAACATGTAAATAATCTCATACTATTGGTTTTTTTATGTTCTGTTGTATCCATGAATTAGCTGGCTATAAGTGAAGCACTACTAGAAACCGAAGATCAAGATCAATATGTTGAAGTAAATAGTCTCACATTGGTATAAGAGAAGCCAACACTTCCTTGCCATTGCAAAGGCATAATTTTAATTAAAGGCTTAGTTCTATAGGCATCAAACCCAATGAAAGGTAACCCTTGAGTTTATTGCATTTAAATGCCACCTCGGAGTAGGGATTATATCTAATTACTCTAGCGTCTTTCATTTAATGAAGTTGAGCTTTTATTGTTCAATTTTTTTCTTCTGAGCTTGAGTTAATTTGTAGTATATCCTTCACATGTTAGGGGTGATTACTCTGAACTTAGCTAGGCTTTGAAAACATAAAAACACAATGGTTGCAATCTTTAACAACATCAGTGGATACACAAATTTAATGGAAGAAAACTTGTATTTTGTTTTATAAATATGTTTCATGTCTTGTTGGCTTTTGATTACCGTTTCAACATTAGTAATTATTTTTCATTTATCTTTACTTGCTTATTGAAATCATTGGTTGCAGGTATGACCATTGGTTTCGAATATTGAATGTGGGGATCGCTACATTCAACTACACAGTCTAGGGGCACAATGGAGAGATTGCAGGTACTAAGTTGTGATACCCTATTTTTTAATAGGTTTATAATTCTCTCTTTATTTTTTCACATCCGTTAATGGTGCAAATTTCATACCTTCATTCTGGATTGTTATATATAGTTCAATCTAAATGCCTAAAGTTACTTATTATCTAGTTTATTGACCATGATGTCATGCAAATACCTACATTTGAGATGAAATGTTCTAATAATTTTTATATATACTAGGCATGTCGTACAAGTTTCACTATATTATGCTCTATTTTTTGTTTATGATGCAACGAAATTCATATGGTGCTTATTTCTCTTTATATTATTTTTCAGTCCGGTCAAAATAGTTATTGGTAAGAAGAATTTCATGGACGATACCAAGCAGGTATTAGTAATAAAGTCCCAAAATTATAATTTAACCATGAGTTTATGGCTAGGATGGACATGTAAGATGATAGCAACTAGATTGCATTTGCGATATTAAGTTCTTAATCCATGTAGTTTCGATATTTAAACTTTGAGATTGTTCTTACTTGTTTATTTGCTATATTAAGTTCTTAAGGTATTTTATTTGGTCTTTACTAAATGCTTACTGAATTAAACTAATGTATGTGATTTACAATTTGTTTGTTGGCCATGGGCATGATTTATTGTGTGGCATAATCTTAGGTTGGAAATGCTTTTCCTATAGGGGTTGTGTTAACAAGAGTGATTACAGAGATCTTAGTGAAAAAGGACATCAAGGATATCATCACCAACCCTTCATTATTCTATCCTTAATTCTCTTTTGATTGACTCTATATCACCAGTGGAATCTAAAATTCTTGCAATCATTTTTGCATAGGTCATGTGTAACTCATTTATGCTATGTTTATACTACCGTACATTGACCATAAACGAGACATTTGGATGGACTGTGTTTATGTGTTGTCTTTGTAGGCGTCACATGTATGATCTTGGTCATAAAATATTTACTTTCTTATGTTTTATTTACTGAAGGAACATGAGAAGACCGAGTATTTGTGGGGTGTACGAAAAAAAGAAAATAATTTTTCTTATGGAATGGTTCCTTAGGTTTTCTCCAGGAAATCTGTAGTTTAGTTGGAAGAGAACAATTTAAAGTATTTTTTGTTTGTACTACAACATTAACTGTTGAGGCTTATAAAAATAGAAGTAAAAAAGGCATATGTAATTTAGGGCCTTGATTGTCACAGGGGTTAGATTTTTAACTTAATACTGTAAGATTATTTTAAAAGAATAAAATACGATTTCAGGTTTATGTTGTCTTTATTTCCAGCTTAATTTATGTTATGGTTTTCTTTGAAGTTATAAACTGTTAATAACATATATCTCATTTGTTATAGAGCCTTTCCATATTTGAGTTCATGAAGTGAACATTGAAAACAAGTGACATATGTATACTGTGGTAGCCTACTCGTAGCCTTCGACCTCCTCACTCGAACTCTACTTCGTATCCTATTCGAACAATCGAAGACTATTTTAACTCAAAATCAAGCCCCTCAAGGAACTCTAGTATTCGAAGCCTCGAAAGCAGATAAACCTTCGAGAATGGATCAACACATAATATCAAATACCCTTCGACTGTACGTTCGAATAGCAGAAGTGTGATGAGACTAGCAGTCAGCTCAAATGGATTGGACGACGCATTAATTGGTCTCTCAGCTATAACGACAGGGATGTTCGTAATAAATGCCACCGCCGAAAAACCCAGACAGTAATCATATAGCCTGGCCCATTCTTGGTGACTCAGCCTCTTATGTCTCTATAAATAAGAGAGAGGGGAAACCAAGAAGGGGTTAGAAAAATCCTCTTCAAACCCTATGCTTTTTACCTTCGACCACTTACAAACTGTATTCGATCTTTATTATTACTCATCAGTAATAGAATCACAGTTTAAAAATCCTTATCAGAGGTCGTAGAGAGTCACATTTGGGCCTCTACGCAAGTATTTGTCTCTAATTAGTCTCTTTTTAGGCCATATACTTGTACATCTTTGATGAAAGGTTGACCTCTGTGTTGTAAGAGCCATCTTC
This sequence comes from Kingdonia uniflora, assembly GCA_014058105.1. Lineage (NCBI taxonomy): Eukaryota > Viridiplantae > Streptophyta > Magnoliopsida > Ranunculales > Circaeasteraceae > Kingdonia > Kingdonia uniflora. The sequence goes on from JACGCM010000452.1 coordinate 298,413, forward strand.
GCTTCTCAACGAAGATCAGGCCCCTGCAATTGGCATCGTCTGTGCTTCCCGCACTATAAGTTATCTCGTCTTTTACCGCTCCCTTTAATGGCCCCTTCCCGCCATGCTAACTCAACTCAGGCAGGCAACTCCATTGACGGAGTCGCCGCACAAGTCGCTTTACTATTTCAGCAAATTGCTCAAGCAGAAGAGCGCCATCAGCATCAACTCACCCAGGAACGAGAAAACCACCGCCAGGCATTAGAAACCGAACGGAATCGCCGAGTAGACGACGAAAATAGACAGAATCGAACAATCGATGAGCTACGCAACACAGTCTGAGAAATTCAAAGGTTAAAGCCCTTGGAACCCGCCCGTCAGTCCCAGGTACCGGATCAATCGTGCGTATCTGCCTGCCCCCACCTTGGACCCTCAACAAACTTCGAGTTACCCCCAGCTCCCATCGGTGCCAAAGGTATTCCCCGTTCTATTCCCCCCACTAGTAGCTCTATCTACCTCGGAATCTACCCCATAGAAGACTCTTCTGACTCCACCCTCCGTTCATCAAGACACCCTCGGCCCATCAAAGACCGACTCGGCGAGCATCATCCCGCTCGAGACTGAATCGGGGAGCACAATGTTGAATATATACCACACATTCAACCCTGCAACCATCAACATCACCAATCTCCCTCTCTTGCATATGTCACGTAACAATACTTCGACCACAAGATACAACCCGTTATTCGCGTCAGCGCAAGCCCAACCTTAAATTCATGGAGCCGCCTCAACAATCCCATTTGTGTCACCCTACTCGCCATCGACATATCCCCCCAATTTCTGTGCCCCCAAGTTCAGTAAATATTGCAACACAGACCCCAAAACCCACATTCTCAAATTTTAAAACTCATTAAGCCTTTACTCTACTGCCGACTACCTGTTATGTCAACTTTTCCCAACTAGCCTCATAGAAAACCCACTTCGATGGTATCACAATCCGCTAAATGGCTCGATACAAAGCTTCGAGCAACTCACGCAGCTCTTCATTTCCCAGTTTGCCTTCAACAAAGACAGAGAAGTCAGAGTTGACGCATTATTTAATTTCAGAAAGTTAAGCACAGAGGCCCTCGAAGCCTTCACAAAGCGATTCCTCGGCGAGTCACAGAAAATAGAGAACCTCTACTGTGCAAATACTATCCTCGGATATTCAAATGCTCTGCCTGATCATAGTCAAGTATAAGAGAACCTCGTCCTCCACAAACCCCAAACACTCAATGAGATGCTCTCGAAGGTCAACGGCTATATCGACCTCGAAAGACTCTAAGAATCCCGCAAACATACCCAACCTTCAAATACTACCCACTTCAACAAACCGCGACAACATTCGCATCTCACTCCACTACCCTTGATCGGTCCCGTCTTACAGGAGACTAAGAGCCGCAAACGCCCTTATTCCGACAGTAGTGCTGAAGCTCGTAAGAAGCGATCGAAGCCTATCTTGCCTACACTCACCATCCCCCTCAGTACCCTCTTACCGTATATTCAGGCAGACCCCATATGACGCATCCCTCTCCCAATCAAAGTTAGACCTGGGGAACCTTATTGCGCCAATCACAAATGCAATTGCCACCATACGAACAAATGCTTCGCCCTCCAACGTTCTCTCGAACTCATCCTCCGAGCAGGACGTCTGCACCAGTACGTTACCGACCTTCCCAGTTATCTCGATGGGCCTTACCTCCAATCCCTCTCCACCCCTAATGCTGACCCAGCCGTGGTACATATTTACCAATCATATTTCATCGAAGTCAACAATATTGACATTGGTTGTTCGCATAACAAACGAAAGCGCATCGGCGAATGTTACAAACTTTCTTACCAGGAAAAATTCTCTACCCTATTGCCAGAATACAACCGCCACCCTCATCTCGAGGGTATTTCTTTCATCAATTGTGACACGCCAAACGTCCGTTTCCCTCATTTTGATTTTTTGGTCATTATGATTAAGATTGAGAACATTGTCCTTTAGACAATGCTCGTCGACACAGGAAGTGCAGCTGACGTCCTATTTCTACCCACCGTCGAAAAAATGTAGAAAACTGAACTCATTACCCCGGCCAACGTCGGTCGTATTAGCCTACCTGTCACCACAGGACCCCTCACCCTTCAAACCAGCTTCCCTGTCATCGATAAGAAATTCGAATACCTCGGTATACTCGGCTGGGACTGGCTCCATGCTATGCGAGCTATACCCTCGACCTATCACCTAACTCTTTGTTTTGCAACTTCCGAGGGTACGTGGAACCTCAAAGGATCTTAGTGTCTCGCCCGCTCATGCGAGCACCCAAAAATTAATCAGACCAAAAAACTTCTCGGACCCCCATAGCAATCAATGCACCTTTTTATCCCATCGACTTCGACAGATACCACCCCCCATATCGAACCTACCGTTTATATCGAACTCGACGGCCCTGGTTGAGGAATATTCATTGGAACTTTTCTCAGCGAGGCCGAACGCCTCAAGCTTACAGATTTCCTTCGAACAAACATCAACATCTTTGTTTAGACATTTAAGGAGATGCCTGGGGTTGACTCCAGCCTGGCATGCCATCGCCTCGATCTCATTCCCAATTCCTCGGTAGTCAAACAAAAGGAGCGTACCCTGGCACCACGACTTCGAGAAGCGGTTAACCTCAAAGTAGACAAGCTTATAGCCGTGGGCTTTATCAGAGAAGTCAAGTACGCTGACTGGATATCGAACATTGTGGCAGTTCCTAAGATGAACAGAAAGATCCAAATCCGCGTCGACTTCATCGACCTCAATAAACACACACCGAAGGACAGTTTCCCACTGCCAACCATTTCAGCACTCCTCGATGCCACTGCTGGACGCGAGCTCTTATCCATGATGGACTCAGCTTTGGGTTACAATCAGGTACCCCTCATCCCAGAAAGATCAACTTAAAACTTCCTTCATAACTGAATAAGGCCTTTATTATTTTAATGTCATGCCCTTTGGCATTAAAAATGCGGGTGCTACTTACCAGCGCCTCGTCACAACCATGTTTAAACCCTTGCTTGGCAAGTCTGTCGAAGTCTACATCGACGACATGTTATGCAAGAGTATACAAAAATAGACCCACATCCATGACCTGACCGACATCTTCTCAATACTTCGTACCTATAAAATGAAACTCAACCCAGAGAAGTGCCAGTTTGGCGTCTCATCCAGAAAATTCTTGGGCCACCTTATCAGTAAACGTGGCATCGAAATTAACCCTACCCATATTCGAGCCCTCATTGATATTCTCTCACCTATAATAAAGAGAGACGTCCAAAAGGTGGCTGGCAGGATAGCAGCCCTTAACCATTTTATTTCTAAGTTCTCCGATAGATGTGCTTGGATCTTCTCCCTCTTACCCAGTCATGGAGCCCATAAAATAAGTAAGAAAAACAACCCAGGGATCAATTGGACCCCTGAGTGCGAAAATGCCTTTTTCAAACTCAAAACTTATCTTGGCCGCCCACCCATCATCAGTACCCCCATCGAAGGTGAAACACTCTCCTTATATCTTGCTGCCACAGAAACTTCAATTAGTTCTGTATTCATTCGCCTTGATTCCAACATCGAAAAACCTGTGTATTTTATCAGCAAAACTCTAGTCCCTGCCGAAACCCGTTATTCCAAATTTAAGTGATTGCTCCTGACACTTCTTTATTAAGCCCGTAAGCTCAAACCATATTTTCAGGACCACCCCATTCATGTCATCACGAGTTACCCTCTCCGCAAAGTACTTTGTAAAAAAGAAAAATCCAGATGAGTACGACAATGGTCTGTATACCTTGGCGAGCACGACATAACCTTCGAGAAGCAAATATCTCAGAAAGGCCAAGCAGTAGCAGATTTCCTCGCCGACTTCCAGGTCGAAGATTACGACAGGGAAGAACACGAAGGCGATCTACTGGAAGATCAACCTGAAGCCGTAGATCCATGGGACCCCCTGACCGGTTGGAATTTATTCACAGATGGCTCTGCAGGACTCAATGGTTCAGTAATTGGTATTGTCTTGGTCACACTGACTAATGACCGAATAGAAAAAGCAGTTAAACTTACCTTTGAATATTTCAATAATGAAGCAGAGTATGAAGCACTGATCCATGGTCTCGATCTCGTACTCGATCTCAACATTCCCAAACACGCAGTCTTTAATGATTCCCAACTCATTTAGAGACATTACTCAGGAGAAAATCAAGCTAACAGTCGCATGGGTGACTACGCTTTACTTGTGCGACAGCGCATGGACTAATTTCCCAAAAAATCAATAATTACCCATTATCCTCGAGGAGAAAATAGACATGCCGATGCCCTCGCCTATATAGCAGCTATGCTGGGACAGACAGAATCTTGAACCCTCCACATCGAAGTACTTGAACGCCGAAGTATCGACCAGATAGAAATCAATGCCATCAATACTGGGGGCGAGAGTCATGATTTAGATGATTGGCGAATACCATTCCTTCGTTACCTTACCAATGCCACCCTTCGCGATGATCCCAAAGCCAGACCTCCACTTTTAGAAAACTACCGCAGATACACTATCCATAACAATGAACTACATCGCAAATCTCCAAATGGCATCCTCCTTTGATGTATATCCAATACCGAAGCCTTTCAAATCTTAGCAGAGCTTCACGAAGGTACCAGTGGTGCTCACATCACTGGTCGATCTTTGGCCCTTCGAGCTGTAACCCAAGGATTGTTTTGGCCCGATATGAGAAAGCAAGCTTCAGAATATGTAGCACATTGTGAAAAATGCTAGCGTCATGCTCATGACATTCATTGCCTCTCTCGAGATCTTCATGTCAGCCAAGTATCTTGGCCATTCAAAAGATGGGCCATCGATCTCATTGGTCCGTTTCCAAAAGCTTCGAGTAGCAGAGAAAACATCCTCGTTGCTACTGATTACTTCACCAAATAGGTCGAAGCTGTTCCCTTATGCCGAACTGGAGAAGAGGAAGTTATCAAGTTTTTATCGGAAAACATCATCACTCGCTTCGGCTGCCCCCACATGATTCAGTGCGATAATGATCCCCAGTTCGTTGGCAGTAAAGTAAGGAATTTCCTCAAAAAATACAACATTATTCTCTCGCCCTCCACACCTTGCTACCCCCAGGGCAACGGTCAAGTCGAAGCAATTAAGAAAACTATCATTGATGGTCTGAAGATGAGAGTCGATACAAAGAAAGGACGATGGGCTCAAGAGTTACAACACGTCCTCTGGGCCTATCGCACAACACCAAGAAAGTGTACCGGATGCACCCCCTTCCTCATAACATATGGAACAGAAGCAGTATTACCAACTCTGTTCGAAATACCCACTTGAGATCCTAACCTCCCAGACGAGGATAATGAGTTTGAACTCGCATGTAACATGTTGTGGATCGATGAAACCAGAGACCGAGCTATCGCCAACCTGGGTTGCTACCACGCATCACTTCAGAAATCTTACAACAAGCGAGTTCGACCATGAAGTTTCAATCTTGGAGATCTAGTACTCCAACGTGTTAATCAGTTGACGAAGCCTGCGAATGCTAGCAAATTAGCCCAATCTTGGGAAGGACCCTACATTGTCAACGATAAAACAGACAAAGGATCTTACTACTTGATGACAGAAGGCAAATAGCCTCTAGCAAACCCTTGGAACACAATGCAGTTGGTCTCCTATAACAGGCCTTACCTACAATCATGTACCACTGATGTAATCGAGGATAATCAATAAACGAGGCTTTTGTCACCAATACTTTGTCTCATATTTTACTTTGAATTTCTTTGTTTAACTCGAATACCATGTCAACCTTCGACCCAACTGGTACTCGAGGATGATCTCGACAATTTTCCAGTCTCCAAAATTTGAGCAAACTCGGGGGCAAGGATGGTCGAAGGACCAGACCCTCGGGGATGCATTGGAGGTAGTTCGATATTCCTTCACTGTGGCTACGGCCTTCGAAGTACAATCCTTTTCTTGGTCTACCCCGGGTATCTTGTCCACCCTCACCCCGACAGATACTTGGGGGCGACCTTCAATTGCTCAAGTCTCCAAAATTTGAGCAAACTCGAGGGGCAAGAATGGTCGAAAGACCGGACCCTCGGGGATGCATTGGAGGTGATTCGATATTCCTTCGTCCAGGCTCTGAAACCGACAAAGTACAGTCCTTTTCTTGGTCTACCCTGGGTATCATGTCCACCCTCACCCCGACAGATACTTGGGTGCGACCTTGAATTGCTCAAGTTTTCAACATTCGAGCAAACTCGAGGGGCAAGGATGGTCGAAAGATCGGACCCTCGGGAATGCTTTGGAGGCGATTCGATTATGCTTCGATGTGGCTTAAGCCTTCAAAGTTTAGCACATTTTTGGGTTTCTCCAAGGTATCACGTTCCCTCGCCCCGACTGATACTCGGGGGCGACCTGGAAATGTTTCAATTTTTCAACATCGTTGTGGCTTCGGCCTTCGATGTCCAAAAGAGCACACAGAGTTTGATCCACATTACATCCATATTCTACATGGATCGACAATGCTACAGTCATGTAAACATCAAGGAAGTATCTTACATATTATTTGTTAATACAGCAGTCGCAGAGCAAGTCAAAGATCAATCATCAATAGTTCAAAGCAAGCAAAATTGGCTGAATAAGCATGCAAATTCCAACATTCCAAGGTTAGCATAAGATAGCATGACTACTAAGGAACTACATCGGAAAGTCAGATTCAGCAGACTCAGAATGTACCATAGAAAATGCACATCAGCATGTTTAGAATTAACTACAAAAGTTTAAAGAAAAATAGCAGCAGCACAGTTCAACATATTTCAAATCACCACATGTCGGCAGAAAACGATGAACAACCCCAAATACAATGAACTCACACCGGTACGGTCTCACATTCTTGTTTCACAGATGCTCCACCATCAGCAACCTCGGCGGCTTCATTCAAGACTCTGACATCTCTACCATCAACAAGACCACTACTAGGTGCTCTAAGGAGAGAAGTATCTCCACCTTCAGTACTCCCAACTATCTCATGAGCAACGGGCAACTCCACTTGCTTCAGCTGGACCTCATCACCTTTAACAAATTCTGGAGACACAGGGTACGGTTCAAGTGTATCAGGGTCATACCCCTTTTCATCTATGAAAGTCTTCAACCTCATAGTCACCTTGCATTCGCCATCGTACTATCCCTGGAACCGCACCTTCTGATCAGCCATCTCCCTCTCACACGCTACAAGCTTCGAAGCCCACTCCCGCTCTAGCCTCGGCCGCTGAAGTTTGAGTCTCTCATCATAAGATTCGGTAAGAACCCCAAGGTAAAGATTCAACTTCTTCACCTCAGACACCAATGACGCCTCCGTCCTACGGGAAATATCATGATTTTCCCTTGCTTGCCGCAACTTCGCTTTTTCTGACTTCATAGCCTTGCTGCACGTTCAAACCCAAACATCCGCCTGCTAAAATATTCAATCAGTCAGTGAACCTCAAACTCAAAGAATTTGAAAGACATTCTAGAATATCACGATAAGGAGCAGTATATAATTACCTAAAACATGTACCTCTTTACTTCCTTCAATGCCTCATCTTGGTGGCCCTCCCAGAGTTCGACCATCGAAGATTGCTTAGCAACAGCCTGCTCCAGTCGTTCTGCCTCTGTCATTTATTCATCCTCCTCCTGTGTATCGTCCTCCCCCAGTGCCCTACGCCTCTTGGGTTAGCCATCCTTCGATTGCCATAATTTTGGGGCTTCGGGAGCAGCATGACTCTTCCCTTTCTCAAAATGATTCGATACTGGCCTTGGCCTCAACCTCGAAGCATCGACAGCCACTTCGGGCACCGTTGCCACTTGCTTTGAACCCTTGTGAGGCCTCAACACAAATTGATAGTTCCTCAGTAGCTCCTCTCCTCCCATTTCCTTTGATCTCTTGGAAGAACCTTCACCTCTTTTTCTCTTTGCTAGGTTCGGCATAGTGGGTACGCTTCGAAGCAGGGAACCAGCCTTCTTCCTCCTTTTCCTCTTGATTTTGGGACTGCCAAACACCGAATGTACCCAGTCTTCGCTAGCTTTGAGCAGATTATCAATGTAATTCACCGGATTATCCCAAGTCAAACTTCTCGGACCTATAACAGTAAAACAAAACACAGTTATCACTTATTTTATAAACACATCAACAACAAACCCTTCGACAATAAACTTACTTTCATTATATACCCTATGATGCAATTTATAAGGCCCATCCTCATCTACATTCTCGAAGTTACCTCTCACTATCAACAAATCTTTATTCCACCCTCGACCCGTCAAGTACAGATCAAAGAACCAAGGTTTCTCTGGGTGACATTGGATGTGATAGGTCCCTTGGTTATGACTCGCCTTCCTCGAGTAAAAGGTAACAATATCAAACCACTTAATCAAATTTTGGCCCTCACCAGCCAATTTTATATTCATCCCCCCTATCACCTTCATCATCTCATAAAAATTCTCGTTCATTTGCACTGGAGTCACCTCCCAAAAATTTAGCACTTCTTTCACCAGCATTCAGAGTGGTAACTCTATCCCCAATCGAATCTGGCCCCTATAAGCCATAATCCCGCTCCCAGGATTTGATTTAAAGGTCAATCCCACCCCTGTAACGCTAAAAAATATCCCCACCTTTGACAGTTCTAACTTAGCGGCAAACCGCTCTAACCTAACCCTATCCATCGTTGCAACGAGACCCCCAACGCCATCCGACTTAGTCGAATCCCCGCAATCGCTGCAATGCCCTTTATCTCCCTCTCTCTCACCCGAGGGCTCTACATCATCCCTCTCCACCCACACTTTTTCCTCCTCATTATCCTCAGTTACTATCGTCCTTTGACGCCTCAAAACCACAACCTCCCTAGCAGACAGTACCATTGATAATGGGGCCTCAGTTATTACATCTAAAACTTCTACATCACTATCATCACCCATTGGGGCTCGACCAGAAATACCAGCTTCGATTTCTTCGATCTCTTCATCTATCAGTTCCTGTCTCGAAGCTGGACGGTTATCCATTTTTAGCCTACAGAAGAAGAGGCACACAATTAGATCGACAAACTCGATAAATTCCATGACCATCCTATCTACCCCCTCTAAAACAAACTACAGACCAGGTCATAACCCAAACCTTTCCCCTCTCCGACCCCTCGAGTACCATTTCTAAACCACAACCACAGATTGTTCCACCTCTACTATCTAAACCAAAAAAATATAGAACAAAGTTCTCAAAGATAAAATGCCATACCTGAAAATAGCAGAACTACCCCTAAATCAGAAAGATCACAGCCTCAGATGCCCAAACAGCTTCCACGTTTGCAATGGCGCTTGTCCTTCTCCTTCTCACTATCTATGGTTTTCACAGCAAACTAGCGCAGTAATTCCTCATCTCTCACTTATATATATTTTGAAAACCCGAAAACACCTTGATTTATTAACCGCTATCATTACCACGACCCCACCTCCCTGACTTTTCGGCTAACAGTATGTTTTGACAAATATACCCATAACATTTCCCACGTACGAACAACCCGTTTACCTAAAATTATATGTACTGCCGAAACTTCTCGAACCTTATTCTCCCAGATCAAGCTAAACAGTCAGAATCCAATAGTCATATCACCACTTTTTTCGTCAAACGAGTAAAACATAATCATTACTTCCTGGCACACTGCCCTAAACGCACGTACCACTCTGACAGACCAGCCGTTTGGATTGTCAGATCGGCCAGTCAAATTAAACTTCACGTTCGATACACTATCAAACTTCACTTTCGATATACTATCAAACTTCACCGACGTTACACTACCGAACTCGAACATTCGACCAGTCTACACCTCAAAAAATCTTTAATAAATTACCTCAGATTTATTAAATCTCTCATACCAACAAACCTCCCATTAAACAAGTCAAAACTTCATGCCTTCAGACAAAATTTTTAGTTTCGACAAAGTATATTTCTAATCCCAACAAGTTTAGTTTTATATTCCAAATATTCAATCAATACAGTTATACTACCCGCCTCGTACCGAACAATATTATATTCAGAATTCAGATTCTACTACCATATCCCACAGTTCACAACAATTCTATTAGCACTATCAATACAAACAATTTTCATTCCGACAACAAGGACAATACTACAAAAGTCATGTAAAAAAAAAAACGGAAAGAAGAGAGAAACAGAACACATGAAAGCAGCAACATGAAAAATTATAAAAGAGAACCCTATAAATTAGCAGGTTGCTCCACTACAACAGTGGCCGCCACAGTTTTATCCTCCTGATCTACTATATCCTCCGTGAAGCCTTTGAGAAGCGACAACCGATGGCCGGGTAGCGGCCCCATCATTTGCACTACTCCCTACAAGTACGCGAAGGGCATATCATAGAGAGGTGCTCTAGGTCCGCTTCAAAGAGATCTGGCATTTCATCATTAATGTCGTCCTCTATCCCGAACCTTCGTTGAAGACCTAGCAGGGCCTCTTGAATCCTCCTCGCCCTCACGGGCGTTTGATCTTCAGCAGTTGGTACGTTCTCAACCATATTGATAAACAGGAAGTACTCTGTTAGAAGAGAAGAACGCTGCAAGACAGATATAGAAATCTCTCCCTCCTTACCCCTTTTTATACCTCCAAACTCACCAGAACTTTCCCACTTCCCAAACCGAATTAATGGTAACCTTCAATTCCCAACAACGAAAAGTCAACATGTAACCTCTCCAACTTCCAAGACGTAACTAATTCATCTGTACCTGCATTCAAACCTCCTCCCCAACGACTCCCAGTCGAACATATCTCCAACATCGAACATTCGACCATCGTAAGACTCGATCTTCACAACAGCCCATCATCAACTTTGGATCATAATTTTCTTCGAGCATATCTTTATACCTCGTGCCTAGAAGAGTAGTCGTTTGCATTCGTCTACATTATCTAACCAAATAACAGGAATACTGACACGAACAAAATATTATGCCCATTTCAATTACCGAATCCAGAAAAACAAATTACATTTTTCCCCTACCACCCCAAACTCAAAACAACTTCCTCCCACAGAATAAAATAGAAACTACACAAAATAATACCAAAACATTCACAACATTAACCCAGCGCCCTACTTCCGGAAGAACCAACTCCGCTCGCCGCATATTCCTCCTCGATGATCTCCTCTGCACAGACAAGGCATTCAGCTAATGCCATCAAGAAAAGATAACGTTTCTGCTTGGTCGTAAAGTGTGACCTCAATTACTCCCAGAGATAGGCATACGGTTCGCCATTGGTGAACTCCTCTGGCCTCTCGTCCACAAGATCTGGCATATCCCAATTCAGATCATGTCGTCCAAAAAGCCTCATGTGCAGCTCCGCCATTTTCTTCCCCACACGACGATCACGGGCAAACCCCATCCTCTTTAGATAACGGGTATTGGGTGGGCTATCCATTCAAATATTCAGAATGAAGAACAGAGTAATGCTGAAGATGGAATAAGATACAAAATCCCCGCACAAGAACCAATTTTTATAGCCTTCTCCCCATTTATTACCTTTTGCCCACCTACACCTCTTAATTACCCACCCCCCACCTTATTATTTTCTCGAAAACCAGCGGTCAAACAAGGACAGGTTCTAAGACAACAGTTTTCTCAGCAAACGCCTCTCTACCTGGCTTCGAGACCCTTGCTGAGAGGGGGCGAATGTGGTAGCCTACTTGCAGCCATCGACCTTCTCACTCGAAGTCTACTTCATATCCTACTCGAACATATCGAAGACTATTTTGACTCAGAATCAAGCCCCTCAGGGAACTCTTGTAGTCAAGCCTCGACAGCAGATAAACCTTCGAGAATGGATCAACACTTAACAGCAGATACCCTTCGACTGTACGTTCGAATAGCAGAAGTGTGATGAGACTAGCAGTCAGCTTAAACGGAATGGACGGCGTATTAATTGGTCTCTCAGCTACAGCGACAAGGATGTCCATAATAAATGCCGCTGCCAAAAAACCCGGATAGTAATCATGTAGCCTGACCCACTCTTGGTGACTCAGCCTCTTATGCCTCTATAAATAAGAGGGAGGGGAAACCAAGAAGGGGTTAGAAAAATTCTCTCCAAACCCTATACTTTTTACCTTCGACCACTTATAAACTTTATTCGATCTTTATTATAACTCATCAGTAATAGAATTACAGTTTAAAAATCTTCATCAGAGGTCGTAGAGAGTCACATTTGGGCCTCTACGTAAGTGTTTATCTCTAATTAGTCTCTTTTTAGGCCATATACTTGTACATCTTTGATGAGAAATTGACCTCCGTGTTGTAAGAGCCATCTTCGCTTCTCAACGAAGATCAAGCCCCTAGATATACAATCAAAATTAAGTAAGGTATCAATAAATTAAGCTCAACCCCAACTTTTTTCTCAAAAGTAATTACTAACAACTTCTCTTACTCTAAAATAGTATATTCAGAATATAAAAAATAAAGAAAAAAATCAAGATCCTTTTATATATGCCAATAGGGGAGCTTTATAAGCAAGGATAACAATCGGTATTGACAAGGAATATTTGATAACAAAATTTTGATTGTTTAAATTTGTAGAAGCAAGGAGGGCCCACCAAATAAAACAACAAATAGTAGTTGTCCCTAAAGTTTTATTTTTAAAGATGGTTTATCTCTCAAAGATTAGTAAATAAATAAATCATATTTCTGCTCTCACACATGTCATCACAAAAGCTACAACTTTTATTACAACATGATCACAGAGACCAATATTCAAGTATTAGAAGAACATTGGAGGCAAGTTATATCTCTCCGAGATGCCAACATTTCAATTATGCAACATCAATGGCTGAACCCAGAAACCAATATTAAAGTATTAGAAGGACATTTGAGCCAAGCTATATCTCTTTGAGATGCCAATATATCAATTATGCAACATCAATGGTTGTTTGGTTGTAATTTCTTCTTCACCATCACCGCCAAACCAATGATGATATCTAATGATAATGTCATAATGGGTACAAGGACAAATACTAGTAAGTAATCGAAGAAGGAAGATGAACATGAACTATTACAAAGGAGGGGATCAATGAGACAAAGACCATTGTAGGCAACATGCACAAGAGATCCAAAAAAATAGCTACTTGGGTTGGAACATTTGCCGTTAAAGCTAATGATAAAGCCGATATTGAGTTTCGCTGAGCCAAGGGTTAAGCCAAATTTCTCATTTCATTGATTATGACATATTGAATAAATTTTTTGAAAGCCAAGAGTAAGAAAATGTTTAATTCCTTTCTATTTTCACTGTGGGGCCCTTACCTTGCCTCACCAATTTTTTTTTAACTTTTTATATCTCTTTATAGTTACAAAAATATCTCCTTGCTTATAAAGCTCACATTATCTAAGTGATTACAAGATGATATATACAATAGTTTTTTAGCTAGTGAGCCACACTAGAATATAATCATTCCTTGAGCAAAGTCCACACAGACAAATGCTTACGAATAAAGCTTATGATTTGGATGTTAGAAATTGTCTATTAGGCTTGTAATAAGTTACCATTAAAAGTTCATCCCAATTAATTTTCTCTTGTACCAACTGGAAAACCAATTTAAAGAATCTCTCTTCAGGTTCTTCAACATAGCCAACATGGATTCTTTTGTGTCATGCCTCATCAAATGGGTTAGCATTGTTAAAAAAATAAATACCATTCATCCAGAATTATCTTTATAAATCCAAAATGCATCAACCATTAGAAGATAGTATGGACTACTAGTTGATCTTTTTCTAGTATCTCTGCCATTGTCAGGTAGGCACCTTTTTATTTATGATATAAATTATCATAGCAATAGAGTCAGTACCAATGATTAAAAACCAATACATGTCGTAACAACAAATTGAAAACTACAAAAAAAGAATCAAACTCATGGTATAAATATTCATTAATGTATTCAAATTTTAATTTAATTAATTTTTCTATTAATAATATTCAAAAAGAAAACTAACAACATATCTATATAATTAAAATTAAGTAATATATCAAAAAAATTATATTTGAACCCAACTTTAATCTTAAAAATAACGAGTTTGAGATAGAGTATACCAGGAATGGTTCGGATATATTTGACAAAAACCAAAATGAAGAAACAAAAAAAAGTGAGCTAGACCTGGAGGAAAAAATGAATGCCAAGCAGAAGATGCAAAAGAAATGGAAGAAGCTGAAGAAGAAGAATAGATAGAAGAAACAGAAAATAAAAAAGATGATCCAAAAGCTCCACATATGAGGATTGATTATGACAGTAAGAGAACCTACAATGACTATGAGGCACATCATTAAAAAAAAAAAGCAGGTATTTAGAGAATCAATTGAGACTAAGACATTTATAGTCAAATTTGATAGTATTATTTTATTCTATATCAACAAACTATAATTATTTAATTCATTAAATTTTTTGCATGTTGTATCAATATTATCCATTAATCTTTACTTTATATTAAGAAATTTGACTGACTTTGCCCAATTTTGTTGGTTGCTACTACTATCCATGTGCACTTAATTGCTACTCATTTGCTAATGTGTACTACTCTCTCATGTTGTACACTACATTTATTTACTACTCCCTGAAAGATATGTGCTACTCTTTCTTATTATGTCTTTTTTGCCTATCGTACTTATGATTAAGTTATTTAGAACATTGAGGCCGGAGTTTGAAAGTAGTAATGTTATATCCTCATAGGAGAATAAATGAGTTATTCTTATGTGTATGACTTCAAAAATTAATATTAGATGTTCATATATACAACATGAGATATACTCTTATGGGGAGTGTGTCCCCATAACATCTCAAAGAAATTAGGTTGATGCCAATAGAAAGCCCCTGGACAAGGTATAATGGTACTCACATTACTGGTGCTCACAATAGCCTTCTAGATGGTTATGGGGTTTTGGGAGTGCTGGCACTTCAAACATTGGGCAAAAGGGCTACTTCAGGTTTTTGAAGGGTGTGCACTTCAATCTTGGGTGAATGTTACAATTAAACTTAATCTATAATTATACATACAAAAAAATTAGTTAAATAACAACAAATACAATATTATTAACTATGAAACCATCTCTCATCAACGACTGTATATGATAATTTTAGCCAAACATTAATGTCCCATGACATAGGATTTGCATTGTTATTTAAAATAGACTTATGAAATTTATTACATTTATAATACAATAAATAATACAAAATCCCATCTTATTCCCAAAAATAACGCGTTTGCACGCGTGTACGCGCGTGCGTAACTGCTTGTGTATTATAAAATCTATGCTTGACTATTAACGACCACACATTACTTTAGAACCATATATTTCTTCTTCTTTTAAACCACTAATCATGAGCATTATTATAATTTTCCACCACACTTTGAGAATGTATTTTTTATTTATTTAACTATTCAACTTTTTCTGATGTTATTATTACCCTTTAGCTGGAGATGGAGACCCAAATTGACTTTATGGAAAACATTGTGCATGGTGGATTATAAAGGTTTGTTTTAAAGTATTTCACGAACTTCATATATGATTATGCATATAGTAAAGTATTAACTTGAAACTTCATGTTTTTCTCCATTTGCATGTAACCAGTGATTATGAAAACTATCCAAGTTCGTCTTTGGAATACATTTGTGATTGTGGCGTAAGTGAGGACGAAGAATTAATTCCATATGAAGGTGTAAGAGATGTTGAGAATGTATGCCACCCTTTCCAATAAAATTAGGCGAGGAATTCAAGGATGTGAAAGAGTTTCGAAGTGTCTTAATTGATACTGTTATAAAATCACGGTTTGAAATAAAATTTGTTAAGTCCGCTAAGAAGCGAGTTAAAGCTAAGTGTAATAGAGATGGTTGTAAATGATTAATTTATGATGGGAATGTTTAAAAAACTAACAAAGTTGTTGTGAGGGCACTACTAGACCAACATACATGCTCAGGATTGGATTCAAGGGGCAACAAAATGGCAGGATCAGATGGGTTAGTGAATTAGTGATCGATATGATACGTGAATATCCTTAGTTCAAGCCTAAGGAGATTGTAACTTTCACCAAAAGTCAGCATAGCCTTGTGATTAAGTACATGACAGCTTAAAGAGCAAAGGATAAATGCCTCACTCGTATTCATGGGTCTTGGGATGGATCATATCAAATACTTCCAAATTATCGCGATTGTTTATCCTGAACAAATAGGGGGAGTATTACAGCTATTCAATTTCAAGAGTGTTTGGATCCTAGAGGTAGAGTAGATCACATCATCCCTGTTGGCTCCAAGCATTTTCATTGGTTATTCGTTGCTTATCGAGTATCTGTAGTTGGATTCATAAGAGGATGTCGACCACTTATTTTTATTGACAACACACATATTAAGCAATGAAATAAGGGAGTCATTCTTTCTATAGCTGGAGTAGATGCAAATAATGGCATGTTCTTTATAACAATTGCTGTCGTGGAGGTGGAATTGAAGACAACTTGGGAGTGGTTTTTCTACCAGTTTACACCAATATTACTTCAATATCCATGATATAGTCATATGACTATTATCTCAGGTAGGCTTTGTGGTTTGTACCATGCAGTGAGTAAATACTTTCTCGAGGCTAAGCATGGTCGATGCTTATGGCATTTAGTGCAAAGCATGTAAAAGAAGTTTGGTAGCAACATCGTCAAATTTGATTTTTGGCCAATTGCAAAAGCCTTCACGAGTGAGGAGAACAACAATCTTCCCATACTTCTAGAAACACTTAACAAGTTGGCTTCTGATTGGATAAAAGCTAATAATCCAGAGACTTAGGCAACATCAAAATTCATTGGTGTCTACAAGGATGCGTTTCTTAGTGGGACACTTACTCTACCAAAACTTCGTGATCCAGGTACTCCTACTATTTCATGTATGATCAGAGATCATCATGTAGACAGAGCTCTCTATGACTTGGGGGCTAGCGTTAATGTCATACCATATACTGTCTGTAAGGAGTTAGGGTTAGGGGAGTTGACACCAACTATAATGACCTTACAGCTGGCCGATAGATTTGAGAAATACTGTAGGGGCTTACTTGAGGATGCTTTTATTAGAGTCAGAAAATTAATTTTCCTTGTTGACTTTGTCATCATGGACATGAAGGATGTACCAAATGCAGTTACAGAGGTTCCCCTCATCCTGGGTGGACTATTCTTAGCTACAACCCATACCTTGATAAATAGTCTTATGGGTGCATTAAATAAATCTCTGGGCCCCTATATAAATAAAATACCCCATATAAATGGAGTTGTTTAGGCACGTTTATCATCAACAAACAACGTTTAAAACCCTATCGTGAGCATGAGGAGCAATCATCAGAAGTACTCTACATTGATGACCCAATCTATCCAAATGATTGATAAATTATTGCCTATACCCAAGGAACATTTATAGAAAAATCAAAGTTTGGGGGTATCATATGTCTGGCTGAAGACGTAAAACTTGGCACTAAGTAAAAGGCAACCCATATTTTTCACTTGATTTTTCTCTAAAAATTTTATTTATCAGAAAGCTAGAAAAAAAAAATAGTGTCATGCATTTTTTCTTTATTATGTACTTTTTGATTCTCTAATGAAATGTTTGTCTCATAGTATTACTCTTGTCTCTCACAACATTTCACTTGAACACAACTACGGTAATATCCACTTATCTCCAGCACTTCAATTATTTCACTAGCATATCTAAAACATTGGGGACAATGTTTGTTTTAAGTTGGGTGTATGGGGTTGCATGTTGATTTTGGGGAAAATAAAGTACTTTTCAGGGGAAAATTAAACAAAAATGCGATAAGCCTAATATTTTTTGTCCTACATTAAAACTAAAAATGTAGAAAATTATATTTATGATTCAGTAATACAGGCATCTAGTACCTTTGTCATATTAATGTTATAATTCATAACTAGATTAGTGCATTGCCCTCTTGATATACTAATTTACTGGAAAAGTAATCGGTAAAACACTTTCACAACAATCATATATTTCTTAGTCTAGATGAATAGTTAGTCAAAATTTGAAAACTTGAGGATAACTATATAGACTTTTTGAACCCAAGTGAGATATCCGAGTTTTGAATATAACCTTCGAGTGTCATGCATAAAATCTCTCCAGATTCAATATCCTTAAATTCATGATCTCATAATTTGTTGTACTAATCGATTGTCGAGGGTGAAATAAAATTCATGTTAAGAATACTAGAACCCTTTCTTATCATTCTTTTAGGTGAAAAGTAGACCATACAAAACCAAAAAAATGACTTTAGGGTTTTTTTGCTAAAAACCTTTTTGGCTTCGTATGAAAACACCTTAAATTAGTTTCCATTTACCACCCCATTGAGCCTAATTCAACCATCATTTGTTAGACAACTATCTTTACCCCGTTCTGAAAATGCTCAAGGTAGTAGATAGTTGAAGCAGTGGCTATAACCAAAGAAATAAGAAATAATATGAAAAAAAGGGAACAACAAGAAAAAAGTGAGCAAGATAAACCTCCCTGGAAATATAAAAAGAAAGAAAAATGTATCAAACAGGGATTATCAAGTAAAAAGGACTTGAAAATAAAGAACATGATCGACCTATGTTGCCTAGAAAAATCATAAAAAATAGAAGAAAAAGGTGAACAAGTAAACAAAAAGAGAAGACCTTAAGTAAACATCCTTTTTCCCTACATTACCTGTCCTTAGCCTACGTTACAACCTTTATAAGATCTTCTTAATCCTGAGTCTAGTATGGTTGGTTCAGTAGAGATAAAAGATAGAAAGTCTATGGTAATATTAACTCGACACCATCAATGACAATCGAACTTCCATTCAAGAGATCTATATATCTAGAAAAAAGTCCACTGATTCAAGAAATTATGAGCTTTTGTATCACTTTAAATTAATTCACGCCCATTTTTACACCTGAGAGAAAAGCCAGAAAGATATTAGCGATTATTCAAGAGAAATTCTATGTAAGGCTGCAAGTCGAAGCTAATTTCCAACACTAGTAATCAATATTATGACCAATTCAAAATTAAAAACTCTGTAGTATTTTGGTTGAGCACACACACACACTCCGAGTAAGAAATTTTACTTAATTTGTCATGTCAACTCGACAATGTACTAGGATTATCATAAATAATTTATTTAATACTTTAGAGAGTTAGTACTAATGCATATATTACCACTATAAACACGCTTTATTTTAAAATGTTGATACTTACTGGAATCCCTCATGAGACAAAACTCGTCCGCCAGTGGCATCTGGGGGTTTAACGGCTTGTCGCATATGCTAAATACAACTGCGTGTACTATGCAAATGACTTAATATAATTTCATTTCATTTTATTTTACTCGGGGATGAGCAAAATGATAAGTTTGGGGGTGTGATAAGTGCTAAAATCTTAAATTTCAAAGCACCTAAACCAAGTCATTTTGGCTGCCCAAAGTTATTAATAAGTGTGACTAATGGCTATGTTCTTATTTTTTTTTCTTTAGAATTTTAGACTCTTTTAAGAGAATTTGATACAAAATAAGAGAAAACCCTTAAGAAGTCTTCTTTATGCATTCTTTAGTCCAAAGGCATTTTATGGAGCCAAAACACTTCTAAAACATAGTAGATCAGCCAGAAGCTACCCCAAGTGAGAAGCTCTTGTAGTTTAGATAGTTCCCCAGTCTCCAAAGAGTGACCGAAATTCATTCTGTATGTTTCAGGACGACAGGGCCATATCTAACTCATTTTCTACATCTAAAAAAGGCCCAAAAGAATACTGTCTAAAGCTGATACCTAGAGGCCACGATAGACCCATGATTGCAGGTCCATAAGCCTTAAAAGACTAGCGTTTGCGGGTCCACAGTATCGATTGGTCCCTAGGTTATTACTAAATGACTCTTATATTCTTTCTACTTCAAAAATAGAAGAAAGACATAGGTTTTATTTAGTCCTAAATTACTTAAATAATAAAAGGGCTTTAGTTTTTTTAGCAATAAAAGAAATCTCCCCTTAATTGTAATATTCATCCCTCAGAGAAATACAATTTAAGAGAAAACTATTTGATTAAGATTCACGTATTTTATAGTTTAGACTTGTTTAGGCCCAAACCCAGGTATGGATGGCCAAACTCCTTAGCTATGACTAAGAAGGAAGCTATAACCTACCTGAATAGCCATTAGCAGAGTTTGGTTGTTGGGTCACCTTCGGGTCTCCCCCAAAAAGGTCTAAGGGAGGGTCGAGGGGGGTTAGATCTTTTAATTGAGTTTAACCCCTATTCCTAGTGTCCTTCCTTAAGACCCTAAAGGCTTAGGAGTACACCTCTCAAAGTGGGTTCCCCTAAAGAGCGAAAAAGTCTTCTTCCTCAGAGGTTTGAGGAAGGGACTAGGAGGATTAGTGCTCTTAAGTAAGACTAATCCTTATTCCTAGCATCTCCTAAGGACTAACGAAGAATAGGGTTAAGCCTCTCACAGAGGGTGCTCCTGAAGGATTAGTCGAGCCTCAACCTCTCCTAAGGTAAAAACTTGGGCATGTAGTGCTCGTTATGTAGACCAACCATGCCCTAGCTCACTCGGTTGACAAGTAGTGGTGTAAGTTCATAATTGGATTACATTCGAAGACTTAGGTGGATTACAAGAAGGGTCAAAAGCCTTAGAAGCGGCAGGACTCTAGTAATACCCACTAGGGCACAACAAGGTCCTAGAGCTGAATAAGCTCAGGATTGAGTTGCCCCTTTCTCTTTAGACGAACTATCGACGGTAAGACCTTGCCTTTAAACAGTAAGGTCTGGTCTTCATTCTGAATATGGGGGGTCCTGACTCAGGACAACCACAAATAGTGGCCCTTAAAAGGGTGCTCAAAAAGAGCTTGGAAGGGAAACCCTATAAGTAGACCCTAATAGAAAAAGCCCATGTAGGGGACGCTAAATCTCGAAGTCAAAGCTCCCCTCTAGAATATTATTCTTCTCTTAAAATACTCTCCAATCATCACCAGCATAAAACCAAAAATCTCTATTCTAAAACTGTAAAATCGACACTGATCCCCAACGTGGTTCAATTTGCTGGCATACTGTAGTAGTAGCAGGAATTTATTGAAGCAGAAATTCTAGTGCATCAAGGCTAACATGGGATAGGATATGCAAAATTTTAGTTCCATTGGTTTAGTTCTCCTGAGCCTATAGAACTATAAGTGAGATTAGAGGGAGAGAGTAAAATATTAAACAAACCATTATTGCAAGTGTCGTTGTGCAAAACTAATTAAATTTAAAAAAACATTAAACATTAACATATTAAGCATGAAGTTTAACATAGAATCATCTATTTTAATCTTGTTAATAAATATGTCAATGTTCATTATGCTTTCGAAATTTTTAATTTTACTGAACGACAATTGCAACAATCATCTTTGTGATATTACTTACTCGTTCCAGTCTCACTTATAGCTCCATTGATTCAGACAAACCTAAATCAGCTGCGCTATGAGGTCACAGGTCCAATCCTTTGTTAACCCCTGAAACTTCTAGTTGGAAATTTTAAACCTTCACATGACAACTCCATACTTTTGATCGCTAATGCTTAACAGTCTAATCTTAATTACTGGATACATTTGAAGATGATTTACTATTTTTCTAAAATGCATGCTTGAGACATAAAACTAGTTGAACAAGTTGAGAGAGTATAAGTCTTGTTACCTTTTTTTATAGACATAAAATTACACATTTATGAATATTTAAATTTTGTAAAGGACAAAACACTTATTACTTCATAGGTTTGAAACAAGTTGGAAACATATAATCATTAAAATCAAACTATCATAAATGTTTGATTTACTAATTTATTATTTTTTTTTTTGCAAAAACTTTAGTAATATGCATCCAAAAGATAGAGTACATGAAAGGGGAGAGCCAACCATGCCACGCACTAGTACATGTTATTAGTGCATATGTAGATGGGGCTCACTAAGAAAAGTTTAAAAATATTTAAAAAATAAAAAGAAACACCTAATAGGTAAGGGGCGTACCTCAGGGTTATTACGTTCGAACGAATCCAGCCTCGTTCGAGCGGCACATAGAAATTAGTAGTAGACCCGCATCAGCCTAATTTTGCCTGAGCGCAAGTCTGTTTGAATGAACTCCACTATCGTTCAAACGAAATGTTGGAAAAATCCCTCTAATCTAAAAAAAATTCGAAATTGCCGACGAGTTGGTTTCAACAAATTTTCTAAAGTAACCTTGATTCGTTTGAACGACTTCTTCAAATGATTAGCACGTAATTCAAATCGTTTGAATGACTTCCAAGTTTTTTCGAATGACTACTATTTAAAATGCCTGCAAAATGCCTCACCTGTCTTCTAGATTGCCAGTTCATTCGAACGACCTCCAATGTCGTTTGAATGACTCGATGTTATTCTACCATTATGTACTATTTGAGGAATCAATAGTATTTTGTATTTAGGTTCTCTATGCAGGTGAGAAAAATTGGCCGCCCTGGACGCTATTCTTTTAAAGGTTCTATATTTGCAGACCCTCATTTGGCTCTTGTTTCCATTGAAAATTTTGTTTATATCCATATTTGTGTAATTCAGAGCGAGTAGAGTTTCCGTTTGATTCGTTTCCATTTAGTGATCATAGTCCATCGAAGTGTGTCATTCATGAATGCTTGAACTATGGCCTGAGAATATGAGACCATCCAAATTTTTTTCTAACCTTTCGCAACTGCTTGCTTAGTGCCTTGCATGATGGCTTGAATCTCTGTGACATAGTTATTGGTATTTCCCAGTGCTTTGTAGATTGTATCCAGTACCTCCCCCTCCGTATTCCTGTATACTATCCTAATACTTGCTTGTCCAGTGTTACCTAAAGTAGAACCATCATAACATGCCTTGATCTCTACTGGGTTCGGTAGTTCCCACCAGTAACTCTTTATCGGTGCTATTTGTGTTTGTCGGCACTGGATGTTCAAGCCTTTGATAATTTACAGATCGGCTCCATTGTTGGACATGCTATTTTTGGAGAGTTGGGATGTGGCCATGATGTCTTGCAGTATGTCTTGTTGCGGCTATTGGTTAGTTGTTATCCGTTCATCGTATCTGAGGCTGTTACACATTTTTTAAAGTCCATTGCAAGTAGCGATAGCTGTCGAGACCCGCAGATCCTTAATATAAGAGCTTGCATGATTGTTTCTGGCAAGGACTGTTTGCCAGTTGCCCTCTTCATTCACCAACAACATTTTAAAGATGTTACATTTCCAGTTCCAAATTTCCAATGAGTATTCATATTCAAAGAAGAAATGTTGCTCAATTTCGGCGTTGTATTGGAAAAAGGAGCAGACGGAGGGGAGGTAGATACTGTCAAGCCCCAAAATCTAGTAATCGGTAGCTAGACCAATTACCGAGATTCGAAGGCATGTAGGTCGGGGAATCTAACCGATTCGCCCCCATAAATGACCGAGCCATAGACAAGTTCAGGCTCAGCCATTCACTAAAGCAATATCATCAGAGTAAAAAGAAATAAGCAAAATCAAAAGATATATATAACAACTGAAATGTAAATACAATATCTTGAAATACTATACAGTGTCAAAAGCTGAGATCATACAAGAATACTAATACAAGAAGAAACTGCCACAACAAAACTGCTCTAACCCAGCTGAAGCTCTCAACCAAACCAGCAACAACTCTGCCTCTGAAAGGGGGGAAAATAGCGAGAGTGAGCAAAACCACGGTTCACTGATAACCCAACAAAGCTAAATAACTTTCTTTGTTGGGTTCACTGATAACCCAACAAAGGATGTTTAAAAGATACAATAACATATATACCTGTGAAGAATGGAGGAAGGGAGAATAGGAGTTGCAATGGAGATATGAGGAATAGATGCGATGATGTGATGATATGATGATGAGTTATGACGTGATATGATAAGATATGATGAACTAGGATAATCCCATAATTATCCCAATGTTGGATGATATGAAATGATCTACTATAATCCTAATGTTGAATGATTGATGCAATCAAAGAACAAGAACTTATAGTTAAAAACATTGGGCTGATCAACTGCTAATGCATAATAACCTTAATGAGAATCTCAGTTGGATACAATGGGTACGATTAGTAGAAAACTCGACCACCCTTGGGATTTATCACTTGATCAGAGTGTTCCGGGCTTTACAACCCACAGAGCCAACGTCCAAACTTTGTTTCACTTATTTTAAGGGATTTCAACCTCACGGAGGAGAAATTATCCCAATGTTGGATGATATGAAATGATCTACTATAATCCTAATGTTGAATGATTGATGCAATCAAAGAACTAAATCTTATAGTTAAAAACGTTGGGCTGATCAACCGCTAATGCATAATAACCTTAACGAGAATCTCAGTTGGATACAATGGGTACGATTAGTAGCAAGCTCGACCACACTTGGGATTTATCACTTGATCAGAGTGTTCCGGGCATTACAACCCACGGAGCCAACGCCCGAACTTTGTTTCACTTATTCCAAGGGATTTTGACCTCACGGAGGAGAAAGACGGGGGCCAAAGGATGCTGTCTCATACTATCCCACACTCCCGGATGGGTAATAGATATGATAGCATCAAGCCCGAACCTCACCCACTTATTTCAACTCGACGTAAGAATCCCAAATCCTATCGAGGGTCAGCCGATGTAGAGCTTTGTTATGTATCCTGACTCTGTTAAGTTAAAAGAATACAAAAGCCCATACTGCAAACAGATCCCATGGATCAAAACACAGCGGCCGCCGACACGGCCAACACACATAGGATAACCTCCTTCCTCAGAAAGGGTAAACAATCCCAGCACAATAGCCCCAACATGGCCAACACATGCATAGGATAACCACCTGCCTCAGAGGATGGTATGGAATCCTAACACAGATGCAAACAGTGACTCACCCGTCATAACATCCAAACAACATCAGTCTCTACAAGACTAAAACATAGTATTCAAGGACAAAGCCACGAGAATACCACACAAATGCACAACTTCCTAAAAGATACAGGAGAACATACTCTACATGCCAAACACTAGGAAACACATTGGATAATCACTGTGGACTACAACTAAATCACATAGAATCTCAATGCCAAATGCATAATCAATCTAACTAACACTGATAAAGTTAGTAAAGAAATTTAGCAAGGAAGGGACACTCGCCTAATAAACGACAAACCGCAAACCAATAATCGACAGGGTAACCCAACCTCAACAACATTGGCAATAACCACACCAACGCCAACGACCCAACACCTGCAACAAACACAACTTTGCAATCTCAATAATTGCCCCAATCATAAACCCTAAATCACAAGGGTTCCAACCAAAGTCAAAATCGAATCAACAATAAGGAGAGGAAATAGAGGAATTACTCACCGAAGAAAGTGCGACTGAGCTCGGAAAGGAATCGCGATGAATCGGTGAGAATTGGAAGAGAGGATTCAATTTGGGAGAGAGAGTTAAAGAGTGATGAGTGAGAGAGAGAATGGGAATGAAATGGGCAATAAAACCCTTGGTGAATAACACACAACTCGAGGAAGACCAACGACCAAGAATCATAAGACAAACCTAACACAGGTCCTCAAAACATGCTTCTTTTCGAATAGAACATATTTCTATTCAAAAAAATGAAGTAGAATGAAATATACTCGAACAGAGCGAGGTTTGTTCAAATAAAATGAAGCCGAATGAAACATATTCGAACAGAACAAGGTTTGTTAGAATAAAATGAAGCAGAATGAAACATATTTGAACAAAGCAAGGTTTGTTTGAGTAACGAAACTTATTCAAACAGAAACATGTCTGTTCGAATAGAACTGAACAGAAATAGCCCAGAACTCCAAAAACAAAAGATTCCCTCTAACGAAAGCTGGAGAAACCCCAAAGAGAAAACCTAACACAGATCTGCCCCAGATCACCCATCACACCACAACAACAACAAATAACAGCAGCAACAACAACAACACCAAGCCAACCACAGACTCCCAAATCCTCAACTCAGCCTCTTCCATCTAACAACCACCGAAGCCACCGAAACACAAAAAATAAGAAAAATGAATACAAACCCCTGATAAATGCAATGAGATATAGATGTATGTTGAATGGTAATGTGTGCATGATAAAATGATAATAATAAACTAAAAGAATAAAATTAAATAATAATCCGGGTCACTACAGATACCATTGTTCGTTACTCTATCGTCGAAAGGGAGGGTTCAGTTAAGAAGTTTCCATGCAAACAAGCTTAGCCGGGGGTGTAAGTTGTTGCTCCAAACCATTCTCCACCACCATACGGTGTCTTGGGTTTTGCGAATACTATTGAAAGTGTTATTAACTTTAAATTTCCCGTAAATGTCTGGCTTCCAAATTTGTTGGTCCTTGGTTAGGGGATCACAGTCAAGTCTCTTAAGGTTGGTCCCCAGTGCCATAAATAGTCGTAGAATATTCTAGGGTATCTCCCATCCTTCATTGCTGATAAAGCTACTCAGCTTCGCACTATAATTCCTCCATAGGCGTACTGGAAGGTTAATGTACTCTCTCAAAGGGATATCCGTTGCTCAGCGATCTCTCTAGAAGTCAATTTTTTCACCATTGCTGGTAACCCATCCCATGTCCTGATCTGCCAAATGTTTTGCTCCTTGTATCCCCCTCCAAATAGATAAATTCTTTTAGTATGTGATTACCACTCCGTTTTTATTTTTTTATTTCATGATCATGAAACATTCCCAGTCTTCACTTTGTGGGGTAAATGTCTAGTAAAGTTCGTAGAGAAGTGCATTGTCAACTTCCCCCAGTTTACAAATACCTAGTCCGTCAAAAAGAAATGGCATTGCACAACTTTTCCCATTTAAGGGTAATGCCATTTCTTTTTGACGGATCCCCGGACCAAATAAAATTATGAATGATTGCTTCGCCCTCCTTGATCAGTTTGAGGCCATTTGTAGACTGCCATGATGTATATATGTGTGCTATTTAGGAATAATCTGGCCAAGACCACTCTTCCTTGGAATTACAAAAGTCGTCTTATCCAGTCATTAGCCCGCTTTTTCATTTTTTCACCAACGGTCATAAAATATTTTTTGTAGCCCTTCCCTGGAAGAGGGATATTCCCAAGTAAGTTTCTGGCAGTCTCCCTTCCTGGAAACTAAATACATCGAGAATCACTTTTCTCCTTGTGAGTGGGACTCCCTCCATAAAAGTCTTTCTCTTTTCTAGGCTTACAACTTGACCAAATGCTTCTTGGTATTGAAGAAGGAGTATTTAAAGGTGTTTGAGGCCTCTAGTATCTCCATTGAGGAATATGAATATGTCATATATGAAGAAAAGGTGTGTTGGAGCTTATATTTGCCTGTTACTGACCATAGTATGGATTTGGCCTTGGTCCCTCAATTTTGGTAGGTTAATACCTAAAATATCTTCTACGAGTGCAAACAGCAGCGGAGAGAGAGGGTCTCCTTGCTTAAGACCTCTCCTAGGGCAGAAGAAACCTGTGGGACTTCCGTTAATCGAGATTGAAATCTTCCTACTATTGATAATGGTCATAATCATCTCACAGAAGTTGTAGAAGAACCCAAAGACCTGGAGAGCTGCCAAAAGAAAATTCTAGCTTAGTGTATCATACGCTTGTGCTATATCTAGCTTGTGTCCCGCATTACCTCTTTTCCTCTTGTCCTTCATCTCGTTTACCAGCTCGGATGCTCTCCATATATTTTCATGTATACTTTGACCCTTAATGAAGGCACTTTGCGCCTGGGATACTACTCTCTCTGCTATTGGTGATAGTCGGGTAATCGGGATCTTCGTGATTGTTTTAATGACAAAGTTTCTCAGGCAAATCGGTTTGTGGTAGTTTACCTTCTCTAGTTTCTTGATTTTGGGTATGAGTACTATGATATTAGAGTTAAAGTTGGCCGAAAGTCATCTGTCAATGAAGAAGGAGGGAATTCCTCTGCAGAAATCCTATTTAGCCACCTACCAGAATGTTATAAAGAAGGCCCCTGGGAATCCGTCCGACCTTGGGGAGCTATCCTTGTTGAGACTAAACACCGCAAGTTTGATCTCTTCCTCATTTGGGAGTGCTATCAGCATGTCATTTTCAGTTTGTTCCAATCTGGAGATTAATACATTCAATATGTTGTTGTTTAGCTTTACTGGGTTCTTTACAAATTTGTGTGTGTAAAACTAGAGTATGTATGCCTTTATCTGGGATTGGTCTGCCAAGACAATTCCTTGCTCAGTCATGATTTCTGTGATGATGCACTTTTTGTTTCTTGCTCTCACCATGTTGTGAAAGAATTGGGTGTTGTGGTCACCTTTTATGAGCCATTTAATTCTAGATTTTTGATGCCATTGAATCTCATCTAGCCCTTCAATATGCAATATTTGTGTAGCCTTTGCAATGATGTCCTGGTCTAGAGCATCACTTTACCAGTGGGTTTCCTGCTTGAGTTATAGTAGGAGCAGGTCTTCCTCAATTTTTTTTATTCCACACGCCATGTCCAGTCCTGTTCGTTTCCATTGCTTGATATCATTCTTTAGTCGCCAGAGTTTGAGCATTACGCAGAATTGGGGTACTGCTTCAAGGTCAGTGTTTTAGTTGTTGTGAACTACTTCCCCAAAGTCCGTATAAGTATTCCATGCCTGAAGGTATCTAAAGGGTATATTGCAAGGTTTTGGGACGGCCTGATAATCCCCAAAAATGGGGGAATGGTCTGACACTGTTCGTGGGTAGTTCTTGATTCTCTGTCCCTAAAGTTTATTAGCCCAAAGTGGGTTGTGGCTTCTGTCTAGACAGCTCAGTGTTCTATTGGCCCCTTTCTATGCGTTGCTCCATGCAAAGCTAATACCCGTTGTGTTGCTCTCTGTAAGAGTAGCCCTGTCGATGAAGTTCCAAAAGTCTTGCATGGCTCTTGATAGTGGTTGTCTTCTTCCCATCCTCTCCTAAGTCTTGAGAACATAGTTAAAATCCCCTTCGCAAATCCACGGCCTATTTTTTCTAGTACCAACTGATAGTAGCTCATTCAATAGTGTTGTCATGTAGAGAGAGAGACAGCTAGCGTGGATGAAAGAAAACCTGCACTTCATGTATCAGACCATGATTTTTTGGTTAGAAGTGTTCAAGGTTTCAGGTTCTGGAGTGCCCAACCCATCTCGCAAGAGTATCCTAATGTTTCCCTTATTCTCCCCCTCTTCATTAGTTATTATTTTCCTTGTGAAGCCCTGTAGCCACAATTTTGTAGCGTAAATCTTGGGTTCCACTATACACATAATATATAGTTGTAGTTTCTCCATTTTTCCTTAGGTAAGAGCGAGTTTTGCAATTGCCCACACCTCTTACATTCTATAAAATCACTCTCATTGTCTTTAATTGGATCTGGTGACCTGAGGGTCCAGCGTGTATACTTTCCCACCTTTCTAGACCTTATTTGGCCTTAGCTTCCTCGTAATAGTTTGTTCTTCAACTTTTATTTCATCCGCCCAACTTATCATGTTTAGCATCTCTCGTATTTCTTCGAAGTCTGTCTCTTTTTGGCTAAGTGTTTCCGCTGTCTTGCCCTTGTTTTTGTTATGTCCTGATCTTCTGGTGAGCTCTCCATGTCTTGTATCGTTTCAGTCTTGCTTTCTACTTCTACACTTAAATTTGAAATATCCTCATCAAGTCTGTTATCTTCCAGCTGTTCTGAAGTGTCACCTACTAATGCATCGAATGGGTTACGCTTTGTGATTTCTGCCTCTTTTTGTAGTGAGCAACTTTTTGTGTTCCCCTTTGCTAGTGACCATACTTCTTTATTTCCGATTCTCTCTACTTGCTCGATCTGCCTCATTGGTTTTGTCATCCCTGGGAAGTAGATGATCGGTGATATGCTACTCGTAGAGGAAGTAGAAGTTTCCTGAAAATATGTGTTTGCTGGGTGGTTGCGGTGGTGCTTGAGTTTTGTCCTTATTGTTTTCCTTGTTTGTCATCTTGCCTTCCTGACTTAGAATTGGAATTGCCTTGTTGGTTATGTTATTCTGGCCCCCTCTCTATAGTTCCTTGTTGTATTCTTGCTTAGTTCCATAACGTTCTATCTGCAGGCCCT
Source organism: Kingdonia uniflora (assembly GCA_014058105.1). NCBI lineage: Eukaryota > Viridiplantae > Streptophyta > Magnoliopsida > Ranunculales > Circaeasteraceae > Kingdonia > Kingdonia uniflora. Next base: position 328,574 of record JACGCM010000452.1, read on the forward strand.
TTGTAGGCCAACATTGTTGCAATGTTTGCAGTATTTAGTAATTCTGTGAAGCAATATCTCCCATTTCATTATACGCCCTTTTATGTCTAAGAGAATGTGACTGGGGATTAGTTTAGACATGTCAGTGTCTGCTAGTACATTGGGGATTGGTTTAGACATGTCACTATGCACCACTTGAGCGCATTGGAGTTGCTTTACCTGTCCACTAAAAAGAATGAACTCCCCGACAATATTATCATTGGCATTTTGTCGACCATCCAAGGTCCCCGATGCCTTTTCCAGGAATTACTACGGGCAGACAGCTCTTGATCTGTGGTTATTACCCTCTACCATTTCGTCATGTAATGTAATTTGGTCAGGGATTTTACAAGGGTTTGTAATCATGCTCCTTATAACCTTATTTGGATTGTTGATATGTTCTCTGATCATTTGGGGTTTAGAATTGCTTTGATCTACCTCAGACGTCTTCCTTAAATCTAGATTTGTTTCTTGAATCTTCTCTGTTGCCATTTTATTTTTTGGACGAATATATTTTTCATTTATTTAGGAAAGCAATAATACATGTGGAGGACATAAAGCCTGAGCACTAGTTTACTGCCTAATTGTTCCTATTCCTAGTTTATCCATAAAGAATGTAGCATGGGTCTGCCTAGGAAGAGTGGATGCATTCAAGAAAAGTTATAAATGTTGTGAGCTACTTAGTTTAGAGAGACCATTAGCTGTATCATTGCCTTCCCTGTAAGTATGTATCATGACAATTTGTAGCTCCCTTCCTAGCTGAGTAAGAAGCTTCCAGGCTATACTGTACTTTGCGGGAAAAATATGCTTGCATCTGTACCATTTTACCAGAAGTTGAGTATCTACTTCAATAATGAGTAGAGTCCAGCCATGTTGTTTGCAACGCATTAAACCATGAAGAAGAACGAACATTTTTGCAGCTCTATTAGTACCATGATCAAGTGCAATGCTGTACCCAAGTTAAAGTTTACCCAGATTGTGTTTAATTACTCCTCCTGCTCCACTCATTCTTAAAGGAAGTGCTGAACCATCATTGTTTAGTTTGAAATGACTGAGAGGTGGGAATGTCCATCGGACAAGCACAGGTCTTTTGGTGTACACAGATTGCATAACTAGTTATAAGACTTTTGGTCGCTGAAGTTGTAATCTTGAGTGATTTTGAGTTTGGGCATGCTCGCTTGTAAAACTTTGTTGATATTTCTGATGATAGCTAAGGGAGAGAGAAACTTTTCCTTAAACCTATAAGTACATCATGGTTTTTGTAATTCCCATATTATGTAGGTAGGTAATACCCCTACAACAATACCCATTTGAGTGCTTGAACTAGCTGCCTAAAATCATAGACCTTGTCGAGTCCACCTGCTATCATCTACCCATTGTCGGACACCGTAACCGTTGGCAAAAAAAGCCTAAACCTGTGTAGTAATGTTTCCTTGAATAAGTAAATGATCCAGCATTTTAGTTTCTCCAATAATGCAACAGTAACACCGAAAAATAAGTGAAATTCGTCGTTATATGAAAGCGTCCACGGCCACAATTTCTTTCCAAGTTTTCCAACTAAAAAAATGTACTTTTGCCGCAATAGAGTTGTGCCATATCCATTTCATACGTCGTTGTATAACCTCTATACTGCGCCAGAAATTCTAGGCAGATTTAACGGTGAAGTACCTTTGTCCGACGGACCCCAAAGTGGGTTATCGCCATCGTCATTCAGGAAGAACTTGTGGGATATTGTATGCTTCTAATGAGGTGCAATCTCATGCTCAAGAAGTTCCCATTTCCAGTTACCATCTTTCATTATAGTAACTTTTACCATGATTTATTGCATGCATTTGATTTCAAGAATATCTGATAAACTGCTTTCCCCGGTCCAATTGTCAAACCAAAATTTCTTGTATCCCTTGCTGAGGCACCAAGTAGTGTTAGCTTCTACTATCTGGAGGAGGCCTTTAATCTATTTCCAGAGTACTGAATCTCCAAATTGCAATCTGTTGGTTTCCCCATTGATGGTGTCTTTGTTTCCAAAGAAAGATGCCCATGTACAGTTATTGTACAAAAAATTCTAACACTTTTTAAGTAGCAGACTATACTTGATATCATCGAGTCGTCGTATTCCAAGTCCACCTTTGTTTTTTGGAAGACATAGTGCATCCCATATAACCCAATGTCGCTTGTTTTTCCTATTAAAACTGCTCCAAAAGAAGTTTGAAAGCGTCGTTTCGATCTTAGTTATAACACCATGAGGTACCGTAATGCATTAGAGAAGGTGTATGGGCATCGAGTTTAGAACATGGTTGATCATCAGTAATTTACCTCCTTGTGATAAGAGCTTTCCTTGCCAACCTTCTATACACCGTTAGATTTTGGTGAGAAACTGGTCAAAATGAGTAAGCAGTACCCGACCATAACTTATTGGACCTCCCAGATAGGTCATTGGAAAAAATCGATCTTGGAACCCACAGGCATTGTGGATGATTTGTTTTCTTGTTACAGATATATTATGGTGAACATATAAGCCACTTTTAGCTTTGTTAATTAATTGGTCAGAGAAGTTTTCATATCTTGCTAGGAAATGCATTAACCCAGAGATAGATCGTTGACTTTTGTTTAAGAAAACAAGGAATTCATTGGCGTATAAGAGATGAGTGATGGGTGTACAACCTCAGGATGTATGAAATAGCCCAATCTCACCCTCCATAAAACATTTGGATATCCCTCTAGATAGTACATCTTCTACAGCAATAAAGAACAATGGAGAAAGTGGATCTCCTTGTCGTAAGCCTCATGGCAATTTGAAGTAGCCCTTGAAGACCCCTTGTAGGACCACCGAGAACCATGGTGTTTCAACACATTGTGCTATGAGTGAAGCACATCTGTTAGAGAAATCAAATTTGTGCAAAACCTGACGCAAGAAGCTCCAATCCAGCCTATCATAAGCCTTTGCCATGTCTATCTTGATCATAATATTAATGCCTCTAACCTTTCTGTCTAAATTCCCAACCATTTCCTGAGCCAACGTAATGGTCTCACTAATGTCCTTGCCTTGAATATAAGCTCCCTGATTCCCAGATCTTAATTTGTGGAAAAGTTTGCTTAATCTGTTAGCAATAATGGAAGATTTTTTTTTGTATACTATGGAGAACACAACGATGTTGAGGTATTCACTTTTGGTATGAGTTTGAGAAATGAAGAAGTATAGCACCTTGAGAGTGGGGTACCATTGAAAAATTCTTTGATGGCACCATATAGATCGTCCTTGATTATGTCCCAATATGAAGTAAGGTAGACCGATGTGAAGCCATCACTGCCCGGATCACTGTCACTGGTGATTTGGAACACCCTGGCTTGTAATTCTTCCAATGTTGGGATGCATGTTAGATTAGCATCTTCGTTTGCAGTGATAATGTTAAGAATGCACTCAAGTAATTTTTCATCTTCATTAGTGTTCGTGGCCTATAGCACATCCCGAAAATATCCCACCGCGGTATCGTGAATGATATCTACCTCAACTGTCTTAGTTTCATCAGGGAAAGTAAAGTCGGTCACAAAAGTTCTTTTTCTATTAACTTGTGTGATAGTATGAAAGAATTTTGTATTGGCATCACCAGCCGCAACCCACTTGACTCTAGGTTGTTCTCTTCAAAACACCTCTTCATTGTGTAACATGGCCACATGTTCTCTCTATACCGTGCCCAGCTCTGTACCAACCTATTCATTCCAACCTTCCTGCAGTAAGTGATCCAGGTGCAATAGCCTATCCTATAGATTATGGATATTTTGAGTTATATTGCCAAAGACACTTGTATTCCATTCCTTGATTGTATATTTAACCCTCTTAAGCTTATCGGCAAAAGAAGATAAATAGTTACTGAAGACACCACTAGGACAGTTATCTTATACCTAGGTAGGGAAGCTAGCATGAGATGCCCACATTTTCAAGAAATGAAATGGTCGGGGACCTTGATAAAGATTGTTGGTAAGCGAAAGAAGTAGTGGAGAATGATCAGAACAAACTTTATCCAAATGTGAGATTTTGTGGATGGGAAAGGATGCCATGAAGCTGGGGTTCACCAACGTTCTATCCAACCGTGCCCATTGTCTTGAATTATCGTGATGATTTTTGCACCATGTGTAGATGGAGCCAGTAAACGAAGCCTCCATTAGACCGGCTGACTGAATCATGTACTCGAATTCTACCAGGGATCTATGTAAGGATCTTCTCCCCCCAAGCCTTTCCGAGTGATGTCTTATAGTATTGAAATCACCTATAGTACACCATGAAGAAATCATTGTCATTAAGATTGTATTAATGTCCTCCCATAGTGTTCTTCTTTCGATGATGTCACATTTGGCATAGACGATAGTAACAAAGGAACTCCATTGATTATTAAAACTCATCTTGCAATGCAACATTTGATTAGATGCAAAAACTTATTCAACATCATAGTCTTGTTTCCAGAATACCCAATTTTCCCCCCTATGTACTGGTTAGACATAAAAGAGGTACAATTTATTCTTCTACTCTAATATTGCCTAGTGATGCATCCTGAAAAGGTTCAAGCAAAACTATTATTAAAATATGGTGTAGTTTGATAATCCTTTTGAGACGATTTATTATTTTGGCATTGTCAATAGCTCTACAATTCCAAACTAGTAATGGACCTAACACCATGTAAACTACTTGAACTTGGATTTGAGAGAACCCTTGCTCCTTGTGACTACGCTGAGTGAAATTTGTTGTGGTTTAGATCGGCTCTGACCTGAGTCTAATCTGTGGTGTCTCCCTGTCCATTGTACTAAATGTCCGAATGACATCCTCTTCCCAAATCCTTCAGCGGTTCAATATTCCCATATGAAATTTGTTGTGTTACGGTGTGTTTTACTATTTCATCTCTTCCGTTGACCACCGCTGCTTCGATGGTATTTTCTGATGTACTCGCTGCCTTTTGCCCCATCGAGTGAAGCTTAGGTGATGTTGTACTCAATGTTTTTCCCCCCACTGTTATTGCTTCCTTTTACCGCACCGTGTGAAGCTCAGGTGATGATGTACTCAATGCGTTCTGCCTCATTGTTATCGTTGCATTCTGCCCTACTTTCAACGCTACATTTTGCCCCACTGCCATTGCTGCATTCTGCTCCACAGATTGAAGCGCAGTTGCTGCTGTAATATGCCTATATATTGTTGCCAGAATCCCTATATTCTAATATTGCGAAGCTTTGTTGTTTGTGTGAGCAAATTTCTCCATAGTCGAAGCTTTCCCATGTCTAATCTCCTCCCTTTATCAGGCATAATAATGGTTGAAGTTTAGTACAATTTACATTGTTGTGCCCTTGAAGAACACACTGTGTACAGAATCTCAGAAGTCTTTCATACAGAATTGTTTGCTCCAAGGTGAAAGATTTGTTGATGTCGAGTCCCACTTTAGCCGGCAGTTCCTTCATAAAATTAACCTCCACATAATCCCGAACAGTGCTTAGTTTACTCAGACTAAGTGTTGTTGTATCCGTGATCAAATACTTCCCAACGAGACCGACCAATTCCTTGAATATCTCATTGCTTTTTAGATGAATAATCAAACCAAGGAACTGAATGCAAACATGAGCAAAATGAGAGTCCTTTTTGAGGCCGAAATCGACAGTCCAACGAGCGAGCTTGAAGAAGAAACCTTTGATTTGCCTTGACTCTCTAGAGAGAGCCTTTGTAACATATTTTTTGGACATTATCATCACCATTATATGCTTAAAATCGAGCACCGCCACCTTTGGTTCAGACATAAGACCCCAATTGGAGTTGATGTAACTCTCAATTACCTCAAATTTAGGTTTGCCAGTAGGGAAACTCATAACAAGAGTAGTGTTAAAAGCTGCAACAATTTTGTTCAGATCGGACAAAGTTGAAATCATTATTCTTTGTTCAGATCAGGGTTGTTGAGTTTGGGGTTGGAATTTTGAGAAATTTTGAAATCACTATTCATGATTAACAATAATCACTTTTTATTAGAGGAATTGCAAAAGTAATCCCGATGAACAGTACATACTATTCATTTGTTTATTTGAGTGGGAATTACTAATTTATTTAAAATAGTACATACACCAAAATGATTTATTATGGTAGGTTCAGGGGGCAGCCTTAACTCTGTTTTTGCTTGAAAAAAACTAAAATTATTTGACGGTACATGCTTATCACGTGGTATAGCATGTATGCATAGGCGGCTCTACTTTGATTTATTTATGTTAGGATTTTACATAACTAAATAAGAGAATATAATCTAACAATATGAGGAGTTGGAGTAGTTTAAAGAATTTCATTGTTTCCTTTTAATTTGAGTTGCATCTCCTGTAGGCTTTGGGTTATTTTATTGAGATTGATAATAATAAGAGATTAATTTTCCCAAATTTGATTATATCGTTTTAAGTAAAGTTTGAGCTAAATTTTAGTGAAGTCTTAATTATTTTTTCCGCGGTTTAAAACCTATCGAAAGTGTCTCGAAATTTGTAATTATGTTTTGTGAATGTGTCCAATCTTCCTCTAGCGATTCTGTTTATGTGCTTTGAAAACCAAGAGGTCTTTCATGCTTTTGGATATGCAAATTCTCTTTGAAGATCCCTAACCAATGCCGCCTATATGAAAATATTGTTAGCCATGCAGCAATGATCTTCTTCTCTCCATTTTTCTCTGGTTTCTTTGATATGAGCTTTTGTTTTTAAAGAGGAAAAAAGATAAAGAGTTCAGGCCAGGTTTTCATACTTACTCTCTCTATATGTGACGAACATGTTTAACCATATTTTTTTGTTTTTTGGAAAGTGAGCTTGGATAAAAAAGAAAGAAAACAGATACAGAGTAAAGCAACTCCTTACCTCAAAGACACCTACGTCAGAGAGCAAGGAGCAACCTAGAATAATGTACAAAGAGCTACTCCCTTAAGGTCAGCACACCAAAAGGGCAGAAGCAATAAGAAACAAAAACCCTAGGAAAACACAACTTTAAGCAGCAAGGCGGCAGGGTGGGACCTGCCTATATACAACATGCAGCACGACAAATATTATCAAGCTTCAAAAACATCAATAGCATCAACACAGAAACCAGGAGTGACCAGCACATAGCTACCCGACTCATCAGAGTTGCACCATAAAAGATATGCCACAAAGAGGGGCATGCCCAACCAGCAGCAGCAAAACCCAACAAAGGTGGGACCGGCAAGTAGAAATAAAGACGCCACCAAACTGAACAAAGTTCTAATACCCATGTACAGAAACCAAAGTCTTCAAAACATCAGCAGCAAACAGCAAGGATGATAATGGATGAAAAAATGGATAAAAATGGATGAGAAAGGAAGTCTTCAAACAACAAGCATTCACCAATCCAAAGAGGTTCAGCCACATAGTGACCTTGCCTAAAAAAAAGGAAGCACAAGCAGCAGCAGCAAAACCCGGAAAAAGTGGGACCAACACAAAGTGAAATTTCAGATGCCAACACCTGAACATAGTTCTGTCAAAACCAGTTCAGAGCGATCAAAACCTTGGACAGAAAACCAAAGTCTTCAAGCAGCCCACAACTAACAGCAAGGACCAGAGAAAGGGTGATTTTAAGCAAACAGTCTTCAACAGCAACCAACAACACCTACTGAAGAGAAAGACAGACAGCTTAAACCCTATCATACACAAACCCCAAAGCATCAAGAGCAATAAATTTCTTCAGAGATCACAAAAGTTTTCAACAACAATCTCCAAGCAAGGTACACCAGGGTAAATACCAGCTAGAAGGTCTGCAGCTTTGTTTGTTTCTCTAAAAATATGGATGATTCTAAACTGTTCAAACAGGCCAATAAGTCTCCAAATGTCTTTCAGAATCCATTTTGCTTCCCAAGGAGGATCAACTACTTTATTAATGTACATAATTGCAAGAAGAGAATCAGAACCAAGACAAGCTCTTTTGACTTCTTTGCTGATAGCTAATTGCAGCCCCATTCTGATACCTTGGAGCTCATGAAATGGAACTGAGATACCCCTTGAGCTACCTGTAGCAGCAAACACAGCAGAGCCCATATGAGTTCTTATAATAGTACCACACCCACCAACATTACCTGTCAGAGATCCATCAGTGTTGATCATGTGCTCTCCAACTTCAGGCTTTAGCCAAGCGCATTTAATCAGAGTTTTATGGACGTAGGAAACTGAAATATTCAGCTTATCCATGAATTTCCTGTTTCTGTCATTATCCTCCACAAGCATGTTGTTAGAAGTCAATTTGCATTTAATCTCAGTGATAATGTCCTGCAGGATTTGATTAGCATGCTTCTGTTTGTTTCTAAAAATTCTATTGTTTCGTTCCCCCCAGACATGGTAATAAAATGCATTAAAAGCAAGTTTTTTTGCAAGCACAACAGGATCACTACCAGCAAAATGAGTAACACACCAAATAATTTCATCATTCCAGTCTGTAGAACTATGCACAAACCCCAAGACATTCAAAATCCCATCCTAAATGTGTTTTGAAAAAGGACAGTAAAAGAAAAGATGCTCCTCAGATTCACACATAGCACTACAAAGAAGACAGTTAATACTATTGATAGACCCCCACGAGAGGAGCTTATCTTGAGTTTTAAGAGCCTTTTTTAAAGCAAGCCACGTAATAAAACTATGTCTATTAATAGCCTGGGGAAACCAAACCAGGTTCGCCCAATTTAATCTTGGGTTTTTATGTCTAAGGAAGTTGTGTGTCTCCTTAAGAGAGTACTCACCCTTATTGCTAGCAATCCAAACAACTTCGTCAGTACTTCCATTATGTATCTCTACATTCTCCAACAGACTAGAGAAGTCATCAACAAGAGTTGATAGGCCAGTTGGAATATTCCACTCACCATTATGAATAATATTGCTAACAAAAGCATTACGATTAAGGTCTGAGTCATAGGTGAAGTGAGACTAGAAAAAGGGGAGAATGGGGACCTTTGGATGCCAATGGTCGTACCATAATCTAGTCTCCCTCCCATCACCAATGGTGTAAAAGGCCATAGTACTAGCAGTCCCCAATTCTTGGAGCAACTTTCTCCAACACCAGCTACAATCAGCAGGGGGGTTGATGCTCCATAAGATCCTACCTCTCAAGTAGTTCTTAGTAATCCACTGCACCCAGATGTTGTCCTTACGGGCTATAAGAGCCTAAATCTGCCTCATAATAGCAGCTCTATTAGTGGTCTCAATATTCCTGATGTTCAACCCTCCCTCATTACAAGGATGACAAGTGTCAAACCAGTTAACATTAGGCGATTTCTGATGTAGGTCCACACCCCCCCCCAAAGAAAGTTCCTAAATTTTTTGTTGATTTCATAAATCGTTCTTTGGGGCAGGATAAAACAAGCACACCAGTAAACACTCATAGAGCTCATAACAGCCTTAATGAGTAGGAGTCTACCTGCATAAGAGAGGAATCTCCCCTTCCAAGATTTAACTTTTTGTTGGATTGAATTCATAAGAGGCAAGCAGTCATTGTGGTTAAGTCTAGTAGAAATAAGGGGCAGCCCTAGATATCTAACAGGCAGAGAACCAACATTGAACCCCAGGATACTCTTAAGGTTATATATCTCAGCAACATTTAAACCCGAAGTAAAGAACTCACTTTTATGCAAATTAACATCCCAACCAGTGTAGTTTTTAAATAGGCTAAGGGCATCTACAAGGGCCTTGGCCGGGGAGATGCTCCCATCCATAAACGCAAGTAAATCGTCAGCAAAGCAAAGATAAGTAATAGCTGGGTCACGACACTTGGGATGTAAAATGTAATCACCATCATTAACTTTCTTATTAAGGATTTTAGTCAAAAGCTCCATAACAAGAACAAATAAATAAGGAGAAATGGGATCACCTTGTCTGATTTCTCGTTGGCCTTTGAAGTATCCTCTAAATGAGCCATTAAGGTTGATAGTATACTTGGGAGTGATAATGCACTCCTGAATCCACCTGATGAATACACAAGAGAAGTTATGCCTTTTCAGTAGATCAAAAATAGCAGACCAGTTAATCAAGTCATAAGCTTTTTTCAAATCAATCTTAATCGTACATCCCTTAGGTCCATGGTCCCTATGATAGTTCCTAACTAACTCATGAGAAATCATTATATTATCCTGGATATGTCTACCTTGTAAAAAAGCAGACTGGTTTTGGTTAACAAGGTTGTGAATAACCAGTTTCAACCTGGAGGTTAGTATCTTGGTGATGTTTAACCATATGTACATTAAAATATGCACGTTAATAGGAAGCACTCCTAATGAGCCTCCTTAAGTGGCCTTTAATGAAAACCATATAATAAGAAAAAGGTAATGGGGTAGTGAGACAAATATCAAGGTAAAACATTCATATTTTTATTGGTTTCATTTCGTGTCTAAAGTAAGTGTCAGCATTATCTCATGGTTATTCATTGTCAAAGAGTACACATGGAACGACTATAACTGGACTAATACTGAATAGGTACATTGGTTATGTTCAAATAGACCTGGCAGAAGCCTTTTTGTTCAAATAGACTTTTGCTCTATTTAAACAAAATATGGGATTTCAGTTTTTTAATAAAAGGATTCTTTTATATTTAAAACTTTGCCTCTTCCAAAAATAAATTTTAGGGTTTGAGATATTTTGAGCGAAGAGAGAATTCAGCACGAGATTCACCAAGAATTAACCCTCAAGTTGAATCGATCTAAAATTACATAAACCTAATTTTAACTTTGTGATTTGAGAGTTTGAGGAATTCGAGCTAGAAAAGCTTTGGTGCGTAATCGGAAGCAAGGTGTTGTGAGAACAAAAGATTGATTGTGAGGATAGTGATTGGAGATAGGTAACCACAGGAAGTGGTTATCGAGTCTATAAGTAATTTAGATTCTTGTAATTATATTTTCATAATAGATTTTAGTTGTCGAGGATTCGACAACGACCTGTGTGTTTTCCTCCGGGGAAAGTTTTCCCACAAGGTTAAAATGATTTGTTCTTGTATGTTGACTATTGTTGCATATTGATCATTTCTTGTTCTCACTAGATTATTGAATCAATTTAGATTAGATTAGTACTTCGTTATTGGAAAATTCATTCAAAGAATTGTGGACGTAACTAGTTGACCTAATTATTCATAATTGATTGATCTCAAGAGCTTAGAAATTTTAATTCATATCAAAACGGTCACGCTTGAAGGCTTAACAACCTGAGTGTTGATCCTTACTCATGTATTTGAGATTAATGGATTATGAAAGATTTGGATGTCCCATAAATCGTCTGCTCCTTTTCGATGGAAAAGATGTTGAACATGATAATTTTTGTCTGGAATAATTTTTGACTCGGTTAATTTAGTGTTGTGCTAAACTTGGGAAAATTTACAAAGGCTTGAAAGAACAAGTTAACACACTAACTCCTAAAATGAAAGAAAATACTAGGAATATAAATCTTCAGCTTAAAAGACTTGAATGTGAGAAACATGAGCTTTTTGATGAAGTTAACAATTTAGAAGATGAAATTTATACTACTCAGGAGAGAATAAAATCAACCATAGTTGAACTTGATAATGCCAAGCTTGATTTAGTCTCATCTGAACAGAAACTTCAAATTTCTGTCCATGAATGATGAATATTGATAAAAATGCTTAGTATGGCCAAATCTAAAAGTAACAAAAGGAGGCTTGGATATGAAAAGGTTCACTCAAATTAAAGATACCATTTAGTTACAAAATTTGTTAAAGTCAAATACTCATACTCGAGCTAGTAAGCCAAACTATCCAAAAGTGATTTATTGTCATACTTGTGGTAGATGGGGGGGGGGCATTATGCTTCATATTGCAAATTTGTTTCATATACTAGACCGGTTGATTGGCTCCTTGTCAAGGAATAAAATGAGATGTTCAAGAAATCTTTAATGCTTACTAAAAAAGCTAAATTTCCAAAGATTATTCGATCAATTTAAGTACGTAATAATGTGTTGACACCTCAACTAAGATGCAAAATTGTACTGACAACTATTTAGTCTATTTAGGTATGAAAGGATGATTTTTTACCGTAGATAAGGTAGCGAATCTAAACTGAGACGGGTTATCAGTGTATGCTCCATTAAAAAAATACATTTCTAACCCTCTATATAGTTATACTTTTTTTTCCTCCTTATTTTTAGGACAGTTAGGTATTTTTTTAAATTTTAATTACACTTAACATTTTAGGAGTTTTTGAAAGTTGGATACTCTTGCTAGACTAGGATAGTGTTTTTATGTTATATTAATTCATGGAATAATTATTTGGTAAAATCATAATTCACAATAGTCAATGACCCCCTTGCTTAAACTAAAAACTCATCGTGATTAAAACCACATGAGGCTAATAGTGGAGACTTCGTACCCAATGATAAATTAGTTGAAATAGTGTCTTATAAATCACAAGCACATAAATCCTATTCATAGGCTAGTGATACGTATAACAAAGTCGAATCCTAGAGGAGGTAACAAATACAATTAGGTATCGTAATAATTAAATCCACACAAAAAGAATATTATATGAGTAAAGGGAGCTGGGTTTGTTTGAGGTTGTTTGAAGTACAAGAAAACATACAATAAATATTTTAAGAATTAATTAAGAAGATTAAGACTAAGGCATAGGATCACCCCACAACTATAATAGCATATATGTAGCCTATAGAGTAATTTTACAATTTATTTTTTACTCAACTAACATTATCTAACAAGGTATGTAAATTGGGGCAAATAAACTCAATAATTACATGTGAAAAATCTTACCTAGTTGTTACTAATTCTTTCTTGGACTAGTCGATTTACCTAACTCTTGGCTCTTCTTCTTCGTATGCATCTAACAGTTTAATTCTATGGTTTAGATAATAAATCGTATGTAAAGTTATGCCGCTAATCAGGTTAGTCTATGGTCAAGTGTTAACTTAATTAGCAGTCTAACTCGTTAACCAAGGGGATGAAAAAAATTAGTAATTAATTAATTAATTATAACTCTATAAACTAAACATATATAGCTATTTTAATTATGGGGCTCCCTCTTAGCCTTGGCTATGGGTGACTAGCCATTCATGGTTATGAGAAACATAATCTATTTAATAGAATACTAAGTAAATAAAAGCTAATAACAAGCAAGGAACTTATAACCATTATTACTTCATCGGAACCAAAAGGTTACATTCCTTCTCAAATGAGAGCTCCCTTTTTATAAGAAACTAAAGGTGAAACCTCGTAAATATTTCACTATTATAAATAGTGACCAACTATAGCACCAAATTGGCAAACATCAACAAACTCATAGAAAAGCAATTATTTAATCAACAATAGGTGTTTGATCATGTCAACAATGCTGGCTTGAATATGAATGTCTTCTCGGCTTTAATGTTATCTACTATTGATGAAAGCCAAATTTCTTCAATGAATTTGAAGTCAATAATGAACGAGTCTCATATAAAACATGTTTCAAGTTTTCCTCTCGATTATGAGCACGAGTTACACATTTTGTTGTTGACTCCTTAATAAGACGCATTTATTTGAAATAATCCATACTCTCTCGATAATCCTGTCATAACACAAAATATTCGTAATTAGTTATTCATTTAACTATAATAAGTACTAATTAAAAAATATTTTAGGGACAATTTAGCCATTTATATATGCCTATTAAATTCCCCCTGACTTTTATTTTTACTTAAGCCACAATCGAATTGAGATTAACCTAATCGAAGAAATTAATGTGAATTGAACATAAAATTGGTGGGTAAAACTTCCCAAAAAGAGCTTCAATTGCTCAAAATTCGATTATAATAAATTCTTTTCTTGATCTCTTTTTATCTCACTCTAGATCTCTAGAACTCTTTTACATTATTTTTCCTTACCCTCTTAAAAGTTACAAGTTTATTAATTTCATCATAGGACAAAAATGCCCTTGAAATGACATAATACTATGAGAAGTTGTGCCTCTGTTCGAATAAAACCATTATCTATTTGCACAAAACACTCAGAATTAAGTGTAATCGAATAGACCCAAAAGTCTATTCAAATAGACTACACAAAACAAAGTTTGCTCAAATAGACTAAGTAGTAAAGTCAAATATCTATTCGAATAGAAGACTTAGAACTTGTTCTGCTCAAATTGAGCAAATGTCTATTTGAACAAACTTTACTTTTATCTATATCTAAGGGGCTTAGTATCTAGATCCTCTTGGATCATGGCTCCCCCCTTTAGGAGCCTTAAGCTCATGCTCAGGCTGGAACTGAAGACGAGGGAATATGGTCATGCCTATTTCCCTATTATACCACTTCGACTTGCAGGATAGTTAACTTTTCTTCCCAACTCTGAATGATTGGATACTTCACCATCTTGTAACATGAATCTTCCTCTCTAGAATACCATCTTCATGCAATGGATCTTCTCTTTCCATCCATAAGTAATCAACTGAAAGTAGGCTAGTATCGATTATAAAGTCTTTATTTAAAAGAGACGGCTCAAACAACTTCAAATGCTTGACATTAATTACCGAATATATATTTATGAAAGGTGGCAAATCTAATTTGTATGCGTTGTCTCCAATTTTCTTGAGTATCGTAAACAGACCATAATAGATAGGCTTGAGTTTCTTACTTTCTAGTTTTGGTTGTTCCTTACCCAAATGTAGCTAAACTAGGCCGCCCTCATGAAGAGTACACTCAACCTGATGCTTGGGTGTCGAGCCTTATACTTTACTTGAGTCTTTGCGAATTATACTTCAACCGCCTCATGAACCTTGTTCGTTTTCTCAATGAAATGCTCTTTAACTTGTTCGTCTTCTTTATTTCTTGACACCCTCTTGTCGCCAAGTCCAAAAGCCATATCAAAGGATCTTTGAGGCAAGTACCCAAGACAAACTTCAAATGGGGACTTCAAAGTATAACCATAAATCTTCCAGTAAAAAGCAAACTGAAGATACAATAAAATTTTATCCCAAGTCTTAGGATGCTTAGAATGGAATCCTCGTAATAAATGAACCAAAGTCCGATTAACTACCTCTGTTAGGCCCCGTCAGTTAGCAGATGAAATGCGGTACTTCTCTTTAACTTAATGTCCATCATCCCACATAACAACCTCCAGAAATGCCCAACAAAGTCGTTATCCCTATCAGAAATAATAGAAGAAGAGAGCTTAAAATACCTCTAGACGTCTCTAAAAAATAATTGCGCTGCTCCTTTCCTAGTGACCGTCTTCTAGCATGGAATAAGAACGATCATCTTGATAAATGAATCCACTACCACAAACAAATAGTCATTCTTACACTTGGTCATGGGTAAACCACCTATAAAATCCATCAAAATGCTCATACAAGATCAACTAGGAACTGGTAATGGTAGGTATAGTCCTAATTTACGATTGGAAGGCTTCGATATGTTGCATTGAATGCAACACCGAATCACACGAGTAACATCCACCTACATCTTTGGTTAATAGACGTAATGCAAGAATGGCCTGCCACCTGGGAATAATGTGCCTCTTTAATCAAACATAATTTGTCACCACCCTCAGAAATTTATAGCAGATTGCCCCTATAAATTATACTATCTTTCAATTCATACTCGCATATCTTGCCTTACAGCAACTTTTGGTGAATCACACTGAGATCTTTGTCATCGTCATACCCTGGAAAATCTTTAGACATAGCAATAGGCTGTATCTGCATAGCTACCCACAAAGAGAAAATAATTGGTAATGGGGGTCGAATAGCATATCAGCCATTTTGTTGTCTACTCCTTTCTTATATTTGATAATCAAGGTAAATTATTATAGGTACGACATTCACTTCATATAGTGAACTTGCTAAAGTTTGGACTGCATAGATAAGAACTGCAGTAATTTGTGATCGAAATGTACTATAACCTTTTTCTCCAATAAGTTACTTCGCCAATGTTTTACTAATTGATATAATACATTGAACTCCTTATCGTAGGTAGGATAGTTGCATATTACTCCTGTAAACATCTCAGAATGGTAGGCAACCGGTTTTCCATCCTACAATAAAATTGATCCTAACACTGGTGTATCTGTAATCTTGTGCTTCAATAACTAAAAGGCCTTCTCATGGTGATCTTCTCACACCGACCTTTGTCAAGGAATGCAATAGTGCAGTAATCTGTGAATAATGTTGAATAAACTTTCGTAAATACTGACAAGAACCCATAAAATTTTTCACATCCATCACTGTACGGGGTCTCAGCCAATTAGTAATGACTGTGACCTTATCAAGATCTACCTTTAGTTTACCTCTGCCAAAAAATGAATCCCAAGTACACTAGCTCCTTCTTCCTAAACTCACACTTCTTCGTATTAAGAAAGAGTTGTTATGATCTCAATACTTCCAATACCTTTTGTTTATACACGAGGTGGTCATCCGATGTTTGACTATATATTAAGGTATTATCCAAATACACAATCACAAAATCTTCAATAAAAGCACGAAGTACCACATTTATCAACCGCATAAATGTCGCTGGAGCATTGCATAACCCAAAAGGTATTACAAACTACTCGAAGATTCCTTCTTTGATCATGAAAGCTGTCTTCCATGAATCTTTTTCCTAGATTCTAACTTGATGGTAACCCGACTTAAGATCCAGCTTGGTAAAAAATTGATCCTTCTACACCTCATCTAAATTCTCGTCAATCCATGGAAGTGAATAATGATTCTTCATAGAAATCTTGTTCAGTGCCTGATAGTCTATACACATTCTCCAAGACCCATCCTTCTTCGATACCAATAATATTGGTAAACCTGAAGGTGAGTAACTCAGATTAATAACCCCTTGCTTGAGGAGTTTTTGTACCTATTTTTTGATGTCATTAAACTCGGCTATAGAAGTCTGATACAATATAATATTGTATAGTGGTTCACCAGTCACCAATGTGATATCATGCTCTACATTCTTCTAGTGAGACATCCCATCTATGCCCATAAACAAGTCTTTATACTCCTCTTGCAACTTCCCCATTTTAGTTTATTGCTTAGGAGACATTGCCAAAGTAGATAACACTTTAGCTGGCTGATCCTCTTGACTCAGTCACATTAGTAATAATACAAACTTACCGCTTGTATTAACCAACCTCTTTACCTAAGTCGCCATTACTAAATTATTGGTAGTGACATTCTCCTTACAAGAATTGATATGAAAATTCTTACCCTCCTTCACAAGACGATACTTGTAATCTCTACGATAATTAATCACATCTCGGTTCCAAAGATAAGGGCTACCCAAGATGACTTGATACACATCTAAAGGAACTACCTCATACGTCACCTAGTCAATAAAATTTTCATTAATCGTAGACTTGAACATATACTGCTTCGTTATTTTCAACTCCACATCTTTCCAAATCAAAACCAAACCATACGGCTTTGGATGAGCCATAGTAGCCAAATCCTTCTTCTTCACCACCGTCTTAGAGATCAAATTCTTCTGACTACCCGGATCATAATGGCCTCTACTAAGCTCTACTTCGCCTAAATACTGATAGGAAAAAGTTCTTCCCAGCTCGCCTCCTTGGTAGGCATAGTTTGCTTAAACATAAGGGTAAGTTTAGGATTTGGCTTATCTAAATTCAGAAGATCAATAATCGTTGCAGCTAGTGCATGCTTCTCTCTTGCTCCTCTCCTTTTCCGACCTAAGCTTTGGGTGAAGTTTATAGCATTGATCTAAAATGTGCTCATTTCGCCTTATAATGACTACAATAGTTTCCCTTGGATGAAGTCCCCGCTCCTTTGGAGTCTCCTTTGTGTTTATCATTCAAACAAGACTTGTACGCTGACTTGCTTTTGTCGTCTTTCTTGTCACTTTTTAAGTACTTACCTTCAATAACAATTGTTTTTATGGTAGCATCTTTGATATTCTCCATAGTAAAGGGCTTCAACTCCCTTCTAATGGGCTCTGACAAACCCCTCGTATACTTCTTACATACCTCATACTCGTCCGCATCAATGTCTAAAACCAACGCTTGGTTATGAAACTCCGTAGGGAACTCTTGTACGGATTACCTATACTTTTGGCACAAATTATGCCATTTGAATCATATCTCTTGCTCATACCTAATAGGATAAAATTGCTTCCTCACCAACACCTGGAACTCCTTCCAACTCAAACTTCATACTTTGTGATGCTTCTTATTGGAATTCCATAATGTGAGTGTATGACTTATGAATTTTAATGTAGAAAAACATATTTTTTGAGTATTGAATATTCGTAAGCTGAAAATAGGTCTCTAACCTATCTAACTAGTTATCCAATTTCTCAACATCAATTGAATCGTCGAATAATAGATTTTCAATTTTAAAATCTATACGAAGATTACACATAAAATTTATGTACTTACCAATAACCGATCTCTCCTCGACGGATTCGAAATTACTAGAATCTCTATCTTCCTCCTCATTACCCTCATCTCTCTCCTCCTATGCAACTCCTTTCTTCTTCGTACGCTCTTGCCATTTTATCAAAACGGATACTTTTGTGAGGTTCGTAAGACATAATTGCTCTACTAACTCCTCTATAGTAGTAGTAGTTAGGTAAAAAATTATGAGCTGATTTTCAGAATCGTCCATCTCTAAATTTGCCATCTTCTTTGAGTTAGGTTTTCGGTGAATCTTCAACGGACTTACTAGAATCTCCTTTGTTTTCTTGAGTCAGTCATATGTAAAGATAATTAACTGCAACCCCCTAAGAATCGTTACTTGAAAATCTGATAACACTTAATCTACAATCGAATTGAGATTAACCTAATCAAAAAAATTAATGCGAATAATACATAATAGGTGGGAAAAACTTCCCAAAAAGAGCTTTAATTGCTCAAAATTTGATTATAATGAATTCCTATCTTGATATCTCTTTGAATCTCTCGATCCTTTTTATATTGCCTAACCTTGCCCTTTTAAAGGTTACAAGTTTCATAGTTTTAACATAGGGCAAATATGCCCATGAAATGACCTAAAACTATGATAGGTCACACCTCTGTTCGAATAGAGCCATTCTCTCTTTGAATAAAATACTCAGAACTGAGTGTATTCGAATAGACCTTAAAGTCTATTTGAATAGACCACTCAGAATAGAGTTTATTCAAATAGACCTAAAATTTTATTTAAATATACTAGGCAGAACAGTCTCTGTTCAAATAGAATAAATGTCTATTCGAAAAGAAGACTCAGAACTTGTTCTATTCGAATAGAACAAATGTTTATTCAAATAAACTTTACCTTTTATCTATATCTAAGGGGTTTAGTATCTAGATCATCCTAGATCATTGATAGTCCTCAAGCAAAACATAAATAAAGACATCCACTTTCGTAGATTACTCGGTTACATTTAACTTATGCAACAAACTTTTAAATGCCCAAGTGTCCTTGGTGGATGAGCTGTAGTCTTGTGAGGATTTATAGTGAAAATATCCATAAAAGTTGAACAGAGTAAATTATAATATTTATAATCATTTTGGTGACTTGTTTCTTTTTTCTTTCAAAACTCAGTAAACAAAATTTATCAGAAAGAAAAAAAAACTCTCAATCTTAATAGTGTTTAACAAATGGCAAGGTAAAAGTCTAAAAGTAAGATATACTACTCTAATAATAAAAAGAAGTCAACATGTATAGCATATCAGTAAGTGAGAATATAATATCTGAAACGTCTTGATTGTTTTAATAAGCAAAAATTTAGGCCATTCTCCAAAAACATGATTGTGGCAAAGATATTTTTGCAATTCATTTCCTTTTCTCTTTAAATCTATAGATTACAAATTTTCAAATATAGGAATTCACAAATTTTTACTTCTTTATTTATAATTTGTTTTTCCTTTTCTTCTTTTTATTTAAAATGCATAATTATTCCCCTATATCTATTAGTCGATAATCCTCACTAGTTGTCTAAAGGGTGATAGAATTTGGTGTCCCTTCATGACCTAGACTTCGAGTTCTCACCATTTACTCTCTTATTATACTTTTGATCAAGATAGTACTACTACCTCTACTTTTATTTTGTGTCTATAAATGCTAATATGCAATCCATTATTTATTTTATACTAACAAAAGTGAATCAGTCATGTTCTTATTCGAATTCGCTAGATTATTATTTATTAATACAATATGTACCATACTTCGCTATCACGTATGAAGTGTAAATGATTTACATGCTAAAATGATTCATTTATCCTTAATACTAGAATAGTAAACCAAACTTATTTAGAAAGTTTCAACTTTCCACCTAGCAGTCAGATTAAGTTTAAAAATGATCTAATTTTTAAGAAGATTGTCTATCTGATTTTGAGATTCAATTCAATCATCAGTTAAAAATACTAGAATTTACTAAGTTATGGTTTTGTTTAAAAACTTGCAAAAGTGTCTCTCACTCCCAAACTAAAATACAACATTGTCCCCAATGTTGTATAAAAAATAAGCACGGAAGGTAAAAGAGTAACAATATTGCCTCGGTTGGTGACTAAAAACAAAAAAACATGGATTGCTCCCTAGAAGTGCTAAGTTTATTGTCTTTAGCCAGACTAAACTGAATACCCCCAAACTTGAGAGATTTCATAGCTGCCTATTACACATATAAATACTAAACAATACTCAACCCTCGTAATTAGGGTCGTCAAAGTTGGTGACCTCTTCAATAATGTCGCAGCTGTATATGTATGGGTTTAGACGTTGGCCATTAACTTTGAAAATAGTTCCGTTCTCGTGGTCTACAACCTCTATAACCCTATGATTAGCAGCATAGCAGCAGATTTAACAACATAAGGGCCTTACCATCAAGAACATAATTTCCATAGAAATAAACGTAATCAAGAGTTGTAGAGTAGAACCTTTTGATTAGGTTTAAGCATTTTGTGGATGATGTTTTTATCATGGAATGCTTTTGTTCCTTCTTTATATTATTTTGCATTCTCGTATGCCTCATACAGGAGTTCTTCTGACTCAGATAGTTGAAGCCTCCTCTTAGAACCAGCTTGGGACATATCATAATTGAATTAGACAACTGCCCAAAATGCTTTATGTTCCAGTTCTACAGGCAGATGACAAGCTTTCCCAAAGACAAGTTTATAAGGTGACATTCCTATCGGGGCTTTATAAGCAGTCTAAAAAGCTGAAAGAGCGTCATTTAGATATAACGACCAATCCTTTCGGTTGTGCTGGACAGTTTTCTCTAAAATAGGTTTGATCTCCCAAATTTGAAATCGCTACCTGTGCACTTGTCTGTGTATGATAAGGTGTAACAACCTTCTAAGTGATTATTCATTAAGGTTTTAAAGGCCCGATTGCTAAAATGTGGACCTCCATCACTAATAGTAGTACGAGGGGCACCAAAACGAGTAAAGATACTATCTTTAAAAGACATGACCACAACTTTATGGTCATTTGTTTTGTAGGCTATCACTTCTACCCATTTTGACACAAAAATTACTCCCATAAGAATGTATAGGTTTCCATATCATAAAGGAAATCGGCCCATAAAATCAATACCCCGAATATTAAAAGGCTCAACAATGTGAATATTCTGTAGGGGCATCAAGTTCCGTTTTAAAATATTGCCCATTCCTTGGCACCTATTACACCTTAAACAAAAGTCATGTCCATCGTGAAATAAACTGGGCTAGTAGAAACCAGATTGTAAGACTTTAGCGACTGCCATCTTAACAACATAATAGCCACCGCATACAGAGGTGTGACCAAAGGTAAGGACATTATGGAATTCCTCATTTAAAATGCATATCCGAATGACTTGGCCAGATTAAAACTTAAATAAATAAGGATCATCCTAACCAAAATGCCTAACCTTAGACAAAAATCAGAATCTATCTTGTCTAGACCAATAACGGTTGATAATTCATCAACCTTGATATATTGGGTTCAGGTACACCATAGTTTTGTAACATTGAAATGTTTGGTCTCATAATTTTCTCTATATTGCAGCTAAGTATAGGGACAAAGATCTTAAGAAGCGTTACGAGCTTGCTGTCTGTGTAAACTAAGGTTTTAATGAAATTATAAGTTGGGATAATTTGGTTCTCCAGATCCCTCGATAAAATAATTGGTTTTTTGGAGATGATCTTCCCAATATCAGGAATGGACATACCCAAAGATTTGAAATACTCAATCTTGGGTTTAAGGTTTCTGTAGGGGTTTGCTAAAAGTAGAGAAGGGCGTTTGGTGATGATATCTGTGATTTGGGTATCTGTGAAACCATGTGTTCTAAAAAACTCAACAACAGAGTTTGCCTTCTCTACAGACCTAATAATAATCTTCTTTAAAGCTTTTGAAGAAGATTCTAACGAGCACCCACATGATTTCATGAGATAGGAAGTTGTGATAAAGGTTTGATTTGATGAAATTGGTTTTGATTTGAGAGATTGGGTTTGAAGAAAGCAGGCATCCTGGGGTCTTGTTGATGTTAACAACCTCTACTACTACTAAAGTTCTTTGCAGAGAAAACGAAACATATCTTAAGATTCTCAACAACTTACTTGGATTTTAAAAGGCTCCTCTATTTTAAATGCCTAATCTATCTTGTTTAGACCAATGAAGAGGTAAACAACCATGAGTTGCTCATCAGGGAAGGTTTCAGTGATGGGTAAAGGATGTGTGGACTCCTCTATTTGAAATCTGGATAGATAGTCTACAACCATATTTTTTGACCCTTTCTTATCACAAATTTCTATGTTAAATTCTTGGAGTAAGGGAACCCATCGGATCAAGCAAGGCTTATCGTCCTTCTTTGATAAAAGATAATTTAAGGCCGCATAATCGATGTAAACAATGATCTTGGATCTGATAAGGTAGGATCAAATTTTCTCCATGGCGGATCAAGAGAGGCTTATCGTCCTTCTTTGATAAAAGATATTTTAAGGTCGCATGATCGATGTAAACAATGATCTTGGATATGATAAGGTAGGATCAAATTTTCTCTAAGGCAAAATTGATAGCTAATATTTTTTTCCAGTAGTAGAGTACTTTAGTTGTGCATCATTGAGGGCACAACTGGAGTAATCGATCATGTATGGTTTCTTATCCAACTTTTTTTCTAAAATCTATGCTAAGTGCATAATCTGAGACATCACAGATGTGCTCAAAAGGATGTTCCCAATTCAGTAGTTTATTTATCGGGGCAAAAGTCAATAAAAGTTGGAGCATCTCAAAAGCTTCTTACCATGGCATATTAAAGTTGAAGGCAACATCCTTAGCAAGTAAGTGCATAGCGGTTGAGAAATTTTTGCTAAAATCTTTGATAAATTGGCGATAAAATCCAGCATGGCCCAGAAATGATTGAATGGCCTTAACTGTATGTGGAGGATGTAAGGTAGATATGAGGTTGATCTTGGCCTTATCGACATGTATACCCTTGTCAGAAATCACATCCCTAGCACTATCCCTTTAGTTACCATGAAGTGACATTTTTCCCAATTTATCACAAAGTTTACTTCTGTACATCGTTCAAGTACCAATTTCAAATAGTACAAAAACTCATCAAATGATGATCCAAACACTAAAAAATCATCTATAAAGACTTAGGAAAAATATTCCACCATATTAGAAAATATGCTTACTATACATCGTTGAAAAGTGGTGGGTGTATTACACAACCTTAATGACCTACGGCGATAAGCATATGTTCCATATGAACGTGGTTTTCTCTTGGTTTTTTGGGGCAATGGGTATTTGATTATAACTAGAATAGCCATTGAGAAAATTGTAATAGATCTTTCCAGTTAAACATTATAGCATTTGATCAATGAATGAATGAGGAAAATGGTCTTTTCTCGTGACCGTGTATAATTTCCTAATAGTCAATACAAACACGCCACCTAGTTGTCAAACGAGTATGAATTAACTAATTATTTTTATTTTCCACAATGGTGATTCTTGATTTATATGGTACAACATGAATGGGGTCACCCAAGAACTATTTGAGATGAAGTATATAATACCAACATCTAACAATTTTAGGACATCTTTCATGACCACTTCCATCATGGATGGATTCAACCACCGTTACATCTCACGAGATATTTTGGTGTTATCTTCAAGATTATTGTGATACATGCAAATAGCTGGGTTAATTTCCTTAATATATGCTCTAGACCACCCTAGTGCAGATTTATGTTTTTATAGGAATGCTCAACAGTCTTCCTTCCTGGTTACTATCAAGATTTGAAGCTATGATAACTGGTAAGCTTTTAGAAGAACCTAAGAATGTATACTTGAGAGCCTCAGGTAATGGTTTCAGGTCAAGTTGGGCTGATTTGATTATAGATGGGACTGGTAGAGAAGTGGATGGTTCGAGGGGCTCTACTTTTGATTTCCATTTTAAGGTTTCCAAAACTAGCGTAGAGTAAAGTAAAGCATTGAATCCTCAATTCTACCTCCTTCATCATAATCTAAGTCAAAATGGGTGACACATGTACTAAGAGGATCGTCAGAGTACGACTGAAGGAATTTATCGTAAACTAAGGTGTCTAGCATGATACAAGCAAACATGTCATCAGGGTCTGGTAAACAGTTCATGTTATAAATATTGAGTTTTTCTTTAATATCTCCAAATGAGAGGTTCATTGCCCCATTAAGATAATTAGTGATGGCAATAGAAGTGGCAAAAATGGGCGACCCAATATCACAAAAATTTTGCTACTAGGGTTCTCGACAGTTTAAGTATCCAAGATGACAAAGTTAACTGGAAATATGAATTTATCAACTTTGATGAGAGCATCCTCGATGACACCGCGTAGAACTTTATCGGACCTATCTGCCAATTGCAATGTCATTCAAGTAGGTTTAAGCTCACCAAGCCCCAATTATTTGTAAAAGAAATAGGGTAAGAGATTAAGACTTGCACCTAAGTCAAGTAATGCTCGATCTACAAAGTGGTCCCCTATAACATAGGAAATTGTAGGACATACAAAGTCTCTATGTTTAGGCGCGGTCAACATCTCAGCCAAAAAGACTTTCTTATGCACATTGAATTTTCTTTTGTACGTACACAAGTCTCTTAGAAATTTGGCATATGCAGGGATTTGTTTTATACCTTCGAGTAATGGAATGCTAATTTGGACCTGTTGAAACATGTTCATTATCTTAAAAAATTGAGTTCCATGTGTTACTAGAAGTAATCATTGTGGGTAAGGCACTTTGGGCATATAAGATGCCTCAAGGGTAAGTTTGGGCGTAGTTCAGGGCTTTTGGGACTTGTCAACAATGTTTGAGCCATTGAACCTAATTAGTTATTTTATACTGCTTGGTAGTCACTCATAATTGGAGCTAGGTGATCATTAGGCACATCTACCTGATTATCAATTTTCTTACCTCTGTGAATGGTGGTACTTGTATTGAGTTGGTCGGGTAGATTTTACATTAGATTAGAAGTTGAATTAACCACAAATTACCTGTGGGGATTGCTATAGTCTGGCTATGCAGTTTTCCTTATTCTCTAGCATTCATTAGTACTGCTAATTGACCTATTTGGGTCTTCAATTGGGAGATTGATCGGGACATTAAATTCTGATGTAGTAACATCAATTGCATAAAGAGATTAAGAAGGATGCTAGCGTGATTGTTGGAAAGATTATGGAGGATTGAGTGATGAAAGTGATTGGGGGTTCCCAGATGGACCCCCTTGGCATTGACCGTTCTTCCAGGGGAAGTTCGTGTGTTGCTGCCAAGATGGGCGATAATTATTTGAATATTTATTGGTCCCTTGTCATTGGTAAGAATTCAAACTATTAGTTTCCTCGATGAAAACCTCAGGACTGCGAGCATTTGATGGACACATGTTTGTAGCATAAGTAGGACTTTGACAAGAGGTACGCACTGCAGTTGCAATTTTTAGCCTACTTGCTAATGTTTCTATCATTTGTTTTATAAATATTATTTGTTCATGTATCGCTACTAACAATGTTATAGAACTATCTACTTCGTAGAGTCCTGCTTTTCTTTGGGAGCTATTTCTATCCGTTTTACCTGAGTAGTCTTGTTCATAGGAATTTTTACTTATGGTTTCAAATATTTCCCATACATCTTCTTACTATTTTATATGAGTACCCACCGCAAGTTGCATCTACGATAAATTTGTTTAATGGAAGTTAACTATCATAAAAACCTTGGGTTTGTTGCCACTTAGAAAATCTGAGAAGTAGCTCCTTTAATTTTCCCCAATATTCATAGAGATGTTCACCCTCCTTCTAGGCAAAGGTGAGTAACTCACGTCTTAAGAGGTTCGTTTTATGAATTGGAAAGTACTTTTTAAAGAACTTCTTACTATGTTGTTCCCATGACGTAATAGATTTGGATGCTAGTGAGTAAAGCCACGCCTTTGCTCTATCTTTTAAGGAGAAAGGGAAAAGATAAATGTGCACAAACCCATTAAAACAATCCTTATAATGAAAGGTGGCACATAGATCAAAGAAATCTTTGATGTGGAGCTAGGGGTCTTCCTTTTAAAGCCCATAGAATGAGGGTAGAGCGTTGATAACCCCTATCTTAAGCTTAAATTATTGCACATTTTGGGGCAACTCTGGGAGAGCAATATATGATAGGTTAGACTCATGGATTGCGTTAAAAAAATCTACAAGGGTTTGGAAGGCTGTCATTGAGCCTAGAAAAGATGATTGCTAATTTTTTTCTTTCTTAGAGTGACGATGTAGTTGTGGTTCAAAAACTAGGTAAAGGTTGATCTAAGCTACTTAGTCGATTACCTTCACGGGTTCAATCTATCATGCAAAGTGGGAGTAGAAGAGTTTTATCCCAGAGGAATTTTCTGTTTTTATTTTATTTTTGTTAAAGCAAGAAAGTGACCTATTACTAAGCACCCGTGTAGTAAATAAACAAACACCCTTACAATTACCTAGCAAATAATATTTTTCAATAATGGTCATTATTTGGTAAAGTTGGTTGGACCTAGTCTTAAGGTCAATTGCTCTTAACAAATTATGATTGGTTGTGTATAGCCGATTATGGGAAATAGTTTCCCCCTATGTCCAGGGTTCATTCAATACAGTGGTCTAGAGTCACTTCTTCTAGTGTCACAAGTAAGAGTGTGTGAACTTCTAAATCTCTTACGAAAGTGTACCCTATGCCTAGGTCACTTTACACTTTTAGTGTTCCTAAGAGCACATTTCCTAAGCTCCTTGTCTGAGCACTAAACACTTTTTTAATGTACCTTTTGATACTTCTTAGTTTCTTATAAGAATGGGCTTGTAATTAAAAAATTAAACTGGTAATAAAATCCCAGGATCCCAAGTATGGGTATGCACGGGTTATGAAATACTACTTGAATTCACCCTTAGTTAATGATATTACTTAAAAGTAAGCAATCAACAGCAAAAATTAATCCCAGAAATCGCGGGCCGATGCGGGGTTTAGAAGAATACCTGTGGTATAAATTTTTTCAGCCTCTTGGTTACACTGGTGACAACATTGAGTAGATAAATACTTCATATATTATTTCTTAATTTTTCATTATTTTTATAGACTCTCTAATGCTTTTGTAAATCTGAAAATAAATTTGTTGAGCTTTTGCATTTTTCTAAAAGTCAACCTAAGATATGGGCAAGCAAAGATGATAAGTTTAAGAATTCGATGTCACGATCGCAAAACCAAAAGAAAAGGAAATAGTGATAAATAATAATAGGGATACATAATAGCAGTGAGTTGTAATAATAAATAGTAAATAGTAAAAGATGAATAGTAAATAGTAGAAGTTGAATAATAAAAATGAATGGGGCAAATAGTAATTGTATTAGTGAGTAATAATAGTCAAAGGTGAAAGCACAAGTTCACCTTTGACTTCAGCTATATCCATTATCTTTCTGTAGACTCATAAAACTAGAAATTCAAATAACAATTAGAACAACTTATATAAATACAGAGAAGAAATGAATTTCTTTGTGTGTTTTTTCTAATTAAGAAAAATAAAAATAAAAAATAGGTTTAAGATTTACGAGACTTATTACGTCGTTTGCCTCCCTGGCAGTGGCACAAAAAACTTGATCAGTTGAAACAGTACCTTGTAATTTGCAAGCACACGAATCCTATTGCTAGCCTAGTTGTACGTATTACAAAGTCGAATCCTAGAGGAGGTAACAAATACAACTAGGTATCGTAATAATTAAATCCAAACATAAAGAATATTATATGAAGATAGGAAGTTGGGTTTGTTTGAGGTTGTTTGAAGTTCAAGAAAGCATGTAACAAATATTTTGAAGATTAATTAAGAAGATTAATACTGAGGCACCGGGATCACCCCACAACTATAGTAGCATATATGCAGCCTATAGTATAATTTTACTATTCATTTTTTACTCAACTAGCATTCTCATAAAGGTATGTAAATTACTACCAAAGATACTCAATAATAACATGTGATAAATCTTACCTAGGTGTTGTTAAATCTTCCTTGGTCTAGTCGATTTAGCTAACTCAAGGCTCTTCTTTCTCATATATAGCTAATAGTCTAATTTTATGGTTTAGATAATAGATTGTATATAAAGTTATGCCTCTAATCATGTTAATCTATGGTCAAGTACTAACTTAATTAGTTGTCTAACTCGTTAACCCAAGGGAAGAAGAAAATTAATACTTATTTATAACTTTATACACTAAGCATATGTAGCTATTCTAATCATGGGGATCCATCTTAACCTTATCTAAGGGTTATTAGCCGCTCATGATTATGAGAAACATAATCCAATTATTAGAACACTATGTAAATGAAAACTAAGAATATGAAAGGAACTTAAAACCATTATTACTTGATCAGAGCCAAAAGGTTACATTCCTTTCCAAAGGAGAGCTCCCTTTTTATGGGAAACTAAAGTTAAAACCTCATAAATTCTTCACTATTACAAACAGTGACTAACTATAGCACATAATATGAAAACATCAACAAACTCATACAAAAGCAATTGTTTTGTCAACAATATGTGTTTGATCATGTCAATAATATTGGCTTGAATACGAATGTCTTCTCGGCTTTAATGTCATCTACTATTCATGAAAACCAAATTTCTTCTATGAATTTAAAGTCTGTTAAAAACTAATCACATAATGTATATGCTTTTGGCTTTCCTATCGGTTATGAGCAGGAGTTCCACATTTTGTTATCGACTCCTTAATCAGACGTATTTATTTGAAATAATCTATACTCTCTCGATAATCATGTAATAACAATAAACACTCCTAATTAGTTATTTATTTAACTATAAAATGAATTAATTAAACACTATTTTATGTGCAAATTTAGTCATTTGTTAATGCCAATCAACGATATGTGAGGATCTAGCCTTTTTGCAAGCTTCGAGTATTATTTCACAAATTCCTTCCATCTTCAACATGTTGCCTTTTTGTGATCTCATTGTTTATAATTAATTATCGATGGTGTAATGGCCTAATTCTGTAAGCACAAAGTGGTTTAAAATTTGCTCTTATACCAATGTACTTGTGACAAAATCTGATTGAAAGTAAGAAATGACACAAGCGATTTAGCGTAGAAAACCTTTGAATGGGTAAAAAACTATGACCTCGAGTTGAGGGTTTTTGCAATAGTGATTTTTTTCTTAAGACTAATATCTTATTATAAGAGATCTCTTGACTTAGAAATGCTTGATCCCGTGAATAAGATGTTTTTGAGAATATAGAAAATGTAGTTTTTTTGGTGATTTCTCGTATAATTTTATGATCCTTATCTCTTTTGAAACCTTTTCTTTATATAGGCCCTCTCTGTAGTTTTTCATCGTGCCAAAGCATGTTCTCTGAACAATATAACTAGTGCCGGTTGACTGAGAAACTGCTGAGTTCGTTAGAGACAGGTGGCTTTGACTTGTTTAAGTTTTTCTATTTGAGCTCGAACTACGTATTTCATCAGTTTGTGGAGTAGGTGGCAATGTTGATTGTTGAAGTCATGTGGAGAATACTTGAGTCTGATATGAAGGTAGTTCGAACTAGAGATAACTCAATTTGGTTAAGGTCGAGGGGTAGCCCCTACAATCTCCCCCTCACATCCGAAGTCAGGAGTGGTTTTGGTTGAGAAAGAATTTGTGGGTATATGGGGGGACGTGCGTGCATTGAATGGGGGGACGTACGTGCATTGAATGTTGATGGGAATATTAATGTACATGACGGTAAGGGTTTGAAGAGTTTCCCCTGTATTGAATGGTGACATTTGGGAAAACGCTCCTGCACAATAAATGTAGGGTTATATAAATAGTACCAGTACTGAGGTTTGTGGTAAAGTACACTTATTTGTTCTTAAATTCTCTACGAGTTTTGAAGATGGTGAAGACCTAAAGAATGGTCCTTGAAGAGAAAATTTCTATTGAAATGCAGAGGTTGAAGTTGAAATATTTCGGTAATCAGTCCTTGGAGATGCCTATTCCCGTTCCTGCTTCTCCAACGTATCAAGGACTGTAGGAAGATGAAGCGGCCGAAGCTGAGAAAGATTTTTACTGTATGTAGAGGTTTCATTACGTTGTCGTAATAGGCAAGCAACGTTGGGTTTGTCTCCGCATCCTTGCGGATGATAAGGTTAGGGAGATAGATGCAAGGATAGGCGTAACTGCAAGGCAGTTGCACTGATTTCTTACATTGGAATGGATTATAAGGACGGGGCCCTCTTCATCTCTGCCAACTCTAAGAGGGTGGTGGCTTTAGAAGAGGCGGTGATGGTAGTGGAGGAGGAAGATAGAGAATAGAAGTCTGCTTTTATACTTCTATCGTTTTTTTACACTGAGAAGACCTTCAGTTTAAAGAGTTAGTTCAAGCACAGATTTCTCATCTTCCATAGCTTTCATTTAAAGTTCAATTATAATTCCACCAAACTCATGGAAGGTAAGATATTCATTATTTTCAATGTCTGTTTTGCATCAGGGTAAAAAATCACTAACGTTTAACGAACTGAAGGATTTGACGTCTCAGAGTACTTAGACCTGTATGTAGGTCGATCGTGAGGAGTGTTTGTGTAAGATCAAACCCTCATTTGTAGATCTGCAGTTGATATGGAGAGTTCACCTGTTAATGAGGCGTTGATCTCTGGTCGATCGGTGGAGTTCGAAACTGTAATATCTGAAAGTGAGGAAGAAGTAGGGGTTGATCAATTTCCAGATTTCCCTTGATGATTGGTAACCTATCCTCCTCACTCTAATGTGTTCAAAGAGTTTAGCAAAGCCAAGGCTTCTGTAGAGGGTAGATGGGGTAGTTGGTTAGAATATGCCAGTGATTATCACTCCCAATGCTCGACCTTTGGCTTACCTTCCTAGAGGGGTGGTTCAGCTTTACTACGAGGGTTCTTATTGACTCTCCTTTTGTTTATGCCCTTGTCGTATATGCGTTTCCTACCAGGAATGTCTCTTGGGTGTTTGGGAACTCCTAGACGTGTGACTGGAAATGAGGCAGAGGAAGTACTTAGAAAAGTGATTATCTGAGAGGCAAAAATGCGGTTGTCTAATTTTATGTTTTTTGGTATTTTTGGACCTTTTCATACAAACTTTCCAGCGTATCTGGTCATTTCATATGTAATGCTTCGCATAGCTTTGAACCAGGTAGGTAGGCGCCCATGAATCTCAAGTAGGCTTTCTGGGAATGTACCATTTCATTGAGTGTCAGTTAATTCTTTAACCTTGTTATAAGAGAATCGATGGTTTTTCCGACCTGCTACTTTTGAAAAAATAACACTGCAAGTTGCTTCATAGATTGCTAGTTGAACAGGTATTTTTTTATGAATGCCAGAGAGAGCTACTTGAAAGTGAATATTGAGTTAAATTTAAGGTTTTGAAACCAGGTAAGGTCCCCGTCTGATAAGGTCGAGGGGAACAGTCGATACATGTGCTTGTCGGTCTGGTTTTATAGGTCAATGCTATACTATAACTTCGAGATGTGTTGGCCTGGGTCTTCATTCCTGGTCAAAGGCCCTATCTTTGGCCTAGAATAGATCTGCCCCAGTACATTATTCCTAATGGTCTCCATGAATGGGGTGCTATGTATCCAGTGTAGAGTCTCCTTCCTTAACCTCTTGGGCGGGTTGTTATTTTCCATATTTCTGATTAATGCCATCACGGAGGTGGCTGTTAGGGGTAGGTGGTCACTTTTGCCTACGCCCCTTCGTGGACCTCATCCTCCTCAGATGGATGACTCATTGACATAGTTGCCTTCGTACTGATCATATGGTTCTCCAAACTGAGGTGGTCCTTACTGTCGTTTGTTAAATTGGTCGTTATAGGTAGGGATGTACATGGTCCTGTAGTAGCATATTTCTATGGTTCGACAAGTATAAGCCAACATAACATAGTTGAAGACAGCTCTACATTGGAAAAGATGCCAGGTTAGTAGCCCCAAGTTTTTGACCAACTAAAAGTAGCCGTTGTGTTTTGTCAAGAAAGTGCCGTTGGAGATTCGCGAAGTTCGCCCACTACCCCCAAAATAGGAAACTATTTTTTTATTTTTATAAACTGCCTGTATCTACTATAAATACAGGCAGAGAATAGGTTATTCAGATCCATAACTTCACTATTAATTTATCCTTACTTTATTATCACACAATAAACTGTAATAACAAGCAACTTATTAGATTTTACATCAAAATCCTCCTCGAGGTTGTGATTTTTCTTAGCCTTTACTGAGTTTCCATATAAAATCTTATTCGTTAATCCTTATTATTTTACCATCCTTACTTAAAGTATTGACGAAGATTATCCTCTTGGAAAACACGCCATTACAATAGGCATCATCTGTGGGAAAACTGTACATTTCTTTTCTACATCTGATCTAAAAATGATCTGATTACAAACATGAATCTCCGAAGCCATTCTAGTACACTGAGGAACCATGAGATCAGCCTGATACTAGAAACAATCGATCTGTACAACGTAGTGATTGAACTTAAAAATCAAATAGAATTTGACCAAGTCCAAAGATTGGAAGGTCAACGAATTCACACCCAAGCTCTTCAAGTCGAAAGAGATGAAAGGAGAAAGGCTTTGGACCAATAGAGTCAATCACATCATAAAGAAATGGAGAATTTACGAAGAACTCAGGATCTGCTCACTGGACAATAAACGTTGCCTCCTCAGGCCCGATGTGATCACCACTCCCGGGTGACCTAAAGATAGAATCATCAAAGAGAAGATCGAGTAAAAACTTCTCGATCTAGATCAAGAAATCTAAATAGGGTTTCTCAACATTTTGGACTTACATCCTCGGTATCGAAAACCCAAGGAAGTCGGCATACGCATAATTAAACCCCACCACCACCGACAAGATGACCTGTCAGAGACCAATTGGGACCTGAAGGACAGGGAGACTTTGATCCACAGGTTGCAACCATACCAATTCCTTTGCCACAATTTATTACCTTGGATGACCTAAACAATAGAATCCATGCCATAAGCTCTGACATTCTAAGTCGAAAGTCTACTCTCGATAGAATTAAAACAAATCCCATCTCTCATCATCTCGAAGTAATGCCAATTCCAGATAATTTGCACATGCTAAAATTTATTCAGTATGCAGGCCTCACTGACCCTCTTACCCACGTCCGATACATCAAAGCCGCAGTTGGATTGTACACCAAAATCTACCATATGCTATGCAGATTATTCAACATGAGCTTAAAAGAGGAACCGCTCAGATGGATCCTGCAGGGACCTATTCCTCAATCTAATAAAAATCGAACTATTCCAGTTAGAACTACATCCATGTCATATTCACGCATTTTACACGTGACGTCATTAGTCAATATCGATACCTACTCCATGGACTGACGAAGAAAGTAGGTCGAGCTCAAGCAGAAAAGCATGAACAAGTCAAAGACACCTGTCTCTCACGAGCTCAACAGTAACTCAGTCAACTGCCACTGACCACATTATTCAGAGAACGTGCTTCAACACAATGAAGAGCTTCAGACAAGGCCTATATAAAGAAAAAATTTTAGAAGAGACACGGACCAGAAAAATACATCAAAAATCACCAAGAAAACTATATTTTTTAGATTCTCAAAACATCAAAACTTCTTATTTACAAGATCATGTATTTCTAAGTTGAGAGATCACTTGTAATAAGATATCAGCCTCAAGCAATAAAAGTTACTATTACAAAAACTCTCAACTCGATGTCATGGCTTTTTACCTATTTAAAGATATTCCATTCTAAATCACATGTGGTCATTTCTTATTTGATGTTAGTTTTGTCACAGGAACATTGGTGTAAGAGCTAATTCTAAGTCATCTTGAACTTATGGAATTAGGCCATTACATTTGGCACTGCCTGTGGGAAAGAAGACATTTCCACAATATCCTTAGGCATACATTTGTTCTACTGCAAATTTCAATCATGGTCACTTCTAGACGACCAACAACCAGAATCCAGCTTGATTTTTCAGTTGAGCCGGAATAACTTACAGAGCTATGGGCGAATCTCAACGCCGAAATAAAAAAATGTAATGAGCTCGAACGTCAATTAACTCTTGACCGAGAGCTCCGTGAGAAAGAGCTCGAAGCCGAGCGACAAGCATGTTTGACAGCATTTAATTGACATGTAGACCAGATGACCACCATGCAGACTGCTTACAAGCTCTATAAAATACTCAGGCTCCTCTAAGAAGAGATTGTGATCAATTGCCAAAAACCTTCTAGGTATCTGTGCGGGAAAGGTTGGGACCTCGAGGAGCTACCAATAAAGTTATTTCCATAAATATTCGATACGAACCTCAGCCTTCCATTCATTTATGCGGTAAAGTTCAATATGAGATCAGCCAAGGTCACTGTTTTTCCATATATCAGGAGGAAGAACAATGACCTCAACCTCGAGTCCCAGCATGTGATCGTTTGAGTGAAGGTACCGGTACTCACAATCCTCAGCCTCCTCATCAAGCCTCCTAACAAATACGTCAATATGTTATGCAAGAGCATATGGATCAACGTATTAAGGAGTTGATCGAAACACAAGTTCTGGACACTATAGAAGACCTTACAAAGTTACAAGGAAGTCCAATTGCGAAAGAACTATTCGATGTAGAAATTTCGAAAGGTTTCCATACTCTGAAAATTCACAAATACAAGGGCACCGATAAAAAAGAGTATTTTCAACAATACCATGATTAACTGGGGTTGTATTCCAATCTCAACCACATCCTCTGCCGTTTGTTTGCAACAAGTCTACAGGAGGAACCGCTCTGGTAGCTCAACTATTTACCTGAAGACTCTATGCACACATTCCACCAGCTGAAGAAACAATTCATCAAGACATATACTCACAACAGAGACAAAGAAGAGAATTCATATTCTTTTATCAGTCTCAAACAGTCATACGGAGAAAAGATCGAGGCTTTTGTATAGAAGTTTTTGGATCTCACGCCTAAAGTAGATAGCCTCGATCATAAAATAGATGTTACTGCTTTCACAAATGCACTCCAGCTCGACTGTAAGACCAAAGAACACCTCTTCCTCAACAAACCTGAGACCTTGGAAGATATGATCACCAAGGTCAATAGTTACCTCGACTTGGAAAGGATGATGTCCGAAAGGCATAAATCAACTAAATCTGTCCTTACCACGAAAAGTTCATCTACTGAATAAAACACTAAAAAAAGAAGAATCAAGGTGATCAAAAGTACTACAAGGGAAATACAGGCAACCCTCAAAAAGGCGTTTCACAACCTAAACCGATCCTCCAACGAATGAATGTTCAAATCACTACAATTTTCCAAATCCTCCCCAAAGTTAAGCTCAACCGTCTCTCTTAACCATTTGAACTAATAGAGAACCGACCATACTGCATGCGTCATAAGGTAATCCATCATTCTACTGACAATTGCTATACTTAATAGAGGTTGCTGGAATATATTTTTAAAGAGGGACGGATGTTTGAATACATTATCTATAATGGCTAAATTTTGTAAGCTCGGAATGCTTAGGAATTTGTTATCACACCAATGAACCTGTAACAATACTCTAATAGAAACTAAGAGAGGGAAGAAGTATTTTTAGCATGGAAAACCTCTGAATAGGTAAAAACCATGACCTCGTATGGAGGATTTTTGTGAAAGTATCTTTATTGCTTGATGCGGATATCTTTATTACAAGTGATCTCTAAATATAGAAATGCTTGGAATCTCATAAATAAGAAGTTTGTGTAATTTTTCTGGTCCTTGTCTCTTATGGAACTTTTCTTTTATATAGGCCTTCCCCACAGCTCTTCATCGTGCTAGAGTACATTTTCCGAATAATATGGTTAGTGGCAGTTGACTAAGAAACTAACGAGTTCGTGGGAGACAAGTATCTTTGACTGGATAATGTTTTTCAGCTTTAATTTGATCTACATTCTTAAGTAGTTCGTGGGGCTGGTTGGAATAATGACTGGAGTGTTAAAAATGTATGAGCCTCAGATAGAGGTAATTCGATTTAAGTGAGTTAGACTTTGAGTGAGATCGAGGGATAAGTCCCTACAATCGCCCCCTCATAACCGAAGTCCCGAGTGGCTTTGGTTAAGAAAGAATGTGTTAAACATTTGAAATTCAAAAATGAGTAATGATGGTGCTTGACTGGATGGAAGTCACATAATATTGGGAAGTGATGGGTATTAAATGATAATACGAATGCGGATGTATGTGACAGTTGCAATTGAATAGTCGCGTCTGTTAATCAATGATGACGCTTGGAAAAGCATACCTGCACAATAAATGTAGTGTTATATAAATAGTACCTGTAGCAAATCTTTGAAATAATGCTTGCTTACATAACTTGTTCTAAAATTGTGAAGACTCAGAGGATGGTTCTTGAAGAGAGGATTGTGTCTGAAATGTAGAAGCTAAAGTTGAAATACTTTGGTGACCATTCCTTGGAAATGTCGATACCCGCTCCTATTCTCCCATTGTACCAAGGCTTGTCGGAAGAGGAAGCGAATGAAGCTGAGGAAGAATTCTACTATAAGTGGAGGTTTTATTTCGTCATCTTGACAGGCGAGGACCGGTGGGCCTGTATCCGTACTCTTGTGAAAGATAGGGTTAGGGATTCATATGCTGGGATAGGTGTATCTACGGGGCAGATATGCTGATTTCTTGCGTCACCATGGATTATAAGGTCGGGCCCTCTTCATCTTAACCAACTCTTCAGAGGTGGTAGTTCCAGAGGAGGGGATGATGGCAGTGGAGGAGGGAGATAGCCAGTGGGAGTCTGCTTCTGTATTTCCATCACGCTTAGGCGCTTAAAAGACTCTTGGTTCGAGAATTTGGTTTTAGCACTGAGTTTACTGCTTGCATAGTTTCCATTTAAAGTTCGACCAGGCTTCAACCAAACTCATACAAGGGAAGCTCTTTGTTGTTCCAATGTTTGCTTTGTATCTGGGTGAAAGATCACTGAAACCAGAAGAACTAGAGGACATGATGCCTCGGCATGCCTGAATGACTTGTGACTTTGAACAAGTTGGGAAAAGCTTATTATTTATAAAGTACCCGAGTTTTGGTGCTGGATGCCTGAGATCGATGTAAAAAAACTTGCTATCTCAAAATCGTATGTAATGTTTTCGACATGAATAAAAGTTTTTATCCAATAATCTGTATATAAATTTTTTTTCAGAATTGAACTGAATTGTGCAGGGTATTTAAAATGAATAAGAGTTTAAAAGAAGTGAGAATATTATTATTGTGATGCTCGAGCTGATATGAATTCGTGCTGACAATGAAGTTGTGATGTAAGGATGATTTGTATTTTTAAACAGATGAGGGAGAAAAATTATAGGAAATATATAATCGCGGAAATTTGAGCTTCTTTAGGTCGATAGAGTTACAACTCTTGGTAACATGAGGGCAAGTATTGTCAAAAAAATGTATGTAATGGTGAGGGGATAAGTTCAAATAATTTATTCCAGAATTCTAGGTTTTCTGTTATGTGATACAAGATTAAAATCACGTTTTTGAGGGGAAAGTGTATAGGAAACATATAAATACGGGTAGGATGATCTGTAAAAAATAATGGAGGAAAGATTAGGATGGTACGGACACGATCTCAGAGGATTCATTATGCCGCAGAAGGACGATTGGCTATAAAGATTGCCGAAGTGCAGAAGAGGATTTTTGGTTCGTTTGGTTACGATGCCGAGCTATCGATGAGGGAATGTCAGCTCGAAGGATTAGATATAAGGAGAAGAGAACTGGAGCATGCTCGCTATTTCTATGAGGTCAACTTTCATGAATTGATCAGGGATGCGGTAGAACGAGAAAGGTTATTTGGTTTGATTGCTGAAGTTTAGATCGAATTCAAAAATCTGAGGACTGACGAATAATGTGACTGGACTACGGCTGCGATAGATGTTGTATAAAGCGTAGATCATGAATAAGGTCATTTTTGCTAGATGTAACTGAAAAGATATAAGTCAATCAGATCCTCTATAGGTGCAAATCTGATTTAAGACTATTTTAGTAAATAATTTAAATAATTTTGAAAATTTGTGCAGTTTAGGAAATGACGTCAATTACTTTAAGTATTATAAGCAAGGACAGAGAAACAAAAACAAGGAAATGCAAAAGCTTCTTGTTTTACTTTGTATGTAAGGAAGTAAGAATCTGACATAGTGCAGAGTGAGTCATCATGAGAGTAGAAAGGTCAGGAAAATTTATGAAAATAGGAGAGAGAAATATGTTAAAAAATGAGGGGAGTTGTAATGATGGAAATGTAGTTTTATTGAAAAGGTGCAAAACGTCTGACATGGAGAGTAGAAAGGACGCCTCAGTTCCAAAATTGAGGACAGGTCGTGCGTGGAGCAATAAATGCCAGCCGCTTGAGAGAGAAAAGATAAATAGTGCTTCTTCATCTACAATCAAGGAGTTATCCAAAGGGGAACAACGGTTGAAGAGGGCGAAAGATACTGAATCTTGTAGGTGGCTATACAGTAGCGTCGTGAGGGAAAGGCTTGGTACTACTGCAGATTTCCATTCAGCTACTGAAGGTTAGTAGAGTTGTATGCAATATATGTTGACGTATATACTGAGTATGCTAAATATATATGTTGTTCAAAAATGATTGATATATATATATATAGATGAAAGAATTATAGATACCTTAACCTTTATGTAGGTCGAGCGTGAAAGGCATTTGTGTAGGGTCGAAAGCGTGCCTGTAGAAATTGTTGTTGAGATGGGTAGTTAGTCTGTTAACGAGGTATCGACCTCTGGTAAGAGAAATGAGTCTGATAGTAAGGTGAAAGTAGGATAGGAACCATTCCAGGTTTTTCCTAGCCAATTGATATTGTATCCTCCTGGTTCTGACACCTTTAGAGAGTTCTGTAAAGTTAAGGCGGCTGTAGGAGGGAAGTGGGGTAACTGTGTAAAATATGCCGGTAGGCAGTTTAAGTATTGTACTATAATGGAGGGGGTAATGTACTTTAATTTATTAGATGATTTGGAAGTGGAAAAACGAGATAGGGGTATAGATGAGTCAATTCTCATTAGAATACTTCGATGGGGATGCTCGGAGAGACGTCTCAGAGGGTTTTTTGTATTACCTATCTCAATTAGAATATGGGTTGAGCCTTCCCCTCACCAATTTGGCGAAGGGGATAATGGGTTGAGCCTTCCCCTCACCCATATTTATACGTTTCTCACACACTTTCCCCTCAAATACATGATTGTTTTCCTTATATCTCGTAATAGCAAAACTAAAATCTTGGAATAAATAATTTGAACTTATCCCCTCACTAGTACACATATTGGTTACTATACTTGACCTTAAGCTACCATGAGTAGTATCCCTATCGACCTATAACTGCTCGAGTTTGTACGATTACATATTTCCTTCAATTTTTCTCCCTCACCTATTAAACATAAATCATTTATACATCAGCACGATATTGTCAACACGTACTCATCTCAGGTTGAGCAATATTATTTCATCACTTATAAGCAGTTATTCAACCAACACCCAAAACAATTTAGTTAGATTCTATTTTTTTTTGTCTATACACAGTTTTGTAAATATCAACTCTTATTCATGTCAAAGATTTACAAATAACAAGTTTCTACCAGATCGATCTCAGGAATGCAGCAGAATGTTATCTGTCTAGCACAAAACTTCAGGTAGTTTATAGATAACAAGTTTTCCCTGTTTGTTAAAAGATACAGGTCATTCAGGCACGCCGAGGTATCATGCCTTCCAGTTCTTCATAATTCAGTGATTTTTCGCCCTGATGCAAAGAAGACATTTGACACAACAAAAATATTCCCTCACATGAGTTTGGTTGAAGTCCAGTTGAACTTCAAATAGATACTATACAAGCAGTAAAGGTCTTCTGAGCGCAAAACCATGATGGAAATGCGTCAGTAGACTCCCCCTTCCAATCCTCCTCCTCCATTGCCATTACCGCCTCTTCTATAGCCAGTACCACCGAAGAGTAGGCAGGGATGAAGAGGGCCTGACCATAGAATCTATGGAGACACATGAAATTAGCATATCTACCCCACAGATACACCTGCCCAGCATTTGAAGCCCTAACCCTGTCTTCCCCAACTGTACGGAGACAGGACCAACATTCCTCGCCTGTCAAGACAAAGACATGAAATCTCTACTTATAGTAGAAATCTTCCTTAGCTTCAACCGCTTCCTCTCCCGACAAGCCTTGGTACGTCAGAGGAAAAGGGGCGGGTATCGCCATTTCTAAGGAATGATCACCAAATTATTTCAACCTCAACCTCTGCATTTCAGATGTAATCCACTCTTCAAGAACCATCCTCCGAGTTTTCACCATCTCAGAAAAAGTTACGAATGCAGGAATTGTTTCAAAGATTTGCTACATGTACTCTTTATATAACCCTAAATTTATTGTGCATGTATGTTTTCCCAAGCGTCATCATTCATTACAGACGCGACTATTCAAATGCAACCGTCACATATATCCGC
Organism: Kingdonia uniflora; assembly: GCA_014058105.1. Lineage (NCBI taxonomy): Eukaryota > Viridiplantae > Streptophyta > Magnoliopsida > Ranunculales > Circaeasteraceae > Kingdonia > Kingdonia uniflora. The sequence continues at coordinate 369,493 of JACGCM010000452.1, forward strand.
ATCATTATTTAATACCTATCACTTCCCAATATCGCGTAATTTCTACCCAGTCAAACGCCGTCATTACTCTATTTTGAATTTCAAACTTTTAACACATTCTTTCTCAACCGATGCTACTCGTGACTTTGGTTGCGATGGGGTGTTTGTAAGGACTTATCCCTCATTTTCATTCAAAATCCAGCTCATAAATCTCGATTCACCTCTATCTCAGGCTCACGTATTTTTAATACTTAGCACTCCAGTTAACATTCTAACCAGCCCCACGAACTACTCAAGGACGTGGATTGAGCTAATCCCAGAAAATGTTACCCAGTCAAAGATACATGTCTCTCATAAACTCGTCAGTTATTCTGTCAACCACCACTAACAACAATATTTGGAAAGCATGTACCTGTACGATGAAGAGCTGTGGGAAAAGCCTATATAATGGAAAAGTTCCAGAAGAGACAGGGACCAAAAAAATTATACAAACTTCTTATTTACGAGATCAAAAGCATTTCTATATTTTAGGGATCACTTGTAATAAAGATATCCACTCCAAACAATAAAGATACTTTTAAAAAAATCCTCCATACGTGGTCATGGTTTTTTTTACCTATTTAGAGGTTTTCCACGCTAAAAACACCTGTTTCCATTTCTTACTTTCCTTTAGAATATTGTTACAGGTTTATTGGTGTGATAGCTAATTCCTAATCATTTCGAGTTTATAGAAATTGGCCATTACAGGTGGGGGCACCCAAACCGAGTGGTTATATGGTTCTAGATAAAAGAGATGACCTCTTCTTATCTGTTTTGACATAATGGAATTGCTTCTACCTATTTTGTAAAGTAATCGGTAGCTATGAGTATGTGACGGCGATTACCTGAAGTATTTGGGAATTCGCCGACGAGGTCTAGTGTCCATATTTTGAATGGCCTGAAAACCTTGCTTGCATGGAGTTTAAGTGCAGGGGCGCATATTATATGACCATGTCTCTGGTAGGTGTCGCATCTGCGGGAGTACTCTTCAACTCTCTTGCGCATGCCAGACCAGAATACTCCTTGAGTGATTGCTCTACTTGCTAATGATCTACCTGCGGCGTGGGAGCCCCAAGTTCCTTCGTCTAATTCACTGAGCAGTTCGTCAGCTTTTGACTTGGAGAGGTACTTCAGGTAAGGCCCTATGACGGAAAGACTGTATAGCATGCCGTTTTGAGTAATGTAATGCATCAAGTTGTTGATCAGCCGCTGCGTTCTTTTGGATCTACTGGGAGCGGTCCATTATAATTGTTGCCGATACCGAGGTAGGCTAGGAAAGGCTTTCGTCAATCGTCGTCTCCCCCTTTATCGCCTCCAGTGTTGATCGCGCATACAGAAATGCGATCAATGATGGGGGTTGAAATGATTTCGATTTGGAGATATCGAGCTTCTATTCCCAAGACCCCAACTAGATATGCCAAGGAATCGGCGTATCTATTATCACCTCGAGGAAGATAATCGAGAGTTGCTTTCGCAAACTTACTCATCCTATCTGCAACGAGGGCTGCGTATTCGATCATCTTCCCGTTCTTCTTGTATTGCTCAGAATAGTGGTAAATGATGAGTAATAAATTTATCTAAACTGAGAGTTCAGGGACATGGAGCCCAAGTGCGAGGTCGAGTTCTTGAATGAGAGATTCATACTCGGTGACATTATTTGAGGCCTCAAAATCTAAGCGGATTGATTTCTCAATTCTGTCATTAGACGAGGCAATTAAAACAATCCCGATCCCTGACCCTACGGGTCCTGCTGATCCATCTGTGTGAAGCCACCACCCTGACACAGTGATCTAGTCAACTCGTTCGTCGAATGGATTTGGGGATAGATTCTCTGGGGTACTTTTGGTAAGGTCTGGGTTGTGCTTCTGCCACTCGGGATCCTCCACTGGAAAATCCGCAAGAAAATTTGTAACGGCCTGACCTTTTTCGGAATGAAGCTGTTCGAACTTGATATCATGTTCTTCCAAACTGACTGACCACTGATGCACTTTTCTTGACTGATCTTTTTGGATAGAACTTCCCGAAGTAGGTAATTCTTCATAACTTTGACGGAATGTGTTTGGATGTAGTGCTTGAGTTTTTGTGAAGTGTAAATAAGGGTGAGTAGAAGTTTCTCAATTTTAGAGTACCTTTTTCCCGCTGGTGTGAGGGTTTTGCTGATGAAGAAGACTGGTTTACGTATTTTCCCTTCTAGACAAATGAGAACTAAGCTGAGAAATGTATCTGTAACTGCTAGGTAGATTATCAGTTCCTCATTACCTACTGGGGTGCTCATTATAGGAGACCTCCCCTAATAGATTTTGAGATCCTGAGAAGCTGCTTCATATTCTGGTGTCCACGTGACTTATGCAGTAGGCTAAATTTTTCCTCATTTGGTACATCTACAGAGTAATTGGAATAGCCAACGACATCGGCCTAAAGATTTAGAGACAAACGGTTGATCGCGGTAATCTTGCCGGTGAGTTTTTAAACGTCTTTTGCTGTCTTTGGAGAAGACATGTCGAAGAGAGCCTGAATTAGATCCGGATTGGCCTCAATCCTTTTCTTACTGATAAGGTGGCCTAGAAAGTGGCCAGAATGTACCCCGAATTGACATTTATCAGGGTTGAGTGGTATTCTGTAAGATCAAAGGATGTTGAATATAGTGTTGAGATTTGAGATGTGATCGTCTAACTGTAAGCTTTTGCACAAGAGATCATCGATGTAGACTTCAACAATTTTCCTAGGTGTACTTTGAAAATAGTAGTCATTAATCGTTGGTATGTGGCACCTGCATTCTTGAGCCCGAAGAGCATGACTTTGTAACAATAAAGACCTCATTCAGTGATGAAAGTTTTCTTCTCTTGATCCTATTCCAAAAGTGGAATTTGATTATACCCTGCGGCAGCGGTCATCATAGATAGAAGATCATGGCCTGCCGTAGAATCAAGGATCTGATGAATGTTGGGAACTGGGAAACTATCCTTTTGAGTATGTTTGTTTAAATCTATAAAATCTATGCAAACTCGAACATTTCTGTTCTTCTTTGGGACAGCGAGAATGCAGGATATCTAGTCCGGATATTTGGCTTCTCGAATGAATCCCACTTTGATCAATTTCTCGATCTCAGTGTTAACTTCATCTCGAAGTAGAGGTGAAAGTTATCGCTGTTTCTGTTTGACTATTGTGGCGTTCATATTAATGACTAACTTATGACAAGCCATTGTCGGATCGACCCCGGGCATTTCTTTGAAAGACCATGCAAAAACGTCTCGGTTGAGTTACAAGAACTAAATGAGAGCATCTTTTTTGTGCTGAGCTAGCTTAGTTCCGATGAAAGTACCTACTAGCTAGGTCCATTAATGTTAATATATTATGTGGGCTCCTTTGTAGGCTGTTGATCGTTGAAGTGATCAACTTTCTATAATTGCTATGCGGCCAATCTTTTTAGAAGTATCTACGATGGCGGAGACAGTATTTTTGTAAGATTAAGAGAGTTTTTGACTACCTCTGATCACGTAAATACCGTTGTCATGTCTGAATCAGAGTACTTCATGATAGGTGCAAGCAATATCTTATATATTGCATAACCAATAGCGGCCCATAATGCCAAGATAACGAGATTTGGCATTAATGAGTTTGAAAACGACGTCGATGGTGGATGTTCCCACGGTAATAGGTAAGATGATCTTGCCTATTCCTTCCTCTCTGGAGCCATTAAATCCACTGATGTTGGTCTTGCTCTGAATAGCTTGGTCTGCCAAACCCATCTGGTCGATTGTACTCTGAAAACAAATTTCAATACCGCTTCCAGTATCGATCATAATTATGTGCATGACAAACTTCCCCATCTTGTGCATTATGACTAATGCATCATGATGTGGAAATTTGGCATAGCTAGTATCATAATCTTTAAAGGAGATTCTGAGTCGGCGATTGCTCGACTCAGAAAGAAGCTTGGCTACTTTGTCTTGAGGTGTAAGATCGTAGCATTTTAATAGCCTCTTACATTTTGATCTGTTGGAATTGCTAATCTAATTGATTTTGATCATGTTATTGAGGTGCATATAGTCGAGGTATTTTTCCTCAGCTTTGTCATTGACCTAAACAATTTCAAGCTCTTTCTTCTAATTGCCATCTTTGTATGACTTCAGATCGACAATGTTGTTGAGCATCCGTCCCTCCTTAAAAATATATTCGAGCAACCATTGTAGAGCATAACAATTGTCAGCAGTATGATGATTTACCTTATGATGTAGGTAGAATGGTCGATTATCAATGGGCTCTAGTGGTTGAGGGACGCGGTAGAGTGGATCCTTCAATAGTAGTAGAAAAATTGTGGAGATTCGGACATTCAGTTTTGGGAGGATGGTTTTGTTCGGTGGACCGCTTTTCTGAGGGTATCCAGTGTTCCCCTTGGGCATTTCTGATCTCCTTGTTCCTCCTTGGGTTTGCTAGTTTGATTTGTAGATGGGATTTTGGTAGAGAGGATAGACTTAGTAGACTTTTGTCACTCAGGCATCATCCTCTCCAAGTCGATGTAATCATTTTCTTTGGCAATCATCTCCTCTAATGTCACAGGTTTGTTAAGGAAGATGTATTTTTTGGCCTTGCAGTCGAGCCGGAGAGCTTTGGTGAAAGCGGTAATAGCTATTTTTTGGCTGAGGTTATCCACTGTTCTTGCGAGCTCAAAGAATTTTGAGATTTTATCCATGTGACTGCTTAAGAGCGATAAGAGAATACAAGTTCTCCTCTTTGTCTCTATTGTGAGCATATGTCTTGATGAACTGCTTCTGTAGTTGATCGAATGTGTAGAAGGATTCCTCAGGGAGAGAATGGAACAATCAGAGTGGCTCCTCCTGTAAACATATGGCTAGCAGACGGCAGAGGATGTGGTTGAGATTGGAGTTCAACCCCAATGAATCATGGTACTGCTGAATATGTTCCTTCAGGTCAATACCTTTGTATTGGCAAATTTTGGGAGTATGGAAACCTTTCGATATCTCCATATTAAATAGTTCTTTGGCAATTAGACTAACTTGTAACTTCGTGGTATTGCCGGTAGTACCCAGAACTTCTATCTCAAAGTGATCTCGTGCAGGAACTTGATATAAAGGTCGATGGTCACCCTCCCGACGAATGGAAATTTGGTGGCATCGACTGATTTCTGATTGAACTCCCCCCCCAAATATATGGAGGGATGTAGATTCTTAAAAATGGTTTTACTGGCAATTCCCCGAGGTCCCAATCTTTCCCTTGCTAAAATGTGGGAGGTCTCTAGAAATTGATCATGACCTCTGGCTAGCGGAGCTTACTGAGTATTTTACAGAGCCTCGAGGGCAGTCTGCATTGTTGTCATCTGGTCTTCGTGTAGTTTGTGTACTGTCAAATGAGCTTGGCATTCTGTATCGAGCTTTTTTTCTTGAAGCTCTCGATCCTTTATTAACTGAATTTCAAGTTCGGTACTTTTCTCTATTTTGGTGTGGAGATTCGCCCGTAGCTATGTGAGTTGTCTCGGATCCACATAAATTTTGAGCTGAGTTCCTGCGGCCGGTCGTCTAGAAGAAACCATAATTGAAAGTTATAGTAAAACACTGCCTTAGGATATCGTAAAAATATAATCTTTCCCACAGACGGCGCCAAATGTAATGGTCAAATTCCGTAAGCATGAAATGGTTAGGAATTCGCTATCACACCAATGAACCTGTAACAATACTCTAATGGAAAGTAAGATAGGGAAACATGTGTTTTTAGCATGGAAAACCTCTGAATAGGTAAAAGCCATGACCCCGTATGGAAGATTTTTGTGAAAGTATCTTTATTGCTTGATGCGGATATCTTTATTACAAGTGATCTCTAAATATAGAAATGCTTGGAATCTCGTAAATAAGCAGTTTGTGTAATTTTTCTGGTCCTTGTCTCTTCTGAAACTATTCCTTTATATAGGCCTTCCCCACAACTCTTCATCATGCTAGGGCACATTTTCCGAATAATATTGTTAGTGGCGGTTGACTGAGAAACTGACGAGTTCGTGGGAGATATGTGTATTTGACTGGATAATGTTTTCCAGTTTTAATTTGATCAACGTTCTTAAGTAGTTCATGGGGCTGGTTGGAATGATGACTGAAGTATTAAAGATGCATGAGCCTGAGATGGAGGTAATTCGATCTGGGTGAGCTCAACGTTGAATAAGATCGAGGGATAAGTCCCTACATTATCTACCAGAAATCATACAAGGAATGTAGCTTTAAGAAGTAGCTTGAAGTCATCTAGGTCGAATGTCAAGTTAAAGAGAAGCATCTTTACCATATGCTCCATAACAACATGATCAAAATCCATCAAATCACCAACTATTACCGATTCAAGCGCAGGCGACTTTCAAAATGCTGCGATCTCACACCTCAAAACAAAGAAGCCAAACTTCTACCTAATTCGAGCAATCGCCGGCTTGGGATCTCATTCGAAGATTGTGACATTAGTCATGTAAAATTTCCACATCATGATGCATTAGTCATAATGCTCAATATGAAGAATTTTGTCATGAACACAATAATGATCGATACTGGAAGCGGTATTGAGATTCTCTTTCGGAGCACTATCAACCAAAGGGGATTTGCCGATCAAGTTATTTCAAGCAAATCCGATATCAGTGGATTCAATGGTTCTAAAGAGGAACGAGTAGACAAGATTATCTTACTTATTTCTGCAGAACCAGCCACCATCAATGTCATCTTCTACGTAATCAATGTCAAATCTTGTTATCTCGGGATTATGGGCCATTGCTGGATTCACACCATGGAAGCAATCTTCTACCTATCTTCAAGCACTCTTCTTCAAACACAATGATGATATCTATGAAATTAGGGGGAGTCAAAACAAAGAAGAATAGAAAAGTCTGAGTTTGTATAGATTTTTCAGATCTAAACAAACATACTCTAAAGGACAGTTTCCCTCTTCCCAACATTCATCAAATCCTTGATTCTACAGCAGGTCCCTCTTCTTAATTTTCTTGTGGATTTTCCAGTAGAAGATCCAGAGTGGGTGGAGTACGTTCCTGACCTTGACGTGCAAGCTGAATGGATTACAAGGAAAGGGTGGAGACTTCTTACAGAATGATCAGCAGGACCCGCAGGGTTAGGAATTAGAATTGTATTGATTACCCCTTCCAATGGTAGAATCGAGAAATCAATCTGCTTGGATTTTAAAGCCTCCAAAAATGTCACCGAATACGAAGCTCTCTTTCATGGACTTGAGCTCGGTGTCCCAGAACTCTTAGTTTACACATATTCACTATTCATCATCCACCATTACTCTGAGCAATATGTAAAGAATCGCAAGATGATCGAATATGCAGCCCTCGTTATAGATAAGATGAATAAGTTTACGCAAGCAAGTCTCGATTATCTTTCTCGAGGTGAAAACAGACAAGCCGATTCCTTGGCATATCTAGCCGGGGTCCTGGGAACAGAAGCTTGATATCTTTATATCGAAGTAATTTCATCCCCCAGTATTGATTACATTTCTATATGCAGGATAAATGTTGGGGGTGATAAAGGGGAAGACGACGATTGGCGAAAGCCCTTCCTATCCTACCTCGGTATCGACAACAAATGCAGCAGACCACTTCTAGCAGATCTAAAGGAGCACTGATAGCTGATCGATAACTCAATGTACTACACAAATCAAAATGGCTCATTATACCACCGTTCAGTCATGGAGCCTTACATAATTAAAGCGTCTCTCCAGAAACAAAGCGGACAAGATGCTCTATGATTTACATGAAGGGACTTGTGGCTCCCAAGCCGCAGGTCGATCACTCGCAAATAGAGCCATTGCACAAGTAGAATTCTGGTTGGGCACGCACAAGCAAGCAGAAGAGTACTCACGCAAATGTGATTCATGTCAACGACATGGACAAATGATACGTGCCCTTGCGCTCGAGCTACATGAAAGCAAGGTGTTTTGGCCATTCAAAAGATGGGCGCTCGATCTTGTCGGCGAGTTTCCTAATTTTCCAGGTAATTGCTGATATCTACTCATAGCTACAAATTATTAAACAAAATAGGTAGAGGCAGTTTCACTCTGTCAAACCAGAGAAGAAGAGGTAATCTCTTTTATCTAGGAATACATCATTACCCGGTTTGGATGCCCCCACCTAATTTTTATCAAAAATGGGCCCCAATTAGTTGGAGAAAATGTCATAGCTTTCCTCAGCAAACACAATATCATCTACTCACCATCCAACCATTACAACCCTCAAGGCAATGGCCAAGCTGAAATTACCAACAAAACTATCGTGGATGGACTCAAAAAAAGGCTTTACTCTCCCAAAAAAGGGAACTGGGTTTGGGAACTTCCTCATGTCTTATGGGCACATCATACCACTCCACATCAATCAACCAGTTGCACCCCATTCCTCCTTTCCTATGAGACTGAAGCCGTCATTCCCTTAGAATACCATCATCCAGTTGGATATCATGAGCTCACTGAAGAAGAAAGCGAGTTTGAATTGGCCTACAACCTCAATTGGATCGATGCAACCCAAGAATTTGTCATTACAAACCTAGGTCAATATTACCATATGCTTGCTAGTTCATACAACAGATGAGTATGAAGTCGAATTTTTCAAATCGATGATCTCATCCTCAGAGAAATCCCTTAATACAGAAAAAGCCTCATGCCGAGAAACTAGAAAAAAATTTGGAGGGTCCATTCCTTATCATAGGTCTCATAGGCCTGAGATCATATTACCTCATGATAGAAGAGGGAGTTCACATATTAAATCCTTGGAATACTAGGCGACTGAAACGGTACTATCGTTAAATCCCTCACTACTTTATTACAAATTCTCAATTTTTCCATTCCGAAAGTGAGATTTTCATCTCCATCAATGTACATCGTTTTCTATTCAATGAAAAACATCCAAGCTTTTTATAACACAACTCTTTACTTACGTAGACAATACATAGAGTACAATATAGGTAAAACTAGCTTTCAATCGGCCTCTATACCGGTTAAAACAATGATAACACTTGATTTGACCGACTCTACTATACTCCAAGATTAAAACAAAGGTAATACTAGCTTTCAATTGAGGAACTCTACTAGACATAAGATAAAGCAAAGGTAAAACTAGCTTTCATTTCACTCAATATAGCTGTGACATTATATCAGTTAAAACAAGGATAACACCTGATTTAACCGACTCTACTATACTCTGAGATTAAAACAAAGGTAATATAGTTTTCAATCGATGAACTCTGCCAGACATATGATAAAGCAAAGATAAAACTAGGTTTTATCTCACTTAATATGGCTGCGACATTATACCGGTTAAAATAAAAGATAACACTTGATTTGACCGACTCTGCTATACTCTGAGATTAAAAAAAAAGTAATATTTTTTTTCAATCGAGGAACTCTGCCAGACATAAGATAAAGCAAAGGTAAAACCAGCTTTCATCTCACTTAATATGGTTGCGACATAATACCGGTTAAAACAAGGATAACACTTGATTTGACTGACTCTACTATACTCTGATATTAAAACAAAGGTAATACTAGTTTTCAATCGAGGAACTTTACCAGATATACGATAAAGCAAAGGTAAAACTAGCTTTCATCTCACTCAATATGGCTTCGATATTACTATTATGCGATTAAAATAAAGGTAATACTAGTTTTCAATAAAAGAACTCTACCAGACATAAAATAAAGCAAAGGCAAAACTATCTTTCATCTCTCAAAATGTCTGCGACAGATACTTTTTTTAGGTTACAAATAAAACCACTACAATGGATTCTTTTCTGTTGTTAGGAGGTCAGCCATTCTTTCCCCTACAACAGGAGGACGACCAGCCATAAATTCTCGAGCTTGAGTAATCACAGCAATCCTGCCCTGTTCTACCAATTCAGCAGGTCGAGAGCCTAACTCCGTTTCTATGGAGTTCATACAATTTCCTTGATCAATATTAGCTCTACAAATATAACCCCTTTCTGAGAAACAGTCGTCCAAGGTATCTCTCTCTAACTCAAGCCTTTTTACCTCCTCTAAAAAATAGGCGATCACCGCCTCATTATTTTTAAGCGCAATACTCTTGAACGAATTAAGATGTGGTCGACCCCAATGCATCTCCGAGTGTCCAGTCTTTCGACTATTCATGCCACTCGGGTTTGTTTGAATTGGAACTTTGAAAAACTTTGAGGTCGCCCCCAAGTATCAGTCGGATCGAAGGGTTTACTGGATACTTAGGTTTGCCAAAATCAAAAAGTTTGTAGAGCTTCAAAGTTTCCCCCAGGTATTTCTATTCGAGGGTTTGATCCTGAACAATGTAAGATGTGGTCGACCCCAATGCATCCCCGAGTGTCTAGTCTTTGGATTATTCATACTACACTAGTTTTCACAAATTGGAACTTTGAAAAACTTTGAGGTTGCCCCCAAGTATCAATCAGGTCAAAGGGTTAACTGGATACTTAGGTTTGCCAAAATCAAGAAGTTCGCAGAGCTTTGAGGTCACCCCCAGGTATTTTTATCTACGGGTTTGATCCTGAGCGAAGCACGATGTGGTCGGCCCTAATGCATCCTCGAGTGTCAAGTCTGTCGACTATTCATGCCACTCCGGTAAATTAGAACTTTGAAAATCTTTGAAGTTGCCCCGAAGTATCAGTCAGGTTGAAGGGTTAACTGGATACTTAGGTTTGTTCAAATTAAGAAGTTCACAGAGCTTTTAGATGATGCACATGGTTGAAAAAATGTGTATATTAATTATACTGTGGTTACATCAGTGGTAAAGGATGCTGGCCTCAGTCGGTTGTATGAGACTAACTGCATCTTGTTCTATGGGTTGGGTAAAGGTTCCTCAGCTTCAGTCATAAGGTAGTACGATCCTTTGTTTATTTTGTTGTACACCACATATTGTCATTCCAAAGATTCGGCTAACTTGTCGGCATTGCGAGGCTTCGATGAGGGGGTGACTCGACCAAATACCAAATCGTTTATATCGAAACTTCGTAGTCAAACCCTCTTATTGTATGATTTTTGGAGAGAGATCTGGTAACACCCGAGGTTAGCTAAAGCTCAATTTCTAGTTTTGTCAATCCATAGTGTATTACATCTGAGTTTAAACTCATTGTCTTCATCCGGAAGATCAGGGTCGCGTATTGGGGCCTCAAACTGCGTTGGTAAGATTGCTCGGTACCGTATGCCAATAAAAAAGGAGTACAACCCGTCGTTTTTCCATGATGTGGTGCTATAAACACATAGTACATATTGTAACTCTTGAACCCAACGCCCCTTCTTCTCATCGATGTATTTTTTAAGACCATCGACTATAGTTGTATTGATTGCTTCGACCGGAGCATTCCCTTATGGGTAATAGGGTATGGATGGGGAGAGGATAATATTATTTTTACTTAGGAAAGTTTCAACCTTGTTCCCTACGAACTGCGGCCCGTTATCGCATCTAATCATATGTGGGTAGCCGAAGCGTATGATAATATTTTCCCAGAGGAACTTGGTGACTTCTTCTTCCCTTATTCGATATAATGGTACGGCTTTGACACATTTTGTGAAATAATTTATGGCAACTAAGATATGTTCTCTGCTACCTAAAGCCTTAGGGAAAGGGCCTACCCGATCGGCAGTATGGGATCTGCAATTGCCTTCGTGTAGCACAATAAGGATGGTTGTTACTTCTTGTTGAGATATGCAACGGAGGTGTACTCCGTTTGACAATTTGCGGTGTAGACCACTTTTAAGGATGATGCACTATCAGCAGTTTTGCAATAACAATTGTTTTTCTCTTGTGCCCTCTGGTGTGGTGGAACTATTGAAGTATGCAAGGAAAGGTGCGTACCAGTCTTTGGGATTGAGACTCTCGCACCCAGTATTGATGGTATTGATTTCCATCTGGTCGATACTTGGTTATTCGAGTACTTCAATATTGAGTGTTCGATATTTGAACTGGCCTAACATGGCTGCGATGTAAGCAAGGGCGTCGGCATGTCTATTTTTACCTTGAGGGTAATGAAAGATCGATGATTTTCAGGGAAATGATCCATGCGTTGGAGGACGAGTACTGCATACTCTGCCATGCGACCGTTCACCTAGTTTTGTCAATATACTATTGCTAGATGAGCTATGAATCGGTAAATATGGCTAGTTTAGGGATACCAAGTTCAAGGGATAAATCGAGGCCGTGTATTAATGCTTCATACTCGGCCTCGTTGATGGTACATTCGAAGTTTAACTTGATGGCTTTTCGATTCGGCCGTTTGATGGTGTGACCAGGATGATACCTATCCCAGAACCGCTTGGTTCTGTAGACCTATCTATAAAAGAATGCCATCCTGAGTTAGAGTTCCAGGGATAATTCTATTCGGGCAGATCTTCGGGTAAGTCGTCTTTGTGTTCTTCCCAGTCGATGTCTTCGATCGAGAAGTCGACTTGGAAATTGGCGACTGGGTGGCCTTTTTGGGATACTTGTTTCTCAAAAGTTATATCATGTTGACGATGGTGACAAACCATTGTTGGACCCATCAGGATTTATCCTTATTGCGGAGGATTTCTTGAAGGGGGTAGCTGGTGATGACACATATATGGTGTTCCTGGAAGTACGGTTTGAGCTTCCAAGAGGAGTAGACGAGGGTAAGGAGCAGTCGCTCTAGTTTGGTATATCGTATTTCGGTCGATGTCAGAGTTTTGTTAATAAAGTAGACAGATTGCTCGTTACCCGCTTCTATTCGGATAAGAACCGAGCTGGTAGATGTGTCGGTGACTGCGAGATATAGGGAAAACATTTCTCCTTCAATCGGGGTACTCTTGACAGGGGTTTGACCAAGGTAAGTTTTGAGTTCGAGAAAAACTTGCTTATATTCGGGTGTCCAATTAACTTTTGGGTTTCTCTTTTTGGCATTATGAACTCCTTGTTCGCGCAGGAAAAAGAATAACCAGGCACAACGATCATTGGATTTTCTAATAAATTGGTTAAGGGCTCTTATTTTACCTGCTACCCTTTGGACATCCTTTTGTGTTCGGAGAGAAGACATATCGATGAGGGATCAAATTTGGGTAGGGTTGATCTCGATGCCTTGTTTGCTAATAAGGTGACCCAGTAATTTTTTGGAGGAGATACTGAATTGGTATTTGTCAGGGTTTAATTTCATGTTGTATGATCGAAGGATGGAGAAGACTTCAGTTAGGTCCAATATATGGGTACGTTTGTGGAGGCCTTTGCACATCATGTCATCGATATAAACTTTGACTGACTTTCCAAGCAAAGGTTTGAACATGGTGGTAATAAGGCAATACATTGAAATAGTAAAGCCCTTGTTCTATGATAAGAGAAGTTTTAAGTTGATCATCAGGGAGAAGGGGTACCTAACTGCAACTTGAAGCTGCGTCCATCATGGATAGGCATTTATGGCTGACTGTAGCATCTAGAAGCACTGGAATGATTAGGAGAGGAAAGTTGTCCTTCGGTGTGTGTTTGTTGATATCAGTAAAGTCAACATAGATTTGGATATTTATAGTCTTTTTGGGTACGACAACAATGTTCCAGATCCAATCGGCGTACTTGACTTCGTGTAGGAACCCAACGGCTAGGAGTTTTTTTACCTCGAGGTCACTGCATCTCAAAACCTCGGGGACAAAGTATGTAGTAGCCTACCTCGAGGTTACTGCATCTCATTCAAAGACAAAGCCTCGACTCCCAACAAGCCTCGAGGACAGACTCCATATCACAACAGAAACACTTTGACCATATCTCGAAGTATGATGGGACAGAAAGCCAGCTTACTAGACAAGACGACATAGTTGTTGGTCCTTGCAGTTATAGTGAGAGGCCCAACCACTGCTACAGTATCAAAGTACAGTGACAGACCCAACAACTGTTACATTGACAGTTTCGACATTTCCGGCGCCCATACCCACACCGAAATATTTGGATGGTACCCTTGTAATCTAACCTAACCTTGGTGACTCAGTCATTCCTAGGTTCAATAAATAGGAGAGATGGGGAACCAAGGAGTGGTTACAAAAATTCTCCCCAGTCCCTTTCTAGTTAACCTTCAATCACCCTGTAAAAGCCAAGTACTCGAACCTTTGACTACTCGACAGAAATATAAGCACACTTAAAAATCCACAACAGAGGTCGTGAAGAGTCACATTCCAGGCCCCCACGCAAGTATATTGTCTATAGATTGTTCATGCTCTTGATTATATGCTTGCATTCCTTTGATTGAAGATTAAACCCCATAGTGTAATAGCCAACTTCACCTCATCATGAAGTCAGGCCCCTACATTTGGCACCTCATCACAAAGTTAGGCCCTATATTAGGCCCCTACAAAATACATTTCTTCTGCTTTACAGCCGTGGTAGCCCAGGGTGGGGTCGACGTTAGGCATTTCTTGGAATGTACAGGCGAAGACATCTTTGTTGGCTCGAAGGAAAGTGGTAAGTTTGAGACTTTCATCGGCATCCAAGAAACTGCCAATAAATGTACTTTGATCAGGGCCATCAAGTTCGATATAAGCAATGGGCTCGACAGGTGTGGTATCGGTGGAACATGTCAAAGGGTCGGGGAGAGAGAGGTGCAGTGATTACTATGGCTTCACCAGTTTTCTGTTAAGGTCAATTTTGGGATGCTCGCAAGAGTGGCCTAATCGTTGTGTGCCTTTCATGTCCTACATACCGTATGGGGCAGTAAAACGCATTGTTTGATGGTAGGTCAAAGATATGGCCTTTATGGCATGAAGCCAATTGCGGCCTAGAATGCCAAAGTACTTAGATTTATAGTTAATGGCGAGGAAACTAGCTTGAAGGGTTATAGGGCCAGTAATAACATGGAGGCTGAGTTGGCCAATGGTGACCTCTTTGGAGCCGTTAGCTTGACGCTGGCAGGCATAATCAGATAGGTCTTTTGCATAGCTCAGACTTACAAAAGGAAAAGTACATCCGCTACACTGCCTGTATTGATGAGCATTGTGTGAAGAACGAGGTGCTCGACTTTAATCATGATGACTTAAGGGTCTAAATGGGGAAAAATGCGGGAGATGCCACAATCGATGAAGGAGATACCTTCGGGTTGAGGGTGATGGCTAGATACGGGTAAGAGGACTAGAAATTTTTGCTGATAAGAAAATTTATAACACTCTTTGACCCACTTCCGCTTTCTTCGGGTGTGGCCACTGTCGATGTTATTAACTTTGATCATGTAGGGTTTGAAGATGTGTACTTTAGCAGGTCTGACATTCTTGGCTGGCTGGGGTTTAAAGTAAGAACCGTCAAGGTAGCCAGGAAGGTTGACAACATAATGGTACAAGCGGTTAGTTTTAAGGATCATCTCAAGTGAACATTATAAAGTGTAACACTTATTTTTGGGATGATAATTATATTTTTGGTTCTAACAGCAAGGCCTATCCTTTCAGACCTTGATGGGAAAGGGAGTTCACCAGATAGGGTCGGCCTGGATGAATGTGAGGAGGGTACTGATGGAAGCAGTGAGTTTGGGTAAAATGGGCATTGGGCACTTTTTTTGTGGGGATCAGAGGATTGAGCATCGAAGTGGGGTGTTTGTGGTTGTCAGTCTCGCTAGAAATGGGAGTGACCATGGGTGTGTTTGGTAGTTGAGGTCTGTTGTGGGTGGCGGTGGAGGCTTGTTCCTGGCAATTAGTTTTGCGGAAACATTCGAGGTCGATGTATCCATTAAATTTGGATAGCAACTCCTTGAGGGTTCAGAGCTTTTTCAGAATGATTTAGTCTTTAACGTGGCCGTGATTGGGTAGGGCATTTTAGCAGGCGAGGATAACGTTCGCGCAATCAAGGTTATTGACCTTGCGTGATTCATCGAGGAAATGCTAAGTAAAGTTCTCAAGCATTTATGTGGGTATTTTTCATAAGTAAAAAAGGGCATCAAATCGGACTTCACGGTGTTTATTAAAGGTGAAATGAGAGATGAATAGGTTTGATAGTTGATCAAAGCTTCGAATAGACCCATTAGGAAGACTATGGTACTACTTGAGAAGGTTATCGGTGAGACTAGTGGTAAACATGTGACACAAAATATGATCGGCTGTGGAGTGCAGGCTTAAAGTATTCCAGAAGTTGAGGATGTGGGATTGTAAGTCAGTGTTATTGTATTTGTAGATTTTAGGGGTATGGAAGTTGGGAGGTACTTTGACAGTGAGGAGGTTTAGATAAATTGGGTTATTTAACCGACTCTACGAGTTCGGGGTAGGGCTTGCGTTGATGCGAATGACGGCATGGATTTTTTGGTTGAGCTCTTGCTGGGTAAGGTAGACTGGTCGAGGGGGAGAATGCTGAGGATGTGGGTGGTAGGGCTGCGGGTTGGGGGTGTGCTCGGTACTACATTCTCCAAGACATTCCCTAGTAGGGCGCCTTGTGGGATGTCAGTGGTTCAAAGGGTAGAATCAGACGAATCCTTTGTAATGGGGACACCGAGATGGATTGAACCTGAGGGCATGGTGGTAAGGGAACCTTCGGTACCAAGGTGGACTAGAAGGACCTCAATTGGGGGGTGGGGTCCGAGGCATGCGCAGGCTGGGATACGCGAGGGGGGGGGGGACCCAAGAACGCATGGGGGTGTCCTGGGTTTGTACTTACAGAAGTTCTCAAACCGTATTGCACATTACGTCTAGGGTTCAGTGTTGTCTATCATTGTCATCTAAACGGCGTTACCGATTAGCCTCAAGTTCCTGCCGGCAATCCTCACGTTTAAGGCATAACTGATTAGTGTTGTGTTCTTCCGCTTGAGTGAATTGCTGGCAGATGAGGGCTAGTTGGGCGACGATGCCATCAGCGGAAGTTTCGACAATGGTAGAGTTATATGGAAGGGTAGGGGCCATTGGATATGGCTATAGGGTGAAAGAAAAAGAGATTGGAGGTGGTGGGTATATCACAGATGATAATTTCTTAAAGGGGAGATCACACTCTTACACCGTAAATGTTAACTTCAACTAAAGGTTTTAGCAAATATATATGATATAAATAAGAGGAATCACAATGCTAACATAGTTGGGTAGAGTTTATGAATTGGTATTCTCAAAGAAATCTAGTGAGGATTTGAATAGAAGATTATATTAATATATGAGGTTGCAGTTCGAATCAAGTAGGATTTGTAGGTGTTTGAAGGTTGCTAATATTGGAGGGGGTTTGGGATGAGATTTTCTAACCCCTTCATGGTGTATCTCCTCTCCTATTTATAGGAGATAGGAAAAGATGAGTCACCATGTGAGGTCATATTACATGTAGGGGCGAGCATAGGTCGGTGAGGGTCAATTTTTGGCTGAAACTAAAACCGAAACCGAAATCGAAATATTCAATTTGTAAAAATTGAAACTGAAACCAAAACTGAATTATCCCTAAACCGAACCGAACTGAACCGAACCGATGGAAAGTCAAGCAAAGCCAAAACTGAAACCGATCTGAAAATCAAAGGAGAAACTGAACTAAACCGAAAGCGAAACTGAACTACTTTTCTTTCTAAATTTCAGTATAAAGAGATATACCGGAGCTATTTCCAAAAGTACATTAAATTCATTACTTATATAATAAGAGATTTATAGGAAACATCAATTCTTTGAATAACAAATAAGAGAACTGTATCTGTAAATGGAAAATTAGGTTCCTCGTTGACAATGGCTAATGAGAAATAGGAGCATAGGCAGACTCGCGCTCAGCCGCAAGCTGTTGAACTTTCTAGAAATCTTCCTCCCATCTCCATTGCCTTATTCTGATAACCCTCTTATTGTAGTTGATTACCTTGTAGACTCATTTGGGGTCCTAAGGAAAAGAACAATATCTTCCTCCAAAGACTTCTCTCGCTCTGCCTTGCCCTCTGGTTTGCGTATTGTGCCTGATTCCTCAAATAGAGTCTATGTTTCACTGATATCCAAATCACAAGTATCATCTGAAGGAGACCCACATTAGGCACTTCCAATGTTGAGGAAACCTTAAAACCCAATCTCAAGTGCCTTGAACACCTTGGATTCTCTACGACATCTATTACCAATCTCATCTCTTGCAATCCCAACATTCTTTTGCGTGACATTGATAACACTATCACCCCCACTATCAAATTTCTTCAGTCCTTACAACTATTTGATCAAGACATAATTAAGGTGCTTAGGAGATGCAATTGAATTCTTACCCTTGAGATATAGAAGAATGTTAGCTTCAATATTGAGATTTTACGCCAATGTGATTTTTTGTTTTTTTTTTAGATAGGGATTTTTTTTTGTTTGAATTGGGGAAGGAAGAGAGGCAGAGAGCTGAGAGAGATGAGGACTAGGAGGTTGTTAGGGTTATTTTTTGTTAACATGTTAATAGTCGATTCGGTTTAGTTTTGGTCTAGTTTATCTATATTCGAATTGAAACCGAACCGAAACTGATTCAGCTTTTAGCTTTTCAGAGCAAAACCGAACCGAAACTCTTGAAAACTGAACCAAACCTAAAAAATTATTATGTTTCTGTTCGGTTTTTCGGTTTGGTCGGTTTACTACTCATCCCTAATTACAAGTATACCCTTTTAGGGCAGTCGTCATGTATGTGAGATCGCTTCTGACATTATAGTTGTCTGGCAGCTTATTTCACTATTCTGTCTAGTAAGTTGCCTGTCAGGTTGTCTACCATCGACCATGCACTAATTTGGTCGAAGTCCCTCTAGAGCTTGTGCTGGATTCTGATGCTGACCAATTGTCTTTGGCTTCGACCAGTGTGGTAAGCTTCGATGCGGCCTTTGAGTGTTCAGTTAGTCTCGAAAGGCTTTGGATAGATCATATGCCTTTGGCTATTTTGTTAGTTTATTGGGCTTCAAGTCTTTGGTAGGCTTCGAGTAGGCTACTACATACTCGGCAGTACCAAACTGCACCGACAACAGCGATATCGACGGTAGCAACACCGATATCGACGGCAAGCCCATGCATATCATGCCCAACAACAAATTTGTGATCCCCTATTACAAAACCCTAACTAGTACCAGTCGGGCCTGATCTAGATAACCAAACCAGACACACACAGACCAGATCCAGTCAGTTACAAGGCCGGGTTAGCTGCAGCAAGTGGAGACCCAACCCAGAACTTGTTGGATCAATAGCTCGGGCATCACCCTTCTTCACCAATAGGACCAGGCTTCGAAGGAATCAACCCCTTGTGGTGGACACCCCATGGATGGTACGGCTACCGACGACTTCATCGCCGAACACCGACCAACAAAGCCTAATCCAGTCACCCTCCCGACAACTTCAATGTCGATGGAGATGCTCGGCCAAGAGAGGACCTCTCTTCCCGTGGCTTTCGAGTTACAGAACCCCGAACTACTGCACGAACCACCGAGGACTTCTAGTTACCACCCATCATATCGCGACACTGGCATACCATTTGCAATAGGGACTAACCAACAGGTACCACCTCCGAGGACAGCTCCGTTCCGCAGCCACGGGTCATCTCTACCATTGGCAGATCTATACTATACCAACACTGGTAATCGTCCCCCGCCAAAGACGAGCCCTAAGTATGGCCTAGAATTTCGGTATCCCCACGGCAATAAATGGGGGTCGCGTGATGATGACAAGTTCAGTGTTCAGTCGAATGGGTAACGTAAAACTATAGGTTCTTATTTTATTCCAGTTGGAGAGAGAGAAAGAGAGAGAGAGAGAGAGAGAGAGAGAGAGGCAATTCAGTGGGCAAGACCGGGGCCGTGGTTCTCAGCCCCCGGTTGACACCCTATTGCGTGGCCGTTACCGGCAGCGTCCAATTTGGTTGCCTCCTCGACCGCCAAGGCATCCATATCCTACAACTTGGCAAGACGATGAGTACAATTCGGACTATGAAGATGAACAACATTCAAAGTTGACCAAAGCTATTTTAAAATAGATGCATGATGTTCACCTCAAAGTGCCAGAGTTCACTAGTAAATCTAATGTAGGTGCCTTTATTGAGTTGTTAGATAAGGTTGAGCGCATTTCCAACTTAAAGAAATATAGGGGTTCCAAACAGATTATGATCATTGAGTCCCACCTTACTGGTTTTTCTCTCACCTGGTGGGACAGTACTCAACAGGCTAGACATATATCGGGTTACTGTCCTATTTTTGAATGGTGGAAAATGCGAAGAGAGCTGAAGGAGAGATTTTTCCCTATGAACTACGGCGAGGTTGCATTTGGGAAACTTCAGTCCTTTAAAATTGGTCTCTCTTCCTTAGATAATTACACTAACCTTATAGTAGCATATTCCCCATATTCGATAAGGATAAGCCAAATAGAGTCAAGTCAAAGATATTTTGCCATTCAATCCCCAGATTCGACAAGGAGAAGCTAGCAAAACCAAGTCGAAGGTGTCAGGTCCATGTCTATAGATCTCAAAGCTCTATAATAACTATTACACTTGGTCAAATAGAGTCGTCGCACATGATCCACAAAATTTGCCCATAATCCATTAAACCTGGAGACCAATTTGTAACTATTTATATTCATTATAAATACAGGCAGAGAATATGTCAGCTGGGACGAATTTTACATATCATTCTTGAGTCTACTAATAAAATCTTTCTAAAAATTACGATAATCTTGTAAATATTGGATTTATATCTAAAATACTCCTCGAGGTCGTGGTTTTTCTTAGGTTTTACTGAGTTTCCACGTAAACTCAAGTGCATTCTAGCTTTATTTATGTGATCATCATAACCTCATTTTTGAAAGTATTGGCAAAGTTTACCATCCAGAAAACTAGCCATTACAATTAGCGCCGTATGTGCGAAGATACCCTACTTTTTTTCTTTACCAAATTTCATCTTGAACGGTTACTACCAAGACTAGCATGAACTCAGAAGTACCTCTAGTACCCAAAGGAACAACGAGAACATTCCAGCTGGTATCTTACTAGTTAATTTATATAATGTTGTAATCAAACTCTTGAACTAGATAGAATCAGACAGAGCCCAGCGGCTTGAAGATCAAAGGATACACACTCAAGCCCTCCAAGTTAAGAGAGACAAAAAGAGAAAAGCCTTACAGCAACAGAGCTGAACTCATCAGAAAGAAATAGAGAGTTTGCGAAGGCAACAAGATCGATTTACTATTCGACAAGGATCACCTCCCTAGACCTAATGTGATCCAAGGGAAGAAAGAAATCAAATTACAAGATCTTAAACGAGGAACCCAGATAGAGTATCACAATATTTTGGCCTCACATCATCAGCATCGAAAACCTAGGGAAGTCGACAAACACATTACAGAACTCCACCACCTCCTCTGAGATGACAAATTAGAGAATGGTTGGGCCCTGAAGGACAAAGAGATTTTGATCCTCAGGCAGCAGCTGCACTGCACACTCTCCCATAATTTATTACCATGGATGACTTGAACAATCGAATTCAAGCCATACATTCTGACAATCCTAGTCGAATATCCGCTCTGGATAAGATCAAGAAAAATCCTATTTCCCCTCACTTAAAAGCCATGAAAATTCCAGGCAACTTCCACATGCCAAAATTTCATCAATATGCAGGTTTTACCGACCACCTCACCCACATCCGTCACTTCAAAGCAGCGGTAAGTCTGTACTCAAAACTTGATCACATGCTATGTTGTTTGTTTAACATGAGCCTCAAAAAAGAGCCTCTCAGGTGGTTTCACACCATTCCTAAAGGATCAATAACCAGCTTTGCCCAGTTATGGCGACTGTTCAAATTAAACTGTGCACATGCTAAAGAGCATGAGATAACATTTGATTATTTATTCTTTTTTGAACAAGGTGTAAAGGAAACCCTTGCAAACTTCTACCAATGTTTCTTACAAGAAACAGGGATGATTGGGAATTAAAATCCAAAGATTGTCATAGCAGCATTTACCCCAGCACTCTACATAGATTCTAAAGTTTGAGAAGAACTCACACTTCATAAACCCAAGAAAGTCACCAAGCTCCTCGTTGGTGATAATGCTTAAAGTAAGACAGGTCTACTTTCATAAGCTCCTCGTTGATACTAGAAGTATGGCTGACATGCTATTCAAGAGAGTGATCGATGTTCTAGGTCCCAAAGATTCAGTCAAAGCTTCGACAACAACCATCACATGATTTAATAGTTCAAAAGAATTGGCCTTG
Source organism: Kingdonia uniflora (assembly GCA_014058105.1). Taxonomy (NCBI): domain Eukaryota; kingdom Viridiplantae; phylum Streptophyta; class Magnoliopsida; order Ranunculales; family Circaeasteraceae; genus Kingdonia; species Kingdonia uniflora. Next base: position 391,607 of record JACGCM010000452.1, read on the forward strand.
GCAGAAATTACATTGACTATTCAAGCAGGACCAGAAACCACATTCGCTAAATTCCTTGTCATTGATACCGAATCAAAATAGTTGGGAATTTTAGGAAGGAGCTGGCTTTACTCTACATATCATCTGACATTATGTTTCCCAACTGATCATGGAGTCTATGAAATCTAATGGAGTCAAGCTATAATAAGAATGTACGAAAATACCACCACAAACTCTCAAACATCAAAGCTTCTAAAGGTATAACAATTATAGCAAGAATTGCCTCCAGCATTCAGGCAACACGAAACTGAAGCAGTCGAATCCATAGCGCTCAGTAGAACAGGGTAAAATACCTGTATTTGCTCTAAACTCTCACTAGAAGAGAAAGAAACACTTCTGCAGTTGTTAAAGAAGAATGTCGATATCTTTGCATGGTATTTTCAGGAAATGCCAAAAATTAACCCTTTTATTGCCTGGCATCAGTTGAACCTCATCCTCGACAGCAAGGCCATAGTACAAACACCGTAAATTAGCCCCTCATCTCCGAGAAGTAGTTAATAAAGAAATCTATAAGCTTCATCAAGTTGGATTCATTCGTGAAGCCAAATATCCTAAGTGGGTCTCGAACATAGTCGCAGTCTCGAAAAAGAATGAGAAAATCAGGGTTTGCATTTATTTTACCGAACCATACAAATTTACACCTAAGGAAAACTTTCCCATTCCTTTAAATCATCAACTCCTTGACTCATGAACAGGACATGAGCTTCTTTCTATGATAGATGTATCAACGGGGTATAATCAAGTCCCACTTGTCGTAGAAGATCAAGGAAAACCACATTCATAATAGAAAAAGACCTTTACTGTTATACCATCATGCCTTTTGCTCTATGAAATGCATGAGCAACGTATCAAAGACTTGTCACAAATATGTTTAAAGATCACTTGGGCTAAATCAGGGAGGTCTACATCAACAACATGATCTGCAAGAGTCTGAGAAGAGAAGATCATTGTAGTAACCTACAAACAATCTTCAATATTCTCCGCACATATCACATTAGCAAAACCCCGAAAAATATCAATTTGAGGTTGCATCTGGGAAATTCTTGGTGCACCTAGTAAGCAAAAGCAGAATATAAATCGATCCAGAACAAATAAAAGCACTTATGGTCATGCCATCACCCCAAACTAAGAAAGACATCCAAAAACACACAGAGAAAGTCGCAGCTCTCCACAAATTTATCTCCAAGTCATCTGATCGATGCAAACTTCTTTACCTCCTTCTTCAGAGAAACCTGTAACCTATGACAAAAAACTGTCCAAGAAAATTGTCTGAACCCCAGGATGCAAATTGGCTTTCCAAGATCTCAAATGATAATTGGGGTGTCTTTCCATAATAAGTACTTTTGTCGATGGTGAAGTACTAACAATGTATTTATTGACAACAAAAGACTTTATTAGTTTTGTCCCTATTTGAGAAGATAACGGCATAAAAAAACCAATCTATTTCATAAACAAAACTCTCATGCCTGCAGAAAAACAATATACAATAGCTTAGAAGCAGCTATTGGCCCTGGTACTGAGTTCCCAAAAGCATTGACCTTATTTCCAAGCACACCCTATCAATGTAATCTCCAAATTCCCCCTCAAGCTCGTACTGTCCTAAAAAGTGAAGTCCAAAAGTATTCAACAATGGTCTGTTTTCCAAGGAGAATATAACATTTCCTTCGAGCCGCAGATATCAATAAAAGGACAAGCAATAGCAGACTTCTTGGCAGACTTTTCGATTGAAGATCCATAATGGAAAGAACTCGAAAAAGTACTAATCGCTGACTCAATTACAGAACCAAACGCATGGTCGAAAAATACAGGATGGATACTCTTTACAGATCGTTCTGCAAGACCACAACGATAAGGGATTGGCATAATTCTTGTTACTCCGTCTAATCATCTAATTGAGAAAGCAATCAAACTCAAGTTTTATGCAAAAAACAATAAAACCGAGTATGAGGCTATTTTACATGACCTCGACTTCGCACTGAAATAGGGAGCAGAAGAAATAACTATTTACATGGGCTCACTACTCATAACTAACCATTACAACAAAACATTGAAAATATCAGGCAATATGGTTGACTACGCTACGCTGGTCGAAGAAAAAAATGAAGAAATTCAAATATGCCACAATTTCATATTTGCCACAAGCAGTAAACCAACATGCCGATGCTCTTGAATACATTGCTACAATGCTTGTAGACAACGAGAAAATAATATTAGATATCGAAGTTATCGAGCATTCCATCCACAAAAAAATTCAATGACATGCAAATCCAAGTAGCCGACGTTGACGATCCCGAAGATTGGAGAAAACAATTCCTTACATATTTTAATTATAATATTCTCCCCTAGAATAAGGAAGAAGCTCGATCGTTATTAGGCAAATGTCTTTGGTTCAAAGTCCAAGGAGGAGTTCTATGCTGAATCATCGGTGAAGGGCCAGTGCATCTCTCAAGGATAAGCACAAATCAAGATCAAAGAACTCCATGAAGGTATTTGTGTTGCACATATCTCAGGAAGGTCACTAGCACAAAGAGCATTCACACAAGGTTTATACTGGTCGAAGTTGAGACAAAATTGTGAAGACTTTGTTCAAAAATGCTTCGAACGCCAAATCCATGCACAAGACATAAAAATTCCTGCCCTCGACTTACATATCGGCAATGTCCTTTGGCCATTTAAACGATGGACCATCGACATCATTGGTCCCTTCCACCCTACATTAGGAAATAGAAATTTTTTCCTGGTAGTATTAAACTATTTTACCGAATGAGTTTAAGCTGTGCCACTTTACCACACTGATGAAAATAAAGTGATCAAATTCCTATGGGAGCACATCATCGTCAGATTTGGCTGTCCATAAATGATAAGATCCGATAATAGCAAATAATTTATTAGCACTAAAGTCCTTAAATTCCTCCACAAGTACAAAATTTAGTTATCTACTTCGACACCCTATTATCCACAAGGAAATGGTCAAGTTAAAGCTATTAATAAAAACATCAAGTCCAGCTTGCGCAAACGCCTCGATAAAAAGAAAGGCAGATGGGTCAAAGAACTACTTAGTATTTCTTGGACGTATTGGACTGCACCACAAACCTCCACAGGTTGCACACCATTTATGATGGCTTTTGGCACAAAAGTTGTTATTCTTTCAGACCTCAATCTCCCTATCGTTCAAACACAAGTCATCAATGAAGAAAATAAGTTGGGACTTCTCTGTAATCTCAATTGGATCGAAGAATTTCGTGATAATGCCATTGCAAACTTGGGGCAATACCATGAAACTTTAAAAAAGGCATACAATAAGACAGTGAGAAAATGTACATTCAGTATAGGCGCGCGATCTTGTGCTTCGACGAATTCAAGATAGTACCCGACCAAAAAACTCGGGCAAGTTGTTAGAAAATTGGGATGGTTTTTACATTGCCAGCGACAAAACCAACAGTTTGACATATTGGTTAATGACCGAAAATGAACTACAACTTGATTTCCCATGGAATACAGCCCATCTGAAATTGTTCTACAGATAAGAGTTGTAATCTTTTTTGCTTTTCTTCAATAAAGAAGTTATCTTTACCATCAATAAATCATTTACTCTATGTTTCTTTCTTTTGACAACACTTGAACAAGTGTATGTCAACCTCAATATTATCTCTTCGACAAACGGTTCTCCTAATACAAGAACCTTTATTTGTACTTTATTACTACATTCGACAATTCATAACATGTCTGTCTTATTAGTCAAACCAGATATCCCATATTGGAATAACATCCTACAAAATTCCTCAGACAACGAAGCCATCAATGGCTCTCCAATCCATAAACATAGATAACACTTAACTAAGTGATTCTGAAAGACCTCACAAGGAGTACATCTTACTCCCCTCTAACACTCATCTCGAACAAAATACTTAACATATTCAACATCATTACTAAATTGCCAACTAATTTATGGTTGTCTTATTAATCGAACAGATATCCCATAGAGGAATCCATCTAAAAAATAATTTAATACTCGACAGAGCATAGCATTACTATCTTATTGTTACACTCGGATATCTCTTCCATGAGAAACTTCTAAAAATGTTTTACTTTATGTCATGCTTCAATCAATTATATTAAATGCCATCCTTAATAAAATCCAAACAACATGTTTAATAAAGAGCATACCTCTGCCTCATTCATCGATAAATTCAAATATTCTGTTATGCAAAACATTAAGCCATTTACCATGTAATTCAACATCATATATATTCATTACGATCGAATACCTATGCATCCATTATTAATAGTTCACACCACACAATTTCAATCAAGCTTATCAAAATTTCTTTCAAATATAAAAATACCAAAAGTTATCAGGTCCCATTAACCACTAGTACAAAAAATTGTTTATCAACTTCAGATCAAAAAACAATCGAAGGAGAAGAGATTATTAGATTGTTGCTATCTACTTTTCCGAGAAGATTATTTGGGTTGTCACCTTAACAGGAAGACCAAGAGTTAGATCATCGAAAAGCTCCCCTCCCATCTACTTTGTACCACATTCTATGACAGGAGCCACTTCTTGAGTATCAAGAACCTCCTCCTCAGCATTAGAGTCAAGAAAAGTCACCCCCGCAGCTGTAGCCAAGCCTTCATAGAAATCTCTCCTTTCCTCCATCAGGTCAAACAGCCCAGAAAAGTTGGCTTTCATATGCTTGAGAGAGTCATTAATAATCTGATCTGCTTCTGCATTTGCTTCAACAAGAGTCTTGGCACTCTTAGGCTCCATCGACCTACGAACATATAAGATCTGTTCACGAACATCGTCCTCAAAGTAGGACTTTTGCAGGGCCAATGCGTCTTCCCTCTCCTTTGCCATATCAAACCTTATCTTCTCAATCTCCTTCCTCTTCTCAGTCTCCCATATATTCTTAGCCTCGAGAATGGAAATCTCTTTCGACTTGACCGTACTAAGCTTCAGCTTTATTAGCTTCGCCTTCAAGCTTTACTTCTCCAGAACCAGCTCATCTTTTTCTTTGACAAACTCTTTCTCGATGTTTGTATAGATAAGGAACTGGTTTACCAAAGCCTCGGTACCCAAAAGATGAGGCTTCCCATCGATCAGTAACTTCTTAATTTTCTTGATAGTAATAATATGAGACCTCGAAGACGGAAGTAACTTCGTTAATCAAAATAAGGCATGAAAATTTCTTACCTTGTTCATCGTTCAGTGACCTTCGATGAAGAAGGTCGACAAACTATCTGCTCCAACCAAGCAGTCAGCAAAGTCTTCCTCCCAAGATGTTGACCTAGCTGCATTGGACTTAATGGTTCGCTGGGCATCGTCTTCAGAATCTCTAAGATTTCTAACAGCTTCCCCCTTCGACATATTGGGAGAAGTTTTCTTCCCAGTCACAGCCTTTTGTTGTCTGACAATAGTTAACTTAGGAACACTGGAAGTCCCCGATCCCACCACTCCAGACTTCTCTACAATCTCATCTAGAGCCTGTCGAATCAACCTCTTTGATGGTTGTGCAGGGGTAGGAGGAGGGGTGGCAGCTGGGTTGGCAGCTTTTTTTCACTTATTCTTGCTGAAGGACCCACTCAACAGGGCCTTTGCCTTTGTAACAGCAAAGTTAGTAGTATAACCACTGAGCACAGGGTTCTCAAGCGAGGGATTTGACTCAGCGGCTCTCTTATTTCTTTGACATTTTCCCGTCGATCACCAGAACTTTGAAGCCTGTAGTTTAAGATCATTTTAATTCAACTTCTTGGAATAACTCTTCGGCCTCTACTTGATCTACCACTAGAGAGTCAATCTTCCCAAAGTAATTGGTTCTCTAGTTGTACAACTTCTCTAAGACCTTCGAGTTCCTATCTGTTGGGAAATTGAGGGGACAAATCGCAATGCAGAAGCACAATGCGATTTGCAAGAACTTAAGATTTTACTCTAACAACTGAGAATTCAATCCAAGAATATAAAACACATACACAAGGTTTAAATTAGGTGGAAACCCCAAAGGATTAAAACTACCCCAGACAAGCACAACAAATATGTTATCACTTAGTGTTACAAGAAGTTACATAGATCACTCAACCTCACCTCTACCCCTACAGATAATCCTTAGCAAGAATCCTAGAAAGAAAAACCCAAGAAATCTCTCTATATAAAAAAATCCCTAGATTTCTCCTATTTCTCTCTCTATCTCTTTCTCCCTATATAGAAACCTTTAACATACATTCTATATTTATACATTTTCCATTAGGTCATCTCCGAAGTACGTATCACGAGATAAACCATAGCTTTAGAATAAATCCCCTTCAAAATGAACTTAGAAAAAAAGCAAACAGAGCATTTTTCGTTCGAAGGACCTAAGGCTCGTTCAAACGACTTCAACATACACTATTTCATTCGAACGACTTAGTAACTCGTTCGAACGAATTCCCCTATTTTTGAGCCATAACCTAACAATCTCCACCCCGGCAATAAAACCATTTCTTCTAATGCATTCGTCGTGTATCCTTGTCCCGATGCCCCTATGGGCTACTTCTCAATTAAGAAAATCACCCGAGCCTAGGCCTTTCCTAAACCCACCAATCGGAACCCACTTTCTTATCATCTTTGAAGACCATGTCATTGCTCCACCTTGAACTGAATTCCCCTTTCGAGAAATCTCCATAGCTCCCTTGGTACACGCAAACTTCACATCTCCACCGACTGATTTACCAACCAATGCATAGAAGTTCTCGGTTACAACTCCCTTCATGATCAAAGAAGACTTCCAATAAACTTTCATTACTCCACCTTGCCCAAAGTAATTATAACCCTCATTATCTAATTTGGAAAGTGAAATTAGATTATGAGTCATACTCGGCAAATGTTGAACATCATGAAGAACTACAGCGCGTCCATCGAACATCCTTACGTGAATGTTAACCACTCCCTAAATTAACCTTCAAGAGCCATCGTTCGTCAATAAAAACTTGCTACCCTCACACCTTGCATATTTACCAAACCATGCCTTGTGTGTGCATACATGCATTGTAGCCCCACTATCAAATACCCATCCTCTATCATGGTAAAAACCATTAGCGGCCACCACGAGGAGTGCCTCGTCACAATCATTACTAGTAATCGTTGCCAGTTTGTTAGTGTCACTTTCGGAGCACCTTGCCGAACTTGCTCCTATACCTTTCCCAGCTTTGCAATCCGATCTATAATGACCCGATTGACCACAGCTCCAACAAGTTCTTTTTCTAAACTTATTAAAGCTTCTCTTCCCACTAACCACCATCGTAGAGTTTTCCACAAAGGATTCGCTACCCTTAAGCCTTCTCTCTTCAGAAAGAAGCGTACTTGTAACCTCCTTAAAACTCAAGGTTTCCTTCACATACATCAACGTAAGTTAAAGATTTTTGAAAGTAGATGGAAGAGACCATATGAGTTGAAGCGCCTTATCTTCATCCTCAACTTTAACTCCGATCGATTCTAATTCCGAAACGATCCCGTTCAAAGAACCTAGGTGATCGCCAATGCTCGTACCCTCATCCATTTAAAGTGTATAAAGCCATTCCTTGAGGTATAAGCAATTCGAAAGACTCTTCATATGGTACAAACTTTCATGTCTTTCCCAAAGACCCTTTGCAGTCTTCTCTCCAACCACGTTTTCCAAATCATTTTTAGCGAGACAAAGGCATATCACACTCGTAGTCCTTGAATCCAGATCTTCCCAGTCTTCTTCTTCATCGTCGTTCACTTTTTGGGCCGCTATACATTCAACTGGAGTTTTAGGTATAGAATTCCCTTTTAGTGCCTTGCGTAACCCACCATGAATCAAGACATCTTTGACTTGTATTTGCCATAATCCAAAATTGATTTTCCCATCGAACTTTACCACATCAAGCTTGATCGCGCTAGAGTACTTAGATCATCTTATCTTGCTTCTCTACTTGCCCCAAACCTCGCCCTAATACTAATTGTTGGGAAACTGGGGGTGCAAATTACAACACGGAAGCACAATACGATTAACAAGAACTTAAGATTCTACTCTAACAACTGAGAATTCAATCTAAGACAATAAAATACATACACAAGGTTTAAATTAGGTAGAAACACCAAAGGATCAAAAATGCCCCCGACAAGTACGACGAATATATTATCACTTAGGGTTACAAGAAGTTACAGAGATCACTCAACCTCACCTCTACCCTTACAGATAATCCCCAGCAAGAAACCCTACTTGAAAGAAAAACCCAAGAAATCTCTCCAGAGTAAAACCTTAGATTTTTCCCTTTTATCTCTCTAACTCTTTCTCCCGGTACAAGGGCCTTTAACTGACACTCTATATTTATAGACTTTCCATTGGGTTATATCTGAAGTACACATCATGAGATAAACCATCTCTTTGGAATATATCCCCTTCAGAACAAACTTAGAAACAAACAAACAGAGCATTTTTCGTTCGAACGACCTAAGGCTCGTTCGAACGACTTCAACGTAAACTATTTCACTCGAATGACTTAGTAACTCGTTTGAACGACTTCCCCTAGTTTTGAGCTGTAACCTAATACAATCCACTTCCTTTGTAGCTGCAAAAACATAAATATTCCATTAATACTTCATCAAACATAAATACTTCAAGACAACAAATTACTCTTACATTAAATCAAACATATGTAACACAAACCTAGATGGGAAATTTTCCTCTTCAAATGCTCCCCATGATCTTTAGGGTCAAACTCATAGTTCCTCGAAACATGTAAGTAGTCGGCAAAATTATTACCCCCCAATCAATACCATCTCGTAAAACAAGGGCCTCTTGACAAACCTGGCTAAGTATTTACAACCAACTTTCTGAGGATTATGCGTTAGTGTCTAGTACACACACAAGTCATCAACAGAAATCACCTATTCCCCTTCTCTTATAATCGACCATTTAGCACTGCCACCACTCTAGAAAGATCGTATACATTTGGATTAAACTGACCAGGAACAACATCATAGAAATTTATAAACTTCTTTTGGTCAGCTCGAAGGGGTAACTTCAACCCCTTCTTTATTTGTTCTAGATGGACAAGAATGCCCTCTAGGGGTAGCTCTTGCTTAGTCATTTCCCCGAGGTACTCGTCCAACCTAATGTCATCCGGGATGCCATACTTCTATTTAAAAGACAATATTTCCTTTGTTTCCTCGGTATTCCCATAACACTACCCAACAAAATCCATATCTCCCTCTTCCTCTCCTCCTTCTCCACCCCCACCAATACATTCTTCTCGATCACTTGACTGTGGCATATGTTCTAAGTGTGCTTCTGTTCTTTCCTTATCAGAAACCTCGACAACCTCATTTTCCAACCTAGCTCGATTCTCCTTAGCCATGTTCACACTTCTGTCCCCGACTCTATAGTTCCTACCCAAATCCTATACATAGGTAGTCACATCAATTATTTTTAGTTCTACATTGACATGGCTTGCAAAAATTCCTTCTGCATCAGCATCAGGACCATTAGCATTTTTAACTGGTTCAACCATTTATTGCTAACCTGAAATAGAATTCCTTTTTTAAGTTAATAAGATATCATATCTTATACAATTCATACTCCTATCTGTTAGTCTACATCCTATTATCAAGTATTACTCTCCAACTACTCATTCTCCCTGTAACTATCTAGTTCTTGACCAAAAGAAAAGCTGATTTATACAAGTTTTTAATTCTTCGTAATTATCATATCCCTTCTCGATCCAAATCGCAAATTTAGTTTAATTAAGTCCTGCTATCAATATTATTTTTTATTTTTCTCTCTCGATAACTATCTAATTTTTCTCCAAGATTTTAAACAAGATGTGAGAAGATTCTCAAAGACGTTTTGTATGGCGCCCAGACTCCAGTCAAAATGAGACCAAATCCCAAATTTTTAATTTTTTGTTTTCTCAAGCGTAAAATCAGGTAAAATACAGCATGTAATCCGGCAACGTATCTTCGCCAAACTCCTCTATCTAGCAAACCCCAATTTACTTTAAAAAAACTGCCAAAAAACTTACCATCATAGTTACGGTAACAAGAAATCCACCTCACTCCAAATCAAAGCCAAATCTCACATCCACAACAACCCATTATCAATAATAATCCCTCCAACATTAACAAACATCCCATTTCCTCTCCAAATCACCGAAACGATAGAAAACCTAAGAAACTGATTTCTGCAAATTTTTCCCAACATACTCAGTCTTACTTAAATTACTTCTTCAAACTAACTCATACAAATCTAAACTACAATGGGTTTGAATGAAATCCTCATTACATGTAATAATAATCGAATCAAAATTTATAAAAATAGAAATACCAGCCTTGTTGATGAGTAGCTTGTAAGACTCACTTCATTGCAAGATTCGCCCTCTTGATTTGTACAAAAATCTCCTCTCAACCAATGATGGAAGAGCTAACAATAACAGGGCTCAAAGATTCACATTCAAAATTTTTGGGATAAATGAAACGTGAATAGTCAACACCCGAAGAACTATTTATAGGCCCCATGTGACGGTTCGATACACCCCTTAGAGACTTTTTGGTTAGCTTTTAAAATGCTTCACACATCTCTTCTCAAATTCTAGGACCCTTCATTTCCTAAAAGACAACAAGCTTTTACACTGTTGCTCTAAACCATCCAAATACATCTCTACCTCCTCTGTTTTCCCTATCTTCACCACTACAATTCTCAAATGCAAAAAAAGAGACTGCACATCGAATTCCTTATAACTTAATACATCACCTACAAGAATATACTTAGTTATTGTTCTTTACAACCGATAAACCATATCTTTCATTTTTTATCAACATCCTATTTTCACAGGACAGTTATAACCACAATTCAAATTTCAAAAATTTCACAACATATTCGATAAGCGTACAGTTCCTACTACAAACATTGAAAAGAATTCATCTAAATTCCTTTTATTATCATCGAAATGATTACACCAATTATTTTACATTTGAAACAAGCCGCATGATTGACCTATACTGCAGCCGCAATGTTCAGAATGTTCTTCTCGACACAATAATAAGTAATTGTATCAGGAATGGGGCGATTGTAGTACCATATTCCCCAACCTTTATAAGGATAAGCCAAATAGAGTCAAGTCAAAGATATTTTGTCATTCGATCCCCAGATTTGACAAGGAGAAGCTAGCAAACCTAAATTGAAGGTGGTAGGCCCACGTCTACAAATCTCGAAGCTCTACAATAACTGTTACACTTGGTCAATTAGAGCCATTGCACATAATATGTGAAGTTCGCCCACTACCTATTAAACTAGGAGACTAATTATTTTATAACTGTCAGCATCCATTATAAAAATAGGCAGAGCATATGTCAACTGGGACGGATTTTTACATATCATTCTTGAGTATACTTATCAAATCTCTCTAAAATTATAATAATCTAGCATATATTGGATTTATATCTAAAATCCTCCTCGAGGTCGTGGTTTTTCTCTGATATTACTGAGTTTCCATGTAAAATCTAGTGTGTTCTAGCTTTATTTGCGCTATCATCATAACCTCATTTTAGAAAGTATTGGTGAAGTTTACCATCTGGAAAACTAGCCATTACAAACCTGTTTTTTGTCATGCTGAGATTATACAATTGGCCAAACAGGCGAGCGAGTTATATGCGTAGTATCGCCCTCCAGTTCCAGTAGCAACACTAGCAGTCCCAGCTATTCCTGCAGTCACTACACCACGTACCTTTATTTTAGGTAACTATTATTGTTGGGACCTATTCCTCGATCTAACCTAATTTGAACTACCTCCATATCAAACTCACACATTTTAAATATAACATGTACAGTCAACAGTGTCTCCTAGCCCACGAACTGATGAAGAAAGTGGATCGGGTAGAAATAGACAAACATGAACAAGTCAAAAATACTTGTCTCTCACGAACTCAGCAGTTATTTAGTCATCTACCACTTACCTCATTGTTTGAAGAACGTGCTTCAACACAATAACGAGCTACAGGTAAAGCTTATGTAAGGAAAAAGATCCAGAAGAGACAGGGACCAGAAAAATATACGATAAATCACCAAGAAAATTTGATTTTCTAGATTCTCAAATACCAAATTTCTTATTTTCGAGATCAAGTATTTTTAGTTTGAGAGATCATTTGTAATACGATATCAGCCTCAAGCAATAAAAGTTACTGTTACTAAAACCCTCAAATCGAGGTCGTGGTTTTTTGTCTATTCAAAGGTTTTTCACGCTAAATCACATGTGTCATTTCTTGCTTAACATTAGTTTTTGTCACAGGAATATTGGTGTAAGAGCTAATTCTGAGCCATCTCGAACTTACGGAATTAGGCTATTACATTTGACGCCATCTATGAGAATTAAAAACCTTTCAACAATATCCTGAGGCATACATTCACTCTACTATCAATCTTCAATCACAGTCACTTCCAAACAACCAATAACCAGAATCCAACTTGATCTTTTAGTTAAGCCAGAATAACTTATAGAACTACAGGAAAATCTCTATGCCGAAATAAAGAAATGCAATGAGCTCGAATGTCAGTTTGCTCTTGACCGAGAGCTCTGCGTGAAGGAGCTCAAAGCAGAGAGATAAGCTTGTTTGACAGTGTTCAAATGATATGAAGACCAGATGACAACCATGCAGACAGCATTACAAACTCTACAGGATACTTAGCAGTACCTTAAACCAGAGATCGCGATCAAGTGCCAGAGACCTCCCAAGTTTCTGTGCAGGACAGATTGGGACCTCAAAGAGCCACCAGCAAAGCTATTTCCTGAAATATTAAGCACGAACATGAAACTTCTATTCATTTGGGTGGTAAAGTTCAATCTGAATTCAAAAGAGGTCAACAATTTTCTAAATGTTAGGAGAAAGAACAGTAACCTTAACCAAGAATTCTAGCACATGATCTTTTGAGTGAAGGTACCGGTATTCATAATCCTTAACCACCTCGCCAGGCCACTCAAGAAACATATCAATACGTCACACAAGAACATATAGATCAGCGCATCAAGGAGTTAATTAAAATACAAGTTTTAGGCACTAAAGACAACCTTACCAAGATATAGGGAAGTCTGATTGCCAAAGAACTATTCGATATAGAAGTTCCGAAAGGTTTCCTTACTCCAAAAATTCATAAATACAAGGGCACTGATCAAAAGGGGTACATTCAACAATACCGTAATTTATTGTGATTATACTCCAATCTTAACCACATCCTCTGTCATTTGTTCTCAACAAGTCTACAGGAAGAACCACTCCAGTAGTTCCACTCTTTACCTGAAGATAACATACTCACATTTGATTAGCTGCAGAAATAGTTCATCAAGACGTATGCTCACAACAGAGATAAATATGAGAATTTATATTCTCTTATTAGCCTTAAGCAGTCATAAGGAGAGAAGCTCTAGGCTTTTGCAAATAATTTTTTGGAGCTTGCGCGAAAAGTGGATAATCTCGATCAAAAAATAGTTGTTACTGCTTTTACCAAAGCGCTCCAGCTCGATTGCAAGGCCAAAGAGCACCTCTTTCTCAATAAACCTGCGACCTTGGAGGATATGATCACCAAGGTCAATAAATATCTCAACATGGAAAGGATGATGTCCAAAAGGCATAAATCTACTAAATCTGCCTTTACTACTAAAGATCCAACTACAGAACGAAGTAATAATCCGAAGGAGGATCAGGGTGATCAAAAGCGCTCCAAGGGCAACATTGGCAATCCTTAGAAAGGTGGTACATTACCTAAACTGGTCTTCCCAAAGAACAATGTTAGAATCTCTAGAATTTTTCCAATTCTATCCAAGGATAAGCTATACCATCCATCTCAACCATTGGAACCAATCGAAAGCCGCCCATGCTGCATGCATCACAAGTTAAATCGTCATACTGCTGATAACTTTTATGCTTTACAGAAGTTACTAGAATTCATTTTTACAGAAGGACAGATGTACAAATACATTATCGGCCGAGAGTCTTACAAAGATGGCAGTTATAAGAAGCAGATCGCTGTAGTCCAGGTTGAAGATCAAGCTGAAGAAAAACATCTCTACCACATATACCATAGCAACATGATTGAAATTCATCATATCAAAAACTTTAGCAAATTCAAGTGTAGGGTACTATCAGAATGTTGTAATCATACACCTCAAGATAAAGAAGCCAAGCTTCTGCCTGAGTCGAGCAATTGCTGGCTTGGGATCTCATTCGAAGATTACAACATTAGTCATATAAAATTTCCATAGTATGATGTATTAGTCATGCATACAATGATGATCGATACTAGAAACGGTAATGAGATTCTCTTTGAGTGCACAATCGACCAGATGGGATTGGCCGATCAAGTTATTTTGAGCGACACCGATATCAATGGATTTAATGGTTCCAAATAAGAGAAAGTAAGCAAGATCATCTTACCTATTACCGCTGGACCAGCCACAATCGATGTTGTCTTCTACGTCATCAATACCAAATCCCGTTATCTTAGGATTATAGGCCGCTACTAAATTTAAAACATGGAAGCAATCGCTTCCACCTATCATCAAACACTCCACTTCAAACACAATGATGGTATTTATGAAATCAAAGGCAGTTAAAAGATTTCATGAGCTTGCGAGAATACTGTTTCTGCCATTCTAGATACCTCAGACAGATGCCCTATATATCAATTATAGAAAGCTGATCACCTTGATGATCAGCCTTCCACAGAAGAGCCTATAAAATATATCAGTAATGATAGACCTAGAAGAGGTACTTTAATCAGTACCAAGCTGGCCTAACACGATAAGGATGGTCTCATTCAGTACTTACGACTGAATAAAGACGTCTTTACGTAAACTTTTAAAGAAATGCATGGGGTCGATCCAACCATGGCATGTCACAAATTGGCCATCAGCATCAACAGTACGGTGGTCAAACAAAAATAGCAATGCCTCTCACCTCGTCTTTGAGATGAAGTTAACATTGAGATTGAGAAATTAATCAAAGTGGGATTCATTCGAGAAGCTAAGTATCCAGATTAGATATCCAAGATCGCCATTGTTCCAAAGAAAAATGTAAAGGTCTGAGTTTGCGTAGATTTTACCGATCTAAACAGGCACACTCCAAAAGACAGTTTCCCTCTTCCCATCATCTATTAAATTCTTGATTCCATGGCAAGTCATGAACTCCTATCAATGATGGATGCTACTTCTGGATACAATCAGATTCCTCTCTTGGATGAAGATCAAGAAAAGACCAATTTCAAAACTGAAAGAGGACTTTACTGCTACGAAGTCATGTCCTTCAAACTTCAAAATGGAGGCGCGACATAGAAACGGTTGATAACTACTATGTTCAAAGCTCATCTTTGGAAAATTACAAAAATCTACATTGATGATCTCTTGTGCAAGGGCATATAGTCAAGCAACCACATCACAGATCTCAACACAATATTCAGCATTCTTCGATCTTGCAGGATACGAATCAATCCTGATAAGTTTTAATTCAAAGTACATTCAGGTCAATTCCTTGCCCATCTCATCAACAAGTAGGTGATTGAGGCCGATCCAGATCAAATTTGAGCTCTTTTTAATATGCCATCTCCAAAGACGACGAAAGGCGTACAAAAGCTTACCGGCAAGATTACCGCTATCAACCGATTCATTTCTAAATCTTCAAATCACTGTTATTGGTTATTCCTACTACTCCATGGTTATACCAAACAAGGAAAAGTTTAGCCCAATACAAAGATCCAATGGACATCAGAATATAAAGTAGCTTTTTAGGAACTCAAAACCTATTTGAGGAAGTCTCCCATCATAAGTACCACAGTAGATAATGTGGAACTGATCATCTACCTGGCAGTTACAGATACTTCTATAAGCTCGGTTCTAATTAGACTTGAAGGAAAGATTGAGAAACCAATCAACTTTATCAGCAAAACCCTTACTCTAGCGGAATCTAGGTATTCTAATCTTGAGACACTCCTTCTAACTCTTGTTTACACTTCATAGAAACATAAGCACTACTTCCAGGCTCATTCAGTCAAAGTCATGAAGAGCTACCCACTCTAGGAAGTTTTTTCCAAGATAGAGAAATCCAGGAGAGGGCAACACTAGTTAGTCAGTTTGGGAGAACATGATATCAATTTTGAACAATGACATTCAGAAAAGGGTCAGGCCTTTCTAGATTTTCTCGTGAATTTTAGAGTGAAAGATCCCAAGTTGGAGGAACATGATCCTGACCTTTTAGAAGAAATTATAACAGATGCACCCACCAAAGCATTTGACTAGCGATTTGAATGGATTACGAAAGGGTGGAGACTTCTTACAGATGGTTAGTAGGACCTGCAGGGTCAGGAATTGGAATGGTATTGACTACCTCTTCTAACGACAGAATCGAGAAATCAATCCACTTAGATTTTAAAGCCTCTAATAATGTCACTGAATGCAAAGCTCTCATTCATGAACTCGACCTCACACTTGTGCTTGGCGTCCCAGGGCACTCAGTCTACGTAGATTCGTACAGAATAATATAGGGAACATCCTCAGTCTGGATATGGCCTGGGGTACTCCAAGAGTTGGTAGGGGTCCCAGACAGGCGCGGGCAGATACGCGTGATGGGTCGGGTGCTTGGGAAGGGTGAGCAGCGTCCAGAGGCTGTAGTCTCTGCAGTTCTCGAACGCTGTTATGTAACTCGTCGATTACCCAGTTTTATCTATTCCCATCGTCCAGGCCACGGTTCCGTTCGGTTTCCATCTCCAGGCTGTGGTTTTCATGCCCCTGGTAAAGTTGTGCACGGTGGTGCTCCTTAGCTTGAGCGAATTGTTGAGGTAGTAGGCTATTTGAGCGGCCACTCCGTCAACGGAGATGCCAGCATGGGTTGAGCCAGAGCAGAGGGTGAGTGCCATTTGAGGAGAGTCTGTGGATGTTAAAAACAAAGGGGAGGGAAAGAGGAAAAGAGATTGGTAGTGTGGGAAGCACAGACAGCGCCAAATGTTGGGGCATAACTTCTTTCGGAGGGGAAGTCGGCTCTTAGACCATGGGGTTAATCCACAATCAAAGGATTACAAGTAAATAATCTAGATAATGAACAGTCTATAGACAATATACATGCGTAAAGGCCCAAATGTGACGCTCTACGACCTCTGATGAGAATTTTTAAGTGTGTATTTATTACTGATGAGTAATCGAAGGTTTAAGTACTGGGTTTTTACAGGGTGGTCGAAGGTAAATTACAAAGGGGCTAGGGGGAATTTTCGTAACCTCTCCTTGGTTCCCCATCTCTCCTATTTATAGAATATATGAAGGGTTGAGTCACCAAGGTTAGGTCAGATTACAAAGGTACTACCCAAATATTCCACCGTAGGTATGGGCGCCTGAAATGTCAGAACTGTCACTGTAACAGTTGTTGGGTCTGCCACTGTACTTTGGTACTATGGTAGTAGATAGGCCCGCCACTGTAGTTGCAAAGACCAACAACTGTGTTGTCTTGTCCAGTGAGCTGGCTGTATGTCCCGTCATACTTCGACCATATGTGGATATGGTCGAAGTATTTTTACTGAGATATGGAGTCTATTCTCGAGGCTTGTCGGCAGTCAAAGCTTCGTCTTCAGGTGATCTTTGGGAGGCTTGTTTGTGGATCTGTCTGGAATTCAAGATGTTCGAGTAGGTTTTGAAGTAGCCTTCGAGTATCTGTTTCGGGTAGAAGGCTGCGAGTAGGCTACTATACCCTATACGTGTTATTACAAGTAACCCCCTTCGTGAAGTACTCAACAAGAAAGAATAATCGAAACGGGTACAATAGTGGTCTATTTATCTTGGCGAACACGACATCATATATGAGAAACAAATATCCCATAAAGGCCAAGCAGTTACAGATTTCCTCGCCGATTTCCCGGTCGAAGACATCAATTGGGAAGAACATGAAGATGGTCTACCCTAATACCAACCCAAACAGAATGACCCTTGAAAACCTAACACAGGTTGGGGCCTCTTTACAGATGGATCCACTGGACCTAACAGTTTGGGGATCGGTGTTGTCCTGGTTACCCCCACCAATGATTGAATTGAAAAAGCTGTCAAGTTAAACTTTGAATGCTACAATAACGAGGCTGAGAAGCCTTTATCCATGGCCTCGGCCTTGCACTTGAACTTGGTGTTACCAAACTTATAGTATTTGCAGATTCTTAGCTTATTCAAAGGCAATACACTGGTAAAAATTAGGCCAACGGTCGCATGGCTGAGTATGCTGCACTTGCCCGCCAGCGCATGGATCGTTTCCCTAAATATTCTTCCATCATACATTACCCTCAAGGCAAAAATAGGCATGCCGATGCCCTTGCCTAAATAGCAGCCATATTAGGCCAATCCCAATCTTGAACACTCCATATCAAAGTACTTGAACGCCCAAGTATCGACAAGATAGATGTCAATGCCATCAATACTGGGGGCGAGAGTCTCGATCCCGACCACTAACAAACACCATTTCATACCTACTTTATCAGTTCTGCCTCCCTGATAACCCCAAAGCCAAACGTTCGGTACTAGAAAATTACCCCAGATATACCATCCTCAAAGGAGAGTTACATAGCAAATCCCCCTCCACCTCTGGTGCATCTCTCCAAATGAAGCTACTACCATTTTTGTCGAACTCCACGAAGGTACCTGCGGTGCCCACACCGTTGGCCAATCTATGGCCCTTCGAGCCGTATCCTAAGGTTTATTTTGGCTCGATATGAAGAAGCAAGGTGAAGAATACACCAGGCACTGTGACAAATGCCAACGTCACCCTAACAACATCCATAGCCCTTCATAGGACCTCTATTACAGTCAAGTCTTTTGGCCATTCAAGCGGTGGGCCATCGATCTCGTGGGTCCTTTTCCCAAAGCATCGGGTAGCTGAGAAAATATTCTTATGGCAACAGGTTACTATACTAAATGGGTCGAAGCCGTGCCTTTATGTCAAACCAGAGAAGAAGAAGTCATCAAGTTTTTATGGGAAAATATCATTACACGCTTCAGCTACCCTAACATGATTTGATGTGACAATGGTCTACAGATCGTTGAGAACAAAATCCATAATTTTCTCAAAAAGTACAACACCATCCTCTCCCCTCAGCACCTTACTACCCCCAGGGGAATGGTTAGATCAAAACAATTAATAAAACTATAGTCGACGGTCTTAAGAAGTGGGTCGATGAGAAGAAAGGATGATGGGTTCAGGAACTACAATATATATATTGGGCTTATCGAACAATACCATGAAAGGCGACGGGCTTCACACCTTTCCTTCTAGCCTATGGTACCGAAGCAGTTCTACCTCTTCAATTTAAAGTGCCAACACGCGACCCCAACCTCCCAGACGAAGATAGTGAGTTTGAACTCGGATGCAATATGTTATGGATCGACGAAACTAGAAACTGAGCCATTACAAACCTCAGCCGCTACCATCTCTCTCTCCAGAAGTCATACAATAAATGAGTTCGACCACGCAGTTTCAATATTAGAGATTTGGTACTTCGGCGAGTTATACCCACATCGAAGCCTCGCAATGTCGGCAAGCTAGCCAAATCCTGGGAAGGACCTTATCTCGTGTATGGCAAAACTGACAAAGGTTCTCATAATCTAATGACAGAAACGAAAGTGCCTCTACCCAATCCTTAGAAAACCATGCAGTTAGTCTAATACAATAGGCCACGGCCCCCACCTTGTTCAACTGAAGTAAATACAGTATAATTAATGAAAATATTTTTTATCCTCTGAGCTTCATGTCTTATCTTCCAGTGAATATCATGGTCAAATCTAAGTATTATGTCTACCATTCGAATCGACTGATACTTGGGGAAGACGTCAAAGTTTTTCAAGTCTCCATTCGAGCAAACTCAAGGGGCATGAATTCGGCAAACTGGACCCTCTGGAATGCATTGGGGGCGACCACATTTTGCTTCGTTCAGGCCTAGGCCTTCGAAGTCAAGTGAATTTCTTGGCCTAACCTAAGTATCATGTTAATCCTTTGGCCACACTGATACTTGGGGGTGACCTCAAAGTTTTTCAAGTCTCCATTCGAGCAAACTAGAGGGGCATGAATGGTCGATAGACTGAACCCTCGAGAATATATTTGAGGCGGACACATTATGCTTTGCTCAGGCCAAGGCCTTTGAAGTCTAGTGAATTTTTTGGCCTAACCTAAGTAACATGTCAACCCTTCGACCAAACTGATACTTGGGGGTGACCTCATAGTTTTTCAAGTCTTTATTCGAGCAAACTCGAGGGGCATAAATTGTCGACAGACCGGACCCTCGGGAATGTATTGGGGGCAAGCACATAATGCTTCACTTAGGCTAAATCCCGAGGACAGACCCGGAGGTGACTTTCGAAGTTTAGTAAATTTCTTGGTATAACCTAAGTGTCATGTTCATCCCTCGACTTGACAGATACTCAGGGACGACCTCGAAGCTCTTCAAGGTTCTAGTTCAAACCCTGCTGCAGACATTCTATACTTCTCAACGTACACAGTTACAAACATACAGGAATATCAACAATTCATCATACCGGAATATCAACAATTTATCTCTAGTACAATATATATCAGCAACTCAAGTTCAATACACTACAGCAATTCAAATCAATCACAAACAGACATCTCAAGCTCAAATAAGTTACAAAGTATTTGAATGCCAACCATCACTCCAAATATTCCAACGCAGCAACAAGATAAGAGAAAAGAGTTACCTACAAAAAGAAGACAACTATAATACCTCATACAGGAGTAGCCACATCACTTCCCCCACAGGCTCTTCTAAAGTAATACTACCACCACCTTCGATAGTAAGAATTGGCCCAAAAATGTTAGCCACCCCATCAACTACTCTACCAACAGTAACATCTTCGGACACAGGAGCTTCCACGCCCTCACCCACAACTCCAACAGAAGAATCCACTTCTATCCCTTCTGATCACACACCACCAGAAGGCCCTTCAGGCACAGGAAAGAATTTGAGGGTTAGGAGATCATACCCCAATCTCTCGATAAAGATCTTCAAGTTTGTGGATGTCTCACACTCCTCATCAAATTTCCCCTGGATGGTTTCCCTCTATTTTTAAATTTCCTTCCCCTTCTTAGCAAGCTTCGACTCCAGTATCTTTTGCATCTGAGTATTGTTGTCACATTCAGCTTCAAGTTCTCTTGTACATTTAGCTCTGATATTTAACCTCTATCGTTTTAGCACATTAACCTCAGACTCCAGCGACATCTAGGTCCCCTGAGCGAGCTCCAAACTATCCAGTGCCTGTTTTAGTTTCCTTGTCGTTACCTTCTAGGCTTTGGCATAAGCTTGGGCCTAAACATGCACCTGCTAGAATAACCGAACCATCAGTACTTTTCAAAGTATATCAAATATTACAAAAATACAGAGTCCCAGAAAATAGCTACTTGTTGGAGCGCCTTACTCATCTGCTTCGCAGCTTCGTCTGGGTCATTTTCATAAAGAGTAGCCATCAACCTGAATGTGGCTCGAGCATGTTCCTCTAGTTTGGCTTCGCGGTGTGCTTCATCGGCATTATTAACATCATCAGTGCCCAGCTCCCGAGGCCTCTTACGTGAGGTAGTCATCGGCTGTGGGACGTTCAAAGGTTAAGGAACGACCTTGCCCTTACCCTTCTCAGTACGCCTCGGTACCTCGGGCACTACTTCGGCCACACTCAGTGATACAGTACCTGACCCTCCTTGCCCACCCCTAGGAACATAGTTCACTTTCTGAATCAATCTTACTTCTTCCATTTCATCGACCCCTCTCAAAGTACCTTCTCCTCCCCTCTTCTTTGTTGGCCTAGAAATGGCAGGAACATTTCGAAGTTATGAATCTATCCTCATCCGCCTCTTCCTTTTGATACCTAGCTTCCTGCCCAGTTTACCCGCTCCTCAACCAAGTCGATCAGCTCGTCAATATACCTCCCCGGATTCGTCAAACTTCGGTTACCTGGTTCTGCAAAACAACAAAAACATGTTTATCAATCTCTTCGATCAATATTTTAAAAAGCAACCTTCGACCGCCAACTTACTTGGATTATAGACCCTATGCTGCAGCTTATAAACGTCCTCCCCTTCGATATTCTCATAATTAGCTCATACCAAAGCCAAGTCTTTATCTCACCCTCGGCCCATCGAGCACAAATTAAATAGCCATAGTTTATCTGCATGACATTGGATGTGGTACGTATCCACCTTCTTATTGGTTTTCCTCGAGTTAAATGATATAATATCGAACCACTCAATCAAACCCCCCTTCTCACGTCACAATTCTATGTATATACCCTTGACCACCTTCATCATTTCGTAGAAGTTACCATTCATTTGGCACGGGGCAACTTCCGAGAAGTTCAATACCTCCTTCACCAGCCTTCGAAGGGGTAGTTGCATCACTAGCCAAATCTGGCCTCTAAATACCATGAAACCCTCTTGAGGGATAGCCTTGAGCATATACTTTGACCCTACTACAATTAATACCACCCCTACCTTCGATAATTCCTATTTGGCCATAAATCGATCAAGTCTTGCCTTCTCTTGAGCCAAAACTGACCACGTAGCTCCCATCAAACCAGTTGAACTCTTACTATTGTCACTCTTCTCCCCTTCTTCTCTTTCATCCCACGAAGGCTCGACACTACCTTTGTGTCCCCTTCCTTCTTCTCCCTCTATATCCTCTCCATCACTCTCCCCGGTCACTCGAGCCTTACACCGTCTCTTGCTCAAATCCCCACCTTCTGGTCCTACCATAGCCAGAGGGACATCTATTACAATGTCTAATACCTCTATGCTGCTACTCTAACCCCTTGAGCCATGACCAGACACACGCATCTCATTTACCTCGATCTCCTCATCTATCAACCTCAGCCTCGAAGATTTACGGGTACGCATTATACCCTACAAAAGAAGAGGTACGAAATTAGATTGATACATTAGACTATTACGCTTCGATATCATATTTTTTCCTATCCCTCATCCAACCCATAGTCGAATGTTTGACTACAACCCTAGCCACCACATCAATATCCCTAACTGTCCCACTGGGTCATACCTCCAGCCACTTGGGTTACCCTCTCTCTTAGCCAAGCCTTCGCCAACATAAGCCCTAACAACACCTACCCCTCAATACATTCACAGCAGACAAAACTACAGTGGAGAACTACAAATAAAATATCTACAAAGAAAGTCAGAAGAGTACCTGCACGTCTGATTCAGACCGCAACAACGATGATCCCTTCTCTACATTCACCAAGCACCACTTTAACAATGTTGTATGTATGCTCTCTTTCTCTCTATGATTGCTTAATTCCTTAAGTATTTGGGGAACCGTTCCTCACTCACCCCTTTAATTACCTCAGAGAAAGCCGCATCGGTTTCCCTATTGATATCATTACCACTCCTCCACTCCCCCTCATTTTTCGGCTGAGCTGTGTATTTACCATTTTACCCTTCAACTGCCCTCACATGCATATCACACGCCCCCCTTTAAATACTTTTATAAGCCTTTCAAACCTTCGAGCACAACGCTCGAAACTAAAAAATCAAAACCCACCTATCACTTCCACCATTTTTCCCATAACCTGAGGAAACATTATAATGACCTGTAGGGCACTCTACCCTAGGAATAGTACCGCTTCTGACATGTCAACTGTTTCGACTGTCAGGTGTTGCAATCGAAGCCCATTTACCTTTGAGAAAAGGAAATTACCAAACCTCTCCCGATCTTGTCTACGAACCATCGTCTATACTCTACGTCGAACATTCGTCCATACATACAAGATATTCGATACATCGGCCTAATTTTTTTGATTATTCGACTTTACCTCAGTTGCTTACAGTTTTCTACTGGTCATTCTGAAAAGTTTGATATTTGAGAAAGGGTTATCGTGCTTAATTTATCGTCATCTACTTAGTTTCTTACACTTACACACAAACAGTTCAATATCACACTTCGACAATAGTTTCAAGGCATTCCAATTTCATTCGAGCAACTATCCTTATACCAATTTTAAAAAAAAAAAAAACAACAACAAAACAAACAACATCAACAGAAAGCTAAAAAGCTTCTTGACCACCACCATCCCACGCCTGTACTTTTACCACAACCAAGAAGCCCCTATTTGCAGACAGGGCAATTCTTGTAGAGCCCAGCCTCCTCGTCATCTACTCGGTCTTCTTCATTTATCATATCTTCGACCATACACTGTAAGAAGTAGAACCGGTTACTGGCAAGTAGGTTCATCCATTGCAGCACCCTCCACCAGTGAGCATACGGTATCCCAGAGATTGGTTATTCTGGCTCTAGTTTGACTGAGTCAGGCATAACCCAGTCCAACTCATGGTCCCCTAAGAATTTCTTGATCAGCTCATTCATATTCTTCTATATTCAACGCTCTCTGGCTTCTATTCTCTTTTGATATCTCATATTTGATGTAGTGCTCATGAGTTTGATTACTTGGACAGGAAGATGAGGTACTCTGAAACTCCCTTCCCACCTCTTATTTATGCTTGAATGCCGATGTATTTAATCAACACCTACATTAATCACAGTCTTTAATTACCCTCCTCGGAAATACAACAATCACTCAGTCAAACTTTCCAACTTCCTGATCTTAACTGTTTTCTCAGTATGAGCCCTCTACGCCAATTTCAGAGGCCCCTGCTGAGGGGGGGGAATATAGTAGCCTACTCGCAGCCTTCTAACTATAATCAAAACTCGAAGACTACATTGAAGCCTACCTAGAGATCAAAATCCCAGTAAGACGATAATTGTGTCTACGAAGCCCTCCGAGACTAATCGAACACTCAAAGAAACCATCGAAGCTAACCACTATAGGCGAAGATAAATAAGGAGCGCATGAACACCACATCAATACCAAAAATACTTTGACCATGGTCGTACATGGACAAAGGCAGACACGTCAGGCAACCCGATCACTAGACAGAACAGAGAAACAAACCGCTCGACAACTACAGTATCAGGTCCAACTGCCATAGTGCCATATCAATCGACCACAGTATTAGAACCAATAGCTATAGTGTCAGAATCGTTACTATAGTATCAGAATCGACTCCGGGTACAAGTCAGTTGTCCCCGGAGGATATTCATGCAACTTAACCCCCATAATGACTCAGATCTTTTCTATATCCTATAAATAGGAGAGAAAAAATACTATAAAGGGGTTAGAAAAATTTCTTCCAATAGACCTAACAAGTTTACCTTCGAATACCCTGTATCAACCCAGTTCTCAATACTTCGACTACTCTATATATATAACATTACTCTTAAAAATCCTCATCAGAGGTCATGGAGCAACCCATTTTAGGCCCTCACGCAAGTGTATAATCTTTATAGTGTCTTGTTATTATTGATTGTATGCTTGAAACCCCCTGGTCAAAGATAAAACCTAGAGTATAAGAGTCATCTTCCCCTCTTCCGATGCTAGGCCTCTACACCCATGTCGCAGGTCGATCACTCGTTAATTGGGCCATTACACAAGGAGTATTCTGATCAGACATGCGCAAGCAAGCAGAAGAGTGCTCACACAAATGCGATACATGATAACAATATGGAAACTTGATTTGCACCCCTACACTCGAACTACATGCAAGCAAGGTGTTCTGGCCATTCAAGCGGTGGGTGCTCGATCTCATCGGGGAATTTCTTAATACTCTAGGTAGCTGATGATACCTACTCATAGCTACAGATTATTTTATAAAATGGGTAGAAGCAATTCCACTTTGTTGAAGGGAAGAAGTGGTCATCTCTTTTATCTAGGAACACATCATCACTTGGTTTGGATACCCCTACCTGATTTGAATCGATAATGGGCCACAATTCATAGGGGAAAAATTTGTAGCTTTGCTCAACAAACACAATATCATCCACTCACCATCCAATCCCCACTACCCTCAAGGCAATGGCCAAGCCAAAATTACCAACAAAACCATCGTGGATGGACTCAAGAAAAGGCTTCACTCACAAAAAAAAAGGAAACTGTATACGAGAGCTCCCTCAAGTTTTATGGGCATACCATACCACTCCATGTCAATCTACCGGCTGTACCCCAATCCTCCTTTCCTATGGCAGGCGCAGAAGCCATCATTCCTAAAGAATACCACCATCCAGCCAAAGATCACGAGCTTACCAACAAAGAAAATGAGTTTGAATTGGCTTGTAACATGAATTTGATTGATAAAACTAGGGAACTTGCTATTGCTAATTTGGTCAGTTGGTACAACAGAAGAGTCTGAAGCTGTACTTTCTAAATCGATGATCTCAACCTCAAGGAAATCCCTCAATATAGAAAAGAGGCACATGCCCAGAAACTGGTAGAAAATTGGGAGGGTCCATTCCGAATCATTGGTCAAACTGGTCTGGGATCATATTATCTCATGACGAAGCAAGGAGTTTGAATCCCAAATCCATGGAAGACTAGGCGACTGAAACGGTACTATCCTTAAGTCCCTTATTTCTCCACTTCAAAATTCTCATTCTTTCCATTCCAAAAGTAAGATTCCATCTCTATCCAATGTACATTCTATTCAGTTCAATGAAAACTTCTAAGTTTTTTCCCATATTACTATCTACTTACGTAGACAATATATAGATTAAAGTAAAGGTAATACTACCTTTCAATCGACCTCTATTCCGATTAAAGAAAAGGTAAAACTAGCTTTCAAACTGTACTTTATACAAACTTTATGAATAAAACAAAGGTAATACTAGTTTTCAATCAAAGAACTCTGCCATACATAAGACAAAGCGAAGGTAAAACTAGCTTTCATCTCTCAATATGGCTGCGATAATTATACCGATTAAAGCAAAGGTAAAACTAGTTTTTCATTGAACTCTATACATACTCTGCGATTAAAATGATGGTAATACAAGTTTTCAATTAAAGAAATCTACCGGACATAAGATAAAGCAAAGGTAAAACTAGCTTTCATCTCTCAATATGGCTGCAACAATTATACAGGTGACATAAATAGCCACTACAAAATATTCTTTTACAAAATATACTTTAACAGGTGACATATGCAACCACTACAAATTATTTTTCTCTACTGATGGGAGGTCAACTACGCTTTCTCCAACAATAGGAGGACAATCAACCATAAAATCTTGAGCTCGAGCACCTCCCGTAATCCTACCTTACTCTACCAACTCAGCAGGTCGAGAACCTAACCTCATTTCTAGGACGTTTATACAGTTTCCTCGATCTACATCAGCTCTGCAAATACATCTTCCATCTAACAGATAGTCATACAAGGATCCTTCACTAACTCGAACCTTCTCACTTCCTCCACAAAATAGGTGATAATAACCGCTAGCATCTGTGAGAGCAACACCTCAAGCATAACTAGCGTGGAAAAAATTTCTCTAACTTTTTTAAGACGCATTTGTAACTTCTGGTACCGCACTTCATGCCATTTCATGCGACTATCTGCGCGGAACATAAGATTGATATGCTCCCTCGCCTTCTCATCTACTTTATCTGATTCAACCTGGTCTATAATCCTCAATTCTGCCACCATAACACAAAGTTCCTCAAGCTCCTTGTCTATACCTTCCCTCGGAATGAGATTTTTTTAACAATTTATCTTTTTTCCTTATCAAGATATCCTTACCTCTAATCACCCGCTCTAACTCCGATTCCCTGACATGAGCATCATCCAACTTACCTTGGCACTCCCTTAACCGCTCATTGTCAACAAATTATCAGCCATTATCACATTGAATCATATGAGGGCAGCCAAAGCGTATAATAATGTTCTCCCATAGAAATTTGATGACTTCTCTTTTCTGGTTCGACATAAAGGCACGGCTTCGACCCATTTAGAAAAGTAATCTGCTGCCACAAGAACATTTTTGCGGCTACCCGATGCTTTAGATAAAGGACCCATAAGATCGATGGCCCAGTACTTGAATGACCAAGAGACTTGACTAACATGGAGGTCTTGTGAAGGGCTATGGACGTCGTGGACATGACGTTGGCATTTTTCACAGTATTTAGCGTACTCCTCGGCTTGCTTCTTCATATTGGGCCAGAATAGACCTTGGGAGACGGCTTAAAGGGTCATAGGCCGACTAGTAGCATGAGCACCGCAGGTACCTTCATGGAGTTCGACAAGAATTTTAGAGGCCTTGTTCTGAGATATGCATTGGAGGAGGATACTATTTAGGGATTTGCAATGTAATTTGCCTTTAAGAATGGTATATCATGGCAGTTCTCTAATAACGACCGTTTGGCTTTGGGATCCTCTTGTAGGGTAAAACTGCTGAAGTAGGCAAGAAATGGTATTCTTCAGTCGTCTGGATCGAGATTCTTGTCTTTAATATTAATGGTATTGACTTCCATCTGATCGATACTTTTGCGTTTGAGTACTTCGATATGGAGTGTTCGAGATTCGGACTAGCCTAACATAGCTGTTATATAGGTAAGGGCATCTGCGTGTCTCTTTTCACCTCAGGGGTAGTGATTAATGGAAGATTTATCAAGAAAACGGTTAATGCGCTGGCGGACGAGAGCAGCATACTCAGCCATGCAACCGTTGGCTTGATTTTCATCGGTGCATTGTCTCTGAACAAGTTGGGAATCTATAAAAAAATGTCATTTAAGGAACACCAAGATTGAGTGCGAGGTCGAGGCCATGGATCAAGGCTTCGTACTTAGCCTCGTTGTTATAGCATTCAAAGTTTAACTTGAGTACCTTTTTAATTCAATCATTAGTAGGTGTAACCATGATGATATCGACCCCCGAACCATTAGATCCAGTGGATTTATCTGTGAAAAGACTTCAGCCTGTACTGTGGTTCTCAGGGTCAGTTTGTTCAGGCTGGTCTTCTGGTAGGTCGCCCTTGCGTTCCTCCCAGTTGACATCTTCGACCAGGAAATCAGTAAGGAAATCAGTGATTGCTTGGCCCTTTTGGTATACCTTCTTCTCAAATGTAATATTATGTTCAGCAAGATAAATGGACCACTGTTGTACCCATCAAGATTTATCTTTCTTGCTGAGTACTTCACGAAGGGGATAACTTGTGATAACACGGATAGGGTGAGCTTGAAAATATGGTTTGAGTTTTCGAGAAGTGCAGACAACGGTGAAGAGATAACGCTCAAGTTTTGTGTATCAATTTTCTGCAGGTGTCAAGGTTTTGCTGATAAAGTATACAGGTTTCACGATGTTGGATTCAAGTCGAATGAGGACAGAACAGATAGAAGTGTCAGTGGCCGCGAGGTATAAAGAAAGCTTTTGGCCTTCGATAGGAGTACTGATGATGGGTGGTCGACTGAGGTATGTTTTAAGTTCGAGAAAAGCTTGTTCACAACCGGGTGTCCAATTGATCTCAGGGTTAATTTTCTTTTTGGCCTTGTAGATGCCTTGATCGCGTAAAAGAGAGAAGAGGCAAGCACAGCGGTATGAGGATTTCGAAATAAAGTAGTTAAGGGCTGTTATCTTACCAGTCAACTTTTGGGCATTTATTTTAGATCGGGGGGAAGGCATGTTGATGAGGGCTCGGATATGAGTAGGGTCGATCCCGATACCGTGGTTGCTGGTGAGGTAGCCTTAGAATTTTCTAGACAAAGCACCAAACTTGCATTTGTCTGGGTTAAGCTTCAAGTTATATGTTTAAAGTATCAGGAAGACTTCGGTTAAGTTTTGGATGTGGGTATGATTTTGAAGATTCTTTCATAACATTTCGCCGATGTAAACTTTGACTGACTTTCCAAGCAAGGGTTTAATCATGGCTGTATCAAGGTGCTGGTAAGTGGCACCCGTATTTTTAAGGCCGAAGGGTATGACGTTAAAACAATAAAGGCCTTGTTTAGTGATAAAAGAAGTTTTAAGTTTATCCTTGGGAGGAGGGGTACCTGATTGTAACCTGAAGCTGCGTCCGTCATTGGTAATTACTCATGTCTAGCAGTGGCATCCAGGAGGACTGAAATAATCGAGAGGGGAAAGCTGTCCTTTGGTGTGTGTTTGATAAGGTATGTGAAGTCGACACAAATTCTGATCTTCCCATTCTTTTTAAGAACTGTAATAATGCTGGATATCCAGTCAACATACTTTACGTTTCTAATGAAACTTGCTGCTATGAGCTTGTCGACATTGAGGTTTACAGCTTCTCAAAGTCGTAGGGCCAATATACGCTTCTTCTGCTTTATTATTGTAGCGTGAGGGATGAGGTCGAGGCAATAACATACTAAACTGGGGTCAACATTGGGCATCTCCTGAAACGTCTATGCGAAGATGTCCTTGTTGGCTCGAAGGAAGTTGGTGAGTTCGAGGTGCTCAGCGTCATATAGAAAGGTACCAATGAACATACCTTGACCAGGATCGTCGAGTTCAATATAGACAGTGGGTTCGATGGGCGAGATGGCAAGTGTCAAAGGTATAGAGATAGAGGGAGACAGTGATTACTATGGTAGTTTAACGAGTTTTCAGGGCTGATTGATCTTCGGATGCTCACATGAACGGGCGAGACGTTGGGAGCCTTTTAAGTTCTATGTACCACAGGAGGTAATGAAATGAAGGGTCTGATAGTTGGTCGAAGGTATGGCACGCATGGCTTGGTGCCAGTCGCGCACAAGGATACCAAGATATTTAAATTTCTTGTCGATGACAAGAAAACTGGTTTGAAGTGTAACTTGGCCGGTAGTAACTGGAAGGTTAATTCGACCAACAGTGACTTTGGTAGCTCCGTTAAAAAAATTTATTTTAACATTGGCGGCAGTGATGAGGTCTATTTTGTTCAGGGCCTGAACGGTTTGAAGGTAAAGTACATCAGCTGTACTTCCTGTATCGATAAGCATAGTGTGGAGGACAAGGTGTTCGACCTTAATCATAATGACTAAAGGGTCGGAATGGGGAAAACGAACATACGATGTGTCACAGTCGATAAATGAGATACCCTTGGGTCGAGGATATTGACTTGATTCTGGCAGGAGGGCGGGTAGCTTCTTCTGGTAAGTGAGTTTGTAGCATTCTTCGACACGCTTGCTCTTACTTTTAGAATAACCATTGTCGATATTATTTACCTCGATGAAATGAACATGGAAGATGTGTACCTCTGCTGGGTCAACAATAGGGGCGGGTTGAGCTTTGAGGTACGACCCGTCGAGGTAACTAGGGAGGTCCGTAAAATTCTAGTAGAAGCGTTGCAGGGTGAAGCATTTGCTAGTATGGTGGCAGTTATACTTATGGTTCTGGCAATCAGGTTCGTCTTGTTTGACTTCGAAGGGGAAAGGGGTACGCCATATGTGGTCCGCCTGAATTTATGGTAGAAGGGTACTGATAGGAGCAGTAAACTTGGGTAAGACCGGCTTTGGCCATTTTTTATGGGCATCGGTAATGTTGTCATTGTGGGGGAAATTTGTGGCTCTCAGTCACCTATAAGATAGGAGCGATCATGGGTGTAGGAGAAAATGTTGGCTTTGTCGAAGTTTATTCAGAGTGAGGTTCAAAGCTTGCCCCTGGCGATTTAACTTGAATAGGCGCTCGAGGTTAATGTATCTATTAACTTTGGATAACATCTCCTTGAGGATTCGGGGTTTGTGGAACACTAGGTACTTTTTGACGCAGCTGCTATCTGGTAAAGCATTGGAATAAGCAAGCACCGTATTCGCACAGTCGAGGTTGTCAACTTTGTGCGACTCGTCGAGGAACCTCTATGTGAAGGCTTCGAGGGCTTCACTGGGGGATATGCAAAAGTTAAAGAGGGTATCAACCCGTACCTCTCGATCTTTGTTGAAGGAAAATTGGGTGATGAAAAGACTAGATAATTGCTTGAAGCTTTGGATCGAGCCACTGGTAAGGTTATGATACAATCTGAGAGGACAGTCTATGAGGCTGGTGGGAAAATTTGATACATCAGGTGGTCAGCTATCGAGTAAAAACTTAAAGTATTCTGGAATTTGAGTATATGGGATTGAGGGTTGGTGTTGCGATATTTACTGATTCTAGGAGTGCGAAAATTTGGAGGCACATCGATAGTTAGGAATTTGGAGCAGAGGGGGTTGTTTAAGCGACTCTTCGAGATTGGTGTAGGGATCGCACTGATGCGGATGGCAAGGTGGATTTTGTAGTCGAGGTCCTACTATGTACAATAGGCAGGGTAGAGAGGATCTTTGCTGTCGAAGGGGATGAGGCTGAATGTTTGGCATATGCTCGGTGCTGCGCTCCCCGAGATGTTCTCGAGCAGGGCGGCGTTTGGGGCGTCTGGTAGTACGAAGGGTAGAATTTGATGAATCCTCTGTGGGATGCATGCCCAGGTGGACTGATCTAGTAGGGGGAATAGTGGGGGGAGCACCCTCAGTGCCTTGATGTACCAGGGCACTTCGAGAGGTGGTTAGGGCCCCAATCGGTTGTAGGTAGAGACACGCGATTGGGCAGGTGCTCATTACGATAGAAGGGCGTCCAAAGGCTATGATCGTTGCTACTCGCGAACTGTATTCCGCAGGTCGTCGAGGGAACGATATTGTCTGTCTGTGTTATCCAAACGGCATTGTCGTTTGGCTTCATACTCCTGACTGTGTTCTTCCTGCTCCTGCTGTAATTATGTTCGGTGTCATTCCTCAGCCTGGGCGAATTGCTGGGTAAGCAGGGCGAGCTAGGTGGCCACTCCGTTAGTGGTGTTGCCGGCATGGGTGGAAGTTAAGCGGAGGGTTGGGGCCATTGGTAGTGGTTAGTAGGATTGAGAAATATAAAGTATTAGGCAGGGGAAACTTGTAGGGTGGGAAAGCATGGACGGTGCCAAATGTAGGGGCCTAACTTCACGAGAAAGGATGTTGACTCTTACACTATGAATATTATCTTCAACCAAAGCATTCAAGCATATAATCAGCAATAACATGACTAATCTACTGGCAATATACTTGCGTGACGGCCTAGAATGGGCCACTCCACGACCTCGGATAAGGATTTCAGAGAATACTGATATAAAGATTGAGTAGTCAAAGTTTCGAGTTCAGGGTGATTACAGGGAATTCGAAGGTAAAGATCAAGGTCTGTGGGGAGAGTTTTTCTAACCCCTCCATAATTCCCCCTCCCTCCTATTTATAGAATATAGGAAGGGTTGAGTTACCATAGGAGGTCAAATTACAAGAGTATCCTCCAGGGCAACTGACTTGTTCCCAGAGTTGGTTCTGACGCCGTAACTATTGGGTCCGACACTATAGCCGTTGTCCCTGACGCTGTAGCTTGTTGGTTCTGACACTGTGGTTGATGGATCTGACACTGTAGTTGTCGAGCGGCGTACTCCACTATTTTTTCTGGTGAACTGGCTGTCTAACATGCTTTTCTTTGACCACGAATGATTATGATCGAAGCCTGTTCATAGTCGAGTATTCGTATAGTCTCAGAGGGTTTGATTATGGGTTTATTAGGCTTCGGGTCATCAGGAAGGCTTCGATGTAGCCTTCGAGTGTTCGAGTGTTCAACAAGAGCTAAAAAGCTACTATTAGGCTGATACATTTGCTCCCTCTTGGCAGGGGACTCGAAAATAGGTGTAGAGGCATTTGCTGAGAAAAACTATTGGGTGTTGGAAGTTGAAGGGTTGACTGTTACATGTTAGAGTTTCGAGGGAGGTAATAAAGGTACGTAATTAAGAAGTAGTGGTAATTTTGACGTAATAAATAAGGTTAATGGAGGTATAAATATGGGTAATGAGGGGATAAATCTGCATACTTTCTTTTTCATCTTTTGTAAAATTCATAATGGAGAATACACCTAACACCAGACATTAAAAGAGGATGGCAGAAAGGGACCGTCGGATAGGACGCAAAATGGCCGAACTACAAATAAGGTTTATTGGCGACAAAGGGTTGGACGGGGTCATGCCAGATCTGGTCGAACTAGAACCTGGAGAGCCGATCAACAGTCAATCGTATACATACTTATGGGGGATGCTGTAGTGGAGGTTTCCAACGGCCAAGGAACGTTACCTCTTCCTGCAGAGCTTGGCCGAGCGAATAGTAGAACAGGAGGAACAGGGCTAGGTGGTCGAAGAGGAGCCAGGGTCGTATAAGAGGAATTACCCCGTCTGCAAATAGGGGGGTTTTCGCAATATGGTGGCAAGGTGGTGGTGATAGTTTTTTTTTTTGCATGACTATTTTTGAAGGTTTCTGCATTTTGTTGATGTTTGTATATTTTTCTCTTTTTCCCTTCTCTCTTCTTTTGTTCTTGTATCATCGAAGTAATGGAATAAAAAGGTAATATAATGGAATTATATGTTCTACATTTGATAAGTATGGTAGACGAATAGACTCTAGGCACGGGATCGAACATCCAACTTTGAACGAAGGGTAAATAGTAGAGACAGTCACGGGAACATTACTTTGAACTGTCATGTAGTGATCAAAAGCATTAGTTAATATTCGACCTTAAATGACTAAGTGGGCCCAAATTCTTCGAAGTAGTATGTAGAAAATGTTGTGACAGAGTATAGAAAAGTGTTGATGATTCAAAAATAGTGATCGGTCGAATGTAAGATCTCTAAAATTGGTGTAGAGTGCGCATGCTGATAAAACGGTTGGGTCTGGGAAGTTGAGAAGGTTTGACTATTGAGATTCCAAAGAAAATAATTAAAAATTGTGATAAATGCGGATTGTGATTAAGGAGGCTTTAAATGCACTTGCCTTCAAGTATAAGTAGGGGTTGTCAAGAGAGCTTCAAACATCTACACTATCTTCTCTGAATAAACTGTCTACATCATCTTGTCCAAGTGGTCGAATTATGGATACCACTCCTAATACGAGATACCAGAAGATGATGGAAGCCCGAGAGCGTCGAATAGAGGAGAAGACGCATGAGCTTATTAAAAAATTCTTCGGGGACCATAAGTTAGACTGGGAGATGCCTGACTTGGTAGAACTAGAGCCAGAAGAGCCAATCAATGGGATGCCATATTCTTACTCGTAGAGGGTGTTGCGATGGATGAATCCACTGGTCAGTAACCGATTCTTCTTTTTACAAACTTTGGTTGAAGATCTGATAACTAAAGAAGACCTCGGTGTTGAAGAGGAGGCTGAGTTTTACAAAGATTTCCCTGTCTGCAAATAGGGGCATCTTGGTTGTGGTAAAAGAAGTTTGTAGCATTCAATTTTGTTGTTTGTTGTTGTTATTTTGTTGTTCTTTTTTTTGAATTGGTGTAAGCATCGTTGATCGAATGAAATGGAAAATATTGAAACAATTGTTGAGGTATGATATTTAACTGTTTGTGTATAAGTAGGATAACCACAATACACGATGGTAATTTAGGTACGATAATAGATTGTAGATTGTCGATTATGTAGGAAATCGAATGATCGACAAATTTTAAAATCGAATATCGGGTATGTGTGGACGAATGTATGAGATACTGTATAGGCGATGATTCGCAGATGGGAGGAAGAGCTTTAGACATAGATGGGATTTGATTGCAAAACCTGACACCCAAAAAAGCTGGCATGTCAGAAGCGGTAATGTTCATAGGGCAGAGTGCCATGCAGGCCATCATGATGTTTGCTTGGATTACAGGAAATAGGTTGACATGATGTATTTATTTGACTGGATGGCTTCAGACAGTATACCAGATGGTTCGACTAGGTTAATATAAAATTGGCAAATTTTTGCGTGGGAGGTGCACGTATGAGTTGTTAAGGGTAAAGGCACCCAGTCAAAAAGTAGGGGCAGTAGTAATGATAGCGGTTTTGGAAATCGATGCAGTTTATTAATATTTTGGGAAGGTATTTATAGGGGCAGAAAGAAATTACTATTCCCAATTTACAAGGAAAAGAAAAAACTGAGAGTCGAAATGATAGCATACACCATTGCTGAGGAAGTTCTTGTTAAAGAGGAGAGGAAGGCCCGTTCTTTGTTGCAGTCTGAATCAACCATACACGTATTCGTCTGACCATCTCTGTAAATAGGTAAATATAGTTCGCCTTTGTAGTTTTTTCTGTCGTAAATTTTCTGAGGGGTAGGTATTGTTAAGGTTTTGTTGGCAAAGGCCTAGCCGAGGGAGAGGGTGATCCAAGTGATTTAAGGTTCGGCCCAATAAGAAAGTAAGAATATTGGAGTGGTAACCCAAACTGCAATCGAATGTTTGAGTATGGTCATTTGAGTTGAGGAGGGTAGATCGAAATAAGTTATTGACACGTAATAGTTGAATATATCAATTTAATTGTATGCTTAATTTTTTGTAGGGTAAAATGCGTACCCGTCGATCTTCGAGAGTAAAGTTAATAGATGAGGAGATTGAAAAAGATGAACCGAGTATGTTCGGTCATGCTCCAGCGGGTGAGAGCAGTGACATAGAAGAGTTAGACATTGCAACAGATGCCCCATTAGCCGTGGTGGTTCTTAAAATTTAGGCTACGAGTAAGAGCCGTCGAAAGGCTCGAGTGACCGAGGAGAGAGATGGGGAGTGGAGGGAGGAGAGAGAAGGGGACATGAAGGTAGTATCGAGCCTTCGGGGGATGAAAGAGAAGAGGGGAGCAGAGTGGTAATAGTGAGAGTTCGATTAATTCATGGGAATATACGGGTCTGTCTCGGCTAAAGAGAAGCTGAGACTCGATCGATTTGTTGCTAAGCTGGAGTTATCAAAGGTAGGGGTGATATTAGATGCAGTGGAGTCTGGATATACCTTCAGGTCTACACCCCAAAAGGGCTTCATGGCATTTATAGGCCAGATTCGGCTAGGGATGCAACTACCCCTTCGAAGGCTGGTGAAGGAGGTTTAAAACTTCTAGGAAGTTGTCCCGTATCAGATGAATGGGAACTTCTATAAAATGATGAAGGTGGTCGAGGGTATGAATGTAGAACTGAGAAGTGAGGGGAGGGGCTTGATTGAGTGGTACTCTATTGTGTCATTCTTCTAGAGGAAAGCAAACCAGAAGATGGACACGTACCACATCCAATGTCATGCAGATAAGCCCTGGTTGTTTGATTTGTGCTCGACGTGTCGAGGGTGAGATATGGATTTAGTTGTGGTACGGGGAAATTATGAGAATTAGATAAGATCTATAATCCAAGTAAGTTGATAATCAAATATTTTTGGAGATACTGATCAAATAGATTGATAAACATATTTATGTTTTTTCTGCAACACCTAGTAACCGAACTTTGGTGAATCCGAGGAATTATATTGATGGGCTTATCAACTCGGATGAGGAGTGGGTAGACTGTGTATTCAGGAAGCTAGGAATAAAAAGGAAGAAACAGAAGAAGACAGATTCACTGCTTCAAAACGTTCTTGTTACTCTGAAGCCATTAAAGAAGAGGGTAAACAAAGGTGCTTTGAGAGGTGTCGAAGGAATGGAGAAAGTGAGATTATCGAGGAAGGTGAATTATGTTCCAGAAGAACAGTAGGCACCGAAATAGGCAGCGCCAGTTCCCGAAATAGTTCATGATGCGTTGATGCAGGCGTCGAAATAGGCGTCGATGCAGGCTGACAAAGGGAAGGGCAAGGTCTTCCTCGAATCTCCGAAGGTCCATCAGTCAAAGCTAACTTAGCGTAAGAGGCGTAGGGAGCTGGGGGAGGATGATGAGGAGGATGTGGACGAAGCACTAATAGAAGATGAACTAGAAGAGCATGCTCGAGCCACGGCTGCTTCGATGGCAACGCTCAACGACAATAACCCAGAGGAGGCTGTGGGGAAGATGAATAGGACTTTACATCAGGTAACTAGTTTTTTTTTTTTGGATTATGAAATTCTGATATTTTGCTAAAGTTTATCATTCTTCGTGAGGTGCTTATGGTCTGAATATTATAGCAGTCACATGCTTGGTCTCAAGCTTTTATCAAGGCCCAAAAAGTAACAACCTGGAGCTCGCTCGAGGGACCGAGATATCGATGGTGTCTGAGATTAAAGTTTTAAAGTGAGAGTAGTTTACTATTAGATCTGAATGCGAGAGGAGACTTGAAGCTCAACGTTATAACCATACACAGGTGCTGGAGTCGAAACTTGCTGAGAAGGATAAGGTAATGAAAGAGCAGAGGGACACCTTCCAAGAGCAGTTCGATGATGAATGTGAGACTACTGCCAGGATGAAGATGTTCATAGAAGATTTGGGGTATGATCCCAAAACTTTGAAACGCTTTTCCACAACCAATGATCTTATCGTCGAAGATGTTATTTAGATAGAGGGGATAAAAGTAGATGTTGCTGGTATAGGTGTGGGAGGTGGCGTGGAGGCTCCTGCAGTTAAAGAAGCTGTTGCTGGGACTGTAACTGATGAAGTTGCAGACACTACTGGGTCGAATCCTTCTGCTGAGGATATTGGAGGTGTTGGCGCTGAAGAGCCTATAGGAGGAGGTGGTGTGGCCACTCCTGTATGAGGTATTGTTATTATTGTCTTGCTATAACAATGACTCTTTTCTCTGAACTTGTTAAGGTTTGAAATACTTTGAGTACTGGTTTGGATAATATGTAACTGATTTGAACTTGAGTTGTCCACATGAGATTGATTTGAATTGCTGATATGTGTTCAACTTGATTTGAATTGGTTTGTTGACTTGTGTTAAACTTGATTCTCTGATATATGTTGTACTGAGACTTCTTTTATGTAGTGGAGTTGTTGATATTTCCGTATACTTGTATCTGTGTAAGCTGGAAGTTTAGAATGCTCGTAAAATTATCAAACCTTGAAAAGCTTCGAGGTAGTTCCCCGAGTATCAGTCGAGAGGTGGTCATGATACTTTTATGTGGTCGCCCCTAATGCATTCTTCGAGGGTCCGATCTATCAACCATTCTTTCCCCTTGAGTTTGCTTGAATTTAGAGACTTGAAAATTTTTGAGGTCGCTCCCAAGTATCAGCCTAGTCGAGGGGTTGACATGATACTTAGGTTATACCAAGAAATTCACAGGACTTCGAAGGCCTGAGCCTATTCAAAGCATAACGTGGTCTCCCCTAATGCATTCTCGAGGGTCCGGTCTGTTTGACTATTCATGCCCCTCGAGTTTGCTAGAATTTGGAGACTTGAAAAATTTCGAGGTTGCCCTCAAGTATCAATCTGGTCGAAGGATTGACATGATACTTAGGTTATACCAAGAAATTCACTGGACTTTGGAGACCTGAGCCAAGTCGAAGCATAACGTGGATGCCCCCAATGCATTCTTGAGGGTCCAGTCTATTCAACCATTCATGCCCCTCAAGTTTGCTCAAATTTAGAGAATTAAAAATTTTTGAGGTCGCCCCTAAGTATCATTCTGGTCGAAGGGTTGACATGATACTTAAGTTATACCAAGAAATTTACTAGAGTTTGAAGGCCTGAGCCTAGTCGAAGCATAGCGTGGTCGTCCCCAATGCATTCCCGATGGTCCGGTCTGTTCGACCATTCATGCCCCTCGAGTTTGCTTGAATTTGGAGACTTGAAAAATTTACTAGAAGACATGATGCGAAGTTCAGGGAAAAAAAATGTGTTCATTGATTATTCTGCATTTATATCAGGTGAACAAGGTGGAGGTCGTAGCTATTTGTATGAAACTAGTTGTATTGTATTCCATGGATTAGGTAGTTTTTTTAGAAAAAGGTAAGAGTATATTGAAGAAAAGGATATACAACTGAGGGGAGGCAATGCGAGGCCCAATCAACTAAGTAAATCTAAAGTAGCATACATGTGGATCTTCCACTTTAGTTAGAAAACAAGGCCTATCATGAAATCTTTCTGGACAACCTGTAGGGAGATGTCAGCTCCTCTTTGCAACTTGGATTGCTGAAAAGTTTGAGTCTTTCCAACAGTGAGAGAACCTAAGAGTCAGGAATGACTTCTCAATCTTATTCCATCGAGCTCTATGATGCCAAGGGACTTGGTTTCTTGAAAAACTTTGAATCGTTGATTAAAAATCTGCTTCTATCCAAATGTAATTCCAGCTTCTTTGAACGGCCCAAAAAAGAGCTCAAATTATGGCTTCACATTCCGCATAGAATAGGGTTTTGATGCCTACCCCATGGGTGAGAACACCAATGACTTCCCCATTATGATTTCTCGCAATAACACCGGTACCTGCTATTCCTGGTAATCCCATTGTAACTTCCCCCACATTAATCTTGACTTCCTGAAACCAAGGCAGTGCCCAGGTGCATCTCTGAACACGAGGAAGAGGTCTGGCTTTAACGGGAACGCCCAACGCAGCGACGATGACAAGTTCAAAGCTATTATTAGACATGCTGTTAACAGACAGATCTGCTGCTTCTTTAACTGCAGCAAGAATCTTACATTTAAGATCAGTTAAGGGAGAGGGAATCCCTTTGAAAATAATGTCATTTCTGGCTCGCAAAAGAAAGTAGATAAAGTTAAGAACCGCAGCTCTCCAAAGGTCTGAAATGTAAGCACTCTTCTGGGAACACGAATCAAGAGTTTGTTTGAGGTTTAAGAAAGCAGCTTGGATATGAAACAATGAAGCCAGCCAATCCCAGATCTGATTAGAGAAAGTACATTGCCAAATTAGGTGGTCGAGAGTTTCCAGGTTACATAGACATAAAGAGCATCTGGAAATCAATATCATTCCCCTCCTAATTAGGCTATCCTCGGTTGGCAGTGAGTTGTGGCAGACTTTCCAGATTAAAGAAGCAATTCTTGGCACCGAGATATATCCCTGAGGGTGGTGCTTCCATACTCTAATGTCTTGGTCTGAATTGTTCAGAGAAAGCCTATTCAGATCAATGCCATAAGAGTTCAGAAAATCCATAATAGCTTGAGGAGCCGACCATTCATTCTGGGAAATAATTTGACTGATTTTAGATGTGCAATGCTTCCAGATTTTAGGTTGGATGTTCAGGAGGTCAATGAGAGAAACCTCTGAACCCCAACAATCTCTCCAGAAATCAGTGTCTCTGCCCGATCCAATGATCCATTTAGAATTGTCTTGTACCGCGGATATAGCTTCCTTTAGTCCATTCCAGATTGAGGAGTGTTTGTTGTAGGGAATAAGAAGGCCTTCTCTTGTAAGGAATTTAGCTCAGAGAAAAGTTGCCCATGGATTAGGTAGAGGCTCTTTGTTTTCTATCATTAGGTAATATAAACCCTTGTCGGTCTTATCGTACACGGCGTAAGGTCCTTCCCAGGATTTGGCTTGTTTGCAAGCATTTCAAGGCTTCAAAGACTGTGTGACACGTCGATGTACAAGATCCCCAATTTTGAAACTGTATGGCTGAACTCTCTTGTTGTATGACTTTAAAAGGGAGAGGTGATATCGGCTGAGGTTAGCGATGGCTCGGTCTCTGTTATCATCGATCCACAACATATTGCATCTGAGTTCAAACTCATTATATTTGTTTGGGAGGTTGGGATTGTGTGTTGGTACTTCAAATTGAGTGGGTAGCACCGCTTCGGTACTATAGGCTAGAAGGAAAGATATGCAACCCATCGCCTTTTGTGGTGTAGTTTGATAGGCTCATAGGACATACTATAGTTCTTTAACCCATCGCTCTTTCTTCGCATTGATACACTTCTTGAGACTGTCGACTATTGTTTTATTAATTTTTTTGACCCGACCATTCCATTGGGGGTAGTAAGGTGTTGAGGGAGAGAGGATGATGTTGCACTTCTTAAGGAAATTTTGAACTTTCTTCCAAACAAATTATGGACCATTGTCACAATGAATCATATGAGGGCAGCCGAAGCGTGTAATAATATTCACCTATAGAAATTTGATGACTTCTTCTTCTCTGGCTTGACATAAAGGCACGGCTTTGGCCCATTTAGTAAAGTAATCTGTTGCTACAAGAGCATTTTCGCGGCTACCCAATGCTTTAGAAAAGGGACCCATAAGATCGATGGCCCAGTACTTGAATGGCCAAGAGACTTGACTAAAATAGAGGTCTTGCAAAGGGCTATGAAAGTTGTGGGTATGACATTGGTATTTGTCACAGTTTTTAGCGTACTCTCTAGCTTGCTTCTTCGTATTGGGCCATAATAAACCTTGAGAGATGGCTCGAAGGGCCATAGACCGACCAGCAGTTAAGCACCGCAGGTACCTTCGTGGAGTTTGGCAAGAATTTTAGAGGCTTCGTTTTGAGATATACATTGGGGGAGGATGCCATTTAAGGATTTGCGACATAATTTGCCTTTGAGAATAGTATATCTATGGCAGTTCTCTAATAATAACCGTTTGGCTTTGGGGTCATCAGGTAAGGTAGAACTGTTGAAGTAGGCAAGAAAACTCCAGTCGTCTGGATCGAGACTCTCGCCCCAAGTACTAATGGCATTAACTTCCATCTGATCGATACTTGGAAGTTTGAGTACTTTAATATAGAATGTTCGAGATTCAAACTGGCCCAACATAGCTATAATGTAGGCGAGGGCATCTGCGTATCTATTTTCGCCTTGGGGGTAGTGAGTAATGGAAGATTTTTTAGGAAAATGGTCCATGCGTTGGCGGACGAAAGCAGCATACTTAGCCATGAGACCGTTGGCTTGATTTTCACTGGTGTATTGCCTCTGAACAAGTTGGGAATCTGTAAAAACTGCCAGCTTAGGAACACCAAGATCGAGTGTGAGGTCGAGGCCATGGATCAAGGCCATGTACTTAGCCTCATTGTTGGAGCATTCGAAGTTTAACTTGACTGCCTTTTCAATTTGATCATTGGTGGGCGTAACTAGGACGATACCTTGTAATGGCTAAATTTTGGAAGCTCAAAATTGCTTGGAATTTGTTATCACACCAATGAACCTTTAACAATATTCTAATGGAAAGTAAGAAATAAAGTAGGTGATTTTAGCGTAGAAAACCTCTGAATAGGTAAAAAACCATGA
The DNA here is from genome assembly GCA_014058105.1 of Kingdonia uniflora. NCBI lineage: Eukaryota > Viridiplantae > Streptophyta > Magnoliopsida > Ranunculales > Circaeasteraceae > Kingdonia > Kingdonia uniflora. Next base: position 434,404 of record JACGCM010000452.1, read on the forward strand.
GCTCGAGTGGAGGACTTTTGTTAATATATATTTATTGCTTGAGGTGGATATCTTATTACAAGTGATCTTTAGATATAAAAAAGCTTAAACCTTGTAATTACGAAGTTTAAATGCTGCTGAGAATAAAATATAATTAGCTTCTTGATTATCTCTTGTGTAATTTTTTAGTCCTTGTCTCTTCTGAAACTTTTCCATTATATAGACCTACTTCGCAGTACTTCATCGTGCTTAAACATGTTTTCCGAACAATGGGGTTAGTGGTGGTTAACTGAATAGCTGACGAGTTCGTGAGAGACATGTGTCTTGGACCAGATAAATGCGCTTTGGTTAAAGTTTGGCCCACGTTCTTGACCAGTTTGTGGGGTAGGTTAGAATATATGACTGGAGAGGATATGTTAAAAATGTGTGAATCTGAGATGGAGGTAATTTGAACAAGGTGAGCTCATTTTTAGGTGAGATCATGGGATAGGTCCCTACAATCGCCCTCTCGCAACCAAAGTCGCAAGTAGTTTTGGTTGAGAAATTATATATTTGTAACTTGGTATCTGGGCTAAAAATTTTGATAATGGAAATAGAATGATGATGGCTTTGACTGTGTAGAGTTACGCGGGTTATTGGGAAATGACGTGTATTTAATAAGAATGTGGATGCTGATGTATGTGATGGTTATGTCTTGAAAAGTTGCGTCTTTAATGAATGATGACGCTTGGTAAAACGTACTTACACATTAAGTCTATGATTATATAAATGGTACCTGTATCGGATTTTGGAAGCAGACTACGTTTGTTCTTTGTGAAATTCTCTAAAATATTAACAATGGTGAAGACTCGTAGTATGGTCCTTAAAGAGAGGATTACGTCTGAAATGCAGAGGTTAAAGTTAAAATACGTCGGTGTCCAATCCTTAGAGATGTTGATTACCCGCTCCTGTTCCTCTGACATATCAAGGCATGTCGAAAGACGAAGCGATTAAAGCTGAGAAGGAATTCTGCTGCAAGTGGAGGTTTTATATCGTCGTCTTGACAGGCGAGGATCGATGGGCCTGTCTCCGTACTCTTGTGGAAGACAGGGTTAGGGTTTCATATGCAGGGATAGGCATAATAGCGGGGCAGTTATGCTGATTACTTGTATCACAATGGATTCTAAGGTCAGGCCTTCTTTATCTCTACCAACTCTTCGAAAGTGGCAGCTTAAGAGGAGGGGGTGATGGTAATGGAAGAGGGAGACAACCAGTGGGAGTCTGCTTCTGCATTTCCATCACGTTTTGGCGCTCAAAAGACCTTCAGTTTGAGGATTTGGTTCTAGCACTGAGTCTACTGCTCACATAGTTCCTATTTGAAGTTCGAATAAACTTCAACCAAACTAATGTGAGGGAAACACTTTTTTGGTTCCAATTTTTGCTTTATATCAGGGTTAAAAATCACTAAAGCGAGAAGAATTGGAGGAGTTGATGTGTCGGCGTGCCTGAATGACCTATAACTTTTAAAAGTAGTAAAAAACTTGTTATCTACAAACTATCTGGGGTTGGGTTCTAGACAGATTATGCCATTGTAATAAACCAGAGATCAATCAATTAAAAACTTAATATCTGTAAAATCATGTGTAATGTTATCGATATGAATATGAATTTTTCATCCAATTATTTATGCTATATAAATAGAATATAGCTCGAAGAATCGAACTGACTCGTTGTAAGAAGTACGAAATGAATAAAAGTAATCATTGAAAGCACAGTTGTTGTAATGTTTGAACTGAGATAAATATGTGCAAAAATTGACGTTATGATTTTAGTATAATATTCCTATTCGTTGAAAATGTAGGGGTGAAAAACTGTAGGAAATATGTAATGCAAAAATTTGAGCTAATAAAGGTCGATTGAAGCATAAAACTTGAATGAATAAGCTCAAAAATAGTGTAACGTCTATGCTTGAGTGAAGGGATAAATTTAAATAGCCTATCTAAAGATTTATGGGTTTCTGTTATGAGATAAAAGGTCAAAATCACATTTTAGGCAGAAAGTGTTGTATAAATGTACAAATAAGGGCAACAATTATTTACTGAATATGGAGAAGTGATTGTCATGGTGCAAACTCAATCTCGGCGAATTTGTCATGCCACTGAAGGACGATTGGCCATAAAGATCGCTGAAGTACGGGAGAGGATTTTTGGATTGTTTGATTATGATGTTAAGTTACCAGTGAGGAAATGTCAGCTCGAAGGATTAGAGATAAGGTATATGGAACTTGAATATGCTAGGTATTTCTATAAGGTATGTTTTCGTGAATTGGTGAGGTATCCTACAGATTGAGAAGAGATGATCGGATTGATCGCTGAGGTGGAGATCGAATTTGATGATAGGGTGATCGAGGGAGGAGATTTGATCAGATGTGGTTATTCATGTCACAAAGGCTATTTTTGATGTAATTATATGTAAAGAGTTATCCTAGTTAAATGTAAGGGTTGCTTAGTTTAACAGAAAAGTTAGAAGTCAATCTGATCCTGTATAGTTACAAATGTCGTTTGAGACTATTTGATCAAAAATATTTGAATAATATTGAAAATTTTGATAGCTTTGAAAATGACATCACTAGTACTAGAAGTTTAAGGAACAAGAACATAAAAAATGCAGGAGCTTCTAGGTTTATCTTTTATGCAAAGCTGTAAAAAATTTGATTTTGGGGAATGTGAGTAATCATGAGTGCGGGAATGTCAGAGAAAAATATGGTAACATAAGATTAAAATAGATTAAAATATGAGGGCAGGGGTAGTGGTGGAAAGATAGTTTCTTTGAAAAGGTGCAAGATGTCTGACATGGATAGTGGAGAGGACGCCTCAATTCCAAAATTAAGGACGGGTCGTGCGAGGTACAATAACTGCCAGCCGTTAGAGAGAAAGATTAAATAGTGCTTCGTCTTCATCATTCAAACGTTTTTCAACTTCTAAAAATTTGGTGAGCACTGAGAGAGAAGTGCAAAAAAATTGTAGAGGATTTGGTTAAGATTTATCTGAGGGTGACTAGCAATCGAAGAAAGTTGCACGCTCAGAATCACGTAGGTGGCAATGCAACAGCATTGTGAGGGAAGGACTTGGTGCCACTACGGATTCTCATTCTAACACTGAAGGTTAGTAGAGACGTGTGCCGTGTTTACTTTGCAAATCGTAATCTGTTTAAGAAAATCCTAGTAAATCATTATTTATAGCAATCTATGATATTTGACATATAGACAAAATCTCTGAATGATATGTTGCATATGAATGACCGATTTGAAAAAAATAATGATAGATACCTGAACCTGCATATAGGTCGAACGTGTGAGGTATTTGGATAGAATCAATCTTTGCCTGTAAAATTGTAGTTTGAGATGGATAGTTCACCTATTAGCGAGGTTTTGACCTCTGGTCGCACGGTAGAGTCTGATGGTAAGGTAGAACCTGGTTTAGAGCAATTTCTAGGTTTTCCTAGTAAATTGGTGGCCTATCCCCTTGGTTCATATGTATTTAGAGAATTTGTAAAGCCAAAGCTACTGTAGGAGGGAAATGGGGTAACTGCGTAGAATACGCTGGTAAGATGTTTAGGGGGGTACACGGTAGCAACGGGGGAAGAGTATGAGATAGGGTATAGATGATTCGATTTTATTAGAATATTTTGATGGGAGTATTCGAAGTGACCTTTAAGAAGGTTTTCTTTGTTACCTGTCTCAATTAGAGTATGGGTTGAGTCTCCCCCTTTCAAATTTGGCGAAGGGGATTATGAATACAATTTGAGCATGTCCTGTTGAATTGAACGAGAACATGTAGGAGGTAATAACCGTTTGCGGTTATCTGAATGAAAAATGAAAGAATGAGGGAAATTGGGGAGGATATCCTCTGAATACGTACTGCAGTTTTATGGGATGAAGAATCATTAGGCCAGTGGTGGGGCATATTTTTGTGAAAGCGGAACACGGTGTCGCTTCTTCGATTTCAATTCATCAGGTCGAGCCTGGAATGACAACGTAATATGAATGATGGATAATTGTCTTCAGAGATATGATGAAGAACCCTTGGATCTTCTGTTTAGAACTGTAAAACAAATTAAGTATAACAATGCATAGAGTATATAATATTAAAATGTTTGAATTGATGATCTTTTGGTGATAATAATAAATGTTGTGCATGGCAGGCCCGAAGTCTCGAGTGAAGAGGAAAGATTCACTATTGGACAAAGTTGCAGAGGAAGAGGTTAAGCTCGAGTTTGTATTGGAAGGACTCGGCCTTAGCAGAAAGAAGAAGATTGGAAGCAAGTCGGAAAAGGTTCAAAAATCTCAATCGACCAGGCTGGTTCCGGGTGTTGATGATGGGAAAAAGAGAGGAACTAGTGGGGAAGGCCGAGTTAATGTACCCAAGACCCCTAGAATAGACAGTTCGGTTCAGCCAGAGTCTATTATGTCATGAAGCTTGCGGAGGTTAAAGGGCTGAGGATAAAGAGCTTGTGGAGGTTAAAAGAAATGCCAGCTTCAAAGTCGGGTTGACACAATGATGACTAAGGGTAAGAAAGTTGAAATGACACAATACCGAATTCTGGCGCTGGAAAGATCGGAGGGGCAGTTTTGAACTGATCTTTCGAATTATAGAAGCGAGCTGGAGCGACTGAAACAAAAATTGAGTAAAAAAGATAACGAGCTGAAGGTAGCTCGAGAATAGTTATCAACCTCGGAAACTGCAGCCGAACACTTGCAAATAGCCTTACCTGCCAAGGATATGGAGTTTCGGGGGATGCAACGAAGGTGTAACAAAATAAATAAGAGGGTGGCCCGATTGAAGACCGAATTGGCGCAAGCCAATGTACGTGTCAAGAAAGTCGAGGCTAGAGAGTGTTCGAGGGGGAGTAGAACTGAGGTTAAAGTTCCTCTAGTCCAAGGTGATATAGTTAGCCTTTCAAGTCAAATTAGAGAGCTAGAAGGTGATATGGCTCGAATTCAAGGATATGTACAGAAAGGAAATGCGAACTTAAGGGAATGTTAGCACAAACGGGATGTTATTCCTATCTGGGAGAAGGTCTTGAAAGGAGAAATCAGGGCAAAGGAAGTTCTGATGAAGAAGAAAGACAACTTGTTAAAGGATATTTCTGCCAGTGAAGAATTGAATATAGAAATCGTGACATTGCGCGCTCAGGTCACAAACTTGGAGTTTGCTCTTCAGACTGAATCAGCTAAATCTTATAAAAAGGTAGAAGAGAATATAGCCTTTTATGATCTGACAGACAGGGAAATAGTACATCAGAAGAACAGGTACTCACATTTGGATTCACATCTCGAGAAGGTGAGATATAACTTTTCATGGATCGTTGTAGCTTATGCATATTTTGTAGAGGAAATAAAAAGACTTGAGTTAGAATGAGATACCCTTGTGTAATATCTTTGTTTGCTAGCAATTGTATGGATCGTGTAAAGTGAGTATAGATCGGGGGAATTGTATGGCCTTCATGGAAACTAACTTAGGCCCTCGACCTGCTAATCTGATAGAGAAAGGCAGAGTTATTGTAACTCGCGAGCTAAACTCTGTTTGACCTCCTACTGAAGGATAAAGCATGGCTGACATCTCATCAACAGAAAAGATATCCATTGTAATATGACCTAAAAAATAAATTGTATCAGTCGCAGACATAGTGAAATAGATGAAAGCCAGTATGGCCTTTGTCTTATCTTATGTCTAGTGGGGTCTTTGATATAAATCAATTTTTTACATTTTTTCCAATCGCAGAAATGGGTTGAGTTAAACCAAGTTGAATTTTGATTTAACTATAGAAATCTTGCAGACATATTAAAAGAAATGAAGGCTTGTATTACCTTTGCCTTATCTTATGCCTATTTGAGTCTTTGATATGAAACAAGTTTTTTCATTTGTTTCAATCGCAGAGTTTGATTAAGTTAAACCAGGTTGAATTTTGATTTAACTATAGAAATGCTGCAGACATATTAAAAGGGGTAAAGGCTAGTATTACCTTTGCCTTATATTATGCCTGTTTGAGTCTTTGATATGAAACAAGTTTCTACATTTGTTTCAATCGCAGAGACTGATTGAGTTAAACCAAGTTAAATTTGGATTTAGATATAGAAATATTACAGACATATTGAAAGAGATGAAGTCTAGTATTACTTTTGCCTTATCTTATGCCTGTTTGAGTCTTTGATATGAAACAAGTTTCAACATTGGTTTCAATCGCAGAGATTTAGTAGAGTCAACCAAACTAAGTATTTTCCTTGATTAAACTGGTATATGATCAATTGAAAGCTAGTATGATCTATGCTTTAATCTATAGAATGTGGCTTAATCTACGTAACTAGAGAGATATTATGAAGAACTTGAAAGTTTTATTGATTGGTTCAGAATTTACATTGAATGCAGATGGAAATCTTACTTTTGGAATTGAGAAAACAAAACAAAATAAATAAGCAATGGAAATGGAGTAGTAAGATGCTTAACGATAGTACCGTTTTAATCGCCTAGTATTCCATGGATTTGAAATGGAGATTCCCTCTTCTGTCATGAGATGATATGATCCCAGGCCTGAGAGACCTGTGATAATGAATGGACCCTCCCAATTATCAGCTAATTTTCCAACGTGAGGCTCTTTGCGATGTTGTCGAATCTCTCCGAGGACGAGAACATCGATTTGAAAGGTACGGCTCCTGACTCGACTGTTATGCGAGTTGGCTAGTAAATGATAATATCAACCTAGGTTGGCGATGGTGCGTTCCCTAGTTTTATCAATCATATTAAGGTTACAAACCAATTCGAACTCATTATCCTCGTCAGTTAGCTCGTAATCACGAACTGGATGATGGAATTCAGAAGAATGACGGCCTCAGTGCTATAGGCAAGGAGAAATGGGGTGCATCATGTTGACTATCTAGGAGTAGTACGATATGCCCATAGAACTTGAGGCAATTCTCGAACCCAATTCCTTTTTTTTGTGAGGGAAGCTAATTTTTGAGTCCATCCACGATGCTTTTGTTGGTGATTTCGACTTGGCCATTGCCTTGAAGATAGCAAGGATTAGATGGTGGGTAGATGATATTGTATTGCTTAAGGAAGGTTACAATTTTTTCTCCCACAAATTAGGTCCCGTTATCGATACAAATTAGGTGGGAGCACCGAAATCGAGTGATGATATGTTCCCAAAAAAAAGATATGACCTCTTCTTCTCTGTTTCGACATAGTGGAACTGCTTCTACCCATTTTGTAAAATAATCGGTACCTACGAGTAGGTGATGGTGGTTACCACGAGAGTTAGGGAATTCACCGATGAGATCGAGTGTCCATCTTTTGAATGGCTAGAACACCTTGCTTACATGGAGTTCGAGCATAGGGGTGAATATCATGGGTCCATCCCTTTGGCAGATATTGCATCTGCGTGAGTTCTTAATTACTTGTTTGTGCATGCCAGGCCAAAATACTCCTTGTGTAATATCTATGTTTGCTAGCAATTGACCTGCGGCATAGGAGCCACAAGTCCCTTCATATAACTTGCGGAGCAATTCATCTGCTTTTAGTTTGGAGAGGCACTTAAGGTAAGACCCTGTGACGGAAAGGCGGTATAGCACACCGTTCTGATTAGTGCAGCGCTTCGAGTTGTTGATCAGCTGTCGGCGCTCTTTTAGATTTGCTGAGAGTGGTCCGTTACAATTGTTGTTGATACCGAGGAAGGCTAAGAAAGGCTTTCGCCAATCATTGTCTCCCCCTTTATCGCCCCCAGTATTGATCGTGCATTCAGAAATTTGATCTGAAGATATCGAGCTTTGGTACCCAATACTCAGGCTAGATATGCCAAGGAATCGGCGTATCTATTTTTACCTCTAGGAAGATAATCGAGAGTTAATTTTGCGAACTTGCCCATCCTATCTGCAATGAGGGTTGCGTATTCGATCATCTTTCTATTCTTCTTGTATTGCTCAGAGTAATGGTGGATGGTGAGTAGCAAATCTGTGTAAACTGAGAGTTCGGGAACCTCAAGCTCAAGAGCGAGGTTGAGTTCATGAATGAGAGCTTCGTACTCGGTGACATTATTTGAGGCCTCAAAATCTAAGAGAATTAATTTCTCAATTCTGTCATGGGAAGGGGTAATCAAAACGATTCCGATTTCTGACCCTGCGGGACCTGTTAATCCATCTATGAGAAGTCTCCACCCTGTTGTAGTAATCCATTAAGCTCCCACGTTAAATGTCTTAGGGGGTAGATCTTCGTGTCTTTCTTCCGCAAGGTCACGCTCGTGCTCCCCCCACTCGGGATCCTCAACTAGAAAATTTACAAGGAAATCGGCAACAACTTGACCTTTTTTGGAATAACATTTTTCGAACTTGATATCATGTTCTCCTAAACTGACTGACCACTGTTGCACTCTCCTTGATTTCTCTTTTTTATATAGAACTTCCTGAAGTGGGTAGTTCATCATGACTTTGACTGAATGAGCTTGGAAGTAGTACTTGAGTTTCTACGAAGTGTAAACAAGAGTGGGAAGAAGTTTTTTAATTTTATAATACCTCCTTTCCACTGGTGTGAGGGTCTTGCTAATAAAATAGACTAATTTTTCAACTTTTCCTTTTAAGAGAATGAGAACCGAGCTGAGGGAATTATCGGTGACTACTAGGTAGATAATCAGTTCCACATTATCTATTGGGGTGTTCATTATGGGAGACCTCCCCAAATTGGTTTTGAGATCCTGAAAAGCTGCTTCATATTCTGGTATCCAGATGATCTCGACATTTGGCTGAACTTTTCCTTATTTGGTACAACCGCAGAGTAATAGAAATAACCAATAGCAGTGGTCTGAAGATTTATAAACGAAATGGTTGATCGCGGCAATCTTGCCGGCAAGTTTCTGAACGTCTTTTGTTGTTTTTGGAAAGGGCATGTTGAGGAGAGCCCGAATCTGATCTGGATCAGCCTCAATCCCCTTCTTACTGATGACGTAGCCTAAAAAATGGCCAGAATGTACCCCGAATTGATACTTATCAGGGCTGAGATGCATCTTATATGATCGAAAGATGCTGAATATAGTGTTGAGATCTGAGATGTGATTGGTTGACTGTACGCCTTTACTCAAAAGAGCGTCGATGTAAACTTCAACGACTTTCCCTAGGTTTGCTTTGAACATAGTCGTCATCAACTGTTGATATGTGGCACCTACATTCTTGAGTCCGAAGGGCATGACTTTGTAATAATAAAGACCTCTTTCAGTGATGAAAGTTGTCTTTTCTTGATCTTCTTCCAAAAGTAGAATTTGATTATACCCCGAAGCAGCGTCCATCATAGATAAGAGGTCATGGCCTGCTCTAGAATCAAGGATCTAATAAATGCTGGGAAGAGAGAAACTATCCTTTGGAGTATGTTTGCTTAGATCGGTAAAATCTACGTAAACTCGAACCTTTTGTTCCTCTTTAGGATAGCAACAATGTTGGATATACAGTTTGGATATTTAACATCTCGAATGATTCCCACTTTGATCAATTTCTTGATCTCGGTGTTAACTTCATTTCAAAGTGGAGGTGATAGTCGTCACTATTTATGTTTGACCGCTGTGGCGTTGATATTGATGGCCAATTTATGACATGCCTTGGTCGGATCGACCCCAGGTATTTCTTCGAAAGACCATACAAAAATGTCCCGATTGAGTTGCAAGAACTGAATGAGAGCATCTTCTTCATGTTGAACCAACTTAGTACCAATAAAAGTACCTCTGCTTGGTCCATCAATGTTGATATATTTTATGGGCTCCTCAGTTGATGGTTGATCGTTGAGGTGATCAGCTTCCTGTAATTACTATACAGCAAATCTGTCAGAAGTATCTTGGATAGCAGAGATGGTATTTTCACAAGCTCAAGAGAGCTTCTGACTACCTCTGATCTCATCAATACCGTTGTCGTGTTTGAATCAGAGTTCTTGATGATAGGTGAAAGCGATTGCTTCCATATTGTGAATCTAGCAGCGGCCCATAATCCCGAGATAACGAGATTTGGCGTTGATGACATAGAAAACGACATCGATGGTGGTTGTTCCTGCAGTAATAGGTAAGATGATCTTTCCTACTAGTTCTTCCCTGGAACCATTGAACCCACTGAAATTGGTATCGCTCTAAATAACTTGGTCAGCCAAACCCATTTGGTCGATAGTACTCTGAAAAAGAATCTCAATACCGCTTCCAGTATCGATCATTATTGTGTGCATGACAAACTTCTTTATTTTAAGCATTATTACTAATGCATCATGATGTGGAAATTTAATATGGCAAGTATCACAATCTTCAAAGGAGATGTCGAACTGGCGATTGCTCGACTCGGGAAGAAGCTTGGCTTCTTTGTCTTGAGGTGCGAGATCGCAGCATTCCGATAGCCTCATGTGCTTCGATCTGTTAAAATTGGTGATCTGATTGATTTCGATCATGTTGTTGTGGCGCATATGGTAAAGATGATTTTCCTCCGCTTGATCATTAACCTGAATAACTTCAAGCTGCTTCTTATAGCTGCCATCTTTGTATGACTTCAGGTCAATAATATATTCGAGAATCCGTCTATCTTTAAGAATGTATTCGAGCAACCTCTGTAAAGCATAGCAATTATCAGCTGCATGATGGTTTACCTTATGATATAGGCAATATGGTCGGCTATCGAACGGTTTTAGTAGTTGAGAGGAGCAGTAGAGTGTATCCATCAAAAGCAGTAGAAAAATTGTGAAGATTCGGACGTTCATCTTTAGGAGGATGGTTTTATTTGGTGAACCGCCTTTCCGAGGGTAGCTAGTGTTTCCCTTGGTGCGCTTCTGATCTCCCTGTTCCTTCTTCTGCTCGTTGGTTAGATCTGTAGACGGGCCCTTGGTGGAGAGGACAAATTTAATACATTTTTGTCGCTCGGACATCATCCTCTCCAGGTCGACATAATTGTTGACCTTGGTGATCAACTCCTCCAAGGTCGCAAGTTTGTTAAGGAAGAGGTATTCTTTGGCCTTACGGTCGAGCTGGAGCGCATTGGTGAAAGCTGTAACAGTTTTTTTTTTATCGAGGTTATCCACTTTTCGCGCGAGCTCGAAAAACTTTTTCGAGAAATCTTCCAGCATCTCTCCCTGTGATTGTTTAAGACCGATAAGAAAATACAAAATTTCCCCTTTATCTCAGTTATGAGCATATGTCTTGATGAACTATTTCTGCAGCTGATCGAATGTGTAGATTGAGTCCTTAGGGAGAGAGTGGAACCATCAGAGTGGTTCCTTCTGTAGACTAGTGGCGAAAAGATGGCAGAGGATATGGTTGAGATTGGAGTATAACCTCAATGAATCACGGTACTGCTGAATGTGTTCCTTCAGGTCTGTACCTTTGTACTTACAAATTTTAGGAGTATGGAAACCTTTTGGTATCTCCATATCAAATAGCTCTTTGGCAATCAGACTTCCTTGTAACTTTGTGATATCGCCAATAGTACCCAGAACTTGTGCTTCGATGAGCTCCTTAATCCATTGGTCCATATGCTCTTTCGTGACGTAATGACGCATTGGTTGAATTATTGGACGAGCCGGCAGTGGATGATGAGTACCCGTACCTTTACTCAAGCGATCCCATGCTGGAACTTGATGTTGAGGTTACTGTTCTTCCTCATGGCAAACAGAAATTCAGTGACCTCGACTGACTTCGGACTGAACTTCACCCCCAAATATATGGAAGGTTGTGGTTCGTGGTGTAGATTCCTAGAAATAATTTTACTGGCGACTCCTCGAGGTCCCAATCTTTCCCTTGCAAAAGCACGGGAGGTCCCTGGAAGCTGATCGTGACCTCTAGCTGGAGGAGCCTACTGAGTATTTTACAGAGCCTCCAGGGCAGTCTACATTGTTGTCATCAGATCTTCATGTCGCTTGAGTACTGTCAAATGAGATTTTCGTTCTGTGTCGAGCTCTTTCTCTAGGGGCTCCCGATTCATTATTATCTGAAGTTTGAGTTCGGCGTATTTCTCTGCTTTGGCGTTAAGATTCGCCCGTAACTCTGTAAGTTGCCCTGGCTCCATTGAAACTTTGAGTTGGGCACCAGTAGCTGGCCGTCTAAAAGCAACCATGATAAAAAATTGTAGCGAAAGAATGCCTTAGGATATCGTAGAAATGCAATCTTTCCCATAGACAACACCAAATGAAATGACCAAATTTTAGAAGCTCGAAATTGCTTGGAATTTGCTATAACAGCAATGAACCTGTAACAATATTCTAATGGAAAGTAAGAAATAAAACATGTGATTTTAGTATAGAAAGCCCTTGAATAGGTAAAAAAACCATGACCTCAAGTGGAGGATTTTTGTAAATGTATCTTTATTGCTTGAGGCGGATATCTTATTACAAATGATCTTTAGATATAGAAATGCTTGAACCTTGTAATTAAGAAGTTTGAATGTTGCTGAGAATCAAAAATAAGTAGTTTATTGATGATCTATTGTATAATTTTATGGTCCTTGTCTCTTCTGGAACTTTTCCATTATATAGACCAACTTCGCAGCTTTTTATCGTGCTTGAGCACATTTTCCAAACAATGTGGTTTGTGGTAGTTGACTGAATAACTATCGAGTTTGTGAGAGACAAATTTTTTTGGCTGGATAATGCTCTTTAGTTAAAGTTTGGCCCACATTCTTAACCAGTTCGTGAGGTAGGTTAGAATGTTTGACTGGGGAGGATGTGTTAAAAATGCGTTAATCTAAGATGGAGGTAATTAAAACAAGGTGACCTCATTTTTAGGTAAGATCGAGGGATTGGTCCCTCTAATACCGATCCCCAAACCATTAGGTCCAGGGGATCCATCTTTGAAGTGACATTAGCCTGCGTTAGGGTTTTTTGGGTCAGCTTGTTCAGGCTGGCCTTCTGGTAGTTCATCCTCGTGTTCCTCCCAGCCGACATCTTTGATCGGGAAGTCAGCAAGGAAATTGGCGACTGCTTGGCCCTTTTGGGATACCTGCTTCTCAAATCTTATATCGTGTTCGGCAAGATAAACTGACCACTACTGTACCCACCTAGATTTGTCTTTCTTGCTCAGAACTTCTCGAAGGGGATAAATTATGATAACGCGGATAGGGTAAGCTTAAAAATATGGTTTGAGTTTTTGAGAAGTGTATACGGGGGTGAGGAGCAAACGCTCAAGTTTTGCGTATCGAGTTTCTGCAGGTATCAGGGTTTTGTTGATAAAGTATACAGGTTTCTCGATGTTGGATTCGAGTTGAATGATGACTTAACTGATAGAAGTGTCGGTGACTGCGAGGTATAAAGAAAGTGCTTCACTTTCGATAGGCGTACTTATGATGGGTGGCCGATCGAGGTATGTTTTAAGTTCAAGAAAGGCTTGTTCATAGTCGGGTGTTCAATTGATCTCAGGGTTGCTTTTCTCTTAGGCCTTGTGGATGCCTTGATTGCGTAAGAGAGAGAAGAGCCAAGCACAATGGTCAGAGGATTTCGAAATAAAGCGGTTAAGGGCTGCTATCTAACCAGCCACCTTTTAGATATCTTTTTTGGTTCGGGGGGAAGGCATGTCGATGAGAGCTCGGATATGAGTAGGGTCGATCTCAATACCTTGTTTGTTGATGAGGTGGCCTAAGAATTGGCCAGACGAAACACCAAACTGACATTTTTTTAGGATAAGTTTCATGTTGTATGTTCGAAGTATCGAGAAGACTTCGGTTAGGTCCTGGATGTAGATCTATTTTTGGAGGCTCTTGCATAACATGTCGTCGATGTAAACTTCAACCGACTTGCCAAACAAGGGTTTAAACATGGCTGTAACAAGGCGCTTGTACGTGGCGCCCACATTTTTAAGGCCGAAGAGCATGACGCCAAAACAGTAAAGGCTTTATTCAGTGATAAAAGATGTTTTAAGTTGATCATCGGGGATGAGGGGTACCTGATTGTAACCCAAAGCTGCGTCTATCATTGATAGTCGCTCATGTCCAGTAGTGGAATCCAGGAGGACTGAAATGATCGGGAGGGGGAAGTTGTCCTTTGGTGTGTGTTTCTTGAGGCCTATGAAGTTGACGCAAATTCTGATCTTGCCATTCTTTTTAGGAGCTACAACAATGTTGGATATCCATTCATCGTACTTGACTTCCCTAATGAAACCCACGGCTATGAGCTTGTCAACCTCGAGATTTACAGCTTCTTGAAGTCATGGGGCTAATGCATGCTTCTTTTGCATTTCAACTGTAGCGTGAGTGATAAGGTCGAGGCGATGACATACTAAACTGGGGTCGACACCGAGCATCTCCTGAAACATCCATGCGAAGATGTCTTTGTTGGCTCGAAGGAAGTCGGTGAGTACGAGGTGTTCGGCCTCATCTAGAGAAGTACCAATGAATGTACCTCGACCAGGACCATCAAGTTCAATATAGACAATGGGTTCGATGGGTGAGATGGTGGGTGTCGAAGGTATAGAGATAGTGGGTGACAGTGATTACTATGGAAGTTTGACGAGTTTCTTGGTCTGATCGATCTTCGGTTGCTTATATGAACCGGCGAGGTACTGGGAGCCTTTTACGTTCCACGTACCACAGAGGGTAGTAAAACAAAGGGTCTGAGGTAGGTCAATGATACGACGCGCATGGTATGGAGCCAGTTGCGCCCAAGGATACCGAGATATTCAGATTTCTTGTCCACAAAAAGAAAACTTATTTGAAGTATAACTAGGTAGGAAGTAATTGGAAGGCTAATTCGACCAACGGCGACTTTGGTATCCCCATTAAAACCTTTTAGTTCGACATTGGTGGCTGATAGACACGTAATATTTACGTGTACAACTCCAAAATTTATATCTACCTAGTCATTTATTAAATAAATGTGACACTAATAGTACTTTGGTTTGTATTTATAAAAATCGGTCACATGATAAATAAGTCAAACAATTTTCCAGTTTTTAATGAAGAACAAGGGTGATGCACTCCAACAATGATTCTCATTTGAAGTTGTCAACCAAAGGCTCATGCATGGAAGCCTATTGAAGATAATTAGATATATATATATATTATTCTCATGAGTTGTAATGGATGATTTTAGACATTGTTTAGGGGATTTTATATTGATGGTGATTTTTAGTAACCCTTCCTATACTCTATAAATTGGAGGGGAATATCTTACCCATGTGGGATGATCTTGGAGAGTATAAATCAAAGTTCAATAAGCAATAAAGTTTTTGTTTTTCTCTTGTTCTTGTCTTTTTACTTTTATCATAGTAATAGTAGTATGGCAATGATCAAAGGGATGAGTAGTTAATCTTCTTATCCAAAGCTAGAGGAAGCTCCGCCCAATGTAGCCTTAGTGTAGATTGTGTAGCATAGTTAGAGTAATTACTTTTTCTTTATCCCAAAATATTGCATATTCGTATTCCTTCATCCTATGCTTGACCATAGCTAGGATTAGGAGGAACAATGAATCTATGTAACCATCTTGTTGGACCATAACAAGATAGGTTATGAACATGGAGAAGAGAACATAATCCATACTTATCAACCGGACCATGGTTGAGCTTTTAATGCATTGCATATGCCCGACCAAGGATATGCGATACGGGAACTCGTAATTTACTTTAATTATTTATGTTATCTAAATGGTTACAAAGGGTGGAGTGGAATCGATGCCTTTGTTTCCACTCCAATTTATCTTGAAATTTGTTTCGTTCTTTTTATTTCAAAACCTACACAAACTCGTTGTTATTGGATAAAACTAGTAGCTCGAAGTATAATTCGCACCACAAGTCTCTTGGGATACGACCCCGGTTTCCTTTGTACTCAATGGTACACGGTGTGCTTGTGGGTCTTTTAAGACGTCAGTTTATAATCGATCAAGTTTTTGGCACCGTTGCCGGGGACTAAAGTGCGTTTTATTGAGTTGCTATTTTAAGCCGATTTTTCCTTCTTTTATGTTATTTTTATTTTTTTTATAGTAAATTATAGTATAGTAGTATAGTAGTATAGTGGCCGGTAAAATAGCATATAGTGTTTCTATTATTATCGTTTCTTTTATTTTTTCTCTAGTTTAGTTTTTAAAAAAGAAAAAAAAAATTATTTCGAGTTTTTGGCGCTACAGTAGTTGTGAAGTCTGTCCCGGAATGTTTCACCATTTTTGATCTTCTATACTTCACATTTGGAAAATACATTTGCTACAAAAGTTTTAGATAATTCAACACCCTTTCCGAATTGATATAGATCATATTTTCTGTATTGTCATTTGTGAGTTACATCGTTTTGAAAAATAGTACAAAAATAGTCTCCGTTAAGAACGCCGTGTTCATTAAGAACGCCGTGTTCATTAATCACTTGTTTAGAGCGGCAAAGAAGTTAAATTCTAGAAGACTTCCTTCTTGAATTTCTTTTCTTTTTAAATTATCTTTCCAAATTGATATTATTTAATGTTCTCTCACAACCGAACTGAAAGATATGCGCATTTGAAAATCAGAATATCATAGACTACAATAAACTTGGAAATTGAATTAATATTGTTGTCGCAAGTTCACTAATCTTTTTTCTCTTGTTTTGCAGGATAGTCACAAAGTTGGAAATGAGACAGAGAATACGTAAAGCTAAAAGTATCATCAAATCCATCCTTCTTGTGCCCCCTAAGTAAAGGGGAACTTCTTTCTTTCGCCCCCTAAGTGAAGGGGTGGCCACAGCTACACCGGGAAACACTTCCCGTAGGTTGGTTCTCCTTTAAACTTGACATCTAGAAGGGGTAAATATCCATTCCGCCTCAGCACTAGGACATATAAACTTGTATGGACTGTGCAAATACACGCTGCTCTAATAAAAAATTTGATGTGGTTGAATTGACCTATTGTTGTATTTAATATTTTTTTTCATTCCAACATTAGTAAAGGTAAAATCTATTAGAGACTTGCAGAATTTCATCACCTAAAAAGCTCTCCAACAAGTGAGACCACCCATTAGGGATACGAAGAAATTTGTATCACACAAAAATTGAACGTCTCGGACCTCAAAATAACTTTTAATAAAAAATAGTAGCAAGATTCCCGCGAGATTTCATCACCCAACGGATAGGTGTACCGGACCGGGGTACAGACACGGGTTCATAGGATATGGCCCCAGCCTAGCGCTGCGAAATACCGGCTGTAGGTTTGCAACGTCACCGTTTTGAGTGCTGACGTACGATAAGGCGACTCGCTCAGGCGTGGGGACTGAACTTCTACTCTAAGCTGGTACTAGCATAGTGATGCAGGGGAGTATAGAAACCAAGTCCCTTTGCCATCCTACCCCTTTTGAACATAAAAGAATATAGGGGAGACCTAATTATTACTTCTAAAAAATGTTGATGTGCTAGAGTTTAGGCCTGATTGGTTATTTATTGCATTGGTTGTTGCTTTTATTTTAAAATATCATACATACAAGAACATTGGAATCCTTACAGCTCACAATTCAACATCCCGTAACAACCTCAAAGTCATTTTTAATCATGGGATTACAAAAATTCTCAATACGTGGAACCTTTTCAATCTTATTCATATATGCAGGCCCATCAGTCTGTTCAGTCATCCAATCAGTTCCCACCCGATCCACCCAAACCTTCTTTAGACGATACCCTTGCTCTCTTTATGCAACAATCAGTATAATTTTAGCAACAAATGATGCAATTCTAATAACAGACATCGGTGAATCAAACTTTTACGACCCAATCTATCTCTAGATTAGAGACTCAGATAACTTAGTTGTCAACAACGTGGAGTGAAATAGAGCATGAAAAAATTCTAAGCAATGAAGAAGAAAAATCTGAAGTTAAATCCCCTTGTGATTTAGAAATGGATAAATTCAAGCGTAATCAAGGAATATTTTCTCCGTGGGGTGAATGGATACTATATTGTGAGACAGATTTAGAAGATGAATATTTTAAGGTCGATGATCCTATGTCACAAGAAGATCTTGAAGAAGCCCTCCAAATTCAGCCATCGATGTCACCATCCATCAATTCATTTGTTAACCCAATAAATTGTTTCGAGAAAACTATGACCGAGACTAAATATTTTTTCCTCTCCTCTAATAATTTTTCTGACGATGATGATGATGAGATAAAATATGAATATATGAAATCACCATCTCATTATACGATAATTTACGAGGAATTTGTAGATAATGATATTTATACCTAAGTCAAGAAATTAGAAATTGCTGAACCTGTTGCAGACGTTATCAACTTGTCATTTCTTTCTCAGTCTCTTTATGAGTCACCTCAGCCTTGCCTTGAGCCACGTCCACCTGACATAAATTATAATGTTAAAAACCAGTGGCGGGACGACCCTTCTTTATAGGATATACAACTATTATTGGGGGTTGATTCTATTTTGGTTACTCATTCACCAGCCATCCCTATACCTATGCCTACATCTCCATTTCACGAGCCTAATGGGGGTACCATGACCATAAATGATTTTGAGGACTTGTACAGAGATAATTCTTGTTGTATTTCTGTTAATGAATGTTTAAATTATTTTGAGGACTCGAATGATCCGGAGATTCGTAAAATAGTATAATCATTAGCATCTAAAAATATGTTTCAACTTGGCCATGTCCCTAAGCCAATGAATATTCACGTCAATGGTCAGGATGATTCACTTGAGATAAGTTGCAATTTTAGGCACATAAATTTTAAATGTTTGTTAGAGTCAATTGTTCCCTGATCCTCACATCCACAAATATGTTATATAGTTTTTCTTCTACTAAAAGAAAACATTTTTTTGAAAAATTATAATTTTGGGGATGCCTCACGGACTTGCTTTGTCAGAACCACCTATCATATTTTTGGGAATATCAACGATAACATGGGGGTTTTGTAAATTTTCAAAGAAAATATCTTTCCAGGAAAATTGAGTTTTGAATCTAGTACATTTTCGGAGATGAATACTTGTATACCAATCTTCTTATTTACCGCAACATGTAGTAATCATATGATTGTATTAAAAATTCTAGAGGAAAATATGTTTTCGGGGTATGTATTTGCTTTATCTTGGAGAAAATGGTTTTTCTTGATTTGTCTAAGATTTTCAACTTGGAATCATCAAATGATAGGCAAATTTTTTAGAAAAAATCTTTTTCATAGAGAATTAGTTTTAAACTCTCTCTGGTTTTTACTTAATATATCTGCCCAATTAAGGGATAATATTAAAAATCACCACTCATGTGTTATTTGGTTTTTGAAAGAGAATTTGTAACCAGGATAGTACATCACCTTTTCAACTTCGTACCCTTCTAGTCATATTGAAAATTTTAAGTTTGGGGGTACATTCATCTGGCTGTAGACAGTAAACTTAGCACTTCTTGGGAGGTAACCCATGACGCATTCAGGTGAGAAATTTAAGTTTTTATTCCTCTATTTTTTTTATGCTCTAAAACATTGAGGGCAATGCTTGATTTAAGTTTGGGGATAGGAAAACATTTTTTGATTTGTTTTTTGAAAAAAAGTGAAATAATAGCACTTTGGCAATGTATGATATATTTTTGACGAATTTCCAAACACTTAAACTGATTTTACCTTGACATAAATATTATGAAAAAACCTAAATTTTGAAATTGTACCAAGTATACACTTAAATATTTTGGAATATCTTAAGCTTGATGTACTATCTTTTTATTAGTGACTAATTCAAGTTAACTTGGCATATTTTGAAAACGTGCACTTCATTGTAGTTTTGCAATTAATACCTTTAATTGATTTTTGCTCAGTATAAGGTGAATTTAGCATTTATGTTAGGAATAGTTTGCTACAAGGGAGACAACTGCCTAAGAATAAATTTATTCCTAAGAAAAAAATAATAAATAAGCCAAATATGCTCTAAAAACTTTCATGTTGCATGGCTACTTGCATGATTAAGAACTGAAAGAGGAAAAATGATCACCAATCTTAAGTTTAACCATGAACTTTGTGAAAAAAGCACAAAAAAATGTTACTTGTGAGAATCCTGAGTCTAGGTCATGATAGGGAACCACACCCTGGCAACCTTTGCTAACTGGCAGGGATTATCAACCAAAAACTCCTTGATACTGAGGCTTCACTAAGAAACAAAGTACTCAAAAGAAAAGGTTTACAAAAGAAAATAAAAAAGTAAAATTCTAGGAAGACGAATTGACAAAGGCACTTGTCGAACTGACCGCTGAATTTATTCCAGTGAGAACTAAACTACCAAAAACTGAGTAAATTATTCTAGACAACGTATTAGGCGATCAAACTATTTTTATTGTACACTCAAATATAGCTAAAGAAAAATACTTGAATCTCTTTCTAATCTTGAGGTAGTACCTCAAGTTTTAGATAAGCTTAAAATATTTTTTGATATACTTGGAAGAATAGCAAGTTTAAAGATTTTTTCATTGGTATATTTTTGTCACAACTAAGTAAGGTTAAGTTCACAGGAAATGAGTCATGTGTATTCTAGAATTGTTTAAAATGTCATTATTCACTTTTGTGGGTATAGTCACTGCAAACCCTTACGAGACAACACTCGTCCACCAGGCTAAACCTGGGGGCTTAACGGCTTGTTGCATAAGCTAAATGCAACCGCGGAACATGCGAAAATGGTTTTTATTTACTTTTTCTTGAGGACTAGCAAAATATAAGTTTGGGGGTATTTGATAGACACGTAATATTTACGTGTACAACTCCTAAATTTATATCTACCTAGTCATTTATTAAATAAATGTGACACTAATAGTACTTTTGTTTGTATTTACAGAAATCGGTCACATGATAAATAAGTCGTACAATTTTCCAGTTTTTAACGAAGAACAAGGGTGAGCACTCTAACAATGATTCTCATTTGAAGTTGTCAACCAAAGGCCCATACACGGAAGCCCATTGAAGACAATTAGATATATATATTCTTCTCATGAGTTGTAATGGATGATTTAGGCATTATTTAGGGGATTTTATATTAATGGTGATTTTAAGTAACCCTTCCTATACTCTATAAATAGGAGGGGAATCCTACCCATGAGGGATGATCTTAGAGAGTATAAATCAAAGTTCAATAAGTAATAAAGTTTTTGTTCTTCTCTTGTTATTATCTTTTTACTTTTATTATAGTAATAGTAGTATGGCAATGATCAAAGGGATGAGTAGCTAATCTTCTAAGCCAAGGCTAGAGGAAGCTCCACCCAATGTAGCCTTAGTGTAGATTATGTAGCTTAGTTAGAGTAATTACATTCTCTTTATCCCAGAATATTGCATATTCGTATTCCTTCATCCTATGCTTGACCATAGTTAGGATTAGTAGGAATAATGAATCTATGTGACCATCTTGTTGGACCATAACAAGACAGGTTATGAACATGGAGAAGATAACATAATCCATACTTATCAACCGGACCATGGTTGAGTAAGTTGGTTTATGGGTAGTTCCCAATTACTAAATCTTTTGTATCTTTTGATACATTGCATATGCCCGACCAAGGACATGCGATACGGGAACTCGTAATTTACTTTAATTATTTATGCTATCTAAATGGTTGCAAAGGGTGGAGTGGAATCGATACCTTGGTTTCCACTCCAATTTATCTTGTAATTTGTTTCGTTCTTCTTTTTATTTCAAAACCTACACAAACTCGTTGTTATTGGATAAAACTAGTAGCTCGAAGTATAATTCGCACCACAAGTCTCTTGGGATACGACCCCGCTTTCCATTATACTCAACGATACACCGTGTGCTTGCGAGTCTTTTAAGACGTCGGTTTATAATCAATCAGTGGCAGTGATGTAGTCTATTTTGTTCATGGCTCGAACGATTTGAAGGAAAAGTTTATCAGCTGCACTTCCCGTATCGATAAGCATGGTGTGGAGGACGAAGTGTTCGACCTTAATCATAATGACTAAATGGTCAGAATAAGGAAAATGGATATGCGATGTGTTGCAGTCCATAAATGAGATGCCCTCGGGTCGGGGATATTGACTTGATTCTGGCAGGAGGGCGGGTAGCTTCTCCTGGTAAGTGAGTTTGCAGGATTCTTCGACACGCTTGCGCTTGCCTTTAAAAAGACTGTTGTTGATATTATTTTCCTCAATGAAATAAGCTTGGTAGATGTATACCTCGGCTGGATCGGCAGCAGGGGCGGGTTGAGGTTTGAGGTACGACCCGCCAAGGTAACTAAGGAGGTCAGCAACATACTGATATAGACGACTCGCCTTAAGGATTATTTTGAAAGAGCGATGCAGGGTGAAGCATTTGTTGGTATGGTGGCAGTTACAGTTATGGCTTTGGCAGTATGGTTCGCCTTGTTTGACCTCGATGGGGAATGGGGTACACCATATAGGGTCCGCCTGAATCTGTGGTAGAAGGGTGTTGATAGGAACAATAAGCTTAGGCAAGACCGGCTTTGGCCATTTTTTACAGGGCTTCGGTAGTATCATCAGTGTGGGGGCATTTGTGGCCCTTAGTCTCCTGTGAGACGGGAACGATCATGGGTGTAGGAGCAGAAGGTTGGCCTTGTTGTGGTTTGTTCAAAGTGGGATTTGAAGCTTTCCCCTGGCAATTTGACTCGCGGAGGCGCTCGAGGTCAATGTATCCGTTAAGTTTGGATAACATCTCCTTGAGGGTTCGGGGTTTGTGGAGAACTAGGTACTTTTTGATGCGACTATTATCTGGCAAAGTATTGGAATAAGTGAGCACCGCATTCACACAGTCGAGATTTTCGACCTTGCGCGACCCGTCGAAGAACTTCTTTTTGAAGGCTTTGAGGGTTTCACTTGGGGATTTGCGGAAGTTGAAGAGGGAATCGGCCTAGACCTCTCAATCATTGTTAAAGGCAAATTGGGCAATGAAAAGACTAGATAGTTACTCGAAGCTTCGGATCGAGCCACTGGGATGGTTATGATACCATCTGAGAGGGCTGTAGGCTGGTAGGAAAAAGTTAACACATCAGGTGGTTGGCCGTCGAGTAAAGGCTTAAAGCATTTTGGAATTCGAGGATGTAGGATTGAGGGTCGGTGTTGTGATATTTGCTAATTTTGGGAGCGCAAAAATTTGGAGGCACCTCGATATTTAGGAGCTTGGGGCAGAGGGGGTTGTTTAACCGACTCTACAAGTTCGGCGTAGAGCTCGCACTAATGCAGATGGCAGGGTAGATTTTGTAGTTGAGGTCCTATTATGTACAATAGACAGGGTGGGGGGGCATCTTTCTTGTCGAAGGGGATGAGGCCAAATGTTTGGCGTATGCTCGGGGTTGCGCTCCCCGAGACATTCTCGAGCAGGGTGACGTTTAGGGCGTCTGGTAGTACGAAGAGTGGAATCCGATGAATCCTCTGTGGGATGTATTCCCAGGTGGACTAATCCAGTAGGGGGAATAGTGGGGGGAGCACCCTCAGCGCCGAGATTAACCGGGGGTACTTCAAAAGGCGGTTGGGGCCCCAATCGGGAGCCGGCAGAGACGCACGATGGGGCGGGTACTCAAGACGGTAGAAGGGCGTCTTGAGGCTGAGATCGTTGCAGCTTGCAAACTATATTCCACAGGTCGTCGAGGGCATGATACTGTCTGTCTATGTTATCCAAGCGGCGTTGCCGT
Source organism: Kingdonia uniflora (assembly GCA_014058105.1). Lineage (NCBI taxonomy): Eukaryota > Viridiplantae > Streptophyta > Magnoliopsida > Ranunculales > Circaeasteraceae > Kingdonia > Kingdonia uniflora. The sequence continues at coordinate 457,943 of JACGCM010000452.1, forward strand.
TTGGCTTTAAACTCCTGACGGTATTCTTTGCGCTCCTGCTACAATTATGTTTGGTGTCGCTCCTTAGCCTGGGCGAATTGCTGGGTAAGCAAGGCGAACTGGGCGGCCACTCCATCAGCGGAGTTGCCGGTATGGGTAGAAGGAGAGTGGAGGGTGGGGGCCATTGGAAGTGGTTAGTAGGATTGAGAAATGGAAGGTACAAGGCACGGGAAACTGGTAGGGTGGGAAAGTACAGACGACACCAAATGTAGGGGCCTAACTTCGTGGGAAAGGAAGTTAACTCTTACACTACGAATATTATCTTTACCTAAAGGATTCAAGCATATAATTAGTAATAACGTGATTAATCTACTGGCAATATACTTGTGCGGAGGCCTTGAATGGGTCACTCTACGACCTCTGATGAGGATTTTTAAGAGTACTAATATAAAGATCAAGTAGTCAAAGTTTTGAGTACAAGGTGATTACAGGGTATTCGAAGGTAAAGTTCAAGGTCTGTGGGGAGAGTTTTCTAACCACTCCATAATTCCCCCTCCCTCCTATTTAAAGAACATAGGAAAGGCTGAGTCACCATAGGAGGTCAAATTACAATTGACTTGTACCCAGAGTTGGTTCTGACACCATAATTGTTGGGTCTGACACTGCAGTCGTTGTCCCTGACACTGTAGCTTGCTGGTTCTGACACTGTGGTTGTTGGATCTGACACTGTAGTTATCGAGTGGCGTACTCCACCATTCTGTCTGGTGAGCTGGTTGTCTGACATGTTTTCCTTCAACCACGTGCGATCATGATCGAAGCCTGTTCACAATCGAGTATTCGTATAGTCTCAGAGGGATTAATTATGGGTTTATTATACATTGGGCCATTATATAGGCTTCGATGTAGCCTTCGAGTATTCGATTAGAGCAAGAAGGCTGCAAGTAGGCTACTACATTCATAAAATTATAACACATCGCCAGGAAAAATTCTCTTCTCCACCTCATTCTCCTCCCATAACTAGATCAAACTTTCACAAACATTTATTACCTCCCACATGTTCCCGTTCAACTGGACAGGACATGTCCCTATGATTTGCATTATCCATTTTACAAGATTGCTTAGGGGTAGACTCAACCCGTACTCCAACTGAATTAGGTAACAGAGAAACCCATATTTCAGGTCTCCCTAGATATTCCCATCATAATACTTCAAGGAGATCGATTTATCTATTCCCCTGTCTATTTTTTCCTTCTCTAAATCAACCAACAGAAAGAAATATTCCTCCCCAGAATCTACCATAAATCTTCTAAACTGCCTACTGGCATGTTCTACAAAATTTAACCATCTTCCCCTATAAGAGACTTGGATTTATAAAACTCTCTAAACACATCAGAGTTCGGAGGGTATGATACCAATTGTCCAAGGAAATTTAGAAATTAAACCACTCCTACTTTCTTCTCCCTATCAGATTCTATATTATCAGACTCAGCAAAACGACCAGAGGTCGATGCCTCCATCAGAGGGGAAGTCTCCATCTTAACTGTAAATCTAAGATGAGGTTCGATTCTACACAAATACTCTTCACGCTCGGCCTACATACAGGTCTAGGTATTCTATCATTATCTTTTACACATACATCATACATATACGTATATTATTCGCATCTATTTTATGCACATAGATAAAACAGATTTTTATAGGTTACTATAAATAGTAATTTTTCGAAATTTAAAAACCACAAAAATCTTTCAAGACACATATCAACAATAAACGCAAATCATCTACCAACCTTTAACGCCTGAAAACGAATCTGAAGCAGCGCCAAATCTTTCCTTCACAATGCTATTATAAACCCACCTTCGTGACTCAGTCTTTGCAACCTTCTCTCGCCTTGATTGTTGATCACTCAGGTCTAATCTCTCACAAGAATCTCTGCTATTTTTTCTTCCCTCTCTCACTGTTCTTCAATATTTTAGAAGTTGATAAACGTTTCAATGAAGAAGATGAAGTATTATTTATAGTTTCTTTCTCTAACTGCTGGCAGTTATTAGGCCTCGCATGAGCTGCCCTCAATTTTGGAACCAAGGTGCCCTTCCACAATTAATATCAGACATTTTATACATTTTTGGTGAAAATACTTTCCCATCATTGCCCCCAGCCCTATATTTTAATATATTCTCATATCTCCTACCCAAATTTCCCTCTGACCTCCCCACACTCATGATGACTCAACACTTGCACACAATTGATCTTTTCCTGTAATAACATAAGTGACAAAAAATCAAAGCTACCTGTTTTTTCTATTCTTTCTTCTACTACTTATAGAAGTACTGACGTCATTTCCAAAGCATTCATATTTCAAAATTTTAAATTCTCTATTTAAAGCAGTCGCAACAACATTTGCATCAAAGAAGGAAAAATTCAAAATTAATTTTAAATATATTTTATTTATAGTTATTCGACCTCATACAATTTATTTCCTTAAATATAATTATACATGAAACATCCCAAATATCCTGGGGAACCACACCTTATCAGTTCGCCTCCAACAATCCTCACATCTTCCAACTAGATCTCTTCTTCAGCAATTAACCTTGCAGCTTCTTTTCGAAGTGAAGGCTTCACAATCACCTCTCGAAATAGCTCTTCCGAGAAGCGACGTCCTAACTCTAGTTCCATACCCATCCAATCTAAACCTTCAAACTGATATTCGGTCTCAAGAAATTCAGCATCATAATCCAGCAACCCAAAAATCCTCTCTTGAACTTTAGCTATTTTTATCGCCAATTGTCCCTCGGCAGCATAACAAATTCACTCAGATCGAGCCCACACCATCTTTTATGTCATTCTCCAAAGTACACTCATTTCCCCCTATTTATGCAATTTTCTAGATCACTTCAAATCCCCCACAATTCGTATATATATTATGTTTCTCCATAACAACAAACCCTAATATCTCGATTAAATATGATTTAAACTTATCAATCCACATCGACCTCCGTAGATTCGGCCTACCTCATTTCGAACTTATTTTTTTAAAATCCAATATTTCAAAGAGATCTCACTGAACTCGAATATCAAATTCCTACAAATTCTAAATCTTCTGCATTTATCTCTCCCAATAAATCTAAGTTATTCAGTTCAAAACAAGTTTTTACACATCTTTTATTTCACAAAAACAAATAGCTCGATTGTTAACATATACTTTCTAGTCCGATCATATATATTACATTTCCTCCTCTATTCATACATCTTCAAATTACTTATAGCTTGATGTCAATAACAAGAGTTATTCTATCCATCAACACAGAGTTTGAATAACTATTTTTTATTAAGCTCGAATATAAATTACTGTTACTTTACAAATAAAAAGTCTTTCAGGTACTTTAATAATAACAAGTCTTTTAGGCACTTTATAGATAACAAGTCTTTCAGAACTTTGAAAACAACAAATCCTTCAGTTCATCTGTCTTCAGTGATATCTCACTCTGAAAATCTTTTGAAGCAAAGCAAGCATTGAAAAACACATAACATCCTTCCTTCCCCAAGTTTGGTTGAAGTCTAGACGTGGAACCAAACTTCAAATGGAAACTATAGAAGAAAGGAAATCAGTGCTTGAAGTAACTCTTCAAACCAAAGGACTTCTTAAAGCCAAGAAACGATGATAGTGCAAAAGCAGACTTCCAATCTCCAACTCCCTTCTCCACTACCACCATTGCCTTCTCTATAACTACCACCATTAGAGAGTTGGTAGAGATGAAAGGTCCTTCCTTAAAATTTAATCCTATGCAAGATACGGGCGATACTGCCTAGCAGTTATGCCGGCCCCCACATCTGTCTCCTCAATCTTGTCCACTACAAGGATACGGAGACACCTCCAACGTTGCTCACCTATCAAGATAGCATTGTGAAATCTCTACATACAATAAAAAAATTCTTCAGCTTCAGCCGCTTCTTCTTTCGACATACCCTGATACGTCGGTGGAACAGGAATGGGGGTGGGATTCTCCAATGACTGATCACTGAAGTATGTTAACTTAAATTTTTGCATCTCCGCAGAAACTCTCTCTTCATAAACCATTCTCTGGGTCATCACCATTATCAATCCAGAGAATTTTTCAAAAAATAGTGTACTTTGCCAAAATCCTTAGTATAGGTACTATTTATATAACCCTCACGTTTAATGTGCAGGTACACTTCCAAAGTACTCATCATTCAATACAAAGCCACTCACAAAACCCCAAGCATTGCATACATTGATATTTCTATCATCATTCAATGCAGGTGCATCCATCCATAAAAAAGAATGCCCATTTTCAATACAAGTCAAATCAACATTAATACGTCATTTCTTTTTAACTTCCAACAACACAACTCTACAGATTCTTTCTCAGCCAAAGCCACTCGTGACTTTAGTTGCGAGGGGGAGATTATAAGGAGTTATCCCTCGATCTAACCCAATTTGAACTCACGCATTTCTTTCAATTCAAACTACCACCATATCAGACTCACGCATTTTACGTCATTTCTTTCAATTCAAACTACCACCATATCAGACTCACGCATTTTACATGTGACATGAACAATCAATAGTGTCTCCTAGCCCATGAACTGATGAAGAACATGGATCAAACACAAATAAAAAAATATGAACAAGTCAAAGATACATGTCTCTCACAAACTTAACAGTTATTCAGTCAACCACCACTTACCTCATTATTTGGAGAATGTGCTTCAGCACGATAACGAGCTGCGGGTAAAGCTTATATAAGGAAAAAGTTTTAAAAGAGACAGGGACGAGAAAAATATACGATAAATTACCAAGAAACCCAGATTTTCTTTATTCTTAAGCACCAAATTTCTTATTTACAAGATCAAGTATTTCCAGTTCGAGAGATCACTTGTAATAAGATATCAGCCTCGAACAATTAAATTTACTGTTACTAAAACCCTCAATTCGAGGATGTGGTTTTTTTATCTATTCAAAGGTTTTCCACGCTAAATCACATATATCATTTCTTGCTTTACATTAGTTTTTGTCATAGGAACATTAGTGTAAGAGCTAATTCCAAGCCATCTCGAGCTTACAAAATTAGGCAATTACAGTTATGGATGTGGTAAACTAGGCCACCAGAAGCGTGATTGTCCTGCATTTGCTAAAAAGGTTAACCTAGTCATGGATGGTATGCATGAGAGTGTGATAACAACAGTTCAGTGTATTCTGCAGGATGAAGATAACGAAGATATGGGGATGTGCACAACATTCATGCATGAGTCCTCTGGAGCACCGCCCCCTTGATTACGCGGATAAAATCTTTTCAAATGAAGGGTTTGATGTGACACGTCATGTATAGGGTCGTTTACCCCATGTGAGATTTATGTTTAAATTCATGTTAGCATATGCTCTATTGTAGAGGTCCAATATGGGTTATTAACAGTTTCTATTTTTTAGGTTAGTTTCTTAATTAGATAATTTAGAGAGATATTACGAGAGTGATTCTAGGGAAACCAAGTTATAAGGAAGAGGGTTGTGTAATTTGATAACAGTTGATTGGTTAATGAAAGTTGAAGTTCTTTTGTTTGAAAACCTAGTTTCTCTAGAACTTAACTAAAACGTGATATTCATACGAATCTCGTTTCCGCCTTCATAGTAATCACGTCATGATATCTCATATGCAATTAGTCTGGTTAGTCATTTTATGCATGCTCCGCGGAGTCAACATATGGACGCAGTTGCTCAAATTTTGAAATATTAAAGGGCTCACCGAGAAGAGATATTTGGATGCGTAAGAACTGGCATAATTTTATTACTGCCTATACCGATGTTGATTAGGTGAGGTATCCAATTAGTCAAAGATCTACAACATGTTATTGTACATTTGTTGGATGCAATTTAGCCACCTGGAAAAATAAGAAACAAAATTTGGTTGCTCGTCCAAGTGTTGAAACGGAATACAGGATACAAGGCAATGGCTTCGACCACCAATGAAATTGTTTGGCTTTGAACACTTTTACGTGATCTTGGTTTTGGTGCATCTCAATAGACTAAGCTATTTTGTGATAATCAGGCTGCAAGGCATATTGCTTCAAATCTAATTTTCACGAGCGAACTAAGCATATAAAAGTTGATTATCATTTTGTACATGAAAAAGTGCGAGCCAACATTTTTTGCGCATCTTAATGTTCGCAGAGATAAGCAATTGGCGGACTTATTTACAAAGGGACTTTCATATTCAAAGTTGCATGAGATACTCTCCAAGTTAGGCTCCATTAATATCTTTGCACCAACTTGAGGGGAGCGTTAAAAAAAGAGAATATTATGGAGATTTGTTTCAAAATTGGTTACTTAACTGATGGTCACTTAATATTATTGTAATGTAACATATATAGTGTGGGTTATGATCTCCATTGAAATGATGTGAATAAGAAACTCCTCTCTTCTCCCGGGCATGTAGGTTGTTACACCGGCAACCGAAGCTCGTAAATTTTGTATTATTTATTCTTCTTTGCTTATTGATTTCATATTATTATCATATTTTCTATAGAGCTAGTGTCGTAATTATAAACTTATAAGGTGATGTTTTATTTTTGATTTTGTGCTCAGATCCTTTCTTCTGAAAATTCCTCGTCAAGCTTTATAAGCAAGGATTAATTTTCGTAACTATAAGGATATAAAATAACATTTGGAATATTGTTGGTTTTCGGTGGAAGCAGAGATTGAAAAAACTAATACAAAGAATAAGAGATTCAAGAAGGACTAACTTTATTATTATTCGATCATTACAATGGAAGAAGACCTTCTCCTTATATAGTTACAATTACTTGGGCGCTAAGTAAGAATATCTTATATTTAGTATATATCCTATATTAGGTATATTCTATATTCAACATATATTTTATATTCAACACTCCCCCACAAGATGGAGCATAGATGTCAATCATGCCCAGCTTGTCAATCATGTCGTTAAATATTCGTCCAAAAACTTCTTTCGTGGGAATATCTGTAAGTTGATCTTCCGACTTCACAAATAAAAAAGATATACACTTTTTGTCAATATTTTCTTTGATAAAGAACCGATCCACTTCAACATGTTTCATACGGTCATGTTGAATTGGATTATGTGCAATCATAATCGTTGTTTTATTGTCACTGTGTAGATCCATTATTTTTATGAGTTTAAATCCAAGATCATTCAATATATTTCGTATCCATAGTAGTTTACATATCCATGAGCCATACCCTGAAACTTATATTTTGCACTTGATCTAGCAACAACCTTTTGCTTCTTAGCTCTAAATGTCACCAAATTCCCACATACAAACGTGAAATAGCCTGAGGTTGACCTCTTGCTCGTCATATCTCCTGCCCAATCTACATCGGTGTATCCCATTACTTCCATATCACCACCTTTCCAAAATAAGATACCTTTTCCTAGAAATTTCATCAAGTACCTTACTATTCGAAAGACCACCTTCATATGTTCTTCACTTGGATTATGCATGAATTAACTTACGACGCTAATGGCATATGCAATATCCGGTCGAGTATGGAAGAGATAAATTAGACTTCCGACTAAGCGTTGATACCTTCCATTGTCACATGGAACTTTGTCGGGAAACATTCCCAAGTAATGATTCGCTTCAATCGATGTATCTACCGGTTTACAATCAAGCATCCCAGTTTCTGCAAGAAGGTCTAATATATACTTTCGTTGAGACATGAAAATACCTTGACTTGATCTTGTAACTTCAATGTCTAATATATACTTTCGTTAAGAAGTATTTTAACTGTCCCAAATCCTTCATCTCAAATTCCCGTGAAAATTATTCTTTAGTACATCCATTTCTACTGAGTCATTTTCAGTAACAACCATATCATCAACATAAATAATAAGAGCGGTAAACTTTCCTAACTTCCATTTTATAAACAAGGTATGATCAGAATTACTTTTTCTATATCCAAATGCCTTCATGCTCTTCAAAAATCATCCCAACCATGCTCGTGGCGATTGTTTTAACCCGTACAATGCCTTCTTTAATTTGCATACTTTTCCTCCTTCATAATTCATGAGTCTAGGTGGTAACTCCATGTATACTTCTTCTTTTAAGTCTCTATTGAGAAATCTATTCTTCACGTCAAACTGTTGTAATGGCCAACCTTGATTGGCTGCAAGAGAAATGAGTACACGAATAGTATTTATCTTTGCCACTGGGGCAAAGGTCTTCTCGTAATCTATACCATACGTCTGTGTATACCTTTTGGCAACTAGTCTGGCTTTATGCCTATCAATACTTCCATCTGAATTCATCTTTACAGTAAAGATCCAACGACACCCAACAATACGATATTCGTGAGGCTTATCAACAAGGTCCCAAGTAGAATTCTTCTGTAATGCATTCATCTCTTCATTCATGGCTTTCTTCCATCATGGATCTGATAGTGCTTCCTAAAAATTACTAGGAATAGATACATAGAATAATTGATTCATAGTGCATATAAACGACTTAGCCAACCTATGGGTGGATACATAATCAGAAATTGGGTATTTGGCTTTAGAATTGATATTTGGTTCATAAGTAGATTTTGGAATACCTTTAGTAGGCCTTTTTGAAAGTCTAGGTTGAATATCATTAACAGTGTTAGGATTAGCTAATACCTGAGGTTCGACATTCTGCGGCAGTGCTTTGGTAGATGGTGTTAGAATGTTGGAGTCACGGGCAACTTCTACTACTTCAGCTTGATCTCCCCCTGTCGTCTGATCCTCTCCATTCATATGAAGTTCATCTTCAATACCCTGATCTCCCCCAATCATTTGCTCTACTTTACTTTCCTTTTTATCATCAGTTAGGTTACTACACCTGTTCAAATTACTCATCAAATCCTCTAGTTCCTGAAATATATCCCCAATAATAGGGAACTTTCCTTCACCATCATTACATTTCTCCCCCTGAAGGGAAGATCCCACAAAATACGCCTCCAATTCTTGAAATAAAACATCCAAAGAGATATACATCTTCCCCTCCACAGGATCATAACAACGATAACCCTTTTTTAAATCAACATATCTAAGAAACACACACTTTCAAGCACAATGATCTAATTTTCCTCGTTGATGTTTAGGTATATAAACAAAGACAATACATCCAAAAATACGTGGTTCTAGGTTTGGCATTGCAGGGATAGTGATAAGATAATGAAGCTTTTGGAAGGGGGTCTTAAATTTAATGACCCTAGATGGTGTGCGGTTTATCAAGCAGCAGATTTTAACGCTTATCCCCATTAATTCAATGGCATATTCATTCCAAAAAGAGATGCATGAACAACTTCTAACAGTTGTCTATTCATTCGTTCAGCTAACCCATTTTGCTGTAGGGTATAAACATTAGAGGTTTGATGTCGAATGTCGTTATTTGTTAAGAACTCTGACATGTCATTACTAGTAAATTCTCCTCCATTATCAGATTGATATACTTGTATCCCCCTTTGGAATTGGGTTAAAGCCATTTGATAAAAAAAATTAAATACTTCAAAGACTTCACTTTTATGGGTAATTAGGGATACCCACATCATACGAGTACACTCATCAATAAAAGTTGCAAAATAACGAGCTCCAGACAATGAAGGAATACGTGCATGACCCCATACATCAGAGTTAATAATACTAAAAGGTTCTGAACTTTTATTAAAACTTGGAGAGTATGTAATACGATGACTCTTAGCGAGTTCACAAATATCACACTTAAACTCAGAAATACTACAATTCCAAAATAATGACGAATTAAATTCTGAAGATACCCGAAGGAGAGATGACCCAGTCGCCAATGCCATAACTGCACATTAGCTTTTGCTTCTTCAATTCCTCTGACTTTATTCACCTGATGAATTCTCTATTCTCCACTATTACTCAGGTCCAAATAGTAGAGATTGCCTTTTCTAAAACCACTACCAAGAACCTGTCGAGTCACTATGTCCTAAAAAATACATAATTAAGGCCAAAACGTTACAGTACATATAAGTGCAACAGTGATCCTACTGACAGACAAGATATTGTACTCTAAAGCAGGAACAATAAGGACAGAGTTTAATGTCAAGGATTCAGATATGTCAGTGGAACCTTCTCCAATTATAGGAGAGGAACCACCATTTGTTGTGTATATAAAGGTGTGGGCTGAAGGAGTAATGGATGATAATATGCTAGAGTCATTTACCATGTGATTTGATGTACCAGTATCAATTAAACAAGTACTATTCAAAGAATTTACAACTAAAACACTACATTTAGTTTTCATACCTGACTGGGAATGTGAGAATTAAGGTTTGAGTTTGATAATACCATTGTTGTATCATCATTGGAACCCATTGGTCGAACTGCTACAGTAATTTTCTTGTATCTGCTACACTAACTTCAAACTGCTGTAGTACTTTGAACAGCTTCAGCTACAGTAATTTTGAACCACGCAACAAAATTAAGCTTCGTGACAGCAATTCGCAGTGGAATTCAATTCAATTCAATTCAAAAGAGCCAGGTTTAATTATTAAACCCGCTCTGATACCATATAGAAACTAATACAAAGAATAAGAGATTCAAGAATGACTAACTTTATTATTATTCGATCATTACAATGGAAGAAAACCTTCTCCTTATATAGTTACAATTACTTGGGCGATAAGTAAGAATATCCTATATTTAGAGAGTTTTATATTTAGTATGTATCTTATATCAGGTATATTCTATATTCAACATATATTCTATATTCAACAGGGATGAGGGCCCCACCAGCAAAATTAACTTTAAATTAATAAGAATTAAACTCTCATATCATCTTCTCTAGGATATAGACTTCAATTACACAGAGCCTATTCGCATTCAACATTTCCAAGTTCTCACCTAACCATAGTTCCTAATTGACTCCTAAGAATCAACCCAAACACTCAAACTCACAACCCCTAAAACAAAATAACCCAAAACAACCATATCATCATTGTTTAACTTTTCTAAAATCCAAAAATCACTTAATACGGATTCGAATATAAATAAATAAAGTGGGTTCGCACACAAAATGAGAGAAACCCTAGAATCTAACTTTTTACAGAGAGGGAAATTGAGTACTAGGTGATATAACAAAGATGACAATCATCCACAATCGCTGTTAAAAGATGAGCAAAATAACTAACTCAAAAGATTGGGTTTTTTTATTGCTATGTTTTGTATGTTTTTAGGATAGTTGATTTGGAGTATTGGACGGGTAAATTCATGGAGATGTTACTCTTTACCAAAAAGATGAGAAGTTTAGGTTTAATTCAGGGTTTTCTTAATTACTGTAGTAAAAGAATCGTCTTTACTTTTTTTGAAATTTATTTTGTTGGTGGGGCCCTTATCCTTGACTCAACAAAAATCTCAGCGAGGTTTTAAATATCCTTGCTTGCACCAAAACGTCTCCTTGCTTATAAAGCTCCCCCATGCATTAACAGATTTGCTAACCTCAAACTATACTTGCATAAAACACAACCTGGCTTAAAAGATGCACATGGAAAATGTGTTATTGGTTTACCTATCTAAAATCTAAGCATGATATTTATATTTCTTGTATGTTAACTCTCTTCTCTTGTAATTAGAAATATATTAAATACAATTAAATATACGTATAAGCGGGAAAGCCCTAGATACCCTTTTCTGCTTCTGTATATTACGAGAGCCGAAATCATCCAAGGGCATTAGTGATTATTCTCGTATCTTCTTTTCTACAGAAAAGTTACCGATTTCTAAAGTTATCAGTTTTATTATTTCTCATCTTCCCTTACGACCAAAAATACCTTCCAAATGTTTGGCGATCATCTGCACCAGGGTTGGAAATCACATTCTTATTTTACAAAAGTAACTTAGCAGTCCACTCACCTGGTCCTTCCTGGTAGTAACACCGATTGGCTTGTGTAAAACTATAATCTTATGAACCTGTAATATAGCTTTCCCACTTGCAACAGTAGCAGGAGTTTATAGGCAACAACAACAAGTACGAACCAAGTTTTCTTTTTAGCGAATAACAGCAATAACACAGTTGTAACAGCAGCGAGTTAACAGTAAAAAAAACACAGCTTCAGGTTTGATTTGCAGTACATATATGCAGATTTTAGTATACGAAGCAGGCAGATTTCAGCACAAGAGAAAGGCAGTTTTAGCACAGCTTCAGGCAGATTTTAGCAAAAGAGAAAGGAAGTTTCAGCGCATAGATTTTAGCTCAAGAGAAAGATACTTTCAGCAGCAGAAACTCAGATGTACAGCAGCAGCAATGTAATTATAAGATCAGTTCTTGTTTACAGCAAAATTAGTTTTGGTTTGTAGCGACAGGAAATAGCAGTTTCAGTAATAACAAGAACTCCGATAATAACTAACAGCAGCACCTGGCGGCAGTGAAAGAACTCAGTTCTGGTTTGGTAAACTTTGGCAATAAGTAATTAACAATTATACAGCAGGTCTGAGTCTGAGTTGCAGGAAGCAGTTTCTACAGCAGTGCAGGCAACTAGAAGCAAGTATAGGCGGTAGTTTCAGTAGCAAGAAAGGGCAATTTGTTCTCCAGAAAATAGCAGCAAGAGAAGGCAGTTTTAGTAAAGAAACAACACCAATAACAGCGCCTACAACAAAGAGAGAGACAGTAGAACAATAGCTCGAGGTGTGGGTCGCACTCTCTTTAAAGAGTATTTTGACCTACCTCGGGTACAGGTAACTAGTCTAATCTCTCCTAGGATACAATGAGCATATACTGAAGAGCTTCAGTACTGGAAGTCTGCGCAAATTAATTTATAATATCGTACCTCAGGTAAACCGTAAGAGAGAGAGATAACACAAAGAAGAAGATATGGTTTTTTATGTGTTTAGAAGGGTGGTGAAGAGTTTAATTTATAGAGGGAGGTTGCCCAACGGCTCTCTCTATTCAAACGTGTGGGACGTGTCCTTGAGGATTAGGAGTGGAGAAAATAAAGTGAAGACCAAAACTAAGGAATTAAACTAAGCCCAAGCCCAAGGAAACTTTTGTTAAAAAGATTAGGGTGAGCCAAGCCCAAGCCCAAAGGGCCTCTAGAGCCAGAAGAGCCAATTCCAAGTCCAAGTCCAAGTTTTAAAAAATTCCAACAATCCCCCACTTTTAAAAAACTTCCCAAAAAAAAGGATAGATGAATGAGAAGAGATACAAGAGTACGATTTTGATATATAGAGATGTACTTAAGTAAAGGTGTCGTTAGACTTGAACTTTTACGTAGTAGACAATCTTCAACATATAAGAATAATAAGTGATCAGAGTCTTGAACTCATTACTCATTTTTATACAGTGAGGAAAACTACATACAGCCCTACCAGGGGCAAATTTTAAATGCTTGCACTTTTCGGCTATGTGCTTAAACCCAGTATAGGTGAAAGCTTTAGAGAATTTAGCCCAATTCTCATAGGAAGCAGCCACACTTTCACAATCACCTTGGTGAGTCTATTAAGAGTGTTCTTGTAGCTAGACACCCCACTCAAGAATAAGATATAGAACTCATTAAGAGTTTATGAAACTCAGCCTCACAGTCACTGTAAGATATCATGCATATATACAATATGTACAACGAGATTAACTCTGGAGTGACAAGCTCCTAGTTGCATGATTCTATATCACAATGATTTTTTTTCCCATTAAACCTATTTCGTGGGATCTCCAGTCATTTAGGTTGGGTTCCCACCATTTGTGATTCTATAATAGTCTTTAGTCTCATCCTTAAAGATGTACACTAAACTTTGTCACGAGACAGTCCTTTCATCAAGGGATCTACCAAGTTGTTTTCATATCTTACAAAATCTACAATAAAAATACTAGATGTGAGATAACCTCTCATCGTACTGTGCTTGCGACGTATCGCTAACTTCTTACCATTATAGTAATTGTTCCGTACTTTGACTATCGCAGCAAGTACTATTTAAGAGGATCAGAATCAGCGGTATAGGTCTACTCCATAAAGGAATATAAGACAAGAGGTATTTCAACCAACTTGCCACCTCACTAGCTGCAGCTAGTGCTACTAACTCAGACTCCATAGTCGACTGAGCTAGAATCATTTATTTCTTAGATCTCCAAGAAACCGACCCTCCAGTTATACTAAACACGTATCCGCCGGTGGCTTTGGAATCATACAAAAATAAGTTCCAATCTGCATCGCTAAATCCATCAAGGACTGCGGGAAACTTCTGATAGTGTAAACCCAAGTTCATGGTCTTTTTCAGGTACCGTATAACTCGATCAATAGCACCCCAGTGTGCCAAACTTGGTTTACTTGTGAATCTACATAGAACCCCTACAGTATAAGCTATATATCGGGTCTAGTATAGTATGTAGCGTAGCGAAGGCTACCAATAATACTTGTGCCTTCTTTCTGTCTAACGGCCTCCCCTAAGTTCTTTAAAAGTTTAACTTGTGGATCACTAGGAGTACAAGCAGGTCTACGATAAAAATATTTGTACTTCTTCAAGATCTTCTCAATGTAATGAGATTGATCAAGAGTAATACCAGTGTCTGTGCGTGTGATCTTCATGCCTAAAATTATACTAGCCTCACCTAGATCCTTCATATCAAAATTATATTAAGCATGTTTTGGTTTCTAAGAAGATATCAAGTGTAGAACCAAAATATGAGTATAGACAAATCATAATTAAAATGTTTAGCAATCTTTAAACGTTTACCTCTACGAAGTTCTGGGTCTGTATCATGAGAATCAGCATCTTTAGAAAAAAATTACTTGAGGTATATTAGGGGTCGAAGCCGTAGAAGGTTGAGAACCCCGACTATTACCCCCACTGTCCCTCAGTAAGTAGGGAAACTTATCCTCAAAGAAATCAACATCATTTAAATCTACTTTAGGGATCATGGAAAATTTACTCATATGTGTAATAACTTCTTATTAACATGACATAGTCTAGAGTGCCAAATATTAAAAGAAAACAACAAGTAAGCTGAAGCAGATTAATTTATTTAAATACTCATCTTGAACATTCTATCACAAGCAAAACCCTTTCCCACAAAAACCCCACCCTTAGTCAAAATGTACTGATCTGACCCAATGGTCTGCTGAAATCCAGCCTTGTTGAGAAGATAGCCAGAAACAAGATTTTTCCTCATTTTAGGACTGTGCATCACATCCTTCAGAGTCACTATCCTTCTAGAGGTAAATACCAGTTCAACATCTCTAATGCCTAGCACTTTGGTGCAATGGGAATCCCTAAGTAGCACCTTCTGGTCTACAGTCTCCTTGTTGGTCTTGAACCAATTGTGTTCATAGCATACATGCCTAGAAGTGCCCGAATCAGCCCACCACCCATCGGTTCCACCGACCATGTTGATCTCTGTGATCATAGCTACTAAGGGCTCTTCGATAACGTTAGCCTGATCAGCAGGTTTGCAGTTATGGCAGTTTCTAGATATGTGTCTAGGCTTTTTATAGTTGAAACACATAATAGAACCTGTTCCGTTATATGGTGGGGCTTGTTGGTTCGTTCCTTCATTAGAATTCTGGTGTCCATAATTCTGAAGGTTATTCGGATTACCACTATTAGAACGGTTGTTCCGATTACCACCATTCTTAGCCTTGAAAGATTGCCCTTTAGGTTTCAGATAGACCTTCCCTTTGGCTTGAACCAAAAGGATTTCCTCTTTTAGGTCTTTTTTTCTAGATCTTCTTCAACCCCCAGACGAGTAATCAAGTTCTTCATGGTTAGTTCATTTGACTTGTATCGCAGGATATTTTTAAAGTCTTTTCAATTCGGCGGTAATTTGTCAATCATCACGGCAACCTAAAATTGTTCATCAAGAGGTATCCCTTCGGACACAATCTCATCCGCAATTCGTTGCAACTCATGTGATTGGGAAATTACCGACTTATTGCCGACCATATTGAACTTGAGATATCGGCTTACGGCAAACTTTTTAGAGCCTGCCTCTTCCATATCATACTTCTTCTGTAATACATCCCAAATGGTTTAAATAATAATCGTACAGTTCGTCCGCTAAACTGTTAAGAATATAATTATGGCATTTTGAAATTAGCCTCAATCTAGTTTGAAAGAGTCTCTAAGGTTTTATCATATTCATTTAGAATAAGATCAGGGTCTACCGCAGGTACGGGAACAGGAGGTTCAACAGGGCATTCTTGTTCCATGACATACGCTACTTCCTTAAGTGCGAGATAGAAGAACATTTTGTTCTTCCACCTCTTGAAGTTGAGACCATCAAACTTAGAGGGTTTGTGGGAATCAAACTTCAGCACTTCAGAAGAAAGAGCCATATCACAGATTAAGAATACTCTTTAAAATTGTAAAACTATAATCTTATAAACCTGTAATATAGCTTTCCCACTTGCAACAGTAGCAGGAGTTTATAGGCAGCAATAACAAGCACGAACCAAGTTTTCTTTTTTGCGAATAACGGTAATAACACAGTTGTAACAGCAGCGAGTTAACAGCAAAAAACAAACAGCATCAAGTCTAATTTACAGTGCAATAGCAGGCAAATTTTAGTTCACAAAGCAGACAGATTTCAGCACAAGAAAAAGGCAGTTTCAGCGCAACTTCAGGCATATTTCAGTACAAGAGAAGGGCAGTTTTAGCACAACTTCAGGCATATTTCAGCACAAGAGAAAGGCAGTTTCAGCGTAGCTTCAGGTAGATTTTAGCACAAGAGAAAGGCAGTTTCAGCAACAGAAACTTTGATGTACAGTAGCAGCAATGTAACTACAAGATCAGTTCTTGTTTGTAGCAAAATCAGTTCTAGTTTGTAACGACAGGAAATAGCAGTTTCAGTAACAACAGGAACTCCGGTAATAAGTAACAGCAGCTCCTACAGGCAGTGAAAGAACTCAGTTTTGGTTTGGTAAACTCCAGCAATAAGTAATTAGCAGTTATATAGCAGGTCTGAGTCTGAGTTGCAGGAAGCAGTTTCTACAGCAGCGCAGGCAACTAGCAGCAAGTACAGGAGGCAGTTTTAGTAGCAAGAAAGGACAATTTGTTCTCCGGCAAATAGCAGCAAGAGAAGGCAGTTTCAGTAAAGAAACAACACCGGTAGCAACGCCTACAACAAAGAGAGAGACTGTAGAACAATAGCTCGAGGCGTGGGTCGCACTCTTTTTGAAGAGTATTTTGACCTACCTCGGGTACAGGTAACTGGTCTAATCTCTCCTAGGATACAATGAGCATATACTATAGAGCTTCAGTACCAGAAGTCTACGTAAATTAATTAATAATATTACACCTCAAGTAAATCGTAAGAGAGAGAGATAACACAGAGAAGTAGAGATGGTTTTCTGTGTGTTTAGAAAGGAGGTGAAGAGTTTAATTTATAGAGAGAGGTTTCCCAACGGCTCTCTCTCTATTCAAACGTATGGGATGTGTCCCTGAGGATTATGAGTGGAGAAAACAAAGTGAAGACGTATCCCTGAGGATTAGGTCTCCTATAGGAGTGGAGAGAACAAAGTGAAGACCAAGACTAAGGAATTAAACCAAGCCCAAGCCTAAGGAAACTTTTTTTAAAAAGATTAGGGTGAGCCAAGCCCAAGCCCAAAGGGCCTCTAGAGCCAGAAGAGCCAATTTCCCAATCCCAAGTTCAAGTCCAAGTTTTGAAAAATTCTTACAACTTGTTATCTTGATCATTATCTCTCAACTTGCAATGGAGTTGGTCACGATTATCGTGTGTTCATGTTTTCTTACAGGACCTCCTCTGGAAGATTACGATTGAAGTGGGTAGAAAATAAGGAGGACTTGACATCCTTCAACCACAAAACTTTGTAGCTCTCTATTGTTCAGCTCAACTTTTGCACTAGCATTTGGTTCATCCGTCTTCTTCATGATGTGTTAAAAGTTAAATTATGTTGAACCCCATATAAACATATTAATTTTACCTCTACAGGTTGAAGATGAATCAGACATGTCTATTTTCCATTGCATGGAAACACTTAGAGAAATATTGATGGTTGCTTTAAGCTTTGCTGCTATATTATCACTATTATTACTTATTAGGGTAGGTCTAAGAGGCAGATACATCTTCAACGGTAGCACACTAATGTATGTATCTAATAGAAGAACCTATATAAAGTTATATACCAATACTCCAATTACACTTCATAACCATAACATCCAGATAAACAACATTATTATTGCAGAATTGCAGGATGCATGGCTGTTCCTATAATTAAGCATGTATGGCTCAGTCATTGCAGGATTGTAGGATGTATGGCTGTTCCTATAATTAAGCATGTATGGCTTAGCATGATTCTAGAATAATATATATGTGCTAGATGTGTAATCAACATTGAAGTGTGATACAAGAAATCTTTCACCATTGTTCTTGTTTCTATTTTTTGGTTTCTTCTCTGTATCTTTTTCTTCATGGTGTCAGAGCAGGTCTCCAATTAATTGTTCTTGTTTCTATTCGGTCTAAATGGCCGAAACAGTTACATCGAGAACGGAAAATTCTATTGTTCCATCATCCTCTTCTGATGTTAATTCGAATCAGCGATTATGCTCGGTTCAATTGAATGATTTTAATTATCTTCTTTGGTCGAGGGCAGTGACATTAGCTCTTGGTGGAAGATCACGGATTGAATTTATCGATGAGAGCAATGTCGCTCCAGATAACAAGTCTTCTCAGTACAAGGCTTGGTTTGCTAATGATCAAATGGTTCAATCGTGGTTGCTTAACACGATGGAGCCACATATCGCTGAGATTTTCAGTTATTCAGACTCGGTTGTGGGGCTATGGAGTGCAGTAAAAGAGTTTTATGGAAATCATAATAACTCTGCTCGAGTTTTCCAACTCAAGAAGGATATTGTCTCTTTGCAACAATAAGGTAAAACCTTTGTTCAATTTCTTGGTAGCATGAAGACCATGTGGAATGAGTTAGCGGTCTATCGACCACATACCACCGATTCGACAATCTTGTTGAAACGGGCTGAAGAAGACAAGAATTTTCAGTTGCTGGCAAATTTAACTCCAGATTATGAAGATCTTTGTAGCCGCATTCTCATGAATTCTGAGTTTCCAACGTTTGCAAGTGTCAGTGCTACTATTCAACGTGAAGAAACACGAAAAAAGGCTATGTCTGTGAAAATTAAACCAGATATATCTGACACTCGAGCCTATCTTTCTACTCAAAGATGCCCAGATGAAAGAGGGAATAAGGCTAGAAGGAATGAATTGAAGTGTAGCCATTGTAGCAACATTGGCCATACCATTGATAGGTGTTGGATTCTTCACCCAGAACTCAAACCAAAGTTTGCAAGCAAAGGAGGTCCTAAACGTGATTATTCCTCCGGATATCAAGCAAACCATGTGTCTACATCACCGGCTGATGGGTTATCTAAGTTTACTTCTAGTCCTATCAATCTTATAAATGAGTTTGCTACTTACATTCAGGCCAAACACAATGTTGTTGACAGGACTAAGAATGATAATTCTTCGGTTTTACTTGCAAAATTTGCGGGATTCCTTGCAGAAAACAAGAGTCTTTCTTCTGAAGATGTGTCAGGTATATTGTATGCTTTTTCTCTAGCTCTTAAAATTAGTAATGTGCATGATTATTGTGTTATAGACTCGGGTGCCACTAATCATGTAACTAATATCTCTAAAAATTTGACTGACTTTGAGTTTTTCTCTCATCCATCTACCATAACCATAGCCAATGGTAAGAGTGTGAGTGTTGTTGGCCACGGTAAGACCAAGTTACTTTCAAACTCCATTTCATCATCATTCTTTATGTGCCTTCATTTCCATTTCAACTACTTTCAGTTGGCCGATTAGTAACCGTTTTAAATTGTAGTGTCATCTTCTCTCCTAACAAAGTTGTATTTCAGGATCTAATAACCAAGAGGACGATTGGTGAAGGATTTTTTTATCAAGGACACTATTATCTTCCCAAGAATGATTATTTATTCAAAGAACCCCAAGCACATGCGTGCTTGTCTTCCACTCAACATTTATGGCATCAACGTTTAGCTCATCCTTCAGAGCCCATTTTGTCCAAACTTTTTCCCGATTTGAATAAACATTCATTAAGTTGTGATGTATGTTCCTTATAAAAATCTACTCGTTTACCATTTTCTCATTCTGATTCACATTAAAATAAAAAATTTATTTAGTACACTCTGATGTTTGGGGTCCAGTGCTTGAATCATTTGATGGATACAAATATTTTATAACATTTTTTTATGATTATTCTCGCTTTACATGGCTTTATCTCTTAAAATCCAAAAGCGAAGTTGCTTATGTGTTCCAAGACTTTCATAACTTAGTCATCACTCAATTTTCTTCTAAGATTAAGATTCTACGATCAGATAATGGTACAGAATTTATGACACATATCATAACACAATACATGAGCATGCATGGCATTATTCACCACACTAGTTGTGTTAGAACTCCACAACTAAACGGCATAGCAGAGAGGAAAAATCGTGATCTACTTGCAAAAACGAGGGCTCTGATGTTAGGAATGAATGTTCCCAAGATTTTTTGGTCACAAGGAGTATTTACGACGGCTTATCTCATTAACCGCTTGCCTAGTCGAATTTTGCAATTTAATTCTCCTATTGAGTTGTTGACAGGAAAAACTCTAGGCCTTTCTCATCTCAGAGTTTTCGGGTGTACTTGTTATGTACACATTCAGTCTACTCAACGTGATAAACTGGATCCACGGGCTGTCCAATGTGTATTCTTGGGTTATTCACCAACACAGAAAGGTTATAAATGTTATAATCCTGTTACTAAGAAACTCATTGTGAGCCGAGATGTTCGGTTCAATGAGGGGGTGCCCTACTTCAGCAACTTGGGTGATGTTCTTAGTCAGAGGGAGCACGACTTGTTTCCTCTCCCAATTCCAGCAGCTGTACCGCCAGTTGTACCACGGGCTGTATCTACCGAGCCTTTTCCTGAAGACATTGCTGATGGTGATGACTTGCCTCTCACAGTTGATGACACAAACATACCTGTGAGCTCTGTCCCAGCGCCGACGGTGATCATGAGTGATGAGCCCGTTAATCGCCGTAATCCTCCTTGAGAAAGGCGACCATCTTCAAAGCTTCAAGACTACGTGGCATATTCAGTATGTCATCCCATGCAAAATGTTTTGAGTTATCAAAAATTATCACCTATATATGTTGCCTATCTAAGTCAGATTTCTAGTGTCACTGAACCGAAAAATTATCAAGAGGCGGCTCAGTAGGAAGTTTGGAAGAGTGCTATGAGTGATGAACTCAAAGCTCTTGGTGATAACAATACTTGGAGTGTGGTTTCCCTACCAAGAGATAAAAAGGCAGTTGGAAGTAGGTGGGTGTACAAGATTAAGTTCAAAGCCGATGGCTCAATTGAGAGGCATAAGGCCCGTCTAGTTGCCCAAGGGTTCACTCAAACATATGGAGTCGACTACAAAGAGACATTTGCCCCCGTAGCAAAAATGACAACTGTCCAAACTTTGATTTCAGTTGCAATCAATAATGGTTGGTCTCTTTCACAAATGGATGTTAAAAATGCGTTCTTGCATGGTGAGCTTGAAGAAGAAGTATATATAAAACTTCCGTCGGGTCATCCGCAAAGTAATGATCCTAGATTAGTGTGTCGATTGCACAAATCAATTTACGGCCTGAAGCAATCTCCACGTGCATGGTATGCAAAATTAAGTACGGTGCTTGAAGAACTTGGGCTCAGTAGAAGCAATGCTGATCACTCATTATTTGTTCATAACCACTCGGGTAAGCGATTGATTGTTCTGATTTATGTTGACGGCTTAATCGTTACCGGTGATGATGATGCTACCATACGTAAACTTAAGGTTGTTCTTCAACAAAAGTTTGTCATTAAGGATCTTGGTGCACTTAAATATTTCCTAGGCATTAAAATGGCTAACTCCTCCAAAGGTCTCTTTTTGAATCAACGCAAGTATGTGACAGATTTATTGCGTGACGCTGACATGTTAGATTGCAAATCCGCACGAACACCATTGGATAGCAAAATCCAGCTTGATAGACATGGCGAAGCTCTTTCCTTTATTCAGGATTATCAAAGGTTAGTAGGTAAACTTATCTATCTAACAATTACACGGCCTGATATTAGCCATGCAGTTAGCATTGTTAGTCAATTTATGCATTATCCCACCATAGTTCATATGCATATTGTTCAGAGGATCCTTCGTTATCTAAAATAGTTGGCCGTGGAATACTAATGAAGGCTAACGGTCATTCTCAAATCCTTTGATATACGAATGCGGATTGGGCCGAGAACCAACTTGATCGAAAGTCAACTACGGGTATTGTATCTTTGTCGGCGGTAACTTGGTTTCTTGGAAAAGTAAGAAACAAACGATTGTAGCACGTTCTAGTGCCGAAGCAGAGTATCGTGCAATGGCTTCTACAGCTTCCGAACTCATGTGGTTAAAAGCCCTCCTGGCCGATTTAGGTATCCCTCATTCCCAATCTATGTTACTTTCTTGTGACAATCAAGCGGCTATGCATATTGCCTCTAATCTGGTTTTTCATGAACGGACTAAACACATTGAAGTTGATTGCCATTATATTCGGCAACATGTTCAGACTCGTACCATTGTTACTCATTACACTCGTAGCCATGGCCAACTTGCAGATATTTTCACAAAGGCCTTGTCGTCGAATCATTTCCATCGTATTCTTTCCAAGCTTGGCTCAATCAATCCTCTTGGTCCAGCTTGAGGGGGAGTATTGCAGGATTGCAAGATGCATGGCTGTTCCTATAATTAAGCATGTATGGCTCAGCCTATAATTAAGCATGTATGGCTCAGTCATTGCAGGATTGTAGGATGTATGGCTGTTCCTATAATTAAGCATGTATGGCTTAGCATGATTCTAGAATAATATATATGTGCTAGATGTGTAATCAACATTGAAGTGTGATACAAGAAATCTTTCACCATTGTTCTTGTTTCTATTTTTTGGTTTCTTCTCTGTATCTTTTTATTCATATAACACAATTAATCAAAATATCCAACTTTATTCCTTGAGTTTTTAACACAAAGATCATGCTTACTTCATTCCATTAACTTCATACATCATAATTTTATTTTATTTTGCTTGCAAGGCAAGCCAATTTTATATAGGGATCCGTAACCCTGAGTTTCCAACCCCATGAGGTTTCGAACCCACGACCTCTCTCTACGTGGAAAGGTACAACTACCACTGGGCCAAGAGCCCAATGGTAACTTCATACATCATTACACCAATCATAAAAGACAACGGGACGGTAATCAATATCCAACTCTTGTTTATCATCGAAGAATATCTCATTCATAAGCCTAACACGTCTATATCTTCTGCGTCACGAATCCTATTGAAAACCTTCGTAAGAACCACATCATAATTTGTTTCAAATGTTTTGGTGTCATCATAAAGGGGTTCACCCGCCTTAGGTGGGAAAAGTTTTTCCTTAACCAGCTTCAGTGAACGATATGTTGGTTTTTCTTGCCTAGGGCTTGGTATAACTGCATCGTATATAGCAACTTCTCGTAAATCTTTCCAAAATAAATTAAGCTTATAAAGCACCAAGAGATAACTTCTAATTCACTTAAATGAACAGTAAATAGTTGATCAAGGCGGAGTATTATCTTAGCTAATTTCAGCTTCAACCTTGACATTTTCAAGTTTCTTAATATCTTACTCTCGAGATTATTTGATATTTGAGTATGTCTATTAGTGATGTTAAGGTTGTTACTTATTATAGTAAATCATCATTTTATATCTCTTATACATAATAGGGACTATTTAGCTAGATCATTTTGTTTAGTAACTAAAATCTATGTTTCCCTAACTTAATATAATGAAGTATATTTGCTTTACACGGTAAACAGCAAGTGACAGAAAACAGTTTTTAATTTTACATAATGAAGTACAGTCATTAGCAGTGGCGGAGCCAGGATTATTGGTGGGGAGGGGGGGGGCAGATTTTTTGGGGGGGTTTGGGGGCGGTAGCCCCAAACAAAAAATTTGGACCATATTACGAAACAAACCTAATTACCCCCACCAAGTAAACCCTAATACAAGCTAGGGAATTTCCAATTTGACTGACTAAAACGTCGGCGATTGACGACTACTAATTATCTTTATATGAGAAATTAACTTGAAAGAACTTAACTTGATTCTTTCACATATAAAGAAAAGCCAATATGGGGTTTCAAGTGAACAAATGCTTCCTTGTTGTACTTGCCATTGTGATACTCTCAACTACTACGGCTTTGCAAGTACAGAAGGGAGAAGAGGTCTTCGTCCTTTCAATTCCCCATCACCATCACTGATCACCTAGTGCCCCCGATAACTCATACAAGGCAGTGGTTCAAGTCTACGAACACCATTAGGTCCACTAGGTCCACTACTAAACACTAATCTCAGTTGGGACTCCAGAATGATTTTTCAAGTTTCTCAAAGAAGAGATCTATCAGTTGTATCCTAGAAGAGAGTGCCTCTAACCAAAGCATGATAGTGTTATTGCGAAGTATTGGGCGGCATAAATCTCTTAAGAACATCGTCTTTCTGTGATGAGCCTCTGAAGCTTTCCATCGATAAATTTTCTCCATCTATTTTACTTTCTCTATCAATAAAACTTCACTATGATATTACAGTTAGGAAAACTTCACTATTTTACTTTCTGTTAACAAGTTTTTGAGCTCAAACTCGCAGTTGGTATCAAATTTTTCTCTTCCCTATATCTGAATTCCTACTTTAGAACCATAATTCAGTCTAAAATCTCAAATGGGTATCCATAATTTGCAATTCTACACCATGTTTAACCCCCAAATAAAACATAAAAAACTCCAAAGTAAAAAGTCCTTAAAATCAAACAGTAACTGCTGAGCATCTCGATACGACAATGGAATCAACGACGAAGAAATAAGGATGCACTCTTGTTGCGACAGAGAAAGAATAGATAAGTTGGGAATAAGAATCTTATGCTCTGTGTTTCCATTTCGATTTCAGCAATGTAAGGGTCTCTTGCCCCGAAATCTCCCACCATGTCTGACCCCAAAGCGGAAGATTGTTGTTGGTGACTCTTCCCACATCTTTTCTTCAGTGTGAGATGATTTTGTGGGTTTTTAGGGTTTGAAGCAGAGGGGAGAGAGAATGGGAGAGATTTTTTTTTTTTAACTAACCTCAAATTACATAACTAACCTCATCTGAGTGGGGGCAGCCCCCACTGGTCCTCATGTGGCTCCGCCCCTGTTCGGATTCTACATGGCATTCTTTAGGCTTGCCCTAGGAATTTAATTAGGTTGAGCTACATCACAAGAGCATCCACAGCAGCCTCCCTAAACCTATTTTAGGGAGGCAAAAAGTAATAAAATGTCTTTTATAAGCTCCCTATCCCTATTTTTTCTTTCTCTCTCCTCGTGTATGGGGAGTCTAGAGAATAATTTAGTTAGCCACGTAGAACTATTATATTATGTGGAAAGTTACTTTTGAAATGGAAAATAAAGAAAAGAGGTTAAAAAATTTAATCTTTACATTTCTTTTTTAAATATGGTTACTTTAAAGTGGTTTAGGCAGTTAATTGTGTAATATGGCTCATTTAAATGGGGAGTCTATTTTATACCTTGTGTTTGGTTTGATGTAAAACTCCTACAAAGCACCCTCTATTAAAAAGAGGTTGTTGTGGATGCTCTAAACTCTAAAGAATTGCCCTTCCAACTCCACAAATTGCTTTTTAAACTCCTTAGCCCTTCGCCCGCTTGAGAGTTGAGGGGTCCCCTAGAATGAACTATATACGACTAAACTCCAGTCTTTAGATCTATATCCCCTTCTTTTTTTTGAGATATTAGACCTAAATCTGTGGTTTAGATCTGATGTCTTTCAAAATTACCTAAGAAAGCTAATTTGTCGACTATGAAATGAAATGCGGCAGAGATGATCTTTAAAGGGTAGTGAACTACAATAGAGAAGAATGAGAGAAAAGATGCGGCTGGTTGGCGGAGATATACATAGAGTGAGGGTTTCTTGGTATGAAATGCATGTAATAATGACTAATTTGTCTTCACATAACCATTGGTTAGGTCACTAAGTAATTCATTAATTTTTCTGATTTTGTCAGGAATTTCTCAATAAAATTAAAAGAAAAAAAATTAAAAGACTTTAAATCCATTGACAAAGAGAAATCGTTTGAATAAAAATGTAATTAAGAACATCTCATACAAGGCTTTTTTGTTTTGATTTCTTTCTTTCTTTCTTTTCTTTTTTTGGTAACTAGAGGTATCCACGCAAACTGTTAATTCCCGACTAGAGCACATGGCTATTGAAAAGGAGGTAAGAGACTAAAATGGTGGTAGGAAACTAGGAATTGAAGTTCACTCGTTTGACAATCATAACAATAAACTTTATACTTGGGCTTGTGTTTATGCAGACTAAAGATGAGCAAGTTACGTGGTCGAACTATCACTATGGATATTAACAAAATTAATGATTTTGCATAATGTTATCATTTCAAACTATAGAGTCAGGCTGAAGAAACCATTTCCCTGATAAAGCTTTTCCACTTCAAAACTTCACGTCACCTCCTGTTGTGCCGCATGAATAGTATAGTCTCCTTTTGAAAAGCTTTAGAACATGCATAACAATAAAAATTGCATATTTAACCATTGGATCTCCTGTGAAAAATAAGCATAAAAACTTCATTTTATAGACCCAAAGACTAGACATTGCAACTATGGTTCAGCGGCACTTAAAAGTCTCATGATCCCAATATACCCGCTTTCACTAAGATTCCACGTAGCAAGGCACAGAAGCAGCCCCATTTTATGATACTCGGCCCCAAGCAATTCACTAAACTCACGAGCTCCCAAAATAAGAAGAGATGGTAGCATTCAGCCGTTCATACAAAACAGTGAGGCTACCATTCTACTGTAAATTGCAATATTTGCTGTAAATACAGGAGTCCAGGAACAAATATAGTAGATCTTAATCAAGTTTAAAACATACTCTACTCTAAATAAACGAAAGAGAGAAATTTGTTTAAGTACAATTATTTTTCTCACTTCTACCTCGAGACTGACATGCTGTAATGTTTGACTCTTCCATGAACATGGAGTATTTGCCCCTGAATACTCCTGGGCTGACCCTACCAAAAACTTCTTTTTCTATCGGCAAAATGACCATTGACGCGGTCAAAACAAAATATCTTCAACTTCCGCCTTGAGCAACTATCATTTCCAAATTCTACTCAACAGTAAATAGATCAATACCTGCAACGATGTCATATATCGATTTTGAAAGATTAAGGGGTATATTTTTTGATGATATTTTTTTAGTCGAATTTAGCCATGACAGTAATTAAGAATAACTAGGGGATCAAAGTTAACCTCTGAGTTTTAGCCAACTCACCCCCACTTCTCATAATTCCGTTTCTCCTTTTACCACACATCATGGTCATATAGGCAATATAGGTCAAAGGTCTGTCAGCATAATCTATTTCTGGAAACAGTATGAACCAACGAACGTACCTTTAAAAACTAGATGCCGGCCTTGAGAGATACCAAACCTTCAGCCCATTCAAGTTTACTCGGTTCAGGCACATTGTCACCACCAATCAACGGGGTCAGTCGCCCTTCAAGACCTGGCTCACTAACCCATTCAACTTTCTCTGGAGGGTTGTTGAAATCAAACTTCAGGATCTTCCTCTTTTTGTTTTTCTTTTTGTTTGAAGTCCGTCCATTTTCTTTGGATCGCTCCACACCCTCCATATGCTATACAATATAACACACCATTGCAAACAGTTAAAATCCATAAAAATGAAGATATCATCATTAAATGAGAAGTTTTACCCTACTCACCATATTGTTATCAGAAGTATCTGTATTTTTTGATACCACTTTGCTGGCACTTTTTCTCACTCCATTCTCCAAAAAGTACATCACTTCAGTCTTTGATCGAAATTGCCTATTATCTGGAGAGTAATAATACTGCACAGATAGTACAGAATAACATAATGTCATTACAGAGATACATTTCTCAACATGAAAAATAAAGGCTGTGAAATGGAAACATATTAGATATTATCATTACTAACAATACATAATAAGAAGATAAGGACAGCAAACAAGTTGGTTCTGTAGATTTATGTATAGATTTATGTATTAGGGGTTTCCTCTTTGAGGCTCTCTCTTTGTGCTTGTTATTTTCTGGTTTTAAATTTCCTTGTTTCTTTTTCCTTTCATCAATAAATTTTCTTTTCACTGAGAAAATAGAAGTACTAATTTTCGTTAATCTGACAACAAACAAGTTTAGTTCTAGCATGATCATTCTATCGAATGTCCAGAACACTTTCGGTGACAGGTCAATTCCTATGCATGATATGAGTTACCCTGATGTATACTGCAAGCTGTAACAGTAACATATATAAAATGTTATATTCCGGGAGTACGTTTTACGAAAGAAATTTCATAGATATGCTAGAAAAAAGTGAATACAAAATATAAATCTTAACTATCCTTTTACAAATTATAGGATAGAATAAATACCTTAGTGCATTCTTTCGTTAACTACCCATATATAATTTGCCCCCATTATTTATGCTTAACTACCAGCACCATCTAGCGCAGGTTTCTCACATTCTGCTGGTTGCTTCCAACAGACTCAGTCTTGGTTTTGAACAAAAAAAAAAAAATGGTCTCAGTTGATTAGTATAACAGACATGACCTGATCTGAGTGGGGGAATAACAGTCTACGTATAAAAAATCTCCTGTAGCAATATACAAATTACCATGGTTGAATTCCTAAAGAAAATTCCCATAACCCCATAACTACGCCTGGAAGCTTAAAAGAAATAATAATAATAATAACTAAGCCTGTAATATCCGTAATGGTAATAAGAGATGCAAGCATCATTTCGGTCATTTTTGTTCCCAGAATTTCAAATAGATGAAATACTAAAATGCAAAATATCTCCGATGTTGTGATCTATGCAGATTTGTCCATTCAGAAAAACTCGCACATCAACACTAATACAGATCTCTACATAATGAAACAAAAGGCTAGAAAACAACCCTCTTTGTAAAATATAATCCTCATTCCGACATAGAATATTTAGTACTAGATTTTTATTTTTATTGAAGAATTAGCTGGGGTTGGTATGCAGATCCCCCTGCTTTATTATAAAAGAAAAGAAATTACATGGACAGACACTGGTTATATCAACCCAGGGTACAGAGAAAAAGGGAGACAAACAATAGCCAACAAACCCTCCCTCTTAATCTCAATCACTCAAGTAGAAATCCAAAGGGTAAACAACAAGCTAACCAGCAGCACACAAAGACTAAGACAGACCAGAAAAATACAAAGAAAGAGCAGAGCAGCACGGCCACAAGCATCAAAAAAATTATCTTCTTCAAATCTTCAGAAAAGGAGCTAACATGTAGCAGTAATGGGAAAGGCTAAGCCGTTAAAATGCCCTTGCCCAAGATTCATGTAGTTTATTAATTAACACCACTAAACCCACAAACCCAAAAAACCCAAAGTTTTTCATCTTATTTTTCATCTTATCCATCTCCCCTATCACTCGCTATCTTCTTCATCTGTTGAAAAAATTAAAATCCTGGAAGTCTCTCCCTCTCTTTCTGTCAGTAATGTTTTACGAAGAAAAAAACACCAAGGAATACGCCTCAAATGCGAGCCTTCTGCTTTTTTTTTTAAAGTGAGTCACGTTCTAGGTGAATAAGTGAGGTGCGGGCGTGGAGAGAGGCGTACCTGAGCACTGAGGAAGGCATACGCCTCTGTTTTTAAGGAAGTATAGGAAGTGAAAATAAGTGAGGCGCGGGAGCGAAGAGAGGCATACGCCTTCAAGGTACTGACTTCTAGTTAAGTTGATTATACAAATAGGATATACCTTTATCAAGCTGCCTCCAGATTCATATATTTTCATTTACTTATTTATTCTTATTTTTCGATAATTAATCTAGATTTTTGATATTTTTTAATAAAAAAAAGGTGATTTTACAATTAATCAAGATTTTTGATAGTTTTTTAAGAAAAGATGTGATGCTTACATCTCACCACATCCACTTTTATAAACTATGGTCAAGGTCATATTTCTTGGTAATAGGGCAGTTTCAGCCGATGTAAAGTCTGTCATGGTCAGGTTTATGTATTTGCAAGGCTTTAATTTGTATATTGTGAGAAGGATGTGATAGTCATACATAATCATTAAGAGGCATGAAAATCTATCATCACTAATGCTCCCCAGATTATCAAATAATGTTTGAATTACTAAACCGCAAAATATCTCTAATGACAATGTTCTACATAGATATATATTGGACTATTCATGAAAAACCCAGCTATATAGACCAAGGTTTAAAAAGTCAGATGCGGAGGCAGTACATGCTTAGTGAGATGGAGTGTGAGGCGTAAGCTTCACGTTTTTCTTAAAAAAAACTATCAAAAAATCTAGATTAACTCCCAAAAATAAGAATAAATAGGTACATCCAATTTTGGTAAGTAAATGGATATATATGGATGCGATGGCGGTATTATTTCCCTTATCGTGCATTATCACGAATTCTTGGTAGTTCAAGACTCAAATGAGACGAGAAAATTAGGCACATAACCCATTCTTCATGATTGAAATTTGCAATAGAAGATGAGAGGCTTTCACGGAACTCCATTATGTTGAGATTTGTTGAGCTCAAAACCAACCCAACCAATACGAGTTGCGCCCTTAATTTCAATCTTAGATAGGTTCCCAAAGGACAACTCTTAGAATTTGCCTATTGTGGAAACCCTAGATATTGTGGCTACTTCCCTTATAGAAAATTTTCAAGGTAATTCCTTAGCTCTATCTCTTAAAACTTGTAGAGAACAGTAGACGGGCCTCCACCAAAAGAGGAGGGCCCAACCTATCTTACTTGAAAGTGAAGCGGGTACGGGAAATGATACGGGAAACGATACGAGAAACGGAAGCGCCCATTATTTTCTATTCGGGAAACGGGAAACGCATACAGGTTGCGACAATTGAAGCGAAATGTGAAACGAAAAAGGAAGCGAGTAGAGCGTAAACAAAACCGAATTAAGAAAAGAGTAAGAAGAGTCAAAGAAAGCAAAGAGTGATACATTTCATAGTAAAGAGATCAAAATACAAAGACAATACTTGTTAACTTAGTCCAAAGGAAAGAGAAGACGAAAGGTTAAGTATGACCAAGGGCTTCCTTTCTTAAGGGGATTTCACTATAAATCGGTATCTATAAGTTTGTGTGATGCCTTTCATAGTAGAGAGATCAAAATACAAAGACAATACTTGTTAACTTAGTCCAGAGGAAAGAGAATACGAAAGGTTAAGTATGATCAAGGGCTTCATTTTTTTAAGGAATTTCGCTATAAATCGATATCTATAAGCTTGTGTGTGTGTTTTTTCATTTGTGGGTATAAGAGCATCAAATCACTTATAAGGGCATTGTTTCACATTCGTTTTGATTACTGTTAAAGCCACTAGTAACAGCTCTTAGTTACTGTCGTAACAGTTCTGTAACAGCTCCTAGTTACTGCTGCATAACTCCTACTTATTGCTATAACTGACCACTTAGTTACTACTGAATAACAACTCTTTAGTTAATGTTGTAACAGCTCCTAATTAGCCTTGCAACAGCCACGTAATGGTTCTTGTAACAGCTCCTTGTAAACTTTATATAAACCCTCATAGAAAGAAAAATAAAGCAAACAACATTTCTAATTCTTATTCTTACATGGCATCAGTGGGTCTAACGATCCTACTTTTCTTCTTCATTCTTACCTAGTGTTTAGTGTATCTTGCACTAACAACCACCACCCCTGCAATCTACTCTAAACAACATTATTGCTTCCGCCTTGCTGTTCAAACCCTTCTATTGTTGTTGGTTGTCGCTGCCTGCGAATTATCTAACTATTGTAGTTGTTGTAGAGTCATCCAGTAACAGTTTTTTTCCCCACCGTCGTGACCATTCTTCGGTAGGCGATATATAGTTGCTGATTTCAATCCAACAGACAACCCCTTCGATATTCTATAATCTCCAGTTTAGTCAATATCAACCATGTCAACTACTATGGCTACCGAATCCAGCAACACCACTGCCACTTCTTCATTTTCTGCAGGGCCTATGGTATCCCTTTCAGGTCCTAATGTTTCACACTTTTAAAAGTTGACGGGCTACCGAATCCAGCAACACCACTGCCACTTCTTCATTTTCTGCAGGGCCTATGGTATCCCTTTCAGGTCCTAATGTTTCACACTTTTAAAAGTTGACGGAGACCAATTATTTGCTATGGAAGCGACAGATGGAGCCTTTTCTCCATGGGCATGATTTTATGAAATACGTTGAAGGTACTTATCCGGCCCCAGTAAAATACTTCCCACAGAGGGTGATCAACCTGCACAAGTTAACTCTGCATTTCTCCCATGGTATCGTACATATCAACTTATTGTTAGCTACCTCACTGCAGCGCTGTCTGAATCCATTCTTGGAATGGATGTGGGTACCTCTACCTCGCATGACATTTGGGATTGTCTTAGGCGCCATTTTTCTCAGTAGTCTTTGGCTAACTCTGCAAACATTCAGTTTGAACTCCTTTCCATCACAAATGGATCAAAGCCTATTTTTGTTACCTACAAGAAGCCAAACGGATGGCTAACTCGCTGGCTTCGATTGGTGAACCAATGTCCAATATGGACTTGGTTTCTTCGGTTCTCCGAGGATTGGACCTGATTATTCTATGATTATCACTGCCCTACTCAACTTCCCACCTTTGCCTGTTTTTCCAGACTTGCGAGCTCGTTTGCTCTCTTTTAAAAGTCAAATTTCTTCATCAGCTGCAACCCCAGTCACTCAAATAGCTCTTCTAGCTGCCCAGAATCGCCCACAATAACATCCAAATCCAGGAAACCAGCAGAATAGGACCAATCAAGGCAATAATCAAAATAATAGAAACCGGAACCGGAACCGGATGAGGAGTAGGAACAATGGTAATTGGAATAATAGTCAGTTCAACAATGGTCACAACAACCACCGGAGTCGCGGACAATGGAACAATTGAACAATGGGAATAACAACAACTTGAATCTTGGCCCTAATTACAGGAACAATGGCAATTAGAACTACAGTCAGGCCAACATGGGTATTTTAGGGAGCTCTCATTTTCAGACAACCGGTGGGATTGATTATCTTTCTTCTGGCTATTCTCTGCAATACTCGGTTCCTAACTCTTCAAACTACTTTTGCAGGTCTTCAAATGTCGCAACCAACTGATCCTACTTGGTACCTAGATACTAGTGTCACTCATCACATGACAGGTAATGCGGATGCTTTGCAGAACCGCGTACCCCATACTGGTAATTCCTCTATTTTATTTGGCAATGGTGACAAGCTTGACATATCCCAACCGGGTAGCATTCCTATCACTTTAGATGTCTAATAAGTTTCAGTTAAATAACGTCTACCATGTTCCTTCCATGCGTAAAAATTTATTATCAGTTGCTAAGTTCACCGCAGATAACTCTGTTCGAGTTTCATTTGATCTATACAGTTTTTATATTTCTGACTTACATTCGGGTGTTCCATTATTTCAAGGCCAATGTAGGGATGGGTTATATCCACTTTCACTATCTTTACCTCCTCCAGCACCATCAGCCTTTTCATCTCAATTGTGACACAACCGATTGGAGCATCCCAATGCCAAAGTTTTATCTTTTTTACGCTCAAATAAAATATTAAGTATGAATTTTCACCTTACACAAGATTTTTGTAAAGGGTGTGCATTGGGTAAATCCACATACCTTCCTTTTACAACTCATGAAATTCATGCTACTATCCCTTTTTATCTTGTGCATTTGGATGTGTGGATGTCCCTGGTTACTTCTGTTTCTGATTTTCGCTATTATGTTATATTAACCGATGATTACTCTCATTATACATGGCTCTTTCCTATGAAAAGTAAGTCAAATTTTTTTACTCACTTTCAAACGTTTTTAGCGACTGTTAAGAATATTTTCAGTAGTTCGGTTAAATTTTTCCACAGTGAAGGTGGAACTGAATATACAAACCACCCACTTTCATCCATTTGTTGTGATCTAAGCATTCATCATCGTATGTCTTGTCCTCACACTCCTCAACAAAACAGTCTTGCTGAGCGCAAGAATTGACATATTGCGGACATGGCCCGCACCTTGATGGCTACTTCTAATACTCTTAATTTATGGGTTGAAGCAATGTCTACCGCGATTTATCTCATTAACCGACTCCCCACTCTACTTCTTTATTGGGCTTCCCCTTTTTCTCGTTTATTTGGTCAGTCACCTACTTACTCAAACCTCCGCACCTTTGGTTGTGCATGCTACCCGCATTTTGGGGATTATGATTCTAATAAGCAAATGTCACAATCTGTTGAGTGTGTTTTTTGGGGGTACAGTTCACAACACAAGGGGTACAGGTGTCTTGATCCAACTAATCGTCGGGTTTATATTTCACGTCATGTGAGATTTGATGAGCTGCGATTTCCTTTTACTCAGTCTCTACAACCTTCTTTGGCACCTACAAATTCCCAGTATGTGGAGATGGAGTTTGTTCTAGTTGTTACCTTACCAGCTCAACCACTTATAGTTCCATCTACGATTCCTCAACCAAACCAAGCACAACCAGATCTAGCACAATCGGATCCAACACTTCTAGATGCACCACAATCAAATCAAGCTCAGCCAAATTCTATTCCGTATACTCATATTCTACCTAATCGCTCCTTTCCTTTTTATGGACAGACATATCAACGATCTATTCAGTGCCCGACAGTATTGCCTCGTGCTACATCACCTCCCCCAAAAAATACTCCATCTGACCATATAGATGTCCCAACATCCAACGTACCTTCTGGCCCTTCAGCTCCAGTTGTTCCTACATCATAACATTCAATGATAACCCGGTTGCGTGATGGCATTCATTGCCCGGTGCTTCATACAGATGGTATAATGCGATACCCTCTTCCTAAGGCTTTAGCAGCTGAGCTTGCTGCTCTAATGCCTGAACCTACTTGTTATACCCAAGCTATTCGTGATCCACAGTGGCACCAGGCTATGACAGAAAAGTTCAATGTTCTTCTTAAGAACCAGACTTGGTCTCTTGTTCCACCTTCCCCATCTTAGAACACCGTTGGTTGTAAATGGGTGTTCAAGATCAAACGCAAGTCTGATGGCAGTATTGAGAGATACAAGGCACGACTGGTTGCCAAAGGCTTTCATCAGAAGGCTGGCGTTGATTATGATGAGACTTTTAGCCTTATGGTTAAACCCACTACTATCCGAACTGTGTTGAGTATGGCCGTAAACAGTGGATGGCTTTGCATTAGCTAGACGTCAAGAATGCATTTTTACATGGATTCTTGAAATAAAAGGTTTATATGTCTGAACCACCAGGGTTTGTTGATCCACAACATCCTCATCATTTTTGTCGGCTTCAAAAAGCTATTTACGGATTGAAACAAGCTCCCCGAGCCTGGTTTACTTGTTTCAACTCTTTCATTCTCCGATACGGCTTCATTCAGAGTAGAGCAGACCATTCATTATTTATTTATCGGCGCGGTTCTCAAATTATGGTTCTCCTATTGTATGTTAATGATATCTTACCGGGAATGATCCTTCTTTTATAGGGTCTTTTACTTCTTTGTTAGGGAAGGAGTTTGAGATCAAGGACTTGGAACAGCTGCACTATTTTCTTGGTCTAGAGGTTACTAGTCTTCAACCTGGGTTGCATCTATCCCAGACCAAGTACACAGTTGATCTTCTTCAGCGTAGTAATATGCTAGAGTGCAAACCATGTTCCACTCCTCTTGCAGATAAGTCACAACTTTCATCTCTTGAGGGTGATTTGTTGACTGACGCGTCTGAATATCAGCATCTCGTTGGCTCCTTGCAGTATCTTACTCTTACTCGACCAGATATAGATATAGCCTACGCAGTTCAGCATGTGGCTCAGTTTATGAGTGTTCCACGTATTCCTCATTTAATTGTTGGTAAACGCATCTTGCGCTACCTGAAAAGTTCGATTGAGTTTGGAATTGCCTTCAGGTCATCCCTTGGTCCACAAGCTCTCATTGTTTTCTCTGATGTTGATTGGGCAGGTTGTCCTGACAATAGATGCTCCACGTCTAGGTATCTAACATTTTTGGGCCCTCATCTTATCTTATAGAGTGCTAAGAAGCAACCAACTGTGTCTCGCTCTAGTGCTGAAGCTGAGTATCGGTATCTTGCTCTTTCATGTGCAGAGTCTATTTGGATTGCTTACTTGCTCCGGGAGTTGCATCAACCCATTCGGGCACCTATCACTATGTATTGTGACAACCTCAGCACCACATATATGGCCTCTAATCCCGTCTTTCATGCACAAACAAAACACAGAGTTGGACTATCATTTTGTTCGGGAACGGGTTGCTTCTAGAAGTCATTGTTCCTTCTATTGACCAAACAACGGATCTTCTAACTAAAGGTCTTCATAAACAACGCTTCCAATGGCTACGTTCCAAACTTGTCCGTTTACGACCGCCAAGTTTGAGGGGGTGTTAAAGCCACTAGTAACAGCTCTTAGTTACTGCTGTAACAGTTCTGTAACAGATCCTAGTTACTGCTACATAACAGCTCATACTTATTGCTATAACTGACCACTTAGTAACTGTTGTATAACAACACTAAGTTACTACTGAATAACAGCACCTAATTAGCCTTGTAGCAACCACTTAATGGCTCTTGTAACAGCTCCTTGTAAACTCTATATAAACTCTCATAGAGAGAAGAATAAAGTAAGCAACATTTCTAATCCTTACAATTACGAATTACAAAAAAAATTCTAAACCGAATCAAAAATCGAATCATCGGCGTTTCCCAAATTAAATCATCAGACCGAATCGCAGGCGAACCAAAACGCGAAACACAAACATTTCCCTGACGTTTCCCCAACGTTTCCCAAATTCGGGGAAACCGAATCGCACCCATTTCCCAAACGCGTTTCCTGGGAAACACCGGATTTGATGGGAAATGTGTTTCCCCGCAACATAGGGCCCAACGGATACCACAAGTCCAACCCACAAGAACCAAAGCCAAACCTGCAAGAGTCGGACAGGCCAAGTAGACAGACTCAGCCCAGCTGCAAGAGGGATAAGGGTAATCGCTACAGAGGCTCAGTAAATTCCTAGGGATTAAGGAGGGGAGTGAATGCAACCCAATTACAAGAACAATGGTCACGATATTCTTTCGCTAATTTCTTGTTATTCACATTTTGGTGTATTTTTAATTCTTCCTGCTACATTTTACCTAATTACATATATTTACTAACTGTAACATAATTTAGCTTAAGATCAATGTAGAAAAAAACATATTTTTTTTTAAATAATTCACTTTATAGGGGAAACTCTGCTCAAATTTTGGTAGAGGCTTCTAAGTTTGTGTTGTATTCATTATTTGTTTAACATTATGGCTTCCATAATTACGTGTCATTTTTCCTTATACTTGCAGAGGGGGAAAATGGGATTTGCAAAGAAAGAGACTTTTTGGCAGTACTTGTAATGATCAACAATGGACATTCTCAGTCACCCTGAAAGACCTTCCTCCTGCACTCTGGATCCTAGATCCTAGATTTTTTTACAATTGCCCTTCAATCAGGTGTCTTAAAATCCATAATAAAGCAAACCTGTTATACTCGATTAACCCATATTGTACCATTTTTTAATATGCATCCATTCACTACGAACGGTGGTAATAGTATGTTACTCCTCCCATCTTTGGATAAATGTAAGCCAACGTATTTGCAGCACAACATTTTATATTTATCCTTTCCATTGGAGTAAGCATCTATAATATTTCTAGACATATTCCAGTCAAAGTTTAGACTTTTAATTAGTGAATAAAGAAGCAATGACCTAAACTCGTTCAAACTTTAAGAAACCTTTAATATCTAAACTTAAGATCATCTCGAATCTTCATATCCAAATATGTAAAGTACACTCGGTTAGGTAATTCTTTGGCAATTAAAGTGAGATGAGATATATTTTGTTTGTGAAAAGAGAAGTTTGGTATTTTATTAGGCATTCATAACTAACCTCAAACAATAAGAAGAACAAAAACCTAACTTTTCAATAAATATACTGAATAAAAGTGGGAAAGAAAATTAGCCTATCTACTAATTGTGTTCCAGTATTCCGTGGTTTATTATCAACCAGCCAACCTTCAGGCAACTAGTACAACTAGTACAGACCGTCGCTAAGCTCCGACACCTTTGCAGCCTCCGCGCCTCTGAAAACTCTCGGTCTTCCCTTCTTTGGCCAAGTCTCCAAAGTTTACGCTACTTTAATCTTAATTTTATTTTCTTTTTTGTCGGAATTTGCATTTTCCATAAATGGATTCTCCAAAGTTTAGGTGTTAGTCTCATTTTCCTCTGTCAGATTCAGGATCCTCCATCAATGGGATTTCTCATCCTCAGTCTCCAACTATTCAGCAACCATTTTAGGGTTTATTTGTGATTCTCGTCATGAGCATTATCCCCTAACGGCTTTTCCTCAGTAGGGATTTCAGAGGGTCAGATTCCGGATTATCCACTTAAAGTACGACTAATGGAGTTTTAGATAGTGAGTCAGATTCCGGAATCGGCTTCGATGAGGTTTCTACGGGGGTTTATGTCCGAAAAGTTCTTCAAAACCCTAGGATTACGGCACAGGTCTGTTTGAAATGAGAATCCTCGGCAACCAAAGTGGCTTCGCAAAATTGAATGTCTTTTTTAATCTTTGTCAACGCATCGATTTGTTCTGTGAATACCTCATTTTCATCTTCTTCTAATAGGCGTTTGAACTCGGGGTACTTGTACTCGTACATGTAATCATGTTCATTGCCAACCACTCCTCAGAAATAGTGCATTCATGTTTCTCCTCGTTTCACATCATAAGGAAAGAAGAAGAAAAAAATCCAAGAAATCTGCCTTTGCCCTAGATACCATAGTTATGTAAACAATCGTGCAAATCGGACGATTTGAATTAAACACCAAGGATCGCTACTTTTATTTAGGTCTCAAAAACTAAGAACAATTTCCACTAATAAACTTAATTAAAAACCTATAATAAACTCTCTTTTTTATAGAAGAAAGAGGCTTATGACATTGTGATAAACTCTATGTTAAAATCGTTTGGGAAAGCAAATCTAACCTGAAACAAATATTACTTATAATAGACTTTCTTATTAAATAAACTTGCTAAAATAAAGAAGGAACTATCTAAAGGGAGAGAGTATAAAGACGGCTAGGACTCGGTTCAGGTGAGCTTTGGATGTTCCCTACATCGGTGAGAAACGTTTGTTACATATTGATAGGTCACGTGGTCGTCACGATGCCCATGTAAGCAATCGTCTCTTCACCTCGCAAGACCACTATCTATTTTAGTAATTTCTAATTAGTTTATTTGATTTGCATTATAATTAGGAGAAGTTTCCTAATTAGAGTCTAGTTAGGGTTTCAATTTGTGTTATGTCTTTTCTCCTATAAAAGAGAACCTAAGCTTAATTTATTTCTTATGTTGGTTTGAGTGAGAGATAAAGGCTTATCCTTAAAGAGTGACGAAGAGTTTGGGGTAAAACTCATAAACCCTAGGTATTTGACCTTTAATTTATGCAATTTGAGAGATTTTAGCTTCCGCAAATATAGTTTCAAACACATAAATTTTACCCGTCTGACTAGTTTAACTCGTTCAACCCGATCAGCTTGGCTTGATTTGGACATGGGTTGAACACTAACCCGTCCAAATCGCACCCCAATTTTAAATCATATACGAGTTCACAGAGGACAATTCTTAGAGTTTGTCTATGGTTGAAACCCTAGAATTATTTCTTCTTTCATTATCAACTTTTTCCAAGGTATTTCTCTAAGATCATCGTCTCTTGACACTATAGATAATGATGATCATGGCATTCCTTAGCTGATTTGTTGCAATTCACATCTTTTTTGGTAAAGTTAATATTTCTTTTAGCTAATGTTTACCTAATTACATATGTTTACCTTAAGATTGATGTAGGATAAGCAAAAGAAATTAAATAATCCACTTTATAGAGGAAATTCATCTCCAATTTTGGTAGAGCTTCTAAGTTTGTGTGGCATTCGTTGTTTGTGTAGCATTTTGGCCTGCAATAATTACGTGTTATTTTTCTTTATACTTACATTTGGTACTTGCAAAAAAAGGAAAGAAGAAAATTTATCAACACTTATAATGAATATTAATGAACAGTCCTCAGGCATCCTGAAAGATCCTCCTCTTGCACTTCAAATCCTAGATCATAGACTTTTCTCTCATTGTCTTTCCACAAGGTGTCTTGAACTCCATAATAAAGCAGACATGTTTTACTATAATAGTGCAGACTGCACCATTTACGTATAACATATGCATCCACTAACAAAAAATGGCAGTACTTGTAATGAACGTTCATCATGCATCCTGAAAGATCCTCCTCTTGCACTCCAACTACTAAATCCTAGACTTTTCTCCCATTGTCTTTCCACAAGGTGTCTTGAACTCCATAATAAAGCAGGCATATTACACTAGAACGATGCGGACTGTACCATGAACATATGCATCCACTTAATACCATCTACATATGGATCCATTTAATACGATGGGGTGGCAACAATAAGTTATTCCTCTCATCTTTGTATGGATGCATGCCCTTTTAATCAAATCATAACATTTATATATCCTGGTTGATCCTTTTTCAAAAGAAACATATCTTATCCTTTCCATTGGAATAAGCAACTAAAATATTTCTACAAATTTCCAGTATAAAGAAACAACGACCTAAACTGGCTCAAACTTCAAAACCCCTTCATCCCCAATCTCATGTTTTAAACATATTAATTACTCTGTGCATGGTACATTTTTGGTAATTAATATGAAAATTATCATGTTAGACAAAGCACTAAGAAGTATACCTGTGGTTTTTCTAAGCATCTTTTGCCCTATTTTTCTCACACGGACATGGCACTAGTTGAGCACATTTCCTAAGCGAATATATTAGCTAAATTCATCCATTTGATTTGGTTAGGTCGTGACAATTTGGCAATATTGTTTATGACTAACCCATACTAATTAGAATAACATATATCTAACTTTTCTACAAGACTAGTACTCAATTGATAAATTAGTTCAAGTAACTAAACCAAATAAAAGTAAGCAAGAAAATTACCCTGTCTACCATTTTGGTTCCAGAATTTCGGGGCCTAGATTCAAAAAGCCAACCTTTGGGCAACCAGTCCAGACCGTCACTAAGCTCCGGCACCTTTGCAGCCTCCAAACCTTTGAACTCTCTTGGTCTACCCTTCTTCCGCCCACCACGAATCTCTGAAGACCCATTGACATTATAAGTTTCCGCAATTTTAGTGTCACTGTCAGCTTTTACAGAATCGGCAT
The DNA here is from genome assembly GCA_014058105.1 of Kingdonia uniflora. Classification (NCBI taxonomy): domain Eukaryota; kingdom Viridiplantae; phylum Streptophyta; class Magnoliopsida; order Ranunculales; family Circaeasteraceae; genus Kingdonia; species Kingdonia uniflora. The sequence continues at coordinate 499,381 of JACGCM010000452.1, forward strand.
CATTCTCCTTCTTCAATGACTTCTTCTCCGAAGTTTTCTCTTCCTCAGACTCCGAGATTTGAGAGACTTTTTCATCACTATCCTCCAATGGCTTCTCATCCTCAGACTCCGACTCTTCGGCTACCCTTTTAGGGCTAGTGTCAGAATTGTCCTCTTCAGCATTATCCTCCTCTGTGAGGGTATCAGAGAGTGAGTCAGACTGCTCTGATGACAGAACTGGCGGAGATTGAGAGAGTAGGTCAGATTCAGGACACAGCTCTGATGGGATTTCGATTAAATCTTCGGATTCCGACTCTTCCTCAGTTACAATGTTAGGGTTTATTTGAGATTTCACAGCGTCGTCGACATTATCCTCCAATAACTTCTTCTCCTCTGTTAGGGTTTCAGAGAGTGGGTCAGATTCCGGAGAGGGTTTGAGTAAATCTTCTACCATTGTTGCAAGAGAGAGTGGGACAGAACTGAAGGCGTTGGGAATTTATGAGCGCCTACCTGCGACACGCGAAGATTTTGGCTTTGTTTAATTAATAATAGTTAATAATTTGGACTATAGTGCCAAGCCCGCTTTTCAGATACTAATCTCAAATGGGTGAGTTCAGCGGGTGGGCGGGGCAATTAAGGTTCGGCCTTTTTTTAATAACTAAAAGCAAAAAGAATAGCATAAAGTACACCTTATGAGAGAAAAAGAGAGATATGTAAGGAGATCTACATAGGGAATTAAATTAAGGGTGTTGATCTCTTGATCTTCGGTCTCTCTCTCATCGCAATTATATATAAGGAAAGTTTTCTAATTAAGGAGATGTTTTTGGAACGGCAAAGAGGTTTAAATATTGTTAATAATTTGGTGGTGGCAAGGATGTGACCCCATCAACCAACTAATAATCCAATCACAAAATCTCTCTCTGAAATATAAACTTTATCTCTTTCCCGAAAGTAAATCTCTCTTCCTCTCTTAAAATATTAAAATCTTTTTCATCTAAAGTAAATTCTTATAACATATTAAAATAGTTAATTCAATTTTAGTGGTATATACCTTAATCAAGTTTTTATCGACAAGATCATCATTAATCGCCGGATTATTTAAGTCAATTAGACAGAAAATTTTAAGTCTACAATGTTTTCATCCTCATTTAAGGGGGAATTTAAGTCCGGTAATCTCTTCTTCTTCTTCTTTTACTTTTGGTAGAATTTTGATAATTTTTTTATGAAGTTTTAATTAGGTTTTATGAAGTCTTAATGTTGTTTTAACCTAAGGGAAGAAGCAGAAGAAAGATAAAGGAATCAAAAAGATATTGAGAGATATATCTATGAGTTGTTAGTTGGTGGGGCCTATACTTGGTCGGACTAAGACCTATACTTGCCAATTCAAAAAATAATTAATTTAGGAAGTTAATTTCTATTCGAAAATTATGAGAATAAATACTACTTTTTGCCATCTTTACAAAATCAAACCCATGGAACAATAAATTCTAAAATCGATACTGGCAAGAGGAAAAACCAGATTTGCCCCTACTAAAGTTATAATATTATAACAGACAGCCACATATTTTTGGGCTCCACAAGTACGAATGTCACATCCGGCATAGTAAAAAATTGTTTAACGCATTTAAAACTATTATATCAAGCTACGTGTAAGTGGATGGCTGACATTGTCACCATCTCATGAACTACTTGTCATTTGTTTTAGTACATTTTGTCCTACCTTTGACCAGATTTCTTATTTATAAGAAGACAGACTTTTTTACCAATTTTGTTATTATTTCTCATCGATTATGGTTAGGTATCACCTGCAGTTCACAGGAGTTCATTTGGTTTTTGGCGCCAAAAGTGATCCCGAGTCATCGAACAGTTTCTTCTTCTTACTCAACTGTAAAAGCAGTCTCAATTATTTGTCATAAACCGTATTTGTGACTGCTACCTACCAAGTATTTTATTAAAGACTTGTACTCTACACATTGGACATGGAGGAAATGATGGTACTCGTAATACCTGTAGATGGTACTCTACTCTACTCAACGCATGAAACAAACGATGGCAAATCGTCTTCGCGGCTACTGCCAACCAAATTTTGTCATTTATTTAGTTAAACTCTGACATTGTTTCAGACAACTATGTCATTTAGTAATAGCTAGTTATCATATTCAATAAAGAATTTCCCATTTGTTCACCCTACTTTGTTATTTGTTTTATATAACTTTGCCATTTATTCAAAAAAATATTAACTGCTTGATTATTACAGTATAATTCTAGGTTATGGGCTCCACAAGTAAGGTCGTGGGCTCCACTAATACGAATGTCACATCCTAAATAAATAAATAAATAATTGAATCATTTAAAAATATATTATCACGCCACGTGTCCAAATTTAATTCCTCGATGTACACGTGTTATTACTATTTTGAGACGTGTAAGGCAGACCCTGTCACCATTTCATGCATTTGTTATCATTTGTTAATGCCAATTTGTCCACTTTTAAGCATAAGTTATATTGAACCATGCAGACTCTGTCACCATCAGTTATATTATTTAGCATTTGGTTACTATTGCTCAGGGTAAAGCAGCACATGCGATTCACACGAGTTCATCTGGCTTTTGGCGCAAAAAACCATCCCCATTCTTCAAACACTTTCTTCTTACATGACCACTGCAAAAATTGTAAAAACCGTTCTGTTTCTATAAATCGTGTGCGTGATTGACAACTGTAAAAATTGTTCCGGTCGCACAAACCCTTTTCTCAAAATTATCGTGATTCTACCCATCGTGTGTGTATGTGATTTTAGTATTATATCAATAGTAATTCATCTGTGTGACTACTGCCTACCAGGTGTTTAATTAAAGTATGTTTTTTCTTCTTTTTTTATAATGAAGTTTGATAAAGAAGTGAATGAACAAGTTGGCGAAGAGAACCAAACAAAGGAGGGTAGAGCCAAAAAAAGCACCTCCAATGCTTAAAGGTATACCTCTCGGTGTACAGGTATGGGAGTTAACAAAATATTTGCAACTCTGCCTAAAAAGGAAAAGGGTGTTCTTCATACCACCTGTTTTGCACCCTTACTGCTGATTGATTCAATAACGACGATATTGACATTGGTTATAGAAATATTCGATCGTCATCCGGTGATATGAAGTTCCAATTTGGGGGGACGATAATTTAAATGAAACCCATTCATATTTTTCTAATTTTGGAGCTACGTGTCTCTCTTATTGCAAATGAATTCTTATTTGTTAATTCTGACCATATGACAAATTTCAGAATAAGGCAATTCCCCAAGAAGAAGAATACATATGAGTTGAAGGAAATTGGCGGTGCTTTAAAACCGGCAAAATTGGAAAGACATCATGGTAAGGTTCTAATTTATCATTTGTTTTGTCAACTTTATCATCGTTCTTCATTGTATTTGCATTGTATTTGCAATTTTTTGGTCATTATTTGCTGAGGTTATTATCATTATATTGTGTATTATTTTGCATTTTTTACCCATTCTTATTTTTAGCCGTATGTGATTTTGTTTTGCAAACGATGTTCTTCGATTAAATTTGTTAAAAGTTATACTATCATTTCTCATTTCTCCTCTCGGACAAGGGGAGAAATGTTGGGGTGAAGTATGTTGATATGGTAGATGATCTACATCAATTCAACAGATTCCCCTAGGGTAAGCAAGTCTATAATTTCTTGTGGAGTCAAATAGTGGAGTTTACCAATTATCGATCGACCGCTAATAAAAAATTGAATAAAGCTTTATCATTGCATTGATGTACCTAGGTGTTGATGATATGGATTTTCCTTTCTATTCCTAGCTTAAAGTTTCCAAAAATTGAGGAATCCATACATTTGATCCCTAAGCTACGGGGATGAAGGATGACATCCTTTAAGCGTTACCAAATTGTGACGTTTAAAAAGTTTTTTGCTAACTCTAAATTACTGGTAATGGATATAGAACCGTCTGAGACTGATATGCAGCAAGAACTTGTGCAAGAGGCCATAGTAATCTTTCATTCTTTGTATGATTTTGATTCATTTTATTGCTTCCTTGTCATTTAATTTAGGTTTTGTATCATTTTATTTACTTAAGTTTATCATTTTGTATCCTCTTCTTGTCATTTGTTTGATTTTTCTCTATCATTATTAAGTTGTTTATTATCATTGTTAGACTTTTTCTGTCATTTCTAAGTTGTCATTTATCATCGTCATCTGTTTGAATATTTCAGACAAATCACATCGAAGCACCTGCAATCGAACCACCAACAGTTAGTATACGTACAGTCAGTGCACCTGCAATAAGTAACAGTTCTTCTGCCACTGGGATCAAAGCTGTAGTAGTTAGGGTATGCTCCCAGTTGGAGGAGCATGGTAAAATGTTGCTGAAGTTGGATGGCAATGGTAAAATGTTGGAACAAATTTCAATGTCTACAGTTAGAGATAGTATTCTACCACTTGGATATACTCTATTCCTTGGGCAGTACCAGTTTGATACTCCTGAGAAAATTGTGAAGCCCAAGTGAGAAGAAGAAGGTTATGAGAAAGAAGATTGGAAAAGGAAGAAGGCAGAGGTGAGAACCTGGCAAAGAGACCTCTAAAAAAAAATCAAAAAATTGAAGAGAAGAAAAAATGTAAGAGAGAAGGGCAGAAGAAGATGAATGCTAGCAAGAAGAACAAGAAGGCAGAAGAAGCTGATGTGCCCCTGAATAAAAAAGTTAAAGGCATAAAGATGGAAGATCTCACTGATGAACAATTGGATCATGTCTCACTGATCCAATTAAAAACCTTAATCCCCAAGAAAGGCTTGGCTAATAGAGCGCCAAGGAAGAGACGGGCAAAATTCCCAGAACTTAAGAATATTCAATCAACTGCAGAAAATTTACTTCAGCAAGTTACGCCTGGAGAGGGATTGGAGGTGGTAAAAGATTTAATGGTAGATGTTGATGTTGAAGTTGGGAAGGAAGTAAATTTCAAAGTAATATCGCCTGAATATGGTGGTGATCTTCTAAAGGTATCATCCATTTGCTACTTCTTATCATTTATATGATTTTATTTGACATTTGTCTTTTAAAATATTTGTATTTACTTTATGACCTTTGTCATTTGTTTAGTTTTTTTTTTGTATTTATTCGGTTGTCTTTATTATTCTCTTTTCCAGAACTTTCATTTGTTCTGAAGTATTTGTTCATTTGATTTGTTGTATGTGAAGTGGAAGAAGGGTGAGAAAGATGGTGAGGAGAAACCTGAAAATGATAAAGAACAACCTTAAGTTACTGATGAAGAGGAAGTTCAAGAGGTATTTATCTAATATTTTTTTTTGAGTTATCTAACATATTTGTTGCTACCGTGTCATTTGTTCATTTAATTTTACCATTCATAGTATGTATGTATATCATATTTTACAGATGGAGGATTCAAAACAAGAAACTGTAGTGGTGTATTATGATGGAAAAAAAGATATAGTGGAAGAAGCCAATGAGGTATTTAACTAATATTTGTTTGTATTGAGTTATCCATAATATTAGCATCACCTATCGATACCATTCTTAATTTGTTTCTTCTTTACTATTTGGTGTACAGACTATGGTAGCAAAAACTAATATAATATTCTTCGACCAGGAGGAAGTTGTTGGTAAAGCTTATCAGGTAAGTCATCATTTGTTTGTAGGTCACTTTTCATTTTCTTCTTTTATTATATCATATCTTGTATCACTCTTATCATTTGTAGTCTATTTATTTATAGGCTAGTGCAGATCAAACAATTGTTGTATCTGTCGAAGAATAGGCTATGGAGGTTACAAAAACTGAAGATGAAGCTAGTCAGGTAACTTATCATTTGTTTACTAGTAACTTCTCATTTTCTTTTATTTATTTTCACATATCTTGTATTGCTTTTATTATTTGTAGTTTGTTTATTTATAGGCTAGTGCAGACTAAACAACTACTGTATCTATCGAGGAACAAACTATGGAGGTTACAAAAGCTGAAGATGAAGCTAGTCATGTAACTTATCATTTATTTGCTAGTAACTTCTTATTTTCTTCTATTTATTTTTCCATATCTTGTATCACTTTTATCATTTCTAGTTTGTTTATTTACAGACTAAAGAGAGTAAAGAAGAGGTGGAATAGAGTAAAGAGGAGGTGGTTGAAGGCAATGATGATGATGATGGAAATTTATAAAAAAAATAGACCCTGTGCAAGTAATAAAAGAAATGGTTGTTGACCAGACTAATGTATGAAGTACTTTTAAACCAAACAATTTGTTTATTACTCATTCTCATGTAATATGCACATTTATATTTCATTTTCTTATTTCGATATATCTGTTCCAGCTTGTTTTAATGGAGTCAGAAGTGTATGTCACCTTAAAGAAAAAGAATACACTAATTGACGAAGATAATAATGAAAGAACCTTAAAAATGGCTTGTCAAATGAACCTATTGCATGCTCACCTTTACGAGCTTCTTCCGGGAATGTTATTGGAATCTTTTATTCAAAGACCCATTTCCCAGGATGAGAAAAACAAGGTAGACCAAGTCTGGTCATTGAGGAAAGATGAATTATCTCAAGAAGCTAAGAAGAACAATAGGAGTACCTATAAGAGGATAGGTAAAGAAATTGTTTGCCTTAACGCTCTCTACACCTTACATCCAAAAGAATGGTTGGACAATGAGGTATTTATATCATTTATTTTTTTTCCTCTATCATTTATTGGATTATCCCTATCAGATACTTTATTTTTTAGAAAACTGTCATTTGTACAGGAGTCTCTACCATTTGTTTTTAAATTGTCTATCCTTTTTTTGTTGTACTTTGGCCTTTCTTTAAACAAAAGTTGTTTTCCTTGAAATTTATCATTTGTTTTGACGTTATTGTCATTTGTATTACTAAACTTTATCATTTTTGTTATATAATTTGTTATTTTCTTTTTCTGTTCAGGTCATTGATATGTACATTAAAGCCTTGATTCAATATTTTGATACACAACATCGTGCCTACGAAGCTAAAGAAACGATTGTGCTGGCAGATGTCTTTTCCTATCAGTACATTGGCAGGGCTTTCAATGTTTGGACTAGTATTATGTCCTCTCCAGCAGGCGTGGAATTGAAGAAGAAATCAATTTAGGAACAAATTATATCTATGCAATGGGATCGTACAATTTCTAATTGCTTCCATCGAGGAGATTTGAAAGTGGTCAATGCGAAATTAATACTCATTCCCTGGAATCTCAATGGCAACCACTGGGTCCTTTGTATTGTGTCCTTTAAGGGAAGAAAAATGTGCATCTACGATTCACTAGTGGATGCGAAAATTATAAATGCACAGAAGAAGAAGAAGTTATCCCCTGGATACCAGCGTATTGAAGATTAACTATCAAAGATCCTCCCCAAAATGTTGATATGGACAGATTTTGCCTATCGTAGTAGTCCACCTACTGGTTCAGAGGTAAAGAATTATGGTTTAAACTCTAAATAGACAACTCGTTTTGGTAAATGTCCAATACAGCCAAATGGTTATGACTGCAGGGTCTATATGCTTGTCTTTATAAATAATATCATAAGCGGGATGCAATTTCTAGATCTGATAGACGGTGATGAATACCGTTACATAATTGCCTATGACATATTGAGGCTGGGAGTTGAGCCGTAGGAGATTTTTAAAAACTTTGATCTACATTTTGTTATAATGTATAATCCTTTTATAATTTTGTAAAGTTATATGGAGTTATTAATATCATTATTTATTGATCTTTCCCATTTATTATATCTTCTTTGTCATTAGTATATGACATATTTGTTATTTGTTAGAATGGAGTCAGAATTTAGTCTGTCTATTTGGATATATGTCATTTTATAAATTATGTCATCCACTTACAATTAATTTGTCATTTCTTATGTATAATTTGTTATTCATTATCTGAGATTTGGTATTTGTTACTTGTGATTATATTATTTGTCATTCGTCATCTATGATTTGTCATTCGATTTCTATTATTTATCATTCATCTTCTATGATTTGGCATTTGTTATATATGATTTGTAAAGCATGAACGAACAATTGATCTATTTATTTTGTAGATAGACAACATTTGATATAAGTTAATGGTATATTTGGTTATTTGATATAATGAATTGTGTTTGTTTGCTAGTAGACAATATTTGATCTTAAAAACATGATTATTCATTTGTTAGTTGTGACTTGTCATATTTTATATGAGATTTGTCATTTGTTAGATATGATTTGTCATTTGTTAACATTCAATGGTCTATTTGGTAATTTGATATAATGAATTATATTTGTTTGTTAGTAAACAACATTTGTTTTTAAAAACATAATTATTCATTTGTTAGTTGTGACTTGTTATTTGTTATATGAGATTTTTTATTTGTTAGATATTATTTGTTATTTGTTAACTATCAATGGTCTATTTGGTTATCTGATATAATGAATTGTGTTTGTTTGTTAGTAGACAACATTTGTACTTAAAAAAATGATTATTTATTTGTTAACTATGGTTTGTCATTTATTATCTATGATTTGTCATTTGTTAACTATCAATGGACTATTTGGTTATTTGATATAATAAATTGTATTTGTTTGCTAGTAGAAAATATTTGTACTTGAAAACACGGTTATTCATTTGTTAACAATGGTTTGTCATTTGTTATCTATGATTTGTCATTTGTTAACTATCAATGGTCTATTTGGTTATTTGATATAACAAATTGTGTTTGTTTGTAAGTAGATAATATTTGTACTTAAAAAAATGATTATTTATTTATTATACAGGATTTGTCATTTGTTAGGTATGACTTCTCATTTGCTATATGAGATTTGTCATTTGTTAGATATGATCTGTAATTTGTAATATATGATTTGTCATTTGTTACCGATGATTATTTGTTTTTTATATATGATTTGTGAATGTTCAATTGATCTATTTGTTTTGTAGATAGACAATGTAATGGCCAAATTTCATAGCTCGATATAATTAGGAATTAGCTATTACACCAATGAATCTTTAACAACACTCTAATATAAAGTAAGAATTGGAGTCATGTGCTTTTAGCGTGGAAAACCTCTAAACAGGTAAAAAGCCACGACCTCGTATAGAGGATTTTTGTAAAAGTATATTTATTGCTTGGAGTGGATATCTTTATTACAAGTGATTTCTAGAATATATAAATGCTTTTGATCTCATAAACAAGAAGTTTAAGTAATTTTTCTGGTCCCTGTCTCTTCTGGAACTTTTCCTTTATATAGGCTTCTCCATAACTCTTCATCGTGCTAGAACATGTTTTTCGAATAATGTGGTTAGTCGCGGTTGACTAAATAACTGACAAGTTTGTGGGAGTCAGGTGTCTTTGACTGGATAATGTTTTTTGGGTTTAGCTCGACCCACGTTCTTGAGTAGTTCATGGGGCTGGTTGGAATGTTTGACTAAAGTGTTAAGTGTTAAAAAATGCGTAAGCCTGAGATGGAGGTAAATCGAGCTATGTGAGTTCAATTATGAGTGAGATCGAGGGATAAGTCCCTACAATTGTCCCCTCGCAACCAAAGTCACGAGTGGCTTTGCTTGAGAAAAATTATGTGAAAAGTTTAAAATTCGAAACGGAGTAATGATGGCATTTTAAATGGGTGGAAGTTACGTGATATTGGGAAGTGATGGGTATTAAATATTGATGCAGATGTATGTGATGAGTTGCGTTTAAATAGTCGCGTCTGTAATGAATGATGACGCTTGAGAAAACGTATCTTCGCAATAAATTTAGGGTTATATAAAGAGTACATATAACAAATCTTTGGAATAATTCCTGCATGCGTAACTTTTTCTGAAATGGTAAAAACTTGGAGTATGGTGCTTGAAGAGAGGATTGCATCTGAAATGCAGAGGTTGAAGTTGAAGTACTTTGGTGATCGTTCCTTTGAAATGGCCATCCCCGCCCCTATTCCTCCAGCGTACCAAGGTTTGTTGGGAGATGAAGTGGTTGGAGCTGAGGAAGATTTCTACAATAAGTGGAGATTTTATATATTTGTCTTGACATGCGAGAAATGTTGGACATGTCTCCGCTCCCTTATGGAAGTCAAGGTTAGGGCTTTATATACAGGGAAAGGTATTTCTGTGGGATAAATATGTTAATTTTGCGTGTCACCATGGATTCTAAGGTTGAGCCCTCTTTATCTCTACTAACTCTCCGGTGGTGGTGGTGGTTATAGAAGAGGTGGTGATGGCACTGGAGGAGGAGGATGAGAAGTGGGAGTCTGCTGACGCATTTTAATCATGTTTCTAATACGGGATAAAAGATAAAAATCACGTATTTTGAGGGGAAAGTGAGTGAAAAACGTATAAATATGGGTAGGATGAAAGAAAAATGGAGGAGAAATTAGGATGGTATGGCTTGATCTCAAAGGATTCGTTTTGCCTGGAAAGACGATTGTCTATAAAGATTACCGAAGTATGTGAGAGGATATTTGGTTCGCTTAATTTCGATGCTGAGCTACTGGGGAGGGAATGTGAGCTCGAGGGTCAGATGGAAGGAGTAGGGAGCTAAAGTATGCCCATTATTTCTATGAGGTGGGTTGGTGGGGGATTAGGTAGATCGAGAGAAGTTGGCTGGTTTGATTACTGAAGTTGAGATTGAATTTGAAGATCTGAGGACTGTTGAATAATATGATTAAATAATGTTTGTCTAGGTTACCAAGGTTGTGAAGGATGTTGTGTAAAGTGTGTTTTATGGATAATATAATTGTTTTGAATGTAACAAAAATAATATAAGTCAATCGAATCCTTTATAGGAGTGAATCTGTTTTGAGATTGTTTTAGCAAACATTTTAAATAATTTTAAGCATTTGTACAATTTAGAAAATGATGTCAATCGCTATAAATATGATAAACAAGAACAGAGAAACAAAAATATGAAAATGCAGAAGCTTCTAGTTTTGTTTTATATGCAAAAGGAAATAGAACTCTAACATCGTACAGTATGAGTCATCATGAGTGCGAGAAGGTCAGGAAAAGATATGGAAATAGGGAGAAAAAATATGTTAAAAAATAAGGGGATTTATAATGATGGAAATGTGGTTTTATCGAAAAGGTACAAGGCATCTGACATGTAGAGTGGAAATGATGCCTCGGTTCTAGAATTGAGGATGGTTCGTGTGAGGAGCAATAAATGCCAGCTGCTGGAGAGAGAAAAGATCAATAGTTCTTCTTCGTCTCCAATTAAACGTTTTACAACTTCAAATTTTTTGGAGAATACTTATTGAGAAAGACGGAAGATCAAGGGATTTGATAAAGAGTTATCCGAAGGCGATAAACGGTTGAAGATGGCAAAAGATTCTGGATCTCATAGGTGGCAATACTGCAGTGTTGTGAGGGGAAAGCTTGACTCTACAGCCGATTCTCATTCGAATACTGAAGGTTAGTAGGGATGTACGCAAATATTTGTTGGCGCATGTATATGTTAAAAATATATATTGTTATACGTAAACGACGGATTAGAGATACATGTTTGTAGGTTGATCATGAAAGGCATCTCTGTAGGTCAAAAACGTGCTTGTAGAAATTATTTTAAGATGGGTAGTTTGTCTGTTAATGAGGTATCGACCTCTGGTCGGACGAATGAGTCTAATAATGAAGGGGAAATAGGATTGGAATAATTTTTGGGTTTCCCTGGTCAATTGGTATCTTATCCTCTTGGTTTTGAAGCCTTTAGAGAGTTTTGTAAAGCCAAGGCGGCTGTAGGAGGGAAGTGGGGCAAATGTGCAGAGTTTGTCGGTAGGCAGTTTAGGGGTTGTACGGTAGTGGTGGGGGAAGAGTATTTTTACCTGTTAGCTGATTTGGAAGTAGAAAAACGAGATAGGGATATAGATGAATCGATCTCGCTAAAATATTTTGATGGGGATGTCCAGAGTGATCTCTCAGAGGGTTTTCTGTGTTGCCTATCTCAATTAGAGTACGGGTTGAGCTTTCCCCTCACCAATTTGGTGAAGGGGATTATGAATACAATTGGGGAATGTCCTGTTCAATTGAACGGGAACATGTGGGGGGTAATAACCGTGTGTGACCATCTGAATGAAAAATAGGATAGGGAGGAAAAAGTGAGGAGGATAACCCCTGAGGACATTTTGCAGTTTTACTGGGTGAAGAATTTTGAAGCCAGTGGGGGATCATATTTCTTTGCGAGTGCAACTCGGCCTCATTTTTTTGATATGAATTTAGCAGGTCGAACCTAGAATGATAACATCCTATGGGTGATAGGTAATTGCCTTCAAAGAGATGACGAAGAACCTTTGGACCTTCGGTTTAGATCTGTAAAGTAAAGTAAGTATAAATATGCATAGATAGAATTATTGCTATATTTTGTTGACAACTGTAGTTGACAGTAATAATGTATTATTGCAGGTGTAAAGTCTGCAGTGGAAATGAAGGAATCCCTGTTGGACGAAGTTGCTGAGGATGAGACTAAACTCGAACTTGTGTTGGTGGGACTCGGCCTGAATAGAAAAAAGAGGGTTGATAGCAGGTCGAACAAGGTTAGAAAAGCTCAGTCTATCAGGTCGATGGCGGGGGTCGATGAAGGAAAAAGGAAAGTAAGTGGTTAGGAGGCTCAAACTAATTCTTCTAAGACTTTGAGAACTGGCAGTTTGGCCCAACCGAACCCTGTCATGCTGAACAAAGTAGCTCTAAAGTATCTGAAGAAACGGATGCTAAAGGCCTTGACGGCTTCGGGCGCAACAGAAAGTGGTTAGGTCGCAAAATAGAAGTGGAGGAGGGCCGAATCCTTTGGGGAGAAGGTCACTGAGGTGCGACCTGCTGCGGTAGATGACCTTAAGGAGGTGGAGGAAAGGGCCAGGTTGACGGCTCTCCATGGAGAAGAAGATACGAGCAAAATGGTAAGTTTTATTGATCGGGAAAGAGTTATTTTATGTGTTTTAACCTAATCACTAAGATTGATTTGCTTTATGTAGGTCGCTCATCTCGTGAAGGGGATTTGGCTCGGTATTGAAGAAGAAAAATCCAAGCTGAAGAAGGCGAAGAGTGAGCTAGAGAAAGAACTAGCTCGAGCCAAGACTGAAGCCATGAAGGAAGTTAGGCAGCTGAAGGCCTTTCACGTCGTGGCAATCAACCAGCTACAAGTCAAGGCAAAGGCTAATCTAGACGAGATTATTGAGGAGCATGACAGACTGGGTCGTCACTTGATGTTGAAGGGCTATTCTGAGGAGGAGGTGGATGCCATTAAGGCTGACACCTATGTTGAGGAAGAAGATGAGGAGGAAGCAAAAGTGGAGGGGGTCATGGGCGGTTTGGATGGTGTTTCCCGCCAGACGGTACTCGATAATCAAGGGGATGACGTCGAGCTCCCAGAAAGTGGTAGTGAGAAGGTAGGGTAGACACGTGTTTTGTATAAATATTTGTAAGTTGTTTGAATTGTGTGTGTGGGGAAGAAACTTTTGTAGATTGACTTTGTTTATAAACCTTTTGTAGGTAGTTAGAGAGATAAGTCTCAGAATAAATGACCTAGAATCTGGACTTGCCAGGGAAAAAGAGACTTCTAAACCCTTGCTGTTTGCGCAAGCGGAGCTGCAGGTTAGATCTGAATAGGTTTTTTGACTTTGGTGTTATACCGACGTTAAGTTATCAAGTAAATAGGATAGAAATGCATGGCAAAAATCTAACTCTAAAAATACATAATAATATGTCGAAAGTATGTACCTTGTATGCTAAAAACAGACTTATGAAGTGTTCATCTGAGAATGGATTCCAAACTTTTAGTTTAAAAGTATTTGGAAGCAGATGTCTAGAAATCACATAGTCTCTTTAGAAATGTAGTATGTATATATTGAAAGGCTTCTGAATGGAACTACACTAAAACCTTTTTATATTTCTCAGGTCGAATTAGATTCATCTCGCGTACGTGAGGACGACGTACTCATGCGTAATTGGGAATTTGCGGAGCAGTTCGATAAGATGAAGGAGGCGAATGAGAACAGAGAAGATCAATACGTAAAGACGCATTTCAGACTTGTGAAGTTGACCCAGGCCATTTCCAACCTGACACTTCAGGTCGAAGATAAAGATGTTAAGATAAATAAGGGCTTAAAAGAGCTAGCTGAGGTAATAGAACGTGCCGAGAAGCTTCAATGTCAAGTTGACGCACTGGCTATGAAGGGTAAGTAGGCCGACACGGCTCAATACTTTATTGAGGCACTGGAACAATCAGAGGAACAATTTAAATATGATCTTCAGAACTATAGGAACGAGCTGGAGCGAATGAGACAAAAATTTGTCGAAAAGGACGATGAGCTGAGGGTAGCTCGAGAAAATCTATCGGCTTTGAAAGCCGCAGCTGAACATTTGCAAATAGTTCTCCCCGCCAAGGATATGGAATTCTGAGAAATACAACGAAGGTGCAACGACTTAAACGAGAGGGTTGCACGACTTAAAGCCAAACTGGCCCAAACTATTGCGCGTGCCATGAAAGCAGAGGCTAGAGAGCATTCAGGGGGAAGTAGAACTGAGGTTAAGGCTCCTTTAGTTCGAGGGGATGTATTTAGTCTCTCAGGTCGCATTAAAGAGCTAAAAAGTAACGTATCCCGAATTCAGGGGCATGTTCAAAAGGGAAATACGAATTTGAGGGAATGCCAGCATAAGTTGGATGCTGCTCTTATCAGGGAGAAAGTTCTAGAAGGGGAGATCAACGCGAAGGATTCACTGGTAAAGAGGAAAGAAGAATTATTAAAAGATCTGTTGGCTAGGGAAGAGTTGAATGCAAAAATTGGGAGACTTCGTGCTTGGGCAGTAGACTTAGAAGCCATGAACCTTGCCGAGTCAGCGAAGTATATTGCCAAGTTGGAAGAAGATGCAATCTATCATGATAAAGTCGATGCGGAAATAATTAAACGGAAGAATGAGTACGCTAGGTTAGAGTCATGCCTCGAGAGGTTGAAGGTAAGATTTGCAACAATGGTAGTACCTGATGCGTCTCAATCCGATCTGTTAAGGGTGATCCTCGCATATTTTATAGAGAAAGTAAAAAGACTTGAGTCAGAATGAGATACCTTGTTGAAAACTCTGCCGGATATGGGATGCATCTGTAGAGCTAAGATAGATCGAGGGAACTGTCTGGGCGCCATGGAGACCCAACTGGGCCCTCGAACTGCTGAATCGATAGAACAAGGTAGAGCTGTTGTGGCCCGAGAACTAAAATCTTGACCTCTTAATGTGGAGGGAATACTGTTGACACTCCATCAGCAGAATAGAATCCTTTGTAATATTAATTTGACCTGAAAATTAATAGTATCTGCCGCAGATACATTGAAATAGATGAAAGCTAGTATGACCATTGCCTTATCTTGTGTCTGGTGGGGTATTTGATATAAAACAAAATTTGACATTCATTTTAATCACAAACATATTGAAAGGATGAAAGCTATTATGACCTTTGCCTTATCTTATGCCTGGCTGAGTCTTTGATATCAAACAAGTTCTTATACTTGCTACAATCATAGAGATTGGTTCAGTTAAACCAAGTTGAAACTTGATTTGAACTTTAGAAATGACACAAACATATTGAAAGAGATGAAAGCTAGTATGACCTTTACCTTATCTTATGTCTGGTTGAGTCTTTGATATGAAATAAGTTCTTACACTTGCTACAATCGCAGAGATGGGTTGAGTTAAACCAAGTTAAAACTTGATTTGAACTATTAAAATGTCACAGACATATTGAAAGAGATAAAAGCTAGTATGACCTTTTCGTTATCTTATTCCTGGCTGAGTTTTTGATATGAAACAAGTTCTTACACTTGCTACAATCGTAAAGATGTAAAGAGTCAGCTGAACCAAGTGTAATCCTTGATCCAGCCTACTGAAATGATCCAAACAAGTTGAAAAGGATGAAGACTAGTATTACCTTTGTCTTATCTCTTGTTTGGCTAAGTCTTTGATGTGAAACAAGTTTTTACACTTGCTACAATCACTGAGATGTAAAGAGTCAGCTGAACCAAGTGTTATCCTTGATCCAGCCTACTGAAATGATCCAAACAAGTTGAAAAAGATGAAGACTAGTATTACCTTTGTCTTATCTATTGTTTGGCTGAGTCTTTAATGTGAAACAAGCTTTTACACTTGCTACAATCGTAGAGATGTAAAAAGTCAGCTGAACCAATTGTTATCCTTGATCCAGCCTATTCAAATGATCCAAAAAAGTTGAAAAAGATGAAGGCTAGTATTACCTTTGTCTTATCTCTTGTTTGGCTGAGTCTTTGATATGTAACAAGTTTTTACACTTGCTTCAATGGCAGATATGTAGTAAAAGAAGCCAAATCAAGTGATATTCTTGATCTAACTTGGATAAGATTGATTATAAGCTAGTATTAAATATGCTTTAATCTGTAGAATGCGGACAAATGTTTGTGAAGAGAATGATATTGTTCCAAAAAAAACTTTCATTGATAAGCAAGGAATTTACATTGGATGGAGATTAGAATCTCACTTTTGGAATTGTAAAACAAAAAGCAAAATATGGAAATGGAGTAATAAGATGCCTAAAGATAGTATCGTTTCAGTCGCCTAGTATTCCAAGTATTTGAAATAGGGACTCCCTCTTTTGTCATGAGATAGTATGATCCCAGGCCTGAGAGACCTGTAATAATGAATTGACCCTCCCAATTGTCGGCTAATTTTCCAGCGTGAGGCTCTTTGTGATATTGAGGAATTTCCATGTGGACGAGATCTTTAATTTGGAAAGTACGGCTCCTAATTCGGTTAATATACGATCTGACAATTATATGATGATATCGACCTAGTTTAGCGATGACACATTCCCTGGTCTCATCTATCATATTGAGGTTGTAAGCCAATTCAAACTCATTTTCCTCAGCAGTCAGCTCGTGATCACGAACTGGATGATGATATTCAGAAGGAATCACTGCTTCAGTGCCATAAGCAAGGAGGAACGGGGTACACCCAGTGGATATTCATGGAGTGGTTCGATATGCCCACAGGACGTAAGGTAGTTAGTGAAACCATTTTTTTTTTCTGTGAGTAAATCTATTTTTTGAGTTCATCCATGATAGTTTTGTTGGTGATTTCGGCGTGGCCATTGCCTTGAGGGTAGTATGGATTTGATGGTGAGTGGATGATATTGTGGTGATTTAGGAAGGTTACGACCTTATCTCCCACAAATTGGGGCTCGTTATCGTTATGAATTAGGTGGGGGCACTCAAATTAAGTGATTATGTGGTTCTAGATAAAAGAGATGACCTCTTCTTCTCTGGTTCGACATAGTAAAATTACTTTTACCCATTTAGTAAAGTAATCGGTAGCTGCGAGTAGATGACGGTGATTACCTAGAGAGTTAGGGAATTCGCTGACGAGTTTTAGTACCCATCGTCTGAATGGCCAGAAAACCTTGATTGTATGGAGCTCGAGCGCAGGGGCGTGTATCATATTTTCATGTCTCTGGCCGGTGTCGCACCTGCGGGAATACTCTTCTGTTTGCTTGCGCATATTAGGCCAGAATACTCTTTGAGTTATAGCTCGGTTTCCTAATGATCTATCTGCAGCGTGGGAGCCACAAGTTCTTTCGTATAATTCGTAGAGTAGTTCGTCTATTTTGACTTCGAGAGGTACTTGAGGTAAGGCCCTGTAACGGAAAGGCAGTAAAGCATACCATTCTATGTAATGTAACGCTTCGAGTTGTTGATCAGCTGTTGGTGCTCTTTTGGATCTGCTGGGAGTGGTTCGTTGCAACTGTTGTCGACACCGAGGTAGGCTAAAAAAGGCTTTCGCCAATCGTCGTCTCCCCCTTTATCTCCCCCAGTGTTGATCGTGCATACAGATATGCGATCAATGCTGGGGGTTAAAATTATTTTAATCTGGAGATATCGAGCTTCTGTTCCCAAGACCCCGGCTAGATATGCCAAGGAATCTGTATGTCTGTTTTTACCTCGAAGAAGATATTCGAGAGTTGCTTTCGCGAACTTACTCATCCTGTCTGCAATGAGGGTTGCGTATTCGATCATCTTCCCATTTTTCTTGTATTATTCAGAATAATGATGAACAATGAGTAATGAATTTGTATAAACTGAGAGTTTGGGGACATCGAGCTCAAATGCGAGTTCGAGTTCGTGAATAAGAGCTTCATACTCGATGACATTATTTAAGGCCTCAAAATCCAAGTGGATTAATTTTTTAATTCTGTCATTAAAAGGGGTAATCAAAGCGATCCCAATCCCTAACCCTGCGGGTCCTGCTGATCCATTTGTGATAAGCCTCCACCCTGACGTAGTGATCCAGTTAGCTCTTTCGTCGAATACCTTGGGGGTTGGATTCTCTGGCGTGTTTTTGATAAGGTCCGGGTCGTTCCCCTCCCACTCAGGATCCTCCACTGGAAAATCCGTGAGAAAATTGGCAACGACCTGACCTTTTTCAGAATGAAGCTGTCCGAACTTGTTTTCATATTCTCCCAAACTGACTGACCATTGTTGCATTCTTCATGACTTCTTTTTTTTGGACAGAACTTCCCAAAGTGGGCAGTTCGACATAACTTTGACATAATGTGTTTGAAAGTAGTGTTTGAGTTTCTGCGAAGTGTAAACAAGGGTGATAAGAAGTTTCTCAATTTTAGAGTATCTTGTTTCTGCTGGTGTGAGTATTTTGCTGATAAAGATGATTGGCTTCTCTATTTTCCCTTCCAGGCAAATGAGAACTGGGCTGAGAGAAGTATCCGTGACTGCTAGGTAGATTATCTGTTCCTTATTACCTATTGGGGTGTTCATTATGGGATACCTCCCCAAATAGATTTAGAGATCCTGAAAAGCTGCCTCGCATTCTGGTGTCCATGTGACTTCTATAGCTGGCTGAACCTTTCCTCGTTTGGTACATCCGCCAAGTAATAGGAATAGCCAATGGCAGCAGTCTGAAGATTTAGAGATGAAACGGTTGATAGCGGCAATCTTGCCGACGAGTTTTTGAACGTCTTTTGTTGTCTTTGGAGAAAGTATGTCAAGGAGAGCACAAATTTTATTCGGATCAGCCTCATTCCCTTTCTTGCTGATGAGGTGGCCTAGGAAGCAGCCAGAGTATACCCCGAATTGACATTTATCAGGGTTGAGACGCATTCTGTAAGTTCAATGGATGTTAAATATTGTGTTGAGATCTGAGACGTGATTATCTGACTATACGCTTTTGCACAAGAGATAATCGATGTAGACTTCAACGATTTTTCCCAGGTGTGCTTTGAACATAGCAGTCATCAATCATTAATATGTGCCACCTGCGTTCTTGAGCCTGAAGGGCATGACTTTGTAATAGTAAATGTCACTTTCGGTGATGAACGTTGTCTTCTCTTGATCTTCTTCCAGAAGTAGGATTTGATTATACCCTGAAACAACGTCCATCATAGACAGGAGATCATGGCCTGCAGTAGAATCGAGAATCTGATAAATATTGGAAAGTGGGAAACTATTATTTGGAGTATGTTTGTTCAAATCTGTGAAATCTACGCAAATGCAGACTTTTTTGTTCTTCTTTGGGACAGCGACAATGTTGGATATCCAGTCTGGATACTTGGCTTCTCGCATGAATCCCACTTTGATCAATTTCTCGATCTCCGTGTTAACTTCATCTCAAAGACAAGGTTAAAGTCATTGCTGTTTCTGTTTGACCACTGTGGCTTTGAGGTTGATGGCTAACTTATGATGGCTGGATCGACTCCGGGCATTTCTTCGAAAGACCATGCAAAAATGTCTCGATTGAGTTGCACAAACTAAATGAGAGCATCTTTCTCATGCTGAACCAGCTTGGTTCTGATGAACGTACCTCTGCTAGGTCCATTAATGTTGACATATTCCCGGGGCTCCTCTGTAGGTGATTGATCGTCGAGGTGATCAATTTTTTGTAATTGCTATGCGGCCAATATGTTTAAAATATGGCGGACACAGGATTTTTATAAGCTCGAGAGAGCTTCTGACTACCTCTGATCTCATAAATGCCATTGTCATGTTTGAATCGGAGTGCTTGATTATAGGTAGAAGCGATTGCTTCCATATTGTGTAACCAACAGCGTCCCATAGTCCCAATATAGCGAGACTTGGCATTGATGATGTAGAAAACAACATTGATAGTGGCTGGTCCTACAGAAATAGGTAAGATAATCTTGCCTACTCGTTCCTCCCTGGAGCCATTAAGCCCACTGATGTCTGTGTCGCTCTGAATGACTTGGTCGGCCAAACCCATCTGGTCGATTGTACTCTGAAAAGAATTTCAATACTGCTTTCAGTATCGATCATCATTGTGTGCATGACAAACTATTTTATTTTGAGCATTATGACTAACGCATCATGATGTGATAATTTAACATGGCTAGTATCGCAATCCTCGAAGGAGATTCTGAGTCGGCGATTGCTCGACTCGGGAAGAAGTTTGGCTTTTTTGTCTTGAGGTGTAAGATCACAACATTCCGAGATCCTCCGGCGCTTTGATCGGTTAGAATAGGTGATTTGGTTAATTTTGATCATGTTGCTGAGGTGCATATAGTAGAGATACTTCTCCTCAGTTCTATTATTGTCCTGAACAAGTTCGAGTTGCTTCTTATAGTTGCCATCTTGGTATGACTTCAGGTTAACAATGCATTCGAGCATCCGTCTTTCCTTGAAAATAATCTCAAGCAATCGCTGTAGAGCATAACAATTGTCAGTAGAATGGCGATTTACCTTATGGTGTATGCAAAATGGTCGATTCTCAATGGGCTCTTGTGGTTAAGAGACGCGGTAAAGCGTGTCTTTTGACAACAGTGGAAAAATTATGGAGATTCAGACATTCAGCTTTGGGAGGACGGGTTTGTTTTGCGGACCACTTCTTCGATGGTATCCAGTATTTTCCTTGGTGCATTTCTGATCTCCCTATTCTTCCTTAGGCTCGCTGGTTCGTTCTGCAGGTGGGGCTTTGGTGAAGAGGACAGACTTAGTAAACTTTTGTCGCTCAGACATCATCCACTCCAAGTCAACGTAACCGTTGACTTTGGTGATCATCTCCTCTAATGTTGCAGGTTTGTTAAGGAAGATATATTCTTTGGCTTTGCAATCGAGCAGGAGAACATTGGTGAAAGAGGTCACAGCTGTTCTATTTTTGGTCAAGGTTATCCACCTTTCTCGTGAGCTCTAGGAATTTCTTTGAGAAATCTTCAAGCTTTTCTCCATGTGATTGCTTAAGACCGATAAAAGAGTACAAGTTCTCCTATTTGTCTATGTTGTGCACATATGTCTTGATAAACTGCTTCTGCTGCTGATCAGACGTGTAGATAGATTCCTCCAGAAGAGAATAAAACCATCGGAGTGGCCCCTCCTATATACTTGTGGCGAACAGGCAGTAGAGGCTGTGGTTGAGATTACAATACAACCCTAATGACTCGTGGTATTGCTGAATATGCTCCTTCAGATCAGTACCTTTGTACTTGTGAATTTTGGGAGTATGAAAACCTTTCGATATTTCTATATCGAATAGTTCTTTGGCAATCAGACTTCCTTGAAACTTTGTGGTATCGCTGGTAGTACCCAGAACTCGTGCCTCGATCAACCCCTTAATTTGTTAGTCCATGCATTCTTTTGTGATGTAATAACGTGTTGGTTGAATCGTTTGGCGTACTTGCAGGGGATGATGAGTTCCCGTACCTTCACTCAAGCGATCTTGTGCTAGAACCTTATGTAGAGGTCGTTGGTCTTCCTTTTGCTGGATGGGAATCTGGTGACCTCGACTAACGTCTTATTGGACTTCTCCCCCCAAATGGATGGAGGGTTGCAGTCCGTATGGTTGATTTATAGAAATGGCTATACTGGTGGCTCCCCGAGGTCCCAATCTTTCCCTTGCTAAAATACATGAGGTCTCTGGAAGTTGATCATGACCTTTGGCTGGAGGAATCTGTTGAGTATTTTGCAAAGCCTCGAGTGCAGTCTGCATCGTCGTCATCTAATCTTTGTGTCGTTTGAGCGTTTTCAAACGAGCTTGTCTTTCTGCATTGAGCTCTTTCTCTCGGAGCTTGCTATCCTTTGTCAATTAAAGTTTATGTTCAGCGCATTTTTCTGTCTCAGCGTAGAGATTCGCCCATAACTCGGTGAGCTGTCCCGGATCCACAAAAATTTTGAGCTGAGTTCCTGTGGCCTGTCGTCGGGAAGAAACCATAATTGAAAATTGTAATAAAAGACTGCCTTAGGGTATCGTGGAAATGTAATCTTTCCCACAGACCGCTCCAAATATAATGACCAAATTCCGTAGCTTGATATAATTAGGAATTAGCTATCACATCAATGAACCTATAACAATACTCTAATATAAATGAAGTATTAAAGACAACTGTTTTTAGCATGGAAAATCTCTAAACAGGTAAAAATCCACGACCTCATATGGTAAATTTTTGTGAAAATATCTTTATTGCCTGGAGTGGATATCTTTATTACAAGTGATCTCTAGAATATAGAAATGTTTTTGATCTCGTAAACAAGAAGTTTGAGTAATTTTTTTGGTCCCTGTCTCTTTTAGAACTTTTCCTTTATATAGGCTTCTCCATAACTCTTCATCATGCTAGAACACGTTTTCCGAATAATGTGGTTAGTGGCGGTTGGCTGAATAACTGACAAGTTCATGGGAGACAGGTGTCTTTGACTGGATAACGTTTTTGGGGTTTAACGCGACCCACATTCTTGAGTAGTTCGTGGGGTTGGCTGGAATGTTTGACGAGAGTGTTAAGTGTTAAAAAATACGTAAGCTTGAGATGGAGGTAAATCGGGATATGTGAGTTTTATTATGAGTGAGATCGAGGGATAAGTCCCTACAGACAACATTTGATGTAAGTCAATGGTCGATTTGGTTTTTTGTGATTTGTTATTTGAGATTTGTCATTTGTTATATGAGGTTTTTCATTTGCAATATATGATTTGGCATTTGTTATCTGAGATTTGTCATTTATTACCAATGATCAATTTTTTTATATGATTTGTGAAACATGAACCATCAATTGATCTATTTTTTTATAGATAGACAATTTATGTAAGTAAATGGTCTATTTGGTTATTTGATATAATATATTGTGTTTTCTTAGAAATTTGATTTGTCATTTCTTAGGTATGATTTGTCATTTTTTATATAAGATTTTTCATTTGTGAATTATGATTTGTCAGTTGTTATCAATGATATGTCATTTGTTATACATGATATATCATTTGTTATATATTATTTATCATTTCTTATCTATGATTTGTCATCATCCAAAGATTATATTTCTTTAGTTTGAAATTGCAATACACATTCATTGGGCACAAAAAAAGAAAATATCATTACCTCAAATATTGTTATAGATCACAGTTTGCATTACATCAATTTATATTAGTTTACGCACTCGGAGGTGGTGGTGGTGATCGGTCTCCCCTACCACCGCCACTGTCTCCTTCTCCGTAACCCCCACCACCACCACCACCGTCTCTTCCTCTATTTCTACTCAGGGTACCAGCAAAACATTATTAGACGTATAACAGCCACTTCATCCGCCGCTGTAACAACATCATTTCCCAGAGGACGTAGACCCTCTGCCCCTGTTCCGACGTCAGCATATAGTGAAAGCAGAGCATTTGATAATAATCATCATCCGCCTCTTCCACCTCTTCATACATTATCTCATGGAAGGTAGGACACACTGGAATGGGAGAAGGAAGTTCAAGGGGTTGGGTCCCAAAGTATCGAAGCCGCAACTCTTGTATCTTGGCAAGAACCCTAGCCTAGTACGCTTGGCGTCTGGTACTCACCATCTTCTTCACAGAGCATTTAGAGAGGAAATAGTTTCACAAGATTAAAATAAGGAAGTACTTGCCGAATAAACTACAACAGTACTTAATGTTGAGTTCCAAATCCCAATGTTAGAATGAATTCAAGCACAACAGTAGTTAATGCCGACCAAACCCATTGGAAATGAAGGAACATTGGAAATGATCCCCGGGTGCTGAATGTATTTGTTGTTATTTTAAGAAATATATGTCACCCATCAAGTTTTTTTTTCTCCTAATTTTCTCCAAATTTTTGTTTCTTCGATTCCCCTTTGTTGGACCTTTGATTATTGGAAAGAACTTTGGGTTTGGGGAGGTTTAACAACCATTGGGTAAGTTAATTTTGATTTTTCTCTTTCAATTTTCGTGAATAGTGTTTAATGTTCATATGAATAGTAAAATCCGAAAATATGTAATTTCAATTCCTTGAAACCCTTGCATTTGAGCATAACACTTGAGCAATGACGGATCTTCCTATACTGAATCTCCTTCAAGAGCTTCTATATAAATAAAATAACAAGATTGACCAGGCAAAACTGCAGCTACAGAACATCCAAGCTTACCGAGATTGTAATAATCCAAGGAAGATCAGGTTATGAAGAACTCCTCTCTCCATGGTAAAATCCCTGAATTTACCCTGAATACACAAAAGCCCACTTATTCTTTTGCAGATATGGTACGAGGAAGAACGAATGCCCCAGTTGAAGCTACATCACTTTTGGATATGGGGATGCGGGGCGATACACCGTTTGTCTCTATCCCTGCAGGAGAGGTTTCTATGGGGGTGTCCCGATTCCAGTTTAGCTTAATCGGGCGCTTGGATCTTCCAAAGGTTAAATTTGAGACTGTTCAGGAATATGCTCTTACAAAGTGGAAACTCTCTGGGTAGTGCATGCTAATCTTATTAGGGAAAGGCTTCTTCATCATCAAACTCAATAATGAAAGTGATAAAATCCACATATGGGGTCAAGGGCCTTGAATGGTAGAAAATATGCCCATGCGCTTGATGCCGTGGAGTCCACTACTCTCAGCGGATAATTACCAGAACATGAATGCTCTAATTTGGTATAAATTTCCAGGATTACCGAGTGAACTTTGGTGTCCGAAGATAGTTATGTCCTTGGGGAAGACACTGAGTACACCAATCCATCTTGATAGGTCAACAATTAATCATGACTATGGATACCATGCTAGTCTTTTGGTGGATATTGATCTGTCAAAGCCGATTCCTAATCATGTTTTTATCGACGTTGAGGGTAAACTGATTAACTAAGAAATTCTCCTTTATCGGGTTCCAAAATTCTGCAATCATTATAAGAACGTGGGACATAACATTGCAGAGTGCAAGGTGATACTTAGAGTTGTCCATGGTGAGCAAAAACAAGTGACAAAGCCAGTAGAAAAGGTAGGGACTACAAAGAGCACTGAAAATAGTAAAGGGGCTCCTAGTATGGAAGGGGCACAGAGCAAGCCGGAGATGGGGAAGAATTTACAGGAACCACCGAATACACATACTTACTTTTAGGATAATTAAGCTGCAGATAGTGAGAGATCTCCTACTGGTCAGATTGCAAGAACCACAAAATAGGCGATTGGTCTGCCCCAAAAGCAAGAAGAGGTAGAAGTGTCTCACTAACGACTAATTCCAGGGTCCAGTTTGGGTCCATTGGCTCCACGAACAAAAATCACGCTCTTAGTGATGGGGAACAAGATACAAGTGTGTCAAAGGTTGCTAGTAATGAAGTGGACAAGGGAGAACAAGGGGATACAAATGTCGACAACAGTGAGGGTACCTCACAAAGCCAAAAAATAGATGGAGATAATTTGGGAAATCGGAATAATCCAATTGAGGAGGTGAGGAAACTTATGAATCTGGAAAGCTGGGCAGAGATCATAGAAGGAGAAGATCAGGGGTTATTACATAATCAAATTATAAGAGGGGGCCGAGTTTACACTATGGACCCTAGAGTTACACGTTCTAATACAGGTTTGAAATGAGAGTAATTTTTTGGAATGTAAGAAGTCTGGGTAATAAGAATACCATGACCTATATTTGGAATAAAATCTTGGAGCTGAATCCCAATATTATTGGGTTTGCAGAACCAAAAAATTTTGCTACAGGATTTCATATCTCAGGATACAATAATATAATTATCACGAATGAGGTTGGGGTTCAGAAAGGATACATTTGAATTTTATGGAAGGAAGGCCTCCAGAACCCGAGTGTGGCTCTGAGTAACAGTCAGCACATCATAATCCTCTTTATGGATTGCCTCCTTACTTTCGTTCATGCGGATTGTCTTCAAATATATAGAGTTGACCTTTGGAGCCAGCTGGTGAATATTTCAAGCACTAACAAACTGCCATGGCTCTGTATTGGGGACTTCAACACGGTACTCAGAATATCAGA
This sequence comes from Kingdonia uniflora, assembly GCA_014058105.1. Lineage (NCBI taxonomy): Eukaryota > Viridiplantae > Streptophyta > Magnoliopsida > Ranunculales > Circaeasteraceae > Kingdonia > Kingdonia uniflora. The sequence goes on from JACGCM010000452.1 coordinate 525,590, forward strand.
AAAGAAGGGAAGAAAACCTCATTGTAGAAGGGCAGTGGTTAAATTCTTGGACTTTTTGGATGCAGCTTGCCTTACAGAAAGTGTAACGACGGGTATCACTTTTACCTGGTGCAATGGTCAAAAAGGGGTGATGAGAATATTGGGTGTACTGGATATAAGTCTCATTAATGATAGCTGAAATGATAAATTCCGTAACTGGAAGGTAAATGTACTTCCTCGAACTATGTCTTATCACTTTCTTCCCTTTGGGGTTGCAATTTTGGAGTAAGGTTAATGGGTTTAGGAAAATGGTTGAGAATTACTGGAAGCAACATCTTTCTGCCGCTCCTTTATTCAACATCATGATGAAATTACGGAGACTGAAAGTGGAGATTAAAATCTGGAAAAAGTAGGCACTTGATAATACCGTCCACAACATGAAGGAACTAGAGCGAGAGATACTGTAACTTCATATCATACAAGAGGATGATGAAATAGATGATATCCTATATATACAGATGCTTATCAAAACAAAAGAGCTAAAACAGATCGAGGAGAAGGAGGAGGAAGATTGGCGGCAACAATCACGGGAAAAATGGCGGCTTGCTGGGGATCGAAACACTGCATATTTCCATCAGGCCACCCATAGGAAATTGGCCAAGACTTGCATTGTGGAAATTACAGATCAGAATGGGGCAGTTATCTCTAATCAGGGCTGCATTAAAGATTACATTGTAAAGTACTATATAGACACGTTTGCATGACATGAGGTGACAGATTGTCCTGAACTGTTTACACATAATAAAGCTTTGGTTACGTAAGAAGAAAATACTAGTCTATCTGGCATTCCTAATGAGGAAGAAGTTCGAGATGCTGTATTTTCTCTGGATAGAGAGAGCTCCCCAGGGCCGAATGGGTTTTTAGGAGCATTTTTTAGGACCTATTGGGATATTATAAGGGCAGATGTTTCGTTAGGTATCTTGTCTTTCTTCAGGGACGACATTCTTCCCATAAAATTCAACTTTAACCTCATTATTCTGATCCCTAAAATGCATAAACCATCTCGAGTAAAGGATTATAGGCCTATATGCCTGGGTAACTTTATTTTTAAGCTCATTACCAAGATTTTGGCTACACGACTATCTTCGATTGTGTCGTGAATTGTGTCTAAGGAGCAAAGTGCATTCATACCTAAGAGAAGCATTCATAGTAATATTTGCATGGCTTCTGAGATGGTGAATGAGATTGAGACTAAAAGGCATGGTGGTAATGTTGGGCTAAAGCTGGATATTACCCATGCTTATGATACTATGAGTTGGGACTTCCTGCTCAAAGTTCTCCGGTCTCTAGGGTTCTGCAACACCTTTTACAGCTGGATCCATACCATTATCAATACGGGGATGATATTGGTTTCAATCAACGGTAGCCCTTCTGGATATTCTGAGCTCCTTAGACACATATCATCCACTATCTCCGCTACTATTTGCTATTGCTGAAGATATTCTGAGCTCCAATCTCAAGTTTCTGGCGAGTCAAGGAATAATTACTCCCATAGTCAAGGTTAAAGGTATTGTAGGTCCTACTCACCTGCATTTTGCTGACGACATTTTTCTGTTTGTTAACGGTAATGCCAAGTGCTTAATGAATTTGCACAAACTTCTGCAAGCCTACCAACAAGTCTTCGGGCAGGTGGTTAGCGTGGAGAAAAGCAAGATATTTCTTGGCCATATTCCTAATCATTGAAGATGAGAGGTGATCGACTTGTTTGGGTTTAGGGAGGGGGCGCTCCCAGAGACATATCTTGGCATCCCACTGGTATAAGGAAGGATATCCAAAAGCAATATTAACCCCCTTGCGGAAAAAATTCGGAAGCGAGCGAATAGTTGGAATGGGAGAATGCTATCTTTTCAAGGGAGAGTAGTCCTTGCCAAATCGATTCTTAATAACATCCCCATTTACAATATGGCCATATATCAATGGCCTCAATCCTTAATTAAAGAAAGAGACTCCATCATTCGTAACTTACCTGGACTGGGGATCCTACAAAGAGGAAGGGAATTACTTTGTAATGGGATAAGTTGTGTAAACCGTTTAATGAAGTTAGTCTGGGTATACAGAGTTTGAGAGAGGTGAATAACCTATGCTATGCAAATTGAATTCGATTTTCACTCAAAGAGAAGATACGTGGGCCCAACTCTTACATGCTAAATTCCATACTACCAGTGGCAAAAGAATTCAGTACCATAAATGATCTTCTGTCTGGCCGGGTATTAAACATGCGGACGACATTACCAAATCTATTATTGGATGGATAATCAGAAAGGGTACGAAGATTGACTTCGGGAGAGACTCTTGGGCACTGACATCCCTTTGCGAGAACATATAGATCTCCCTCACAACCTATGGAAGAAGTGTACAGCTAAGGTCAGTAATTTCATAAATGCTGAATGATGGAACTTCCCTTCTGATATCTCTCTGGACTTCTTGGCTATGGGTATAGACATTAATAATATTCCTTACAACCCAAGTGTAGAGGATATTCAAATCTAGAAACCAGATGTTCATGGTGATTTCTCAATTAAAAACACTTTCGAATGTACCAGAAAATGACAATACAGAGCTTGGTGGTGGAGATATACATGAAGGAAGTGTTTACATTCGAGTCTAAGTGGGTTTGCATGGAGATTAATGAACCAAATCCTCCCCACTGATGAGAAAGTCTAGCGGAAAGGAATACATATAGCCTCAGTGTGCGTTCACTGCGGAAGCAATGCCAAAACGGAAGCCCACATATTCTTCGAATGTCCCACGTCCAAGGTGATGTGGGTTTGGGTTGCAAAATACTTTCCAACTTGCTGCTATTTCAGGTACGGATAGATGGAAAATTACTCTGGAGAGATGCAAAATGCATAGCTCGTACCTCAATGACTTATGGATTACTATGGTCTTCCCAATCTGTCGATGGCTTTGGAACTCAAGAAATAAAATCAGATTCGATGAAAGGAAGATGTCTATTAGAGAGATACAAAATATGGTTATGGGAGGCATTTCCAATAGCGCCAAACTATCCTCAAATAGCATGTACAACACAACCTTCGAACTATAGGTGGTAAAAGTGCTTTCGGTCAACTTTAAAATGGGGAATGCTTCATTCATTCGTAGCTGCGGATGGATTCTGCCAAACATCGAAGAGGTTAAGCTGTGTTGTGATGGCTCAGCTTTGGGTAACCCTGGACCGTCCGAGATTGGAGTAGTATATAGATACTGGAAGGGTAGAGTTTTAGGCACACTCAGCAAAGCAGTCGGTTCCACCACTAACTACCTGGCAGAAGTTCAAGCTATTGTAGACGGGGTGGAAAAAGCAATACATAGAGGATGAACAACTTTGTGGATAGTGTCAGACTCCTTGGCAGCGATCAATGGATTTCTTTCTTGTAAGATACCCTAGAAGTTCCAAAGAAAGTAGAGGATCCTTCTCACATCTATACAAGCAATCCGCTTCACCTCAATATGAAGAGAAGCAGATTTCTCAGCAGACACCTCAGCTAAGAGAGGTTCCAGAGCTGACTTACCTTTTGAGGAATGGGCTGAGGGAAGACCGGATTTTCTGACACGAATTGAAGACCCTTATTCTGAGTACTTCCATTTTCACTGAAGTTGACTTCTGAGTTGAAGAGCCCTTCTCCTGATCGAATACTTATAGTCCTGAGTGATTTTATTCGAATAGAAGTTTTTCTATTCGAATACACTCTGACTATATGGTTTTATTCAAATAGAATCCTTCTCTGTTCGAATACATTTCAGCCTGATCATTTTTATTCGAATAGAACCATCTCTGTACGAATACATTTCAGCCTGACTATTTTTATTAGAATATAAATTTCTCTGTTCGAATACTATTTAGCCTGTGCTATTTTATTCGAATAGATTGATACTCTATTCGAATATACTCTTATTCAAACATTTTTTTTTCTATTCGAACAGGGTGTGATTTAGCTTCCGTTTTTGCACATTTATGGGCTGTTTTGGCCTTTTCTTGTAATTTCCTTGTACTTATGATCCCGATTATATACAATTGAAAACTTATTACAGAAAAATAAATGTCATCCATCAGGCAATGGTATATCATTTGTTTGACATTAATCATCAAATGTTATGGTATTATTAACATGTTGTCATTGGTTAGGTATCATTTATCATTTCTCATTCAGAATCTATCATTTTATCGATTTCTTTACAAAGCCTCAATCAGTTGTCAAAGACATAGCGGAATTACTAGAGGAGATGTTGTCCGGTCCTGAACCATTGATTTGTCTATCTTCTATAATGTTGCTGTTCAGTAGAATTTGTAGTTCGATTATCATTATCGGTAATTTATATTGCAGTTTTAAACATATGTTTCTTAAGAATTTAACATTTTAAAGCCAGAAATTAACGTCACTAAAGATAAGGAATATTGCACTTCACGCCTATATATTTTCTCTAATTGTTAAGATCTAGAGATTTTAACTTGGACAAATAATCTTGCAGCATCTCCGTTTTGGCCTCGGAGATCCTTAGTTGAGTGTAAGTTTAATTTGAAATAGTATCGAGGATCTGATTGCTCCTTTGACCATAATTTGTTATGTCTTCCGCCATTGACGATTGTGGCCTTTTAGAATTATCAGGTACAGAGGATTTTCGAAACTAAATTTTAAACCAATAATGGAATTATGGGTAATGGTAGAATCTCCTACCTTACGGTTTAGAGACTCCGCAAATGAGACCACAATCACACCTTTTCACCTCATCTACCCACGCACATAAACCGCACCCACCAATTTTGTGAGCACATTGACAGAACTAGCGGTTAGGGTTGAGGCTTGTACGTGAGAGACAAAGATCATAATTTTTACTATACCAGAAAATAAGGGAATGCATTATTATTAGGGAAGTATGTAATGCTTGGGAACTGGAAAGAATTGGAAGCAAGTGTGCAGGTTATGTATTTAACACTCTATGATGGTGATAATTCATTCAAAGTAGGAAAATGACAAGCTATTTATAAAAAAATGATAATTAACATTTATTTCGATGATACCGTTGGCCATAAAAAATGCCAAAAGCGTCGCTTTAAATCAGGCAGATTCTTTCCTTTACAATCGATGTGACAAGTCAATATTATCTTTATTTCATGATTTTGACAACCTAGCATAAAGTCAACTTTAATTACGTTTACAACAAACTATCTATTCAAAATATCTACGTTGGTAGGGAAGTACGTAATGCTTGATAATTCACAATAGTCAAATGATAATAATATCATAAATGAATGACAAATACTAATGGGAGGATAACATTGAATTTATGGTAATAAATAACTACTCTAAAATGATACTCTTTGTAAGAACAAATGACAAATTAGGCATTTTAATTCTAAGAGAATCTTTCCTATATAGTCAATGTGATAAATCAATATTTCCAAGAACATAAAAGCAGTTGAGTACAAGAAATACAATATATCTATTCTCAACAACAACCTCAACAATATTATCACCACCACGACCCGCACTTCTTTAATCAAAACCCTCAACCAACACAAGACATTCTCAAGTTATTACACCTACAAAGATGTTCTAATTCTTTGATGCTCCCCAATTTATCAATATCTTTTACCAATCCGAATAAGAAACCGTTGAATATATTACGAAAAATCTTGTTTGTGGTGACCGATTATGCGTCGAGTGTTTTGTATGATCCACCACCGTTGATATTTAAGGAGTTGCCTTATGGATATGGAACTCAGTGTTGGATTTTAAGATCAGAGGGGTTTATCAAGATGGCTACAGAAGGTTGTTTGAGAACTCAGTGTTGGATTTTAGGCAAGATATGACTGTGGGTGGTGCGGTGGTAGTGAGAGTAGAGAAGAGGAGGCTGTGAACTAGCAGACCAAGTGCGAAAGAGTGGAGGCGTTGTTTAAACTTTAAACTTTAAACTTGAAAGACTTATTGTTACTTGTTATCCCAAACGTTAAAGACTTAAAGGGTAGCTTCAATATAGAAAATTGCAATTAAACCAAATTACTTAAACAAGTTACGGGTTAACCCGAACCACTTAGGCTAAATCCTAGCCCAATCTATTTATTAAATGTTAGGTGGGTTCGGGTCAAATGGCCCACAACCCCTTAAGGCCAAACCCAAACCCGCCAAAAATAGGGTTGGGTTGGGTAGGTCAGCAGGCCGTGGGTCACTTTGCCAACTCTAAAGGGAATTATGTAATGTTTTATAAGTTACACCAGTAAGATGATAATGTATATAAAGAGATATGACAAATACTACTATAGGAGGATGTCATTGAATTTACGGTGACAACTAACTACACCAAAATGGTATTCTTTGTAAAAACAAATGACAAATAAGTCATTTAAATTTTAAGAGCTTCTTTCTTAAACAGTCAAATTTGATTATTAAAGTCAACTTTGATTACATTTAGAACAAGCTATCTATCTAAAACATCCACGTGGTTCCCGGAACTCTAAACAATAAGCCATAAACTCTGTCACGCATGATTCAAAGTCCCAATTCACTCAAATATAAAAAACCCTAATCTTCTTTTAACAAAATATTCTCAAGCCTCAACTATTCAAACCCTAAACTCTTTACAACTTCACAAGAAATATCGCACTCCTACTCCACTTGACTTAACCGTGCCTCTTCTAGCACCCCTCAAGATTGGTTTTAAGCGGTAGGGATTGAGGTAGATGAGGCGGACGAACGTATCTCCACGTTGAATAGAAATTTCCTAATGGAGAAGGATGTCTCCGGTGAGAAAGCACAACTGCTGGAAGAGCATTACGAAGAGTTTAATGAGAAATTAGTAGAACTCGATAAAATGGAGGATGAACTGGATAAAATTATAAAAAAGAAAATAGAGCATTCTGAAGAGTTCAAGCTCTATATCCGCTTCTTGGAAGATCAGCTCTGCACCATAAAGTTGGATCGGGATGAGCACAAAAAATGGTGGAAGGAGTAGGCCTGTAAAATTAGTTGTCTCGAGCCGAAGATCATGGTTATAGAATGTGATCAAAATTCCACAAGTGAGGAGTTGTGAACATTTGTGTTGTTTGGTTTTTAGTTTTTTTTGTTATTGTTATTATTGTTTCCCTTGTATGAACATTTGTTTTGTTCCGTTTTGCTTTTTCGCTTTCAAATAGTAATTTCTGTCTGATATGAGGGAAACAAGCAACCGAAAAGTTCTATCCAAAACAAATAATATAAGGGAACTAAACAAATGATAAAGACAACATGAGCAAAGGTTGATTAATTTTGAACTGAACTAAACTGGTGATAACATTTGAATAAACAAATGATAAATTAACGTTAAACAATGACAGTTCTAGCAAGAAACAAATGATATCTAGCATATAATCAAATGCAAAATTCTCTTCAACATATTACATGTCGATGTAACAAGTAATGATACTTGATTAGACAACTCAGTTTAAATACTCATATGACTTACATGTACAACATGAAACGACGGCGCGAACCGAAGTAATAATAACTTTTTCCCTAAACATCGTGTAATCCCTGACACGCGTCTCTTCCCAATACATTTAACTCCCCTTATAAAAACCCTAATCTCAAATTAACTATTCTCAACTCTTCAAGTCTTCAACTATTCAAGCGCTAACCCTAAACTCGTTTCAACTTCCCAAAAAAAATGTCGTATTCTACTCGAGTCAGCCATATCTCTTCGAACACTTCATACGATTGGTTTGAGTCAGTAGGGATGCAGGAAGATCAGCGTGACCAACATCTCTACAAATTAAATAGACTATGTCTAATGGAAAATGATGTCTCTGGTGAGAAGGCCCAAATGCTGAAAGAGCGTTACGAAGACTTCAGGGAGAAATTAGGAGCGTTCGATTATATCCAGGGTGAACTGCATCAAGTTATTGCAAAGAGAGATAAGCATTTTGAAGAGTTCAAGTTCCATATGCACTTCTTGAAAGATCAGCTCTGCGCCGTAAAGCTGAACCGGGATGAGCACAAGAAACTTTAGGAGGAGTCGGCTTCTAAGATTAGCTATCTCCAACAGAAGATCCCGGCTTTGAAGTGCGATCTGGAATGCTCGGAACGTGATTAGGAGCTGTGAACATTTGTTCTAGTTTTTTTGGTATTTAGTTTGTTTTATTTTTGTGGTAACTAATACTTTCCCTATGTTTGAATGAACATCTATTTGGTTTTGTTTTGTGCTATTTCGTTTGCTTTTTGCTGTTAAATAGTGGTTTCCTTTTAATATGTGGCAAATAAAATACTCATAGTTCTAAAAAAAATAATGATGATATAAGGGGGGGGGGACAAGTTTAATGATGAACTTAACAAAACTGATGATAAAAATTCTTCAGACAAATAAGAAATTCTTAGTGCACAAGTGACAGTTCTGAAGCAAATAATGATATAAAAGAAACCAACAAATGCAAAATTCTTTAAGAACAAATGATAGTTCCGAGAAAAACAATGATATCGTGGAAACAAACAAATGAGAAATTTTTCTTGCACAAATGACTGCTCAGAAGCAAACAATATATAATAGAAATAAACAAATAAGAAATTCTTCGTGGACAAATGACAGTTCAGTAGCAAATAATGATATAATTGAAACAAACAAATGAGAAATTCGTTTTAAGCAAATAACAGTTATATTTAGACAAATGATAATTTTAACAACACTGAAGATAAAGATCATACGAACAAATGATACAGAGAGTACCCAAAATCATCAGTTTAAACTGATTGTAACATCATCATTTGGGATGATAGGTGGCTCAATACTCATCATAAAAGACGGTGTCATTATCGGACGTGTATTGTCATCAGATGGGATTGGCAGAAGCTTACAAGAATCCGTAATGTACGAACCCTGCAAGTTAGTGAATCCGCCACAATCTTTCTACTCTCACAGTGATCCGTAGCCCATGACGTTAGGCGAGCTTGACTCTTCTCAGGTTCCTCCCTATACGTGTAGGACATTTCTGAGAATATTCTACGCAATTCCTCAATAGACACATGGATAGGGAGATGTCTTACTTCCAAAATAACGTTATTCCAACACTCGACATGATTTGTGTAAGCCACTCTGTATCTGAACAAATGACAAATAATAGAAATCAAATGCCAAATGAGCATAACCTGATGACAAATGGGATCATACAATTGTAAAAGGAATAATAAAGAACTGATGAGAAATAAAGGTAAAAAAATGGCCAATAAGAATGCAAATGGAGTAATAATGACTATTCCTAATATAACAAATGAGAAGTTGATCAATACAGAGTGACAACGTACCTACTCATTGGAATGTATAGATTAGACCATGTTTCATTAGGAATACCTAGTATTTATTGGAGACCCACTAGATCTGTATTTCGAATAACATTTATGTGTTTTTTGAAATCAATGCTAGTTTGGGCCTCTGCTGCCATCCTAAATGCGATCCTCGTGCTTTCGAGTGTAGTTTTAATGTTGTTCGATATGTTGAAGGCACAAAATGTATGGATTGCAAATGGAAACACTTTGGGTACAACATTAATAATTTCAGCGTTCCTGTCAGAGATGACGACGAATCTAGTGTCATAACTATAGAAATTTAACCCAAACATCTTCAGGAAGTATATCTAACTTTTGGTGGCCTCCGAGTCCATTATTAAAAATACAAGTGGAAAACTATGATTGTTTGGGTCAATGGCGATGGTTGTTAGTAGAGTCCCACGATATCTCCCTTTTAAAAAGGTTCTGTCAATCACAACAGCTGGTCTTAATAGTTTATATGTTTTTTTAGGAGGACTAAAACACCAAAAACACCTTGTGAATCTCTTATCCTTGCAACTCATAGTTTGTATGTCAAATACAAAATCTGGGTCAACCAATCTCACTTTCAAAAATTAGCTCGTAAGTACTTGGTATGCGTGCTCAAAGCTGCCTCGCATACGAAATAATTACGTAGATCAAATAAATTGTAAAGCAGACAAATGATAAACATCACAATACAAATGACGCAGTGAGTCAAAAAAATGACATGCGATAAAATGATAAAAATTATTGTACAAATGACTTGTATGGGTAAACTAATGACATAGAAAGTGATGATACCTCTGGGTGGGCTTTTTCTTTCATATGCTAGGCAAGATTGTATGTTTAATTAATATTGTGATTAATTTGCATATCATCAATAATTCTGAAAGGTTTGTAGCTTAGGCCTTTTTGTAGTTTTTGCTTAATTATAGAAGCAACCCATCTACTAGACGCTGCCTTATAAGCATTCCCACCTTCAGTTTCTACTCGGATGCATGTATGCGCGGAGCAATAAGTACTTACTCTAAATGGGACAGAACCGACCAACCTTGTCGCATAAATCTGCCAGGAGCATTTATGACCATTGCAGCGTACCACGATTTTATATTCGCTGCTCAGAACGTGTTCGAGATTGAACTGGTTTACAACTGCTTAAGTGAAAAATTATGCGAGCTTACCTGAAGGTTCAGTTTGTCCAATGATAGGTTCAAGTTCAATTAAAAGAGGAACATTAGTTAACATAGGTTCATTTGAAATAGGAACATTAGTTAACATAGGTTTATTTGAAAAATGAATATTTGATTGAGAAATACAAGTTTCATTTAAGAAGAACATCAGTTAGGATAGTTTGAAAAGGTTTATTTGATTGAGGAACATTAGTTAGTACAGGTTCATTAGAGAGATGAACATTTGATTGGGGAATACTAGGTTCATTTGAGGGAAGAACATCAGTACGAATAGTTTTGAAAGAATTATTTGATTGACGAACATCATCATCATCCACTAAAGGTCCAAACCTACATGGATCAAGCGCTCTACCGTTTGTTTTAGGGTAACCTCTATATTCAGGTTCAGGATCAGGAAATGAGTTATGACGCAAAGGTCCCCCCGCTTTGGTGCTGGCCAACCCTTTACCTGAGCCAGTATCTTTGGTGGTGGACAACCCTTTTGTAGTAGCCTACAAGCAGCCTTCTACCCCATTAGAACACTCTAAGGCTACATCGAAGCCTATATGCATACCTCAAAGCTCAATCAATCCTTAAATAAGCTTTCCAAGAATACACGAAGATGATGCCTCAAAGACGAAGCCTCGACTCTGAACAAGCCTCGAAGATGAACTCCACATCAGTACCAGAAATACTTTGGCCATAGTTGCACATGGTCGAAGGCAGACATGTCAGACAACCAGCTTACCAGACAAGAATGGCACTGTTGCTGGTCCTAACAACTATAGTGACAAAACCAACAACGGCTACAGTGTTAGAGCACAGTGCTAGACCCGACATTTCTGACGTCAACACCAACTCTGGGATACCCGCCAAATCCGGATGGTACCCTTGTAATGTAACCTACCTTGCTGACTCAACCCTTCCTATGTTCTATAAATAGGAGGGAGGGGGGACTAAGGAGGGGTTACAAAATCTCTTCCCTAAACCCTTGCAGTTTACCTTCGACCAACCTGTAAAGCACATAGCATTCGAACCTTCGACTACTCGACAGTAATATACAATCTCTTAAAAATCCTCATTAGAGGTCGTGGAGAGACCCATTATAGGCCTCCCCGCAAGTATATTGCCAATAGGTTATTCGTACTATAAATTATATGCTTGAATCCTTTGATATTAGATAAACCCGTGGTATAACGGCCAACTTCCCCTCCGCACAAAGTTAGGCTCCTATATTATGCACCATCTGTGCTTTCCCACCCTACCAATCTCCTCTGCCTCATATTTTTCCCTTTTCAAACCCCTACAGATCACTTCCAATGGCACCCACCCTCCGTTCTACTTCCACCCATGCTGGTAACTCCACTGATGGATTGGCTGCTCAACTCGCCCTACTTTCCCTACAATTCACTCAGGCTGAGAAGCGACACCAATCACAACTGTACCAAAAGCACGATGAGCACCGTCAAGCGTTTGAAGCTAAGAGGCAACGCCGTTTAGACGATACCGATAGACAATACTGTGCTATCAACGATCTGTGCAACACGGTCTACGAGTTGTAACATCTACAGCCTCTAGACGCCCCTCTGCCATTCTGAATACCCCCGCCATCGCGTGTATATGCCCGCACTCGATTGGGACCACTTCCACATATTGAAGTACCCCCGGTCCATCATGGAATTGAGGGTGATCCCCTATTATCCCCCCTACTAGCTCCATCCATCTCAGAATCTACCCCACAGAGGACTCCTCAGATTCCACCCTTTATTTCACCAGGCAACCCTAACGCTGCCCTGCCTGAGATCATCTCGGGGAGTGCATCGCTGAGCATACACCGAACATTCAGCCTCACTCCCTTCGATCATAAACATCCCCCCTCACCCTGCCTATTTTATTCAGCAGGACCTCGATTACAAAATTCTCCCAACCATCCACATCAGTGCGAGCCCCACACCAAACTCATGGAGTCGGTTAAACAACCCCTCTGCCCCAAACTCCTCGCTATTGAGGTGCCTCCAAATTTCTGTCCTCCCAAACTCAGCAAATACCGCAACACCGACCCTCAATCCCATATTCTCAAATTCTAAAATACTCTAAGCCTTTACTCCACAGCCGACCACCTAATGTGTTGACTTTTTCCCACCAGCCTCACTAATGGCCCTCTTTGATGGTATCATAACCTTCCCAATGGCTTGATTCAAAGTTTCAAACAATTATCTAACCTGTTCATTGCCCAATTTGCCTTCAACAAGGATAGAGAGGTCAGAGTCGGCGCCCTCTTCAATTTCCAAAAATCCCTCAGTAAAACCCTTGAGGCCTTTACTAAGAAGTTCCTCGATGAGTCACGCAAAGTCGAAAGCCTCGACTGCACAAATGCCGTACTCGCGTATTCGAATACTTTGCCAGATAACAGCCGTGTCAAAGAATACCTGGTCCTCCACAAACCTCGAACCCTCGAGGAGATGCTCTCAAAGGTCAATGGCTATATCGACCTTGAACACCTCTGGGAATCACATAAACAGGGGCAGTCTTCGACTACCAACCCAAATAAGCCTCGAGGTGGCCCACCCTCTACTATTACACCTCTAATCGCTCTCGTCTCACAGGAGACTGAGAGTAGTAAATGCCCTCACTTTGATAACACTGCAGAAGGTCGTAAAAAATGAACAAAACCAGTCCTACCTAGACTGATTGCCCCCATCGGCACCCTTCTACCACAGATCTAGGCAGACCCCATATGGCATATCCCTTTCCCCATCGAGGTCAAACCAGGCGAACCATACTGTGTCAACCACAAGTGTAACTGTCACCACACAAATAAATGCTTCGCCTTACAGTACTCTCTTAAAATAATACTCAAGGCCGACCTCCCAAGCTACTTCGGCGGGTCGTACCCCAAACCTTAACCCTCCCCTGCTACTGACCAAGCTAAAGTACACATCTACCAACTTTACCTCATCGAGGTCAGTAACATCGACATCGTCCCTTCTAAGAGCAAGCGTAAGCGTGTCGAAGAATGCTATAAACTCACTTACCAGGAAAAGCATTCTGCCCTCCAGCCAGAATAATGTCAATATCTTCGACCCGAGGGTATCTCTTTCATCGCATGCGACACCTCACATGTTCATTTTCCTCATTCTGGCCCCTTAGTCATCATGATTAAGGTCAAACACCTCGTCCTCCACACCATACTTATCGATACAGGAAGTGCAGCCGATGTACTTTTCCTTTAAACCGTCCAAGCCTTGACAAAACAGATCTCATCACTGCGGCCAATGTCAAACTGAAAGGCTTTAATGGGGCTACCAAAGTTGCGGTTGGTCGAATCTGCCTCCCAGTTACTACCGGCCGAGTCATACTTCAAACCAGCTTTCTTGTCATCAATAAGAAGTTTGAATACCCTGGTATTCTCGGGCGCGACTGGCCCCATGCTATGCGCGCCATACCTTCAACCTATCATCAGACCCTTCATTTCACTCCCCCTATGGCACATGGAATTTAAAAGGCTCTCAGCGCCTCGCCCGCTCATGTGAGTATCTGAAGATCGATCAGACCAGGAAATTTGTTAGACTCCCATAGTAATTACTGTCTCCTTCTGTCTCCACATCTTCGACACCCGCCATCTCACCCACCAAACCCACTATTTATATTGAACTCGGCGGTTCTTGTCGAGGTACGTTCATTAGAACTTTTCTAGACGAAGTAAAGTGCCTCGAACTTACAGACTTCCTTCGTGCAAGCAAAGATGTCTTCGTATGGACATTTTAGGAGATGCCTGGTGTCGACCCCAGTTTAGCATGTAACCGCCTCGACCTCATCCCTTACTCTATAGCAGTAAATCATAAAAAGTATACATTGGCCCCGCAATTTTGAGAAGCTGTAAATCTCAAAGTCTATAAGCTCATAGCTACGGGTTTCATTAGAGAAGTCAAGTATGCTGATTGGATATCAAACATTGTTGCAGTTCCTTAAAAGAACGGAAAGAACAGAATCTGTGCCGACTTCACAGATCTCAACAAGCACACACCGAAAGATAGCTTCCCCCTCCCAATCATTTCAGTGCTCCTAGATGTTACTGCTAGACATGAGCACCTATCAATGATGGATGCAGCTTCAGGTTGCAATCAGGTACTCCTCCTCCCTGAAGATCAACTCAAAACTTCTTTCATCATTGAACATGGCCTTTACTGTTTAAAGTCATGCCCTTCGGCCTTATAAAATGCCAGTGCCACCTATCAGCGCCTTGTTACAACTATGTTTAAACCCTTGCTTGACAAGTTGGTTGAAGTTTACATCGACGTCATATTATGCAAGAGCCTCCAAAAATAGACCCACATCCAGGACCTAACCAAAGTCTTTTCGATACTACGAACATACAATGTGAAACTTAACCCAGACAAATGCTAATTTAGTGTTTCGTCTAGCAAATTTTAAGGCCATCTTATCAGTAAATAAGGTATCGAGATTGACCCTACCCATATCCGATCCCTCATCGACATGCCTTCGCCCTAAACCAGAAAAGATGTCCAAAAAGTGGCTGGAAAAATAGCGACCCTCAACCGTTTCATTTCCAAATCCTCAGACCGTTGTGCTTGGCTCTTTTTTCTCTTACGCGACCATGGCGTCCACAAAACTAAAAAGAAAAACAACCCAGAGATTAACTGGACACCCGACTGTGAACAAGCCTTCTACGACCTTAAAGCATACCTTGGCCGACCACCCATCATCAGTACCCCTATCGAAGGCAAAACGTTCTCCTTAGACCTCGCAGTCCCGGATACCTCTATCAGCTCAGTCCTCATTTGACTCGAATCAAACATCACAAAGTTTGTATATTTTATCAACAAAACTCTAACACCTGTAGAAACCCCATACACGAAACTTGAGCATTTGCTCCTCACCCTCGTCTATTCGTCCCGCAAACTCAAACCATATTTTTAAGCTCATCCCATCCGTATTATAACAAGCTATCCCCTTCGAGAAGAACTTAGCAAAAAAGAGAAATCCAGATGAGTACAATAATGGTCTATTTATCTTGGCGAACATGACATCATATTTGAGAAACATATATCCCAGAAAGGCCAAGCAGGCCCCGATTTCCTCGCTGACTTCCCGGTCGAAGATATCGACTGGAAGGAACACGGAGACGATCTACCAGAGGACCAGCCCGAACCTACAGACCCATGGAACCCTAACACAGGCATACAACTTTTAACAGATGGATCCGCTGGACCTAATGGTTCAGGGATCGGTATCGTCCTGGTTATACCCACCAATGATCGATTTAAAAAGGCAGTCAAGTGAAACTTTGAATGTTCCAACAGCGAGGCTGAGTATGAGCCTTGATCTATGGCCCCGACCTTGCACTCGCCCTCGGCATCCCAAAACTTGCTATTTTTGCAAATTCCCAACTCATTCAAAGACAGTACTCCGGTGAGAATCAAGCCAACGGTCGCATGGCCGAATATTCTTCCCTCGTCCGCCAGTGCATGAACCATTTTCCTAAAAATTCTATTACTCACTACCTACGAGGTGAAAATAAACACACCGATGCCCTCGTCTACATAACGTCTATGTTAGGCTAGTCTGAATCCTGAACTTTCCATATCGAAGTACTCGAACGCCCAAATATCGACCAGATGGAAGTCAATGCTATCAATACTGGGGGTGAGAGTTTTGATCCAGACGACTGGAGTACACCATTCATTGATTACTTTAACAATGCTACCCTCCCAGACGATCCCAAAGCCAAATGATCATTATTATATAACTATCGCATATATACCATCCTCAAACGCGAGTTACATTACAAATCCCCAAATGGCTTCCTCCTTCGCCATATCTCTTTAAACTAAGCCTCCATAATTATAGCCAAACTCTACGAAGGTACTTGCGGTGCTTATACTGCCGGTAGATCAATGGCCCTTCGAGCCTTCTCCCAAGGTTTATTCTGGCCCAATATGAAGAAGGAAGCTGAAGAATATGCCTAATACTGTGACAAATGCCAGCGCCATGCTCACGATATCTATAGCCCTTCACAAGGCCTCCATTTTAGTCAAGTCTCTTGGCCATTCAAACACTGGGCAATCAATCTTATTGGCCCTTTTTCCAAAGCCTCGGGTAGCCGAGAGAACATCCTTGTTACAACATATTATTTTACCAAATGGGTCGAAGCAGTACCCTTGTGTCGAACCAGAGAAGAAGAAGTCATCAAATTTTTATGGGAAAATATTATTACACACCTCGGATGCGCTCATATGATTCGATGTGACAATGGTCCACAGTTTGTTGGAAACAAAGTATAAAATTTCCTCAAGAAGTATAACATCATTCTCTCCCCCTCAACACCTTACTACCCCTAAGAGAATGGGCAAGTCGAAGCAATCAACAAAATAATAGTCGACGGTCTCAAGAAACGTGTCGATACAAAGAAAGGATGATGGGTTCAGGAGTTACAACATGTCCTCTGGGCCTATCGGATAGCATCAAGAAAAGCAACAGGCTGTACCCCTTTTCTCCAAGTCTATGGTACTGATGCCGTGCTCCTTACTCAGTTCAAACTCGGATGCAACATGTTATAGATTGACGAAACTAGAGATCGAGCCATCGCTAACCTCGGCCGTTACCATCTATCACTTTAGAAGTCATACAACAAGAGAGTTTGACCATGAAGTTTCAATATTAGAGATTTAGTACTTCGACGTGTCACGCAGTCCTCGAAGCCTTGAAATGCCGACAAGTTAGCCGAATCCTGGGAATGACCTTATGTCGTGTACGACAAAACCGACAAGGGTTCATAGTACCTAATGATAGAAGACGAAGAACGTCTACCAAACCCATGGAATACAATATAACTAGTCTCATACAAAAGGCTTCGGCCTCCACCCTGTTCACCTGATGTAAACACAAAATAATCAATAACTAGTTTTTTCCTTCTGAACTTCATCTCCTATTCTCCTGTAAATTTCTTGGTTAAGCCTAAGTATCACATCAGCCCTTCGACCTGACTGATACTTGGGGGCGACCTTGAAATTTTCAAACTTCCAATTTCGAGCAAACTCGAGGGGCAAGGATGGTCGATAGACAAGACTCTTGGGAATACATTGGGGGCAAGCACATTCTACTTCGATCATGCTTAGGCCGCCAAAGTCCAGTGAATTTCTTGGTTAAGCCAAAGTATCACGTCAACCCTTCAACCCGACTGATGCTTGGGGGCGACCTTGAAAATTTTCAAACTTCTAATTTCGAGCAAACTCGTGTGGCAAGGATGGCTGATAGACGAGACCCTCGGGAATGCATTGGGGGAGAACACGTTCTACTTTGATCAGGCTTAGGCTATTAAAGTCCAGTGAATTTCTTTGTTTAGTCTAAGTATCATGTCAACCCTTCGACCCGACTGATACTTGGGGGAGACCTTGAAAATTTTCAAGCTTCCAGCATTCGAGCAAACTCAAGGGGCACGAATGGTCAAGAGACTGGACCCTAGAGAATGCGTTAGGGGCGATCACGTCTTATTTTGCTGTGGCTTAGGCCTTTGAAGTCCAGTTATTTTCTTGGTTCTACCCCAGTGTCACATCCACCTCCCAACCGACACTCGGGGAACCGTCTCGAAGCTCTTCAAGGTTCGATAATTCTACAAGCATGTTATACTTACAAGATATGAAGATACAAGGATACAAGAATATCAACACTCCTACTACATACAAGATGCTTCAGAGAAGCAGTTTCAACATAAATCAATTCAA
Organism: Kingdonia uniflora; assembly: GCA_014058105.1. Classification (NCBI taxonomy): domain Eukaryota; kingdom Viridiplantae; phylum Streptophyta; class Magnoliopsida; order Ranunculales; family Circaeasteraceae; genus Kingdonia; species Kingdonia uniflora. Next base: position 543,815 of record JACGCM010000452.1, read on the forward strand.
ATCATTTTCAGAGCATACATCAAGAATCTAGCACCACAATTTAGTACAAATTAAGCTAACAAAAACCAGCTTCAGTACAGTCTACATCAACAATCCAAAGCAAGCACAAGTTCAAAGATCAAGTACAAGGTAAGCTCAACATTGTTCACATATTTCAACCCAACAGAAAAATTAGAAAAAATACTCTGGCACGCCCAGTTCAATACCTCATATCGGAGTGGCTATACCATCTCCTCCTACAGCGGAAGGGTTTGACCCAAAAGCATTCACGACCATATCAGTCGCATTCCTAACAACAATTTCTTCAATAAATGGAGTCTCCAAGACACCTCCCGAGCCTGCAGCAGCAACATCTCCTTCTACCTCATTGGCCTGGGCAGCGTCTTCAGCAATAGGATCTTGGGTTGTGAGGAAATGTTGCAAAGTTTCAGGATTATACCCCAAATCTTCTATGAACTCCTTCAGCCTGACATTATATGCACATTTATCATCAAACTGCCCTTGGAAGGTTTTCTTCTATTCCGTAATAGCCCTATCCTTCTCAGCCACTTTTGCCTCCAACACCCACGTATGATTGTAATACTGAGCTTCAAGTCTTCTTCGATATTCATCCTTGATAGTCCCCAGATCTTACCTCAAAATGCCAATTTCTGAAACCAACGATACTTCAGTATCTTGAGCAAGCTCTAGATTGTTAACAACCTATTTTAACTTCCTTATTACTACCTTCTGCGCCTTGTTAAAAGCCTGCACCCAAGCATCTGTCTGCTAGAATATTTGATCCGTTAGTATCCCTCGAAGCATGCGTGCACTTAAGAAAATTCTAGAATTTCACAAAAAAATAAACAGTTACCTGATACATACTCTTCTTCATCCACGTCGAAGCCTCGTCTGGGTCAGTACCACCGAGTTCCGCCATCAAAGTAGCCTTAGCTCGACCCTGCTCCACCCGTTCGGATACGGTCAGTGTTTCATCCATATCCTCCGCATCATCTTCCCCCAGTGCCCTGCGCCTTTTGCATTGGGTAACCTTCGACTGCTGTGCCCACGGAGACTCGAGAAAGACCTTGCCCTTCCCTTTCTCGGCCTGTGTCGATGCCTGCTTCGGCCTCTATTTTGAAGCATCACAAGCTACTTCGGGCACAGTGGCTACCTGTTTCGGCGCCTGTTGCCCCTTTGGAACATATTTTACCTTCTCTGCTAATCTCTCTTTCTCCATGCCTTCGACACCCCTCTTTTTCGATGGCTTCGGCGCAATAGGTACTTTTTGACGTAGGGAGTTTGTCCTTTTTTTCCTCTTCCTCTTCATACCAAGCTTCTTAAAAATAAAATTTACCCACTCCTCATCCGAGTCGATTAAGGCGTCAATATAATCCCTCGGATTTTCCCAAGTTTGACTATTAGGACCTACAGAACAAACATAAACACGATTATCAGTTTATTCGATCAATACATCAAATTTTTTTTGACAAAAAACTTACTTGGATTATAGACTTTATGCGTAACCTATAAGGGTCATCCCCTTCAATATTCTCATAGTTACCCCGTACTTCAACTAAGTCTTTATTCCACCCTCGACCCGTTGAGCACAAATCAGACAACCAAGGCTTATCCGCGTGGCACTGGATGAGGTAGGTGCCCACATCCTGGTTTGACTTCCTCGAGTAGAATGATACAACATCGTACCATTTGATTAAACTCCTTCCCTTACTTCCCAATTTTACATTCATGCCCTCGATTACCATCATCATTTCATAAAAATTTCCATTCATCTGAACTGGGGCAACTTCCTAAAAGTTCAACACCTCCTTCACTAGCCTTCAGGGAGGTAATTGCATCCCTAGCCGGATTTGGCCTCTATTTGCCATAATACCCTCTCGGAACTTTGAATTAAAGGTAAACCCTGATCCCGTTGCATCTAATACCACTCCTACCTTTGACAGACCTAATTTTGTAGCAAATTGATCTACTCTCAGCTTCTCGCTAACCGAGATAGAACCCCCGACCTCCTCCGACTTAGTCGATTCCTCACTCCGATCAATCTGCGCCCCTTCTTCCCTTTCATCACCCGAAGGCTCATTATTATCATTGTCTCTCTCTCTCCTCCTTCCATCTCTTCCTCATCACTATCTTCTGTCACTACTATCTTACGACATCTACTACTTGAAGCCCCAATATTAGGAGCTACTATTGCTACGGGGACATCTTTTGCAATAACTAATTCTTCTACATCGCTGCCCTTATCCATCGGAGCACGACCAGACACACTAGCCTCATTTTATTTTATCTCCTCATCGATTAGCCTCAGTCTCGAAGATCGACGAGTACGCATCTTATCCTACAGAAGAAAATACACGCAATTAGATTGATGCATTCGACTATTATGTGTCAATAACTCATTTTCATCTACCCTCACCAACTGATACAAACATAACCGAAAACTCGCCCCCAATCTTAGTCCCACCATCAATGCCCTCAGAATCCTAAATGGGCTAGACCCCCAGACACATGGTTTCCACCTGTCCAAGATCATATCCTCACAACTACAAACCTAGAAGACTCTACATATAGATACAGAAGATGAAGCCAAGCAGTATATTACCAATAGGTTATTCGTACTATATATTATATGCTTGAATCCTTTGATATTAGATAAACCCGTAGTGCAAGGGCCAACTTCCCATCCGCACAAAGTTAGGCTCCTACACCTTTACCCGAAGAACAAAAATCAGAAAGAAAGTTTTGGGAGTACTGGGAAGGTACCCTAAGCTCATTAACAATCCATATGTGAAAGGGTGTGTTGGGATTAGTTTTATGCATATTGATCATTGCGGCAAAGTCCTGGACTGATGAAATTGCGCATGCACAACCATGGACAAAGTTGTACAGCTTACAATCCTCACGACAGATTTTGCTTGTTTCTTCAAGGAGTGTTACAAAATCTTCGTATGAGAAGTACGCTCTAGGTGAGGTAAGTTTTGTACTTCCTCCAACATAACTAGCGATTGATCAGATCTTTAGACGTACGATATCCCTACCAAAATGAACAATAGTATGAAGCTGAACTCCATTCATCCCTAAAACAAATAATATAAATAAACAAATCCAGTGATAAAGTAGCATAAAACAAATGAGAAAAATGATATAAAACTCAACTTCAGCAATCCCTAAAACAAATGATAGGAATACTGAAACAAATGATATCAATGAACAATTCTAGTGATATAGTAGCAGATAATAAATGCTAAAAATGGCATAAGAAAAATAACAAATGATAAAGTAGTAGAAGATAAATGATTAAAAAGGCAAAGAAAAATGATTATGTACAAATTGCATCGTCTTGCATAACATTTTTCTTAAGAAAAAAGGCTTTAAATCATGATACGGATGCACAATAAGAGATGATGGATACAGAGTTTGAGATAATATTTACTGCAATGGTTACTTCAACGATCAAAGAGAGGGATAATAATGGTCTTTAGCAATGAGAATAACCTATGATAACAACGATCTTTTCCTCCCCAATGACCTCTGTGTGAGGACTTTAGCGAATGTGGAACGTAAGTTAGAAGACTTGATACATGAAGGAGACAAATAGTACATCAAGGAGAATCTGCTTTGATTTTTGCAGAAACTTTGTTGTTGAAGAAAAAGAAGAATAAGAAGATGAAGCTTTGATTTTTACGATTGGTAGTGTATTTAGGGGGAATCATCCCTCTTATTACTATTCTTATTACTGTAGCAGATTAGACTGCTCAACAACTCTAGTGGGATAATTTCTCATTTTTTTTTGTATTATTTATCATTTTCTTTGCCCAAACTTTGTCATTTGTTTGGAAATCTTTGTAATTGTTTTGGTATAGTTTTATCATTTGTTGAGTAATCTTTGTGAGTTGGAAGATTTATTACTCTAGCAGATTAGGCTACCCATAAACATTTTATGCTAGAGAATAGGGTGGCAGCTAGGGGGTAGTAGGTGAGACCATTATCGATTTGTTAATTTTAGTATCGATTTTGAAAGTGGCTTGCCAAACTATCGATTTTGAAAGTGGCTTGCCAAACTATCGATTTTTTAAAGATGGCAAAAAGTAGTATTTATTCTTATAATTTATGATTTCTATTCTCCTTGCAGTTACCAAAACATATCCTTGCCTATAAAGCTCCCCCATATCCATATGGATAAAAACTATGTGTTCCAAAAAAAGATGGATATGTATGGATATAACCTTCTTTTCATGTAGTATGGGAAATCTCATGCTAATGAAGGGTTCCCGAATACTCATCATAGCTTATTCATGCGAAATCATCTTTTGCAATGAGCGGGGTATGGTAAGTTTTCTAGTGTCGATCCGACAAACCCGCTTTTCAGATACGGAAATTATGAGAATAAATACTACTTTATGTCAACTTTACAAAATGGATACTTTGGCAAGGATCTTCCAAAATTGATACTAAAATTAACAAATCGATACTGGCCCCATCTACTACCCCCAAGCTGCCACCCCTATTCTCTAACATTAAATGTTGATAAGTAGTCTAATTTGCAATAGTTATAAAACTACCAAATCACAAAGATTACTAAATAAATAACAAAGATATATAAAAAATTACAAAAGTTTCCTAAAGAATGACAACGTTCTGGCAAAACAAATGACAAATAATTTATAACAAATGAGAAACTATCTCTACTAAAGTTGTTGTGTAGTCTATTCCCTATTATGACTACCTACCTCTTAAAAGTAACTATGACATTTTATATTCCTACATTCAATCATTGACAAAGACTTTTAGTAATAAATAATGTAACAAAAGTAGGTAAAATTATTAAACAATAAAAAAATTTGGGCTGGTCTTTTAGAAGCTGCCAAACAGGGCTTAACAAACCCATTTGTTTTGTTTTAGTTAGATTTTTAGTGATTGATCACCAATACCTTTTAAAAGTAATTGTCATTTATCATTTGTTTTAAAGAATCTATCATTTTTTTTGGAAAAACTATTATCTGTTTTGGTAAAACATATCATTTGTCATTCAATACAATTATCACAGCTCTATAATATAAAATGTTTTAGGAAATAGCCACGAGAGATAGAGAGGTTGACAAAAATTAAGATGAGAAACCTTCTTTTGTGTCCTCAAACAACTATATTTGTTATATGTTATTGAACTTTATGACACTATTATTTGTTATTCGTTTTAAAGAATTTGTCAATTGTTTTTGGAAAAACTATCATCTGCTTTGGTAAAACATATCATTTATCATTCAATACAGTTATTATAGCTGTATTGAAACAAATGTCAAAGTTTTCTGAACAAATGATAAAGTTATGGTAAAAGAAATGACAAGTAATTCTGAACAAATGAGAAAGTTATGAGAAAATAAATGACAGATTTTTGAACAAATGAGAAAGTTATGGAAAAACAAATAATAAAGATTTCTTAACAAATGACATTGATTACTGATATAATGGCAAAGTTTTACTGAACAAATGACATAGTTTTCTGAATAAATAGTAAATAACATATGGCAATGACACGTTATGGCGGTATAAATGACAACCAATTTTGAACAAATGTGAAACTTGCGGGAATATAAATGGAAAATTTCTGAGAGAATGAGAAAGTTCAGAAAAACAAATGACAAATAGTTCTTAACAAATGAAATTGATTGATGGTGATATAATGACAAAGTGTTTCTTAACAAATGTTAAAGAATAAATGGTAATAACACGTGGCTTGATATAATAGTTTTAAATGAGTTTTATAATTTTTTATTATTTTGGAAGTGACATTTGTACTTGGGGAGCCCAAAAATAGGTGGCTGTCTACTATTATATTGTAACTTTAGTAGGGGTAATATTGGTTTTTTCCTCTTGCCAGTATCGAATTTGGAATCTATTGTTCCTTGGGTCCGCACTACAAGAAAAAATACTTTTAATGGCACAAATTTTGTAACATAAATATTGAATGTTATTAAAATTTAACATTTATAGCATATTTTACATGAATGCTATCTTAGCCAATTTTTTCCCACTAAAGTCATATTTGGAGCTGGGTAACCATTAATGGGTACTTTTAACATCATTTATGATTGTTATAAGGCCATGTTTCTTTTGGGGTCAAGGGTGAGAAAAGGTGTGATCTTTTGGAAACTTCTCACCCTTGACATGTTTTTATTTATTTATAAAAGTTGACATTATCTCCAGAAAAAATGAAAGCTGGAAGTTTGGCCTACATTCAACCTCAAAACTTCACACCCCCCCTGTGAAGTTTTTTGGTTTGACTTCTAACCAAAAAACTTCTGGTTTGGCTTTGACTAGTCGCTTTGCCGCTTTACCGTTGTTTGGTCATTTTCCACCCCTTGACCAATTTAAGTGGGGGTATTATGGTAATTTTAACCCCAAAATACTCAATTCTTCCGAATGAAAACTACCCCTACCTCCCCAAACTTGCCAAATCATAACCCAAAGTTTAAAGCAAAAACAAAAATAAACCCAAGCAGCGCCTCCCTCCACCCTCGTCTCCCTCTCCCTCATAGCGCCTCTCTCAACCCTCTCTTTACCTTCTCTCCATCTAATATTACCTCTAACAACGCCTCAAACCACCTTCTCTCCACCCCCTCTCCAGACCTCTCTCCATCCTCCAACAGCGCCTCCAGCCACCCAATTTCCACTCACTTTCCCGCCCTTGCTCCATTCTCCAACAACGCTTCCAACAGTGTCTCTCTCCACCCTCTTTCCATCCTCCAATAATGCCTCTTTCCACCCTCTTTCTGCCATCTAACAATGCCTCCAACATAGTCTCTCTCCACCCTCTCTCTGGTATTTTGTATTATCTCTATATATATTTATTTTTTGATTTATTTATGAATTACATTGTGATGATTTTATTGGTTGAATTGTGATGATTGTTGGGTATCATTGCTAAATTGTGATGAATAAAATGTGGTTTATAGGATGGATCAATATGATGATGAAACATTGGAATTAGAGGCCGTTACTGCGACTGTAGCCACTGCAGTTAACCTAGTATTATTGTTGGTTGAGGCCACCCAATATGACAGAACACTTTCTGTCAATAGGAGGGAGCACAGGAATGGAAACTTACGTTGGTTGTATGATGAAAGTGATATTATCTACCATAATATGTTGTGAATGAATAAGGCTTGCTTCATTAGTTCTTGTGATAGGTTGGGAGGGAAGGATTTGAGAGCTAGTAAACATTTAGATATTGAAGAATAGGTGGCAATATTCTTATTGATTGTAGGTCATGACACTTGGTTCTGGCATGCCCAAGCTTCGACCATGATGTCATTCAAAACTATTTCTAAGTATTTTCATATTGTTTTGAAGTATGTTTTGAGGTTGGGTAAAGACTTAATCAAACATACAACTCTTGCCTTATCTCTTGCCACTAGAAACAATCATCATGCTTGGGCCAGTACTTACTTCAAGGTAAATATATTTACTTCAAAGTTGGGTTCATATTTTATGTTGAAGTTGATGGCATGGTTTATTTTCTTTAGGATTGTGTTGGAGCAGTGGATGGCACATTCATCCCTATAGCAGTCCTTCTTGAAAATCAACCTAGGTATTTGCTGCTTGTTGCTTGTTCCTTTAACATGAAAATAACTGAGATATTTGCTGGATGGGAATGTTCAGTTCATGATAGCAGGATATTGAAAGATGTAGTTAGTGATGACATGTATCCATTTACAGTGCCTAGAGGTAAATGATAGTGTCTTTATAATATCATACTTAATATTTTGCTTGCAATTTTTGGTTTGTAATCTTAATATGTACAATTTAACTTTTTTCATATCATTGCTACTTGGGGGTTGCTGGATTCCCCAAGCTCCTGGTTTTTTAGTTCCCTATCGAGGTGTACGCTATCACCTTAAGGATCATCGAGAGGGGAATAGTCCTCAAAATTCACATGAGTTATACAATTATCGACATTCCCAGCTAAAGAACATCATTGAACGTCTGCTTGGGGTCATGAAAAGACGTTTTGCCAATTTGTGCACAAAACCCCATTATGATGTTAAAACTCAAGCAAAGCTTATTGTTGCATGTTGTATCATTCATAACCATATCTTAGAGGTAGATCCACATGATAACTTAGAAGACCCAAATGTAGAGGAAACGGAACATGGATAAATGCCTCATGAAGATAAAGGAGCATTAGGGGGACCTGAAGCATGCACTAATTTTAGGGACCACCTGTGGTTGAAGTATGTTAACTCTGGCCACTATCATCCTGCCCGAGTCATCTATTGTGTACTATTTTTATTTATTTGCTTATTACTCTTTTATTGCATCCTTTATGACTATGGTATGTCTCTTGTTTGGTATTTATGTTTTTGTTTTCACTATTGTTATGACTAAGTATTATTATTTGGTATATTATGTCTCTAATGTATTTGATAGTATATGTGTATTAACAGGTTATTATGTGTTATGATATATTGATGATTTTTTATTTTGTAGGTGTGATGGCCAGGTATTATGTGGTTTTTGTAGGGCGTGTACCCGGAATATATGAGACATGGGATGAGATGCACCCCCAGGTCTCAGGTTTTTGAGGAGCTATTCATAAGAGAGTTAATTCATGAATAGAGGATGATCGTTTGTTTGTTGCATTTGTTGAGAAGGAGAGGCATGTTCAGGGGGTAGTAGCTCTGAAGGAGGAAGATGCCCCACTAGTTGTTGAGGCCGAGGAAGCTGAAGATGTAAAGGATTTAGGTGGGATGGCTATGAGGGATGCTCATGATTAGATTTTTGGTGTTATTTTAGCTTGTGTTGGAGTGGTATGTTGTAAAGGTAGGTAAGTGAGTATTTTTATTTTAGCGGTGTTGATCTACTGGTATTTTCTTGTATGACTATGAGGAATGCTTTTCTCTATATTTGGTAATATGTGTATTTACGAATTAGAGAGGAAAATGGGGTTTCATATGCATTTTTGATGTTTTTGTGGAGAAACTTCTAATCTGTGGTCAAATTAGATGGTTCAGCCAAACAGACTAGTGAAAAGTTGAAGTTTGAACTAAGGATTTTAAGTACAAGTTTTAACCTTCAGCCAAACGCATGCGAGTTTTTTTTAATCTTCTAACCTCAAAATTTCTAACCTCTTCTTACCTCAAAAAAAACAAACAAACATGGCCTAATAGATATTTAAAAAGAATATTTTTATTCATGTCTAAAACAAACTCTTTTGTATCTTACTCTTCTACGACTCTCTACACATCTTCTCTCATCCATAGTACTCTCTCCCTCTTTTCCCCATCACATTTTGATATACATTTTTACTTGTTTTTTCTCATGAAATTAGGTCTTGGTCCTCTCTCAAACCTTAGATGTAAAATGAAATTGTAGATTACAGTTATCTGATTTTTGATCTATTGCCAATTTTTCTCGATTGTATAGCTGTTGAAATGCATTTGGAAGAATTCAAGTAGACGAAAGTTGGATTTTATGTTTTTTATTCTTTAGTTCATGATTTTTTTTAATCTATGCCTTCTCATTCACTTGTTGTCATTCTTTGATTATTTGGAATTAGGTCTGTTTTTAGTCAATGTTAGGGTTTCTATGTTAGTAAAATTTTGATTGTTAGCTGAATGCCCTTAGTGATTATCTATAATGATTTGTTATTTGTATCAAACCATTTGACAATCTCTAGGCTTGTCTAGCAATACACGCCAAAGGTTAGGCTTATGATAGGTAGGGAGAGTAAATGTGCGATTAGCCAATCACGGAACACGGATGAAGGCATAAAAAGAGTGGTGCTATGAAAGAGGATTTGAGAGATGGAGTGTAAGAGAAATTAGATAAACCCATAAACTAAGTAAAATGTATATGGAGTCAGTTGTTATTTGCCATCTTTCGTAAAGTTAATTTCAACTGTTGGTCTGCTTGACTACTGCTAAGAGAAACTAGCTTAGTTGAAATTTGTTCTAGAATATTATTCAGTACACATTGTGCAACTATAGGTCTATCCATAAGGCTAAAAAAGACTTGGTCGCCTTTTAACTTGTAACTTGAGTGCATCTCTATTATTTAAGCCATCAAAATCAGTAATGTGGGGAATCAATACTAATGCAGAAATAATCCCAAACATCTGCTTTACATCAAAGTTAAATGATATTATCCAGAATTAGTAACCTTAAAGAACTATAATTCTATTAAGTAGGAATCCTTGCCATGATTCAGTACATGTTTGGTGAAATCTAGGCTTTAGTTAATTTTGTTACGTGTTTCAATATTTTTCTTTAATCCACATGATAGTGTAGCTTATATCATATTACCTAACCTATATGCATACGCATGTAGATGGGATGTTGTCTCAAAAAATGGCAATGACGAAAGAGCAAAGAATCTAAACAACTATTTTTAGAGTATACTCTATTTATTGATGATAAGTAATGCAATCGAATGCAAGTCGCTCACAAAATCAATAATTGTCCCAAGATTTACAAGACCAATTTTTGACATGATAGATGAACTTCATATGACGGATCATGGTTAGGAATTGTACTCTATTTAGTTTTGATGCATACATTGCTTGCAACTTTAGTAGTTTATGAAAGAATCCCTTATCGTACCTACTGGACATCTTGATTACATCATATATGGCATCAACCTTATACATATTGATTCTCTTTAGACCCTTCAGGTACACGTTGATTTGATTATTTACTCAAACAGCATAGCTGTTATTTTGACTATTTTTGTGAATCTCATATTGTAGGATTTAAAGTTGTTACATAATAGTAATTACAGTACAAATGACTGTGCCACTTGTTCTTTATTAGAAATAATAATCTACCCAAGAAGTTTTAAATTGTTACCAAAAAAAAATATAAGTAAACTTTGCCAAATGCTTGAAAACTAAATTGTTATGCAAGACTCATAGTACTTATATCCATTATTGGATTACAAGAATCTAATAATAATCCATGTAATCACAATACCCCATTCTTATAACAAACATAAAATAAGCAACTAAGCTTCTACTTACTAACTTGAATTTTTTTTTGTATATGCAGCCTTTCAGGTTTATGTTTCATTAGGTTTATGTTTCATTATAAATGTTGCTGATCTTTTAGGAATTCAGGCTTTACATGTTGGAGCCGCCAGGGATCTTTTCATCTAGGTAAGTAAAAGATGTACAGCTTCACTTTCTTTGGATCATTTGCCATGTTGTTTATATCCACCTGACACGTCATGCTAATTTTTTTTAGTTTGATTATTGGTAACATTAATTTGGTTAAAACTGAGGTTCACTTGCCTCAATTCTGATGATATTTTTGTGATTTAGTGAATCACTGATGAATTACAAGTTCGAGAATTAGGAGGAACTACTTGTAATAGCCATAACTAGTTTAAATGCTAAATTATATTTTTACTTAACCATATTATCTCCTCAGTAACATTAATTTTAATAACAAGACATTTATCGACTATGAGTGATCGATAATTGGTTGTATTATTTACACGATTATTTTTGTTCGTTAATCTTTAACTGTCTTATCTTAGTTTTAATTACCTGGTTGCTTTATTGGCTATAAACGTTCCTAGCTCAAATATAATAATTATAATTTTTTTTTGCAGACTAGTGAGTACTTGAAACACCTCAATGTTGATGATAAAACGCAAATCTTTTTGTTTAGGCGCAAATCTTTTTGATGATAAGATGCAAATCTCTTGTCTTATAAAATAACCATTTTTTAAAGATTTTAGTAAGATTTAAAAGGAAATGCCACTGTTGCCTTTTAATGGTACAGTAGAATCACAAATACAAGGAGTCTCTTTGCTATTGCTTGATATTTTTTCTCACTTTTCATGTACAACTTCTAATATGTATATTTTTTTATTGTAAGATGGAATCACACATGAAGTAAAAAGATTCGAATCACACAATACTGAAGTGGGTCACCAAATTTGAATTTTCAAGAAGTACATTGTTTTAGTCAATATTAGTAAGCTTGATACCCCTCTCATTAGTAATTTTTGTGATTATTATTTTACTGCTTCTAGCCTTGGAAATTATGGATGAAGTACATGCTTCCAGAAGCCATTCAGGTTAAGAAGACACTATGTGAAAATTGGTGATTAACGATGTTTGTACGCAACCATTAACTACTAATATACATGTCGTTAAACCAATCAAAATCTTAACAAACATATATGTTGAGAATCAATATATGTGTCGTACTTCATAAAATATCTGTTTTTAAATTACAACAAAAATATCAGTCGATGTTGAATTAGTTTACGACAGTTTAATCTGTCGTTATTGTAGTTGTCTTTTGAGATGAGTTTTTTCAAAGTCACTTCTCTGTTACCTTTCTTTCCCGACTCCCTTCTTTCTATCCCTTTCTACCTAAATCCTGCGGGGAATATCCTCCTTCCTGCCTTCTATCTCTCCTTTTCTCTCTGTTGGAATTGAAAATAACTTTGTAGATATTATATTCAATCTTCTCTCGTTCACCCAAAAAATTCCTTTTTTTCCTCGATTACCTATTAATAATTTCTTTATGACCCATCAATATCGAAACTACTCTCTCTTTCTATTACACCCAGTGAAAGCATCTTTGAAGACCAGCCTGCCAAGAATACCAAAAAGGGTCGATGTCGATGGAAGTGCTTTAACCAAATGGTAACTAAAGCCTACCCAATATCGTCTCAGATCTGTTTCTATTTCATCTGTAATTGCTCTTAATTTCAGTTTTTTTTGTTGTTGTTGGTTATGGAGTCGGTTGATTTTTCAATGATTAGTGTCAGAATGATGTTCAAGTTAATTCTGTGATCAAGGTTAACTTAGGTATTAATTTGTTTTGAATTTTGGTTTTATGCGAAAATCCACAATTTCTCAAGTCATCTTTTGTGAAAACCCCCAACTTCTAAAGTTAAGGTTCATATGTGAAAGCCCCAATTTCTATTACTATTAAGGTTCTTATTATTTTTCAGAATTTGAAAGGGTGGAATAAGCTAGAAAACCATTTCTAACGTACCTTTTTGACCTCATTTTTTAAGTACTTCATTTCTCGTTAGTCATCTTGATGAATTGGGTAATTATGTATAGTTTTGTGCAAATTTTAGTTGAAAGAAGGTAAACATAATCAACTCCAAAGTCGAAGCTTATCCTGAATGTTTGTGTATCTAGCACAGTTTGAATTTATGATAAATAGCTGATGAACTATCTTTAGTTTGTTCAGTTCATTAGAGAACACTTACTTACTTTAGCATTTTATGAGGTCAACATATTTATTGTGGTTGTAACTATCTCTATTCTAGTAAGCATCCATTCCATAATTATGATAGTCGGATCTATGAGAAGGGGCTTGTGGAATAGAAAATTTAAAATGTAAGAATATTGTACAAAAGGAAAGGAATAACTAAACATAAGCTGATGTTGCAAACAAAAAAATTCACTCCCATGACCACTTCTTTCTTTGCGAACCTTCACCTAATTAACAATAAACCAAAACAGATTCTTCAATAGCTTTATTATAGATCTTTAAGTGATTCTTAGTAGTTTTATTTCCTATATTGTATACATGATGGTAATGCTTGGGCTATTCCCTACTTATCATTTTTATCCCATACCTTTTTTTGTAGTATTAATAGCCGATTACTCATAACAACCACATTATTATTGCATGAGCGAAAGCATTATCTTGCAACATAGAGAGTTCATTAGGTTTATTTTGTACTCACCATGCTTCTCTTTAGGCTTTGCCTAAGCTTTAAGTACTTAATGCTTTGATGTATTTGGAATTGGACTTTACTCATTAATATTGTCTTAAGTCTGACACCAATCAGTTTTTTTTTCATTAGTATGATAGTATAGAGGTCCATCAGTATTATACTTATGTGGTTCTATATTATATTTTGTAGAAGTAAATTTCAACCTGATTTATGTCTTCACTTCCAGGTTATGGAGTTTGTAGATCACACTGTAACTGTTAATGAGTTTAGCTTTGACGTAGAAGGGGGGTGGGGGGATATGTTGGGAGTTGCTCGTAGCGGATATGTACCAGTAAGCAACCTTTTAGTAGGAACAAAGATTGGTATCCATACCCAATTGGTTATGCAATTAGAATTCACATTGGATTCTCATATAAGATCGGATATTGCTAGGTTAGGGCATGTGAAGAGATTCTCTTGCAAGATAGGTGGTCTGAAGGTGAGCTTTATTTAACTATCCATTTAAGATATTTCAATGTTCTAATCAAGTATTTGTTTTGGACATTGTTTTTAGTTTCCTATAGGTTATTAGGGAAGCGTTTTATGTTAGTAAACCATTGGAATTGGTGATTTACGCTTAAAGATGTGAGGCTTCCTGTGAATGAAAACTTATCTTCTTTATGTTTAACAGTTCGAATCCAACATTTTTGCCATACTGATTTGAGTCCCATTTTCTATAGTTTTTGTCCTTATGCAGATCTTTCAATACGGTTTGAACCATAAGTAGTTTAGAGCTTTGCTTTAACATGTAGACACTAAAATTGGTACTTTTCGCCAGTACCTTATGGTTTCATTGCTAGTGGTTTCAATCATGAGGTAAATAATGTTTAATTTTCGAGTATAACTTGTTGAATGTTTTGTTAATGTTTAATTGACTAAAAGCTTAAAACGAATAGAGTGCTTAAAATCTTTGAGAGGGAGATGGTTCAAATCCATCTAGTCCAGTGCAAAAATTTTATTGATAATTTTGGTTTAATAAAATAAATTGGAATTTTAAAGTTTAGCAACAATTGTATCCGTTGAGAATTTTATAGTGAAATAGTCATTTTGTAGATAATGACACTTATTACTATCGTATTTTTTTTTTTAAAAACATGACATATATAGTTGTTATTTATGTTAATATTAAACATCTTTTGTCTTCTTAAAATGACAAAAAACACAACATTTATAAGCGTAATATTTTTATAAAGAATGACATATTTATACGTTGTAAAAGTACGACATTTATAACTGTCAGTAACAATAACAACTCCATTTTTGGCTACAATTGTTAGCGATAGAATATAAGTTGCTAATCAGGCAATAACGACAGTTATATTCATCGTTAATAGCTATTTTTCACGTAGTGAGATCTTGATGGAGGATGAGAAGCCCGGATTTGAAAATTATTTTCCTAAATGGTCCATCTGGGTTTGGGCCGCTACGCAGAGTCTTTTGAGCCAGACTATTAGAATTCGTCAATAACAATTCTAAGGTACTTTTCAAGCCAATGACTAATGTTGCATGTGCATGTAAAGATATTGTGTAGCTTTTGGACTATCTACAAAATATACCTAGTTATGTTGTCAAGAATTATGTTGCAGCCCCTTAAAAAAATTTAGATGTGTAGTCTAAAGGTGTAATTTTTTTTATTTCTTCTTTTAATATATTTTTACAACTAATACACAAGTCTTGCTGACATTCTTTGTTTTTGTGTAGGTTGGACAATCGATATTGTTATAACCAATTTGATCTAGATATTATTATATTTGCATTCACAGAGATATAATCACTTATGTTTGTAGTTTTGCTTTTATATGTATAGCAAATATCGATAGATGTTGATTATAGTGTTTTTTTATAGTTGATTGTGATAATATATATGTGGTGAACCGGTTTAAAAAGATCTTCTTTAGATAATTGGGTATTCTTTTAGTGTATGTGTACATCTGTATATGTTTTGGTTACTTGATGTAAATAGAGAGCTTAGGATTTTATTAAGTATTAGTTATTGAAGTTTTTTGAGTTATTAGTTATTTTCTATAATGTTAAGTACATATATGAGTTGTACTTGTATGTTGATGGATCTATAACTTAAATCGGTAAGAACGCTCATAGTTTAAAAAGATGATGGTTTGAATCAATCTGGATCCGCTTGATTATTATAGCATAAATAAAAATATTATAAATTTTTGTATTGATTATTATTTTTGGCATAATATATTACAAAATACATGTAAAATAGAAAATATTAATGTAGGGGATATATGATGGTGTTTACAAATGCTGCTATAAATAGACGATAAGGTTTACTAAACGCTATTAAAAAAGTTCCAATAACACAAAGTAAATGCTATCTATTATCAATTTGTAATAACATTTAGTAAATGTTATGTTAAGTAAACAATAGCAACCAATAAGCGTTGTTAAAACACTTTTAATAGCATGTAGAAAAAAACTATTATAAAAAGGATAGCATTGAATATCAATTTTTGACAGCTATTATAAGAAAATAGTAACTTTCAAAAACTGTTGCTAAAAAGTTTTCAATAGCTTTCTTAGAATGCTATGCTTTCATAGCATTCATAAAAATACTATTGAAAAAAGGATAACATCGCATAATAGAGCGAACGAAAAATGCTATCGCAGCTTTTCATAGCGGTTTTCAGATACTATTATATGTGCTTTTTCTTGTAGTGCCGATTTTGTAAAGTTGGCATAAATTAGTATTTATTCTCATAATTGCTGTTTCAGAAACTAATCTCAATGGGTGATTTAGGCGGTACCCTATGAAAGAGTTCAGCGGGCGAGCGGGGCAATTTCGGGTCGGCCTTTTTTTAAGAACTAAAATTAAAAAAATCGCATAAAGTACACCTTATGTAATAAAAAGAGAGATATGTAAGGAGATCTACAGAGAGAATTAAGGTGGTTGATCTTTTGATCTTCAATATCTTTCTCATCGCAATTATATATAAGGAGGTCATATCCATATGGATAAAATCTATGTGTTCCAAAAAAAGATGGATATGTATGGATATAACCTCTTTTTCATGTAGTATGGGAAATCTCATGCAAACGAAGGGGTTCCCGAATACTTGTCATAGATTATTTATGCAAAGTCATCTTTTGCAATGGGAGGGGGTAAGTCTTCTAGTGTCGATCCGATAAATATAGAGGGGAGAAAGCGGATAGACAGACGATAAGGTGTTTCTCATCTAGAGCATGAGGGTCTAAGGATTTATATAGTTTACTTGGATATGGATGGAAACAGATGAAGAACAATCTCCCAATCTCTTTAGTCATGGAATTATTAATAATTTTAGACAAGAAAAATTGTTTGTTTTTTATAATGATGCACATATATTAAGAAGAGAGTAAAGTAAAATGGGTGGAGAAGTAACATGAGTTGAGAAATTAGAAGAGAATGAAGTAAATTAGGATTACTTTATTATCTAATGTGGATCGTGTGATGACCAATATGTTATCATTAATAATATAAACATGGCAAGGTTATGACAAATAACTCTAAAATTAAATTGCATGAAAAGAATGTATCTTCTTCTTTTTTAAGTTAAGAATGCAAACTAGTACAAGACAATCTGTAGTTCTTCCAATCAAGTCAGCAAAGAAGATATCTTATGTAGCAGCTGGAAAATGGTCACGTCGCACAAACAAATGTGAGCTTGTGACCTTCATCGATAAACTTGTTAGCAGCAAAATTAGCCTCTTTATCAACCATTTTTAGTCTAATCAAAATCCTACTTAACTAATTAATATATTTTAGGGCAAGTAGGGTGTCAATCCACAAAGAGGTACATTATTCTAGAGTAAACTAAAATCTAGGGGAAAATGGGGTTTTTTCTTGTCAGAAATCTCCGTTAAATAAGGTGTTGAAATTTAAATATTAAGGTTAACAAGACCATCAAATTCGGTCCTATATTAGCATATTAGGTTTTATGGTCTTCTCCCCAAATTTTCTCTTTGGAATAAAATTCGAGGGGTTTAAAGCTCTTTTCTGATCTTTCCACGAAGAACAAATCAAATAGCTCAACCCGTCAAGGTCTAAGCTCAAACTCTAGGTTACTGGTTGCTGGTTGCTGACCTAGGGCTTCCCTCTTTTTGAGAAAATAAGAACAATCCCCAGGTCTAGAGGTCACTAAGTGAACTGAAAAATTAACAATTTTATCCTAGAAATTGATTTCTCTCAAGGTTAGAATTGTTCTTCACTTCCCCTAACTTGCCAAGATTAGGAGATCTTAAGAACAACCCTAAAGAGTGATCTAAGATCTCTAGGTCAGACCTATTACCTGTAAGAAAATCATAATATACACCTATTGGGATTCTTCTTCAAATCTAAGCTGAGGAAATTAGCCCTACATAATTAAACTAAACAATAAATATAAATTAACTAAGAAAATCATGGAATTAAGATATATCTTAATTCCATTTAAGGGTAGGGATGTAATCTCAGAGAGGGGAGACCGTGCTCTTACACCATTAAGAGTTGAATTAGACTAAGGACATTCGCGGATGTATTAGGTGTTAGATTTTAGATTAACTAGGAAAATATACGTGTGTGGAGTCCAAAAATAGGATGCTCTACAACCTTTGATGAGGATTTGAAGGTAAAATGATATATATGAGACATGTACAGTTACTGAAATAGGAGAATGTTTGTAGTTGAAGGATCTTTTTGCTGTTGGGGGTATTTTGGCTCAGGTCTCTCTAACCCCTCATTGGTAGCTCTCCTTTCCTATTTATAGGAGATGATATATGGTGAGTCACCGTAAAAATGTTAGTTACATATAGGCCCTTTCGGGTAGCTGTCCGGTACGGAGATCGGTTCGGGCACTCTAGCTGTCTGGCAGCCTATTTTGCTAAATTGTCTCGTGAGCTGTCTGTCAGGTTTGTCTACCTTCGACTATACACTAATATAGTTGAGGTATTCTTTGTGTTGAATTATGTATGCTGCACGGATGCCTTTGGCTTCAAATCTTGGAGTAGGCTTCGAGTAATCGATTAGTCTTGGAAAGTTTCGTTCGGGCCTTGTGCCCAGCGGTTGAGTATAATATACTTTGAGTTTTTGGTAAGATTTGATGTAGCCTTTGAGAGTTCAGTTATTCTTTGAAGGCTTTGGGTAGACCATATGCCTTTGGCTGTCTTGTGGGTTCTCTGGGCTTTGAGTCTTTGGTAGGCTTTGATGTAGCCTACTAGTCTTCGATTAGTCTTGGAAGGCTGCGAGTAGGTTATTACACCAAGCATTATCTGGAAACTTCTAGTTTCTAAGAGTAATCTATCTAAATACCTTTATGGTTGAGTTAATCAAAAGAAAATGATGTGTTGTCATAAATTCACATAATAATTGTCTGGCGTTAACAACAATCAAAGAAGGGGGAGGGGTATGGAAATTAGGTGCAAAAATATATTCATTATGATCTAACCAAATGAACCAACGCAAAAAAATGAAAAGAAAATAATTAGTGGTCAATGAGTCATTAAAAACACCATTAGAACAACCTGCTTGTGAAATGGAATCGAAAGAAAGCGTATGCAACTTATAAAATAAGGGTGTAACATAGATCTAAATTTACAAGGCTCTAGGACAAAAGAATAACAAATGAGAATAGGTTTCAGGCAAGGTAGGGGATATATGGCACATGGCTGTGGGGCAATGTGTCTCTTAAATAGAATATCCTTTGTCTTCAATCTTTGTTATGCAAAAAGGCAGAAAAAACATTTTTTACTTGGGTAGTCCTTTTCATTTTGAAAATTCTGATTTTAAATACTCCAAGATGTAAACTTTCTAAGACCAATACATTGACAAGGCTCTTTCAAAATTAATACTAAAATTACCAAAAAGATATTGGTCCCACCTACTACCCCCTAGTTGCCACCACTATTCTTATACATTAAATGTTGATGAATAGTCTAATCAGCTATAGTAATAAGAGGGAAGATTCCCTACAAAATAAACTACCAACCTTAAAAATCAAAACTTCTTCCTCCTTCTTCTTATTCTACAAAAGAACTTTTACAAAAATCAAAGCAGATTCTCCATAATGTGCTATTCGTCTCCTTGATGTACCAAGTCTTCCAACCATCGTTACGCATTCTCTGAAATCCTCACACAGATCTCATTGGGGAGAAAAATATCGTTCTTATCCTAGGGTTATTCTCATTGTCAAAAAGCGTTGTTATCCTTTTCTCCGACCGTTGAAGTAACCGTTGAAGTAAATATCATCTCTAACTTTGTATCCATTATCTTCAACTTTGTATCCACATTATAATATGTCCCATTTATCTTAAGAAAAGATGCTATGCAATATGATATACATTGTTATCAATATGTACTTAATCATTTTTCTTCGCTACTTTATCATTTGCTCTTTACCATTTATCTTAAGAAAAGATGCTATGCAAGATGATATACATTGTTCTCAATATGTACTTAATCATTTGTCTTTGCTACTTTATCATTTGTTCCTTACCATTTTTCTTGTATCATTTTTATCATTTGTTTACTACAACTTTATCACTAGAATTGTTAATTTATATCATTTGTTTCAGGGATGCCTATCATTTGCTTAAGGGATGGCTGAAGTTAAGCTTTATATCATTTGTCTTTTGCAACTTTATTATTTTTCTTCTGCTACTTCATCATTTGCATTATTTCATTTTTATCATTTTCTTGTGTCATTTTTATCATTTATTTTATGCTACTTCATCATTGTCTATCATTTGTTTGAGGGATGGCTGGGGTTGAGCTTTATATCATTTGTCTTCTACTACTTTATTATTTGTATTGTGTCATTTTTATCATTTTTTTTGCTACCTTATCACCGGCATTGTTTATTTATATCATTTGTTTTAGGGATGGATGGAGTTAAGCTTTATACCATTGTTCCTTCTTTTTTTGGGATATTGTAGCTCTAAAGATCGGATCAATCATTAGTTATGCTGAAGGAAGTACGAAACTTACCATACTAAGAGCGTACACATCATATGAAGGTATCGTTTGACTCTTTGAAGAAACAAGCAAAATCTATCATAAGGGCTGTAAGTTTTACAACTTCGTCCATGGTTGTGAATGCACAATTCCATCAGTCCAGGACTTTACTGTAATGATCAATATGCATAAAAGCAATCCCAATATACCCTTTCACATATTGATTATTAATGAGCATAGGGTACCTTCCCAAAAATCCTAGAACTTTGGTTCAGGTAAAAGGTTTTCCAAAAATAGTGGAGGGACCTAACCTCGTTCGGATGTGAAGTTGGTACTTACAACGTAGAATCAATCCTTAATCCGAGGAGACAAGCATTTGACCTAAAGTAAGATCTAACTATGGGCAAATACTTGCGTAGAGGCCCGAATGTGACTCTCTATGACCTCTGATGAGGATTTTTTAAGACAGATTGTATTACTGAAGAGTAAATAACAAGGTTCGAGTACAGAATATCTGGGTGGTCGAAGGTAAAATGAAAGGGGTTGGAGATGATTTTTCTATACCCCCTTGGTTTCCCTTATCCTCTATTTATAGAGATATAGGGAGCTGAGTCACCAAGTGTGGGTCAGGTTTACATGATTACTGTCAGGAAATCTCGGCGAGTTCTAGGCGTCGGTCATGTCGGTACTGTCACTGCAACATTTATTGATGATGTCTCTGAGCGGCGCGGTGGTTGGACCTGTCACAGTAGCTGCACGAGCCAATTAATGCACCATCTAATCTGATGAGGTGATTGTCTGTCTGCTTCGATCGTGTGTTAGTAAGGTCGAAGGATTTTCGCTATAGTATAATAATTCATTCTCGAAGCTTTGTCTGATGTCGAAGCTTCGTCTTCAGGGGATCTCTGGGGAGTCTGTTTTAGAGATTGAGTGGGCTTTGATACATTCAATTAGGCTGTGAAGTGGGATTCGACTGCCTGTCGAGGGCTACGAGTAGGCTACTACATTCGCCCCATCTCAGCAAAGGTCTCGAAGCCTAGCGGAGAGGTATTTGCTTAGAAAGCTGTTTGGTCTTGGGATTTGAGCAGGTTGACTATTGGTTTCAAAGTAGGTAATAAATGTGGGTTTTTAAGAGATGTAGGTGGTTATAGGGCAATAAATGAAGTGAAGGCCATAAAGATGAGTTATTGTATAGGGGTACTGTATCCTCTTCCATTTACAGTATTCTACTTCCCCTTTCTTCTGATTCTGAGCATTTGAATGGATACCAAGCCAAACACGCATTACCAGAAGAGGATGGGGCTTGCTCATGACCGTCGCGTAGGGTGGAAGATGGCAGAACTGCATATGAAGTTTTTTGAGCAGCATGATCTGAATTGGGACATGCCCGAGCTTGTGGGGGTAGGACCTGAGGAATTCTTCAATGGTGATTCTTATTCCTATCTGTGAGACCAGCTACGGTCCCATTTTATGACTGCTGAGAGGCGCTATGTCTTTCTGATTGCTCAGGCCGACAGTCTTGTCTGTGTGGAAGAGATCATAGAGGAGAAAAATTCGGCCACTGAAGCTTGACCTTCTGGTAGTAGAACCAATAGTTGAGGAGGTTATCTTTATATCTTTATATGTCTTTAATTTTTTAGTGTAGGTTTTTTTGGGATGGTAGTAGAAATGTAATTTGTCTGTTTGAGCGGATGTTTGGAATGGACAAAACATTTTTTGCGTACCTGTATTACTTTTTCTGACTGGTAGTGTAGACGAATGTGGACAATTATTCTTATAGGCGCGATGTATAATGATATGTTTGAAGGTAATGATGATTAAATGCTCGACGCTGGAGGTATGCTCGACCAGGAGTCCTCGGGAACGAGGTTTGAATGCATGTACCGACGAATCAGTTACACCTGGGAAGTTGGAAAGTTTGTTTGCTGACTTTTCGAGGTTGGGAATTGAAGGCTGCCATTAATTCGGTTAGGGAAGAGGCAAAGTTGTGGTGGGTTTGAAAGTATAAAAGGGATAGGTTGGAGGGAATTTCTTCATCTGTCCTGCAACTTTCTCTCTATCTAATGCTTTGTTTGTTGATCCACATGGCTAAAAATGTACCAATTCAAGGAGATCAAGCGACGGTGAGGGACAGGAGAATTTAGGAGGCTCTATTGGGTCTTCAACAGAGGTTCGGAATAGAGGAGGATATTGATGCTGAAAAGCCTGACCTTTTTGAAGTAGAACCTGGGGTACCACTCTATGACATGCCCTTCGCGTACTAGTGGGGAATAGTACAGATGATGGGGCTGTTTCCCGACCATCGGCTATCTTTTCTCAAAGGTTTCGCGGAGGATATTGTGGACCAGGAGGATGAAGATACAGTAGCCTTTGTTGAAGAGAAGCAACCCGTCAACAAATAGGGTTCTCTATTTTATGCTTTCTTGTTGTTATTTTCCTATTTTTTTCCTTCTTTTCTCTTCTCTTTTTTGTATGAAGCCTATAATGTTGTTTGAGTTGCTGAATGAAAATGGTTTTTGTTGATAACTTGCTTTCTTGAACTGTGTGTACTAGTAATACTATCTGATTTGAAATTTGAGGTATTGAAGGGATAATACAGTTGTCAAAATGAATTGTTTGTGTTGGTCAAAGATAAAAATGTCTTTGTCAAAATAAAAGGTAAGCGACGTTGAAGCTGAAAACTTTATCTGTAAGCATGAGTTCGTTGATTGGTTGAAGTTTGTGACTGTATTCGGTCGAAGGGTTGAAACTTTTGTGTTAAAGGATGTGTTGGATGTCGAAAGTTGATATATTAGATAAGCTTATTTGTGGCTACCTGCTGCGGATTGTTTGAGACGTAAAATGGTCGAGTACTCAAGTTCGGGGATTGTGTTGTCGGTTATGCTGGATTTGACTGGCCGATCTGACAGCCCAGACGGCTAGTCTATCAGACAGGTACGGGCGCCTGGGGTAGTGCGCAAAAGGTAATGATGATGTTTTTCTCGTATGACAGAAAAGGTTTTGATGTGACTATTTGGACTTGGTTGTTTAGCTTCGAGTGAGGGAGAAAAAGGTTCGGGAACTTCAGCTTTTGTAGGCAGTTAAAAGTGAGGGTGCTATTTGCACGTGAGAGGTACGAGGGGTATATTGGTCAAAACACATTGTAGCTGAAAAGTCGGGTAGTGGGGCTGTGGAAATGATAGTGGTTAGAAAATTAAGGCGGTTTTAGGTTTTTCGAAAGATATATAAGAAGGAAAAGAGTAATTATTGTATTGTTTTACTGTGAGAATCAAAGAGTGGAGAGGAGGGAACGTACGTCATTTCGTACTTGGGAGTTCATGTTGTACTTGCTGGTTTGGTTTTGCTAATTCGAGGGTAGTGCTGCTAACCACTGGTAAGTTATAACTTGATCTCTGCTGCTTGTACTTTATTTTATCCTATAGAGAATGTAGGTAAGGCAATTTGTGTTTGGGAGTTTAGAGGTTATTTTCGAGGGTAAAGAAACTTGAGGGATTTGGATTTTATCCCATTTTGGGGTTTGGGGGGTTTTAGAGGGGGTACTGGGTCTGAGATTGAGGTCTGAGATTGAGGTTGTGATAAATATCTGGGGGGGGGGGGATGGACGGGATAGGAGTGTTAGGCACGGGATTGTTGAATTTTCTACTCTGATTGCGTGTCTCTTCTTCTGTAGGCTAAAAATACGTAACAGTCAGGCTTTGAGACAGAGACTGGTTGATGAGGAGTTCGAAGAATTCAAAGCTAGTATTTCTGGTTGATCCCCAATGGACGAAGGTGGTGATGTTAGAAGTGTTAGATATTATAACTGAGGTTCTATTGTCGAAGGATTATAGTTACCGTAGATAGTGATGAAGAGGAAACAGTATGGGGGGAGGGGGGTAAGGTATGGCCTTCTGGTGGTGGAGAGGGAGATAAGGTACAAAGTGAAGATAGTGAGGATTCGACTGAGTCGGATAGGGTCGAAGGTGCTATTTTAGCTAAAGAGAGGGTTATATTAGATCGGTTCGCCGCCAAATTAGAACTCTCGAGGGTAGGGGTGTATCTGAGTGCTGTAAGGGGGGGATTGACCTTCAAGTCAGACCCTGGGGAAGGGATTTTGGCTTATAAAGGCTAAATTCGATTGGGACTGGAGCTTTCACAATGAAGACTGGTGAAAGAGGTGTTGAATTTCTGGAGAGTGGCTCCGGTACATGTGAACGGTAATTTTTATGAGTTGATGTGGGTTGTAGAGGGGATGAATGTAAAACTATCTAGTGAGGGTCAAAATTGGATTAAGTAGTTTGACATTATCACCTTTTACTCAAGGAAGGCTAGTCAGAACCCGGGGACTTATCACATCCAATGTTACCTAAAGAAACCTTGGTTCTTTGACCTGTGCTTGACTGGCCAAGGGTAGAATAAAGATTTACTAACAGTAAAAGGTAACTATTGGAATGCAGATAAATATGACCTGTATAAATTACATCATTGGGTATATAACAAAAGTAAGTTTGCTGTCGAAGAGTTGTTGTTGATGTGTATCTGAGATAAGTGATAACTGTGTTCTTGTTTCAATTTGCAGGTCCGGAGAGTTCGTCTAGGGATAATCCAGTAAATTATATTGATACGCTGCTCGAAGCTAGTGAAGACTGGGTAAATTCTGTGTTTGACAGTTTCAAAATCAAAAGGCAAAGGAGGAAGAAGGCGGATTCCCCGCTTCGAGACGTACCCGCTACGTCGAAGCTACCAAAGAGAATGATAAGTGAAGGTGTTTCAAAGGGGCAAAAAGATATGGGAGGGGAAGAGTTGCATGAAACTACCAATTTGTACCGAGATCGCGGAGGGGTTCAAAGCAAGCAATTCAAGTGCCCGAAGTGGTAGGAGATACGCCGAAATTGAGGCCGAGGCCAGTAGCAACTCAAATTGGGAAGGGGAAAGGCCCGGTAGTCCCCGAAGCTTCGAAGGTGCAGCAATCGAAGACCGGCCAACGTAAGAGGCGTAAGGTGTTGGAGGAGGATGATACACTAGAGGAAGATAAAGAGATGACGGAGGTTGAACGACCGGGGCAGACTGCGGCAAAACAGGCTTCGATGGTCGAACTCTGGGAAGATGACCCAGACGAGGCTTCGAAGGAGATAAAGAAATACATGTTTCAGGTAACTATATGTTGCTTGCTGTTGTGGTACTTTGAGATTTCTTGAAAATTTTTCGAGTTTTGAGTTGCACAGATTATTTGAAAAAATAACAGACGTATGCTTGGGTGCAAACTTGCAATAAGGCAATGAAGGCAGTGAAGGAAAAATTGAAGCAAGCAAGGGACAATCTAAATCTTTCTCGTAGAAAAGAGACATCGCTGGTGTCTGAAGTCAGGAAGTTGAAGCAGGATCTGGGGGTGCTTACTGACTCTTATGACAAGAGGTTCGAGCTGCAGCGGTCAAGCTGAAGCGAGAGTGGTCTGCGAAGCTTGTGGCGCATGAGAGAAAGAAAGCTGAGCAGAAGGTGACTTTCCAGCGGCAGTGTGATGGCGAATGCAAGGCAAACGTTAAGTTGAAAAACTTTATAGATGATAAGGGGTATGACCCTGGGACATTGGAACCTTATCCTGTGTCTCCAGAAATTGTTGAGGGGGAAGATTTGTGGATGATGGGAGGGGAGGCAAACATTGTTGAAGAGGCAGTTGGAGGTACTGGGGGCGGTGCAGATACTTTTATTGTTGGAGCGCCCATTGGTAGAACTGTTGATGGTTTGATCGTCGAAGGTTTGAATAAAGCTGCTGGGGGATCTGTACTGTAGAGCAAGAAGGTGTAACCGCGCCGATATGAGGTATTTAGAATTGGGGTTCCATATCTTCTTCTGCTGATTATAATGTTCAGTTGTAATATTTTGAACGATGTTGTTGTTTTATGTTGGTCTCTGAACTCGGTAGGTTGTTTGTGCTTTTGTTATATGTTTGAACTTCTAAAATTGATACTGAACATATTGATGCGTATTTTCTGAACATACTGATTTTGAACTTCTGATTTGATATCTGATTTGCTGATGGATTGTGCAATCATTCTCTGACCTTGAATTATTAGAATTTGAATGTACATTCTATTGAGTTTGCTTGTTATGGACTCTTGATGATTAGTCTTTAAATTGTACTGCAACTGTTCCTCTGATGGATAATATGTTGAATGTGCTCTAGAATTGTAGATAGTATTTTTGTATACGGTTGCTATTTAGAAGTGTAGAAGTTTGATCTGTTTGAGTAGAAATTTGATATGTATTAATGACAGTAGTGTGACCGAAACCTGGGGAGTGCCGATGATGTATAGATCGAACTTTGAATGTTTTGATAGACATCGACGGCCGAAGCCACAACGATGCTGAAATTTTGAAGAATTTCCAAGTCGCTTCCAAGTTTCAGCCGGGCCGAGGGGACGTGATACCAAGAGGAAACCCGAAAATTTACTGGACTTCGAAGGCCTAAGCCACAACAAAGCAATATCTGATCCCCTCTAACGCATTCTTGAGGGTTCGGTATTTAGACCATCCTTGCCCCTCAAGTCTGCTCGAATGTTGGAAACTTGAGTAATTTAAGGTCGCCCCCAAGTACCAGTCGGGGAAAGGGTGGACATGATACCTGGGGTAAACCTAGAAAAGGACTAGACTTTGACAGTTTTAGAGCTTGGACAAAGTATATCTGATCGCCCCCAATGCATCCCCGAGGGTCTGGCCTTTTGACCATCCTTGCCCCTCGAGTTTGCTCGAAATTGGAGACTTGAGCAATTCAATATCACCCCCAAGTATGAGTTGGGGTGAGGGTGGACGTGATACCTAGGGTCCATTAAGAAAAAGACTGGACTTCGAAGGCCTAAGCCACAACGAAGCAATATCTGATCGCCCCTAATGCATCCCCGAGGGTCCGGCCTTTCGACCATTCTTGCCCCTCGAGTTTCCTTGAAGTTGGGAGCTTGAAAAATTCTTGAGGTTACCCTTCTGTATCAGTCGGGTTGAAGGTTGACATGACACCTGAGTTAAATCAAGAAATTCAAAATGAAGGAGGAGACGAAGTAAGGATTGAAAAACTTATTTATTGAATGCCATGGATTATATCAGTTGTACATGGTTGGAGATATGGCCTATTATAGGAGACCGGCTACATTGTATTCCAGGGGTTCAGTTGAGGCTCCTCATCATCTGTCATTAGGTAATAAGATCCCTTATCTGCTTTATCGTAGATAACATATGCTCCTTCCCAAGATTCGGTTAGCTTGCCGGCATTTCAAGGTCTCGAAGATTAATTGACACGTCGAAGTACCAGATCTCCAATGTTGAAACTCCATGGTCGAACTCTTTTGTGGTAAGATTTCTGAAGTGATTTGTGGTTCCGACCAAGGTTGGCGATAGCTCGATCTCTGTTTTCATCGATCCATAACATGTTGCAAGAAAGTTTGAACTCATTATCTTCTGTCAGGGAGGTTAGGGTCTCGAGTGGGTACTTTGAATTGGGTTGGCAATAAAGCTTCGGTTCCATATGTTAGGAGGAAGGGGGTGCATCATTTAGATTCCCTTAGGGTTATGCGATAGGCCCAGAGGACGTGTTGTAACTCTTGAATCCATCATCCTTTCTTTGTATTGACTCTCTTCTTAAGACCATCGACGATGGTTTTGTTAATTGCTTCGACTTGGCCGTTGCCCTAGGGATAGTAAGGTGTGGAGGGTGAGAGGATGATGTTGTGTGTTTTAAGGAAGTTTCTGACTTTGCTGCCAACGAATTGGGGACCATTGTCGCATCAAATCATATGGGGACAGCCGAAGCGGTGATGATATTTTCCCATAAAATATTGACAACTTCATCTTCTCTGGTTTGGTATAGGGGTACCGCTTCGACCCATTTTGTAAAGTAATCGGTTGCGACGAGGATATTTTCTCTACTATCCGAAGCTTTTAGGAAGGGTCCAATGAGATCGATGGCCCATCTTTTGAATGGCCAGGAAACTTGACTGAAGTAGAGGTCTTGAGAGGGATTATGGATGTCACGAGCGTGACGCTGGCATTCGTCACAGTGTTTTTCGTAGTCTGAAGCTTATTTTTTCATACCGGGCCAAAATAATCTTTGGGTAACATCTCGAAGGGCCATAGAATGACCAGCAGTATGAGCACCATAGGTTCCTTTGTGAAGTTCGGCTAAGGTTTGAGAGGCTTCGGCTTGGGATATGCATCAAAGGAGGACGCCATTTGGAGATTTTTGATGCAGTTGGTTTTTGTGGATAGTGTATCTGCGGGAGTTTTCTAGCAAGGACCGTTTTGATTTGGGATCATCTGGGTGGGTGGCGTTGTTGAGGTAATGAAGAAACGGTATTCGCCAATCGTCTGGATCGTGACTCTCGCCCCCAGTATTGATGGTATTGATTTCCATCTGGTTGATACACGGGCTTCCGTGTACTTCGATATGGAGTGTCCGAGATTCTGGTTGTCCGAGCATAGCCGCTATATAGGCGAGGGCATCTGCATGTCTATTTTCTCCTCGAGGGTAATGTGTGATTGTGAATTTTTCGGGGAACCGGTCCATGCGCTGTCACACTAAGAGAGCGTAGTCAGCCATGCGACCGTTAGCTTGGTTTTCTCCTATGTAATGTCTCTGAAAGAGTTGGGAATCTATAAAGACTACAAGCTTGGGAATGCCAAGGTCAAGTGCGAGGTCAAGGCTGTGGATATGGGCTTCATACTCTGCTTCATTATTAAAATATTCGAAGGCCAATTTGACAGCTTTCTCTATGCGATCATTAGTGGGTGTTACTAAGACAACACCAATGCCTGAGCCACTAGGTCCTGCTGATCCATCTATGAATAAACGCCAGCCGGTGTGAGGGTCACGGGGATCTACTATTTTGAGTTGACCTTCTGATAAATCATCTTCATGTTCTTCCCAGTCGATATCTTCGACTAGGAAGTCAGTTAGAAAGTCTGCTACTGCTTGGCCTTTCTGAGATATTTGCTTCTTAAATGTAATGTCGTATTCGCCAAGGTATACGAACCACTATTGCACTCGTATGGATTTTTCTTTTTTGTTAAGTACCTCCTGAAGGGGATAACTCATAATAACACGGATGGGATGTGCCTGAAAATATGGTTTGAGCTTATGGGCTGAATAGACAAGTGTGAGGAGTAAGCGCTCAAGTTTTGAATATCGAGTTTCAGCGGGAGTTAGGGTTTTGCTGATGAAATATACAGGTTTTTTGATGTTGTAATCAAGTTGAATGAGCACTGAACTGAGAGAGGTTTCTATGGCAGCAAGGTATAAATAGAGTGTTTCACTTTTGATAGGTGTGCTGATGATTGGTGGACGTCCAAGATAAGTTTTGAGTTCATGAAAGGCTTGTTCGCACTCAGGGGTCCAGTCAATCTCGGGATTGTTTTTCTTTTTTGCTTTGTGGACACCTTGACCGCGTAAGAGGGAAAAGAGCCAGGCACATCGATCTGAGGATTTGGAAATGAAGCGATTGAGGGATGTTATCCTGCCTACCACTTTTTGAACGTATCTCTTGGTTCAGGGCGAAGGCATGTCTATGAAGGCTTGAATGTGGGTGGGGTCTATCTCTATCCCACGTTTACTGATAAGGTGACCGAATTTTTTTTCGGATGACACGCCAAATTAACACTTATCTGGGTTGAGTTTCATATTATACGTGGGAAGTATCGTGAAGATTTCTAAGAGGTCTTGGATATGGGTATTTTTCTAAAGGCTCTTGCATAACATATCGTCGATATAGACTTTAACAGATTTGCCAAGCAAGTGTTTGAACATGGTTGTGACAAGGCATTGGTAGTGGCACCGACATTTTTAAGGCCGAAGGGCATAATGCTAAAACAGTAAAGGCCTTGTTTAGTTATAAATGAAGTTTTAAGTTGATCTTCGGGGAGAAGGGGTACCAGATTACAACCCGGAGCGCGTCCATCATGGATAGGCGCTCGTGTCCAGCAGTAGCATCAAGGATTCCTGAGATAGTTGGGAGGGGAAAGCTGTCCTTCGGTGTGTGCTTGTTGAGGTCTGTGAAGTCGACGCAGATTTGGATCTTGCCATACTTCTTAGGAATTACTACAATGTTTGATATCCAGTCTGCATACTTCACTTCTCTGATAAACCCTGCGGCTATGAGCTTGTCTACTTCGAGGTTCACGGCATTGCGAAGTCGTGGTGCTAGTGTACACTTTTTTTGTTTTACTACTGAGGAATAGGGGAGGAGATCGAGGCGATGGCAGGTCAGGCTGGGCTCGACGCCAGGCATCTCTCAAAATGTCTAGGCGAAGATGACTTTTTTATTCGAAGGAACTCGGAAAGCTGGAGGTATTCTGATTCATTGAGGAAAACTTCGAGAAATACACTATGACCAGGACCGTCGAGTTCAATATAAATAGTGAGTTCGATGGATGGGGTGCTATTTTTCGAAGTCGAGGGGATAGAAATATGCTATGGTTGCTATGGGCGGATGACAAGTTTTCGGCTTTGGTTGATCTCTGGGTGCTCGCAAAAGTCGGCAGGGCGTTAAGAGCCTTTCAAATTCCAAGTACCCTGGTGATTGCTGAATTAAAGGGTCTGATGGTAGGTTGAAGGTATAGCTCGCATGGCGTGAAGCCAATCTCGTCCGAGTATACCGAGGCATTCAAACTTCTTGTCGATGACGATAAAGTTGGTTTGAAGGTTAATGGGGCCTGTAGTGACGGGTTGGCCGATACGGCCAATAGCGAATTCTGTCAATCCGTTAAAATCTTTAAGTTCGATGTTAGCAGTGGTTATGAGGTCTGTTTTCTTCATGGTTTGGATTTTTTGGAGAAAGAGGACATCAGCTGCACTCCTAGTATCTACGAGTATTGTATGAAGGATGAGGTTCTCGATCTTAATCAAGATGACTAACGGATCGGAATGGGGGAAACGAACGTGTGAAGTGTCACAGTCGATGAAAGAGATACCTTCGAGTAGAGGGTGACAACTTGATTATGGCTGAAGGGTAGGAATCTTCTCCTGATAGGTGAGCTTGTGACATTCTTCGACGCGCTTTCGTTTACTCTTGGAATGTCCACTGTCTATGTTGTTAACTTCGATCAACTTGACTCTATAGATATGCACCTCATCTTATTCAGTAGTAGGGGTGGATAGAGATTTGAGGTAGGACCCATCGAGGTAGCTTGGAAGATAAGTAATATACAGGTACAAACATCCTACTCTGAAAATAAGTTCAAGGGAGCGTTGAAGGGCAAAACATTTATTGGTATGGTGACAGTTGTACTTATGGTTGGCGTAGTAAGGTTTGCCTGGTCTAACTTCGATGGGGAAAGGGATGCACCAAATGGGGTCTGCTTGTATGTGTGGTAGAAGGGTGTTGAGAGGGGCAGTGAGTATAGGAAAAATAGGCCTTGGTCACTTCTTGCGAGTTTCGGTACTGTTATCAATGTTGGGGCGTTTGCAGCTCTCAGTCTCCTGTGAGACAGGAACGATCAGGGGTGCGGGAGCAGGGTGGGGTATTGCCGAGGTTTATTAAAGTTTGTTGTTTGTAAAGGCTGTGTGGGAGCAGGGTGGGGGTATTGCCGAGGTTTATTAAAGTTTGTTGTTTGCGAAGGCTGGTTCTGTTTGTGGGACTTTTGGAGGACTAGCCGTTGACATTTGAGAGCATCTCTTCAAGTATTTTTGATTTGTGGAGGACTAGGTATTCTTTTACTCGGCTGTGGTCGGGCAGGGCATTCGAATATTCCAAAATTGCATTCGAGCAGTCGTGATTTTCAATTATTTGGGATTCACTGAGGAATCTTCTGGTAAAGGCTTCGAGGGTCTCACTGTTAGATTTTCTGAAATTGAAGAGAGCGTCAACTATGACCTCTCTATCTTTGTTGAAGGCAAACTTGGTAATGAAAAGGTTAGAAAGTTGCCCGAAGTTACGAATCGAGCCATTTCAGAGATTGTGGTACCATCGAAGGGGGTTATCGGTAAGGCTCATTGGAAAAAGGTGACATAATAGGTAGTCAGCTGTAGAGTAGAGGCTTAGAGGGTTTTGGAATTGGAGGATGTGGGATTTGGGGTCTGTGTTACGGTATTTGTTGAGTTTGGGGGTACAAAAGTTAGAGGGTATTTCTATAGCCAAATGTTTGGGGCATATTGGGTTATTGAGGTGGCTCCAGGAGTTTGTGGCGGGGCTCATGCAAACGCGGATGACGGGTTCTATTTTGCGGTCAATGTCCTACTGTGTAACATATGTAGGATGTGGGGAAGATTGATGAATTCGAAGGTTGTGAGGTCGAGTGTGTGATATAAATTCAGCACTGCGTTCGTCGAGCCGTTCCCAAGTAGGATGGCGTCTGGGGTGTCTGGAGGAGCAGAAGGCGGAGTCAGAAGAGTCTTCTGTGGGGTGAATCCTGAGGTAAATGGAGCCGGTTGGGGGGATAATGCGGGGAAAACCTTCAGCACCATTGTAAACGGGCGGTATCTCGAAGTTTGGCGAAGGTCCTACTAGGCAGGCACGAGCAGAGATGCGCGATGGGTCTGGTACCTGGGATGGACGAAAAGGTTCCAAGGGCTGTAATCTCTGTTGGTCTCGGATGGTGTTGCGCAGTTTGTCGATTGCTCTGTTATGTCCATTTTCATCATCCAAGCGGCAATTTCACTCTGCTTCTAGTGCCAAGCGGTAGTTTTCACACTCCTGGTTTAGTTGGTTCTGGTTGCGCTCCCGTGCCTGAGCAACTTGTTGGGATAGCAAGGCTATTTGGGCAGCTACTCCATCAATGGAGTGGCCTACCTGGGTTGAGTTGGAACGACGTGTGGGTGCCATTGAGGGTAATTTGCTAAAGTTGAAAACAAAAGGAGGGGAAGAAGGAATGGAGATTGGTAGGGCAGGAAGCATAGACGGCGCCAATTATAGGGACCTAACCTCGTTCGGATGTGAAGTTGGTTCTTGCAATGTGGAATCAATCCTTAATCCGAGGAGACAAGCATTTGACCTAAAGTAAGATCTAACTATGGACAAATACTAGCGTAGAGGCCCGAATGTAACTCTCTACGACCTCTGATGAGGATTTTTTAAGACAGATCGTGTTACTGAAGTGTAAATAACAGGGTTTGAGTACAAAGTATCTGGGTGGTCGAAGGTAAAATACAAGGGGTTGGAGATGATTTTTCTAACCCCCCCTTGGTTTCCCTTCTCCTCAATTTATAGAGATATAGGGAGCTGAGTCACCAAGTGTGGGTCAGGTTTACATGATTACTGTCAGGAAATCTAGACTAGTTGTGGGCGCCGGTCATGTCGGTACTGTCACTACATCATTTATTGATGATGTCTCTGAACGGCGTTGTGGTTGGACCTGTCACTGTAGCTGCACAGGCCAATCAATACGCCATCTAATCTGATGAGATGATTGTCTGTCTGCTTCGATCGTGTGTTAGTAAGGTCGAAGTATTTCTGCTTTAGTATAATAGTTCGCCCTCGAAGCTTTATCTGATGTCGAAGCTTCGTTATCGGGGGATCTCTGGGGAGTCTATTTTAGAGATTGAGTGGGCTTCGATACATTTGATTAGGCTGTGAAGTGGGCTTCGACTGCCTATCAAAGGCTATGAGTAGGCTACTACGATAGTATTCAGATACTTGAAGTGGGAGGACCTTTGTGTCATAACTCATTTCCTGATCGTGAACCTGAATATAGTGGTCACCCTGAAACAAACGGTATGGGGCTTGATCCACGTAGGTTTGGACCTTTAGTGGATGATGTTCCTCAATCAAATGAACCTCTTAAAACTATCCCTACTAATGTTTCTCTCTCAAATGAACCTATGTTAGCTAACGTTCCTCTTTCAATTGAACCTAAACCTATCATTGGAAAAACTTAGCCTTCAGGTAAGCACGCAACATTTGTCATTTGTAATGAGGGTTTTAACATATATTATTATATTATTATCATGCTAAGAAGCATTTTTATCATCTGTTCAGCTGAATTATGGTTTATGTCACAACCTCAAGAGGTAAAACATCTCCTGGATTTTTGATTCAAATCTGCTGCGTCCACGGAGGATCTCTATGACTTCAATAAAGAGTTTTAACATTGGTGATCTATATGGAGATATGATTGTACTCAAGAATCACATAAGATCTTATGTAGTTATAAACAAGTTCAATCTCGCACATGTTCTGTGCAATGAATATAAAATCGTGGTACGCTACAAAGGTCATAATTGCTCTTGGCGGATTTACGCGACAAGATTGGCTGGTTCTGCCTTATATAGAATAAGTACTTATTGCTTTGCGCATACATGCATCAGAGTAGAAACTGAGAATGGGAACACGTATAGGGTAGCGTCTAGTAGATAGGTTACTTCTATATTCAAGCGAAAACTGCGAAGAGACCCAAACTGTAAAGTTGTAAAAATTATTGAAGATATGCATATTAATCACAATGTTGATGTAACATATGCTTTCATCTGGCGTGAGAAAGAAAAAGCCAACTCAAAGGTAATATCATTTGTTCGCTCATCACTCACCATTTGTTCGCTCATCACTCGTCATTTGTACAATCATGTTTATTATTTGATCGAATGCCATTTGTTCGAAGTACTTTATAATTTTTCCTATTAGATTTATCATTTATCATTTCCACAATTTAATTTGATCTAATATATTTATTTCAGATGCAAGCCAACTACTTACAAGATACTTTGCTAAAATGAGGTTGGTTGACCTAGATTTAGTATTTGACATTCACATTACAAGTTATAAGGATAAGAGATTCACAAGGTGTTTTTGGTGTTTTGGTACTCCCCAAAAAACTTATAAACTATTGAGACCTTTTGTAGTTGATTGACGGAACTTTTTTGAAAGGGAGATATCGTGGGACTCTTCGAACAACCATCATCATTGACCCAAGCAATCATATTTTTCTACTTGTGTTTTTAGTATCAGACCCAGAGATAATTAAAAGTTGGACATACTTTTTGGAAATGTTTGGTCTTGTAGGGACCTAACTTCGTTTAGAGGTGAAGTTGGTTCTTACATTGTAAATTAATATTCTATCAAAGGGATACAAGCGATTGGTCTAAAATAAGGACTAACTAAAGACAAATACTTGCGTAGAGGCCCGAATGTGACTCTTTACGACCTCTGATGAGGAGTATTAAGAAAGATTATATTACAGAAGAGTAATTAGAGGGTTTAAATACAGTGTGGACTGGGAGGTTGAAGGTAAAATGTATGGAGCTGGAGATGATTTTTTCTCTAATCCCCACTTGGTTTTCCCTCTCCACTATTTATAGAGTCATATGAAGCTGAGTCACCAAGTGCTGGTCAGGATTGCATGATTACTGTCAGGAAATCCCGGTGAGATATGGGTGTCGGTCCTATCTGTACTGTCACTGTAATAGCCGTCTGATGTATCTGTAATTTGGCACGGTGGCGCAGTGATCGGCCTGTCACTG
This sequence comes from Kingdonia uniflora, assembly GCA_014058105.1. NCBI lineage: Eukaryota > Viridiplantae > Streptophyta > Magnoliopsida > Ranunculales > Circaeasteraceae > Kingdonia > Kingdonia uniflora. Next base: position 579,901 of record JACGCM010000452.1, read on the forward strand.
TAGCCATAAAGGCTAATCATTACAACGGCTTTTCTGGTGAGCTGGCTGTCCGACCTGTCACACTTCGACTATGTGTAGATATGGTCGAAGAATGTCTATTGCGATGTGTTAATATGTTCTCGAAGCTTTGTCTGGCGTCGTAGCTTCTGCTTCAAGGGATTTCTGGGAACTCTATTTTAGGGATTGAGTTGGCTTCTATACATTCGAGTAGGTTGTGAAGTGGGCTTCAACTGTCGAAGGCTACGAGCAGGCTACTACATTCGCCCTCTCTCAGCAAATGTCTCGAAGCTAAGTGAAGAGGTGTTTACTGAGAAAACTGTTCGGTCTTGGAATCTGAGCTATTTGACTGTTGATTTTTGGTTAAGTAATAAAAGTGGGTATTTAAGAGTTGTAGGTGGTTATAGGGTAATAAATGAAGTGAAGGCAATAAGTATGGGTTATTGTATTGGGGTACTGTATCCTCTTCCATTTGCGATTGTTTTATGTTCTTTCTCCTGATTCTGAATATTTGAATGGATATCACGCCAAACACCCATTACCAGAAGAGGATGGGCTTCTCCTGCGATAGTCGTATGGGGTGGAAGATGGCGGAAATGCATATGAAGTTTTTAGGGTAACATGGCCTGAACTGGGATATACCCGACCCTGTGGAGGTAGGACCTGAGGAGTTAATCAATGGTGATCCTTATGCCTATTTGCGGGAACAGCTGAGGTTTCATTTTACGATTGCTGAGAGGCGCTATCTCTTCCTGATGGCTCTAGCCAAAAGTCTTGTTTGTGGAGAATAGATCATCGAGAAGCAAAACGCAGCAGGCAGAGCTGAACCTTCCGGAAGTAGGGCTACTGGTTGATGTGGTGAATATTTGTATCTTTGAATGTCTTTGATTTTTTGTGTGGGGTTTTTTTTTTGTTTGGGGTGGTGGTAGAAATATAATCTGTTTGTTTGATCGGATATTACTGTGTCTGATTGATAATGTAGACGAATACTCTTATAGGCGCGAGGTATAATGATATGCTCGAAGGTAATGATGATCAAAGGTTATAGTGATCTGAGTTAAGGTGATCTGAAGTAGTTATGGTCAAAGGTATGATGAGATGCTGTTGAGGTGATCGATGGTTATAATGGCCAAATGCTCGACTAGAAGTCCTCGGAAATGAAGATTGAATGCAGGTACCGATGAATCAGTTACGCCTAAGAAGTTGGAAGGGTTGTTTGTTGACTTTTTGAGGTGGGAAATTGAAGGTTGCCATTAATTCGGTTAGGGAAGAGGGAAAGTTGTAGTGGGTTTGCAGGTATAAAAGAGGGTAGGGTGGAGGGGATTTCTTCATCTGTCTTGGAAAATTCTCCTCATTTGTCTCTTTAATTTGTTTTGATCAACATGGGTGAAAACGTACCCGTTCCGGAAAATCAAGTTGCAGTGAAGGCCAAGAGAATCCAAGAGGCCTTGTTGGGTCTGCGACAGAGGTTCAGTATAAAGGAGGATATTAATGCTAAAATGCCAGACCTCTTTGAGGTAGAACCCAGGGCACCAATCCTTGGCATGTCTTTCGCATACTGGTGGGGAATAACGAAGATGATGGGGCCGTTACTAGGCCATCAGCTGTCTCTTCTCGAAGGCTTCGCAGAGGATATAGTGGACCAGGAGGATGTAGATGCACCGGCCCCGGTTGAAAAGGAGCATCCCATTGACAAATAGGGTCCTCTGTTTTATATTTTCTTTTTGTTGCTGTCCTTTGCTCTGTTTCTTTTCTACTTTCTCTGTACGAGGCTTGTAATGTTTTCTTTCTTTCTGAATGAAAATGGTTTCTTGGAATAACTTGCTTTACCGAACTTTGAGTAGTAGTAATATAATCTGAATTTTGGACATAGTATCATGAGTCATTGAATTGATAGTACAACTGTCAAAATGTATTGTTTGTGTTGCTCGAAGATAAAAATGAATTTGTCGAAGCGAAAGATACAGTGTATCGAGGCTGAAAACATTATCTGTAAGCATAAATTTTAGAATGGTCGAAATTTATGATTTTATTCGGTCGAAGGGTCTAAATTATCTGCTTATGGAAAAAAAAGAAATGGTGTTCCACTGAAAAAGGGGTGGCGTAACATTTTGAATTAAAGGATGTGTTGTATGTCGGTGATTGATATATTTAATAAGTGAATTTGAGACTATCTGTTGACGATTGTTCAAAACGTAGAATGGTCTAGTATTCAAGTTCGAGGATTGTGTCGAAGGTTATGCTTGATTTGAATAGCCGTTCTGACATCCCAGACAGCTGGTCTGTCAGACTGGTATGCGCTCCTGGGGCAGTGTGCAAAAAGTAATGATGATGTTTTACTCGTATTACAAAAAATATTATGATGTGACTGTTTGAATTTCATCGTTTAGTTTCTAGTGGGGGGAAAGGAGGTTCGAGAAGCGTGGGGTTTTGCAGGCAGTTTGAAGTGAGGGTACTGTTCGCACGTGGGAGATACGAAGGGTACATTTGTCAAAACATATTGTAGCCGAAAAGCGGGGGTAGTGGGGCTATGGTAATGATAGTGGTTTTGGAAATCGAGGTGGTTTTTGGCTTTTTGAAGGATATATAAGTGTGAGGAGAGTAGTTACTGTACTGTTTACTATAAAAATCAAAGAGTGTGAGGAGAAGAGATTGTGCGCCATTTCAAACTTGGGAGTGGTTACTGCATCTGTTGTTTTGATCTAGCTGAGATCGAAGTGTTGATAAATTTCTGGAGGGGGTAGATGGGATAGGGGTTATGGACATGGGATTGCCGAATTTATCGATCTAATTGCGTGCCTCTTCTTTTGTAGGTTAAAATGCATAATCATCACGCTTCGAGACGGAGACCGATAGATGAAGAGATCGAAGAATTCAAAGCTAGTATTTCTGGTCGGGCCCCAATTGATGAGGGTAACGATGTAGAAGTGCTAGATGTGATAACCGAGGCTCCCTTATCTATGGTTCTGTCGGCTAAGGAGGTTGCGGCTACAAGACGTCGAAGGACTATTATAATTGAGGATAGTGATGAGGAGGAAGCAGTATGGGGGGAGAAGGGTGATGTAGGGCCTTCAGGTGGTGGAGAGGGAGATAAAGTGTAGAGTGACAATAGTGGGGAGTCAACTGAGTTGGATACGGTCGAAGGTATCATTTCGGCTAAAAATAGGATTAGGTTTGATCGGTTTGCCGCCAAATTAGAACTGTCAAAAGTGGGTGTATATCTGAGTATTGCGGGGGCGGGATTGACCTTTAAATCGGACCCTGGGGAAGGGATTACGGCTTATAGAGGCCAGATTCGATTGGGAATGGAGCTTCCTCTTCGGAGACTGGTGAAAGAAGTGCTAAATTTCTGGGGGGTTACCCCGTTACAAATGAATGGGAATTTTATGAGATGATGAGGGTTATAGAGGGGATGAATATAAAATTGTCTAGTGAGGATCGAAGTTTGATTAAGTGGTTTGACATTATTACCTTCTACTCGAAGAAGGCGAGTCAGAACCCGGGGACCTATCACATCTAATGTCACCCAGAGTAACCTTGGTTCTTTGATCTGTGTTCGACGGGTTGAGGGGGGAATAAAGATTTACTGATAGTAAGGGGTAACTACGAGAATGTAGACGAGGGTGACCCCTATAAATTGCATAATAGGGTATATAATAAAAGTAAGTTTATGGTCGAAGGGTTATTGCTGATGTATATCTGGAATAAGTGATAATTGTTTTCTTGTTTTGTTTTGCAGGTCCGAAGAGTTCGTCTTGGGATAATCTGGTAAATTATATTGATACTCTGCTCGAGGCTAGTGAAGGCTAGGTAAATTCTGTGTTTGACGGTCACAAAATCCAAAGGCAAAGGAGGAAGAAGGCAGATTCCTTGCTTCGAAGCGTACCTGCTACGCCGATAGCCAGGGTTTCATGATTACTGTCAGGAAATCTTAGCGGGATATGGGCGCCAGTCCTGTCTGTACTGTCACTGTGATAGCTGCCTGATGTGTCTCTATACTTCGACACTGTGGCGCAGTGGTCGGCCTGTCACTGTAGCCGTAAAGGCCAATCATTACAATGGCTTGTCTGGTGAGCTGACTGTCCATCTTGTCACACTTTGACCATGTGTAGATATGGTCGAAGAATGTCTGTTGTGATATGTTAATCCGTTCTCGAGGCTTTGTCTAGTGTCGAAGTTTCGGCTTTAGGTGATATCTGGGAAGTCTGCTTTAGGGATTGAGTAGACTTTGAAGTTGGCTTCGACTATCGAAGGCTGCGAACAGTCTACTAAAGGTCTAATTTCCACAGTTTTGATACTAGATTCATTATCATCTCTGACAGGAACCTTAGAATTATTAATGCTCTGCCCAAGGTGTTTCCATTTACTGTTTATACATTTTGTGCCTTCTACATATCGAACAACATTAAAGCTACCCTCGAAAGCACGAGGATCGCATTTTGGATGGCAACAGAGGCTCTGACCACCATTTATTTTGATAAACACATGAATTATATTCGAAATACAGATCCAGTGGGTCTCCAATACATACTAAGTATTCCCAAGGAAACTTGGTCTAATTTATACATTCCAAAGAGTAGGTATGTTATCATTCTCTATTGATAAACTTATCATTAATTATTACAAGACTACTCATTATTACCCCTTTTCAATTGTTCTTTTATAATTTTTCATCATTTCATAGTAATTTATCATTTGTATGCCATTATTTGTTATTAGTTCATTATTACTCCTTTACAGTTATTATTTTTCAATTTGTCATCATTTCATACTTATTTGTAGTTTGTTTGTCATTATTTGTCATTAGTTCAGATACGGAGTGGCTTACATTAATTATGCCAAGAGTTGGAATAACGTTATTGTGAAAGTGAGAGATCTCCTTATCCATGTGTTTATTGAGGAATTGCGTTGAATATGTTTTGAAATGTCCTACACAAATAGGGAAGAAGCTGAGATGAGTCAAGCTCGTTTAACGCCATGGGCTACAAATTACTGTAAGGGAAAAATGTTTGTGACAGATTTACTAACCTGCAGGATTCGTACTATACGACACCATTTTCAGATGACTAGTTATGGCAGAACCGATTATGTAAATATTGAAGATAGTACTTGTTCTTATCATCGGTGGCAAACAATGGGGATACCTTGTGAACACGGAGTACGCTCTTGGTCTTGCTAGTGTCGATCCAACTACACGTGTCTCTGAGTACTTCACAAATGATATATACAAGGCTGTTTATGAACCGATATGAATTCAAATAAGAGGAATAGAGCAGTGGGAAAATTTAAAAACTGACCAACGTGTTCATGCTCCTATACCAATAGTTTGAGCTAGTTATCCTTGCACACAAAGGAAGAGAAGGGAAAAAAATGCCAGGCTAGTCACCAAACAAAGATTTCACAGTAGGTGCCAAAAAAATGGACACAATCCTTGTTCTTGTAAGCTTCTACCAATCCCATCTGACGACAACACACGTCTAACAATAACACCGTCTTTTATGATAAGCACTGAGCCACTTGTGGTCCCAGATGAAGATGTTGCAATCAGTTTATGCTGAAGATTTTGGGTACTCTATTTATCATTTGAACAGATATGTTAAACTACTATTTTGGGCATTTTAATTCCTATTTTGGGTCTATTTATCATTTGTTTGTTGATCTTTTATTATCAGTTTTATTAAGTTCATCATTTAACTAAATATAACTGTCATTTGTTTAGAAAGAATTTATCATTTGTTTGTTGCTCACATATCATTATTTGGTTCCACTGAACTATCATTTGTTCAAAGAGAATAATTTGAATATGAAATTTAGTTTTGCTGTACACATATCATTTGCTTTCACTAGACTATCATTTTTTCACAGATAATTTATCATTTGATTGTTAATCTTTAATCATCAGTTTTGTTAAGCTTATATAACTGTTATTTGTTCATTGAGAATTTATCATTTGTTTGTTTCCCGCCCACATATCATTATTTTCTTCTACTGAACTATCATTTGTTCATAGATAATTTATCACTTGTTTGTTTCCCTCATATCATTATTTGCTTCTACGGAACTCTCATTTGTTTGTTTCCCTCATATCAAATGGAAATCACTATTTAAAAGCCAAAAACAAACAAAACAAAATAAAACAAATGTTCATACAAGAGAAATAAATTTATATATTATAACAAAAAGCTAAAAACTAAGATATTTCACAACTCCTCACTTGAGGATTCCTGATCATATTCCATGACCTTGATCTTCTCCTCGAGACAACTTATCTAACAAGCTGATTCCTCCCGCAGTTTCTTGTGCTCATCCCGGTCCAACTTTAGGGCGTAGACCTGATCTTCTAATAAATGGATATTTAATTCACATGCTTTAATTTTTTTGCTAACTTTATCCAGTTCTTCTTTCATTTCATCGGACTCTCCTAATTTCACCTTCAACTGTTCATAATGCTCTTTCAGCAGTTTGCCTTTTCACTGGAGTAATCCATCTTTATTAGGAAAAATCAATTCAATTTGAAGAGACGTTCGTCATTTGCTTCTTCTTCAATCCCTACCACCTGAAACTAATCTAGAGTGGTGTTCGAAGAGATACGGCTAAATTGAGAGGATTACGACACTTCTTAAGAAGTTGAAAAGAGTTTAGGGTTTGAATAGTTAAGAATTTTTTTATAGCTGAATAGTTTAAAAGAGTTTAGGTAATAAATAGTTGAGATTTGGGATATATACTGGGAAATTGAATGCCTTGAGAATTTCTTGCATTGGAAAGATTCTTTGAATCACTCGTGACAGGATTTAGGGTAAGGGTGGCAGGAAACACGCAGATGTTTTGGATAACTTGCTGTACACGTAATTCACACTCCCTATATCATAATTAAAGAGACTTTAAGCTGAGTTGCCTAATCAAGTATTAAAGATTGACTTATCACATCGACTGTATAGGAAAGAATCTGTCAGAATTAAAACAGACTCTTTGTCATTGGCTCATACATAGAGTGTCAATCTAATACAGTAAATTGTCACCATTCAAATAATGTCATTCTCCCATAAGGATTTGTCATCAGTTTATACATAGAGTGTCATTGTAATGTAGTGAATTGTCACCATACAAATAATGCCATTCTCTCTAAAGGATTTATCTTTGGTTCATCCTCAGAATAGTTATCATATGTTATTGCCATTTTGTAATTTATAATCTTCCATTTACTTGTACCTCTTTCTGGCATACTTGCTTCCAGTCCTTTCCACTTCTATTATTTTGTATGTTCACTACATAACTGCACACTTGCATCTAGTTCTTTCATGTTATCAAACATTTTATACATCCCTAAAAATGATACATTCCCTTGTTTTTTAGTGTGGTGAAAATTGTGATCTTCGTCTCTCACACACAAGCCTCAACCCCAATCGCTGGTTCTGTCAAAGTCTACGTTAATTTGGCAAGTGTAGTTTTTGGGCGTGGGTAGATAAGGTGAAAAATTGTGATTGCGGTCTCATTTGTAGGGTCTCTAAACCATCCGGTAAGAGATTCTACCATTGCTCACAATATCATTGTTAGTTTAAAATTTGGTTTCGAGAAGCGTCTACGCCCGATGATCCTATGAGGCCACAATTGACAACGGCGGAAGAAATCACAAATTCTGGTTAAGGGAGAAATCAAATCCTGTAAACTATTATAAATGAAACTTACACTCAACTAAGGATCTCCGAGGTCAAAACGGAGATGCTACAAGATTTTATGTCTAAGTTAAAATCTCCTGATCTTAAAAAGTAGTAAAATATGCAGGAGTGAAGTATAATATTCATTCTATCTAATTAGAGTTGTTATCTTAAGTGACATATATTTATAGTACTGGCATGACAAACTCTTTAGGAATAAATGATAAAGTATTTTATTAAAAATGACAAATAATGATCATCGAACTAATAATTCCACTAGACAGCAACATTACAGAAAACTGGCAAATCTATGGTTCAAGATCGGATAACCCCTCCTCAATTAGATCTGACATTACTTCTAATGATTTAGCTATTTCCATAATGCAGTTATGATTCAAATCTATGGTTATAAAACTAGTAGCCATCCTATTGCCAATTTGCTTGATAGCTGATTGAAGCTTCGTAAAGAAATCAAAAGCCTTCCCTGCGAAGTCATCCTCCATAGTTTGGCGTTGCTCCATTACTGGTTGGGATTGTGTTTCCTGTTATAGACTTGGATGGTGGTTATGAAGATGGCATGGTCAGCCTAGATCCATTATGATTAATGATAGAATGGAACTTCACATATATAGAGTGAAACTTCATAAATATAGCATAAATAGAATACGTTATGAATATAACCATTAATGTGACGTGTTAAACAATCTCTTGGAGTCAGAAAGACATGACAATGCAAAAACAAAACAATTCTTCATAGTGGGAAGCATGCCTGGTAATAGATAAAAGAAATGATAAATGATGAATGACAAAACATAGACAATATATGAAATTTATTTCCTAACTGGATGACATGAAATTGATGACGAATGACAAAGAATAAAAGACAAATGACAAATATTTCATAACTCAATTATATGAAATTGACGACGAATGACAAATAATAGATAACAAATGACAAATATTTCATAATTGAATAATATGAAATTGATGACAAATTACAAAGAATAGATAAATAACAAATGACAAATATTTCATAATTGAATGATATTATATTGATGATGAATGACAAAGAATATATAATAAATGACAAATATTTTATAGCTGAATAATATGATATTGATGACAAATGACAAAGAATAGATAACAAATGACAAAAATTTTATAGCTGAATGATATAATATTGATGATGAATGACAATGAATGGATAACAAATAATAAAAATAGATAACAAATGATAAATATTTTATAAAATGACAAATATTCATAACTGAATGAGGTTAATGTTTACAAATCTGCAGAAGAATATTCATAATTGAAAGCCTTACCTATAATTTAATTCAAAAATACACTCATCACCATAATCCTTTCATGTACTGGGCGGGTACGATATTGTGAATCAAAAAATTAATTCATGGCTTTAATGTAAACATTAATGACCTGTGCAGTGAAAAGAAATCATCAACAATAAATAATAATAAAGGTAAATACAAATGATAAGTTTTGCGAAAACAAATGACAAAAGTTGTAGAAATAATTGTTAGAAAACAAAAACGCATGTCTTTTCTTTGTGGTTTGAATATAAACATGGTGATTACTGTTAGTCCCACATTGGATAAGTGAAAAGAGTATTTTTACTTTATATTGGGTTATACATGTATAACATGTGTAAGTAGGTGGTACCCTCACAAGTGTGTGAGGGGAGTGTGCGAAGGCTTGCTATATAGGGACGCCCATGGGCCTACGTGTACGAACCAACCCATGAACCATTTGGACTATTTTATAAGTCTATTCGAATAAGATTGCATTCGAATAAATCTGGCAGTAAGAATATATTCGAATAGATTATGATTCTATTTGAATAAATCTGACAGTAAGAAATGTATTCAAACAGAAATAGATTCTATTCGAATAAAGCATATAGTTTCTCTTCAAAAGACACAACTCTTCTCAGAGGTGTATTTTGGGATGCAACCCTGTCTATAGGTGCTTCTAAAGGACACCTTCTCCTTTAATTAAATGATTGCTATTAATGTGTTTGACACACAGAAAACATCCTAGAATCTCAATCCTCATCTTTTTGATTTAATTCCTTCTTGAGAGTGAAGTTACAGATAGATCGGCAAACGTATCAACTTGAGTACTTCAAGTCTATACGATTCGATCGTTATATCTTGGGAGAATTGCTCCGTCAACTGTGAAGCACCATACATGGGGTAAAATCAGTCTTAAGGAAATTGCAGCGACTGCAAGCCTCGATCTTAAGTTTTTCCATTTCCTTTTCGTTCATCTTCGACTCAATTCTGAATACATAATCTACAATCTTAAGGCAGATTATTAAAAATATCTTCTTTGTGTTAAAGTTTTATGAAGATATCGATTAACAAAACTGCTATTCGCGTTCATCAAGAAAAGCCAGAGAAGTTCAATGGAGCGGAGTTCAAACGATGGTAGCAGAAGATGTTATTTTATTTAGCTACTCTAAACCTTGCCAAATTTTTGCAGGAGAGTGCCCTTGTTCTTAAAGACAGTGAAACTGACAAGACAACTATCGCTGCTGTGAAGGCATGGATACATTCTAATTTTTTGTGTAGGAATTATATTCTGAATGGGTTGGATGATAAACTATACAATGTTTATAGTCCACTCAGGACTGTCAAGGAACTGTGCGATTGCTTAGATAAGAAGTGCATGACAGAAGATGCAGGACCAAAGAAATTTATTGTCAATAGATTCTATGACTTCAAGATGATTGATTCTAAGTTAGTAATCAGTCAAGTGCAAGAGTTGCAGATTATCCTGCATGAAATTCATGCAGAAGGTATGATTATGAGTGAATCATTTCAAGTTGCTTAATTAATTGAAAAATTACCTTCATCCAGAAAGAATTTAAGAATTATTTGAAGCACAAACGCAAGGAGATGAAATTTGAGGACTTAATTGTGCGTTTGATAATTGAAGAAGACAATTGCAATAGTGAGAAAATGATTGGAATTGGTTTACTGGAATCTAAAGCTAATGTTGTTGAAGGCAATCCTTCAAACAATAAGAGTAAATCCCATAAGAAGAATGGGTAGAAGGGTAATAACCCTACACTGGGTCCAACCGGAAGAGACTTAAAGAAGTTTTCAGGGAACTGCCATACCTACGGAAAGAAAGGGCACTACCCAAAGGATTGCTGGAAGAATAAAGGCAGTTCTTCAAAGAACCAGCCTTCTCAAGCCAACGTGTCTGAAATGGAGAATCTTTCTATTGTGGTCTCTAAAGTAAATTTGATCAGTAACGCCAATGATTGGTGGATTGATACTAGAGCAACACGCTACATTTGTTATAATAAAACCTAGTTTTTATCATACAAAAAAGTGGACAGTGATGAAAAACTGTACATGGGAAACTCTACAACTTCTGTGGTTCAAGGAGTTGTAAAGGTTGTCCTGAAGTTCACATTAGGAAAATAACTTACTCTGAATGAAGTTCTGCATGTTCCAAATATTCGAAAGAATTTTGTGTCTGGATCAGTTTTAAGTAAGAAAGGCCTTAGGCTAGTATTCGAGTCGGATAAATGTGTCTTGACTAAAAGTAGAATGTTCACATGAAAGGGCTACTTGAGTGATGGCCTGTTCAAATTCAATATTGATGTAACCCCAATGTTTATTAATAAAATTGAAGGTTCTGCTTACATTCTTAAGTCTTTTAATGTTTTGCATGCACGATTAGGCCATGTTCATAGTGGTTCGTTACACAGATTAATGAACTTAGAACTGTTGCCTAAATTCAGCATTGAATGTAAATAAAAATGTACAGCATGTGTTGAAGCAAAGTTTGCAAAACAACCCTTTCAATCAATTGATAAAAGGAAGACAGTACCTCTCGAATTAATTCACAGCGATTTATGTGGCTTAAAATTCATCCAAACAAGAGGTGGGAAAAAGTATTTTATTACTTTTATCGATGACTACAATCATGTGTATCTACTCTGAAGTAAATATGAAGCATTAGAGATGTTTACGCTTTACAAAAACGAGGTTGATAATCAACTTGAAAGGATGATTAAAACCTTAAGGCCAGATAGAGGTGGTGAATATGTTTCACCAGTTTTTGAAGAGTTTCGTGCTCAGAAAGGGATTATTCACCAAACTACAACACCTTATACACCTCAACAAAATGGTATTACTGAGAGGAAAAATAAAACTTTGAAAGATATGGTCAATGTCATGTTGATTAGTTTTGGTTTGGCACAAAACTTGTGGGGGGAAGCTTTACTTTCAGCAAACTACTTACTGAATAAGATTCCTCATAAGAAATATAATAGCATCCTTATGAACTTTGGAAAGGTTGAGTACCTTCCTTTAAATTCATGAAAGTGTGGGGGTGCCTTAAGAAAGTGCAAGTTCCAGTTCCTAAACGTGTGAAATTGGGACCCAAAACCATTGACTGTATTTTTATTGGCAAAGCTAATAATAGTAGTACATTCAGGTCTCTGGTACACAAATCAGAGACCACTGATATACATGTGAATACATTTATCGAATCACGTGATGCTATCTATTTTGAGGATATTTTCCCAAGCAAAAAGAGTAAAAATACAAATTCTCTGAAAAGATCACATGACGTTGCTTCAGGTAGTGATCTTCAGCCTGGAAGTTATGAACTGGCTTCTGAACTTAGACGTGGCAAACATCTTAAGACCGCATCCATACGTATCGGTCCTGAATATCTAACTAACCTGTTAGAAAATGAACCTCAAACCTTCAAGGAAGCCATGTCAACTCCTGAGGCTCCTAGTTGGAAAGAGGCAGTACATAAAGAAATTGATTCTATTATGCAAAATCACACGTGGGAGTTGGTAACTCTTCCACCTGGTAACAAACCAATCGGTTATAAATGGATCTTCAAGAGGAAGATGAAACCTGATGGTTCTATAGACAAGTACAAGGCACAACTATTTTCTAAGGGATTTAGGCAAAAGGAAGGCCTAGATTACTTTGACACTTATTCACCAGTTAACATAATAACATCTATAGGAGTGTTGATAGCTATTACAGTCTTGCATAAGCTTGAAATACATCAAATGGATGTGAAAATAGCTTTTCTAAATGGTAAATTAGATGAGGAAATTTATATGAACCAACCTGAAGGGTTTATTGTCAAAGGACAGGAACACAAAGTTTACAAACTTGTGAAGTACTTATATGGATTAAAACAAGCGCCCTTACAATGGCATGCAAAGTTTAACCATGTTATGATCAATGATGGATTTAAAATCAATGAATGCGACAAATGTGTTTATTATAAACGAATTGATGTTGCATGCGTAATTATATGTCTCTATGTAGGCAATATGCTAATTTTGAGGACTAATATTAATATATAAAGTCTACTAAGAAAATGCTGACCATGAACTTCGACATGAAGGACCTAGGTATTGCAGATGTTATTCTTGGAATCATGATCAATAGGACATCACAAGAAATTTTGTTGTCACAAGCACATTATATAAAAAACGTACTTAAGAGATTCAATAAGTCTGAATGTAAAGGTGTTGAAACACCATTTGATAGAACTCAAAACTTAGCGAAAAGCAAAGGAGAAAGCGTTTCTCAACTTGAGTACTCACGTATCATAGGCAGTCTCATGTATATTATGAACTATACCAGACCAAATATTTCTTATGTATTAAGTAAACTGAGTCGATATTCGAGTTATCCTAGAAATGCACATTGGGTGGCACTCGTTAGGGTTTTAAAGTACTTAAAGTGCACTCGATACTATGGTCTTTACTACACTACTTATCCAGTTGTACTTTAAGGATATAGTAATGTAAATTAGATTTCAGGTTCTGACGAGTTAAAATCGACTACTGGATATGTGTTTACACTTGGAGGTGCAGCAGTATCATGGAAATCTTAAAAATAAACATGTATAACTCACTCCACGATAGAATCTGAGTTCATTGCTTTGGACAAAGCTGGAAAAGAAGTAGAATGACTTCGAGAGTTTCTAGAGGATATTCCTTTATGGCCACAACCTGTGCCTACTATATGAATTCATTGTGATAATCAAGAAGCACTAGCAAGGGCTAAGAATCAAGTGTATAATGGTAAGTCACGACATATACATCGTAGACATAATACCATTAAGCAGTTACTTGCAAATGGAATAATATCCATTGATTTTATAAAATCTCAAGACAACCTTACGGATCCATTTACAAAAGGGTTGTTGAAAGGGCAAGTATAATGCACATCAAAACGAATAGGATTAATACAGTCAATCCATAAGTAATCTCAATGCTAACCTAACCTAGTTGATTGGAAGATCCCAAGATCTAGGTTCAATAGGAAAACTGGTAGGGGGTTATGCACCTAAGCACTGTGGAGACTAGGTCTCCATCTCATTCTTGATGTAACAGTACAACCTGCAGAGATTGTTAGGGTAAACTTTGTTTTTAATGATTCCTATAGCTTGTCTATACAAGTAGAGTACTTCAGGGTACTCCTAATAGGAAATTACCTATGTGAGTGAGAACTGAGGGCCACTTCTGTGAGAATTGAGATGGTTAAATTCTCTAATAGCACTCATGAATCCAAGATTGCCCAAGGCCAAAATGGATACAACATTTAGAACTGTCTGTGACAGGAAAGGAACTGCGTGAATAATATTATCTGGGCTTACATCAACGACTGAGCAGTTCATGACATCATGTTCATTGCTTAGCCAAGTATGTCCTATAGTTTTTTACTAGAAAAGGCTCAAGTCCACAAGACACCTTTTTCGATGCAGAGCCATTCTTACCATTACTCTCAATATTCTTTTTCGTTCTCATCTTTCCCATTTTCATTCAAATGTGGGCAATTGTTGCAAAACAAAGCTGCATGTCTTTTCTTTGTGGTTTGAATATAAACTTAGTGATTAGTGTTAGTCCCACATTGGATAAGTGAAAATAGTATTTTTTTCTTTATATTGGGTTACACATGTATAGCATGTGTGAGTAGGTGGTGCCCTCACAAGTGTGTGAGGCGAGTATGTGAAATCTTATTATATGGGGATGCCCATGGGCTTGCATACACGAACCAACCCATGACCCATTTGGCTTATTTTATAAGTCTATTCGAATAAGTCTATTCGAATAGATTATTATTATATTTGAATAAATCTGGCAGTAAGAATCTATTCGAATAGATTATGATTTTATTCTAATAAATCTAATAGTAAGAAATGTATTCGAACAGAAATATATTCTACTCAAATAAAACATGCAGTTTCTCTTCAAGAGACACAACCCTTCTTAGAGGTATATTTTGGGACGCAACCCTGTCTACAGGTGCTTTTAAAGGATACCTTCTCCTTTATTTAAATGCTTATTCTTGATGTGTTTGACACACTAAAAACATCCCAGAATCTCATTCCTCCCCTTTCCAATTTGATTCCTTCTTGAAAGTGAAGTTATAGATAGTTCGACAGGCGTATCAACTTGAGTACTTTAGTCTATACGATTTGATCGTTGTATCTTGGGAGACATGCACCATCAACTATGAAGCACCATGTACAAGGTGAAATTTGCCTTAAGATAATTGCAGTGACTGCAAGCCTCGATCTTCAGTTTTTCCATTTCCTTTTCATTCATCTTCGACTCAATTCTGAATACATGATCTACAATAATGACAAAGATTTCTAAAAAAATGATAAAGTTCTAGGAAAACAAATAACAAATACTTCTAAACAAATGATAAAGTTCTAGGAAAATAAATAGCAAAGACTTTTGAACAAATGATAAAGTTCAAGGAAAATAAATGACAAAAACTTCTGAACAAATGACAAAGTTCAAAGAAAATAAATGATAAATTTCTAGGAGAACAAATGACAAAGACTTCTGAACAAATGATCATGTTCAAGGAAAATAAATGACAAAAACTTTTAAACAAATAATAAAGTTCAAGGAAAATAAATGACAAAGACTTCTGAATAAATGGCAAAGTTCTAGGGAAATAAATGATAAAGTTCTAGGAAAACAAATGGCAAAGTTCTGGAAAACTAAATGATAAAGACTTTTGAACAAATGCCAAAGTTCTAAAAAATAAATGACAATGTTTTCTGATCAAATGACAATTTTTTAAAATATCAGTAAAAATAAATAAATGAGGATACAACAGTAAATGACATAAATATATCATAAGAAAAGATTGTATATCATCATAGATGCATAGACAACATAAACAACTTACCTTATTGTCTAACCATTGCTTTAGATGTAAGGTATAGAGAGCGTCAAGGCAAATGGTTTCTTCACCTATCCTCCTATATGTGCTCTTGTTATAGTCCTTATCCTCAGTAGATAATTGATCCTTCCTGAGTGACCAAATATGGTCTACCTAGTTCTTCTCATCCTGGGAGATAGGTCTTTGAATAAAAGATTCGAATAATACTCCAAGAAGAAGCTTATCAAGGTGAGCATGCAATAAGTTTATTCCATAAGCCCATGAGAATGTTCACTTATTAATCTTATCGCCAGTTACTTTATGCCTCATCTTTAAGGTGTCCACCACTTCTGACTCCATTAAAACAAGCCAGAACAGATGAATTACTTGAGTAATAATAATATATAAATGTGCATATTACATGAGAATGAGTAATAAGATATGACATCAAATCTTATTACTCAACAGGAATGAATGATGAAACTGTATATTTAAAAGTGCATTCATACATTGGTCGCTCAATAACCATTTCTTTTATAATTTTCTCATTGTCTAATTTTTTCTGTGAAACTTCAGTTCCATCATCATCATCCTTGTCTTCAACCACATATACTTCTTTACTCTGTCCTCAACTGCTACAGTAGTTGTTTGGCCTGTACTCATCTGTAAATGAACAGACTACAAATAATAAGAATGATACAATATATGGTAAAATAATCAAAAATAAATTATAAGAGTGATACAATATATGGTAAAATAATAAAAAACAAATGATAAGTTACCATCAAACAAATAACTAATAATCAGAAACAAATGATAAGTTATCATCAAACAAATGACTAATAATCAGAAAACAAATGATAAATTACCGTCAAACAAATGACTAATAATCAGAAACAAATGATAAGTTACCATCAAACAAGTGACTAATAATCATAAACAAATAATAAGTTACCACCAAACAAATGGGAAATAACCCAACGTTAGTTATGTACCACCTTAGCTTGATGAACATCTTCCTGGACTACTATAGTTTTTGGCTATTCTACAACCATCTATAAATACAAATGGTAAAAATGGTAAGGATAGGTGGAAAAATATTATGGATTGCTCAAAACAGATGATAAATACCTCTACCACATTGGCTTCTTTCACTATGTCTATTTTTTCAACATAATACAACACTACAGTTGTTTGTTTTGAATCTTCTATCTACAAAATAAGATATACATACTACAAATAGTAAGATTAAATGAACAAATAAAAGGGTAGCACACAACAAATGGTAAGGAATGCATTCACAAATGTGATAGATAGCTTAAAACAAATGCTAGATAAATATCTCTTGAGCTTCATCTTCATCAGTAACTCGAGATTCCTCTTCTTGAACAGAATTAGCTTTCTCATTATTACCATCTTTCTCATCTTCATCATCTTTTTCTTTTTGAGGTTCATATTCTTCTGTTGCACCCATCTGCAAATTTACATACAACTAATGAAGTGGCAAATAAATGACAAGCAAACACAAACAAATGGCAATAAAAATACAAATAAATGATAAGAAGTTGCAAACAAATGATACCTCTACAAGGTCACCACCATATTCAGAAGATATAACGTTCATAATTACTTCCTTCTCATCATCATCTTCTACCTCTAAATCTTATAATACCTCCACTCCCTTTCCAAGGGAAACTTTAATCTGATAAGTACCATGCAAAAAAATGATAAAACTAAATGAATGAGATGATAAATTATATGCGAAGAAATGACGATAGATATGATGATAAAAAAGCATTAAAACTTGCTCAATCAAATTTTCTTCAGTTAATAGAATTTCATCAGACTTTAGATCTGGGATTATCGCCCGTTTCTTCCATGGCCGTCTATTATACTTGCTTCCCTTAGGGATTATGGATTTCAAAATGATCAGTGGGACATCATCCAATTGTTCATCAATGAGAGCTTTACTCTTGATGTCTTCAACCTGAAAATTAGTTTCTTCAACCTTCTTGTTCTTCTTGTTAAAATTGGAATTTTTGATGTGTTATTTTCCATCCCCCAAAAAGAAAATTTCTTCCCTTTTTCTCTTAGCATTTTTATTCTCTTCATTTTTTTGATTTTTTTGCTGTACCACTCTATTCCATGATCTTAGCCCCGCCTTCTTTCTTTTCCCATCTTCTTTCTCATTGCCTTCTTCTTCTCGCTTTTATTTTGCGATTTGCTCAACTTTCTCAAGGAGTAGAGTACTATCTCCAAATGCTATATGTCAGTCTCAAACGGCTCCAAAGATAATACCACCAATTTGGGATTAGCAAAAAACTATTTAAACGTTATAATTTGGTGATGCTTAAAGGATGTCATCCTCCATCCCTGTAGCTTAGGCATCAAATGTTTGGTTACCTTAATTCTTGGAAACATCAGGTCAAAAATATAGAGGAAAATCCATATCATCAACAGCCAGGTACATCCGTGCAGTGATAAAGCTTTATTGGATTTTTTATCATCGAGCAAACAATAATAGATTTGTTGGAATCTGTTGAACTTCTCTAGATCATCTACCAAATGACATACTTCACCTCAACGTTTCTCCCCTTGTTCGGGAGGATAAATAATAGTGGAATGTTTAACAAATTTAATCAAAGAATATTGTCTGCAAAAATAAAACCACACATGGAAAAGAATAAGAATGAGAAATAAATGACAAGGAATAATATAAAATATTTATAACAATATATAGTAGAATGCTAAAACATCCTTAACAAATGATACAAGAATAGAGAACCAATGACAAGTATAATGTAATAATAAGAACCGTAGAGAATAATGATAAAACACCCCCAATAAATTATAAATCACATCATAATAGAATGACAAGTCTAAAGTAATGATAAAAAAACGTAGAAAATAATGATAAAACAACCCCTAGCAAATGATAAATCATACCAGAACATAATAACAAGTCTAAAGTAATGATAAGAACCGCAGAGAATAATGACAAAACAACCCCCAACAATTGAAAAATACAATAAAGAAATTCTTGGGGTGACAAATAAAATGCAGAAAAATGATGAAAGTCCTAACAAATGACAAATTAGTATCTTACCATGATGTCTTTCTATTTTTGCCAGTTTTAAAGCCGCCTTAATTTCCTTGAACTCATATGTTTTCTTCTTTATGGGGAATTACCCATTCTTAAAATCCGTTACATACTCAGGATCAACAAATGCAAAATTATTATGATTATGAGAAACACACAACCCCCAAATCATGCAAACATTAATAGGTTTCATCTGAATTATCGTCCCCTAAAATTGGAACTTCATATCACTGAGATAATGATCGAATAATTGCACAACCAACGTCAACATCGACACTATTAGTTCAATCAATAGTAACTGTACAAAACAGGTGGTACGAAGACACCCATCTTCACCTCAGGTAGTGCTCTAAATATTTTATTCAATCCTAAACCTGTACACCGAAAGGTATAATTTTTAACATTGATGGTGGCCTTCTTCTCTCCCCTTTCTTGCATTTGGTTCTCCTCATCAAATTGCTTATTACTCATATTTTTATCAAACTTTATCATTATAAAAGAAAAAACTATTCTTTAATCAAACACATGGTAGACAGTAATCATACACACGATTTTCCACTAAAATTATACTGATATCATACACATAAGACTCAAAGATTGTGAGAAAACTATTGTAGAGTTATTAGATGGTAAATAATTAGGATCGCTGTTGCGGTTTTTATGGTTATTGCGTTCGTGATTAGCAGAAATTATTTGACGAATAAAGATTATTTTTGGCACCATAAACTAGACGAACTCATGGGAATCGCACATGATACCCTAACCCTAAAAAAATGACAAATAATAGCAAAAATGGTGACATAGTCTGCCTTATTACATATAACTAATTTGGTTAAAGGCGTGACAAATTCCCCTACAAAAATGATAAGTAATACCTAAAATGGTGACAGAGTTTCTCTTACACGTCTTGAAATGGTAATGACATGTTACATCGACGAATTAAATTTGGACAAGTGCCATGATATATATTTTTTTATTTTATAAATGAAATTCGTACTTGTAGAGCCCTTGGCCTACAAAAAATAGTAGGTTAACTACTGTAATATTCAAACTTTAATAGGGGAAAAATTGAAATTTTCTCTTGCCAGTATCCCACATGATACCCTAACCAACCCTCCCCCTAATAAAAAATAATAGTAGAAATTGTGACAGAGTTTGCCTTATTATATGGCTAATTTGTTTAAAGGCGTGACGAATTCCCTTGAAACAAATGACAAATAATATCAGAAATGGTAATAAAGGAATACATAAAGCAGCACTAGTGACATTGCAACTGGGTTGCCCGATGTTCTTAATTTGTGACCACTTTTGGCAATGCTTCAAAACTTTGAAAGCCTCCCCAAATGTAAATGGCTTTTTTTGTGTGCAGATTTTTGAATGTATCGTATGCCATACGTTCCTAGAAATAAAGTTTCGAATTCTAATGAGTACGATTTACCTAACAAAATTAATAAAATGAGAAAAAAAAAAATTACTTACGAAATTGCCAGTTCCAATGCCAGTAAAATATTGGCTTTCGAGGTCTTGAATGATGCCTTTAAAAATTGAACAATCCTTATTGAGCCGTACCTTATACGCGTAATTGACACCATTGTATAATCGCCACATCGATTGGTCATTATAGAATTAGTTAAATTTGTCACGCACCTTGAACCAAAATATAATCGCCTTTTGGCTGTTCGTGGTAGCGAGGTTTTAAGACACTTGGGACCAAGTGCATGCGAGATTTACGAAGTCATCGGATGACCAATTTTTGGAGTTAGTGTATCTTTCTTTGCCGTCATTAACTTCATCCTCAACCTTAACTAAAATAGGTATTGGTGCCATCTTTTCTTTAGTCTTCGCCTTTCTGCACGTATTACTTATCGCAAGAATCGGATTGAGAACCTTAGAAATGACCGGAAAGATGATCGGAGAGATGACCGGAGATACAACCGGTGTGGTACTCAAACTTCTACCGGCGTGAGATGATAAATATGGATTCCCCGGTTGAGAGTACGAGCCCGTATGAGGATCAAATTGAGGGTAATATCCTTAGTTTTGGTAATGAGGGTAATATCCTTGGGTTTAAGATAGAAATTGATTGTCGTATGGCGGGAATAGTTATCGAACATGGTGATAACAATATTGGGAAGGGTTAGGCATTTACAATGAAACATATGTGCTGAATTATGTCAGAAATATATTCTCTTGTTGGTTCGTATTAGAGGATTGAGATTGGTTTTGAAAATTAGATTAGGAGCTTGAGGATGATATGGTGGTTTTGCTTGTAAGCTAAGGGAGAAGAGAATAGATGATTAAGATAAGATAGTATAGAAAATGAATGACCTTTATAAATAAATAAAACTAGCCATTAAGCTACTTGGTGAACAAGTTTCTACATGAATATAGCCGTTGAGATACTTGGTGAATAAGTTTCTATATGAATATAGCCGTTGAGTTACTTGGTGAACAAGTTCCTACATAAATATAGCCGTTGAGCTACTTGGTAAACAAGTTTCCACATTAATATAGCCATACTTGGTAAACAAGTTTCCACATAGATAGAGCCATACTTGGTGAACAAGTTGACAAAGCAAAAACTAAGTATGGAGAAGAGAAGCAAATACATTCCATACATGGTGTTTTTAAGCGTTTGAAAAATTCCCCGTATAGTTGAGCTCATAAAAAAACTAATGAAACTAATTTTTCAATAGAGGGAAGGTTTTTAAGAAAATACCTAAACGAAAGAGAAGAAAAAAAGACTAAATTTGAGCCAATGCACACATAATAGAGTGCATGGGAAGGTGTTTGAGGAAATGCCTCAAAGAAACTTACCCCCAAAAAAACTAAGTATGGAGAGGGAGGCATGCGTGGCAAGAGGAGAGACCAGATTAAGCCATGTGTCTCATCAAGGCTATCACGCAGTTCTGAAATGCGCGACAAGTGCCTATAACTTTTAACTTTGCTTTCATTCTCCATACTTAGTTTTTTTTTTGGTACTTTTCTTTGAGGCATTTCCTTAAATACATGATGTACCCTTTATTGTGTGTGTACCTCTATATATTTAGTTTTATTTTTCTCCTTTTTCGTTTAGGCATTTTATCAAACACCAACCAAATCTTACAATATTATCATAATAGTTATTTTATCAGCTCCTCTTTACAGGGAATTTCATTCAAATACTTGGAAAAACCTAGTATTTGAAGCAAACACAAGTTTAAACATAATACATAATTAATTCAACATAGTTTAAGCATAGCATATCAATTATTCTGAAGAAAACATAATATAACATAGTTTAAGTAGGATAGCTCTTCTTCGTCTGGCAGGTGCGTCTAGTGCGGATGAGACTCTCATCATAGGTACATTGGACTTCTTTCTGGCTCTTCTTCATAGTTAATAGACATATCAGCTAGTCTCTATCCAATGACTCAGATAATTTTATGTGATCGGCGCAGCGGTTCCACTAACTCATCTGTGCATTAAAAGTATTGCCTCAAATCTTCATATGCCGCATACCACATTCCTTAGTTTTGATGCTACAACTCATCCATACTATACCTAGGTAGACATAGGTGTGGTACCTGTATGGCCTAGATCGGTAGCCATTTACGTTCTCTACTGCTTCCTGCCATCTCCAAAAACTATCCCAGATCACCCACTTCCTCGTCGTATGCCTCAACGCCATAGTTTTACATCTAAGTGGACGTGGCTAAATTCGAAGTAGGTGGCAGAGCAACATCAGGCCTCACTAGATCACGCTCGACCATCCAAATATTCCTGACCCTCTTCACTAAACTATAACCGATCTTAGGATTTGGATGAGCCAAACACCAAAAAGTCATGTAATCCATGTCAGCAATGATGTAAATATGTCCATCAAAGAAGTCAACCTCTTTCAGTCCCTGATAAAGCTGTTGATCATACTGCAGAAATTCTATAATCTCCTGTAGGAGGTCATAGGGAAAACTATCATGCCCGGTATTCTGACGCATACACCGATCTCCTAAATACCAAAGCGTACCATTCCTGTATTGGACTGAAACTAATGGAACTCTTCATTCATTAAGCTCTATGGTAACTCCTATCTCTGGACGGATTGCTTGTTTAGACCTCGCTCATGGTTACCAATCAATATTGGTTTCGTTGATCCATTCTATCATTTCGCTGATCACAACAAATGAATAATGGATCTCAACCCCTGAACTAGCCCTTTCATCTTTCCACGCACCCACATGGGGATAAACATGGTTAAAGTTATTCACCTTCTCCAGATACATTCCAACACAATAGTACTCAAAGAGCCAAAACCCCAACAGAGTATATAAGCCTGAGATTGATCCCTTCCCCTTCCCACTCTTTAGAACTTAGAATTTATTTAGTCCATGATACAAAGCTTTCATGATTGGAGTACCCTAGTCAAACCTCGATGCACTTGGAATATAGTTATTTGTCAAAGCTACAAGATAATTGGCCGGCAGAGATGTGCTAACATTCGAGAAGAAGATATTACCCTTCATCTATGCAATAAATGTCCTCGCATACACGAGATCTATGTCTTGGTTGTAACTGTTGGTTTGAGGATTCAAAGAATCTCTCCAGGTTTTCAAATAAGCTAGAGTGATGTTACTGTAGCTGATGTCGGCCATTGAGATTCTAGGGAATAATGTTTATACTTCTTCGAACATTGAGAACTTATCGTCATACGCGAGTTCGAGACCCACCCTCAAACTTATGCCCGTTAGCATGATGAAGTCTAACGGTGTAACGCCAAGTTCCTCGTAAAGGAAGTAAAAAGTATGGGTGGAAGGCCACCACCATTCCACGAAAGCATGAATTAAGCAGTTATTCGAGTTTCCCGCCATAATACCCAAAACCTCTTTGAAACCGATATTCTTATCCAACCTCTTCAATGTGGGATACCTGACAATCCATTAGTATCACTTTAATACCTTATCCAGTGATCCCCTATATTATATTTCATCTCGGTTATGCAAAAGTAACACATTAACATATTAAATTTTTATTCATGTATTTCGTCGAACATTTAAAGAATAACATTAATAATACATAAATTTTGCACAAAATACTTATCGGCAATTCTTCCGATCTAATGGAAATGTGGACCTAGTTGTCCGGGAAGATATCCACTCGGTGTAAATTCTTGATGGTTGGGGCGGGATCATTATCTGGCGTGAGGTGCAACAGCCCTATATTCGTGACAAATTCTTTACCTCTTCGTTTAACATCATCACTTAGCCTACGTTGAGTTTTGGGAATAGCATGACTAGATCCTGACATTGTTAATCAATGGATAATGGGATTAAATTACTAGGAAAAGGTGGGGGCTGGGAAACTTGAGAAAGAAGTTGGGTTTAGGTATTTAAACTAGAAGCAATAGCAATACTTAGTAATATGAATAAAGGATTGTGGTAATTCGAAGGTAATTCATGCAGGCTCTTGCCGCGCAGTTGTGAATTGCATGACATTAATTAAAAAAAATTACGTGGCTTAATTTGATTGGCTCTCCTTGCCCTACAGTTCAAAACTGTACGTGGGGATTGAACGTTTAGGATGTTGAGACGTGGCTTAATCTAGGATATAAGTTGTGCCCTGCAGTTCAAAACTGCGGTGGTTAATATCCACTTTGATTTTTGGCTAAACTACTGTGGGGTGGCAGTGGGGTGGATTGAATTCACCCATCTAGCTGCTTCAGATGCTCTAATGGATGGTTTTCTGTATTATAGCCTCCAAGAGGGACTTCCCCTCTATTTAGCCTGATAGAGTTTGAGTAGTCTTCCCATTATACCCTCAAACCCTAGTAAAGGGTAATACTAGGTCCTACCAACCTTAATTTGTTGTATCAATTAGGCATAGCATATACGACTTATTAACATGTGTACTTGTGAACTGAAGAAAAACCTTGAGTAGTATCCGTATAGATGGAAACCCTAATAATTTCCCACTCGACACTAACTCAATTTTTATAGAAAACGTATTTAAATTGATTCACGATTTTATGAATAGAGAATGGCTATTCTTTGTTATTAAAACCACATGATAATTTTTCGAAGGCAATGTTGCACCGAGCTTAACGGTCACTCTATGACAAAAAAGATGGCTAACACGGTTCTAAAACAAATTTTGGTCAGGCCTTTTAGCACATGCCTAATTCACAGCGTGGATGTCGAGCTAACAACCTCAGTAGCTTTCAAGTGCAATTTATTTACTAGTGAAGTTTAGTGCATACACGGAAAATATACACCTTAATGGTGTGCTAGTACAATGTGTTAGTACAATTCCCTTAATGTCTAGCAACATGTATTTGCTAGACCCATGTCATTTCAATACTTAGAGAAACCATCATGCGAAAACCATTGTTCATATTAAAATGAAGGCCAAAGGATGTGGAGCCTACCCATATCTAACCTAAAAAAAATGAGAAACCTTTCAGTATTCTCTCTAGGCACTTGATACTTAGACAACCGTCAAGTGAAAAAATCAATCGTATCTAAAAATTTATTGCAATTACATAAATTTAATTAAGACTAAATATGTACACATATAATAACAATCAAAATGTAATAACAGCTAAATAATCAAAATCAAAGCTAAATGTTGACAAAAATAACAACCGAGAATAACTCCCACAGGGATAAATAATCCTAATAAAGTAATAGTAAATAAAATAAATAGCTATTCCCACATAAAAGAGTGATCCAACAACCCCATACGCGTAATATGTCCCCTGAAAGTTGGTATCAGAAGTTCCTTAGTATGCGGATCAACAATCATCTCCAGTGTCAACAAATGAGGAATCTCGATAATCTATTTCTATAATTTATCAATGACAACATGATACTTAATGTCAATATACTTGTTATCCATAGTCACTTTATAATTTTTAACATACTTAATGATAGCGTCATTGTAACAAAATACTCGCAACGGTCTAGAAATTGAATCAACAACCTTTTGCAAATAAATAAACTGCTTGAGCCATACAACCTACTGGGAAGCCTCATAACAAGCCATATACTTTGCTTCCATGGTCGAGGTAGCTACAACAGACTGTTTGACACTTCTCTATGAGATAGCGCCATGAGTATGCATAAAAATATAACCAGAAGTAGACTTATCATCTTTATCCCTAACAAAATTTGAGTCAGAATAGCCCAAAACCATGAGCTCATCCGATCTCCTATAAACCTATCTATAATCTATTATTCTCTTCAAATAATGAAGAACCTTATTGGGTTGTCTGCCAATGGATAATAAAAGGGTTCTATTGGTACCTCCCTAACATCCCAAGAACAAAATTGATGTCAGCTCTCATACATATCATGCCATACATGAGGCTACTAACTACAGAACCATACTCTTTAGCAATGTCTGAAGAAATTGTCTCATGCAGCATCATCTTCCTAAAGATATTTTCCTTAACAATAGGGACTTCACCTGCTTTGTAATCTTACATGCCATTTCTCTTCAAGAATTTATCAATATACGTACCTTGAGATATGCCAAGCATCCCTTTGGCTCTGTCTCACTAAATCTTGACGCCATGAACATAACTGGCGTCTTCCATATCCTTGATATTAAAATGCTAAGATAAGAAGGCTTTTGTATCTTGAAGAAACTGGACATCACTACTAGCGAGTAAAATATCGTCGACGTATAAAATCATAAATGTAAAATGTCTCCCACTCAGATTGACATATATACAACGATCCATTTCGTGCTTGAAAAAACTGTGGTTCAAAACCACCTCATGAAACTGTAGGTACCACCATTGCCTAGATGCTTGCTTGAGATTGTAGATAACTAGTGATTAAGTGTGTAGAATAGTCGCACCTTTCCTTCGGTCTTAAAACCTTCGGGTTGGTGAATATAAATCTCCTCGTTGAGATGGCTCTTAAGAAAAGCTGTATTGATGTCCATCTGATGAAGCTCCAAGTCAAAATACGCAGTAAGAGCCAAAATTATCCATAAAAAATCTTCTTTGAAATTAGTGAGAAGGTCTCAGCAAAATCAATTCTTGGACGCTGCTTAAAGCCATTCGCAACAAGTCTCGCCTAAAAGCGCTAAACCTTTCCTTATGAATCACATGTGATCTTAAAGATCCATTTGTATTCAACTACCTTAGAACCTTGAGGTAAAGGCATAAACTCCAACATAGAGTTACGAGACATGGAATCCATCTCCTCCGTCATGGTATTACGCCACTGGTATGCAAAATTACTACCCATAGTCGCACTAAGCGCCACTGGATCCTTGAAATCAAATAAATCCCCTTCAACTGAATAAAGATGGAAATCTAAAGAAATAGTCGAACTCCTCTATCTTGAGGTTCTTCGAATAAGAGCAAGAGGCTAGGCTGGAGGTGGAATGATATGAAGCTGAACGGGTGCGGGTGAAGGAAGAGTCTATGGGAAAACTGGTACTATGACGGGGTTTAGAACTGGGTCTGGAACAATAGGTGGATCTGGAACCATACTCGTTACATCGTCAATACCAGATACATGCAGAAGCATAACTACACTGATCGGAATAACAGTTAAACTATGAGTCTTAGAACCTTCTTTAAAGACAACCTCTTTATGAAGAGTGTTAGTAAATTGATCTACCTCCTCTAATAAATGAGCCTGAGTACACTCAACAATCTTCAGTGAATACTTCGTCGACTACTACTTCTAAACGATCCTACTTGGTACCATTAAAAACATATTTAATTGAAGCCTTTCGATTATCATGTACATGTGTCGCGTCGGGCTTATTTCCTAATAATTTACGTAGATACGTAGCTACTTTGTCAATGGGAGGTTCCATCCCTGATAAAAAGACTACATCATAAGTCTTTTCTTTTCCCGTACGTTATCTCTTAGCCCCTGACTCAGCGTCCTTCTTTGTAACGGGGTGTCCTCTCATGATCTACGGCCTGGATTCATTTACGGGGCCGCACACCAGTTCCGTGAACGTCCAGTCGTGTAGGTACATTACTTGCTGGTACATGCACCTTGGTTACTTTAGCAACATCGTCGAATGTATTTGGCAATTCATTAGCAAACTGTTATAAGTGTAGAATCTGCTGTACTTCTTTTTCAACGTGGTTGGTTAAAGGATCTAGATGAGATAGCGATGGAATTTTCTAACTAATCGTGGAAACTTCCTCAGCATTGACTGTCATATCTCCCCCCAATGCAGGGAAAATTGTCTCATCAAAGTGATAATCTGCGAATCTCATACTAATATATCGCTAGTAGTAGGTTCCAAATATCGAATAATAGATGGTAAATCGTAACCCTCATAGATATCGAGCCGACATTGGGGTCCTATCTTTGTATGCTGTGGCATTATGATCCACACCTCTACGGAACATCAAAAAGTTTGCAAAAGGGCAATAATGGGCACCGACCCAATTATTAGTTGTAATGGGAAATTTTGATTATTTGTTGCCGAACGAATTCTAATCAGAGCGATAGCAAACAAAATTGTATAGCCCCTTACAGTTGTCAGAAGTTGAGATCATAATTATAGTGGCCTATCGATTAACTACAATCACTTGATTAGATTATCTGTCATATCATTTCTGGTATGGACATGGGGTACTGGATGCTTGATATCTATCCCATTAGCGGTACAATAATCAACTAAAGCCTTTAAGGTAAATTCATTAGAGTCGTCAAATCTCACAAATTTGATCGCGTGATCTGGGAAATGAGCCCACAATTGGATAATTTGGGCCAGTAATCATGGAAATGCCATGTTCCTAGATTATAATAGGCAAACGTCTGGCCATCCCGCAGATGCGTCAATTAAGACCATATAATATTTAAACAGACCACTATATGGATGGATAGTTCCACATATATCTCCATGTATATGTTGGAGAAAGGCTGAAGACTCCAATTATACCTTGGTCTTACTAGGTTAGACTATAAGCTCTCCTTGAAAGCAGACGTTACACGAGCAATCTTACAAAACTTAGATCTTCTCTTCCGAGAGTGAATGTCCAGAGGTACTATTGATAATTTTTCTCATCATCCATTGTCCAGGATCTCTAAAACGATCATGTCAAATATTAAGCGTTTTCTCTTGTAACAGAAAAAAATTAGTAATTGCATATGTTTTGACATGCCCGAAAGAAGTGGAATAAATCCCTGAGGCATACATTGGACATCATTCTAATATAAGTTCCTTACTGTTATACGAATAGGTGATATATGGAATTTGTTCCTCATCATCTTCTATCATTTTTACTTGATAACCATTATCATGTATGTCCCTAAAACTCAATAATAACTTGGAGATTTGCTAGCAAACAACGCGGACTTGATACTCAGTATCGTACCGTTAGGGAGTAATAGTGTGTCACTCCTCAGGCCCTCTATGGCAATGGCTGACCCAATAACAGTT
Source organism: Kingdonia uniflora (assembly GCA_014058105.1). Classification (NCBI taxonomy): domain Eukaryota; kingdom Viridiplantae; phylum Streptophyta; class Magnoliopsida; order Ranunculales; family Circaeasteraceae; genus Kingdonia; species Kingdonia uniflora. Next base: position 609,246 of record JACGCM010000452.1, read on the forward strand.
TGAATGTCCTCGACATACATGGTCAAGTTTGAGAAATACCGTTTATCTTGAAGGATCGAGTGCATGGTACCACTGTCAACAAGACATGTGTCGTGACTTGTCCTATTATCAGTCAGTGCTCTAGAGAGATCCCTGGGCTACCTATATATATATAACATATTAAGAACTGTTTATACAACAAATTTACTAGTATACCAAATAATTATTTGAATAATCACAAGTAAAACAAAAGTAAAATCTCATAGATGAATACTGAATGTGTGTCATAAGCACTTATTAAACATAAATGATATGTTCCCAACATAATTAAAAAGCACTAATAAAAAATAAATTGAGTCTTTGCAACTAAAGAAAAGAAACTACTAGTACTATATATCTACTGTGATATCACACATTTTCTAAAATATCGCTACTGATTACTCCGTACATTGATCCATGCCGATATCAGTATCGCCGAAGAAGTCTGACGTTGTAAACTCTATAGGGGTAGAGTTAGTATCAACAATTGCATGGTGAGTCTAGATTCTATCATTTTTTGCCACATCTGTGTAGCGGATGGTTAAAAAAAGATACCTAGATCAATAAGCAAGTCTAGTGAATACAATATTAAACTGAAAACATACAAGGAACCTATATCAACAAGCAAGCCTATACAAAAAAAGAAAAGAAAAAAGAAAGCCTGTATAGATAAAATGCATAGAATAGCTTAGTTGGCATTCTAAACTGGTAATAAACTCTTCTCATAGACAACTGAAAAGGCCGCAGTACTACTCATCGTTAAATCCAGAAATCCACAGATATTTTCAAGCCTTTCAGTTTTAAGGTGATATGCAGACACTGACTCAGCAGCCTTCATGAATAAAATGTAATCTTTGAAAGCAAACGGACACATATACTGGCATGGTCTTTTTTTTATTATAATTATCAGGTATATTTGCAATTTCACGCAAGCTTTTTACTCTATCCGAGTTATGATCAAATTTGGGGAAATACTTCTTTATACTCAATTCATAAATGGGCATGATCTGCTTGCTTTCCCATTTGAGTTTTGAGTCGTACTCGAATTATTGGACCCAAACATTCAGGTTGTTTCTGCTTATGAAAATAAAATGAAGGTTTCTGTCTGACACACCCAAAAAAACCCTTGATCCATCCATATGTTTATTACAGTAGTTCTTGCAGAGATCATCCTCTATCAATGGTGTTGGAGGTAAATGTGCGGAATACACCCCCCATGTACAATTTGGTTTAATCCGTTATCCTTATGGCATACAAATAATCAATCAAAAAACTAAAAGCACAATTAACATGCACACAAAACATAATATTTGCCAGAGGTTCACCTTAAGGCTACTCCCCACCACAAAGTTAAAAATCTACTATGTATCTAAGTTCAATTACAAGCCCTTAAGAGATTCTAACAAACATGGAATTATCTAATCACATAATACCCTCACATAGATTTACAAGAAAAGAAGAAAACAAGAGATCCATCAAGAATCCAAAGATTACCTCAACAAAGACCATGTTGCATACCTTCTTCTTGAAACCCTATAATCTTCTCTCTTCATTGATTTCTCATCATAGAAACCAAGAGGTACTTCCCCTCTCACCATCAAATCTCAAGAGAACACCCTCTACCTTCTTCCATGAAAAGACCAACTCTTTACAAGGTCTATCATAGAGGTTACATCTCTTATAAATTTTAAGTTTCTCACACAGAGGCTTTTTAACTCACACGCTGTATAGAGGCTTTGAATTCACACTCTATATTTATAGACTCTCTATTAGGTCATCAGCGAAGTACGCATCATGAGACAAACCATTACCTTGGAACAAATCCCATTCAAAATGCACTTAATAAAACTAACACCGCAATTTTTGTTCGAACAACTTTAACATAAAGAGTTTACCTTTAACAGCTCAAATTGAACAACTGCTCGAATCTTCAAGCAACATAACTAGCTGAAACTTAAACATTGAAAATCCTATTTTCAATCCGTTTTGAGCCGTAACTTAACAATCTCCACCTCAGCGAAAAACCTCAATTCATTTCTTCATTGATCATCCATATCATGAACAAACCCATCAACAAAAACTACTGAACTTGTTAACTTCGTATCCGCTACCCACAATCAAAACATTTTTGTACCCAAAACCAGATACCTTTATCACAACCGACGAACATCCATTAACTTCTTTTCTTTCCGTGATAAACCATACTTCCAAGCTTTCTTCACCTGCAACCATGAAACTATACCTCTCCAACTTCCGCTTTGAGCACATCTCCATAAGCATCACCATGTCTAGCCATGAACTCTATCACAGAAAAAAGAGCCTCTGAAACAGTAATTTCATCATACCAATGAAATCATACAATTTTGCCTATACCGGCAAAATCAAAACCAGTAAAAGTTTAATCTAGAAAGGAAAAAAATAATTAAACACTGTACACTAACCCGGCCATGTCAAACAAACCTACAAAATTTTTCTCTATATCGCAAACTTAGAGTCTCTGCACATCGATACACTTTTTCACCATACGAACCATAACTTATGACCATGATTCATAAAATTGTGACTCGATAATTTAGTAATCAACCATGGTGAATAACATGAGGTACCACCACGATTACCCTAATTTAACGAATATCGGTCCTAGAGAAAAGCCATCTACCCCTTACCAAAAATTTAAAGCTTTTGCCGGAACCGTACCACCTTGAAGAAAGTACCATGCTCAAGACTTTCTCACAACATAAAATATGTTGCCATGCTTATGTACAATATCGGTTTTTATCTAATTCTCTTCGTCTCAAACTCCACCGCTTCAGAAATCATGTAGCCAAAATGACCGAAACGAAATCCATCTTGAAAAAAATTAACTATCCGACTTAACCATCGAACCCATAAATCTTTAAGAACAATAATCCCAAGGTCTTAACCTTATTCTGACACCAATTATTGGGGGTAAAAATGCAGAATATATAACCCTCGCACAATTTAGTTTTATCCGTTATCCTCATGACATACAAATAATCAATCAAGAAACTAGAAACACAATTAATATGTACACAAAATACAATATTTGCCAGAGGTTCACCTTAAGGCTACTCCCCACCACTAAGTTAGAAATCTACTATGTATCTAAGTTTAATTACAAGCCCTCAAGAGATTCTAATTAACATGGAATTATCTAATCTCATAATACCCTCATATAGATTTACAAGAGAAAAAGAAAACAAGAGATCCATCAAAAATCCAAAGATTACCTCAACAAAGGCCATGTTGCATACCTTCTTCTTGAAACCCTTCAATCTTCTCTCTTCATTGATTTCTCATCATAGCAACCAAGAGGTACTTCCCCTCTCACCATCAAATCCTAAGAGAACACCCTCCACCTTCTTCCTTGTAAAGAACAACTCTTTACAGGGTCTATCATTGAGGCTACATCTTTTCTTGATTTTAAGTTTCTTATACAGAGGATTTTTAACTCACACACTGTATAGAGGCTTTGAACTCACACTCTATATTTATAGACTCTCTATTAGATCATCAACGAAGTATGCATCATGAAACAAACCATCACCTTGGAATAAATTCCCTTCAAAATGCACTTAACAAAACAAACACCACAATTTTTGTTTGAATGACTTTAGCATAAAGTGTTCACTTTTAACAATTCGAACTGAACACCAGCTCGAATCTTCAAGAAACAGAACTAGCTCGAACTTAAACATTGAAAATCTCATTTTTAATCCGCTTTGAGCCGTAACCAAACAATCTCTACCTCGGCAAAAACTTCAATTCATATCTTCATTGACCATCCATAGCACGAACAAACTCATCATCAAAAACCGTAGAACTTTTTTATTTCGTATCCGCTACCCACAATCAAAACATTTTCGTAACTAAGACCAGATACCTTTGTCAAAATCGATGAACATCCATTGGCTTCTTTTCTCTTTGGGATAAACCATACTTCTGAGCTTGCTTTACCTGCAGCCATGAAACTATATAGCTCCAACTTCCACTTTGAACACATCACCATAAGCATCATCAAGTCTACCCCTGAACTTCACCATAGAAAAGAGCCTCTGAAACAGTAATTTCATCATACCAATGAAATCATACAATTTTGCCTACACCGACAAAATCAAAACCAATGTATATTTAATCTAGAAAGGTTAAAAAATTAAACACTACACACTAACCCGGCCATGCCGAACAAACCTGCTAAATCTGATTCTATGTCGCAAACCTAGAGTCTCCGCACATCGACACACTTTGTCATCACACGAACCATAACTTGAGACCATGATTCATAAAATTGTGACCCATTAATTTGGTAATCAACCATGGTGAATAACTTGAGGTGCCACAACGATTATCCAAATTTAACGAGTATCAGTCCTAGAGAAAAGCTATCCCGCCCTTACGAAACTTTTGAAGTTTTTGTCGGAACCGCTACACCTTGAGGAAAGTACCATGTTCAAGCCTCTCTCACAACATAAAACATGTTTCCATGCTTATGTACAATATCGGTTTCATCTAAATCTTTTCTTCCCAAACTCCACCGCTTGAGAAAATCATGTAGGCAAAATAACCGAAACAAAATCCATCTTGAAAAAATTTAACTATCCGACTTAACCATCGAACCCATAAATCTTCAAGAACTATAATCCCAAGGTCTTAACATTACTCTGACACCAATTGTTGGGGGTGAATGTGCGGAATACTTCACCCTCACACAATTTGGTTTTATCCATTATCCTCATGTCATACAAATAATCAATCAAGAAACTAGAAGCACAATTAACATGTGCGCAAAACAAAATGTTTTCCAGAGGTTTACCCTAAGGCTACTCCCCACCACTAAGTTAGAAATCTACTATGTATCGAAGTTCAATTACAAGCCCTTAAAAGATTTCAACGAACATGGATTTCTCTAATCTCATAATACCCTCACTTTGATTTACATGAGAAGAAGAAAATAAGAGATCCAACAAGATTCCAAAGATTACCTCAACAAGGACCATGTTGCATACCTTCTTGAAACCCTTCAATCCTCTTTCTTCATTAATTTCTCATCATAGCAACCAAGAGGTACTTCCTCTCTCACCATCAAATCCCAAGAGAACACCGTCCACCTTCTTCATTGTTAAGACGAACTCTTTTCAAGGTCTATTATAGAGGCTACATCTTTTCTAGATTTTAAGTTTCTCACACAGAGACTTTTTAACTCACATACTGTATAGAGGCTTTGAACTCAAACTCTATATTTATAAACTTTCTATTAGGTCATCAATGAAGTACGCATCACGAGACAAACCATCGCCTTGGAATAAATCCCCTTCAAAACGTACATAACAAAACAAATACCGCAGTTTTCGTTCGAACGATTTTAACACAAAGAGGTCACCTTTAGCAATTCGAACTGAACACCAGCTCGAATTTTTAAGCAACAGAACTAACTCGCACTTCAACATTGCAAATCCCATTTTCAATCCGTTTTGAGCCGTAACCAAACAAATGGATCATATAACTTAGTAACTCGAGATGTTTCATTTTCCAAGTCGAATGAGAGAATGTTATGGCCAGAGGTCCACCAATAAAATATCTTACTTACAAAACCACCAAGTTTCAAATATATGTCATCATTGTAAATACCGATTTCCTTGGATGTTCTCCAAGCATTAGTCTCTGAAGATTATACCTTGAATGAGTAATAGCCTTTTGATGTTTTATCTAGTGGAGATTCAGCCGCAACTATTTTATATACCGCAAAAGTTGAAGATGACGAGCCCGGAAGCGTTACAGGCCAATCCTAGTCCACAACATCTTCCGCCTCTACAATCAGTTTTTATGGCTACCCATTCCTTAGTAAAAGGATTGCAAATATATAATACCAATATTGCCTCTATTGATGGGCTTGGCCTCCAAATATTCCTCCCTCTTGCCCGGTCAAAATATAAATTGCAACAAAGGAGAAGACCATTGCACGAGGCCATAATAAGAACCTTCCCTGGCAAGAAATTAAAACTTGTTTTGCCCTTTTTTAGCAACTTACTATTGCCAGCATATGAAATGTAGTCGTGAGAGCGAATACAGGTTTTTTCCTGGAAAAGAAATCCAGAGATGGCACTCCGCTGGTTCCTTTGGGAATGAGAAACGCGGAATGAATAGTGAGAAATAACTCGATGCCACTGCTTACATACACATTTTGATCCCACCAAAGATTTTATGGGTAACTGAGGTAGGATTTCTAGCACTAAATTATCATCAAGGACTTCTAGACTTCTTTGAGCACATTTGGACAAAGATCTGCAAAATCACAAAATGTATGCATGATCGTAAGTAGTTAAAAATGTTAATTAAATTTACTGCAGGTACGCTTAACAGCTGAAATTGTTTACAATGAATCAGTTCCATTTGTTTTTAATGCATACTTTTACATAATTATACCTCTTGAATGATTAAATATCTTTACAAAAACAGGAATACATGCTAGAAATAAAACTATTTAAACAACCTTAAAAATAGTACTTAAAAGAAAGTTGTGATATACACGAGCAATATGAAATAGGTGTACAACATCTATACACGCTATTAACAAAGGATTTCTAATATAAAGGAAGAGAATAACTATTCTATGTTAGAAGTTGGGTCAAGCCCAAGCTAGGAACCCAACAGGGTTGGTGTGTCCTATACGGACGCCTAACAAACCCTTAGGCCCAATAGGGTTATGGGGAGAGTTAGAGTAGAATAAGGAATCCTTCTAGATTGTCTATATATATCACTGTACTATGTACAGAGAATACAATTATGATAATCAATAAATCTCTTTCTCTCTTGATTAGGCTATAGTATTATATTATTTTAGATTCATCATATCCCAACACGTTATCAGCACGCACGCTCTTGGAACGAGGAGAGCAAATCTTTCCTTTAATAAGAGATTTCACATAAATTAAGCGATCAGGAGAAGAGGTATTTTGTGATTTTTGTATATCTCTATTTAGATCTATACTATATGATAGATCATCATGTTTTGAAAACTTATTTTTCCTATTTTTCTGGATTAAAAATTAGGGCTTTTAGTATTTTTTTTAACCTTGATAAATGGCAGTTTTCAAACGTATACATTTTTTTTCCCTTGATTTAGAAATAACTTCGGCTAAATATCCTACTCTGAGAGCTTTCTAACGATATATGGCACGTCTCTGGGAGATGTCCCAATCGCCGGGAATAGCTCATTGAAATTAGGCACTTTCACGGCCAAAAACGACATTTTTTGGTCGATGACGTCATAATATATTTTTTAATTTTATTATTATTATTATTATCCTATATGATGCCATCATTATCAACTGCAACGTCAGCAGTGACACGTGTCGAGGACACGTGGCACGCTGAAGCGATATGGCACGTGTGGCATGTCTTGTACGTACAGTCGTCGGACGGTCACCGAATACCGACTGTAGGAATCTTGCTAGAATTTTGGCTGGAATATTCGTCGGACGGTGACCAGAATATTCCAGTCGGCCACCGAAAAGGTGACGTTGCAGACATGTGCGAGGAGCGTGTGGCTCGCGTGCATGGTACGTGTGCATCCCGCGCGTGTGGCACATATGACCGTGGATGCGTGGTTCGTGGCAGACTGGGTCAAACCGGTTCAAACCAATCAACCCGGTCAAGGCCTTGTCCCAGACTGAGTCAGACCGGTCAAGACACTAAAACGACTATAAATAGCCCAATTTTTGGTCAAATTGAGCACAATTTTGTTTGAAAAAGTTCTATTGAATGGGCCAACCCCGTGGGGGACCCGTTTTGAATATTTTTATATGAATTATTAAAAAATAAATTGGGAAGAGGTACCTTGTATATGAGCATTGGCTCACTTATACGTGATATAAGTATATGGTGTAATATCTATTTAAGTATCTTATGATAGCTTATAGGATATTACTAGTATTCCCCTATGATACTAATTATCATGATCAGGGATCACTGATAATGCAAAACCAAGGCTAATTTAGCATATGACTATGAGTCATATCTAAATCAAAGTTAATTGTCTAGGACAAATAACTAGAGCTCAATTCAAAATTGACATAGTCTTTTTTCTAAAAACTTGGTGTCTGGGGAACAAATTTTTTGTATCTAGGTACAATTAGATGTTACATAATAACATCTAGATATATATATACATTAATAACAGCCTAAAGTACCCTAGAATGTTAGCTCAAAGACAGGCATGATCAGCCTATCTTATGAACCCAACTGACTTCGGGATGGAACAACTTGTCAGCTAAACATCTAATACCCCTCATATGAGTAGTAAATAGGGTCATTTGGCTAGAATATACATACATTTATAGAACTTGAGGGCTTAGAACACCCTAGTTCTCAGAATAAGGAAAGCACACATTTAGTTACTTTGAATAACTGTCTTGGTTAATACTCTATTAAAACATATTTTAAAGGTTAATATCATCATTTTATAGGGTAAATTTGTGATATAACGCTTCATAGGATATGAGCAAAATTCACCTATAAATAATGATTAAGAATCACTAACTACTATACTATGAATTGCCTTTGGTAATAATTGAATATCATGTACTTCAAAAGGATTTCATAAGGAACGTACACATCTGGTAGTTTTGAATATTAATCTTGGCTAAGATTCTTTTTAAACGCACATCTAAGATTAAGATTGCCATTTTACAGGGTAAATTTGGGATTTAATTATTAGAAAAGAATTTCATGAGTTTTAGAATATGAACAAGGTTCAACTATAAGATGATTAAGAATCATTTATTTATCTTTATTCTAAGTACTATGATTTGTCTTTAATGCAATTTATATATTTATCAAAAATTGTCTCTTATTACAATCTATATCTTGCATTACAGATGTCTGCGATACTCAAAAATGCTGAATTTCCACCATTGTTGCTCACTGGAGCCAATAACCTCACTTGGTGAATTGACACTGACTTATTCTTGAGGTTACTTGGTCTACAGAAGACCATCATCATTGGCAACAAGGAAGATCCCATGGACAAAGTAAGGGCTTTTTTTATCCTCCATCATCATATTCAGGATAACCTGAAGACTGAATATCTCAACAAGGTTTAGCCAGTTAACTTATGGGAAATCTTGTAAGGGCGTTATGGTCATCATAAGACCATTATGCTCCCAAAAGCGATATACCAATGGAATACCCTTAGGTTACAAATTTTTAGGACGATCGCTGATTACAACTCAGCAATCTATAAAATTACTTCTACACTTGAGCTGTGTGAGAAGAAAGTCATTGATACTGAAATGATAGATAAGTCTCTATCAGCCTTTCATGCTTGCAATATTATGATTTAGAGGTAATATCGGCGAGAGAGCTTGAAGAATCATACAGTTTTGATTCAGGCACTGCTCCTCTCTGAGCAAAATGATGAACTTTTAATGAAGAATCATGCAATGCGGCCTTCTGGGTGTGCGCCGTTGCCTTCGTCAAACAATGTTCAGTTTCGGGGAAACAACTCTGCACGTCAGAGATGAAGATATGGAAGGGGCAGGGGAGGATACCTGGGATATAGGAAGGTTGGAATACCACCAACACTAAAGAAGATCAAGAAGCCAGATTTTGAATCTCCTTGCTTGAGATGTAGGGCAGCTGAACACTAGTTTCACAACTGTAAGACACCATGGGTACCTAGAGTCAATGTCCTGGCTAACCACATAAAGACTGACATCACTTTTAATACTGCAAAGTTATCAGGGTCAGACATCTGCGACGACACTGATGTCGTCATAGATTAAAATACAGAGTAATCCGTAATGATATCAAGGTAGATATGTAATGTCACATTAGAGAGAGAATTAGTAGTTTCTTTACTAGTACGGACTTGATTTACTTTTTGCTATCAGTATTTTTGATTTTGTTGGGAACATATTATTTATTTTTCAATCAAGTGCTCGTGACATACATGAGATTCATTTTGTTCTAATAAATTATGATTATTCGAATTTATTGCTTGGGAAATAGTTAAATTCTTTGTATGATAGTTGATCTCCTATATGCAACCAACCTATATCTATCTGCCCATTGAACATGGTCAATAATCGGATGACTGGCGGCATATGTCTCAGAGACATTAGTACCACGCACTCGATTATTTTAAAATATGACTATATTTCTTGTCTAACCTTGTGCATCGAGGATGGAACGAATATCATTGGTACGGCCAATATGATAGAACGCACTGAGTGTGTCATGCTAATACTCTCTAATGGTTGATACAGGGTATCTAGTCCAATTTCATAAGCTAATATATCCTGCCAAATTTTACTGATTTTAGGGAGATACATGATAATACTTATCACGTAATGACTATCAAGGAAAATGATTGACAGGGTTCTGTTCATTCACTCCATGTCTACAGGTTAGAGCATACTATTAGAACAGTTTCTAACATACTCCTCAGGGCTTGGATAACGAGGAGGATTATCAAGATTATATTACATCTCAACTTTCCTTGAACGGAGAGAAGATCTAGAGAGTGTACGTATAATGATTGCTTTTAAGGAAAGTCTATTATTTTACCCTAGTATGACCAAGGCAGAGTGGGATCTCCAGCCTTTGCTCCAAACGCATCCATGGAGACACATGCGAACCTTTCCATCCACAAAGTAGCCCACTTGAATATTTATGGTCATTAAGGACGCATCTAGGAGATGGTTCAAAGAATGCAACATTCGCAAAATTCTCACTTGGATCATTCGATCGCAGGCTTAGTTCCTGGATTAACCGATCAAAGTTGATCGATGCGACATGACGGGGGCTTGGAAGTTGCACTCACAAGTTTTTGATGATTATTTTACCGTTACATGGGATAGATGATTGAGCATCGTGAGTACCCCATACCATACCCAACTCGGGATTGAGGGAGAACCTAATCAAGCAATTTAGAATAATCGCTGGGCCACTATTATTACGATCACAGCTTCCAGCTAGTGTATGGGATATGTATTCTTGCTCCCACAACACTAATTATGGTTCATCCCTTAGCAAAATCATTAAATTATTTTTCCCAAAAGCGACTAGTAAATGAGTTGGAGCCTGGTGTCGCCCATCGGCGAACATTTGGATGTTCCATACAGGTGCCAATCGTACCATAATGTAGGAAGATGAGACCCTCAATGTTGGCCAGGTACTTTGTGGGTTATGATTCGCATTTATCACTGGATATTTGGGCCCACTGGCGACGTATATACTATAGGGCATGTAATTATCACTTTGATGAGATGATATTCCCAGTATTGGGGGGAGAAATGGCAGTCAATGCTGATGATGTTTCTAAGAGGTATTGGAGAGCACCATCGTTATCTCATTTAGATCCCTATATATAAGTTAGGTGACAATAAGGTTCAACGGATTTTAAACCTCCAATAGATCGTAAATGATTTGCTAGATGCATTAATAGACACTATTAAAGTACAGTAAGTGTATGTACCTGTAAGTAATACACCTACATAGTAGAACATTCCGGGAGAACAAGTACCGCAGCAGAACGTTCCTAGGGAATTAGTATAGCAAATAAATCTGAGGCTCACGCTTAGTGCGAAACACCATTGGAAAAAAGTATTATGACCCAGGAAGCTGCAGAATAAGGGACAAATATGGCTAATGGTGTAGTCAGCTCATCGAGGATGAAATCACCTATTTACAAGGTATTCATATTCGCTGCTATGCTCGCCATTAAGGATGAGGATTCAGAGCTACTTATTGTAAACGACTGTGTATTGTTATACATTAACAAAAGTAGGTATCTGGAATCCAAGCGAAGCTCAACTTGCGCATAATGTGAAGTGATACCATTGAGCCTATCGATTATAAATGGGAAGGTACAAAAACATAATTAACTCAGAGAGATAATTTGGTCAAGGCAAGACTAGTTGCTCAGGAAATCATTAAGAGATCTGGTATCAATTGTAGTGTGATCTATTACACGGTTATGGACACTATAATGTTTCAGTACTTATCTGTCTATCAAGTTGTCGAGGACAAGCTAGACATGCGTGTGATGTAAATACCATGCATCTATATGGGAAACTAGATACGGATATATATATGAAGCAACCTGGGAAGGTATAAGCTTTTGGTGGCAATTAAGCCCGACACACGAGGTGTGTACGTAATAAAACTAGAAAAATTATTGTTGACTTGAAGCAATGGGCCCATGTGACATAGTTGGCTGAGTATTTGAAGGTCAAGAACTTTGCAAAAATCATTATTTGTCCATGCATTCTTATACATAAATTGGCTTTTGAATTATCATAATAGTGTACTAAATGATTTGAATATTATTAGACATCCGGGGGAGATCACGAGAGCCGCCGAATACCATGGGAATGAAGTCGAAATATAAGAACTTGGGAAATCAAGAGTGTCTCGATTTACAAATTGAACATCTTGATAGTGGCACTCGTACACCAAGAAATATATATTAAAATAATTATCTAACACTTCGATATGGATGTAGCACACGGTGATTAGTCGTTTATTGTGCGTCCAACACTTGGGTGTGGACAATGGCATCTTCTACCATCTTAATGGGGGGAGAAACTCCAAAGGCTATGATGCCATAGCTAGGAGGTGTTTTGCGATAGTTAGCTGGGTATACTAAACCCAATGACTTATTTGTAGTAAACTGTTTGGCTTGCCATAGTTTGGTTCCTACCCAAAGGCACTGGAATGGGATCAAATACATTCTGAGATATTTCCTCGGCACAAAAGACTGGGGTCCATTCTATCCATAACTTGGCAAGCAGGAAATTATAAGATACGCCGATGCAAGATATTATTCTAATCCATATAAAGGCCGATCACAATCGGGTTATGTGTTATTGTATGGAGATACTATGATTTCATGGAGATTAGTGAAGCAGATGATGGTTACTACATCCTCGAACCACGTGGAGATTCTTGAATTACATGAAGCCGACAGAAAATGTTTTTGGTTGCGGTCTATGATCAACCATATCAACGGAAGTTGCGGTCTAAATTCTATCCAAGATAAACCAGCGGCACTTTATGGAGATAATGCAGCTTGCATCGTTTAAGTCAAAGGAGGATTTATTAAAGGTGAAAAAATGATGCGTATTTTACCAAAGTTCTTCCACATTCACTACAGGGGCCTAACTTCTTTTAGAGGGGAAGTTGGCTCTTACAGCACAGGGTTGATCTTATATCAAAGGAATATAAGTAAAATGATCTAAAGTATGAACAAACTAGAGACAAATACTTGCGTAGAGGCCCGAATGTGACACTCTACGACCTCTGATGAAGATTTTAAAGAAGTATTATATTACTGATGAGTAATTGAAGGTTCGAATACTTGGCTTAACAAAGTGGTTGAAGGTAAACTGCAAGGGGTCTCGGGGGAATTTTTCTAGCCCTCCTTGGCTCCCAATCTCTCCTATTTATAGAACCATAGGAAGATGAGTCACCAAGTATGGGTCAGATTACATGAGTACTGTCAGGATATCCTGGCGGGGTATGGGCGCCGGACATGCCTGTACTGTCACTGTAACTGTTGCAGGAGGTGTCTCTGTACTTTTATACTGTGTCACAGTGGTTGGGCCTGTCACTATAGCCGTATGGACCAATCATTATGCCAGCTTGTCTGGCAAGCTGGCTTCCTGTCCCATCATATTTTGACCGTGTGCAGATATGGTCGAAGGGTTTCTGCTGCGATGTGTGAGTTTGTCCTCGAGACTTGTTTGGAGTTGAAGCTTCGTCTTCAGGGGATATCTGGAAGGCTTGTCTTAAGAATTGATGAGGGCTTCGATATAGTCGGGTAGGCTGCGAATTAGTCTTCGAGTGTCTGAGGGAGTCGATGGCTATGAGTAGGCTACTACATTCACAAGTAGCAGAAGACGAATGAGATCAGCGTTGTTCAAGTCCATATAGAAGATAACATGGCTGATCTATTCGAGAAGGCTCTTGCATATTCTACGTTCAAGAGATAAGTTCATAGAATCGGCATACGAAGTTTACATGATTTATTATCTCAGGGAGATAGATCTCAGGGAGATAGATCTCAGGGAGATCGATGTCAGAGGGAATAGTCCCAGCCTGACGTGGAAACATACGTGCTGTACTCTTTTTCCTGATTACGCAGTTTTTATTCTAGGAGGTTTTACTGGCTAGAGGTTTTGATGAGGCAACGTATACGCGTCCATAACCCATACAGAGCATATGATTGTACTCTTTCCCTGTACAACTTTTTGCCCAAGGGGTTTTGCTAGACAGAGGTTTTAATGAGGGAAGTCATCCTAGTATGGAACACCCCAAGGGGGAGTGTTAGGAATTGGGTCCAAGCCCAAGCTAGGAACCTAACAAGGTTGGGTGTCCTATACTGACTCCTAACAAACCCATAGGCCCAATAGGGTTATGGGGAGAGTTAGAGTAGAATAGGGAATCCTTCTGGGTTGTCTATATATATTACTGTACTATATACAGAGAACACAATTATGATAATTAATAAATCTCTTTCTTTCTTTCTCTCTTGTTCATGTTATAGTATTATATTGCTCTAGATTCATCAAATCCCAACATTTTAATCATAAAAAAGGGAAAAAGTAAAATAAACAAGCACGAGAGAAAAAAGATACCAATACTTGGTTTCCATCCCCACCCTGCGAGCAAAAGAAGTTTCAACTTTAAGACATTGAGGTCTCCCTACAAAGCACTTTCTCACCCCTTCATTAAGATTCCAACCTTTTTAAAACATACAGTTAAGCACTGCAATTGGCTTTTCTCCATTCTAATGAAGGCCAAACATTTTTCTAATTTCTCTTCCAATTTATCCATTTTGCACTAAGCACCAATGGTATATCGACTTTCATAAAGACATCGACTGTTTAACCAAGTCATAGTCCACTCAAGAAATTTCCAAGCCAAAGCAAGAGAACAATTTTGATCCTTCAAGCTAGCTTAATTTCAGCCATACATTAGTATCAATGTAATGCCTGGCAGCAACAACTCCTTCATTAAAGGGAATACAAAGAAAAAGCAGTAATATCCTTATTATAAAACCAATCATCTATATAGGCTAAGCTTCATGGAAAAAGGTCCAGATGATTACATGATTACACTGAATGTTCAAGAAAAATAATAAATTTACCATCTACTTCTGAATCATCAATACTAAGATGAAGGTTCCACTCAATGCTACTCCCATTCTCAATACCAAAGTCAGAGAAATACTCGGAGACATACATAGAAAGCCGTTCAATGAGCGGAAGAGCATCACACGAAATATCTTACTAGAACAAAATTATCTTCCAACTACCAAACATCAACTCTATACCTTAAAAGGAAAGTGGGAGAAGCATTAAAAATACATTTCCATCGCCTAAAAATACATGCCACTAGAATCTGTTTCCAAAGACTAATACTCTTCATAAAAAATGCCAAAGTAACGTACCCAACAATGCCAAATTTATTTGTGAATACCTCAATCTTTGGTGGACAAACAAAATCTCATCTTAATAAATGATTTTTCCTCTTAAAGTATGCCCCATCCCAAAAAAATAATAATTGTGAACCAATCTCACCAACCATTGAGGCCTTGAGCCGGTAAAAACAGTGGCACAAAATAAATAGGCATTCTTGATAAAGTACTCTTTACGAGTATAAGACCTCCCCCTAAATAGCATTTTCCATTTCTATTCAAAAATAAAGTTTACACTCGAATTACTCCCCTATAAAATCCCATATGGGAGAGGATTTGCCTACACTCACTTTGGGCTATACTTTCCCTACACTCTCTTTACACCACTCACCTTAACAGCTTGAACTGCCTACGTGGAGACAACAATAAAAAAAATCATTCACACAGTCACTTTCTCTGTTGGTCTCCCTCCAAAATAGTAATTTCAAAAACGACTCTCTCCCTCATCCACTATTATCTCCAGTTAAGGTACCACCCACACACACCACTCACTCACTCAGTCACTCGCTCACTCTCCCTCTCTCTCTCTCTCACTCTGCCAGTCTCCCTCTTAAAATTTAAATTTTGAGAACGACTCTCTCCCTCTTCCACTATTATCTCCTGTTAAGGTATAAATCTTTCTCACTCACTCTCATTCTTTCAAGTCCCATCTTGGGAATTGTATTTGGGAATGTGATTTTAGTTAATTTGAGTGCTTATAGACCTAAATTTGTCGTGCACCATAAAGGGATTTGGGACTACACCTAGAAGGATGTAATGAAATTTGTATCATGGATATTGTCTATTTGCCAAATACATCGACAATTTAGTGGTGAATCCATCTCAAATCATCTACCCTCTCAAATAAATCTCTCACACTCTTTCTTTTTCTTTCTTTCTTTAATTTATGAAGTGCCAAAATTGTTGATCACGACTTATTAGACAATATGATGGCAGGCAGTAATGTCGATCACCATGTTTTCGATAATATAACTGTGTGCTTTTATCTTGATGACTGCAAATGATGACACATTATTGTCGATTGCTTTAAAAATATATTTGGTACTCAATAATTAATTGACTATTTATGTATTGATTGACAATTTATGATCTGCCAAAATTGTCAATTTATGGATTGATCGACAATTTATGAAGTGCCAAAATTGCCGATTTATGCATTGATCAACAATTTATGAAGTGCCAAAATTATCGATCACCATGTTTTTGATAATATAACTGCCGATTAATTGATTGAGTTGGAGTTATCGATGCCAGGAATTATCGAATGACCATGTGATCGTGCTAGCAAGAAGGAGAAGACCCCTCGCATCAAAACTACAACAACCCCTCACTGTTTCTACGCTGTGGCGTACCTTCCAAAAAATTGAACTGGATCTAAAATTTATGAAAGATGATGTCTTACAATATTTGGTTAAGGTATGGGGCAGAGTTCGTGGAAAGAGTAGTGATGTTAAAGTCTAAAATGAAGGACATGTAGCCATTCATTTGAATGATCTAATGTAATAGTATTTATGTACAAAACAATGGCCTTTGTGATTAAATACTATTGGTTGTGTTATATTCTTTCCTGCCACCATTAATGTTGCTTCTAATTCAGTTTTTTGGTGTTTGCCTTATAGATTGCAATTTAGCTATACTTGCCGAACATATTAAATTCTCAAAATGTCTACTAGTCGACAATTACTATAGTATATACCACCGATTATTTTGATGTGTAGTCTCGCCTATTTATTTTTGAGTATACATCTACTCGACAATTTAATAGGTAATATTTGTTCTGGATGTGTATTAGAAAATTCTGAGTAGTACTCTAATTGACAATTGTTTGGCAATAATTTTTGAACTTTGGAGTGACTATTAATCTAGAAATTGTTGACTACCATTGAATCGACAATTCATATATCAATTGATTTATATTACAAGCATATGAAGATTATCGA
Organism: Kingdonia uniflora; assembly: GCA_014058105.1. NCBI lineage: Eukaryota > Viridiplantae > Streptophyta > Magnoliopsida > Ranunculales > Circaeasteraceae > Kingdonia > Kingdonia uniflora. The sequence continues at coordinate 626,706 of JACGCM010000452.1, forward strand.
TACCTAATCTGAGTCGACAAGTACACATACTATATCAACCCATATCCACAACATAGTAGCCATCAAATAAGGAATTAGATGCAATTTTTTTTTACAAAGGTAGCATAGTTGAAAAACATAAGGGGTCCAATAATAAGCTATAACAATTAATTAGATAATATTACATTGAGGATGCATTATGATATTTCATTACAGAACTCTTCTTCCATGCGGTCTTCCTCCTACACTTCATTCCCTACTCCTCATAGCCTAAAATATACACATGTCATAATTATACTTCATTACCACTATATATTTGTATAAAATATCCCAAATATATCTTATATTAATTTTAAAGATATACAACACAAATCAATTGTTGCTTAACTACTCAACAATACTTTGTCGAAAGATGCATATCTCGAAATGTGTTCGCTACAAAATTGTTTACTGCTATGTTCTTCGAAAAATTTGATGTTAAAATTTTCCGATTACATAGTTATTCGATAATTCATGGCGTCAATCACTCTAACTCAATTAATTAATCAACAGTTATATTATCGAAACCATGGTGATCGACAATTTTGGCACTTCATAAATTGTCAATCAATGCATAAATCGATAATTTATTGTCGAGTACCGAGTATATTTTTAAGGAAATCGACAATAATGTGTTGTCATTTGCAGTCATCGAGAGAAAAACTCTGTTATATTATCGAAAACATGGTGATCGACATTACTGCCTGCCATCAAATTGTCGATATTGATGGGCATCGACATATGAGTTGTTGGTAGATGCATTTAATACTAAAAAACAAAATGTTTGATTAACACAAAAATTTGAAATTAATTACCAACAAAAGTTACACATTATTAACCTGTTCGTATTTGTTCTTGAAGGCTTTCTTCAAGGTCACCAATCGTTCTGAAAATCACAGCAAAGACGAGATCCTTCCAACCAACAAAGTGAAATTCCCCAACAATCAACCTCCAATTTGGAAGTTCGAACTCAACTTTGATCTATTGTCAAATGCAGATCTGAGAAAGGATTTTGAAGAAAGAGAGAAAAAGAAAGAGTGGTAGAGACTGATTTGAGAGGGCAGATGACTTGAGATAGATTCACCACTAGCAGAGCTTTAGCCGGTGATCACTCACCTTTTGTTGTGGTGGTTGAGTGAGAGAGAAAGAGAGAGTTTAGGGAGAGAAACTAATTAATTTGAGACTTAGATGATCACTTACTTTTTTTGTTATTGTTGTCTCCAAGTAGGCAGACCAAGCTGTCAAGGTGTGTGGTGTGATGAAAGTGTAGGGAGAGTATAGCCCAAAGTGAGTGGAGGCAAATCATCTCCCATCCCATATATTAACACAAAGATGACTAACAACATAAGGCAACCCCATAAATGACATAGGCAACAAACAAGCACAATAACCCAAAAGGGTAGCCAAACTCTGTATGTTAGTTATCTCTCTAATAATAAAAATCTTGCTCATAGAAAATTGATGTTGAATCCTAAACATACTTCAAGAAGGAGGATAAGGCACAAAGCAATAATCTCTGACTTGCCAACATTCATGAAAATTATAGTATCACCTGCACACAATAAATGAGGCACATTGCGAGCATTTGGGGACCAAAAATTCTTAAACCATATATAACTCTACTACTTTCAAAATTTTCCTTCTTAGAGCCTCTGAAACCAGAATAAATAGGAGCGATAGGGAATCTCCCTACCTCAAACCTAGATAGCTCTTAAAGAACAATTGGAGTGTCGTTAACCAACACTTAAAAGTTAGCAGTAGAAACACAAGTATGATTCCATTTCCTCCATCTAGATCTAAAACTCATCCTCGCTACTACATAATCGAGGAAAGTCTAACAACTTATATGATCATATGCTTCCTCAAAAAGTCGAAGTCCGCTTTGAAAATAAACCAAGGCAGGCTGGATCTCAACCAAGCACCAATTGGTTCATTAACATTCAAAACCTCATCAAGAATTTATCTCCCCAAAAACAAAAACACCTTATTGTGACTTGCAGTAGCGCTTGCAAGGGTAGAATCTTATTGTGTTGGGATGACCATAGTGTGAACATGACCACTATTTGTATGTCCTTTCAAGCAATTCACAGTACTTTGAGTTGAGAATCGGGGTAGCTAATCTCTCTTTTGCACCAAGAACGATAAGCGGATTATGCTAATCAAGTGAAACAATCAAGCAAGAACATTAAAGACACAAGAATTCCCAGAGGAGGGAAGTAGAAAACCCTTGCGGATAAAAAAAAACTCTCCGAACAATCCACTATGATAATCAAACAGGTTACAACGATCTCTTCAGGCTTCTCAAGATTTAATAGAATCTCTCAGATTCTAGGTCTCTAGAATTAAACTCTCAGAGAAAAGATAGCTTAAACTAATAAACTAAGTTCCTTTTATATACTAGGGAACTAAAATACAAGTAAAGCAGATCCTAAGGCAAACTCAATATCCCAGAATAACTTCCAAAGTAAACCAACACATAGCTCGTTCAAACGACTTTATCAATAGTTGGTCTCTAGCCCTAGAAAACAACAACTCGTTCGAACGACATTCAAGCTTGTTCGAACGACTTTAACAAATAAACTTCCAAACTGCAAAAATAGATAATCTCGTTCGAATGACTCGTTCGAACGACTTCCATTTTCGTTCGAACGACTTCAACAATTTTATTCTTCACATTCGAGTACACACCCAACAATCTCCCACTTTAAACCGAATCCCGTAACCCATCTCCAGATCTCCAAATGAATTGCTTGCACTACCCAGACCTTCAATCTTGAAAACCCTCAAAAGTTGTACATGATGTCAACTTTAGATAAGTTACCACCTTTGTAAACATATCGGTCGGATTCACATCAGTATGAGTCTTAACAAGTTTTAACACAGCGTCCTCGAGGAGCGAACGAATATAGTGATATTGAATATCAATGTGTCTGATCCTAGAGTGAAAAGATAAAATTTTCACTAAGTGTATAACGCTTTGACTATCACTCTACAACTTAGGAAAAAATTATTCTCTACCAAGCTCTTTCATCAGCCCTTTCTACCAAACCATATCCTCGAGGAGGGAGCGAATATAGTGATATTGAATATCAATGTGTCTGGTCCTAGAGTGAAAAGATAAATTTTTCACTAAGAGTATAGCGCTTTGGCTATCACTATACAACTTAGGAGAAAATTGTTCTCTACCAAACTCTTTTATCAACCCATTCAGCCAAACCATATCCTTGGAAACTTCCGTAGCCGTAACATATTCCGCCTCCATCATAGAAAAAACTGCAATCTTATGTAGCCTAGAAACCCATATAACTGCACCGCTTCCCAATATAAATATGAAGCCACTAGTGCTCTTTCGCCTATCAAGGTCACCCGTCATATCATAATCAGCAAAACCTTGTAAGCATATCTGAGAACCCCCATAACATTATGCCATATCTTAAGTCCCCTTTAGATACCTCAGTATCCATTTTATAGCTCTCCAATGTTCCTTGCCTAGATTACTCATATATCTACTAACAACTTCTACTGTTTAGGCAATATTTGGTCTCGTATAAATCATCGCGTACATTAGACTACTAACTGCAAATTGATAAGGAACCTTTCACATCCCATTACAATCCTTCTGCGTCTTCGGATAATAATCCTTTGATGGTTTGAAGTGACCTCCCAATGGTGTACTAACAACTTCAGAACCATCCATATTGAACCGATTATATACTTTGCCGATGTACTCAGCTTGAGATAGCTTTAATTCTCACCACTTTCTGTCCCATGTAACACGCATACCAAGAACTTGTTTTGCTGCACCCAAGTCCATTATAGAAAGCTCTCGGGATAACTGCTCCTTCAACATGATAATTTCTCCTATGTTAACACTTGCTACCAACATATCATCTATACTCAAAAGTAGAATAATATACGAGTTCCCCGTATTTTTGATAAAATAACAGTGATCTGCATTTCTCTTCAAATAACCATTTGTGGACATGAATTGTTTAAACTTCAAATACCATTGTCTCGGCACTTGTTTCAAACCATATAAGCTCTTTGTGAGCCTACACACAAGATCTTCTTTCCCTTTAACTGAATACCCTTCTGGCTGCTTCATATAAATTTATTTATCAAGGTTACCGTGAAGAAAACCTGTCCTGACATCAAGCTGCTCAAGATGCAAATCATCAACTACAACTATATTCATCATAACCCGAATAGTAGACATCTTTACAATAGGAGCAAAGATCTCACCAAATTTAATGCCTTCTTTTTACTGAAAGCCCTTCACCACCTGTCTAGCCTTGAATATCCTTGAGCTGTCAGATTCCTGCCTTAGTCTGTATGCCTACTTGTTGTGCAATGCTCTCATCCCTTTCAGTAATCCAACTAAATTCCAAGTTTGATTAACTGATAATGATGGCATCTCATCATCCATAGCAAGCTCATACTTTCTATTGGCTTCCACATCTAAAGCCTCCTTGTAACTTTCCAGTTTACCACCATCTGAAAGTAACAAGCGATTTAAGGAGTTAACGTACCTAGCCAAAATTCTTGCAACTCTCAGCTCCTTTTGAAATGTTATTGGAATATCTAGATCATTAGGTTCCCCGCCATGATCCGGTTCATCAGACTCAACCACGAATTTTTCATCAACCTCTCTAGAGGGCTAATTATCATCAATGTCAACACTTTTCGCTGCTTCACTTCGATTCTTTTCCACAGGTAATTTAAAGTCTTTATACAAGACTTCCTCATTGAATGTAATATTACGGCTTTGGATAACTTTCTGATTCTTCGTATCCCAAAATTGGTACCTAAGCTCATCACTAACGTATCCAATGGATATGTACTTTGTCAAATTTATATCTAGCTAGCAGTCCTTGTATATGAATTATCAAACACATATGAGGTACAACCGAAAATACTCAAGTGATTTAGGTTCACCTCTTTACTGGTCCATGCTTCTTCAGAAATGTAAAAAATCTAAAGCCGTTGAAGGCCCTTTATTAATCAAATACGCCGCTGTACTAACCACATCCGCCCAAAAACTTTTTGGCAATCCAGCCTTAAGTCTCACACTCCTTGCCCTTTCATTTATTGTTCGGTTCATGCATTTTGTAATACTATTTTGTTGCGGTGTTCAGGGAATAGTCTTTTGTCTCTTAATCCTGTTTGATGCGCAAAAGTCTTCAAACTCATCATTACAGTATTCGCCTCTATTATCTGGCCTGAGATACTTCAGTTTTAAACCGGTTTCATTTTCAACTAGAGCCCTCTACCGCTTAAATTTATCGAACATATCTGGTTTGCTCTTCAGGATGAAGAATCACAGTTTACGAGTAGCATTATCAATGAAAGTAACATAATAGTGAGAACCACAAAGAGAAGATACCTTGGTTGGTCCCCAAACATCCGTGTGTACAAGATCCAACTTTCCAGGTTTCCTTGATCTTCCAGATATTTTGAAACTGACTTTCTTCTGCTTCGTAAGAATACACTCTTCACAAAACTTGAGATCAACCTTAGCAAGACCCTCTAGCTTTCCCTTTGTTACCATCATCTTTATCCCCTTTTCACTCATGTGACTAAGCCGTTTGTACCATGAACTTGTATCAATCCTCTGAGTGGCCACACAAATAGTAGAAAATGTGTTTTACATTGCATGCAACATTCCTTATCCCAGGCCTTGAGGTACTACCATAGCTCCCTTTGTAACCTTCCAGAAGGTTACACCAAAGGTACTCACATATTTACCATTATCTACCAATTTGCTAGCCGATATAAGGTTACACCCCAATATAGGTACAAGTCATACATTCTGTAAAACCAAAATTCCCCCTGAAGGCAATAATAATCTAGTGTTTCCCTTTCCAATAATATTGCGTACACTCTTATCTGTAAGAAAGGTTGTATCGAAGTCGCCTTTAACAATATTGGTTAGAAAACCTATGTTTGCAGTATTCATTAACATCATCACATGAGAGTAGTAGAGCCTCGTCAGAGCTAGCCTCCTCAGTAAGGTTCATTGTATCTTTCTTATCATCATTATCTTTCTTAGTAGAAGAGTTACAATCTCACCTGAAGTGACCCTTCTTTCCACAAGTCCAACACGCACTGGGAAACATAGACTTTCCTCTTAACTGTAATCGACCCCTTCCAAATTTATGCCCTTTTCTGTATGACCTCCCTCTTTCCTCGACATTTAACACACTACCATTTGAACTTGAAGAGGGTTCAGATGCTTTACGCTTATTATCTTCACTCATAATCAAAGAGACTATAGTGTCAAATTTGATATCTTCCTTCCCTAATAAGTTGCTCAAAGCCATAATGAACCCTTCCCAGCTCTTAGGCATCTACCCTAAAAGTGCATGCTCTCTCACCTTCTGGGTAAAAGTGATTTTAATAGATTCCAGTTGAGCATGAATGGTATTGAACTCACTGATATGAGCTTGCACACTACCATTATCCTTCATCTTCAAAGTAAACAAGCACCGTAAGAGATACACCTTGTTTTCCCTGAACGATTTCGAGTACATAGCAGACAACATCTCCATCAATCTCATCGTTATCATAACTTTGGAGATCATGTATAGAATTTGAGATGACAGTGCTAACCTAACGATTCCAAGCACCTTGTGATCCAATCGCGCCCAGTTAGCAGTATCGTATTCTGCTGGCATCATCTCAACTCCGCCTAGTGGTAAATCAAGATCTTTCTGATAGGGGTAATTTTCTATCTGCATCTTCCACACTCTAAAATTAGATCCATTGATCTTTTTGATCTTTAACTTCTCCTAATCGGCCATCATTTTTTACCATACAAGCCCTGTAACACTTGCTCTAACACCAATTATTGAGAATCGAGGTAGCAAATCTTTCTTCTGCACTAAGAACGATACGCGGAATATGCTAATCAAGTAAAATAACCAAGAAAGAACAATAAAGGCACAAGAATTCCCAGAAGAGGGAAGTAAATAACCCTTGTGGATAAAAAACTACTCCCCGAACAATCCAGTATGATAAAAAACCAATGACTTTGAAGCTCGTTCGAATGACTTCCATTTTCGTTCGAACGACTTCGACAATATCTGACTTTAACAATTTCATTCTTCACATTCGAGTTCACACCCAACGCTTTGTTCACTCATTGGTTTATGCTTTAAATTACCTCAATGAAAGAGTTGAATTGTGGAAGGAATTACCTAACATTACCAATTGTTTTCCGATGAAAGGAGACTTTAGTTCATGCTTTTCATATCATGATAAGATTGGAGGAAGGGTGGTGCTTAGTTCTTTGGTGGAAAAGTATGTTGACTCCCTGCAAACAACTAAGTAGCAAGATTTGAAATACACATGATGTCGGTGTACAAGGACAAAGAAAAGAGTTGGGGAAGATATCATGCTAACTAAGATTGACAGGGCTTCGATTAATAAGAGCTGAATGGACATATTTAAAGCTTTAAAGGTTGAGGACCTTCTCCAAATGTGTCTGATCATTGCACTGCCATTGTTATTATCTATGAAAATTTGCCTAGTAAAAGAAAGCTTTCAAGTACTACAAGTTTTAGAGTGCTGAAGAAGGATACAAGGAAGTGATCATTGAAGCTTGGAACCTTAGGGTTACTAAGAACCCAATACAAAACCTCAAGCATAAATTAAACAATGTTAATGGCTATCTTAAAGATTGGAGAATGAACATGACTCATGTAGATCAATTAATGAATAAAGCTAAAGATAAGCAAGCTGACCCCCTAAATGATGATCTCACAAGAGTAGAACCAGTCGCTTTAAGAGAGTACACCCAGCTTACTGGCAAAAAAGAGGCCAGAAATTTCAAGGAATAACTGGCTTAAATAGGGAGATTCAAATAATGCCTTTTGATAGTCATTAAAGCCAGAAGATCTAGAAATGCAATATTCTCTTTCAAAAAACTCAAGTGGTGGGACTATTTATGATGTAAACTGATTAAGCAGAAGCCAATAATCAAGAAGAACGCCAGATTTATCAAAAGAAATTAGGTTCACGAGGAATCCTAATTTTATTAACTAAAACATTTATTCTAAACAAAACTAACTTAACTGAATTGACCGAGAAACCAATAACCTAGACCTACCCTTCTATAGAACATAAGGGGGTTAGAATTTGGAACCCTAATTCTAATTGAAATAGACTTCTACTTAAACTGGGAAACTGCTCATAACCTATATTGGACCTCTTCAATAGACTTTAAGCTAAAGCATAAAATATAAAACATTAATTAAACATAGGTCACACGGTGGGTAGACGATCCTATGAGGGATGTGTCGCATAAAGCCCCACGTCTAAGAAGATTTTGTCCACAAAATCAAAGGGGAGGTACTCCAGAGGACTCACGCACATATGTATTGTGCATCTCAGTCTATTCATCTTCATCCCGTAGAACGTGCATGAAATCTGTACGCTGGAACTCTTCTAGAAATCTTGGAGTCTTCCGCAGAATTTTTTGTACCCTGTTATTGTACCCGAGAGCGGGGTACGATGTCATCACCGACATCCCTATATCCATTGACATCTAAAATAAAAAATTGAGAAATTACTGTGGTCCATTCCTCAACACTTGTTAGAAAACCTTCCTAAAACGGGTCAACCCACGGACATAATTCTTTGTATCGGGCCATCACCTCCCTTATACGGATTAAATAATTGAATAGCCTAGACTATATTACGCGTGAGTTGAACTATTGGACGAGGCAGAGCTGCATCTCATATTTCATGCGTTTCTCCTGAATCTATTGCTGTGTGGCACGGTATTTGATAGTAATTGCCGAAGATGAATTGTCTTGCTCGAATCGGCTCGGCGTTTTGATCGTACTCACTGTTGGAGGTGTTAAGTAAGCCGTGCGCTTATCACATATGGTACAGAGGGGGCTGGGTAGTTGGGGAATAGTTATAGCTGACATCATATTTTTCCTTCCAAGATTCAAAATTTGAGTAAGTAGGTAGTGGGCCTGGATGGGATGTGAAGGATAAGGAGTGTGATTGTGTAAAGTCAGGTTCTCACTAGCTGTAGGTAGACTGGATTTGTTTTTAGTGTTGAAAACATGTGCACGAATTATATGGGCTTGATCTGGGTTCGGTAGTGATGGGTCTTGAGCATGATAGGCTTTTGTTTGCTGTTCAGTAGCCCAAGCTAAGAAATTTATCTTGTTCAAAGCGATCGGAGATGTTTTCATGGTGGCTGCTATTGGGACTGAGGCCGGTAGGTCTTGGATCCCTCGAGGCATGTCATTGTACCCATCACCCACGTGGTAGTTGGTCATCAAGGCTGAACTCCTACCTCCGGTTTGGGTATCAATTTGTTTGCCTTTGTGAACCCCAATTTTGATGTTCAAATTTGCGAAAGGGTTGCTTTGGTCGTCGCTCCTCGCGGAAATGCTTCCCTCTAAAGAGAGAGTTTCAGTTACGGCCAATAGAGGTGACTGGAGGCGGGGGCAGGAAAAAGGCTCCTCTACTCAAAGCCTCGACAAGAATATCAAGCTTATCCTAGTAGGTTTCTTCGTCTTAGGTCTTCCACGAGGCATATTTGCTCTTGAAACTGACTACACTTAGATATAACGCAGCTCTGATACTACTTTGATATAAATTGATTACGCGAAAGCCAATAATAAAGAAAGTCACCAAATTTATCAAAAGGAATTAGGTTCCTGTGGAACCCTTATTTTATTAACTAGAACTCTTATTCTAAACAAAACTAACTTTACTAAATTAACTGAGAACCAATATCTTAGACCTCCCCTTTTATGGAACACAAGGGGGGTTAGAATTAGGAACCCTAATTCTAATTGAAATAAATTTCCACTTAAATTGGGAAACTTCTCATAACCTATATTGGACCTCTCCAATAGAGCTTAATCTAAAGCATAAAATATAAAGCATTAGTTAAACATCGCTCACACGGTGGGTAAACAATCCTATGAGGGACGTGTCACATCAATTTCAGATCCCACACTAGTTGTAGATGCAACTACTCACATTTCAAGGCTATTTTGGGTACATGTAAGAGATCCATTGATAGTAGGATTATTAAAGCTCTAAAATTCAAATACAAAGTTCATGATGATGACCACTGAAATCTTATTAAGGATGTCTATGAAGAGGAGATTAGAGAGGCCCTCTTCTCCATTCCTAGCAACAAGAGGCCCAGGCCCAGGCCCAGGCCCTGGCCTGATGGCTTCAACTTCAAAAAAAAATTATGTGTTTGGGGCATTATCAAGCATGATGTGTGTAACGTTATTAGGAACTTTTTCATCAAATCCAAATGCACTCAGCCATTAACTCTACCACTATTATTTTGATCCCTAAGGTTTTCAACCCCTCTACTTTTGATGAGTACACACCTATTGCTTGTTGTAATGTAGTTTACAAGGTAATCTCAAATAATCTCTAGGAGACTCAAAATGGTTTTAAGGCATTAGTGAGAACAAATAAGCTTTTATTGAGGGAAGAAACATCTCTAATAACTTACTCATTGCTTATGAGATTATGTGAAACTACCACAAGGACAATCCTAAAGGAAAATGTACCAATAAAATTGATCTTAGGAGAGCATATGATTTATTCCAATGACATTTCATTTTATGCATTCTTGAGACTTCAAATTTTATTGAGAAATTTGTTCTTTGGATTCATCAATGTATATCTGTTGCTCCCTTTTTTATCTCTATGAATAGATCCCTTAAGAGGATTTATTGCAGGTCAAAGAGGCATTAGACAGGGAGATCCTCTATCTCCCTACTTATTTGTGCTTGTCGTGGAGATGATAGGCTGATGCTTGAAGAGAAAGTAATAGAAGGAAGCTCACCAAAGCTGTAATAATCATATGCTCACTCATCTGGCCTATGCAGATGATTTGCTTGTATTTATGCAAGGAAAATTTTGCCATTGCCCTTGATGAAACTCTTAACTGCTTTTCTCTATCACAGGTTTGGCGATCAATTACAATAAATCCAAAGTCTATATGTCTAGAGACTAGTAGGAGACTAAAACAATCATTAGCAACACACTTAGCATAGAAGCATGGAAAAAGGCTCTCTACTCTTCAAATACTTGGGTATACCCCTTATCCACACTAATCTCTATGCCAGAGATTGTTAAAGCCTTATTGAATCCATGACTAAGAGGATATCTGGTTGGTAGCATATGGTGTTAGAGGGGCATGAAGGGCTCTGCTTATTTGATCTGCTCTTCAATGTGTCTATGTGTATTGGACAGGTACTTTCATCCTTCCCCAACATGTTATAAATCAAATAGAAAGTATCTGCTCCAAATTTCTCAGGCAAGGAGTTGCTGACACTGATAAAAAAGCTTTACTTTGTTGGAAATTCCTTTGTTTCTCAAAAAAAGAAGGGGGGCTTGGTTTTAGATATGTTAAAACCTAGAACAAGGCTACAATCCTTAGACACACCTGTAGGTTAGCCACTAGAGAAGTCAAATTTTAGGAGAAATGGGTGAATGTTAACCTTATAAGGAGGAACTTTAGGGAGCTAAATATGCCTTCTAATTCCTCTTGGGTGTGGATAAAAATTTTGGAGTCTAGAGTTGAAACAATGAAGCTGGTTAACTCATTCTTGAGAGAGGTAAAAAAAACCTATTTTGTAAAGATTATTGGCACACTAATGGAATTTTGCTGGATAGGTTTACGCAAGTGTTTAGAGTTGAATCCACTCTTCATAAAAATGCCAAAAGTTTCATCCATATTCATATTCATAATGGAGAGTAGTGTAAACCACAACACTTAGCTTCCATGCTTCGTGAACATTTTTCTTCATATCCAAAATATTGAAATTAAGGCCAATGGTGAAGATGAGATTTCTTGGCTACCTACTAAGGATGGGAATTTCGCTTTGGTAGCTACAAATTAAGCTCTTAGACAAGGACAACAGGAAGTGGAGTGGTTTTCAATTACATGGAACAAGTTCAGCCCACCTAGAAGCGCATGTACAACTTGAAGTACAAGGAAACTAACTCTTGTGCAATTTTTTTGTCAGATTACCATGATGTAATAGGTGAGGTAATTCTTTCTCCTAGCAGTATCCCTCTAGGCCTGCATGCCATGGCTAAGGATGATGCAAAAGGAATAGTTTACTCTAAGATGTAATCTTTGTATTTTTTGTTGGTAAATAGCTGATTGGGGTCAATCTTAACCCGAGCTTACACTTACCAAAAATGAACCATCTTTCTTCTTCAAATAATCTGGACCATGGTTCAAAACTTGGAAGCTGGATCGCCAGCGGCCAATCCCAAGTGAGATTAGGCGATTTGGCTCGAAATTAGTCTGTGTGTGTGTGTTTTTTTTAAACTTAGAGTAATGAAAAAAAATAAAAAATAAAAAAATATATCAATTTAAGCATTACAAAAATCATAACCTGGTCAAGTTCGGGAGTTTTTGATGATCTAATGATTATTCCTAGAGAAATATACTGAGAATTGAATTGCCGGCCCGATCCAATACAAATTTTCGAACCATGCTCTATCATTGTTTCTAAGTAACTCATGTACTATAAGTAAGTTCTCTGAAATATTTCTCCCTCCAATAAAAGTAGATTGGCTCAGACTAATAAATGGGCCCAAAATAAACTTAAGTCTAGCAGTGAGAATTTTAGAGATAGTTTTGTAAACCACATTACAACAAGAGATATGGCTATAAACACTAAAGGGGCTAGGATTAGGAACTTTAGGGTCTAAAATTATAGATGTAGAATTCATTTGGGATAACATCTTTTTCTTTATGAAGAACCTTTTATCAATATAACGTACATCTTTCTTAATAATCTCCCAGTTATCCTTAAGAAACTTAACATTAAACCCATCAGGCACTCCTGCTTTATTGTTATGGATAGATAATATATATTTTTCCAACTCCTGGTCTGTGATCTCCCTATTAAGTAAACCATGGTCACCAAAATTCACTCTAGCTTTGAAAGGACGTAACCTTATAGCCTCTTTTTCAATCTCTCTCAGTCCATCACCTCTTATGCCCTTAAAATATTGAACTACAACCCAAGCAATGAGATCTGGGTCATTAGTAGAAGTATTTTAATCTTAATTGTCGTAGGGCAGACTAGAGTTAGTTGACCTTCTAGCTCTAGCAGCTCTATGAAAGAAGGTAATGCTACTATCTCCTAAATGGATCTAGTCATTCCTAGAATTCCACTTGAGAAACTTTTCCTCTCTCTTGTTTAGGTTGTTATAATTTTGAGTACCCATATTTTCTCTAGGATTAAGAGTGTTATCATGTGGGTTGGATTGGATTTGTGCTAGTATGCCATCCAACTCATCCTTGGCCGCAATAGAAGAAGTAAGAACATTCCCCACTTTATTCTTATTCTAGTCCTTAAGCCCAAGATTAACATTTACCGGCTTGTTGCACCGCCTATACATATGACTCTTCATTACCCTGATAGTTTTAGTACTTTGAATCACCTCCATGTATCTAGGCTCACTGCTCCAAAAGTTAAAATGCTTAAAGGGACATTTTCACCTTTTTTTGAGCTTTATAAATATTAACAACAATGAAGCTGTGATCAGAGACCCCAGTCCCCATGAATTCTGCCTCAAAATCTTTAAAGAGATTCCCCCAGGCTTTATTCACTAATACCCTATCAATCTTAACCAAAACCTTCTTTTTAGGAGTGGACTCTCTATTGGACCAGGTCAAAGAAAGTCTTTTGCACTTGAGATCAACAAATCAGCTTTGAGAAAATTTACTTGGTGAAGCTGAACCCTTTCACTCTAGATAGGCCTACCACTACTCTTATCACCATTAGAAAAGGGGGAACAAAAATCTCCCAAAAGAATCTAGGGTATAGTAAGTTTATTAGCTTTGATGTTGTACAGACTCTCCTAGAATTTTACCCTGTCAGCAAAATAATTTGAAATGTACACCATTGTTAGATGGAACTTATACTCTCCTATCTCACTCACATAATGTGTAAACTAGTTTTAATTTCTTTCAATAGTGACCTTCAGGATACCGTGGTCCAGCAAACCAAAATCCCTCCTTTTATTGCATTGATCCCATTAGTAACAAATGACAATAGGGGGCAAATACTCTAGGCCACTCTAGCCTCACTGCACACTCTCAGTTTAGTCTCTACAAGCCCCATAAAACAGATTTTGTGTTTATGAATAAGTTTCCTAACCGTACTCAGCTATAGGGAGTCATTAACTCCTTTAGTATTCTAGCATGCGATACTATTTAATAAAACTGAGTGTATTGTTCCTCAGTCTTCTGAATCATCACATCAAGTTATAGTTAGCACTAATGCTAACTTTACACATTAGGTAAATCCCAGTGTCTTTGCCAAAAACTTTGTACTCTCTAGACATACACGTAATGTACTTACCTTGGTTTCTATTCTGAACTTCAACAAAATTTACATTACCTACCTTCAGATGGATTATCATCCTAATTAGACCTACAACAATAACAATGTAAGCTCTTCACTCAGGGGCGAAGTGGCTTGTACCTCCCTTATGAACCCTAGTGCCAACTAGGTATTACAAAGTTGACCACATTCCTCCAAGTGAGCACTATGTAAGTAGTACCACTGTTAGGTATTATAATGATCTACCACATAGTGAATACTAAGGTTCCTTTAGGAAGTTCAAGCACACTCTTTCTCACAAAATTTAGTCCTTGCATCTTTCATATGGACATCTTTTGAAAGTTGTTCGAATGGACTTCTACTCCACCAGCTAATGCCTGAAAATCAAAAATAGTTAGCACTTCTTTATGAGGTGAACATTCTACCCTGATGAGCATTGGAATCTTACATTTTATTCCCCTTAAACATAGTCATTTTACAGTCAAAATGCCTTAACTAATGACTGTATGCCAAAATTACTATTTTTCTAGATCACAGGTTCAAATGTTAAATGCATGACAAAAATATATATAAAAAAGCGCCCAAGATAAGCTCCTATACTAAGACTTATAAAAGCGTGTTGTAGATCCTTTTTACATTGCTAGAGGCTATTAAAAGATTAGAAGTCCTTATCAAAGCTACATCAAAGTCAGGACAACTTCAGCAGAAAAGAGCTCAAGAAATCAGATATTAAATGTCCTCAGGCATGGAACCCAACCAACGTGGGTCTGGTGTACCCAACCAACCAACATTCAAGGGTTGGTGGTGAGCTCTTGGGTCCCACTTTTCAGAGTCGATGCCTCAGGATTTGAAAATGTTAAAACAACCGCAAGATTATTAAAGTTGGTTAACAGGGGGGGGTAGAATTGTAATAATAAAGTCACGAAAAAGGAAAACATAAGGCTCTCTTCTCCTATAAAATGAGCCTTAATTAGTCCAAATTGTAAAGGAATCATGGAGAAGATACTCGACCTTAGGAATAAGGATTAAATATTCTAGTTTTTGTATATTCTTCTTCCTCTTTCTTCATCCTCTTTAAAGGTAAGTTCTAAGTTCTTTTTTAGGGCAATGATCTTAGCAATGAAGAAGTATAGTGTCTATACTTAAGTAGGTCCAACTTTGGGTTAAGTAGCCTCTCTTAGGATTGTTATTATTATTATTTTTTGTATAATAAGAAGATTGTTCAGGTTGTTAGATATCTATAACACAAGCAAGTCAACTAATAAGAAGTTAAAAGGAGATGTTCTCTTAGATAGATTTCTAAAAAAGGGATAAAGCAACCTTAAAAAGATATTAAGCTATTCCATAGTTAATCTTATTTCTAATATAGTTTTTACCAAAAAGGATTATCTTAATCTTTGATACATATCCTAATAGTTAAAGCTTGAGAAATTTCCATGATCATAGTTGATTAATTTAGAGTAGGAACATAACTATATTAACCGAGAAGTTCAAGTATTATCCTTGTGGATTTGACCCCTCTCTTTACGCGTTCCGCGACAAAAGAGTTGAGCATATAAATTGGGTATTAATTCGCGATAGGACAAAAATTCCAACTCATCAATTGGCAAGGTTGTCGGGGTGGACAAGGTAACTTTAGGAGAATATACAGGTTTTTAAATATTATAGGGCCTTTATTTTTATCCCCTAACTTTTTAAAAATTATTTCTCTCCTTGATCAAAGCCAAACTGTACAGATTTATCAACCCAAATTTTCATGCAGGGCTGAGGTTCCTATGGACAGAGAAAGAAACAGGAAAAGTTTCAAACTCTTAATAACTTGTCAACCCACGAAGGCCGGTGGCCCGTGCCTTCGAGTACGGCAATCACGGGTTTAGTGCGTTCCAGAGTGATGAAATTGTATAGTTTACTTTCTTGTTATTGGTTGAGCCTAAATTTAGTGCAGAATTTTCATTCTTTGTTTACCGTACAGGTAGAGGCAGAGAAGAAAGGAATAGTTAAGATGGAAAGAGCATCAAAAGTGCACGGATCTCGAGGGAAATCTAAGGTACATATCCTCTCATCAGATTATAGGATAATATTTGATGATCAAAGTATTGTGCTAGAATAGTAAGTCTCCTAATCTTCAAGAATATGAAATATTTTTTAAAAATATATCTTTTTAAAATAGTAACAAAATATTTTAGTATATAGAAAGAATATATTTAGTTACTACATACTCTCAATAAATATTCCCTATCACATGCTGAGAAATAGGAAATCATAAAAAGGATTACTCACCTTTATATAACTACTACTATAAATATATGCTCATTATATATTAATGCTCCTACACTTAATAATAGGAAATTCTCTATAATAATATTATTCTAGCATAATTGTTTATTTGTGTGTTTATTATTTTTGCACAAACCCTAGTAAAGTTAAAACAAGGGTTAGAGCTGCACCTTATGGAGGAAACTCTTATAAGGGACCCCCAAGTTGTGGGACTACCCACTAGAGATATACCAACAGTTAAATCACACAGATATCACCAAATCATAACTGTCAACCAAAAATAATTAAAACTTAAAATTAGTAGATGATTTCCAAGGGATTTTATCACCTGAGAAACTAGAAGATACCGGACTTGGCTATCGACCACAGATTCATAGGAACAGCTTAAGTGGATATTCTGGTTGTGGAAAGGAGGTGTGATATCACCGGAATCGGGTATTGGCGACCGAAAAGGCAACTCACCTACGGCCAGGGCTCGGCGCAACGTTCAGACTGAACACCTACTAATGATTTGATACTAGAGTACGAAGCTTGGGTTGAGCAATTAAACACATAGGGCCAATTAGGGAATAATTAGAATTAGGGTTGACCATTAATTCTTACCTAAAAATCATTGCAAGAATGTTTAAATTTTCTTCGAAATGTCAATTAGGCATATCCCTCATTCAACTCCTATAGATCGTACAATATGGTTCCCCAATCTAACCACCCAACAATATCCACAATATCCCAATCATCCACCCCCAATGTCCCAAACCTTAAACCTAGCAGAGCAATATATGGATAGGCTCGAAAGAGGATACCATGCATTGTTTGAATAGTTATAATTCTATGTGGAACATAATGATCAATTAAACTAGTAAAGGAGGCCCTAGGACATCTCATCCCTAACACTTGGACCATACTTGAGGCAAACCAAACCCAAATCGATCCCCAATTCTAGATGGATAAGGTTTTTACTCAAAAAACCTATTTTCCTAACTTTGATATCAAATGACATAATAATAGGACCATCCTTAAGGACGTTTGACACAACCCAAAACATAACCAATGACAACTATTTGGAAGATTGGCCTAACTCAAATATAGCAAAATACAGGGAAAGGGTAAGATACATACTAGATAATATTTAATACCCAACCATCCAGTCATATGTGGGGAAATACCCTGAAACCACCACAAAAACCAAAATGCATTTCAAATGTCATAGAATTATGAGGCTAAACCATGATTACTAGGGAAAATGAATGGATTTGACACCCTAGTTGATGAATCTAAGGGGATTATGAACTGTAGTAGAATATTTCCCAGATTCGGCAAGGATCGGCCAACATAACATAGTCGAAGATAGTCAATATTCAAGAAGTTACCACAAGTCCTCGATCTATCAAAAGTAGCCATTGTGCCCAGTCAAGAAAGAGCTGTTAGAGATCCGCGAAGTTTACCCACTCCACCCAATATAGGAGACTGTTTTTTTTTTTTTTTGTAAACTGCATGTATCTACTATAAATACATGCAGAGAATATATTATTCAGATCCGCAACACTTCAATTCTTACTTCCTTACTCTACAGTCACTCAAAAACTTATAATAACTAGCAATATATTAGATTTTATATCAAAACCCTCCTCGAGATTGTAGTTTTTCTCAGCCTTTACTAAATTTTCCACGTAAAATCTTGCTTATTTAATTTATTATTGTGCCTTCCTTACGAAAAATATTGGTGAAGATTATCCTTCCATAAAACATGCCATTACAATTTGCGCCGTCTGCAGGAATTACTACACTTTTATTTGGTTAGAAAGAATCTGATGACAAATTTGAATCTCTGAAGCCATTCAAGTATAGTAAGAGATCGTGAAATTAATCTGATACCATAAATAGTTGATCTGCACAGCGCAGTAATCAAACTTTAAAAACAGACAGAATTAGAAAAGGCCAAAAGATTGGAAGATTAGCGCATTCATTCTTAAGTTCTTTAAGTGAAAAGAGAGATAAGAAGAAAACCCTTGGACCAATAGAGTCAAACACATCAGAAGGAGATGGAAAGATTAAGGAGAACCCAAGATCGACTTACTAGCCATAAAGCGTCACCACCACAAGCCTAAAGTGACCATCGGTCAAGAGCCACTCAATGAGATGATCAACCTAGGGAAGACGAATTATGGACTTCTCGATCCAGATCCAGAAATACAGACAGGGCTTCTCGGCATTTTGGTTTGACATCCTCAGCATCGACAACTCAAGAAAGTCAACGCACGCATCATCAAACTTCCCTACCACCAGAAAGAAGACCAATTAGGGACCGATTGGGACCAGAAGAACATGGAAATTTTGATATGCAAGTTGCAACCTTACCAATTCCTTCTCCACAATTTGTCACCTTGGGCAACCTAAATAACAGGACCCGACCATACACTCTAATATCCTATGCCGAAGGTCTGTACTTGATAGAATTGAGACAAACCCTATCTCTCCTCATTTCAAAGTCATGCCTATTCTAGATAATTTCTACATGCCAAACTTCATTCAATATGCAGGCCTCATTGACCCACTTACCCATGTACAACATTTCAAAGCCACAGTTGGATTATGCTCCAAACTCGACCACATGCTATACAGGCTATATAACATGAGCCTAAAAGAAGAACCTCTCAGATGGTTTCATACAATCCAAAAAGGCTCCATCACTACATTCAGCCAGCTGCAGTGCCTATTCAAGTACAATTATGCTCACGTTAAGGAGCAAGAGATTACGGTGGATTCCATGTTCTTCTTCGAGCTGGGCGCAAATGAAACCTTGACAAGATTTTACAAGCGTTTCTTATAGGAAACTCGGAAAATTGGAAACTCAGATCCTAAAATTGTCGTTCCAGTATTCACCTCAGCCCTACACATCAACTCTAAGGTTTGAGAAGAACTTTCTCTGCATAAGCCTAGAAGGGTGACAGAAATGATTGATGTAGTTAATAACTACATCGAACTAGAAAGATCCAAGAAGGATACAATGAAGAGCTCCTCTGCCATCCATTCTCGGGAAATAGCTTCTTCTCCACCTTGAAAGTTGACCACTACTGAAGCACCCAAACAATACGGCAAAAATACCGACAATAACAGGAGACCCGACAGAAAGGATGGGAGACCCTACTAAAGCTGGCAAAGTGAACCACGACCCGCCAACCCGATCCTATTTTTTGTGGGTTAGGGTTTGGCCTTAATTGGTCACGGGTCATTTGATCCAAACCCGTCTAACCCATTTAATAAATATGTCGGGTTAAGGTTTAGCCTAAGTGGTTTGGGTCGACCCGTGAACTTTTTAAGTTATTTGGTTTAAATGTAATTTTATATATTAAACTACCCTTTTAAGTCTTTTACCAATTAACTTTAGTCTTTAAGGTAGCAAGTCCAGCAACAACAGCAAGTCCTCATTCCTCAGTCAGCCTCCACCCCACTCCTCCACTCGGTGAGATCTCCACTCCTCCTCCACGACTCCACTCCTCACTCTCCGCTATCTTACCAATGATAAAGGGAGATGAGCATTATCGAGTATCACAAACAATTCCTGATATCCCCAATAAACCTCTATGTCAGTATCACAATGTTCATAGTCATGAAACTGACAACTATTACTCTCTCATTCGAATCTTTCATCGCATTCTCTTAGAAGAAAGGCTTCAAAATTATGCTCTCGACATCCAAATGTTCCTCGAGGATGAGAGAAAGAACAAAGATGTTAAAAAAAATCAGAGCCAAGGGTAAGCTCACCACCTTTATAAGATCGAAATTGAAAAAAGAAAGAAAAGGAAACAAGACGATCGGATCACATCTTATTGCTAAATGACCTCCTCGGATAAATCAGCGAAATTCTTCCCAACTTGGGTATGTCAAAACGTCCATACCATATTACCTTTGAAGACTGTGACACCAGCCATATAAAATAGCATTATGCTCAAAGTTGGACAAGACTGCCTGCATATGCTTCTCGTCGATACAGGAAATGTCGTAGATGTTTTATTCAGAAGGGCAATTGAAGTTCTAGAACTCAAAGATTCCATTAAAGCTTTGACAACAACAATCACCGGCTTTAACAGCTCAAAAGAATCGGCCACAAGTGAAATTACTATGCCAGTTCAGGCAGGATTAGAAGCCACATTCGTTAAATTCCTAGTCATCGATGTTGAGTCCAAGTATTTAGGAATTTAAGGACGTAGTTGGTTACATTCGATCAAAGCAGTACCTTCTATATATCATTTAGCATTAAGATTTTTAACAGATCACGAAATCTATGAAATCAAAGGTAGCCAAGAAGTTGTAAGCATGTGCGAGAATACTACCAGCAACTCTTATACAATAAAACTTTTTAAAGCATAACAACTACAGCAGACAACACCTCCCACATTCGAGCAGCATGATACAGAATTGGTTGAATCCATTGAACTCGATGGACCCTGATGTCGCACATTCAGCAGCTCCAAGTTGTCAACCGACGAAAAAGAAGACATGATCCAGTTACTTAAGAAAAACATCGACATCTTATCCTGGACTTTTAAGTTAATACCTTGCATTGATCCATCAATTGAATGCCACAGATTGAGCCTCCTACCAAAAAATAATGCAGTCATATAGAAATGTCAGAACTTAGCTTCCCGCCTTCGCGAGGCTGTGAATTAAGAAATTGATAAACTTCTTTGTGTAGGATTTATTTGAGAAGCCAAATATCCGAAGTGAGTTTCTAACATTGTGGCAGTCCCAAAGAAAAATGAGAAGATCAGGGCTTGTGTTAACTTTACAGAACCTAATAAATTCACATTGAAGGATAGTTTTCTGCTACCACTGATCCCCCAACTTATCGACTCTGTCGCAGGACACAAACTTCTTTCCATGATGGATGCAGCCTCCGGATACCATCAAGCTCTACTCGCCGATGACGATCAAGATAAAACCACCTTCATTACTAAAAGAGGTCTCTACTGTTACACAATGATACCTTTCAGGTTAAAGAATACAGGAGCTACTTACTAACGGCTTGTCACAAAAATGTTTAAAGATCATCTAGGCAAAATCATGGAAGTCTACATCGATGATATGATTTGCAAAAGTTTGAAGCGCAAAAATCATTCCAGCAACCTCTAAACCATCTTCGATATCCTTTGCAAATACCAGATGAAACTCAATCTTAAGAAATGCCAATTCGGTATCACATCTGGTAAATTTCTAGGACACCTAGTTAGCAAAAGAGGAATCAAAATTGATCCTGCACAAATCAAGGCACTCATCGAATGCTATCTCTGCGAACAAAGAAAAATGTCCAAAAATTTGTAGGCAAGATTGCCGCTCTTCACAGATTCATCTCCAAGTCATCTGATCGATGCAAACTTTTCTTTACCTCCTTCTTCATGGAAATCTCACTACACTTTCAAGGAAATAACAAAAGGAAATCATTTGGACTTCAGACTGTGAGTTATCCTTCCAAGATCTTAAACGATACTTGGGGACTTTCAAAGATATTCGTCAACCTTCTCAAATTTTAATTTCTTTTCGACATAACCACAAGTACTTCTGTCGAGAATGGGGCGATTGTAGTAGCAAATTTCTCAGATTCGGCAAGGATCAGCCGGTATAACATAGTAAAAAATAGTCAGCATTCGAGAAGATACCACAAGTCCTCAATCTACCAAAAGTATTCGTTATGTTTGGTCAAGAAAGAGTTGCTTTTGGTCCGCGAAGTTTGCCCACTCCACCCGAAATAGAAGACTTTTTTTTTTTTTTGTATACTGCATGTATCTACTATAAATACACGCAGAGAATATATAATTCAGATCCGCAACCCTACTATTCTTACTTCCTTACTCTACGGTCACTCAAAGACTTGTAGTAACTAGCAACATATTAGATTTTATATCAAAACCCTCCTCGAGGTTGTAGTTTTTCTCAGCCTTTACTTAGTTGTCCACATAAAATCTTGCTTGTTTAGCTTACTATTGCACCTTCCTTACAAAAAGTATTGACGAAGATTATCATTCTAGAAAACATGCCATTACAAGAACTTTACTAAAATCGAGGAGAACGAAATAATCAAAAGAAAAATAAAGGCATTTCCTGATTACGATAATGAAGTAATACTTGGACATACAGTAGGGTCAATCAAGGATACGCATATCATTAATAAGAAATTTTGGGATGCCCTCTACACTAACAATCCATGGATGATTACTATCTCAAGGAGGAACAAAATCAATACATAGATGACCCATTTCTGATAGAAAGAGTTATTTATGGCCCTTTGAAGATATAGACCAAGTCACTCAATTGATCCAAAAGAGGGGAACCTATTGCCAACAAGATAATGAAGAGTCATTTGAGGACAAACTTTGTTGCCCATATACCCTTAAAGAATATGCTAACTACTTAAGTTTTGTTAAGGGGATCCACAGAACAACTAAGGCCAATATTGACACTGCTTATTCGACTTTTACAGATAAACCTTCACACACATTAAAGTCTACTAGTTATTTCCCTATTTTATCTTTTACTTTGAAGTTTACTCATTTCCAAATTTTTCGATTGATCTTGCAAAAGTTGGTAGTTAATCGGAAATTTAGTCTTGATGAAACAAAACTTAGTTTGGAATTATCCATACAATTCATTCCACCCCTAGAAACTATCCACATCCTACTTATCTAGCTATTCAAACAAAACTTACAACAATGATAGTTCTAAACTATCTTTTGAGATATACTTTTCAAATCATAAGTTTGGGGGTATGTTGGTCAAGCTAAAGACATAAAATGTAGTACTCTTAGGTGGCAGCTTAAGGTCCATTTCACATTTTGTTTTCTCTCTAAGCATTCGACAACTTCTTTTAGAAAAATATTCTTGGCCCTACTTTCAAATTGTCAAGTTCCTCAACTAATCTCATGCTATGGTAATCCACATACTAGCTGAACAAGCATGTATCATACATTTTAAAAATGAGCCATTAAACTACTACTTTGGACAAGAATGTAGGAGTAGCAACTTGGATAATCGCTTCTATGGAACGGATGATTATTACTATGTAAATATGGTTGAGAAGTTCTATAAGTCTATTACCTCGATAGATAAGAAGAAAATAATAATTGAAATCACTTGGAGAAATGTTTCACAATCATACATCCTTAGCGTTGACAACTTATCATTAATTGCAAACAGAGCACCAGTCTTGATGTTGAAAATTATGAAGGAGGAAACTATTATGAATACATCAATGACCTAGATCTAAGAAATGAAGTTGTCCCCACACATGGAGGCATTTAAGAAAATGCATTACAAAAAACTCAGATGTAAGCATACCATTGGTAGGCAACAAATGTAGCGCCTATCCTATCCACCTCAGTGATTGATTACCCTCGCCTCAGCATTTTAAAATCCTTGAAGTTTAGGAATGAAGATGTGTGCATCCTAAATGACTACATGATTTCATTATACAACAATTCCCTGAACCAATCCCTTCACCATTTTTGATTGATCGGAAGCCCATCAGATCGCATCGTATGTACGTGCTTCCCACTCTTATTACCTTAATCATATGAGAGATTAATCCAGAAGCCGATGGATACCCAACATTTTTGTAGGAGAAGGTAATGGAATTTGTCCTCTCCAAGTGTGTTCAAGATTTATGGATTCTAGATCAAATGCATTTACATGACCTCTCTGTATCAATAGGATAATCCAATACTCCTAACTGTACACCAAGTACACTCCCACATGTAACTTTGTAAGCATTGATGTCAAAGGTAGAAGGGCTGGAGGAAAGACTCGTTGAGAGTGATAAACTATTAAGAGAGGTAAACAAACTTAAAAGTGGGAATAACGATCTTCTGTGGGAGAACACTACTTTGCTAAGAAAACTGCTCCATGGTTTGAAGTATCCAGAACCAAGAGCTACAAGTCCACCAAAGAAGAAGATAGATTATTCTTTTTAGAAGCTGTCAGTTATTTCCTTATATTTCACGCTCAGCATTAGAGTTCAAATATTTTTTAATTATACCTTAGAAGATTCTTTTATTAATAAAATGAAGCAAGTCTCATCCAACTCAGTTATCCATTTCATTTCTTGCAAGAAAAGGTAATATCCTATTACTCACTTTTCTTCCTATTAGGAGCTGCCAGTTATCTTCTTGTATTTCACGCTCAGCATTAGAGTTTAAATTTTTTTATTTGTACCTTAGAAGATTCTTATATTAATAAAATGCAGCAAGTTTCATCCAACTCAGTTATCCATTTCATTTCTTGCAAGTAAAGGTAATATCCTATTACTTACTCCTCTTTCAATTATAAACATTGGGGAGAATGTTTAGTTTAAGTTTGGGGGTGAGGAATAACCTAGATTTTACATTTTAAATAACTTTTAAGGAAAATCATGAAATTTTCAAAAAGAAATGCTATCTGTCTAAATCATTTATGTCCTACATTAAGACTAAAAGAGCAGATACTTACACTTTTGATTAGGCAATGCCTGCATCTAGTTCAATAACTATGTTATATTAATGTTATTAGCCATGGCTAGATTAATATATTACCCTCTTTCTATACTTATTCACTTGAAAAGTACACGTAAAGCGCTTTCACAACATTCATATACTACTCAGTCTAGATGAATAGTTGGTCATAATTAGAAAACTTAAGGATAACTATAGAGAATTTTTTACCCCAGTGAGTTATCCGAGCCTTGAATTGCCTTCGAGTGTTATATATAAACTCATTCCAAATTCAGCATCCTTAAATTCATGATCTCATTATCCATTACACTATCGATTGTCAGGGGTAAAATAAAATTGAAGTTAAAAATACTATAACCCTTTCTTATTTATATTCGTAGCGAAGAAAAAAAACCATACGAAATAGGAGAAATGATTGTATTCATTTCTTTATTAAAACCCTTTTTGGCCTTCGTATGAAAACACCTTAAATTATTTTCTATTTATCACCCCATTGAGCCTACTTAAACCATCGTTGTCAGACAACTACCTTTACCCTATTCTGAGAATGCTTAAGGAAGTAGATAGTTGAAGCAGTTGTTATAAATTAAGAAATGGGAAATAATATGAGAAATAGTAGTGTTCATAAGTATATTAACTAAGAAGTTCAAGTATTCTTCGGTTGGATTCAACTCCTATTTTACCGCACTCCTTGACAAACGAGTTGAGCGTATAAAATTGGCTATTGATTCGTGGTAGGACAAAAATCCCAACTCATCACAGGCCTAAAATATTTGTAGGATAAAGATGCTCACTCTCTCCCTCAGCAAAAAATTATCCTTTCAACACTCGTTTAAACATCCATGGGAAGCTGTTCCACATGCCTTGAGCAATTCCCTCTTGTTGAAAAACTTATACAATAAAACTTATTAGTATAAATAGTTATACCCAGCTCTCCGTCACTGTCATGAAATGAAACCTCCTGCTTATGGTGGTAATTTAATGCCTTTCCTACTTACTCACTTCTATTTGTGTGACACATTATATAATTTTGAATGATACTCCCCTATCCCCTATGGGTTTTACGGGTTTATGCATATAATAACAAAGCTGGTAGATGTTTTTTCTAGAAGAAAGGACTTTCATATCCTCTTGGTCTATCTTATCCTTTTCTTCCTTATTTATTTTCATCCAAAGCCTTTTGATAGAACTTTTTGATAGCTGAAAGCCCTCACTGCTTAAGCTATTTATCTCAACTTTTGATACACCTTTTTCCATGCCATGTGACTTTATAGTGCCTTTACCACCTGATTCATGTTGCTCAATAATTTCTTGTTCTTCTCCCATTCCTAGACGGGCATCCAAATTAGATTTAGCTTCACCCTCATTGTTATCTACTTAGCCTCGTTAACCCTTTTACCTTATCCTCAGCCTTTTGCTTCATTGTAGAAAGTTTTTCTCTTCTGTAAGCATTCTCAACCCCTCACTTCTCGATACCATTTTGTACTTTTGTTCTTGCATCCTGTACTTCCACCACATTTAGAGGGCATGCATTTGTATTATGACCAAGCACACTACACTTTACACACTTGGGGCGAACCCAGTTATACTCTACTCTAAAAACTATGCTATAATTATCATCAACCTCAATTAATAGTTGGAATGGAAATTCTTCAGTGATAAGCACATTTTTTGAGTAGAATATAATCCTGCTTTGCAGGTATATTTGGCCATCCTAAAATTTGTTTTATCTAATTATTGCCAAATTACTTCATTTTCAGGTTCTAGGTTCTCTAGCAGATCAGTTTTAGTCAGAATTGGGCTACTTGGGATCTCAAAAAATTAAAATCATCACTGTGGCAAGAGAACTATTGGCTAGACCTATATTCATTAACTTTTTGGCAAGGGAAACAAAACTCAAGAAGAGGGGAGATTCTAGGCACCACCAGCCGACGATCGTCGCTGGTCAAATAGTAACCACTAGCTATTGTCGAACACCTGAAGTCAAAAGTTACGATCCTTTTGCACAAATACCAAGGAGGTCTAATAAGAAATAATCTTTGGCAAACGCACAAACGTCGCAGCTGGAGAAGATTAGGGTGTTGTCAGGATATTTCGGAATTAGGGTTTCTCTATTTAATGATCAGTTATTCCTCTGCAAGCCTACTTTTCATTTTTACAGGGGCTTGGAGAG
Source organism: Kingdonia uniflora (assembly GCA_014058105.1). Lineage (NCBI taxonomy): Eukaryota > Viridiplantae > Streptophyta > Magnoliopsida > Ranunculales > Circaeasteraceae > Kingdonia > Kingdonia uniflora. The sequence continues at coordinate 654,014 of JACGCM010000452.1, forward strand.
CTAGAGAACTGAGTTTGTATCTCTACACTTAGTTTAACTTTTTAATCAAAGTTTGATCTTGCTCTTTAATTATCTGTGATTGTTAAGATGTTGTAGGGATAATCACCTTAGGCTAGATCTGAGGAGGAAACCCTATAGATGTATGCTAGGATTTTCTTACATGCAATTGGTCTGACCTAAAGATTTTAGATTACTCTTTAAGGTTATTCTTCAAATTTTTTGAACTCAACAAGTAAGGGAAGTAAAGATAAATTCTAACGTGGTGAGAAATCGATATCCTGAATAAGGAATTAATTTTTCAGTCTACTTAGTGAACTCTAGACCAAGGGATTGCTCTTATTTTTGCAAAAAGTGGGACAAACCCTAGATTAGCAGTCTTGAGTTTAAGTTTTGTCCCTAACGGGTTGTGCTCTCTGATTTGTTCTTCGTGGAGAGATCATAAAAGAACCTAAGCCTCTCGAATTTGATTTAAAAGAGAGAATTCGAGGATAAGACAAAAAACCAAATATGCTAATATAGGGCCAAACCTGAAGGTCCAGTTTACTTTAAAATTCAAATTTAAACACCTAGTTTAGCATATATTTTTGAAAAAATGAAGCCTCATTTCCCCTAGATTTTAGTTTACCCTAGAATAGCGTACATCTCCATGGATTGACACCCCATACCCTTTACAATATTAATTAGTTAAGTAAAATTTTGAATAGACTAATGACTATCTATCAAATTGCACCATTGTTGAAAAGGTAACGGTAACTTCTAGGTTAGCTAGAAATCTTTGATTAGGTTTAATGTAAGATTTCTCTAAATTTTAATTTTTGTAGGTTAAATTAGTCATTATCAAAATAGGAAATTCAGTGCGATTGACCTTAAATTAAGGTATAGCTAACCTCTGGAACAATTAGAAAGAAAATTTAGAATAAGGGTTCCCACCAACCGGCGATTGCCACCAGCCCAAGGCTTGCTAATAGTAATCGTCGGCCACTAAGCTCCCCTGAATCCTAATTTTTTGGGTTTTGTTACCCGGACCTTATTAAGCTAAAATATCTGATCAATGCATTGTTTATGCTTTTTTAGGTTGCTGGATAAATTGATCTCTATTTCGAACCTCTCCACTTTCATGTTTCAAAGGTATATTTCACGGACGAAAGCATAGAAAGGGATAAAAAATTGATGTACCCCAACATAGGACTAAAATTGATCTTTTTATAATTTATTAGTTATTAATTAGTCTATAAAATAATAAAAATAAATAGATAATTATGTTTATTTTCCTAGGATAGCCTAATATTACTAATTAATTATTATTCTAATACTAATACTTTATTATTATTTATAATAGTATAAATACTAATGTGTCATCTTATAAATTACTAATATTTAGAAAATTAATTAGTAGTAGTACCCTATTATTATAGTAAAATTAGGTAGAACTCCTATCTTAGTTTCTTTAGTTTATGATAAGTTGGTCTTGCGAGGGAACCTGTTTTAATCACGAAGACCCACAATTTTTTACTCCACAGTAGCTAGAAATCCCCATGGCTGGGATAGATCATGGCATCTGTTTGAACAAGCCAGACTAATGGCTACCAAAACCCTTGCCAAATATTTTAGTCCTGCACCTATGACAAACCCCTCTTGCATTATTTTGCATGTGCTTCCCAATGGAGCGCAGAAATTTAAGCTGAAAATTAGCGCCATCAATGTCTTACCTTCTTTCCATGATCATGATCGTGATGACCCTTATCTTCACCTCATAGAGTTTAAAGAGTTGTGGGCTACACTTCACTATAAAAATTATACAGATGACTCCATACAACATGCGCCTCTTTCCCATTTTTTCTCGAGGATAAGGCTGATTTGGCTGCACTCTCTGCCACCTAGATTTATCTCAACTATTCTAATGTTACAAAAGGAATTTTTGAAAAAAATATTTTATATTCATAAAATTAACCTTTTACATAATGAAATTCTTACTTTTGCTTAAAAGGAAGATTAACACTTCTACGACAGTGGGGGGAGATACAAAAGTCTCTTACTTAAGTATCCGCATCATGCACTAGATTATGGTAGGAAGCACATGGCTTATATAATGGGATGCCCTAAATTTACAAACACATGGTGGATGCCACTTGTGGAGGTTCCATAATGCATAAGTTATCTAGTGAAGCATGGGATCCTTTCAAAACTATGGCTAAAAACTTGTATGAACAGGACTACCCTGCTTAGTGAAAGAGTGAACCTAAGAAAGGAGGACTTCTTGTGTTAGACACTAGCATCGATATCCTAGTTGTTATACACTCGCAAACAAGCCTACTCAAGAAAATGAGTGATGCCTTCCCCAAAAAAACTCTACCTCCAGTTCAGGAAAAGGTATGTAGTTACTGCAGTAACACTACTCACATCTCAGACTCCTGCCCCACTATCAACCTGACCAAAAAATTTAAGGAAATGAAGTTCAAGCATTCAACACATACAATTAAGGGAGTTCAAACAATTCGTATCGATCATTTGTTGCACAATATCTCAATTTACCTTCCAGAACTGGATCACAGCAGGGAGGACCCATTGGTAACTCAAACATACGGCAACAGTAATTCCAAAAGCCATAGCAACAATATTAATAGCCACAATTACAATAGTACCAATCGTAACAATATCAACCGAATTAAACCAACACTGAAAGGATTGGGAATCTTGAGCAAACACTGAGCATATTCGTACAACAAATAAATCTTCTCCATCAGACATTAACTCAGTGGGTAGGCTACATGAACATAACCATTTCTTAATTTTTGAAGGATTTTGCAAATTGTGAGCAAGGAAAACTACCCAGCCAACCTTAGGATAACCTAAAGGGGTAGTATGAAGTAGATTCCAGTCAATACACCAAACCAGCCAAACAATGTCATGCCATAACCACTCTAAGGAGTGGCAAGGATATCCATAACAAGGTAGCAATTCGCACCGATGAACAATAAATAAAAGCACCAAATGAAGGTGAGCCATCACGAACGACCAACAAAATACCTTTCTAGACTCTACCTAGATAGTATACACAATCAAACCCATATCCTCAGAGGTTGCAGCTAAGCATCACGAACCCACATTATGATAAGCTAGTGGAGACATTCCAACATGTACATATCAATATCTCACTGCTCGAGGATATAAAGCAAGTGCCTTCGTATGCAAAATTCTTAAAGGACGCTTGTGCGCAAGAAAAGTCTATATTTTAACAAAAAGGTTTTTCTTTCATAAATTTGACACCTTCTAAGCTTAAGAGATTCCGGATGCCCAATAATCTCATGAACCATAGGAGAACACAAGATCAATAGGGCTTTATTAGATTTGGGCGCAAGTATCAATGTCCTTTTATACCACGTTTATCAGTAATTATGACTTGGGGATCTGAAACTAGTAAAAATAACATTACATATGGTAGAACGCTTACTCAGGTATCCCAGAGGAATATTAATGGATGCCTTTATTAGAGTCGAAAGTTTGGATTTCCCTATTGACTTTATTATTCTAGAAATGGAAAAAATAGTGGATACAAGCAATGATATACCAGTAATATTAGGAAGACTATTACTAGCAACTACACATATAGTGGTCAACTGTCAATCAGGATGGATAACTCTATTATTGGGAAACATGAAGGCAACATTGAATGTTTTCCATAGAAGAACTTCATTACTTGAATCAGGCAAAATAGAGGATTATAACGTTATCAAAACCATAATAGCCAAACCATCAAAACCTAGCAAAGTATACGACTCTAAACTGCACAATGGACAATGGGTAAAAAAGAAAATTGCAGACTGCCTCTCGAGGATTCCACTAAACGAGCAACTGAATTCCATTATATCATTAGTACAACCATGGTATGAAGAGATAAAGATGTATTTGTTAACATGTAAAATACCTTAACACTAGTCATAGGACGAGCCATATCTTTCCAAGATGTTAAAAAATTTGCATGGGACGAGCCATATCTTTTCAAGATTAGTTCTGAACATGTTATTTGTAGATGCATACCTAATGCGAAAATTCTAGAGGCGCTATTGCAATGGCCTAATTCTGTCAAATGTAGTGGCATAATTTCGTAAGCTCGAGATGGCTTAGAATTAGCTCCTACACCGATGTTCATATGACAAAAACTAATATGAAATAAGAAATGATACAGGTGATTTAGCGCGGAAAACCTCTGAATAGGTAAAAACCATGACCTCGAATTGAGGGTTTTTGTAATGTTGCTTTTATTGCTTGAAGCTAATATCTTATTACAAGTGATCTCTCGACTTAGAAATACTTGATCTTGTAAATAATTTTTTTTGATATTTTAAGAATCTAGAAAATACAGTTTTCTTGGTGATTTCTCATATATTTTTCTGGTCCCTGTCTCTTCTGAAACTTTTTCTTTATAAAGGCCTTCATCGCAGCTCTTCATTGTACTAAAGCACGTTCGTCGAACAATGTGGTTAGTGGCGGTTGACTGAGTAACTGTTGAGAGTTCATGAGAGACAGGTATCTTTGACTTGTTCATGTTTTTTTATTTGAGCTCGACCCACATTCTTTATCAGTTTGTGGAGTAGGTGTTGATATTGATTGTTAATGTCATGTGTTGAATGCGTGAGTCTGACATAGAGGTAGTTCGAACTGGAATAGCTCGAATTGGGTTAGATCGAGGAATAAGTCCCTACAATCGTCCCTTCACAACCACTGTCACGAGTGGCTTTAGTTGAGAAAGAATTTGTGGGTATATGAGTATTTGGGTTTGAAGTTTGAAAATGAAGGATGTAATGATGTGGATTTGACTGCATGAAAAATACATATTTTTTATGTGGGGATGTTTTTGTATTGAATGATGATGGGAATATTGATGTACACTACGATTAGGGCTTGAAGAGTTTTGTCTGTTTTGAATGATGACACTTGGGGAAACGTACATGCACATTAAATATCAGGGTTATATAAATAGTACCTGCACCGAGGACTGCGGCAAAGAACGCTTGCTTATAACATAATTCTCTAAAAAAAATTATGATGGTGAAGACCCGGAGAATGGCTCACGAAGAGAGGATTTTTGTTGTGATGTAGAAGTTAAAATTAAGTTACGTTGAAGATCAGTCTTTGAAGATGCCTACCCTCATTCCCGTTCCACTGACGTATCAAGGTATGTCGGATGAAGAAGCGGCTAAAGTTGAAGAAGATTTTTACTGTATGTGGAGATTTTATCACGTTGTTTTAACAAGCGAGCAACGTTGGATCTGTCTTCGCATCCTTACGGATATCAAGGTTGGGGTAACAGATGCGAGGTTTGGTAAAACTGTAGGGCAGTTACGTCGATGTCTTGTGTAGTATTGGATTCTAAGGTCGGGCCGTCTTCATCTCTACCAACTCTGCAGAGGTGGTGGCTATAAAGGAGACGACGGTGGCAGTTGAGAAGGGAGACGGTGAATGGAAGTCTATTTCTATACCTTTATCATTACTTGGCACTAAGAAGACTTTCTATTTGAAGAGTTGGTTCAAGCAGTGAGTCCTCTACTTTCATGCCCAGACTATCTCCAAACCTAGTTTCTGGTTAGTGTAAGATGGTGTGAAGGAAGAAGAACCTATGGCAACTTCCAATGCCATCTTTGCATCAAAGGATTCTTAGTGCCTGAAAGACCTGTTATCTATAAAGCACTTGAAAAACTTATTATTTATAAAGTACCTAATTTTAGAGCACTTGAAAGACTTGTTATCTGTAAAGTACCTAAAAAAATTATTATCTTTAAAACACCTATAATTTATATTCAAGCTGAATAAAATTTGTTATCCAAACTCTATGTTGATATATGTATAGAATAACATTAAAAATAAAGCTTTGAATGATTCGAAGATTTACGAATATAGGATAAAATGTTATGAATGAGATTAGAACTTACAACCTGGTTAAAATAATCAAGTTGTAAAAATATGTTTGTAACATGAAATATGTGTAATGAATGATCAAACTGACGGACTGAGATTTATTAGGGGAAAGAAAAAAAAATTGCAGAATGTTTAAAATGAGAAATTTGAGCTTTGGGAGGTTATTCTGACAAATTAGATTTGGAAAGAATAAGCTCGATATGGAATAGGCCGAACAGACTGAGGTCGATAAGGAGAGATATGTTCAAATAACTTTTCTCAAGATAACAGGGTTTTCTACTGTAAAAAAATAGGATAATATCACGAACTGTGGGGGATTTGCAGCAAAAATGTATAAATAGGTGGAAGAGAATAAAAATGGTGTGGACTTGATCTAAGAGAATTTGTTATTCTGCTAAGGGGCGATTGGTAATAAAGATAGCTGAAGTGCGGGAACGGATTGTTAGCTTGTTGGACTATGATGCTAAACTTCCAGTGAGGGAGAGTCAATTTAAAGATTTAGATTGGATGGGTAGGGAACGTGAGTATGAACATCGTTTCGATGAAGAGCTATTTCGGGAAGTGATGGTGGAACCTGCTGCTCGAAAAGATGTTATGAGATTGATTGCTAAAGAAGAGATTGAACTAGAAGATGTGAGAGTTGTTGGAGGTGAAATGATTGGATGCAGTTCACTAGGATATCAGGGATGTTTTAGGTGTAATTATATGTAAGGGAGTGAATTGTGATGAGAGTGTGACGATAATGAACTGAATGTAAATAGGGGTGGTATGTATGTAAGTATATGAGTTCGAAAAATTTGCAAAGAAATGAAATTAGAATGAAATTTGAATTTGTCCTCTATTATTACAAATGTTGTTTATGATTATTGTGAAAAATAAATTTAAATATTTTTAAAATTTTGAGAGCTTTGGAAATGACGTCAGCACTTCTATAAGTAGAAGAAGCAAAAAAGAAAAAAAAAAAAAAAAACAGGTAGCTTTTGATTTTGGTCTCTTGTGTAAAAGAAGGGAAAGCCCGATTGTGTGTAAGTGTGAGTCATATTGAGTGTGGGGAGGTCAGGGGGTGATTTGAAAAAGGGAGATGAAAATATATTAAAATATATGGCATAGGGTAATGATTGGAAAGCGTTTTTACTGAAAAGGTGCAAGACGTCTGACATTAATTGTGGAGGGGATGCCTCGATTCCAAAACCAAGGACGGCTCATGCGAGGCCCAATAACTGCCAGTAGTTAGAGAGAGAAAATATAAATAATACTTCATCTTTGTCATTCAAACATTTCTCAACTCCTAAAACTTGAAGAACAGTGAGAGATGAAAGGGAAAAAATAGCAGATAATCTTGTAAGAATTTAATAAAGAGTGATCGACAGTCAAAGGAAGAGAGAGTTGCAGAGACTGAGTCACAAAGGTGGTTATACAACAACATGATGAGGGAAGGATTTGGCGCTACGTCAGGTTCACATTCTAACATAGATGGTTAGTAGAGTATTTATGATATTTTGAATGTTTTATTTTTGAAAATAATTTTTTGAGTTAGGGAAATCTAAAATTTACCATTTACAACAATCTATAAAAAACCTGTTTGATATATGACGTAATAAAGATATATATATATATATATATAGATATAGATATGTGGGTGATGTATATGTAAAAGATAATGATGGGTACCTGGACCTGTATGTAGGTCGATCGTGAGGAGTATTTGTATAGGATCAAACCCTCATTTATAGATTTATTGCTGATATGGAGACTTCACCTGTTAATGAGGCGTCGACCTTTGGTCGATCGGCAGAGTATGAGATTGTAATATCTAATTGGGTGGAAGAAGTAGGGGTTGTTCAATTTTTAGATTTCGTTGGAAAATTGGTAACCTATCATCCAAATCCTGATGCGTTCAAAGAGTTGTATAAAGCCAAGGCTTCTGTAAAGGGAAGATGGGGCAGTTGATTAGAATATACCGGTAGGCATTTTAGGAGTTGCATCGTAACAACTAGAGAGGAATATTTTTTTTTATTGGTTGATTTGGAGAAGGAGAAATGAGATAGGAGTTTAGACGAATCAATCTCTTTGGAGTATTTTGACAAAAAGGTCAAGGGCGATTTAGCAGAGGGTTTTTTGTATTACCTGTCTCAGTTGGAGTTCAGGCTGAGTCTTCCCCTTAGTAATGTGGTAAAAGGGATTATGAACATCATTAGGGTATGTTCTGTTCAGTTGAACGGGAACATGTAGGAGGTGATAAATGTTTGGGAATTTCTGAATAAGTTGTGGGAGGAGGATGAGATTGAGAGGAGGATATCCCCATAGGATGTCTTACAATTTTATGGGGTAAAAAAAATTTTTGCAAGTAGAGGGGCATATTTTTTTGCGAGTTCGACTCGGCCTCATTTGTTCGATCTGAACTCAGTAGGTCGACCATGGAATGATAATGTGATATGGGTGAAGGGTGATTACCTTCAGAGAGTGATAAAGAATCCATGGAACTTCTATGTATAACTATAAAATAAAGTAAGTATAACAATGTATAATGTATAAGATTTATATATTGAAACTGTATGATGCTCCACTGATGATAATACGTTATTGACTGATAGGTCCTCAATTAAAGGTGACGAGGAAGGAGTCTTTGCTGGACACTGTTGCTCAGGAAGAGACAAAGCTTGAGGTTGTGATGAAAGAATGCGATATTAGCAGAAAGAAATGTACTAACAGCCGGTCCGAGAAAGTGTAAAAGTCTCAAACAACGAGGCTAATGACGGGCGCTAAGGGCAACAAGAAGAGGAGAACTAATGGGGAGAGGCGAGTGAACTTTCCCAAGGCCTCTTGAGTGGACTTCACAGGTGTGCCAGAGTCTGCTGCGTCGAGCTAGATAGCTCAGTAATTTCCAAAGAAGAAGATGTTGAAGTGTGGTTCAACCTCTAGAACTATAGGAAGTGGTGAGGTCGAAGAAGGGGTAAAAAAGAGGAGGATCGATCCTTCCAAACAAAAAGGGGTGAAGGTCATAGAGGATCGACCTGTTATAGGCAATGAGCTGAAGGAGGTGGAGGAAAGGGCGAGGCTTGCAAATCTCAATGGGGAGGAGGAGATGAACAAAATGGTAAGGTCATTTGTTATAATATTTGATTAATTTTGTATAGTAATTCAAGCTAACAGTGAAATCGATGTTGTTTGTTTTTGTAGGCTGATCGCTTGATGAAGGGGATATGCCTCGGGGTTGAGGAGGAGAAAGCTGAGCTGAAGAAGGTAAAGGTTGAGCTTGAGAAGAAGTTAGCAAGACTAAAAGCTGACTTATTTAAGGAGGGCAAGCGGCTGGAGGTCCTGAAAGCTTCTCAAGAGGTGGAGATACACGATCTGTCAACAAAAGCGAGAAGGAATATGGAGGAGGTGGTAATTAACCGCGAAAGACTCGGGCGCTACCTTATAACCATGGGGTATTCCAAAGATGAAGTGAATGCCATTATGGCAGACACCTATGTTGAGGAGGAGGAAGATGATGAGGCAAAAGATGTTGTTGTTGTTGGAGTGGTGGACGGGTTAGACGGTGTCTCTCCCCAAATTTTGTGAGGCAATCAGAGGAATGGCAATGAGCGTCCAGAGGGAGGAAACGAGAAGGTAGAGTAGAATGTTAACTCTGTGATTGTATGAATGGTTTAGAATGTTGTAATCTGATGGAATATTGTTTACTGGATAGAATTCAGTAGGTTAAGACGCTTCTGTAAACCTTGTTGAAGGAACGTAAAGAATAATGCCTCAGAATAAAATATTTAGAGACTGAGTACGTTAAGGAGAGAGACGCCTCAGCGTCTCTGTTGTCTTCGTAAGCAGAGATATAGATTAAAAAAGAGCAAGAAATATTTGACTTGTATGCTTCATTAGTCCAGAGCTACAAAGTAAGAAGTAGAGTGTTAGGATAGACCAAAAACCTGCTATCAATTTATGGGCAATGGTACTCAATGGTGTATAAAAATTATCAAATGGTGTATAGAGAAATGAAAATAAAGAGATTATGTACCTTAGAATTGGAAGTATGTGTTATTGTTCATCCTACTGAGATTGTACTTCGACCTTAAGTTTAGAAGTAGTTTCACACACTAGATATCAAAATATAAAAATTTTATTAGAAATGAGATGTATGTATTGAGTAAATGGTTTGAATCGAACTTGATATATTATATCTGCGATGTACAGGTCAAATTGGAGTCCGCTCGCTTCCGGGAAGATGAGATACGTCAATGTAACTAAGAATATGCAAAGGAGTTTGATAGGATGAGAGAGGCGTATGAAAGCAGAGAATATCAACATGTAAAGGCACACTTCAAGTTTGTTGAGGCAACCCAAACTGCTGATGACCTCGCTTGGAAGATCAAAAAGAAGGGTGCCAAAATTAGTAAAGGGCAAAAAGAGTTTGCGGAGATGAAAGAATATGCAGCAAAGCTCAAAAGATAGAATGATGCGCTGATGGTAAAGAGTAGGGATACTGACATGGCTCGTTACCCTATACAGGCATTAGAAAAATTAGAGGAAGGGTGAAGTCATTCTGTGGCTAGTCTGAGGGACCAAATGATTAGTAAAACAAATGATCAGGAGCAAACTTGAGCTGATCTAGTGAGTACCAGAAACTAACTGGAGGGATAGAAGAAGAAAATGATCAAGAAAGATAGCGGGCTGAAGAAAGCCCAAGATGACTTATCTACCTCTGAAGTTGCAGTTGAGCAGTTGACTACAACCTTACCTACTAATGATATGGAGTTTCTGATGGTACAATGGAAGTGTGCTGAGTTGAATAAAAGGGTGGCACAATTGAAGACCAAATTGGCGTAGGCCAATTCGCGTGCCAGAAATGCCGAGGCCGGAGAGCGCTTGAGGAAGAATAAAAGTGATGTCAATATTTCCCTTGTTAAAGGGGATGTAGTTAGCCTATCATCTCGAATAATGGAGCTAGAGGGAATTGTAGCTCGAACTCAAGGTCGTGTGCAAAAAAGAAATAAGCGGTTAAGGGAGTGCCAAAGTAAGTTGGACGCTGCTCTTACCAGGGAACAAGGGTTAGAGTGGACTATCATGGGTAAGGAGATTTTGATTAAGAATCAAGATGAGTTATTAAATAAGTCTCCGGTTGGGGAAGATTTAAACAGGGAGCTTGAGGAACTTCGTGGTCAGGTGGCGGATTTGGGGGTGATTAAAAAGGCTGAATCAGCTAAAGCTGACAAGAAAGTGGAAGAGAACATCGCATTTATGGCTCAAATAAATTGTGAAATGGAATGGCAAGATTTTTTTTTTAATTTGTTGTATAATCACCTTCAGATGGTGAGAACGAATTTTATTAAGGCGGTCATGCCCGAGGTATCGAACTCAAAATTGATGATTGCGGTGATCACCTATTTTGTAGAGGATATAAAAAGGCTTGAGATTGAGAGATATACCTTGCATGACTATTTGTCAGAAAGGGGATGTATTTCCAGAGCTGATATAGATCTAGAAAATTGTATGAACTCTATGGGAACGAAGTTAGGTTCTCAACGAACTGAATTGGTAGAACAGGGCAGGATTGATGTGACTGCTCGAGCTCAAGAATTTATGGCTGGTTGTCCTCCTATTGTAAAGGAAAGCGTAGCAGACCTCCGAATAGTAGAAAAAAATCAATTGTAGCTATTGTATATGAAACCTAAAAAAGTATCTGCGGCAGACATATTGAGAGATGAAAGTTAATTTTACCTTTGCTTTATCTTATGTCTAGTAGAGTTTTTTGATTAGAAACTAGTATTAGCTTCATTTTAATCATAGCGTATGAATGTCGCAGCCATATTGAGTGAGATAAAAGTTAGTTTTACCTTTGTTTTATCTTATGTCTGATAGAGTTCCTCAATTAAAAACTAGTATTACCTTTGTTTTAATCTCAGAGTATAATAGAGTCGATCAAATCAAGTATTATCCTTGTTTTAACCGGTATATTGTCGCAGCCATATTGAATGAGATGAAAACAAGTTTTACCTCTGCTTTATCTTATGTCTAGTAGAGTTCCTCAATTGAAAACTAGTATTACTTTTGTTTTAATCTTAGAGTATAGAAGAGTCGGTCATATCAAGTATTATCCTTTTTTTAACCGTATAATGCCGCAACCATATTGTGTGAGATGAAAGCTAGTTTTACCTTTGCATTATCTTATGTCTGGTAGAGTTCCTCGATTAAAAACAAGTATTACCTTTGTTTTAATCTTGGAGTATAGTAGAGTCGTTCAAATCAAGTGTTATCCTTGTTTTAACCAGTATAGAGGTCGATTGAAAGCTAGTATTACCTTTACTTTAATATATATATATTGTCTACATAAGTAGAGAGTTGTGTGTGAAAAAACTTGAAAGTTTTTATTGAATAGAAAAGGATGCATATTGGATGGAGATGAAAATCTCACTTTTGGAATGGAAAAAGTAAAAATTCAAAATGGAGTAGTGAGGGACTTAACGATAGTAACGTTTCAGTCTCCTAGTATTCCAAGGATTTGAGATGTGAACTCCCTCTTCTGTCATGAGGTAATATGATCTCAGGCCTGTGAGACATGTGATAAGGAATGGACCCTCCCAATTTTTTGCTAGTTTTCCAGTATGAGGTTTTTTTTTTGTTGAGGGATTTTACTGAGGACGGGATCATCGATTTAAAAAGTATAGCCTTTGACTCGTCTATTGAATCTACTAGCCATTATATGGTGATATCAACCTAGGTTAACGATAGCGCGCTCCCTGGTCTCATTGATCCAATTGAGGTTGTAAGCCAATTCAAACCCGTTTTCATCGTCCGTTAGCTCGTGATCTCTGATTGGATGATGGTAATCTAAGGGAATGACGGTTTTGGTCCCATAGGCAATGAGGAATGGGGTTTAGCCGGTTGATTAACGTGGAGCGGTATGATATGCCCATAAGACATGAGGAAGTTCTCAAACCTAGTTCCATTTTTTCTGTGAGTAAAGCATTTTCTTGAGTCCATCCATGATAGTTTTGTTAGTGATTTCGGCTTGGCCATTGCATTGAGGGTACTAGGGGCCAGTTGGATGGTGAGTGGAAGATATTGTGTTTATTGAGGAAAGCTATAACTTTTTCTCCAATAAATTGTGGCCCATTATCGGTTTTAATTATTTGGGGGCATCCAAACCAAGTAATGATGTGTTCCTAGATAAATAAGATGACATCTTCTTCTCTGGTTTGATAAAGTTAAACTGCCACTACCCATTTTATAAATGAATTTATAACTATGAGTAGGTATCGACGGTTACCTAGAGAATTAGGAAATTTACCGACAAGATCGAGTGTCCATCTTTTGAATGGTCAAAACTCCATGCTTTTATGTAGTTCGAGTGCAGGGGCGCGCATCATTTTTCCATACCGTTGACATGTATCACATTTATGTGAGTACTCTTCTGCTTGCTTGCGCATGCCTGGCCATAATAATCCTTGTGTAATGGCTTTATTTTCGAGTGATCAACCTACGGCGTGGGAGCCACAAATCCCTTCATGTAAATCATGGAGCATCTCGTCCGATTTCTTTCTGGAGAGGCACTTTAGGTAAGGCCCCGTGATTGAACGGGGATATAAATAACCAATTTGATTTGTCTAATAGGTAATAGGTAAGATGATCTTGCTTACACGCTCTTCTTTAGAACCATTGAATCCATCGATATCGGTGTCGCTTGGAATAACTTGATTGGTCAATCCCATTTGGTCGATACTACTCTGGAAGAGAATCTCAATACCGCTTTCAGTATCGATCATCATTGTCTGCATGACAAACTTCTTCATCTTGAGCATTATGACTAATGCATCATAATGTGGAAATTTTACATGACTAATGTCGTAATCTTCGTAAGTGATTCCAAGTCGACGATTGCTCGACTCAGACAGATGCTTGACTTCTTTATCTTGAGGTATTAGATTGTAAGCATTCTGAAAGTTTCATGCGCTTAAATTGGCAAGAGTTGGTGATTTATGGATTTTGATCATGTTGATGTGGTACATATGGTAGAGATGCTTCTCCTCAGCTTAATCATCGACCTGGACAACTTCAAGCTACTTCTTATAGCTGCCATCCTTGTATGATTTCAGGCCTATAATGTATTCGAACATTCGTCTCTCTTTGAAATGTATTCCAACAACCTCTGTAAATTATAGCAATGGTCAGTAGATTTATGGTTTACCTTATGATGCATGCAGTATAGACGGTTCTCGATTGGTTCTAATGGTTGAGTGAGATGGTAGAGCTTATCCGCGGAGAGGATTGGAAAAATTATGAAGATTCAAACATTCATCCTTGGGAGGACCGGTTTGGGTAGTGAACAACATTTTTGAGGGTTGTCAGTACTTCCCTTAGAGGGCTTTTGATCACCCTGATCCTCCATTGGTTTAGTGGCAATCAAGGTTAGTTTAAAATAAATGCAATCAAGGTTCGTTTGGCTGAGAAATAGAAGTGCTTTCTTCTCTCTGAGACATATCATTATATTTTGGAGACAGGGGCCTGCATTCCTGTAAAGCACTACGGTAGGGGCAAATCCGTCTTAAGGAATAGTATCTATACTCTAGACTCGATCATCTCCTTAGGAGATGTTGTTTTTTCATACAGATTGGATCACAATCTTAAGACAAATTATTTTTCTATGTGATCAAAGACTGCAACAATGGTGAATCTCCCAGAGGAGGGTGAAAAGAGCAACCCACAAGTTGTGAAGGTGAAGCCTGAGAAGTTTGATGGTACTGAATTCAAGCATTGGCAGTAGAAGATGTTATTCTCTCTCATGACTCTAAACTTGGTAAAATTCCTCAATGAGGAAAAACCAGAGTTAAAGGAGGAAGAAACTGACCCAACAACCATAGCAGTAGTAGAGGTGTGGATTCATTCCAACTTTGTGTGTTGAAACTATATCCTTAATGGGTTGGACAACATATTGTATAATAAGTATAGTCCAATGGAGTCTGTAAAGGAACTGTGGGAATCCTTAGACCATAAGTATAAGATGGAAGATGCCGGACTGAAAAAATTTGTAGTCGACAGATTCCTGGATTATAAAATTATAGATTCCAAGACTATAATAAGTCAAGTAATGGAACTACAGATTATCCTACATGATATTCATGCCTAAGGTATGAAGTTAAGTGAATCCTTTCAAGTTGTTATGATAATTGAGAAGTAGCCTTCATCCTGGAAGGACTTCAAAAGTTATCCAAAGTATAAAAAGAAGGAAATAAAGTTGGAGGAACTGATCGTAAGGCTAAGGATCGAAGAAGATAACAAATCTAACGATAAGAAGAATGTTGTTCATTCTTATGATGCCAGGGCTAACATGGTGGAGAAAAACCCTAAACCCCATAAGAAAAATGGGAAGAAAGGGAAAAATGGGATGAATTCTCTGTACCCTAAGGGCAAAGACTTTAAGAAGTTCATAGGGACTTGTTATATTTGTGGCAAACCAGGGCACAAGTCAATTAAATGCTGCAGGCATAAAAGCAAACCAGAAAGTGATAAAGGTACTTAAGCAAATATTGCTAAGATGGAGAACCTGTGTGTGGTGATCTCCAAAATCAATTTGGCAAACGATTCGAGAGGATGGTTTGTGGACACAGGGGTCACACGCAACATATGTTATGATAGGTGTTTATTTACTACCTACAATAAGACTAGACATGAAGAGATAGTGTTTATGGGCAATATTTCGACATCAAGGATCGGAGGAAAAGGACTTTTAATTAAGTGCTAAAATTCACATTTGAAAAAGAAGTAACTTTTAATGAAGTGCTGCATGTGCCTGATATCTGCAAGAACCTTGTTTTTGGAGCATTGCTAATCAATAATAGTTTTAAGTTAGTGTTTGAGTCAAATAAATGTATCATGACTAAGAATTGTGTATTCATAGGAAAGCGTTATGAGTGTGATGGACTATTCAAACTAGCACTCTTATGTAAACCCGTTTTAATTATCAATAAGAATGAGAATTTTATTTACTTTCTTGAGTCATTTAATGTTTAACATCAACGATTAGGACATGTAAATTATGGTTCACTGCATAAATTAGTCCATTTAGGATTGCAAACAAAAATGTGAAGTATGTATTGAAACAATATTTGCAAAACAACATTTTCATTCTATTGAACAACGAAAAACTGAACCACTAGATTTGATTCACAGTGATCTCTGCAATTTGAAATTTATTCAAACACAAAGCGAAAATAAATACTTTATTACTTTCATAGATGACTGTACAAGATACAATCATGTGTACTTGCTCAGAAGTAAAGATGAGGCACTGGAAATGTTTATTATTTTTAAAAATGAGGTTGTGACTCAAATCAGCAAAAGGATAAAAGTTCTTAGAACTAATAGGGGTGGGGAGTACGACTCTATTCCATTTGGAGAACTTTATGCTAAGTTTGGTATTATACACCAAACTACTGCACCTTATACTCCTCAACAAAATGGAGTTGCTGAAAGGAAAAATATAATATTAAAAATTATGCATAATATTATTCTTATTAGTTCTGGTTTGCCGTAAAACTTGTAGGGGGAAGCGTTACTTTCTGCGGATTATATTCTTAATAAGCTACCTCTCAAGAATATTGATAAGACTCCTTATGAATTCTGGAAAGGCAGAGAGCCTTCCTATAAATTCTTAAAAGTGTGGGGGTATCTTGCAAAGCTACAAGTACCATTGCCAAAAAGGTCTAAGTTAGGACCTAAAACTATTGACTGTATTTTTATTGGCAATGCCAATAACAGTAGTGCATATAGATTTCTCTTATATAAATCTGAAATAAATGATGTGCATGAGGATACCATAATTGAATCACGAGATGGAATATTTTTTGAAAATATATTTCCATATAAAAAGAGTGATAATGTAAATCATCTTTAAAGAACAACTGATGTTGCTTCTAGTAGTGATCAACGTACCACTCCTACAAGTTCTTATTCTAATAGAGGACTAAGATAAAAGAAACAACTTAAAGTTCCTAAGTCTTTTGGAAAAGATTTTGTAGCATTCCTGTTAGAAAATGAGCCTCGAACCTTCAAGGAATCCATGACTACACCTGAAGCTCCTAGTTGGAAAGAGCCTATGCAGAGTTGGATAGACTCTATAATACATAACCATACTTGAAAATTGGTAGATCTTCCACTTGGCAACAACCCTATAGGTTGCAAATAAATTTTTAAGCAAAAATTGTGACCTGATGGTTCAATTAAAAAGTACAAAGCCAAACTTGTTGCCAAAGGCTATAAGCAAAAAGAAGGCTTGGACTATTTTGATACATATTCTCTAGTGACAAGAATAACTTGCATTCGTATGTTGTTAGCTATTGTAGCAGTGCATAAGCCTGAAATACATCAAATGGATCTTAAAACAACATTCTTGAATGGTGAATTAAATGAAAAAATATATATGAACCAACCTTAGGGCTTCATTGTTAGAGGCCAAGAAAATAAAGTGTGCTAGTTGGTTAAATCTTTTTATGGATTGAAGCAAGCACATTTACAATGGTATGACAAAATTGATGGAGTCATGATAAAGGATGGCTTCAAAATCAATAAATGTGATAGATGTGTCTATATTAAAAGCATTAATGGTGAGCATGTAATTGTGTGTCTTTATGTAGACGATATGCTCATTATGGGGACTAACATCAATGTCATTATGTCAGCAAAGAAAATATAATCCAAGAACTTCGATATGAGGGACTTAGGTGTTGCAGATGTTATTCTTGGCATAAAGATTAACAAAACACCACAAGGACTTGTGTTGTCTCAATCACATTATATAGAGAATGTACTTAAGAAGTTTGATAAATTTGACTGCCGTGGTGTTCAGACACCATACAAAAATATACGTCAATTGATTAAACACACAGGTAAACCTATTTCTCAAATAGTGTATGCACGCATAATAGGCAGTCTAATATATATTATGAACTGCACAAGACCAGATATTTCTTATACGGTTAGCAAACTGAGTTGGTATACTATAAACCCTGGACTGAGCCTCTGGGAAGCGTTAATAAGGGTTTGACAGTATTTAAAGCATACAATAGACTATGGGTTGCACTGCACAAGATATTCAGCTGTCATTGAGGGATATAGTGATGCAAACTGGATATGAGATTCTAACAAGTCATACTCATACCCCATAAGTGGATAAGTGTTTACACTGGGGGGTGGAGCTGTCTCATGGAAATCTGCAAAACAAATATGCATAGCCCAATCGACTATGGAATCAGAGTTTGTTGCTCTAGATTTAGTGGGAAATGAAGCTAAGTGGTTTCGATAATATTTAGAGGATATTCCTATATGGCCAAAGCCATTTCTTGCCTTATGTATCCATTGTGATAATCAAACAGCTATTGCAAGGGCAAAGAATAATGTCTATAACGTTATATCACGACATATACGTCGTAGACATAATACTATAGAAAAAATTGTAAAGAGACTTATATCCATTGACTTTGTGAAGTCAAATGACAACCTAGAGGATTCATTTAAAAAGGGTTGGCAAAAATACAAATATTTTCCACATCGAGGGGAATGGGCTTAAAGACTTTAACTACGAGTTAACCTCAACGGAAACCTAACCTAGTTGTCCTATGATCTAGGTTCAATAGGACAACTAGTTGTGAATTACTCAACATGAGCATTGAGGAGATTTTAACTCCTGCTCATTCCATGAGGTGAACAGTATAACCTGTAACGATTTTCAGTTAGTAAAACATAGATATGATTTACCAAAAATAGGAAGTTTGAAGGGGAAAAACTGGTCAATCTTCATTGACTTGGTCAAAAATTGCCTGGTAAGAATCTTCATCTGTTCTTCATGGTTTCCCAAAAACTTTAAAGATTTGGGGGCCAAATCACAAGAGAATTAATGAATTTGTGGTCTAAGGAGTTTGCTTCGGCGATTAAGGCTCAAAACAAAGAAGTCACAACATCATTTGTTGATCTATTGAAACCTAGGAAGGTGGATACAAGTTCTCTTTTGGTTCCAGTAATGAGGGGAGATATACCTTCAATCAAAATTCCAGAGGATAGTTTTTAAATGGGTATTGAAAGGTACAAATATAGTCTCATTGGGAGGCCTGATTTTGTTAAGACAAAGCTTGCAGTTGCGAGATCTGAAGCTTTGTGGTTATGGGGTATAAAAGAGAAATGTCAATTCATCCCACTTGGGAATGGATACTTCATGATTGTATTGGAGAATGATTATGATAAGATGAAGATCTGGGGTAGAGGTCCCTAGAGAGTTGATAGTCAGGTGTTGAGGGTGGTGCCTTGGTCAGCAAATTTTGATGTTCTTAAGCATAAAAACATAAACGCAATGATTTGGGTTATATTTCTAGGTCTGGGAACTGAATATTGGGAAGAATATATCATGATGTTTGTTGTCAAAACTGTTTGGAATCCACTTTAAGTGGATCTTAGTAATCTCAAATAGAATACAGGATTTTCTACAAGTGTGTTAGTAGATATTGATTTCTCCAAGCCATGCATAACAAGATCATGATAGAAAGAGAGGACTTTGAGTTTGGCCATGAGATTCTTTTTGGAAGAGTCCCTAAAATTTACAGTCACTGTAAGGTGGTTGGACAGTTGGTGTCTGAGTGCAAGGATGTTCAAAAAGAGATCCCAGAAGAAGAAAAATTGCTACAAAAGATGGGGAAGGGAGAATATATATATATATTAAGAAAGGCAAGGATAATGTCCAGGGAAAGGAAAAAGTAGCAAATGAGAAGGTGGTAGAGCAAGCTGTGAATGATTAAGCAAAAAACAAGGGGGTGATGATTGATGGCACTTCAGTGGGAAGTGTTCAAGAAATCACAGTACTAAGAAAACCCAATAGAGGGACTGTAAAAGTATGGGGAAACATAATTGAAAGGTTGGGGTTAGAAAAAAGTGGTGAAAGTATAAACAGAGTCAACTCACCAACAGCTGGAGTTAAAGAACATGAGTATGCCCATGGAAGCTATCATAATTAGACAATCTTGGGCTACTATGGTTGAAAATAAGGAGAGTGTTCAAAACAATGTAGAAGGAGTTGAAATTAAAGAAAGTGTGGATGGGTCTGAATGTAGTGAAAGGGAATCTCAGGATTTCTCTGACAATAAAAATGAAGTGAGTGTTGATGCTGATAATAGTGAGCAAATTTTACCCTAGATATTGGGGGAGGAATGGCAAACAGTTAGAAATAGAAAGAACATCAGAGCCAAAATGCCTAAGGTTTCTCTTGACCAAAGGAATAAGGTACAGACTAAGAGGCAGCAAACAAGAAGAAGATGATTAGTATACTCTACTAGAATTGTTGAGAGTTGAGGAATAAAGAAACCTGGAACACTTTAAGAGGTATGGTGATTAAGTTTAAACCTGACTTAGTTTGCATTATAGAGCCTACAGTGAGTCCAACTTTTAACAAACAGAAAAGTCTGAGACTCAACACAATGGCTTATGATACAATTTTCTTTGATAATGGTACTAAAATACCAAATAATTGGTTATTTTGGGAAAAAATCAAGGACGTGCCTACTGTTATAGCCATGTCCTCCCAGTATTTTACTATATTGGGATTTTTTTTACTTAAGACCTAATGTTTATTCAGATATTAGAATTAAGTCCCGTTATTTAGCAAAAAAGCAATCTTAGGCCTCGATTTGCAATTTGACCCAGGTCAACTCCAGTTGAATTTAAATGTTTTAAAAAAATAATTAATTAACCACATCCTCGAGATACTTATCGTGTAATAATCGGACGATCTTATTTTTAAGTTTGGTTTAGAATCGACGGATGAATGACACGTGTCAATAATTTTTATGTTTAAACAACATCTCACGTGATTTGCATATGTTGAGCATAAGGGTATTTCAGTCTTTTTAAAACAATCATCAGAATTGAACTGGGTCAACAACAACCCATTGCAGTTGACCTGGGTCAAACTACAAATCGATGACTAATATTGTTTTTTTCTAAACAGCGAGACTTAAGTCTAATATCCATATAAACATCAGGACATAAGTCAAAATCACCCTTAGTATATTATGTGAGAATAATATTTTTACTTTCATCCATAATCAGTCCTCTAATATTAAGAGAAGAGAGTTGTGGAGTGGGCATGTTGTAATTGGCCCCACCAGCCTGCCTTGGCTCCTTGTAGGTGATTTTAATGTCCTTTCAAGAAGTAATGATCCAGGAGGATTAGGACACGTTATGAGTCGAAGACCAATTTTATCTAAATTCGTTCGAACGAGATTTAGAGTTGTTCGAACGACTCCCTGGAAATTTGGCCCAAAGACAAATTTCGTTCGAACGAGTTGAGATTTTGTTCGAATGACTTGTCAAGTTTCTAGGGTTTTAATCCAATTAGGCGTAAAGTCATTCGAACGACTTTGGCGGTGTTTGTGATTTTTAGGCGCTGTTTTACCTCGAGATTCGTTCTTTTATTATTTTGAGTTTCCTCTATATAAAAGGGACTTAGGTTATTTCTTTTCTTATGTTAAATCATGAAAAAGTTCTGAGAGAAGCCTAGGGTTTTGAGAGTTTTTCATTGTAATTACTTTATTTTAGGTAATCGAATTCCCTATTTTTCCAAACCAATTGGTGTTCTTCATTTTTTTCTGCTAACTAGAGCTTCTCAATCGTATTGTTGATTAAGTGGTATCAGTTTTCTAGTTACGATTCTCAGGAGGTTGATTGAGGTTTATGGTCTCTGCACGCAACCATCTCAAGCAAACGAAGGAGAAGCTAGTGAGTCCATTGAAGATACATCGCAAACCTAATTCGAAGAAGAATGACGATTTGGAGATGGACGATTCCAACGCTCGATTTACAACTTTGGAAATGACAGTTTCCATCCTAACTTCAACTGTAGGGGAGTTAGTAGAATAATTGCGTCTCACAAGCCTCGCGAAGGGTTCTGCTTCGGCAAAACGGCGATGCCACTCGAAGAAGAAAGGGGTTTCGGAGGTGGATGGAGACGGCGATAATGCGGGGACAGATAGCGATTTTAGTGATGCTGAATCCATCAAGGGGATATCGGGTATTGATAAGTCATCGAATCCTATACATAATCTTTGTATCAATTTTAAGATTGAAATTCTGGTATTCGACGGTTCAATCGATACCAAGAAGTTGGATAATTGGTTAGATAGGTTAGAAACTTATTTTTCCATTTACAAATACTCCAATGCTCAGCAAATATGCTTTGCTACGTTGAAATTCTGAAGTCATGCACTCACGTAGAAATTTTATTGGAAATGCCACGATGTAGGGAGTTTGGGTTGGAAAGAATTTAAGGTTTTAGTGTGAAAACAATTTTATCCGATTGGGTATGAGTAAGAGAGATGGATTAAATGGCAAAAATTTATGCCAAAAATTTGAGCAATCCGTACAGGAGTACACTACAGCATTTCATAACCAAGCTTTGGTTTTGGACATTGATGTGGATGAGTATGAGGTATTCATGAAGTACACAGGGGGTTTGTCGGAGTCCATTAGGAGAGAATTGAAGCTCTTTACTGTGGCCAATATCGAGGATGCTACCGTGAAGGCAATTGTTATTGAAGGCAAGTTCTTCAAGAGTGACAAAGAAGATGACAAGATCAAGTTGGGGTACAAGTCTAGTTGGAAAAATGAGTATAAGGGTGAGGCCAAAGAAGAGGGGTCTTCGTCCAAGGATTTTCATTGCAATCATTATAAGGTGAGTGGGCATATTTCTGATTATTGTTGGAAACGTCACTTGGAGCTTAGGCCGAAGGTGGAGAGGAGCAAGAAAGAGCAATATGCACTAGCCGCAGAGGTTGTTGACCTCCCGGATTTAGATAAACCAAATCCTAACTTTACACTTATGTTTCAGCAACCTTTGGTTACCGAGGAGGAGAGTTGAAAAGAACTTTTTCATGTCAGTATTAAGGTGAAGCAGAGTTTAGTCGAAGCCATTGAGGATCCGGGTAGTCAGAAAAATTTGATTTCTGAGACGTTGGTGAAGAAGATGGGTTTGATGACTATAGCTCATCCTAAGCCGCATGGGTTGGGGTAGATTCAGAAAGATGTGGATTTGATGATCTCGAAGCAGTGTACTTTCAAGTTTGTGATCACTGAAAGATTTATTGACGAGGTGACGTGTGAGGTGGTTCTTTTGGATGTGTGTCAGGTCATCTTGGATAGCCCTTATCTTTGGCACCGAGATGCGATTCATTACCGTAGAGCTCGCAAGTATCGTCTTGTGAAGGAGGGAAAGGAGTTACATATCAATGCTTGTAAGGAGCATGTCACTACGTCTAATTTAGTAATGACGACTCAGGTGAAGCGGTTGGTTAATGCGAGCGGTAAGTTTGCGTTAATGGTTCAACCAGTTCAGGAGGGTACGTCGGATAGAGTATTGTCTACTATGACAACGTCTTATAGGCAACCAACTGACATAGGGACGTTGCAAGAGGAGGTTGTGGTACATACTGATCTCAAACCGTTCCAGTTTTTAGCTACACAGTCCAAGCTACAGCAAGCTCGCCGGATGAAGGGGATATCGTATCTCCAAAGATTTCCCTTGATTATGCAGTATAAGAATGGAATGGATAGCAAAATGGCTGATAGGTTATCTTGACCCACATTACCAGCTACTTCTACAAGGTTGGTTTCTATAGAGATACAGCCTTTTGATACGTCAGCGTATGTTGTAGGATATGATGATCCCAAGGTGCGTAGTTTGTTTCGCCGAAAGTTGCTATCAGGCAAGACATGTGGTGGTATTGAGTCATTCCGAGTTGGGAAGAAGGTTCAGCTACCTCATAAGTTAAAGTGGTACAACAAGGTAATAGGCAGCGCCGCATTCCTACCTCTCCAATTCTTGCTTTAGCGGGAGCTCAAGGCCCCTAAAGGGAGGAGCCATGATCCAGGAGGATCTAGAGACGTTATAAGTTGAAGACTAATTTTATCTAAAGTCGTTCAAATGAGATTTAGAGTCGTTCGAACGACTCCCTATTTCATTCAAGCGACCAAAGTTCACCACACTGGAAATTTGGCCCAGAGACAAATTTCGTTCGAACGAGTTGAGATTTTGTTCGAACGACTTGTCAAGTTTCTCGGGTTTTAGACTAATTAGGCGTAAAGTCGTTCGATTGACTCCTTATTTCGTTTGAACGATTTTGGCGGTGTTTGTGATTTTTAGGCATTTTTTTACCTCGAGATCCATTCTTTTATTATTTCGAGTTCCTTCTATATAAAGGGGACTTAGGTTATTTCTTTTCTTATGTTAGATCTGGAAAAAGTTCTGAGAGAAGCCTAGGGTTTTGAGAGTTTTTCATTGTAATTACTTCGTTTTAAGTAACCGAATTCTCTATTTTTCCAAACAAATTGGTGTTCTTCGTATTTTTCTTCTAACTAGAGTTTCTCAATCGTATTATGGATTAAGTAGTAAGAAGAATGATAGAAAAAGTATAATGTAGAATGCAGTTACAAAATTTAATAGTATGGTGGATGCTTGTAGTTTAATTGAGAGTGTTTCAGTTGGATCAGAGTTTAGTTGGACTAATGGGCAAATGGAAAAAGATAGAATTTTATGCAAACTAGACATAATGCTAAGTAATAAACAGTGGGTGGATAATTATAGTGGGTAGAGATACAAAGTAGGGGCTAGTATCAACTCTGACCATGCTCCTTTGCTTGGTTGGAACCTTGGCATTCTAAAACCTATTAATTCTCCTTTTAGCTTTTGTAAAATATGAATAAATCATGATACTTTTCTGAGGTTTGTTAAAAATAATTGGGAGGTGGAAATGGATGGAGATCCTCTTTTCAAGCTTGGGAACAAAACTCAAAAGATTGATGTGTGGTCTAAAATAGTGAAGCAGGAACACTTTTGGTAACAGTAGGAGAGTTATGGAAGAGATAAATGATAGATTCATTTCCTTACAAGGCAACCTAGAGAGAGATGTTTTAAATAATATTATTACAGCAGACATAACCCAATCCTATAATAGTTGCAGAATTGCTCAAACTGATGAAGTAGAGTTACGGAAACATAAATCTTGAGTCTAGTGGCTGGAAGCTGGAGATAGGAATATAGCTTATTTTCATGCTATTGACGGAGTTAAAAGGAACAACGCAATGATTAATTCTGTAATAGATGAAGATGGGGTGGTTCTGGAAAAGCAAGATAAGATACAAGATTACATTGTGCAGTTTTACAAGAATAAGTTTGATAGAGCTTAGACATACATGAATGGTAGTACACTTAGAGTTGAGGATAGAGTGGTCACAGAGGAGGATAAGGAAGTCATCAATAAGATCCCTGATGATAAGAGCATCCACAACAGTTAGGAGGGTGGATTGAATGAATTTCAAGGTGAATCCAATCCACCTCAATCCACCCCAAATTAGTTTTCAATCCACCCCAAGGTAAATTTACCCCATGTACTTCTGAACCGCGCGCATAAATGGACGTCCCAGATAAGTCCACGTGTTTAAATCTCAGCCATCCAAAACCCAGCGCAGTTCTAAATCGTGTGTTACTACCAGCCAATAGAAAAATGACACGTATTTTTAAAAAAAATATAGTCGTGCAGTTCTGAACAGCGAGGCATGATGTTGTAAGCTAAAAGGCTTATACTTGTAGTTTTTTTTCTAGTGTAACTTGTATTAGTTTTTCTAAGTGTCAAAAGCATAACAGTTGTGTTTGAGGTTTTACCCAAGGAATACCCAACCTTACTCCACAAATTTTCTAACCCAACCCATTTTCTCCGTTAATCACTTAAAAATGTCAGGTTCTTCTAGTTCGCGACCGAGGAAAAAGGCTTCCAAAACTACACGCAACTCTAACGCGGAAGTAAAACAAAAGGGAAACGCTGATGTAACAAATATTTGGTCGGATCAATTGACGGATGACATCGATCCCACCCCATCGTACGATGAGTTGAACCGAGTAGATATCCTCCCGGATGGCTGGCTTCCTATTTCTGCTAGATCGGAGGAAATACTGGCAAGTTTTATATAAATTTCATGTGTTATTAACAAATATTGCAATGTGTTCGATGAAATGCCCGAATGAACTTCTAACGTGTTAATGTGCTTTTTTATCAGAACCGAGATGAATTACAGTATAGGGGATCATCGAATAAGGTATTGAAGTGGTACCGATAGATTTCTATATACCTGACGTTGAAGAAGTTGGTCGACGATATAGGTTTTGCGGGCTTTTGCTTGATTAATGCAAAAAACTCAGATAACCGTCTCATTCATGCCCTCGTGGAGCGGTGGTGGCCTTCCACCCATACCTTTCACTTCCCTTGCGGGGAACTAGGTTTCAAACCGTTAGACTTTGTCATGCTAATGGACATATCTTTTGGGAGGAGTCGCGAACTCCCGTACGACGAGAGGTACACCAAGTTAGAGGAAGCAGAAAAGATGTTCCCAGAATCATAAACCCTGACATGAGGTACGGTAACATCACTCCCTCTTATTTAAAAAAGTGGCAAGAGCCTTTGAATCCACATCTCCACAATTACGACTCAGAAATGGATATTGTGTATGCACGGGCATTTATTGCCTATATGATGGGTAATCTCTTCATCTCAAATGGAGCCACATCCCTTCAGGTAGGTTATCTGGCAGCCTTGACAGACTATGATATTCTTGGTGCATCGGGTTTTGGCAGGGGTACGCCGATTATGGCGGCTTTGTATCGGGGACTTGATGAAGTCTCAGTTCTGAGGCCCGGAAAGGTGAAGAAATCGATCACCGCATTCTATGCGGTATTGGAGTACTGGTTCTTCGAGTACTGTCAGGTTAGAATGTATCTAGTTAAGGTACAAAACTTTAACCATATTTATCCCTGTATTTCTGGGTGGAGAAATGAAAGGGCGAGTACGAGGTTTGAAATCCATCACTTTTTTGCTGTTATCAGAGATATGATAGAATGGAAGGACAAAACCAACATAGATTGATAACCATGGCACAGGTCTAGGCAATTGAGACGTCCAGAGGTAAGAGTTGCTTCATCGCTAAGTACCCTGAGGGTTCCATTGGTGTCAGTCCCATACGGCCACGATACGCTTTGGTATTTAGGAGACCGGTGTATACGTCAGATGACCGGGCTTGATAGTGTGCCTTATGACCCCCCTCAGGAGATTATGGAATTCGCAAGGTACGATCAGGAGTTATATCAGAGTCTGAAGGATGTGGACTTCTACGATGGTTGCAATTATCTTGTTCCCGACGTATATTACATGACATATTAGTGTCTCGTTCATCCAAATCCCAAGATCGGTTGCAGTTTAGTAAAGATGGCGGGAAATATTTGGTCGGTCGGGTGTGATAGTGAGGCCCAATGTACACTTGCCACCTACGTTGAGTTTAGCTACGTCTTCACATGTGCAAGACTATGGTGTTCAGGCGACCGGCGATCCATGTGATATGGGATGGTTCATAGATGTGGCGGGACCAAACAATCAACGTAGACGGATACCGATCCCGGTGATGCAGTTACCATACCCTTGTTCGCCTACGTATAGTACGGATGAGTTGTGGCATCAAAACCAAGGATTACGGTATACGGCATATGAAGACTCGAGGCAACTAACTGAAAGCAATACTGAGTTGAGGAGGGAGCTCAGTCGGGCACAGGAGGTCATTCGAGAGACGTCCGATAGACTAGCCAAGATGTTCATTTCCTACCAGACAGAGCCGGTTATGTAATGTACCTAAGACTAGAGTCTCGCATGCGGCAGACGTGCCCGCCAAACGAAGAGAGGTTGTCCCAGTTAGGCTATGTTTTATATTAAACTTTTATATCTATATTGTTTAAACTATGTCGTGTATTAATATTGTTTAAACTATGTTTTATTTGGAGTTTTAATATAATTTTTATTTTGAAAATTTATGTTTTGGAAACTTGTTGTACAAGTTACTCAACGTACATATTAACGGCTATATTTTTGTTTTGGAAACTTGTTGTACAAGTTACTCAACAACCATACTAACGGCTATATTTTTTTTGGACACTTGTTAACGGCTATATTAACGGCTTGTTTTTTCATCTATAAATGTCATTCATCTCCTACACTCTCCTCCCTTCTAATCTTCTACACTATCCTCCCTCCTTACCTTACAAACAAAACCACTATGTCTTCCTCAAGCTCCCAATCTAATTCTCAAAACCACTCTCAATCTTCCAATACAAACCAGCAAGGAAACGTATTTCCTCATCAATTCGGCGCATTTGACCCATCGCAAATGCCTAACACTTCCCAAGGTCAGAATCACCATATTCGCCAACTATTCCCGCCATCCGAGAATCAATTTCAATCTCAAACCCATGGATATTGCCCTTATTACCCAAATTAAGGATATTACCCTCAATTTGATAGGTATACGGGCTCGAACCCTCAATCGGGAAATCTATATTATTCATCTCAAACTTGTTTTGCCGGTAGAAGTTCGAGTACCACGCCAATGCAACGTACATGGGGTTTAAATGAATTTAATCTGAATATATCGCCAGTTGCATCTCCGGTTGTCTCTCCGGTCATCTCCAAGGAACTCAATCCGGTTCTCACGAGAAGTAATATGTGAACTCATTGGAAGGCAAAGTCTACAAGAAAAATGGCATCGACACCTATTATAGTTGAGGATGTAGCTCAGGCTGAGGAACTCAATCCGCTAAGTTGGACAGATTTGTTATGGTTTGAACAAGTATTTGCCATCTTGGATAGACTCCATCCGCTAAGTAATACCCCATAGTATGCGGTACCGTGTCTATATTATAATTACATGGCGGCGCAACTCCATTAGACAAGTTGATGAAAAGCCACCCTTGAAGCAAGACGTTCACATCGTTGTTAGAACCGGGCAACCCAAAGAATGCGTGCCATATCTAAAGATCTTGGGATACAACCGCTTCTAAAATCATCGTCAGGATTTTCTTATACCTGATATATTGTCCTACCCACCCTGTAAAACAATTCTTTCATTTCCAATGCATACAATCTAAACTGCCTAACATCCCTGGGAAGCCTTGCAATCCATTTACTTCTAACAAGTGTAATGTATCGTCTTCATTGGGAGATCAAAGGTATTAAGCTTTGAATTGTGTTATAATAGTTTTACAAAAATCTTTCAAACACAAAATAGCCGTAAACTCCCCAATCCGAAGGTATCCTTCTTGAGCATATGGGCTCGTACCGTTACATAACATGCGAATTGCGCACATTATTTTTTGGTGTGAGAATAAGCCAATAGTCTTGGCGACATTTTCTCTTTGAATAAAATAGGGGTTCGATGAAAGTATTTGATGATAAATACGTTGATACACACCTTCACTCATACGGAATCGACTACGAAATGGGATACCTTTGAATCTTGAGTTGTCACAGAAGTAATCCCGGTTAAGGCTATTCTCCCCTAATTTATGCTCGCGTCTTTTCCGCTTATCAATCTGTCCCATTTTACTACCTCCCCGCCTCTATGATGATGTCGCCTCTTGCTCTTTTTCTTCTACTTCTCCCATCGCAATCATAATCTTGCCATACTCGTGCAATAACTCAAGTTAACGTCAGAATATCCCTTCGTCACTAGACGATGATGAAGATAATAACTCCCAAGATGAAAGTGATGTGTCAGGCAGAGCAGGTCAGCAATGATTTCGTCAGACATGATTCGACGTAATTGATAAGAAATGAAGAAGGTTGAGTTTTGAGATATAAGATGAATGAGTTGATTGTAGAATAGAGTAGGAGATGAATGGGGGTTATAAATAGAGAAAAAAACTAGCCGTTTATTGCCGTTGAGCATCTTGTTGAGGAAGTTTGATCAGGGAATACCTCAGGTCAAATAATGACGAACCAAGGATATTTTTTATGCGGGCTTATGCCGTGCACTTTTGAACCGCACGGTAAAAACTAGCCTTTTGAAAATCTTTAAAACTCAGACATCCATGTGTTTTAATCCTAGACGTTGAAGTTTTTCACACTTTAGAACTGCGCTTAATAGGAAATATTAGATGGGAGGACACGTGTTATCATCTTAAGGAAGAAGTGTATACACGCACTTCTGAACTGAGCGCTATGGCTACGCGCACTTCAAAACTGCGCGGCAAGAATTCACCCTCAGGGTTGAAAATCCACCCTTGGATGAATTTTTTCTTGCCATATTAGGTGTTTACCTAGCTGCTGGGAGACGAATTAAGTGGAAAAGAGGGTGGATTTGAAATTCACCCTGCCACGTCAGGGTGTACCTAGATGTTGTAGATGCTCTAAAGAAATAAAGTGAGCAGTTATTTATCTTTGTCCAAATAGTTCCTGAGGGCCTGATGGTTTCTTAGGAATCTTTTTTTATACCTGCTAGGAAGTGGTTGAGGTAGATGTTACAAGAGTTGCCAAATCGTTCTTTATTGACTGTACATTACCAACTTGTTTTAATTCCAACTTTATAGTTTTAATTCCTAAAGTAAAAATGTTAAGAAGTTAAATCAGTACAGACCAATTTGTATGGGCAACTTTGTTGTGAAAATAATCTCTTAAATCATTACGTCTAGATTAAGAGAGACTATTCAAAGAGTTATTTCAACTGAGCAATGTGGTTTTATTCAAGGTAGAAACATTCACTCAAATGTGGGGCTAGCTTTTGAAATGATGAATGAGTTAAAAAAAAAAGGTTTGGCGGTAATATGGGGATTAAAATTGATATAGCCCAAGCCAATACTATCCTTAGCTGGATCTTTCTCATAAGTGTTCTTAGGAAAATGGGGTTTGCTAACAAAATCTGCAAGTGGATTCAAGTAATGCTGAAAATTGGGTTTGTGTCTGTGTTTTTTAATGGTGGTCCTTGTGGCTTTTTTAGATAGGGAGGGGTCATAAACAGGGAGGCCCTCATTCTCCTTTTCTCTTTGCAATTATAGAGGATATTTTAAGTAGAGGGATAAATGATTTAAGAGCCTCAGGGATAGTTAAACATGTTTTAAGATCGGATCAGATCGGATTGGAAATGGGCCTAGTCGGAATTATTCTGATTTTTTTCAGAACTGAAAATTTTGTTTCGATCTGATCCGATTTTTTCTGGAACAACATAAATATTTCTGAATTCGGAATATTCGGGAAATTCGGAATTCGGAACAAATTCGGAAATTCCAAAAATTCAAAAATTCCGAAAATTCTGATAAATGCAAAAAAAAATGTATTTAAGCTAGCAAGGAAAATAATAGCAACTGATCCACTTGAAAATAATAACAACATGAGGAGGCTACTAAATATTGTCCAAATTTATAACATCATCATTTCACAAATTTATAAAATACACAACCAACTGAGCACCACTTGACCCTATCTCTCACCCCCACCATGGTTTTAAGAGCTCTCTAACATGTCTAAAACAACATGAACACCGTCATTTGTGCAGCAGAAAGACGAGCAGCTAGTACTGGATCAACTGTGATAAACAAGCAAAATGAAAAATTACAAATCTCTTTATAAATCCCAAACTTGAGAGATAGAAACATAAAACTGAAAGCAAAGTTTATATAATTTGGTAATGGCCGTTATGTCCAAAAATATATGCTTGATCCTAAGAAATACTTATTTTACTTGTGATATATAGTTTCATGATTTTAGTGGAGACCTTCCCCACTAAGTATGTGCTCACAAAATGTATTGAATATATTTGAAAGGTTCTTTTTTCTCCATGCCTCACAAAATGTTATTTGTTTGGATGAATATTATCAGGAAGATGCATCAGAAGAGTTTATTTTCTCCATGCCTCACAAAAATAACTATTGAATTATGGAGCCATAAAATAGTTATGTCATTGGGTAAAATACTGGGAACACCCATACACCTGGATCAATTGACAAGACATAAAGACTATGGATACCAGGATTGCGTTTTAGTGGATATTGACCTCTCTCAGCCAATTCTAGATCATGTGTTACTAGAAGTAGAAGGGGAAATTAGCAAACAAGAAGTTAGTCTCTGCAGAGTTCCTAAGTACTGTGGGCATTGCAAAAATGTGGGACATATAATTGCAGAATGCAAGGTTATCCAAAAGGCATGTAGACAGAATTAGCAGATATACAAGAATCTAAAGAAACCAGTAAAGGAGAATGGCAACAATATAAGAAATAACTAGGTAGCAACATATCAAGAGAAGCAAAAAAAGAATAAGGAACCAGCAGGCGTTGAGACAATGAGGGTCAACAAACATACACATTTCCAAGAGCCAGCAAGAGAGAATAGTGAAGTATCACTAACTATTAACATCCCAGGTATCACCATGGTCACAAGCCATATCCAGCAATTCAAAAAAATAGCAGGTAATGAAGAGTGGTCTACTCTAATACTCTAAGAATAAAAAACAATCAACAAATAGAAATAACATCAACTACCAGTCAAAATAGATGCAGTAATCAGTTTCAGATACAAGGAGATGAAGAAAATGAAGCTAAAAAGGAGCATAAACAAAATGGAACCCCAGAAGGAGTAATGAACAATGCTGAAGAGGACTTAATTGCTGTTATTATTGTTATTCTATTGTTCAAGCTGTTATTGCTGTTAAATTTTTTTTTGGAGATTACTAAACAAGTTATAACAGTGGAGGCACTTAATTGCTGCTATTCTATTATTCATGATGACTGCCTCAGAGTCAATAGACTAGAGCTCTGGGATAGTCTCATCAGATTCTTATAATATAACTCAAAGCCTTAGATTTGTATTTGAGACTTCAATGTGGCCTTAAGGCTTTCATAAAGGAAAGGGGGTAGACCTCCTACTCCTAATGTAGTTACAAACTTTGCAAATTTTATTGATAGAGCACATATCACCGAGAGTTCCTCTTCAAGTATGAATTATACTTGGTGCAATGCTCAAAAAGGTACTAACAGAATCTTTAATGTACTTGACAGATGCTTGCATAATGCCCAATGGATAGATGCCTTTAAAGATTGGAGGGTGAAAATATTTCCAAGAGGCAAATCTGATCACTCTCTACTATTTAGGGAATGGCTTAAAATCAACAAACCCCACAACATACCTTTCAGATATACGCAAACTTGGACTAACTATCCAGATTTCAAGGAGGTGGTAGAAAGGAGTTGGACTGGTTGCTACACCTTTGTTTACTATTATGCTAAAATTGAGAAGACTGAAGAATGATACTAAAATGGAGGAAGGCTATCTTAGATGCTTCACATAACATAAAACAAGCATTAGAAAAGGAAATCCTAAACCTACAATTGTAATTGGAATCTAACTGCACTGAGGACAATATAGCAGAGGAGATATTGGGTAGGAAAAACTAGCTTGCAGACCTTAAGAAATAGGAGGAACAAGACTGACAACAAAGATCAAGAATAAAATGGCTACAGGCTCGAAATGCTAAGGCATTAATTGCAGAGATCATCTTGCAACAACCATTCTAAGTTCTAACTAAGAACTCTTGGGTATAGTTTTCCCATTACCAATTCAAGAATATTGTGCTCTTAACTTTCTAATCTGAACTGATAGAAAGCTTTAAACAATTAAAGAAATTAATATGTGCTTGTAAATTGTTATGTGCTCTTAACCATTTTAAGTATTAACAGTTCTATATGGATAACAGCTAAGTTATATTAACAGGAGCATGGATAGCATACTAACAGTTCTATATGGATAACAAACAAATGAAAATCACATACTTTCAGACATATTTTCAGCTTCAGGGCTCTGTTTAGTATTAACAATTGTAATAGCAGCATCAAGATCCACAAGGAGAGGTTTCAGTGACATAATAAAAACTTTGTTGTAATGTACAATAATGTCGACAACATAAAAAGTGGAATCTTTCAATAAAATTAGTAAATCATCATACCTTAGCACTTAGAAGATAGCAAGAGTGGGCTAGGGGATTTCAGCAGGTTGCCAAAAATTGGAATGACAAACGTAGTACAACAATAACAACAAAAATTGGAACCTTCTAAATTGTATCCATTTCCTAAAAATTAATTTTATCCAACAATAATAAAATTAATACCCGAGTATTAGAAATGAGTTAACTAAAATAAAACTCCTAAACCAAAACATGATAGAACATGTAAGATGAGAAAACTTACACAAGATCTTCAAAAACATCAAGAAGTTGATCCAAGCACTAAACTTCTCATCTCGTTAAATACAACTACAACAAACACAAGTATCAATCAAGCTTCATATGAAAATGCAAAAATCTAAACAAAATAACTATTTAATAAGTACAAGCAACATACCATTTTCAATTTCTTCAAGAGTCTCAAGCTTCTCTTCAATACTTATTTCTTCTGGGATTGGGCTTCTTAGCCAATCTTGACTGCATATCAAACTCTCAACAATGGTCGAAGTCAAGAGACTTCAAAATGGATCTAGTATCCGACCCGCCGAACTAAATACACACTCAGAAGCTACCGAGGTCACAGGAATTAATAATACTTCACGTGCCATAATAGCAAGAACATGATAGGTTGATACTTTCTCATGCCACCACCCCAAGACATCAAGATAATTATTGTTCTCTACTAAACCATCACCCAAGTACTGCTCTAAATCATTCAAGGCATCCATATTGTCTTTTTGCTTCAAAATACCCCTAAACAACTTTTTGGCCTTTGGACGTTTAAATGTATTTTCAGCTAGATTAGTAATGGGTTCTTGAGTACTAAATGCATTAATGTCCCTGATCGACGCATCTTCTAACTTGTAGTGATTGTAAAGGCGACTCATTTAGTCTTTCAACTTCTCAATAAAACTCACAACTTGATCAAATTTTTCTTCTTCGCCCAAGTAGCTAACTTTTTCCAAGTATGATAAATACCAAAATTCTACGTACTTTATTTTATAACGAGGATCAGGGATTATTGCGACCACCAAGATTAGGTTCAGAGAATCAAAATTGCAATACTTATCAAATTTAGCATCCATCTTCATAGGCATTTCACGAAAATCCACATCATCATTAGTGAGATTATCTATAAGAAGGTCTTTGGCTTGTGTTATTCATCAAAATATGTATTGGAAGTTACATACTTCGAACCAGATACCCATTTTTTGAGTTTATAAAATTCATCCAAAAATGTGTGCAGAGCTTTTAACTTCCTCCAATCACTCTCTCCCAATAAGCCTTCGCCTTTTACATCACACTAAATCTTGCAATTTGGGTCACGTTCCTCCAATCTATCAAAAGCTTTCTCAAACTCCATAGCCGCATCAATCATCAAATAAGTTGAATTCCATCTTGTTTTGACATCTAAACACAAAGCTCTTTTAGTTGTTAGATTCTCATCTGAAGCACATTTTTTAAAAGTTTGTATACGTGAGGAGCCACTTCTCACATATTTCATTCTTCACCGAAGGCATTTGATTGTTCCCTTGACCTCATTGACACCATCTTTGAACACGAGGTTAATGACATGGGCAAAACACCTTATATGGAAGAACTCACCTCCTAATAACAATCCATTGCGCTTGTTCAATCGTTTATTCAACTCGGTAACACAAGAATCGTTGTTCTTAGCATTATCGAGGGTTATGGTCATCACTTTCTCTATGCCCCATTCCAACAAACAATTTTCTACCGCCTCTGCAATTGTCTCACCTTTGTGCGGATGCGGAACTACTCGAAAGTTGATTACTTTCTTTTGAAGTTTCCAATCCTTGTCAACAAAATGGGTTGTTAAACTCATATACCCAAGGTTTTGGATTGATGTCCACATATCCGTCGTAAT
Source organism: Kingdonia uniflora (assembly GCA_014058105.1). NCBI lineage: Eukaryota > Viridiplantae > Streptophyta > Magnoliopsida > Ranunculales > Circaeasteraceae > Kingdonia > Kingdonia uniflora. Next base: position 689,646 of record JACGCM010000452.1, read on the forward strand.
ACATACACGTCCTGACAACTCCTTCATATGTCCCTTTAACTTCTTCTTTTCCTCGTTGAAGATACCTATAATATCTTTTGCAATTGTGGTCCTTGAAATGACATAGAACTTGGGTTACATTTCTCTACAAAATGACCTAAAGCCTTCTTCCTCTACATGGCTAAATGGAAGCTCATCAATAATAATCATTTTCGCTAGAGATTTACGACATTTTTCTTGATCAAACCTCCATGCAGAAGGTTGACACCCCGCTCCAGAAAAAGAAATCAATGGCTAGTTTTTATCTCCTTCAAAACTGGGAAAATCCTTACAACCCTTAAGATGGTGCCACAACGAATTGGTTACTTAAGTAGAAGGTGCTGAGGTTACTTTTTGGCAATACTTGTAAGCACATTCAATTAAATATTTGGTCGTCCCCTCATTGAAATGCTTGTTAAATTGATTCCATACACAAGAAGGCCCATGATGTCCAATTTTTTATTCTATTTTTTGTCGCTTCTTACTAACTGCAGCATTCGGATCATTACAAGTACTCTTGTCCATTACTGACATAACATCAACTGTAACAATATGCAAATACATACAAAATTATGTAAAAAGATTCATATATATATATATATATATATATCAAACCCATATATATATATCAAACCCATTTCATATATAATCAAGCGAAATGTGATTTGATATTAGAGAAACCCATATCAGTAATATAATCAAGAGAAATATAATCTCTTGATTATATATAATATTTATGATATAATCAAACCCATATATATATATATATATACATATATATCAAACCCATATCAGATACATATATATATATATATGTATCTGATACCCGCCTGATACATATATATATATATATATATATATATATCAAATCCATATCAGAAATCATAAATCATAAATCACCAATATCAGAAATCAAACCCATTTTTCTTGATTATATCATAAATCACAAATTAATACTAACATCTCCATTTTTCTGATCAATTCAACCCCAAATCAAACCCATATATCAAAATTCATAAATCAAACACAAATCAAATCTAACCTAATATCAAACCCATAGCTCGGAGATCAAACCCAGAAATCAAACACAAATCAAACCCAACCTAATATCTAACAAAAATCAAATACAAATCAAACCCATAGCTCAGAGACAAGAGAGAGAGAGAGAGAGTTACTTTGACCGATGAGTGAGGCAAAGTCGGCAGAGGAGTGACCGAGTGAGGCACCGTAGAGGAGTGACCGAGTGACCTAATATCAATTTGTAGAGAGGAGGCAGAGGCAGAGATTGGAGAGGAGGCAGAGGGTCAGGCAGAGGGTATAAGGCAGAGGAGTAGTCGAGTGAAGCCTGAGCCCTAATTAGTTTCTTTAAAACATAACAATTTTTGGAATAATCAGAATATATTCGGATCGGAATATATTCAGAATAATCGGATCGGAAATCGGATCGGAAAATTCGGAATTTCAGAACTGCAAAATTTATTCTGATTCCGATCCGATTTTTTTCGGAAATATTCAGAAATCGGATTTTCGGAAATCGGAATTGTAAAATAGTGTTCCAAAATCGGAAAAATCGGATTGGAAATTGGAAAAAAATAGAAATTCAGACAAAAGTTAGACCCCTAGATAGTCTTTCCAATAATGTCCTTGAAAGGTGTGCCAGTTCCTTCCCATCTGCCTTTTGCAGATGTTTTTTTTTCTCTAATTGCCATATGAGAGGTTTAAAACCTTTCTGGAAGTGGCTGGAGGAATATCAAAATGTTGCTGGCCAAACCATAACTGCTAAAAAAAGTAAGTTGTATTTGGGAGCATTAAATATGGGGAAAAAAGATAGAGTAAAAGATCTATTTGGTTTCATGGAGGGATCATTTCCAGAAAGATACTTAGGCATCCCTCTAATTCAGGATAGAGTGAAAAAAACTATAGTGATGCCTCTTGCTGAGAAAATTAAGAAACGGGCTTCAAACTGGCTGGCAACCTTCTCTATCTTTAAGAAAGGGAAATGTTATTAACTCTGCTTTGAGCAGTCTTGCAATTTATAATATGGGCATATATTAGTGACCTGCTAGTGTGATCCTGAAGGGGGAGAAAGCTCGCAGAATTATTTTGTGGTCTGGCAATACTGAAAATAGAAAATTTTGTACTGTGGCTCGAGATGAAGTCTGTAAGCCAGTGAGGGAAGGGGGTACTGGCATTAGAAGACTGAAAGATATTAATTTATCTTTACAAATAAAGCTTGCTTGGCATTTTAAGGCTTCTAAAGATGAGTGGGGAAAGCTCATAAGAGTTTTACAATAAAAGTTGGAGATATTTCAATTGATACTAAAGGTTTTTCAACTTGGGCATGTATCAAATGGGATATGCCTGAAGTTGAAAAACATGCAAGGTGGTTCATTGGGGATGGCTATCTTATTGATATGTAGAAAGACTCTTGGTGTTCAAATAAGCCCTTGAAAGAGCTCATTAATGATAGTAGTTTTCCTTGGAGTACTCTTACTGCTAAAGTAAGTAACATTTTGACGAATGGCAAATGGCAGGTTCCTCATGATCTCCTTACTATATTCTTCAGACTTAGGTGGCATTTGTTTTTTAGCTGACTCCACTCAGTCGTCTTAGTCTGAGTGGAGTCAGTGATTTAGGTAACTTAGAAGCATTTATTTTTCTCTCATTAAGTGGCTGAGTGGAGTAAGAGACAGTGATTTTGGTTGATTTGAGTAATCCCCTATAAGCCAGCTTACTGTTGAGTCTGACTCTGAGTCTAAATTTTCTACCCAAATTGTCCTCAACAAAACTCGAAATTACAAAAAAAAAAAAATCATTACTTCAGCAGAAAAAAAATTACATCTCCCAAACCCCAATTTCGATCACTCTTCCGAGAACCCTTTCCAAAGATCATCCCCTCCATAGCTCTCTGGATCCCCAATAGCTCTCCTCAGCTCTCCTCGATCAAGAACAGGTGCGTAAAGATTATTGTATGTTCATATTGAATCCTTTCTTCTCTCTTCTATCTTCTTCTGCCCCATATGAATGAAACCCTAGAAATTTGGGATTCTTATTTAATCCCCAAGTAAAGAGTTGTATTGTCAAGTAAATTAGCCTTGATTTTTGAATTCTAAGTCATAGTATCTCTATCTACTGCTATAAAATGCAACTCACTCTCTTCAAGTTGGTAATTCTCGTATCTCTTAATCGTTCGACAATACAATGGTAAGAAAGAAGAGTGATGAAGAATGACTTACAACTTTGGTCATTATTAATTTAGTGCTTCATTATCCTATTTTTTCTACTTTGGTACTTGTTCATTGTTATTAAAGCTTGTAGCAAGTGGAAGGCAATGACAAAGAGTTTAGTCCTTAGAAAGTAATTAATGAAAAGAGCTTGTTTATATATATACTTGTTTATAAGCTATAATATATTCATATAGCATCTATGTTCAAGTACTGGGAATTAATCTCATTAAGGAAAACATTAACAGTATCTCATTTACATGAGCATCTGTGTTCAAGTAGGTAGGTAGAGGAAGAGAGGGGAAGAACATTAAAAATATGCCCCCCTTATGCCTGTATCAAGAAAGAAGCCTATATGGATGAACTTTAACATGTACACAAGAAAATATGTATCACATATTCATATGTACATAAGGAATAAACTTTTGTTAGATAGACTGCATATATTAGATGGACTGAACCTTTGTTTGATGGACTGCTAGAACAACCATACATTATATAAGAAGGAATCTACATATAAATGGTTCATTTCCTTCATCTTATGCCCATGTTGCACTTGTATTTGCATGACTCCTATTATTATAGATATCTATAAAGTAAATCTTCGTACTATTAATGAGTTATTACTTGTTTGTTGTTATTGATGTATCCTGGTTTTGATTACAGGGTTGTTTGTTTGAAGGCCTTTAGATAAATTGTAGGGGTGATCTGTATTGGCTCATTAATCGATTTCTCGCATACCCTAAGATATTCTCTGATTATATCCTCCTTGAACTGCCTTTTATTATTGTTGTTGTTGATAGATATTGTTTTTGATAGATGGGTTGATGTTAATACTGAAACTAGATATAAGAATGTTGTTGCTGATGGATAACTAATGATAGAAGAAATAATATTTGTGTATTTTCTCTCATTGATGCAATTATGAAATTAGTGGGTATTTGAGTCTGAGTCTATTAGGATTACCAATATTGGATTGGATGCTCTCTTCTATAATTTGATACTATTTTTTTATTATGTATTCTTAGGGACAATGAATCAGGTTCAATGGTTATTAGGTATTCTTGCTATTATTATTTTGTACAACGAGATAGTCAAACAAAATAGGAGGATCCGCCAAAGACTATGTACTTTTGTTCGTACTGGTAAGGGATATGTCCAGGAACTCCTCGAAGGACCTAGTACCGTAATGTATAATATGATGAGGATGGGGCCAGACTCTTTCAGATCTCTAGTTGCCCACTTCAGAGATACTGGGTTGTTGAGGGATAGTAAGCATATAGATGTCGAGGAGAAGTTTGCAATATTCTTATACATCATTGCACACAACATGCGAAATAGAGCTATAAACACTTTATTTCAACATTCTGCTGCTACAACTAGTAAAGTCTTCCATGAATGTCTTGATGCAATGATGAAATTTTCAAAAGAGATGATAGTACCCACTAACTTTGAAGAACCACCAAGGCCAATTAAACATCATAAAAAATTTAGGGAAGGGGTTTTCAGAGGAGTTGTTAGAGCATTAGATGGTACAATAATTCCTGCAGGTATTCCAGTAAAGGATCAAACACCTTACAGAGGAAGAGGTGGAGGGATTTGCTTCCAGAATGTGATGGCCATATGCGATTTTGACATGTTTTTCACGTATGTTGTTGGTGGTTGGGAAGAAGTTGCCCATGATTCTAGTGTTTTGACAGAGACACTGAATAAGCCAGCCCACAACTTTCCCATGCCTCCAACTCGTGGTAATTGTCATTCTCTTTTTGTTGATGCTTATCACTCTTTGTATGTCTCCTCATGTTAACTTTCCTTATTTCAGAGCAATATTATCTATGCGATGCTGCCTATGTATAAACAAGAGGTTTCATGACCCCTTACAGAAGTGTTATGTATTGGTTGAGTGATTATAGGCATGGACAAAGGCCTAGGAACCCACAAGAGTTGTTTAACCATGCACGCGCTAAACTAAAAAATGTGATTGAGAGAAGCTTTTTTATACTTAAGGCAAGGTTTCCTATTCTGAGATCAATGCCTTCTTATGACTTTCCCACATAGAGAAACATTGTGGTTGCATCCATAACAATTCACAATTACCTAAGAAGGGTTTCTCTGAATAATGAACTTTTTAAGCAGTTTAAGAGTGATGATGCTGGTGTTGAGGGAAATGAAGGAGTACATGTTGCGGAGTTACCACCTAATACTATCTTATTTGGGCAAGTTAAGCATGCAGCAGCTATAACTCAAAGAGTTATGCTTACAGCACAATTAACATTAAGCAATGCTAATGCCGTTATTGTAGAGTAATTTAGTTTATTGCAAACAATAACTCTTTAACAATGGTTTCGCAATATGTTGTTTATGCTGGGACAACATCTATTTACAATTTGCATTTCTTTTTCTGGTATGCAGTATTATTGGTGGAAAAGAACTTGCAGTTCAATGGTGATTTACAGCTGCATTTGTGGGAATGGGGTTACATTAATTTCTCAAAGCTCTGACAATCCGAATAAGGCATATTGCAAGTGCCTATACACGGTATATTTTGTATTTTATTATTTATATTGAATTTTCTATTTTATTATCTATTACTAGTTCATTATTTCACATTTGCATATTTCAGAAAACACCTAGGGATTGTGGGTTCTTTTGTTGGGTGGATGAGTATTTGCCTTGCCCTTGTGGAAATGGTCCATGTAAGCAACGCTCTGCAACTGTTAGTAAAAAAAGATTTTACTGTTGCCCACTCTCAAAGAGTAAGCAGGAGAGAGGTTGTGGTTTCCTCAAGTGGTTTGAAGAAGTAAATGGTAAATCATCTACTTCCACTCCTTCTAGCACTGCCACTCCTAGCTTTGCAACCTCCACAACTATTGAAGATTTGAAGATCAAGTACAAAATAGAGTTGGCTGTGGCCCAAGCTAAAATGGAAATGCTTTAATCCATCACAGAAGACCTAGCAAAGATAAAGCTAAAGAAGTAGTGTGCTTTAAAAGTTGTATGAGTTTCTTTTTGTAAAACATATTCAAGCATCTTTAATATAGGGAGCATGTAAGACTATTTTATTTTTGAAACGGTGTTTGATTACATTTGTTGTTGATAAATGTTTATGAGCCCATTAGCAATAATGTTAGAAATCTTAGCCCATTAGCAATAATGTTAGAAATCTTAGCATTCATCTGAGCCCATTTTCTATCTCCCAGATGTTTCTCCCCTTTATCAAGTTTGCCTCCTCCCATTTGATCCAGAAATTGTCATCTTTCAAGCCTATTTTGCAGGTATGTCAATACTTGAAAGGAAAAATGGGATAAGTTGGCATCTACCTGTAGAAGAAAGAACTTTATGCTGCCAACTACTTAGGGGGTAACCCCAAGTATTTAAAAAGGATTGTACCCTTTTCCATACTCAAAGTAGTGAGAATGTCTGCACTTGAGTATCATTCACTTTTGCCACATATATATTGGATTCTGTGGAATTAATCTCAAGTCCTGAAATACTAGAGAAGATATCATTATTTGGGAATGCTTAGCTAGTGTCTATTTATCATGGGCAAATGACCGTGTCCTTATAAGAATATCACATAAGAATGGACATTCTCAATGGACATGTATTGCATCACATAAGAATATTAAATTCAGTAGATTAATTCTTGTGATTAACCAGGTGAAGGATATAAGCTTGCCTTCACATCTCTCTTCTTCTGTCAACATATAGATATTATTTTACAGTTTGTACAATTGCATATGCACACCTCCTATATTCAAAGGCCTTGGTCTTTTCACAACTCTTGATCTTCATATACAGTCTTCTAGTTAACTGTCTAGGTACCATCCATTTACAGTTCTTTTCCATCATCCATCCATCCATTTATAGTGCTATCTGCTGAAGCTATGCACTGCTTATTGAAGCTAACTGTTATTGAAGCTATCCACCCATTTACAGTCTTCTAGTTAACTGTTATTGAAGCTATCCATTTATAGTGCTATCTGTTGAAGTTATGCACTGCTTATTGAAGATAACTGTTATTGAAGTTATCCATCCATTTATAGTCTTCTAGTTAACTGTTATACAAGCTAACTATTACTGTTATTGAAGCTATCCATTTATAGTGCAATCTGCTGAAGCTATGCACTGCTTATTGAAGCTAACTATTATTGAAACTAACTGTTATAAAGTGCTATCTGTTATCTGCAATAAAAACTACCAAAGTTTAACCATTGGAACCATCCATTTGTTATCTGTTATCTGCTATCTACAAAACTGTTATCTACTATCTATTATCAGCTATCTGTACACCTGATCTTTGGCATTAAAGACTACAAAAGTTGGTGGTATATGTTCTTATGTTAACTGTTATCTGCAATATGTTAACCATCTATTTGTTATCATCTTATGCTTATGTTGTACAATACCACCAACTGTTATCTGTAATATATTTTGTTTAACTAATTTGTCTATTTATTTAAAATGTGTAGTTATGTCGATACCACCAACGATACCACTACCAATACCACCAAAGAAAGACGGCTTTTTCCAACAACATTCACATTTCAGACTTGAGTTTATCATGAAATGTCAAGCACAAATAGACTTGCATAGAGTGTCTGGAACATCTCTAAATGCTCTAGCTTGGAAGACGGTGATAGATGAGCTAAACAACATGCAAGATTTTCATGTTTTGCAACATAAGGAACTGAAGAACCAATGGGATTACTTGAAAAAGGCAATAGAAAATCTGGAGAGCGTTGATAAACCAGACTGGCCATGGATATGATCCTGTATCAGGCACCTTTGATTGGCCTGAAGAAGTTTGGGCAAATATCATTGCGGTAAGTTAATGTTAATAATGGCATTACAATTTGATTATATAACAATAAATACTTATGTTTAAACATCTATTTACATATTTGTTTATAGGTGAATTATGAGGGGAAGAAGTATAAGACCGCTCCTCTTCAGCATAGAGATTTGCTGGAGAAACTATTTGATGGTCTATCTGCTACTGGGGATTTTGCATGGTCTTCAAGTATGATAAGTGTATCCTCCTCCACCCAGCAGTCAGAGTACGTTCCTCTACCTGAGGATATGAACGTTGACAATACACAAGCTCCCCTCGCTGGAGTTTATTATCCTTGGGATGGTGAAGCCATTCCTTCTTATGATGCCCCTATCAGTCCAGTAAGGGAGCCTACTCCTGGTAGTACTTCTCGTTCTCGTACCCCTGCACCTCAATCAAACCGGAGAAGAGCAGCTACGGCAGTTCAACCATTGGAGCCAGCAGAGTTAGTCCAATCTCTGATATCTGCATTCACTGCCCAAGGAGCTAGTCATACTTTTGGTAGCAATGACGACACCAGTGATGCAGTTGTACAGGTATTGCAGGAAATGGTCAGTTCATATGAGATAGATAATAAAATATTTTTCAAGAGTTTGAAGTTCTTGGGATGATCCAATGAGTACACTTACAGGTTGATGTTTCTCAGGCTTCTTCCAGAGCAGCATGTTGGTTTCCTTGAAGCTCTTATGTCTTGATTGGAATTATTTGTTTGCGTATTTGTAATAACTCTTAAGATTATAATATTTTCCTTATTTGTATTAACTTCAAACCAATGTCAAAATTATTTGATTTTTAAGTATTTATGTATTTGTGTTTGCTATATATACAGGTCATTTTCTATGTATTTATGTTTGTTATATATACAGGTTCTTTTCTATATGTTTGTTATGTATATGTAATGTTGACGTTGCGCTGACGAAGGGGTTTCTATCTATTTATGTTTGCTATATATAGAGGTTCTTTCCTATGTGTTATGTATATGCGGTTTTGACGTTGTGCTGACGAAAAGGTTTCTATGTATTTATATTTGTTATATATACAGGTTCTTTCCTATGTGTTTGTTATGTATATGTAGTGTTGATGTTGTGCTGACGAAGGGGCGGTGGTGGTGGTGATTCCTTATAAACTGATAAGGGTATTTTGGTCTTTTATTTATTTTAACACTCATTCAGACTCTGACTCAGCAAAAAAAACAAGCACTCCAAGGCATCTACTCAACATCCACTCAACTAGTAAAAGCTTCTAAGTAGACTCAGACTCAGACACTCACTCAGACTTAGACTCAGATTCAGACTCAAAAGCAAAAAAAAAACTGTTAGTATTGATATCTACAATGTAAAAATATGTAGGGGTAGATATGACACCAGAATCAGGAAGGCAGACACTCAGGGTAAGTTCTCTACAAACAGTGCTTACAATTTGATAAGAAAGAAAGGTCAAACAATGTGATGGGTGAAATATCTAAGAAAAGAATCTATTCATCCTAGAATAGCTATGTGGGGGTAGAGACTATGTCATCAAGTTGTTCCTAATGATGACAAAGTTATAAACAAAGGTGTGTATATGGTGCCAGATGTTGCTTATGTAAGAAGAAGGAGGAAACTTTTGAGCATTTACTGTGGGACTGTGATTTTAGTAAGGATATATCATATATGGAGATGGCTTGTTAGGTTATTCAAAATTCAAGTGGTTTCTTTAAATCTGAAAAATCTTCTTCAAGCTACAGATAAGTGCTTATATCAGAGATCTTTGACATGGGGCAGTTTGGAGTTGCACTTATTTGATCTGGATTACTAGAAATGGTCTTCTATTTGATGAGGGAACTTGTAGTATCGATAAATTCAAATGTTCTTGGATCCTAAAAATACATGAAACAACTTTTTTCTCTAATTCCAGCATGAATAACAGTGCGGAGGATCTGGAGGTGGTGCATGGGTTGAGAGTTGTTGTTTATCCAAGGAAGCCTCAAATGATTAAGTCTTATTTCTGGGAATTAGTAAGAGATAGGGAGGTTAAGATAAACATAGATGATGCGGCAAAAGGCAATCTTGGCAAAGGAGACTTAATTGGCTACATTATTATAAACAACAATGGTGAGATTCTCAGGACCAGCTCTATGGGAATTGGAATCACAACCTAGTTTTATGGTAGAGTGAAAGGCCATTATTCAAGGTCTAGCTGGTGCTGCTTCAAATGGATGGCTAAATTTCCTAGATTAAATCAGACTCCACTGCATTAGTTCAAGCTTTCAATTCAAGAAATATTCCTTGGGTTTATGTTGGTGATTGGCATGAAGCAAAGAAAAGTATGGAACAAGTGAGAATTACTTCAAATTGGAGAGAGGCAAACTTTAGCTCTGATCAACTTCCTAGAAGATGAGCTAAACTTCTTAAGGGAATTTGTGAGATGCATGTAGGGAGACCTCAGTTCCTTTATAAAACTGAGGAATCCATGAGAAAATATTTCAGATTTTACTAAGTTCAAAGAGGTGAGGCTTTTGCCTATCGCTCATGTTTTGAAATTTAGTTTTGTTATAAAATGTCAGTCTAATTTAGCCACGCAATAAAAGGAATCCATAGAGTTTTGAATACTTAACAGGATCATTGAATAATACGCCAAAATTGAAAGAAAAAATGAACTTAAGATACTATTATGGTTATTAATAATATTCTCAAAAATAGAGTTCATAATTTCTTAAAAGAAACTGTACTTCATACCAGTAACAGTATTTGTCCAAAGGAGTTATTAAACAACCCTTAATCAACCCAGGGATCGTAATGAATTCACTACCTTAAATAGTTTATTAAAAAATAACAGAGTATGATACAAAGGAAAAAAAATCAATTAAAGAAGATAAGCTATCAAAGTATAAAGTCAATAAATAATGGTGTGAACATGAAGTCTAAGTCATGATAGGACTCCAAATCCTTGCACCCATAACCAACTGGAATGGACTCTCGACCAATTCGATACAGGGGAATTATTTTAAAAAGTGATTGCAAAATAAAAGTTTTACTAATCTAACTAATAAAAACATGCAACTAAATAGAGAACATAAAATTCTCTCCTGCTAACAACTCTATAAGGAGGAAGTTAAGCAGTTGAATACTAATCTGCTGATAGTCGGTATTAAAACAATGACAACACACACTCAGAAATATAACCCTTTTAGGGGGTCTTATTGGTAGTTATTGTAGTATAGTTTGTTTTACCTCTCAGTTTTGCCAAATTATTTTTGTAAACCCTTTTAAGTTGATAAATAAACTAAAATATTTTTAGGGAACTATCTACGATATATCTAGGATTAACAAGAGATGTTAAGACAATAAAATAATTATCTCAAAATACTGGAAATACTAGGTTATAAATTTTTGTAGATAAAAATACAAAAAATTCTCACTAGACAGAACTTGTCCACCAGGGACACCTAGGGGTTTAACGAGCAATAAGCAAAATGTAATCGTGAGACTTACAAAAGTGGCTTCAGTTTTCGAGTTTATTTTATTTTTGCTTGGGACGAGTAAAAAGACAACTTTGGGGGTATTTGATAAGCACATTTTTGTACAAAATTTAAGATCTTTTTGCTGGTGTTTTAGTCGTCCTAAATCCTTTTTATCTAATTATTGCCTAGTTACCGCATTTTCTGGCTCTCGGCCCTACTGGAGACAATTTGGCAAGAAAAGTTCCAAATCAGAGGTAAAATGGCAACAAAATTGTACTGATATTCTCCAGCAGTTCAACAGATCATTTTTAGTTATAATTGGGCTAGTAGGGATCTCTAAAATTAAAATCATCACTGAGGTAAGACACCTAAAGGCTAGACCTATATTTATTATCTATCAGGTAAGCCAAGCAAATCCTAAATAGATGGGGAGATTTTGGCCACCACTAGCCATAAATCGTCACTGGCTGAGGGAAACTGCCAGCGATCGGTGGCCACCTGGTGTCAAAAGTCGTAATCCTTTAGTACGGATCCCAAGGAGGTCTAATTAGAGAGCATCTTTAGCAGATGTACAAACTTTGCTGCTAAAGAAAATTGGGGTAGTTAGGATATTTCAGAATCAAGATTTCTCTATTTAATGATCAACTCTTCCTCTCCAAGCCTACTTTTCATTTTTACAGGGTCTTTGATAGCTAAAGACTTGAGTTTGTATCTCTAAATTTAGTTTAAATTTGTAAAGAATGTTAGATCTTGTTATTTAATTATCTATGATTATTAAAATGCTCTAGGGCCAATCCCCCCATACTCGATCTAAGGAGGAAGCCCTATAAGTGTATGTTTGGATTTTCTTGCAAGTAATAATAGGTCTGATCTTGAGGTCTTAAAATAATTTTTTAAGGTTGTTATTCAATTTTCCTAAACTCGACAAATTTAGGGAAGTGGAGAAGAATTTTAACCTAGAAAGAGATCGATGTCTTGAATACGGGATTGATTTCTCAATCACGTTAATAACCTCTAGACCTAAGGATTGTTCTTATTTTCATAAAAAGAGGGATAAGGCCCTTGGTTAACAACCAAGAGTTTGAGCTTAGACCTTGGCAGCTTAGGCTCTCTGATTTGTTCTTCGTAAAGAGACAAAAAAAGAAATTTAATCCTCTCGAATTTGATTTATAAGAGAAAATTCGAGAAGAAGACAAAAAACCTAATAATTAAAACCTAATATGCAAATATAGGGCTGAATTCGAATGTCGAGTTATCCTTAATATTTGAATTTCAACACTTAGTATAACGTAGATTTCTGGCAAAACATCATTTCCCCAATATTTTAATTTCCCCTAGAAATACATACCTCTTGGTGGATCAACATGCTACTTTCGCTTTTACTACATTTATTTGTTAAGTAGAATTTTGATTAGATTAATGACGGTCTATTAATTGCATATTCCTCAAGGCTTAATCCTGTAGAGATAAGGTTCGTTACTCATCTGTATCTAAACAATTCTTCGCCGCAGATGATTATGAATGCCATCAAGAAAGAATTTCCTGGTAGCGTGGGCTAAAAACAAACAATATACAATATGATATAGAAGTTGAGCAAGTTAGAGTTGCATGAAGGAGCCAAATGCAGCAGGTATTTATGAAATGTGATCAAAACTAATATCGATTGTATACTACTAAAGAGAGGTTTAATAGAGGCATCTTTGAGAAAGATAGGTTGTATTCTCGTCCGTATGGGACCCATCTTACCAGGTATTTCCCTACAGTTTCTTGATGGACTGTACATACAAGACCAATAGTCGAAGCGCCCGATGTTTGTGGTTGTCGGCATCACCTTAACTGGTAAAAGCATTTCTTCCATGTGAGCCTACTTTAAACATATGAATGAAGCTACTTACATTTGGGCTTTGGGAAAGCTTAAGGAAATCTTAGGTGATTAAAATGTGGAAATTATGGTTTCGGATAATAAACAAGCTCCTGTAAATGTGATAAATCTAGTTTTTCCTGAAGCACAACACATTTTATGTTGGTGGCACATAGAGAAAAATGTGTTGAGGCGTACAATAAAAGATATGGGTGATCATTCTTACGATTTTATGAGATCTTTTCAAACCATTCGTACATCAAGAAACTTTAGGATTTGGAAACCAATAGGGCCGCCCTTGAGACAAATTTTATAGACTAACCTTCGTTTGTTAAATAAGTGAAAGATGCATTAGCGAAATACAAGGTGAAATTTGCTCTATTGTAGTAGGTAAACAAATTGAACCACCTTGGGAATACCACAAGCTGAGAGCTAAGGATCAACATTCAAGGTTGATGATTCATATTCGGTCTTCTAAAAGATATTATGACAGGGCATGGGGTAGTCCATAGTATGTTCCAAGATATCACCATTGAGATACGAGTATCGTTCAATACAAGTCTAGATAGTTGGCTGCATGCATACCCGATGAAATAGTTGTTTATACAATTGAAAGGTTTATTTTTCATTAGGCGTGTGATATTATTTATAAATAATTCAAAAGATCAAAATCATGAGCAATCAAGGCATTTAGTAAGAACTATGGGCATACTGTACGAACAATACATGGGTTTCTTTTTTTCTATAAGATTTACACATACATCCGTAGTGGGGATTCCATTCCATATATGCAATTGATTTGGTTTGGAAAAATATTTCCGATGACCCTAATTATGTACCAAAGGAGACTGATATAAAACCCTTGCTCAGGTATTTCTTAAGAAATTTGAAGCATCCAGTAAATATAGGAAAACTTTTCTACATTCCCATTTACAGTCGATCACGTGTTTTGTGACTAAGTGGAAGGGCGAAATCTATGTCCAACGGAGAAGGCAATGGAAAAGACACTTAGGATTTTTTGTTCTTGGGAGGTCCAGTCAACTGATATACTCGGGAGTACAAATAAAAAGCAAAAGACCAGCTATGACTGGTAGGTAAAAAAAAAGGGGAAGGAAAAGAGAAAGTGGTCGACTCAAGTAGGCCACCTACAATTAAGAAGATTCGTGCTTACTCTGCAAGGAAATATGACCATTACTTCACTCATAAACAAAGGATATTGACAGATGGGAAGATTTAGGATGTTGCAAGAGATGGTAACTGTGGTTAGCAAATTTTCTATATATACTATAATCAACATTTGCGGGTCCAAATTGGAGAATGAGTGGCTAATGAGCTTTGTTTATTTAAAGAGAGATTATTTGATGTTTTTTACTCCAACAAGATTTCGAAGTACATCTACGATTAGACAGATTAGTGCGATGCTACTGCCAATACCCCCCAATGTATAAATGGCTTGTTATGTCTATGCATGGTCAAATCATTGCAAACACATATCGCACAAATCTGTCTGATCGTACGTGTACACAAACACATCATATTGTCGTTATGTTCATTTTGAAATGAGAATATTATACCATTATGCCTAGAAGAAACTTGGAAACTGATGAGTTGGAGTTATTGGAGGAGCTAGGCATTGGATGGGTAAATGATATTCATTTTGTGATCCTGGAGAAGGGATGCCCAATGTTACCTATTATAAAGAAATAGGATGATTTATTAGATGAAAGGTATGCCGAGTTTTATGTTAAAAGAATAAGTCAGAGGTATAAGTTGATGGAAAATGAGCAGGCATTATCGTATAATGTTTGGGCTGATCCTGTATATTTGACGGCGATGCAGAATGAAAGTTATGCTTTATGTGGTCATAGTGTTAGCATGTGAATTGCTATGATCCACTTTTGTAATTAATTTTTGGGCTTTTTGTAACAATCCCGAGGCTACAGTTGTAACTTTTGAAATCTTCTGTTATAACTTTGTAAACATTCTGTCGATAATATAAAATGGATGATATGCTATTTTATTTGCAGATATTATTCCCACAGTTATCTATAAATCAGATCAACCTTTAGAGTACCCACAACAGTTAGGTACACCCTGACGTGGTAGGGTGAATTTTGTTTTCCACCCTCAAATCCACCCTAAATGGTTCCCAGTAGCCAGGTGAATCGGTGACGTGGCAATGAAAAATCAACCCTGAGGGTGGATTCTTCACCCTCTGGGTGGATTTTTGGTAAATTCATGCCACGCAGTTCAGAAGGGTGTATAGTCAATGCGCCAATAAGATTAGAACACGTGTCAATAATCCAGTAGCTCCCATTGCACGCAGTTATGAAGTGTGCGTACACATAACGGCCAAGATTAAAACACGTGGACCGCTGAGATTAAAAAAATTTCAAAAGGCTATTTTTTCCACGGGGTTTAGAAGTACGCGGCAAAAGCCTGCATAAAAAAATACTCAAGTTCACCTTTATTTCTTAGTTTTTCCCTGATCAAATTTCTTCAACAAGATGCTCAACGGCTATAAGCGGTAAGTTTTTTCTCTATCTATAAAACCCATTCATCTTCTACTCTCTTATTCTTCTACAATCAACTCATTCATCTTATATCTCAAAACTCAACTTTATTCATTTCTTATCAATTTTGCCGAATCATGTCTGACAAAATTCTAGCTAACCTACTCAAGTCTGCCACATCACTTTCATCTTTAGAGTCATCGTCTTCATCATCGTCCAGAAGCGAAGAGCTCTTCCAAAGTCAAATTGAGCTGATGCACGAGTATAACAAGATTATGATTGAGATGGGAGAAACAGAAGAAAAACAGCAAGAGGCGACATCATCATGGAGGCGAGGTGGTAGTAAAAGGGGAAGGATTGACAAGCGGAAAAGCCGTAATCATAAATTGAGAGAATTTAGCCTTAATCGAGATTACTTCGGTAACAACCCAAGATTCGCCGGTATCCCATTTCGTCGTCGATTCCGCATGAGCGAAGGTGTGTATCAACGTATTTATGATCAAATACTTTCTTTGAACCCCAATTTTATTCAAAGAGAAAATACCGTTAAGACGATGGGCATATCCTCGCACTAAAAGATAAGGTGCGCACTTTGCATGCTATGTTACGGTACGAGCAAGACGCCCAAGAAGAATACCTCCAAATTGGGGAGTCAACGGGTATTTTGTGCTTAAATTTTTTTTGTTAAACTATTATAACACAATTCAAATCTCAATACCTTAGATATCCCAATGAAGATGATACATTATACTTGTTCGAAGTGAATGGATCGCGAGGCCTCCTGGGGATGCTAGGTAGTTAAGATTGTATGCATTAGAAATGGAATAATTGTCCTACCGGGTAGGCAGGACAATATACCGGGTATAAGTAAATCCCAACGGTGATTTTAGAAGCAGTTGCATCGCAAGATCTTTGGATATGGCCCACATTCTTTGGGGTGCCCAGTTCAAAGAACGGCGTGAACGTCTTGCATTAAGGGTAGCTTTTCAACAACTTGTCCAATGGAGTTGCGCCGCCATGCAATTATAATATAGGCACGGTATCGCACACTATGAGGTATTACTTAGCGGAAGGGGTCCATCCAAAATGGCAAACACTTGCTCAAACCATAAGAAATTTGACCAACGATATCGATAGATATTTCTCAAAGATGTAAGAAGCATGTCGAAATGACGTAAAGCGTGTTTTTGGGGTATTACAACCTAGGTTTCAAACATTGGCAAACGGTGCACAATTTTGGAAACCTAGTGATCTAGGAAATATTATGTACGCATGTATAACCATACACAATATGATCGTCAAAGATGAACGTCATACCTACGTCCGACAAATTGACATTGATCCAAAGTTTAGAAGATCGGTGAATATTTGGAAGGTGGAATTAAATCCAAGACACCATATCAACATTATGGCAGAGTACATCCAGAAGGTTCATGAAATTAGAAATGAAGGTGCCCATTTCCAATTATGAGATGAACTTGTCGCGCATTTGTGGAATCAAAATGGGACAGAGTAATGTAGTCTTCATCATTGTTTTTTTATTTTCTAAAGTAATGTATTTTGTTTCCAAGTTTAATGTTGAAGTTGTAATGTATTTTATTTCCAAGTCTACATCATTATAGCACTTTTAAGGAAACATGGTTTACAACTTCTGCTTTTTGATTTTGTAAATTTTAAGGATTACGAACCATTAATAACAATTTAATTGAAATAATGAAATTACATAGAACTTAAGAACTACTATTAGCGTTAAGGATTATATCATTCGTCATCATTAAAAACGTCGTCATCACTTGGACACTGTTCCAACTTCTACGAATATTCTTTAATTTGCTTCTTTATCTAGCGCTTTTATGCTGGTAGAAGGTTACTTGGGTCCATTCTCATCACCTTAACCATATGCATATCTTCGGCGGCTTTTTCTTAGTTAGCTCCGCTTCACGCCTCCTTTTGATTCTCAGCCTCTCTAGCCAACTTTAGTTCCTTTCGTACTCTAGCTCTAGTATTCTTTTCCACTTTCTTTTGCTCGTCTCTCTCATTCCATGCCTTCATCAAGTTGGTCGTTCTCTTAAGCACCCTCTTCCCCCAATAACCTATACCTGACTTAGCCGGTTCTTTTGCCTTGTATTTTTTTTGGCCGTCTGATCGCACAACCCCACAAGAATATAGTGGTGCATCCACACCAATAGAATCATTCAGAATTATGATATTTGGAGTGCCATAGGTACATCCTCACTTTATTTCACTTCAGTTCAGTCTCATATTAATCAAGCAATATTAATACTAGTCGTTGATGATTGAACATAACTAGATCGACTCTTGATTGTAATCGTGTAGTAACTTTGGCCGTTGAGTAACTTTTACAACAAGTTTCCCAAAAGAACATCTGTAATAAAAACAATATTAATACTTAACATAGTTTAAACAAAATATAGTTTAAATATAACATCCTTTAAACGAAACATAGTTTTAACAATATTAATACCCAACATAGTTTAAACAAAACATAAAAAAAGTTCAAAATAAAATAGAGCTTAACTTGGATAACCTCTCTTTGTTTGGCGAGCCCGTCTGCTACGTGTGAGACTCTAGTCATAAGTACATTGCACTACCGACTCTGTCTGGAAGGAAATGGACATCTCAGTTAGTCTCTCAAACGTCTCTCGGATGACCTCGTATGCCCAGCTCTACTGTCTCCTCAACTCAGTATTGTTGTCAGTTAGTTGCCTCGAGTCTTTATATATAGCATACCGCATTCCTTGGTTTCAATGCCATAACTCATCCGTAACATATGTAGGTGGACACGGGTATGGTACCAGTATCACCGGGATCGGTATCCGTCTACTTTGACCTTTCGATTCTGCCTCATCCATGAACCATCCCATATTACATGGATTGCCTGTCACCTGAACACCATAGTTTTGCACCTGTGAAGACGAAGCTAAACTCGACGTAGGTAACAAGTGTACACCGGGCCTCACTAGATCACGCCCGACAATCTAAATATTTCCCACCATCTTTACTAAACTATAACCGATCTTAGGATTTGGATGAGCGACACACCAATATGTCATGTAATCTACGTCGGGAACAAGATAATCTCAACCATCGTAAATGTCCACATCCTTCAGACACTGATATAACTCTCGGTCGTGCCTTGGGAATTCTATAATCTCTTGAGGGGGGATTATAGGGCACACTATCATGCCCGGTCATCTGACGTATGCACTAGTCTCCTAAATACCAAAGCGTACCGTGGCCATATGAGACTGACGCCAATGGGGCCCTTTAGAAGCTCAGTGCCGAAGTAACTCTTACCTCTGGACAGATTAATTGCCTAGACCTGTGCCATGGTTGCCAATCTATGTTAGTTTTGTCTTTCCATTCTATCATATCTCCGATCACAGCAAAAGAGTAATAGATTTCAGACCCCGTACTTGCCTTTTCATCTCTCCACGCACCCATACAGGGATAAATAATGTTAAATTTTTGTACCTTAACTAGATACATTCCAACCCGACAGTACTCGAAAAACCAGAACTCCAACATCGCATAGAATCCGGTGATCAATTTTTTTACCTTCCCGTCCCTCAAAATTGAGACTTCATCAAGCCCCCAATACAAAGCCGCCATAATTGGCGTACCCCAATCAAAATGCGACGTACCTATAATATCGTAATCTATCAAGGCTATAAGATAACCCACCCAAAGAGATGCGCTACCATTTGAGAAGAAGAGATTACCCATCAAATAGGCAATAAATGTCCTCGCATACACGATATCCATTTGTGGGCCATAATTGTGGAGACGTGGATTCAAAGGCTCTTTCCACTTTTTTAAATAAGCTAGTGTGATGTTACCGTACCTGATGTCGGAGCTTGTGATTCCCAGGAACATCTTTTCTGCTTCCTTTAATTTAGAGTACCTCTCTTTATACGAGAGTTCGCGACCTCTTACAAAAGATATTCCCATTGGCATGGCGTAGTCTAACGGTGTGAAACACAGTTCCCCGCAAGGGAAGTTAAAGGTATGGGTAAAATGTCACCGCCGTTCAAAAAGAGCATGAATGTGACGGTTATCCGAGATTCCTGCCTTAATCGAGCAAAACTCCTCAAAACCCATATCGTCGACCAACTTCTTCAGCGTCAGGTACACGACAATCCATTGGTACTACTTCAGTACCTTATCTGATGATCCCCTACACTATAATTCATCTCGGTTCTGACAAAATAAGCACATTAACACGTTAGAAGTTTATTTGGGCATTTCATCGAGCACATTACAATATACGTTAATAACACATAAATTTTATACAAAACTTACCAGCATTTCCTCCGATCCAACAAAAATATGGACCCAGCCGTCCGGGAGGATATCTACTCGGTTCAACTCTTCGAGCGATGGGGTAGGATCGTTGTCCAACGTCAATTGTAATGGTCAAATATTTGTTACTTTGGCGTTCCCCCGTCGCTTTATTTCCGCGTTTACGTTGCGTTTGGTTTTGGTGAAATTATGCCTCGGTCACGTATTAGACTCTCCTGACATTTTTAAGTGATTAGCGGAAGAAAGATCTTGAGTTGGGACCTTGTAGAGTATGTGTTGGGTATGCTAAGCTTAATGCCTTGGATATGCCTTATGTTGATGTTCAAATAGCACTTGAGAAAGGAAGTATCAAGTTTTAGCCTAAAAGATGCAGCGTTAAGCCGCGCGGTTCTGAACTGCGCGGCTATATAAAAAAAATAAAAATGAAGCAATTTCATATTGGCTTAAAGTGCCGCGCTATTTAGAAGTGCACTGAAGAGATGGAAGGCTGAGATTGAAATACGTGGACATATCTTGAGCGTTGGTTCTTGCATGCGATTCGGAACAGCGCGCAACAAATTCACCTTAGTTTTTCGTCTGAACTGCTGTGGGTGGATTTGGGGTAGATTGGATCCACCCACCCAACTATTATGGATGTTCTTAAAAAAATGAAAACAATGATTAAATAAACCTGAATATCATAAGTACTTATGACACCATGAGATATTATATGCGGCTGAAAAATGGACCGCAAGTCAAATATTTTTTATTGGTACACTGAGATACAGTGATTATTCAGAAACATAAAACTAAAAAAATACCACCGATTCTAGACTATACATCCAAATGTTACCACCTTAGAGCATCCACAACAGCTAGGTAGATTCTGACGTGACAGGGTGAATTTCAAATCCACCCTCAAATCCACCCCAAATGCTTCCTAGCAACTAGGTGAATCGGTGATGTAGCATATACAAATTTCACCCTGAGGGTAGATTTTCCACCCTGTGGGTAGATTTTGGGTGAATTTATGTCGCGCCCTTCTGAACTACGCGTATCCTATTCACCACTAAGATGTTACCACGTGTCAAATATCCAATGGCTTTCATTATGCGTACTTCAGAACTTCGCGTATACACCACGGCTGAGATTAAAATACGTGGACGGCTGAGATTAAACTTGAACTTCAAACGGCTAGTTATGCCGCGCGGTTCAGAAGTGCACGACAAAGCCTGCATAAAAGATATCCTTGGTTCCCCATTATATTACCTTGGTTTTTCCCTGATCAAACTTCTTCAATAAGATGCTCAACGGCTATAAACGGCTAGTTTTTTCTCTATTTATAAACTCCATTCATCTTCTACTCTCTTCTACAATCAACTCATTCATCTTATATCTCAAAACTCAACTTTCTTCATTTCTTATCAATTGTCCCGAATCATGTTTGATGAAATCATTGCCGACCTACTCAAGCCTGACACATCACTCTCATCTTGGGAGTTATCGTCCTTATCATCGTCCGGTGACGAAGAGCTGCTTCGAGGTCTAATTGAGTTGATGCACGAGTATAAAAGGATTATGATTGAGATGGGAGAAGCATAAGAAAAAGAGCAAGAGACAACATCATCACGGAGGCGAGGAGGTAGTAAAAGGGGAAGGATTGATAAGCGGAAAAGCCGTGGGCATAAATTGGGGAAGGTTAGCCTTAATCGGTATTACTTTGGTGACAACCTAAGATTCAAAGGTATCTCATTTCATCGCTGATTCCGTATGAGCGAAGGTGTGTATCAGCGTATTTATGATTAAATATTTTCTTCGAACCCCTATTTTATTCAAAGAGAAAATGCCGCTAAGACTATGGGCTTATCCTCGCACCAAAAGATAACGTGCGCACTTCGCATGTTATGTTATGGTACGAGCGTAGATGTCCAAGAAGAATACCTTCGGATTGGGGAGTCTACGGCTATTTTGTGCTTGAAATTTTTTTGTAAAACTATTATAACACAATTCAAATCACAATACCTTAGATTTCCCAATGAAGACAATACATTACACTTGTTAGAAGTGAAAGGATCGTGAGGCTTTCCGGGGATGTTAGGTAGTTTAGACAATATACCGGGTATAAAAAAATCTCGACTGTGATTTTTGAGGTAGTCGCATCCCAAGATCTTTGGATATGGCACGCATTCTTTGGGGTGCCCAGTTCTAATAACGACGTGAACGCCTTGCATCAAGGGTAACTTTTTAATAACTTGTCTAATGGAGTTGCGCCGCCAGGTAATTATAATATAGACACAGTACCACACATTATGGGGTATTACTTAGCGGATGGAGTCTTTCCAAAATGGCAAACACTTATCCAAACCATAAGAAATCAGTCCAACGATGCCGAAAGACATTTTTTGAAGATGCAAGAAGCATGCCGGAAAGACATAGTACGTTCTTTTGGGGTATTACAAGGTAGGTTTCAAATATTGGCACACGGTACGCGATTTTGGAAACCTAGTGATCAAGGAAATGTTATGTACGCATGTATAACCCTACAAAATATGATCATCGAAGATGAACTTCATACCTACATCTGGAAAATTGAGATTGATCCCGAGTTTAGAAGATCGGTGAATACTTGGAAGGAGGACTTAAATCCAAGATACCATATCAACACTATGGAAGAGTACATCCAGAAGGTTCATGAAATTAGAAATGAAGGTGCCCATTTCCAATTATGGGATGAACTTGTCACGCATTTGTGGAATCGAAAAGGGGCGGGGTAATGTTGTCTTCATCATTATGTTTTTATTTTCTAAAGTAATGTATTGTGTTTCGAAGTTCAATGTTGAAGTTGTAATGTATTTTGTTTCCAAGTCTTCATCATTGTAATACTTTAAAGGAAATATGGTTTACTGCTTCTGCCTTTTGATTTTGTAACAATTTTAAGAATTACAAACCATTAATAGCAATTTTATTGAAATAATGAAATTACATAGAACTTAATAACTACTATTAATGCTAAGGATTACATCAATTTTTATCACTAGAAACGTCGTCATCACTTGGATACTGCTCCTTTAACTTCTTTAAATATTCTTTAATCTACTTCTTCATCCAACACTTTTTTGCCGGTAGTAGGTTACTTGGGTCCGTTATCATCACCTTAAACATCAACACATCGTCGACGGCTTATTTTCGAGTTAGCTCTGCTTCACGCCTCCTATGAATCTCAGCCTCTCTAGCCAACTATAGTTCCTCTCGTGCTCTAGTTCTAGCTTCCATTTCCTCTTTTTTCTTCTCGTCTCTCTCATTCAATAACTTTATCTTGGACGTTGTCTCAAGCATCCTATTTCCCCAAAAACCTATACTTGATTTTGCCGCCTCTTTTGCCTTGTATTTTTTTGGGCCGTTCGGTCGTAAATCCCCACAAGAATATAGTGGTGCATTCACGTCGATAAAATCATTCGGAATTACGATATTTTGAGTGCTAGATATAGGTGTTTCAGGATCGGTATTGGTGGAGTTACCCGGGCTATCGTTAGACTTTGACTTCCTAGCGACGTTGCGGCCTGGTTGGCCGATGTGATGAATTTGTGACCATTTTGGGCAAGTTTCCAAAACTTTGTATGCTTCCCCAAGTGTAAATGGCTTTTGTTATAGTTAAAAAAGGTATCTTATGCCATACGTTCCTAGAAATCTAGTTAGGAAATTCTTTAGATTATGATTCACCTTTGAATATTTATGAAATGAGAAAAATAAATGAAATACTTACGAAGTCATCCGTTCCAATACCGGTATGATATTGGCTCTTAAGGTCTTGAATGATACCACTTAAAATTGAACATTCCTTATTGAGCGGCCCCTTATACACACAATTGACACTGTTGTGCGATCGCCACATCGATTGGTCAACATAAAAGGAGTTAAATTGATCACGCACCTTGAACCAAAATGTAGCGGCTTTTTGGTTATTTATGGTAGCGAGGTTTTGAGACACTTGGGACCAAGCGCATGCAAGATTCACGAAGTCATCGAACGATCAATTTTTAGAGTTGAAGTATTGTTTTTTATCGTCATGAACTTTATACGAAGCCTCAAGTAAATCCTCAACTAGGATAGGTGTCGATGTCGTCTTTCTTTTAGACTTTGTCTTCCCACGCGTATTACTTCTCGCGAGAACCGGATTAAGTTCCTTAGCCTAAGCTATATCCTCAACTATAATAGGTGTCGATGTCGTCTTTCTTGTAGACTTTGCCTTCTTGCACGTATTACTTCTCGTGAGAACCGAATTGAGTTTATTTGCGATGATCTGAGAGACAGCCGGAGATGCAACCGGCGATGTATTAAGATTTGAATCATTTAAATCCCATGCACCTTACATCGGCGTGGTACTCGAACTTCCACCCGCGAAACCGGTTTGATATGAATAATATGGATTTCTCGGTTGAGGGTACGAACCCGTATACCCATCAAATAGAGGGCAATATCCTTGGTTTGGGTAATATCCATGGGCTTGAAATTGAAATTGATTGTCAGGTCGCAGGAATAGTTGGCGAACATGGTGATTCCGATATTGGGATGTGTTAGGCATTTACGACATATCAAATATGCCGAATTGATGAGGAAAGACGTTTCCATGTTGGTTCATATTTAAGGATTGAGAGTGGTTTTGAGAATTAGATTAGGAACATGAGGAAGACATAGTGGTTTTGTTTATAAGGTAAGGAGGGAGAAGAGTGTAGAAGATTAGAAGGGAGGAGAGTGTAGGAGATGAATGACATTTATAGATGAAAAAAACTAGCCGTTAATATAGTCGTTAACAAGTGTGCAAAAAAAACTAACCGTTAATATAGCCGTTAACAAGTGTCCAAAAAAAATCAAGCCGCTAATATGGCCGTTGAGTAACTTGTACAACAAGTTTCCAAAAACTAGCCGTTAATATGGCCGTTGAGTAACTTGTGCAACAAGTTTCTATATAAAAACTAGCCGTTATTATGGCCGTTTAGTAACTTGTACAACAAGTTTTTATAAAAAAAACTAGCCTAAGGTTTAACAAACTGAAACATTGGCTGGGCGGCTCCAATAAGAGTGAGGTCAACCAGACTTGACATTCCTCACTTCACTTCAGTCTCATATTAATCAAACAATATTAATACTAGTCGTTGATGATTAAGTAACTTGGACAACAAGTTTCTAAAGCATTAATCTTAAAAAAATATATATTAAAACTCAACATAGTTTAAACAAAACATAGTTTAAAAAATATTAATACACAACATAGTTTAAACAAAACATAAATAAAAGTTATAAATAAAGCATAGCCTAACTGGGACGACCTCTCTTTGTTTGGCGGGCGCGTCTGCCGCGTGCGAGACTCTCCTCATAGGTACATTACATAACCAGCTCAGTTTAGTAGGAAATAGACATCTCAGCTAGTATCTCGGACGTCTCTAGGATGACATCCTGTGCCCGGCTTAGCTCCCTCCTCAACTCAGTATTGTTGTCAGCTAGTTACCTCAAGTTTTCATATGCCGCATACCAAATTTCTTGGGACTGATGCAACAACTCATCTACACTATACGTAGGTAGACACGGGTATGGTACCTGCATCACCAGGATCGATATCCGTATACGTTGATCGTTTGGTCCCGCCACATCCATTAACCATCCCATATCACGTGGATCGCCGGTCGCCTGAATACCATAGTCTTGCACCTGTAAAGACGTAGCTAAACTCGACGTAGGTGGCAAGTGTACATTGGGCCTCACTAGATCACGCCCGATGAACCAAATATTTCCCGCCCTCTTTACTAGCCTGTAACCGATCTTGGGATTTTGATGAACGGCACGCCAATATGTCATCTAATCAACGTCGAGAACAATATAATTGTGACCATCGTAGAAGTCCACATCCTTCAGACTTTGATATAGCTCTTGTTCGTACCTTAGGAATTTCATAATCTCCTGAGGGGGGTCAAAAGGCACACTATTATGCCCAGTCATCTAACGCATACACCGGTCTCCTAAATACCAAAGCGTACCATGGTTGTATGGGACTGACATCAATGGAACCCTCTGGAAGCTCTGTGTTGAAGCAACTCTTACCTCTGGACGGATTAATTGCCTAGACTTGTGCTATGGTTAGCAATCTATGTTGGTTCTATCCTTCTATTTTATCATATCTCTAATCACAGTAAAAGAGTGATGGATTTCAGATCCTGTACTCGCCCTTTCATCTCTCCACCCAAAAATACGGGGATAAATATAGTGAAAGTTTTGTACCTTAACTAGATACATTCCAACCCGACAGTACTCGAAGAACCAGAACTCCAACACCGTATAGAATCCAGTGATCGATTTCTTTACCTTCCCGTCCCTCAGAACTGAGACTTCATCAAGCCCCTGATACAAAGTCACCATTATCGGCATACCCCAGTCAAAACCCGACACACCAAGAATATCGTAGTCTGTCAAGGCTGCAAGATAACCCTCCCGAAAGGATGTGGCACCATTTGAGAAGAAGAGATCCCTCATCATATAAGCCATAAATTCCCACGTATACACGATATCCATTTGTAGGTCGCAATTGCTGAGACGTGGATTCAATGGCTCTTTCCAACTTTTTAAATATGAGAGAGTGATGTTACCGTACCAGATGTCAGAGCTTGTGATTCCCGTGAACATCTTTTTTGTTTCCTCTTAGTTGTAGTACCTCTCGTCATATGGGAGTTCACGACCCCTCCCAAAAGCTATGCCTGTTAGCATGACGAAGTTTAACGGTGTGAAACCCAGTTCCCCGCAAGGGAAGTGAAAGGTATGGGTGGAAGGCCACCACCATTCCACGAGAGCATGAATGAGACGGTTATCCAAGTTTCCTTCCTTAATCGAGCAAAACACCTCAAAACCCATATCGTCGACCAATTTCTTCAACGTTGGTTATACGGCAATCCATTGGTACCACTTCAGTACCTTATCCAATTATCCCCTACACTTTAATTCATCTCGGTTCTGCAAAAAAAAAAACACATTAACACGTTAGAAGTTCATTCAAGCATTTCATCGAACACATTGCAATATACCTTAATAAAACATTAAATTTATGCAAAACTTTCCGGCATTTCCTCCGATCCAACAGATACTTGGATCAAGCCATCCGGGAGGATATCTACTCGGTTCAACTCTTCGTGCTATGGGGTGGGATTGTTGTTCAACGTCAATTGTACCGGCCAAATATTTGTTACTTCGGAGTTCCACCTCCGTTTTATTTCCGCGTTTACGTTGTGTTTGGTTTTGGAGAAATTATGCCTCGGCCGCGAACTAGACTCGCCCGATATTTTTAAATGATTAACGGACGAAAGATTTTGAGTTGGGAAACTTTTGGAGTAAGGTATGCCTAGCTTAATGCCTTGGATATGTCAAGCTTAATGCCTAATGCCTTAGTTGCAAATAACACTTTTGTGGAACTATAAGAATAAGCCTAAAAGATGCAAGGTGAAGCCTCGCGGTTCTAAACTGCAGGGCTTAAAAAAATTCAAATGCTTTCACATGTCAATTTCTTATTGGCCCAAGCTTGCCGCGCGGTTTATAAGTGCGCTGAGAGTGGAAGGCTGAGATGTTGCCACGTTGACATATCTTATCTATTGGTATTTGCGCGCGGTTCTGAAGTGCATTTGGTAAATTCACCTTGGTTTTTATTTACAACTGTTGTGGGGTGGATTGGATTTACCGCTCTAACCACCTCTAAGTTTGACGTATCCATTAGGCTTTATTTTTCTTTTATTTATGTCCTCTCTTATAGGTTTGAGCGCATCTTATTGAATACGGAAACGTTATATTTTTTAATCAACTCTAAAGTCTAGATTTCTTTGGTTTTTGAAGGAAAATTTCCCGCCTTTAGGCCAATCGTCCCCTCCATAACCGTTTCATCCATAAACCAACCGCTTCAATTATTTATCGTAACAACCGTCCCATCCAAATCACAACATCTCACTCCCAAACGACTCCAAAAAAGGGTTATAAACCCCCTTGCCATCAACTCTCTTTACCCATTCATTACCATCTATCTCTACCTCTATCACCATGCCCTTAATTTACGGTCTTCAAAAGATTTCTCGCACCATCGTCATGTTTTTCAAGGTATGTAAAAAGCCCAATTGACAAATTTCGTATGTAGTTATTGTTAGTTTTAATTGAGATTCTGATAGAATATCCTTCACCATCGTCTTCAATTAACAGTTTACCCTAGTTTACAATTGCTATATTGGAAAATGTCATTTGAAACTCCAAATAGAAACCACCAATTCTCAGTTAACGAAGTCGCTGTCTTAGCATATTTATTTTGCCATTATTCAGATATATCCTGTGACACTCTAACATTATGTTTATAATGCCGAAATCTATAATTCATGATGCACTCGCTAAGCTTAAGGAGGCCATGTAGGTGACCCATATTTGGGGTTGTAAAGATGTTATTAATTCGGCTATGGGGATTTTAAATAGTAGAGCAACATAAGTAGTAATTTCAGCAAAAAGGCAGAAGCAAACACCTACAATAGTTCTTCTTTACAAAAACAAGGGGAAGGATTGATCTCGAGGAATATGACATCTCCTGGAGTGAGGCTAGTTGTGCGAAAGATGGAAGATGAAGCGGATGAAGACGATGTTCATGGAGGGGTCATTAATGATTGTGTTCTATAAAACAAGTGGATCGATCAGATTCTAAGAGTTTCTCTCAATATATAAGTGACATACAGGATGTTCAACCAGATGGTAACTATGGATTTCAGGCTATTACTTTGTGTCTGAATTCAAATATTACCAACCTATGCTACAAATTTGATTACATGAAGGTCAAGGAATCTGTTCTGAAACACTTTTTTATAGCTTCAAAAGCAATCAAAGATAGATACATGCGGGTCTTCTCCAATGTGCTTCCTCAAACATTGATGTTGACCGATATAAAAAATGTTTAGATTGATAAAAGAACCACAACGAAGCTATAAAAATCTACATGACAAGGAATGACTGAACGGGTTTATGTAAGTTTGGAACATCATTGCTTCCATGTTCACATTGTATTAGTGGTATTTTATAACCACACATGTCTTACATTCCTTTCACCGGGTAAGAAAAAGCTGTGAGCTTTGAACATGCACTACCTAGGGTACTTGAACTTCTCTAATTTTTTTAGGTTGGTTATAAAAGATGACAGTTATCCGATTCCACCTTCAATGTCAGTATGGAAAATGCATCGACATTTAAGAAAGTTTGATATTCTAGATGAGTGGAAGCCTCGTATTGAGAGTTTTTGATGTGTCATCTCTGGCCTTAAAATTACAGTGGACACAAATCATTGAACTCGATATAAATTATTTTATTCAGTTGTTGTAGATTGATTATTTTGTCATAAGTTTAATGTAGCGTTGTATTTTGATGACATATTTATTTATACCGCCTTGTTTATAGACATATATTTGAAGAAACGGGATGCATTTACCATTGAATGTATATTTACCTCGTTTTATGAAATGGGTAGATACATAGAAATATTTAAACGTAAATAACTTCTTGCGGTATCCAGCTTTACCGTATCTGTTATTTACTATTTTAAGTTCCGCGGTAATGTTATACTTACGAATTTTGGAGAAATGGGAGGGGATGAGACAAAAAAGAAGACTTTATTTATCAATAATAGTACATAACAAACATATTACAGTCGTAAAACACTTTTCAAAAATTACACAATGTAATTTTTTCTTAAACTTGTCCCAAATTAAATCATGCAAAAGATTTGAGGCCTTCAAATAGTCAATGGTTGGAGAGTTCTCAGTGGAAGCATCATCCTCATTCCCTAAGTTTGATCCTTCATTTGACATGTCGATTCAAAGCTAAAATAATTAACTTCTTTGCTGTTGGCAGTCCTTATTTGCGATCAATAGATATGATGCTCCATTGTACTAATTTCTTGGGTCAGCCTGTCGATTGCCATTTTCAAACCAACATCAATTAACCATCCCCATATTTTTGCTCTTCTTCTAAGGATCTTTAGTTTCAGTTTTGAACACGTGCCCACCAATTTCTCTACGTACTCCATCTTTTCGTGCCATTTGGTGTTTAAATTAATTGTTCAAACATTCGTTTCCAAAATTTCTTCTTGATTCTCTATAGGCGGAGGAGCTTCCAGAGAGAAGTCGTATAGATTAAATAAAGGGTGTCAGAATAAGCAAATTCATGGCATTAATAAATAAAATTAATATGCACATTAGTTGTGCTCTGTCCACCAGATGAACTCGAAGGTGGAATGTAATCTTTGTAGATAATATCATAGAATGCTTCAAACATGAACTGTGCAACATACGTTTTAGGCCATTTTCTCCTTCCATCTTGGTAACATAGAAAGGTGGGGCACACATGTAAAATTTTTCAGCGGATACCATAAATGCATAAAATAAATCGTAAGTGTCTGAACTAATAGATAAATGATTTTTCATATCATCGTAATCTTGCACCGTCCAATGTCGATAGTCAAGTTGATCTCCTACTGTCCTCAAAAAGCTCTAATCATCTTCAGTAGGATTCGGAGTTCCCTCGTTGATAACAAATTTCAGCACCTAATAAGCATACAGTCTTCTATCCAAACACAATTCCTTTTTTCATTATAATGTACCTGAAACATAACACATTTGGCAATATATATTTTAGATGTATAGAATTTGAAATTTATGTCGCATTTTCCATTGCGATGTGTAATAATTTGAAATTAGAGAAGGAACAAACAATAAAACAAAAACATATTGATTAATGCTTGATTGAAGTTCTTACAAGTACCAATATAATAAGATACAAAATTAAACAAAATATATTACTACTATTACACATAGGACTCAGCATCACATGGGGCAGCCTGATTGGTAGGCTCTTCAGAAGAGGGATCACTTGCAAACACCATTTATGCTTGAGTAAGACCGTATATGATTGTAGTATCTAAACTTTTCATTAGATAGAACTTTCCAGTAACCCTCATAGAATTTAGAAACATAAGATACTCAGGGTTGCATTCATCTTCCTCAGAGGAAGATGGCACATGAGGAAAAGGTGGTACTCGTTTCCCCTCTTGCTTCCTTAACTCGTTCTTTGAAATTTGAGAAATTGAAACCTTACCCTTCCTTTTTTGGTAACTCTCATAACAGTAGAGGAACTATCTTGTTGACTCATCCTTTAGATCTGGAAAGTTCTGAACACAATGGTATCTGGCACCTGCCACAAGTTCAGTGAAACGATCATACATGGTAACAAAAGTTAGTGTTTGCATTGTAATAAATTACCAGAACTTCTTGGTTGTATTGAAAAATTATTTTTTCAGCAATATCTTATGGTTTACGTCGACATTTTTATTACCATAACTTCTTAGAAACGCAATGTTACTCCTTGGTCACACTGAAATTTTATTTTTAACAATAACTCAAGGTTTACATCCACATTTAATGCCATAACCGCAAATTAAAGAAGCAACTTAAGTTTACGAATTGATGTTTATGGTGGAATTAGTCAAAAACAAGTGCAAGTTTACGGTGATAAATATAAACGTATAGTAATAATAAAGTAAGAATTATCAATTAACCCTTACCCCAAACTAACCTAGGGTGGTCGTTGTCTTAGGGATAGCAGCACCATCATCGTCTATGTCATCATTGTCGCATGCATTTTTTCATATTGCAACCAATGGATATTTGAAAGTGTAACACCGACAATAATAACAGTGACAATCAAACTGATGTTCCACCGAAGACATAACCAAATACACGCATTACGTTTTTGTGATTTCCAGCAAACAAAACACATTAAAAATAACATAATCAATATTGATCACTATATCAACTAGAAGGACGCTAGCCAAAAAAGACTTCCAGATGAAAAAGGGACCAGCATTAATAATTGCATTTGCAACAATCCCGGTCTTATAATGTTATCAAATATAAATAGAAGTTGCGATCTTGTTGAGATAATGCAACTAATCCACTGTGGTCTAGGAGCTCAAACACGTTTTGAATTTGATCTCTAAATTCAAAAGTGGAAAAGCCGCATTACCTCAATGAAATAATATTTCCACTTACAGGACCCAATTTCAAAAGCTACTTCAAATAAGACATCTTCCACTTTGGCTTTTGAGTATCAAATTGCCATATACAACTAACAAATTTTCATTGTTAAATAATAAATACTTATAAGTTACAGTTATGAAGTTGAACTCTAGGACCAATGGGGAATAAGTCTTATTATCTCAATGAAATTGAACCATATCCAACCATAAGGTTTTATGATCCTATGCTTCAAACATTGCAGGCAGAATTGAACTTGTTGAATTAGAGATAATTTTTTTTTCAAATGGGTTAGGGCCAATGAAACATTAAACACCCCCAAGCACCATTTGTTATAACAACTATCATCAACTCAACAAGTCCAACCCACTCCCGCTAAATTTGAAGATAAGAACTTTAAACCTTAATGTTGCAATATCAAAACTAATACCGCAGTATTGATTATTACAAATACAATACTCAACGTTGGTCCTGTATCAATTAGAAGGACGCCAAACAATAACGCAATGTCCTTGGCATCATTCTAAATGATAGAGGGAGCAACGTTGATTACTATATTTGTCACAATTTTAAAAACTACCACAATAATCATTGTTGTTGTCATTTTTCAATGATATAACATTACGTCGACCTGTCCCATAGCCCCATTGTTGATCAACATCGGTGAATAAATTGAGGTTGATAACAACTATTAAGCTATAGGAGAGGCCTACAGGATTTTAAACCATTTGAGAGTGACATCAGCAAAAATAATTATACTAAACCATGCCGAAGTACCAATTCCTTAACAACTATATTTGATACTAAGAAACACATTTGTAATTTGAAGTTGTATCATTTTAGTAACTTTCATCGCTAATAATGAAGATTTATAAATTGCGATTGGAATTTAATCCCTGAAGTCCATGGGGGATTGAAACCCATCACCACAGTGAAATTGTACCTATGACAACCTAGACGAGAGTAGATCAAAACACATTTATAACATCGAAGTGGCTTTCCCACTGAGATAATGGGTTTAAATCCCCCATAATTTACGAGGGTTAAATTCCAACCGCATTTTATTAACCTTCATCTCAGACAATGCCGAAGTCCCATTACCACAATGAAGTTGAACTTTTAATTACTAATACTTTAGTTAGTTAAGAACATAATCATTTGTAACTAAAATTTGTGATCACGCTAATATAATACAACTAATCTGCCATGGCCATGAAGATCAAGTCTCGACAAAAGATTTAATCCCCATGTCCAAAAGCGGAGAAGTTGCACTACCTTAACGAAATTGAAATTGCAATTACAAATCATACTAGAGTCATATCCAACCATAATTATAATAAGGTTTTATGATCCTATGCTTTAAACTTATCAGAGGAATTAAACTTGATGAGTTGAAGATAATGTTTATTTCAAATAGGTTTTGGGCAATGAAAGATTGAACACCCCTAAACATCATTTGCTATAGCAATTAACATCAACTCAACAAGTCCAATCCTCTGCTAAATTTGATGATAAGAAACCAAAACCTTATAAAATTAAACTTCTAACTACAATTGCTTTATTTGAAACTAAAAGTTGGAATCCTGCTGAGATAATAGGACCTCTTCCACATTGGTCATAGAGAATCAAATCCCCATCTACAACTCATTAACCTCTGCAGACAAGGATTTACTCTCTAAGTCCAATGGGGAATAAGTCCCATTACCCCAATAAAATTGAACTTTTAACTACAAATACTTTAGTCTTGTTAAGTACGTAATCATTTGTAACCAAAAGTTACGATTGCGTTGAGATAGTTGGAGTTCTTCATTCTGTTCTTGGAGATCAAGTCCCGTAAAGGTTTACCGCAAAAATCATTGCTATATCTTTAATGATTTAAGATCACCCTCGACATATCACATAGCCTCAAGGTTGATTAACATCCATAAAGGAGATGATATTCAAAACAACCATGAAGCTATGCGAGAGGCTAAATGTGATTTTAAAGTAGTTGAGAGTGACATCAGCAATGATTATTGTGGTGAACCCTTTTCACCAGCCAGTTTCCCAAATAACAGAGAAATAAAACCTAGTACGCTATTACCCTTGACTCAAGAAAAGAACTTAACCATCTGAGTCAATTTAGTATCCCAATATTTTGCTACCAATAAAATTGCTTCAAAATATAACTTACCCGAGTAATCGGGCAAGGAACAATGCTTATTAATTACATAGGTGGTGCAACACCGAGATGTAAAATTGACTCGCATGGTTAACTCTATTCTTGGAGGAAGGGAAAAAGTGTTATAGACATTAGGTATCCGTTATTTGATAAGGTTTGAGGTGGGAAACACAAGACCAAACATATTTATAACACCGAAGTAGCTTTCCCAATTATATAATTGGCTTAAATCCCCCATAATCTACAAGAGTTGAATCCCAACTGCATTTTATTAACCTTTATCGCAGACAATAAAAATTTATAAATTGCAATTATAATTTATTCCCTAAAGTCCATGAGGGTTTAAAACCCATCACCATAGTAAAATCATACTTCAATGTTATAAGTGTGCCGCCTATGACAACCTAGATGATACTAGAGCAAAGCACATTTATAACACCAAAGTGGCTTTCTCATTGAGATAATGACTATAAATTCCTTATAATCTACGAGGATTAAATCCCAGCTGCATTTTATTAACCATCATCGTAGGCAATGAAGATTCATAAATTATGATTGAAATTTAATTCCCAAAGTCCGTGAGGGATTAAAATCTATTACCACAGTGAAATCGTACTTTGATGTTATAAGTATACTACCTATGACAACCTTGACGAGAGTAAATCAAAACATATTTATAGCATCGAAGTGGCTTTTCCACTGAGATAATGGGTTTAAATCCCCCATAATTTGCGAGGGTTAAATCCCAGCCACATTTTATTAACCTTCATCACAAACAATGGAGATTCATAAATTACGATTGAAATTTAATCCCCGAAGTCCATGAGGGATTAAAACCTATCACACAGTGAAATTGAACTTCGACATTATAAATGTGATATCATATTTTTAATTATATTTTACAATCCTACTGAGATAATAGGACTTAATCCACCTCAAAGTTGTAAGACTAAGTCCTAATCGTAGTAAATGGACCTTCATTACGTAACAATTAAGATTAATATGTTGCGATCAAGATTAAATACTACAAGTCCAATGTGAATTAAGCCCAATTACCTCAATAAAATTTAATTCCAACTACAAATGTGTGGCACCACGATCTCTAACTAAACTATAAAACTACTAACATACCATCAACTAAAATGGTAATTATAATAACAAAGCCTATTTTAAAAGAAGTTGAAAGTAACCGAATGTACTTCCTAAACAAATATATTTTCCTAAGCTTAAAGGAATTATTTTCAACTTCTCTATAATAACAAAATACTCATGTCAATAAATACGTCCAAAATATTAACTGTAAGGTCATACATGAGGTACATAAATGAAAAAAATAAGATATTGTCATATGTTTAGCCGTAACTAAGACCATTTGGTCAACCAAAAATAAACAGGATAAAGGATACTGAGACATAACCTGTCGTAAACTCATACACGTGTTAAGCTCCACAGATAAAAACTCATTCAGGCAAGTGAATACGGTAAGAAAAAACTACATCCTAGTAATACATTTCATAATAAAGAACAAGTTAGAGGATATGCGGAGACTTATAAATGTACCCAAGCTTATGATCATGTTCAAAACATCAAAAAGAGAAATAACATATCTAATTACAGATTTCTGGGTATCTTAAAGAATACGTGGAAAATATATGCTGTAACCTAGCACAAGAGAAAATCCACAGAAAGTGTATAAATAAACCCTAAATCAAATTATAGATACGTGTAAAATTCTAAATGTAACCTAGAAAATGCATAATTTTATCACATCCACAAATCCTAGCTCTAATCAATTTATCAATGATTAGAGATATAGAGAACACTTACAGAGAGATCGTACTTTTACTTTGAAGAGAAGATCCTGCCAAAAGAGATATTGTGGCTCAGAGATAGATTTTGCTTTTCCAGAGGTGCCGGGGACCAATCCTACTGAGAGAGGTGTATGAATGATTTTCTTTGCCAAGAAAGAGATCGTGGCTTAGAGGTTGATCGCTTTTGATGAGAAAGAGAGAAAGAGATAGGTTATACCTTAGATAAACGCTGAGATAAATTTATGCGAGAGAGAGTGAAAGAGAGTCGTTAACACAATGGAGATGTTGGAAAAATCCAAGAGTTTTGTTTTCCTTTATTTTGAATGGTAAAACTAAGTATTTTTGGGCTTATAGCTTGTTTTGAACTCTAAGAGGTAGGACTATTGATGATAAGTCATGACCCTTCGTGTTGGCTCCAATAGACATGACTCTTGGTAATAAACCATGACCCTTTGTGAAGTAGTGTGTCTTAAGACATGACTCCTGGTGAGGAGTGACCAATATCCTATATAAACCCCTTTCCCATGTCATTCTTGATCAACAATTTTTACACATTCTTTGAGTCCATTTTCTTAAGAGAATAATAGTTGCAATTAAGGTTTGCTTGGCAGGGAGAGAAAAGTGTTTTCTTCTCCTTGCGACTAATCGTTGTATCCAAGGAGACAGGGGCTCATTTTCCTATAAAGTACTATAGCAGGGGAAAATTTATCTTAAAGAAAGCGTGCTTTACATAAACTCGATCATATCATATCCGATAAGTATCTCCATCTTTTCCACATTTCTTTAATTATCGATGTTTTGTGCTTGCTTATTTGGACATCGCATATATAATAGGAGCGTCTTGAGCGAAGGAGAGGGAAAAAGAGGGATATAAGGAGGAAACCCTAAAAAAGTGGCCATTAATAGGTTTGAGCGGTTCGTCAAGAATGTACCATTTAACCAGGTTACGGAAAGACTTATCCATGTAACCTGGGATACGTGCTAGGTTAATTCCCTTATTATCGTAACTACTAACTTCTAAGGAAATAGTTAGTTGTAACTACATAGTTATGTCCTATAATTATGTTCCAAATCGAACTGTAATCATTGAGATGCTGGTAAATATCCTACTATAATGAAGTACTTTAATGAAAAAAATTTACGATTTTAACATTCCATGAACAAAGTAATAATTTGAGAATTAGCAAATATCAATACAACAATCAAATCAATTAAATACTAAAATGTTGCACTACATGAAGAAGACTCATTTGTAGATGAATTTGGGGGAAAACCAACTCCTTCATTATCCGTATCCTCCTCTTCTTCTATAAAGGCCTCGGGGAAGAAAGGAAGATCAAATTCTAGTTGGCAATAAAATTTCTTAAACAAGAATGGTTTGTCATACCGATAGTGCCATCCCCCCCCCCCCCCCCCCCCCCCGCGCGATTCGTTGGATCTCTGCCAACCCTTGATTTGGTGACTATCTTGCATTTTAAACACTTAGGGAGTGAAAAACACGACAATCAGTCTCAATAGCGCGCCAACGATCTCACAGCGAAGAAATTGTCCGCAATTTGGGTTAGCGCTTGAACTTATGCTTTACTCGTTTCTTCTCCTTTTCGCGCCTGCGAGCACCTATAGTATAGGTGAGAATGCTTCTGTAAAAACAGGGCTAAATGTTCGGGTTTCTCACACTGAGTTGATTTTTCCAACCATGATTGTTTGTCGTTAGATGAGACAATTTGGGTGACGACTAATAACCATCTTGAAAACCTTACATAGCTCAAAATCTTCAACATGGTTGAACTAATCATTTAATTTCGTGATGACTTCAAGAGAAGAAGACAGGGGAACCAATTGGAAGATAACCCTATATATGAGCTCTTATTATACAAGTGTTAGGAAGTTAGGCAATTGTGTTTTACAGGTGATGCCAATTAATGTTCAACCTTCAACAAGAAAATGTAACAGCTGCCTTACGACAAAAAAAATCAGATAGCTAGATACAAGTTTTTTAGCAAGAAGTTTATTTATATATGCAGGATCATAAGTACAAGATAATTACAAACCAAGGATAAAATTGCCCTTAGAAGCTCAAACTATAAGCTGAATAATGCCAAAGTCTATTCGAATAAGATTGTATTCAAATATTTTTTATAGTCTATTTGAATAAAACATCACAGACGTAAATGTATTCGAACATAGAAAATTCTATTCGAATAAAATCAATCAGTGTATTCGAACAGGAAAGATTCTATTCGAACAGAGAAAATTCTATTGGAATAAAATTACTCTAGAAAGAGTGTATTCTAACAGAGAAACTTCTATTCGAATAAAATCACTCAGGAAAGAGTGTATTCGATCAGAGAAAAATTATATTCGAATACAATAACTCAGGAAAGAATGTATTCGAACATGAGAAGTGTTATTCGAATAAAAAATTTAGTTCAGCTAAAACAAAAGTGCCCAGTACGA
Organism: Kingdonia uniflora; assembly: GCA_014058105.1. NCBI lineage: Eukaryota > Viridiplantae > Streptophyta > Magnoliopsida > Ranunculales > Circaeasteraceae > Kingdonia > Kingdonia uniflora. The sequence continues at coordinate 728,358 of JACGCM010000452.1, forward strand.
GGGTCTTCAATTCTTGTCAAAAATTCCGGCCTCCCCTCTGCCCATTCCTCAAAATGTAGGTCAGCTCTGGATCTTCTCTTAGCCGTGGTGTCTGCCGAGAAATTTGCTTCTCTCCATATTGAGTTGAAACGGAATGTTTGTATGGATGTTAGTAGTTTCCTCTACTTGCTTCGGAACTTCCAGGGTATCTTACTTGAAATAAAAGCTTTGATAGTTGCCGAGGAGTCTGAAACTGTCCACAAAGATTTCCATCCTCTATGTATTGCTTTTTTTACCCCGTCTATGATAGCTTGAACTTCAGCCAGGTAGTTAGTGGTGGAACCCACTTCTTTACTGAGTGTGCCCAAAACTCGGCCCTCCTAGTCTCTATATACAACTCCAATCCCTGACGGTCTAGGGTTTCCCAATGTTGAGCCATCACAACACAGCTTAACCTCTCTGATGTTCGGCAGAGTCCATCCGAAGCTACGAATGGATGGAGCATTCCCCATTTTACAGTTGACCGATAGAACTTTGACCACCTGTAGTTCGAAGGTTGTATTGTACATGCTATTTGAAGACAATTTGGCACTATTGGATATGTCTCCCAGAACCTTATTTTGTATCTCTCTGATGGGCAGCTTCCTTTCATCGAATCTGATTTTATTTCTCAAATGCCAAAGCCATCGACAGATTGCGAACACCACAGTAATCCATAAGTCATTGAGGTACGAGCTATGCATCTTGCATTTCTCCAGAGTATTTTTCCAACCATCCGTACCTAAAATAGCAGCAAGTTGGAAAGCATTTACAGCCCAAACCCACAACACTTTGGCTATGGGGCATTCAAAGAATTGATGGTCTTCCGTTTCGGCATTGTTACAGAAGTGAACACACATAAAGGCTATCTGAATTCCATTCCTCTGGACTTTCTCATCAGTGGGGAGGATTTGGCTCATTAATCTCCACGTAAACCTGCTTAGACTCGGATGTAGACACTTCCTCCATGTATATCTCCACCACCAAGCTGTGTCGAATCGTTTCTTAGTACATTTGAATGCATTTTTAACTGAGAAGTCACCATGAACATCTGGCTTCCAAATCTGAATATCCTCCACGAGTTACAAGGAATATTAGTAATGTCTATTCCCATAGCCAAGAAGGCCAAAGAGATATCAGAAGGGAAGTTCCATCCATCAGCATTTATGAAATCACTAACCCTAGTTGTACACTTTTTCCATAGATGGTGAGGGAGATCAATATGTTCTCCTAAAGGGATGTCTGATGCCCAAGAGTCTATCCAGAAGTCAATCTTCGTACCCTTTCTGATTATCCATCCTATAAATGGTTTAGTAATGTCGTCCGCATGTTTAATACCCAGCTAAACAGAAGAACGTTTATGGTACTGAATGCTTTCGCCTCAAGTAGTATGGAATTTAGCATGTAAGAGTTGAGCCCAAGTCTCTTCTCTTTGAGTGAAAATCCAATTTAGCTTTCATAGCATAGCGTTATTCACCTCTCTCAAGCTCCGTATACCCAGACCACCTTCATTGAGTGGTTTACAAAACTTTTCCCATCGCAGAGTAATTCCCTTTCTCTTTGTAGAATCCCCAGTCCAAATAAAGTTACGAATGATGGAATCTCCTTCTTTGATTAAGGATTGTGGCCACTTGTAGATGGCCATATTTTAAATGGGGATGCTATTAAGAATCAATTTGGCAAGGACTACTCTCCCTTGAAAGGATAGCATTCACCCATTCCAACTATTCGCTCTCTTCCGAATTTTTTCCACCGGGGGTTAATAGTGTTTTTGGATATCCTTCCTTGTACCAGTGGGATGCCAAGATATGTTTCTGGGAATGCCCCCTCCCTAAACCCAAACATGTCGATCACCTCTCGTCGCCTATGGTTCGGAATATGGCCAAGAAAAATATTGCTTTTCTCAATGCTAACCACCTACCCGGAAGCTTGTTGGTAGGCTTTCAGAATTTTATGCAAATTCCTTAAGCACTTGGCATTACAGTTAACAAACAAAAAAATGTCGTCAGCAAAAAATAGGTGAGTAAGTCCTTAATAGTAAATAGCAGGGGAGATAGTGGATCACCTTGCTTGAGACCCCGAGATGCCTTGAAGTATCCAGAAGGGCTACCTTGATTGAAACTGATATCATCCCCGTATTAATAATGGTATGGATCCAATTGCAGAAGGTGTTGCAGAACCCCAGAGACCGGAGAACTTTGAGCAGGAAATCCCAACTCATAGTATCATAAGCTTGGGTAATATCCAGCTTCAAGCCAACATTACCACCATGTCTTTTAGTCCCCATCTCATTTACCATCTCAGAAGCCATGCAAATATTACTCTGGATGCTTGTTGTAGGTATGAACACATTTTTCTCCTTAGACCCAATTCTTGACGCAATCGAAGAGAGTCTTACAACCAAAATCTTTGTAATGAGTTTAAAAATAAAGTTACTCAGGAATATAGGCCTATAGCCCTTCACCCGAGACGGTTTCTGCATTTTAGGGATCAGAACAATGAGGTTAGAGTTGAAGTTTACTGGAAGAACTCCGTCCCTGAAGAAAGACGAGGTACCCATCAAAATATCCACCCCAATAATATCCTAATAGGTCCTTAAAGATGCTCCTGGAAACCCATCCGGTCCTGGAGAGCTCTCTCCATCCAGAGAGAATACAACATCTCAAGCTTCCTCCTCATTAGGAATGCCAGAGAGACTAGTATTTTCATCCTTTATAACCAAAACTTCATTATGGGTAAATAGTCAGGGCACTCCATCACCTCATATCGTGCAAGCTTGTATGCATAGTAGCTTACAATGTAATCTTTAATGCAGTCTTGATTAGAGATCACTACCCCATACTGATCAGTAATTTCCAAAATGTAGGTCTTGGCTATATGTGTGGCCTGGTGGAAATATGCAGTGTTTCGATCCCCAGCAAACAACCATTTTTTCCATGATCATTGACGCCAATCTTCCTCCTCCTTCTCCTCTATTTGTTCTAGCTCTTTTGTTTTAGTAAGCATCTGCATAAACATGATATCATCTGTTTGATCATTCTCTTGCCAGATTTGAAGTTAAAGTATATCTCGTTCTAGTTCCATCTTGTTGTGGACGGTATTATCAACGGCTAACTTTTTCCAGTTTTTAATCTCCACTTTCAGTCTCTGTAATTTCATCATGATGTTGAATAAAGGAGCGGCAGAGAGAGATTGATTCCAGCAATTCACAACCATTTCTCTAAACCCATTCACCTTACTCCAAGATTGTAAATAATGGAAAGGTATGTTACTTGGTTTAACTATATCATTGTACTCACCAAAAACAAGAGAGTGATCAGACTTAGTTCGGAGAAACACCTTTACCTTCTAGTTGCAGAATTTGTCATTCCAGCTATCATTAATGAAACTTCAATCCAACACACTCAATATTGAGCTAGATACAAGCTCAACACCTCAATTATGACGTAAACATTCTCCATATATTGCCTTTTGCGTTTCTAGGTAATTAAATGCGGTCAGTAAAATGGTCGTAAGACATCAATGGCTTTTTGGTTCCCTACTTTTAAAAAGGAAAAGATTAATCATTTAATTTTATAAGTTAACCGAGATATGGCATAAATAATAACAATTATATAATATTGATTTAAAATAAATAGTTGTAATTGTATACAAAATATTTGGAAAGTCATTAACTGCACATCAGGAAATATTTTTGTACAAAGCGCTCTCCATCATCATTGTGTGTAAACACTTCATCCGCCCGTGCCACTCATTGCTTACCTCAAAATTTGTATATTCTATAAACTTATACCAAAACTGTGATATAGGCGGGAACGGACAATTTTCTTCATGCCTTCGTATAGCCCTATGGAATATATTATCTTGTCCCCACACAGACACATTAAATTCCAAGTAAATAACATTACGAGTGTTACACCTTCTCAAAGGCATGAACGTGGCGAACTACTCTGTTAAAATGAAGGAAAAGCCCATTTTGTATACAATTGCTAGAACATGTCGGAAATATGGCAATAGCAACCTTCTGTCAGGTTCTTGAAGATTGTCCTCTCTTGTTTGGCATATGGAAGCACATTTATTATACACCACCAACCATTTCAAGCAATAAACTATTGGAGTATTTTTGCTATCAGTAGGGTCAAGCAACTGAATTATGTTTCCTTCCACTCTTCAGAATATGTTAACTTCTTTAGGCAATCTACCTTCATAGTTCAAAAGTTGCCCCACATAATATATGAGGCGGTAGCTCAAAATCCATTATTTTCATCTTTCAGGGAAGATTCAAACATCTGGATAAAACCATGGTAACACATAGGAACATATTTCTTCGCCTCGTGAGTTGGCACTGCCTTTCCTGTATAAGGTAACTTATCAAACCCAAGCGCCTTCAACTATTTGTCTAATGTTTTTATGCATTTTTTCTTCTCTTTGCCTTTTACCATTGTAGGAGCTACATTTGCCTTGGTAAGAGGAACATTTGCCTTGGTAGTGGCTACCTTTACCTTGGCAGTGGCAATCTTCCCTTGTTCAGACACCGTCTCAACATCTTTATCATTAGATTTAGCTGCAAAGCTAACCCGTTTCTCCCATTTCTCTAATGCTTAAGGCATTTTTTCAGTGCTTTGCACTTCTTCAATAAGCCTGAATTTCTTTAATGGCCTAACTGTGCTACTTTTTAAATAAACAAATTTCCTTTTCATCATATAACCCTGCCCTACCGGAGTTACTTCAGATGGTTAGGTATCAATGTGATCTCAGGGGCTGGGTTCTTCACATGACTCGTTACTTGAAGATGATGCATCATCGACCTCTTGCTCTGTGTCTCCACCCAAGAGCTTGGATACCCAAAGAATCATACTCATCATCGTCGGTGGGGAACTTTTAATCTTATTCACAATTATCTTTAATTGCTCTGAAGCTGCCACCATGGTACTGCGCTACAATTACATAATACCTAGCATTAACAACCAAGTACATTGAAATTTCATTTATTAACACAAGTTTTGAAATAAAAAATAAATGGTAATACTTACATTATGGTCCACAATACCACTGTCACCATCACCATTGTAGTAGCCTACTCGAAGGCTACATCAAAGCCTACCTAGAGACTCGAAGCCCAACAAGTCAAACAGCGGATTCCACAAAGCCTCCCAAGATTAACCGAATACTCGAAGGAAGAATCAAGGAGAACTACGTGGTCGAAGCTAGAGATAGACAGTCAGCACCAAAACTCGGCTCCAAAGAAAATTTTGACCATAGTGATTCATGGTAGAAGGCTGACACACCTGACAACTAGCTCACCAAACAGAATAGTGAAACAAGCCGCCAGACAACTACAAGGTCAGAATCAACTAAACGTACCGAACAACTATCCCAAAGGGTATACTTGTAATCTAACCTCCCATGGTGACTCACCCGTTTAATATCACCTATAAATAGGAAGGAGGTGACACTATGAAGTGGTTAGGAAACTCTCTCTAATATCCCTAACAAGATTACCTTTGAACGCACTGTTGTAGTTGCCTACTCGCAGCCTTCGACAGACAGCCGAAGCCCACTACATAGACTACTCGAATGTATCGAAGCCCACTCAATCCCAACAACAGGCTCCTCAGAGATCCCCCAAAGACGAATCTTTGACACCAGACAAAACTTCAAGAACGGATCAGTACATTGCAGCAGACATCCTTCGACCATATCTACATACGGTCGAAGTATGATAAAAAAGATAGACAGGGAACTCTCTAGACAAAACTTTGAGAACGGTTAAGTATATTACAGCAGACATCTTTCAACCAAATCTACATACGGTCGAAGTATGACAAGACAGACAGACTGCCAGCTCACCAGACAGAACTTCGAGAAAGGATTAACATCTTAACAGCAGATATCCTTCGACCTCACTATCATACGGTTAAAGCAAGATAAGACAGACAACTACCTCAATAGATGAGATAACGCATTGATTGGCCCATGCGTCTGCAGTGACAAGTCCAACCACTGCATTGTCCAGGGCCATCACCAATAAATGCAGTAGTAACAGTACCGACAAGACCGGCGTCCGTCACTTGCCGGGATTTTCTGACAACCTAATCATGTAAACCGGACCCACGCATGGTGACTCAGCTACCTATGACTCCATAAATAGAGGAGAGGAGAAACCAGACGGGGGTACAAAAAATCTCCTCCAGCCTTTGCATCTTTACCTTCGACCACCCATTAAATCTGTACTCGAACCCTCTTATTTACTCTTCAATAATACAATTTATCTTAAAAATCCTCATCAAAAGTCGCAGAGAGTCACATTCGGGCCTCTACGCAAGTATTTTCCTTTAGTTATATCTTATCTTTGGCCAATTGCTTGTTCCCTTTGATTGAGGATCGAGTCTACTTTGTAAGAACCGACTCCCCATCCGAACAGAGTTAGGTCCCTACAATTGGCACCGTCTGTGCTTCCCACCCTACCAATCTCCCTCCCTTGTTCCCCTCCTTTTGGTTGCTGCCCCAGCAGATTATCCTCAATGGCACCCACATGCCGTTCCAACTTCACCCAGGCAGGAAATTCTATCAACGGAGTCGCTGCTCTAATAACATTGTTATCTCAACAAGTCGCTCAGGCAGAAGAGTGCCACCAGAACCAACTTAATCAGGAACGATAAAGCCACCGCTTAGCGTTGGAAATCGAACGGAGCCACCGTCTCGATGACGAAAATAGACAAAACAAAGCAATCGATGAGCTGCGCAACACCGTTCGCGAGCTACAGAGATTACAGCCCTTGGAACCTGCTCGACCATCCTAGGCATCCGACCCACCTTGGCCCTTCTCAAAACCTCGAGTTACCCCCAGTTCACAACAGGGCCAATGGTATTCCCCATACTATTCCTCTAGCTGGATCTATCCACCTTGGGATTCATCCCACAGAAGACTCTTCTGACTCAACCCTTCGGTCCTCAAGATAACCCAGACGCCGTCCTGCTTGAGAACGGCTCGGGGAACACAGTGCTGACTTTATACTACATACTCGACCCAACAACCCTCGACTTCACCAATCTCCCCCTCATTCTGCATGCGTTACACAGCAGGACTTCGACCACAAAATACAGCCACTCATCTGTGTTACTGCGAGTCCCGCCACGGACTCCTAGAGCCGCCTTAATAGCCCGATCTGCCCTAAACTTCTGGCTATCAAAATACCCTCTAACTTTCATGTTCCCAAACTCAGTAAATATCGTAATACAGATCTTAAATCCCACATCCTCGAATTCAAAAATGCCCTAAGCCTCTACTCCACGGCTGACTATCTTTTATGCTACCTATTTCCAACAAGCCTTACTGATAATATCCTTCGATGGTACCACAATCTCCCAAATGGTTCGATTCGCAACTTTGAGCAACTATCACAACTTTTCATCACCCAGTTCTCCTTCATAAAAAATAGAGAGGTCAGATTTGATGTTCTTTTCAATTTCAGAAAGTCCGACAATGAGACCATCGAAGCCTTCACCAAAAGATTCCTCGACGAATCCCGCAAAATTGAAAACCTCGACTGCTCGAATGCTATTTTGGCATATTTGAATACTTTGCCCGATCACAGCAGAGTAAAAGAACATCTCGTTCTCCACAAACCCAAAACACTCGAAGAGATTCTCTCGATGGTCAACGGCTTTATCGACCACGAGCACCTTCAAGAGTCCCGCAAACAGAGCCAGCCTCCACAAATAGCAAATTTCAATAAACCTCGGCAACACACCCACTCTGCTCTCATACCCCTGATCGCTTCTATCTCACATGAGACTGAGAGCCGCAAACACCCCACCATTGATAACAGCACCAAAGTTTGCAAGAAGCGGCTAAAGCTTGTTTTACCTACACTCACTGCTCCCCTAAACACCCTTCTACCACACATACAGGCAGACCACATTTGGCGCGTCCCTTTCCCCATCGAAGTCCAACCAGGCAAATCTCTCTGCGCCAACCACAAATGCAATTGTCATCATACCAATAAATGCTTCGCCCTTCAGCGTTCTCTAGAACTTATTTTTCATAACAGGACATTTGCACCAATATATCGTTGATCTACCAAGCTGCCTCGATGGGTTCTACCTCAAATCCTTATCCACCCCTACTACTAACCCAGCCGAGGTGCACATCTACAGAGTCAAATTCATTGAAGTCAACAACATAGACAGTCGACTCACCAAGAGCAAATGAAAGTGCATCAAAGAATGTTATAAGCTCACCTATCAGGAGAAATTCCCTACACTCTTGCCAGAAACCAGCCGTCACCCTCGACTCGAAGGTATCATTTTCATCGACTGTGACACTTTACACATCCATTTTCCCCATTCCGATCCATTAGTCATCATGATTAGGGTCGAAGAAACAAAGACATCTTTGCCTGGACATTTCAAGAAATGCCTGGTATCAACCCCAACCTCGCCTGCCACCACCTCGATCTCATTCCTTATTCCACAGCCATCAAGCAAAAAAAACGTACACTGGCACAACGACTTCGAGAAGCTGTAAACCTTGAAATTGACAAGCTCATAGTCGTTGGGTTTATTAGAGAAGTGAAGTACGCAGACTGGATATCGAACATCGTGGCAGCTCCTAAGAAGAATGGCAAAATCAAAATCTGCGTCGACTAAACTAACCTCAACAAGCATACACCGAAGAACAGTTTCCCCCTCCCAATTATCTCAGCACTCCTCGATGTCACTGCTGGACACGAGCGCCTATTTATGATGGACGCGGCTTCAGGTTACAATCAGGTACCCCCCTTCCTTGAAGATCTACTTAAAACTGCATTTATAACCAAACAAGGCCTTTGCTGTTTCAATGTTATACCCTACGGCCTTAAAATTGCCGGTGCCACCTACCAATGCCTTGTCACAACCATGTTTAAACCCATGCTTGGCAAGTTAGTCGAAGTCTATATCGATGACATGTTATGCAAAAGCCTTCATAAGAATACCCATATCCAAGACCTAACAGAAATCTTCTCAATACTTCGCACGTATAATATGAAACTCAACCCAGATAAGTGTCAATTTGGCGTGTCATCCAGAAAATTTTTGGGTCACCTTATCAGTATACGTGGGATAGGGATCGACCCCACCCACATTCGAGCCCTCACAGACATGCCTTCGCCCCGAACCAGGAAAACGTCCAAAAAGTAGCTAGCAGGATAGCAGCCTTTAACCGTTTCATTTCGAAATCATCTGACCGATGTGTTTGGCATTTTTCCCTCTTACGCGATCAGGGTGCCCACAAAATAAAAAAGAAAAACAACCCTGAGATCAATTGGACCCCTGAGTGCGAACAAGCCTTCCTTGAACTTAAAACTTATCTTAGCTATCCACCTATTATTTGTACCCCTATCGAAGGCGAGACACTCTCTTTATACCTTACTTCCACAGAAACATCTATCAGTGCAGTACTCATTCGACTTGATTCAAACATCGAAAGCCCTGTATATTTCATCAGTAAAACCCTAACCCCTGCAGAGACCCGGTATACAAAACTCAAGCTTTTACTCCTCACACATGTCTATTCAGCCCGCAAGCTCAAACCATATTTTCAGGCTCATCCCATCCGTGTTATTGCCAGTTATCCCCTTCGAGAAGTACTCAGAAAAAAAAGAAAAATCTAGACAAGTGCAATAGTGGTCCGTGTACCTTGGCGAACACGACATCGCCTTCAAAAAGCAAATATCCCAGAAATGCCAAGTAGTAGAAGACTTTCTAGCCGACTTCCCGGTCGAAGACGTGAACTGGGAAGAACACGAAGATGATTTAGCAAATGATCAACCCGAAGAAGCAGATCTGTAGAACCTTCTCACTGGTTAGCGTTTATTCACAGATGAATCAGTAGGACCTAATGGCTCAGGAATTGATATTATCCTAGTAACACCCACTAATGATCGCATAGAGAAAGCCATCAAACTTGCCTTCGAATGTTCTAATAATGAAGCAGAGTAAGAAGCCTTGATCCATGGCCTCGACCTCGTACTTGACCTCTGCATCCCCAAACTTGCAGTCTTCACAGATTCCCAACTTGTTCAAAGACACTACACAGGGGAAAACCAAGCTTATGATCGCATGGCCGATTACGCGCTTTGTGTATGACAGGGAATGAACCGGTTCCCTAAAAAATCCTTAATCACACATTACCCTCAAGGAAAAAATAGACATGCAGAAGCCCTAGCCTACATAGCAGCTATGCACGGCCACTCAGAATCCCGGACACTCCATATCGATGTACTCGAACGCCCAAGTATTGATCAGATGGAAATCAATACCATCAATACTGGGGGCGAGAGTCACGATCCAAACGATTGGTGAACATCATTCCCTCACTACTTCAACTAGGCTAGTCTCCCAGAAGATCCCAAAGTTAAACGGTCTATCCTAGAAAATTGCCGCAGATATACTATTCAAAAAAAACAATTACATCACAAATCCCCAAATGGAGTCCTCCTTTGATGCGTATCACAAGCCCAAGCCTCTCAAATTTTAGCTAAACTTCACGAAGGAACCTGCGGTGCTCATACTGCTGGTAACTCTATTGGCCCTTCGTGCCGTTACCCAAGGATTATTTTGGCCCGATATGAAGAAACAAGCTTCAGACTATGCAAAACAATGTAACAAATGCCAACGTCACGCCCATGACATCTATTGTCCCTCTAGTGACCTCCATGTCAGTCAAGTTTCCTGGCCATTCAAAAGATGGGACATCGATCTCATTGGACCCTTCCCAAAAGCCTCAGGTAGCTGAGAAAACATCATTGTTGTAACCGACTACTTTATTAAATGGGTCGAAACTGTTCCTCTATGCTGAACCAGAGAAGAAGAAGTTATTAAATTCTTGTGAGAAAACATCATCACTTGCTTCGACTGCCCCCATATGATCCGATGCGACAACGGTCCCCAGTTTGTTGGAATTAAAGTTAGAAATTTCCTCAAGAAGCACAACATCATTCTCTCACCATTAACACCTTACTATCCTCAGGGCAACGGTCAAGTCGAAGCAATCAACAAAACAATTATCGACGGTCTTAAGAAGAGAGTCGATGAGACCAGAGACCGAGCTATCACCAACCTTGGCCACTACCACACTTTACTACAAAAATCCTTCAACAAAAGAGTTCGACCAAGAATTTTCAGCATTGGAGATCTCGTGGTTCGACATGTCAATCAATCTTCGAAACCACGAAATGTTGGCAAGCTAGCCGAATTTTGGGAAGGACCCTACATCATCTACGATACAACATATAAGGGTTCCTATTATTAATGTCGGAAGACAAAGAGCCCCTACCAAACCCCTGTAACACAATGCAATTGGTCTGCTATAACAGGCCATATCTATAATCATGTACAACTGATGTAACCTAGCATATTTAATAAATCAAGTTGCTCCATTCCGACTTCGCCTACTGTTTCATTTTTTAATTCTTGGTTGAACCTAGGTATCATGTCCACCCTCACCCCGACTGATACTTGGGGGCGACCTTGAATTGCTCAAGTCTCCAAATTTGGACAAACTCGAGGGGCAAGGAAGGTCGAAAGACCAGACCCTCGGGGATGCATTGGGGGTGATCAGATATATTTCATCCAGGCTCTGAAACCGTTGAAGTCCAGTCCTTTTCTTGGTTTACCCCGGGTATCATGTCCACCCTCGCCCCGACCGGTACTTGGGGGCGACCTTGAATTGCTCAAGTTTCCAACATTCGAGCAAACTCGAGGGGCAAGGATGGTCGAAAGACTGGAGCCTCGAAAATGCGTTGGAGGCGATCAGAAATTGCTTCTCTGTGGCTTAGGCCTTTGAAGTCCAGTTAATTTTTGGGTTTCCTCTAGGTATCACGTCCCCTTGGCCCGACTGATACATAGAGGCGACCTGGAAATTGTTCAAAATTTTAACATCGTTGTGGCTTCGGCCTTCGATGTCCAGCAGAACATTCAGAGTTTGATCCATATATCTTCGATACTCTTCAGACCTCGATCACACTACAGTCAATCAAATAGATCAACTTCCTATTTCAAACAAATCAAGATTCTACATCAAACAGATCAACTTCCTATTTCAAACAGATCAAATTTCTACTTCAAACTGACCGACTTTCTCCTCCGAGCAGATCAAATTTCTACTTCAAAAATACAAAAAATATTATCTATAATGCCATCAAGTGCAGAGAACATTCAACATATTATCCGTCAGAAGAACAGTTCCAGTATAATTCCAAGATCAATCAGCAAGAGTCCAAAATAAGCAGATTCAAATGCAGGTGCATTCAAATTCTAACAATTCAAGGTCAGACTACGATAGCATAATTCATCAGCAAATCAGATTTCAAGTCAGAAGTTCAAAATCAGTATGTTCAGGAAATAAGCATCAATATGTTCAGCATCAACCGCAGAAGTTCAACAGATAACAACAGTAAAAAAAAACCCCTACTGAGTTCCAATACCAACAGAAAACAACAAACATCGCTCACAATATTATAACTTTACATTACAACCAACAGAAGAAGACATGCGAATCCTACCTCAAATACCTCATGAGGGCGCGGTTACACCCTCTGGCTCCACAGACGCCCCAACACCACCAACCTCAGCAACCTCATGCGAACCTTCGACCAGACCATCAACTATTCCACCAATGGGCGCTCCAAGTAGAGAAGTTTCAACATCACCCCCAGTACTCCCAATTGCCTCCTCAACAATGCTTACCTCCCCTCCTTTCATCAGCAATTCATCCCCCTCCAGAAGTCCCGGAGAAGCAGGATAAGGTTGCAACGTATCGGTATCATACCCCATACCATCGATAAACTTTTTCAACCTCACATTCTCCATGAATTCCTTATCATAGTGCTGCTGGAAACCCACCTTCTATTCCGCTTTCGCCTTCTCAAACGCCTTAAGCTTTGTCGACCACTCTCGCTCCAACCTTGACAGCTGTTGCTCGAGCCTCTCATCATAAGAGTCAGTAAGCACATTTATATCTTGCTTCAGCTTCTTGACTTGAGATACCCATGATGCCTCTTTCCCACGAGAAAGATCCAAATTTTCCTTTGCTTGTCGTAACTTCTCCTTTACCGACTTCATCGCCTTGTTACAAGTCTCTACCCAGACTTTCGTCTGCCAAAAATACACAAGTTATCAGTGAACCTCGAAACTTGAACAATTTGTAAGTAACTTCAAAGCATCACTACACAAAGCTATATATAGTTACCTAAGACATGTGCTTCTTTATCTCCATCAAAGCTTCGTCAGGATTATCCTCCCAGAGGTTGACCATCGAGGCCTGCTTCGCCACAGCATGCTCCTGTCATTCAGCCTCCTTCATTTCTTCATCTTCCTCCATTCCATCATCCTCCTCGAGTATCTTACGTCTCTTACGTTAAATAGCCTTCAATTACTGCACCTTAAGGGCTTCGGGCGCTACTCGGCCTTTCCATTTCTCAGCTTGAAAAGACACCTGTTTTGCTTTTATCATCGAAGCCTCACCACCCCCTTCGGACTGTGGTGCCGCTTGCTTCGTACCTCTCCACGACCTCGGGATAAACTGATAGTTCCTCGGCAACTCTTCACCTCCCATTTTCTTTTGCTCCTTCGAAACACCTACCCTTTTTTTTCTCTTTGGTCTCTTTGGCGTAGCGGGTACGTCTTGAAGGTAGGAATCAACCTTTTTTCCCCTTTGCCTTTTGATCTTCAGGCTCTCAAACACCGAATTTACCCAGTCTTCACTAGCCTTGAGCAGAGTATCAATATAATTCACCGAATTATTCCAAGACAAACTTTTCAGACCTGCAGAGTAAAGAAAAAACACAGTTATCACTTAATTCAGAAACACATCAACAACAAACCCTTTGACAGTAAACTTACTTTCATTATATACCCTATGATGCAATTTATATGGGTCATCATTATCTACATTCTCATAATTACCCCTTACTATCAGTAAATCTTTATTCCACCCCCGGCCTATTGAGCAGAGATCAAAGAACCAAGGTTTATCTGGGTGACATTGAATGTGATAGGTCCTTAGGTTTTGACTAGCCTTCCTCGAATAAAAGGTGATAATGTCAAACCATTTAATCAAACTTTGACTCTCGCCAACCAATTTCATATTCATCCCCTCTACCACCCTCATCATCACATAAAAATTTCTGTTCAACTACACTGGAGCAACCCCCCAAAAATTCAACACTTCTTTCACCAGTCGTCGAAGAGGAAGTTCCAATCCCAAACGAATTTGGCCCCTATAAGCCATAATCCCTTACCCAGGGTCTGATTTAAAGGTCAACCCTGCCCTCGCCACACTCAGTTGCACCCCCACCTTTGAGAGTTCTAATTTTGCGACAAACCGATCTAACCTAATCCTATCTTTAGCCGAAGCGACACCTTCGACCTCATCCGACTCAGTCGAATCCTCACTATAGCCCCCCTACAACTTATCTCCCTCACCACCACTCAAAGGTCCTATATCACATCCCTTCCCCCATACTGTTTCCTCTTCATCGCTATCTTCGATCACTATCGTCCTTCGACATCTCGTAACCAGAATATCTCCAGCCGGTAGAATCATCGACATCGGGGTCTCGGTTACCACATCTACCACCTCTAATTCGCTGTTCTCTTCCATTAGGTCTCAACCAGAAGTACTAGCTTTGACCTCATCAACCTCTTCATCCACCAGTTTCCGCCTCGAAGCCCGACGGTTAGGTATTTTTGCCTACAGAAGAAGAGGCACGCAGATAGGGTAGAAAATTTGACAATTCCAAGACTATCATCCTTATCCCGTCTATCCCCTCCAGATATTTTTCCCAACCTCAAATCTTAGACTCAGTACCTCCTCCAAATAAAAAACTCTAACCAAATCCCAGACCGGGTCGAAACCCTATTCTTACAAGCCTCCATACTTCCGAAAATAACCTCTTCACCTCAAATGCAAAATCTCCTACCCACCCCCTAAAACAGAGAACATAAAAGAGTAAGCATGACAGAGATCAAGTAACTTACCAGTGGTTACCAGCCCCCTCCTCGAACGAGCAAGATCAAACCAACAAAAGAAGCAGCAACCCCCACGTTCGAAATAACGTATGTTCTCTTCTCCCAACCTTTTGATTCTCACCACAAGATAGCATAGTAATCAATCTTCTCTCACTTATATATCTTTTAAAAAACTAAACCGCCTCGATTTACTCACCACTAGCATTACCACGACCCCACTACCCCTACTTTTCGGCTCCAATGTAGTTTGACCACTTTACCCTGCGCACCTTCTACGTGCGCACAACACTCTTACTACCATCTGCTTGAAAAACCAGAAGCTTCTTGAACCTTTTTTCTCCCTTACTCGAAGCCAAACAGTCTAGTCCAAACAGCCACATCATTACCTTTTTCTGTCATACGAGAAAAACAACATCATTACCTTTTGCATACTGCCCCAGGCATTCGTACCAGTCTGACTGACCAGCCGTGTCGTCTGGGCTGTCAGAACAGCCAGTCAAATCAAACTCAATCTTTGACACACTCCTGTACTCGAGTACTCGACCATTTCACACCTCGAACAATCCTAAGTATCTAGCCTCAACAAAATTTATTTCAAATATATTGGCCTTCGACATCCAGCACATCCCTTAACTCAAAAGTTTCAACCCTTCGACTTAATACAATCGTAAGTTTGACCAGTCAAAAACCTCAGGCCTACAGATAAATTTTTCAGCCTCGCCACAGTTTACTTTTCCCTTCGACAAATCTATTTTTATCTTCGAAGAACACAAACTACACATTTTGACAACTGTATCACCCATTCCATATTAGACTGTATTACTATTACCCACAGTTCGACAACACGAGTTATTCAAAGAAACCATTTTCATTCAAAAAGCAGCTAACATTACAACCCTCGTACAAAAAAAACAACACAAACCAACAAACAAGAGACAACAAAATAAAGAAAAAAAATCAATAGCACCATGATATCCCAGAGGACCCTACCTATTAGCGGGCAGCTCCTCTTCGACAATGGTCGCTGCATCTGCATCCTCTTGGTCAATAATATCCTCTACGAAGCCCTCGAGGAGAGACATCCGATAACTAGGGAATGGCACCATCATCTGTAGTATCCCCCACCAGTATGCGAATGGCATCTCAAGAATTGGAGTTCCGGGTTCCACCTCAAAAAGATTTGACATTTCTGCATCAATTTCCTCTTTCAGGCTAAACCGTCATCGCAACCCTAGCAAGGCCACCTGTATACGCCTCACTCTCACAGCAGCCAGGTCCTCTTGAACGGGAATATCTGCCGCCATTTCAATCCGAGCAGCGAAGAAGAATAACAAGCAAAACATGCAGAACGGTGAGAAGTAATCCCTACAACAGTTCCTTTTATACTTGTAAACCCACCACAACTTTCCCTCTTCCATAACTGAATTAATGGCAACCATTCATTTCCAACCACGAAAAGTCAACATGCAACCTCTCCAACTTCTTAGACGTAACTGATTCATTGGCGCATGCATTCAAACCTCATTCCCGAGGACCTCTATTCAAGTACATCACCTACATCGAGCATTCGGCCATTATAACCATCAATTATTACAAGCAACATATCATCATTACCTTCGAGCACATCACTATACCTCGCGCGTATAAAAGTATTCGCTTACATTCGCCTACATTATCAATCAGACATAGCAATATAAATACAGAGAAAATACTTTGTCCATTCCAAATAGAAAACCCAACAGACAAATTACATTTTTACCATCACCCCAACATAGCAAAATAGAAGCCTACAGAAATGCAAAACATTCCCACCAT
Organism: Kingdonia uniflora; assembly: GCA_014058105.1. NCBI lineage: Eukaryota > Viridiplantae > Streptophyta > Magnoliopsida > Ranunculales > Circaeasteraceae > Kingdonia > Kingdonia uniflora. The sequence continues at coordinate 745,206 of JACGCM010000452.1, forward strand.
CAACCCAAATCCCTACTACCAGAAGGACCAGCCCCGTTCGCCGCATTTTGCTCCTCGATGATCTCCTCGGCACAAACAAGACTTTCGGCCAGCGCCATCAGAAAGAGATAACGTCGTTCAGCAGTCGTAAATTGAAACCTCAATTGTTCCCTCAGATAAGAATATGGGTTACCATTGAAGAACTCCTCAGGCCCTACGTCCACATGGTCCGACATGTCCCAGGTCAGGTCATGTTGCCCAAAAAACTTTATACGCAGTTCTGCCATTTTTTGCCCCACTCGACAGTCCTGAGTAAACCCTATCCTCCTCTGGTAACGCGTGCTCGGCGTTGTATCCATCCAAATGTTGAGATTATTAAGAACAGGGTTGAAGACTATTGCAGATCGAAGAAGATATAGTGTACCTCCAAAATAACCCAAACTTATAGGCTTCAATGCATTTATTACCCTATAACCAACTGCATCCCTTGAAAACCCCCTTTTTTACTATTTTCCTGAAAAACAAGACAGTCTGACCCCCCAGATTCCAAGACCGAACAGTTTTCTCAGCGAACACCTCTCCACCTGGCTTTGAGACCTTCGCTGAGAGGTGGCGAACGTAGTAGCCTACTCATAGCCTTCGACAGACAGCCGAAGACTACTTCATAGCCTACTCGAATATATCAAAGCCCACTCAATCCCTATAACAGGCTCCTCAGAGATCCCCCAAAGACAAACCTTCGACACCAGATAAAACTTTGAGAACGGATCAGTACATTGCAGCAGACATCCTTCAACCATATTTATATACGGTCAAAGTATGACAAGACAGACAGACAACTAGCTCACCAGACAGAACTTCGAGAACGGATCAGTACATTACAGTAGACATCCTTTGACCATATCTACATACGGTCGAAGTATGATAAGACAGACAGACAAGCTGCTCACCAGACAGAACTTTGAGAAAGGATCAGTACATTACAACAGACATCCTTCGACCATATCTACATACGGTCGAAGTATGGCAAGACAGACAGACAGCCAGCTCACTAGACAGAGCTTCATGAAAGGATTAACATCCTAACAGCAGATATCCTTCGACCTCACTATCACACGGTCAAAGAAAGATAAGACAGATAACTACCTCAACAGATGAGATAGCGCATTGATTGGCTCATGCATCTGTAGTGACAAGTCCAACCACTGCGCCGTCTAGGGCCATCACCAATAAATGCAGCTGTAACAGTACCAACAAGACCGGCGTCCATCACACGCCAGGATTTTCTGACAACGTAATCATGTAAACCGAACCCACACCTGGTGACTCAGCTCCCTATGACTTTATAAATAGAGGTGAGGAGAAACGAGACGGGGGTTAGAAAAATCTCCTCCAACCTTTGCATCTTTACCTTCGACCACCCATTAAATCTGTACTCGAACCCTCTTATTTACTCTTCAGTAATACAATCTATCTTAAAAATCCTCATCAGAGGTCGTAGAGAGTCACATTCGGTCCTCTACGCAAATATTTGCCTTTAGTTTTATCTTATCTTTGGCCAATTGCTTGCTCCCTTTGATTGAGGATCGAGTCTACTTTGTAAGAACCGACTCCCCGTCCGAACAGAGTTAAGTCCCTACACCTGTAACCTACATCTTACTAGATCTGCCATCTAACTCAATATATATCATCAACCATTCAAATCCTCACTAGAGGTCGTGGAAAAACTAATTCTAGGACTCTACACAAGTGTGTTAGTTCAGTAATATAGTCTATTATTACTTTATATACTTTCTTAAGCCTCTTGTTGAAGATAAACCCTATGGTGTAAGAGGTAGTTTCCTCTCTCACGAAACTTGGCCCCTACATTTGGCACCGTCTGTGAGGCACCCACCCTGTCCAATCCCTCTTTTCTCTTTCTTTCCCCTTATAGCCATACTCAATGGTCCCCATTCTACGCTCAACCTCTTCCATCGTCAAAAACTCCGCCGACGGTATAGCGGCCTAACTCGCCCTCATCAGCCAACAATTTGCCCAAGCCAAGGAGCGCCATAACAACCAGTTATGTATTAAACGTGAAGACAGAAAACAAGAACATGAGGCTGAATGGCAGCGCCGCTTAGGCGAGAATGACCAACAACATCGTGCTCGGGATGAACTACACCATACTGTTTATGAACTTCAACAGGTTTAAATCCAAGATGCTTCTCTGCGGCCTCGGGTACCTTCCCTCTCGTGTGTTTTATTCTACACCCGACTTGGGCCCCATCCCCAAATCAAGGTCCCCCCGAACCATCTTCGCGTCGAGTGTGCCCCTACCGCCATACCTGCTGGCTCGGTCCATCTTGGTGTCCCCCCTACGGAAGATTCATCCAACTTTACCCTTCAAACTTCTCGACACCCCACACGGCGACCTACTCGGGAACGCCTTGGCGAATGCAGCGCCGAATACACCTCCAACCCGCGACCTCATCACCCTCGACCCCAGCGTTCTCCCCCTCATCATGCTTACCTTGTACAGCAGAAACTCAACCAAAAAATTAACGCTGCCATTAGCTTTAGTGCGATCCCCACCCCGAACTCCTAGACCCATTTAAACAACCCCATTTGCCTGAAGCTCCTCGCTGTCGAGGTACCACCAAATTTCCATACCCCAAAAATTTGTAAATACTGCAATACTGACCCTCAATCGGACATCCTCGAATTCCAAAATGCCATAAACCTATATTCCACAGCCGACCATATCTTGTGTCACATATTTCTGAACCAGTCTTACTAACGGCCCTCTCAAATGGTACCACAGCCTCCCTAATTGCTCCATCCAAAGTTTTGAATAACTATCAAACCTTTTCATCCCCCAGTTCACCTTTAATAAAGACTGTGAGGTCCAAGTCGATGTTCTCTTCAAGTTTTGCAAATCACCCAATGAAATGCTATAAACTTTTATCAATCATTTTCTCGATGAATCGCGCAAAGTCAAAAACTTTGACTATACAAATGCCATTCTCACGTACTCCAATGCTTTACCAGACAACAGTCGCATTAAGGAGTACATCGTACTCCAAAAACCATGAATACTTGAGGAGATGCTATCTAAGATTAACGAGTACATCGACCTCGAACGCCTCCATAAATTTAATCGCCAGGGGTAAGCTTTGACCACCAACCACAGTAAACCTCGACCATCGACTACATCCATGGTCGCTCCCATCTCGCAAGAGAACTACAGCCACAAACGCCCTCACTTCGATGCTCAGTCTTCCGAACCTCGTAAAAAATGGCCATACCTATCCTACAGAAACTTACTGCATCTATCAGCACTCTTATCACACACATCCAGACCGATCCTATCCAGCGCACTCCCTTCCCCATCGAGGTCAGAAAAGACGAGCCTTATTGCCAAAATCATAAATGCAACTGCCACCCCACAAACAAATGCTATGCTCTGCAACGATCGCTGGAAATAATTTTTAAAGCAGGTCGTCTGCATCGATATGTCGCCGATTTCCCCAGCAATCTTTACGGGTCGTATCTCAAGCCCCTACCCACTCCAAATATCGACCTAGTCGAGGTACATATTTTACAACTCTACATCATTGAAGTTAATAACATCGACAGTGGTCATACTCGAAGCAAGCGCAAATGAGTCGAAGAATGTTGTAAGCTTTTTTATCTGGAGAAATACCCCATCCTTCTACCTAAATCTAGCTAATGCCCTCAACCTGAAGGTATATCCTTCATCGATTATGACACCTCTCACGTCCGTTTCCCCCATTCTGACCCATTGCTTATCATGATCAAGGTCGAACATCTCATCTTACACATAATTCTCATTTATACTTGAAGTGCCGCAGACATGCTCTTTCTCCAAACCGTCTGTGTCATGCAAAAAATTGACCCCATCACACCAGCCAACGCTGAACTCAAGGGCTTTAACGGTGCTACCAAACTCGTCGTCGGTCACCTTAGCCTCCCTGTTACCACCGGTCCTGTTACCCTCCAAACTGATTTTCTTGTCATCAACAAGAAAGTTGAATATTTGGGCATTCTAGGGCGTGATTGGCTTCATGCCATGAAAGCCATACCTTCTACCTACCACCTAACACAGCGTTTCATTACCCATTATGGCACATGGAACATAAAAGGCTCCCAACGCCTCGCCCTCTCATAGAAGCACCCTGAGATCAACCTTACCAGGAAGCTTGTTAAACCATAGCAATCAATGCATCTTTCTCTCCCCATCTGTAACTCGGCCCCTGTTGAACCTACTATTTACATAGAACTTGACGGACCTGGTCGAGGCACATTCATTGGCAGTTTCTTGGATGAGGCCGAACGCTACGAACTCACATTGGTCCATTGAGCTAATAAAGAGATCTTTGCCTGGATCTTCTATGAGATGCCCGGTATTGACCCCACCCAGACCTGCCATCGACTTGACCTCATCCCTCAATCTACAACCGTGAAGCAAAAGAAGTACACTTTGGCACCGAGGATTCGAGAAGCAGTGAACCTCGAGGTTGAAAAACTCTTTGCCACTGGTTTTATCAGAGAAGTCAAATACACTTACTAGATCTGAAACATTATTACTATTCCCAAGAAGAAGAGAAAGATCCAAATTTGCGTTGACTTCACAGATCTTAATAAACACACACCGAAGGACAGTTTCCCTCTTCCAATCATTTCAGTGCTTTTGGATGCCACAACCGGTCATGAACGCCTATCTATGATGGACGCGGCTTCGGGTTACAACCAGGTACCCCTCCTCCCTGAAAATCAACTTAAAACATTGTTTATCACAGAACAAGGACTTTACTATTTTAACGTGATGCCCTTCGACCTAATAAATGTGGGTGCCACTTACCAACACCTTGTTACCACCATGATCAAACCTCTTCTTGGCAAGTCGGTCAAAGTTTATATCGACGACACGCTATGTAAGAGCCTCCAGAAACATACCCATATACTAGATTTGACTGGTATCTTTTCGAAATTTCGAACATACAATATGAAACTTAACCCCAGCAAGTGCCAATTCGACATGTCCTCGGGAAAATTCTTGGGTCACCTCATCAGTAAACGAGGTATTGAGATCGACCCAACTCATATTCACACCCTTATCGATATACCTTCCCCTCGAACAAAGAATGATGTCTAAAAGGTTACAGGCGAAATAGCCTCCCTGAATAGTTTTATCTCAAAATCCTCTGACCGTTGTTATTGACTCTTCACCCTCTTACGCGACTAAGGCGTCCATAAGGCCAAAAAGAATAACCCAAAAGTTAATTGGACACCTGAATGTAAACAGGCCTTCCTCGAACTCAAAACCTACCTTGGTCGACCACCTATCATAAGTAACCCCATCGAAGGCGAAATGTTCTTCTTATATCTTGCAGTTACCGATACTTCTATTAGCTCGGTCCTTATTCGACTCGAAACCAATATCAGGAAATTTGTATACATCATCAGCAAAACTCTAACATCTGCCAAAACACGATATACCTAACTCAAATGATTGGTCCTTACACTTATCGACATTGCTTGAAAGCTTAAACCCTACTTCCAAGCTCACCCTATACGTGTTATCACCAGCTACCCTCTTCGAGAAATCCTCAACAAGAAAGATAAATCAAAGTGGGTACAGCAATGGTCTGCCTATCTCGGTGAACACGACATCACTTTTGAAAAATTGATATCTCAAAAGGGCCAGGCAGTCGTTGATTTCCTTGCCGACTTCCAGGTTGAAGACAACGACTGGGAAGAACATGAAGATGACTTACCCGAAGACCAGCCCGAACAAAACGACCCTTGGAGCCCTAATACGAGCTGGCGTCTCTTTACCGATGGATCTGCCAGACCTAGCAGTTCTAGGATAGGTATTATCCTTGTTACTCCTTCCAATGACTAAATCAAAAAGGCTATCAAGTTAAATTTCAAATGTTCGAACAATGGGGCCGAATACAAAGCTTTGATTCATGGTTTTGATCTCTCTCTCGAACTTAGTATTCCTAAACTCACAGTATTCACTGACTCCCAGGTTGTTCAGCGATAATACACCAGAAAAAACCAGGCCAATGATCGAATGGCTAAGTATGTCGCACTCGTCTGCCAGTACATGGCTCATTTTCCTAAAAAAAATTTCATTACACATTACCCTCGAGGCAAAAATAGACATACCGATGCCTTCGCCTATATAGCAGCCATGTTAAGCCAGTCCAAATCTCAAACACTCCATATCAAAGTACTCGAAATCCCAGGTATCGACAAGATGGAAGTCAATGCCATCAATACTGGGGATGAGAGTCTCAATCCCGACGACTGGTGCATACCCTTCCTCGTATATTTCAATAGTTCTACCCTCCCGGAGGATCCTAAAGCCAAATGTTCGTTATTGGAAAACTGTCGACGATACACCATTCTCAAAGGCGGTTAACACCACAATTTCCTAAATGGCATACACGTCTGTTGCTTCTCCCAAATGTAGGGGCCAAATTTTGTGGGAGGGGAAACTAGCTCTTACACCATAGGGTTTATCTTCGACTAGGGGCTTAAGCAAGTATATAAGGCAATAATAGACTATATTACTGAGCTAACACACTTGCGCGGAGTCCTAGAATTGGTTTCTCCATGACCTCTAGTAAGGATTTGAATGATTGATGATATATATTGAGTTAGATGACAGATTGAGTAAGAAGTAGGTTACAGGGTGTTCGAAGGTAATCTTGCTGGGGTTTTAGAGAGAGTTTTTCTAATCCCTTCAAAGTGTCACCTCCATCCTATTTATAGGAGATAAAAAAGGGGTGAGTCACCATTAGAGGTCAGATTACATGTATATCCTTTGGGATAGCTGTTCTATACGTTGTGTCAGTCCTGACATAGTTGTATGGTAGCTCGTTTCACTGTTCTGTCTGGTGAGTGGGCTGTTAGGTGTGTCTGCCTTCGAGCATCTATTACTATGATCAAAGTTATCTCCAGGGCTGAGTTTTGGTGTTGTTTGTCTGTCTTTGGCTTTGACCATGTATGTAGTAGCCAACTCGCAGCCTTCTACCCCAGACAGATACTCGAAGCTACTTCGAAGCCTACTCGAGCGTCTCAAAGTCCAGTCAACCCCAAATAGGTCTCCCAAAGATTATCCGAAGACGATGCCTCGACTCTGAACAAACTTCGAGGACGGACTCCACATCGCACCAGAAACACTTCGACCATATCCGCATATGGTCAAAGTATGACGAGACAGCCAGCCAACTCACTGGACAAGACGGCGCAGTTGTTGGTCCTTGCAGCTATAGTAACAAGCCCAACCACTGCTACAGTATCAAAGTACAGAGACAGACCCAACAACTGTTACAGTGACAGTTTCGACATTTCCGGCGCCCATACCCATGCCAGAATATCCGGATAGTACCCTTGTAATATGACATAACCTTGGTAACTTAGCCCTTCCTATGTTCTATAAATAAGAGATATGGTGAATCAAGGAAAGGTTACTAAATTTCTCCCCAGCCCCTTTGTAGTTTACTTTCGATCACCCTGTAAAAACCCAGTACTCTAACCTTCGACTACTCGACATAAAAATAAACACACTTAAAAATCCTCAACAGAGGTCGTGAAGAGTCATATTCTAGGCCTCCACGCAAGTATATTGTCCATAGATTATTCACGCTCTAGATTATATGCTTGCATTCCTTTGATTGATGATTAAACCCCGTGGTGTAAGAGCCGACTCCCCCCGTCACGAAGTTAGGCCCCTACATTTGGCGCCATCTGTGTTTCCCACCCTACTAATCTCCCTTTCTTTTTGCCCTTCCCTTGTTTTTAACTTCCATATATTCTTTTTAATGGCACCCACCCTCCATTCCAGTTCAACCCACACTGGCAACTCTGTTGATGGAGTGGCTACCCAAGTAGCCTTACTTTCTTAACAATTCACTCAAGTCGAGGAGCGCCACCACGCACAACTTCACCAGGAGCGTGAAAAGCACCGGATAGAGTTTGAAGCTGAATGGAATCATCGCCTGGACGACGCAAACAGACAGAAGCAGGGCGATTGACGAGTTATGTAACATAGTCCAAGAGTTGTAGAGACTGCAGCCTCTGAAAGCTGCTCAACCATCCCAAGCACCAGACCCGTCGCGCGTATCTGCCCGCGCTCGTCTGGGACCCCTACCAAATCTCGAGATACCCCAGTCCATATCGGTATCGCAGGTGTTCCCCGTACTATTCCCTCAACTGGCTTTATCCATCTTGGCATTCACCCCACAAAAGATTCATCTGACACCACCCTCTGCTCCTCCAGACACCCCAAGCGTCGTCCTGCTCGAGAATGGTTCGGGGAACACAGTGCCGAATATATACCACATACACGACCTTACCATCCTCGAATCCCTTGATCCCCCCCCCCATCCTACCTATGTTCCACAGCAGGACTTCGACCATAAAATCCAACCAGTCATTCGCGTCAGCGAAAGCCTAGTCCTAAACTCATGGAGTCGACTGAATAATCCCTTGTATCCCAAACTTTTCGCTATCGAGATACCCCCTAATTTTCGTGCTCCTAAACTCAGCAAATACCGCAACACAGACCCTCAATCGCACATACTCGAATTCCAAAATTCATTAAGCCTCTACTCTACTGCCGACCACCTGATGTGTCATCTTTTCCCAACAAGTCTCACAGATAATCCCCTTCATTGGTACGATAACCTCCCCAATAGCTCTATTTGAAGCTTTGAGCAACTATCCCATTTATTCATCGCCCAGTTTTCCTTTAACAAGGACAGAGAGGTTCGAATTGATGCTCTCTTCAACTTTAGAAAATCCAGCAATGAAACCCTTGAAGCCTTCATCAAGAGGTTCCTCGATGAGACCCAAAAAATTAAGAACCTTGACTGCGGGAATGCTATACTTGCATACTCGAATGCCTTGCCTGATCACAGTCGTGTCAAAGAGTACCTGGTCCTCCATAAACCTCAAACCCTCGAGGAGATGCTCTCAAAAGTCAACGGCTATATCGACTTTGAGCGCCTCCGCGAGTCACATAAACAGGGCCAACCTTCGACCCCTGCTATCAATAAGCCTCGACAAGGCCCACCTTCTACCCCTATACCTCTGATCGCTCATATCTCACAGGAGATAGAGGGCCATAAATTCCTTCACAACGATAATAATGCCGAAACTCGTAAAAAGAGACCGAAGCCGGTCCTACCCACACTAGCTGCCCCTCTCAGCACCCTTCTACAGGCAACCCCATCTGGCATATCCCTTTCCCTATCAAACTCAAACCAAGCAAACCTTACTGCACCAATCACAAATGTAATAGTTACCAAACTAACAAATTTTTGCCCTCCAGTACTCTCTTAAAATTATCCTCGAAGCAGGTCGTCTACACCAGTATGTTGCTGACCTTCCTAGCTACCTTGACGGGTCGTACCTCAAACCTCAATCCACCCCTACTGTCAACCCGGCCGAGGTACACATCAACAGAATAAACTTTATCAAAGTCAACAACATCTAAAGTGGCCGCTTCAAGAGCAGACGCAAGCGTGTCACAGAATGTTCCAAACTCACCTACCAGGAGAAGCTGCCCACTCTCCTACCAGGATCAAGCCTCTCCCCTTAACAAGAAGGCATCTCTTTCATCGAATGTGACACACCCCATGTCCTCTTTCCCCATTCCGATCCATTAGTCATCATGATTAAGATTGAAAACCTTGTCCTCCACACAATGCTCATAGACACAGGAAGTGCAGCTGATGTCTTTTTCCTCCAAACCGTCAAAACCATGAAGAAAACTGACCTCATAACCACTGCCAATGTCGAATTAAAGGGATTCAATGTGGCCACAGAAGTTACTGTTAGTCGAGTAAGACTCTCAGTTACTACCGACCCAGTCACACTTCAAACTAATTTTCTTGTCGCCGACAAGAAGTCTGAATACCTCAGTATCCTCGGACGCGACTGGCTCCATGCCATGCGGGCCATTCCTTCGATATATAAGCAAACCCTTTGTTTTACCACCCCCTTGGGCCCTTGGAATTTAAAAGGCTCTCAATGCCTCGCCCGTTCATGCGAGCACCCAGAGATCGATCAGACCCGGAGGCTCGTCAGCCGCCTATAGCAATCATTGTCTCTCTCTTTCCCTATGCCTTTGATAGAAACCACCCCACCATCGAACCCACTGTTTAAATCAAACTTGGCGGTCCTGGTCGAGGTACATTCATTGGAACTTTACTAGACGAGGTAGAAGGCCTTGAGCTCTCCGACTTCCTTCGAGCAAGCAAAGATGTTTTTACATGGACATTCCATGAGATGCCCGGCTGGCATGTCACTGCCTCGATCTCATTCCCCATTTTATAGCAGCTATATAGAAAAAGCGTACCTTGGCACCACGCCTTTGAGAAGCAGTAAACCTCGAAGTAGAGAAGCTTATAGCCACGGGTTTTATCAGAGAAGTAAAGTATGCAGATTGGATATCAAACATTGTTGCAGTTCCCAAAAAGAACGACAAGATCTGGATTTGTATCAACTTTACAGATCTAAACAAGCATACACTGAAGGATAGCTTCCCCCTCTCAATCATTTTAGTACTCCTTGATGCCACTGCTGGCCATAAACATTTTTCTATGATGGATGCGGCCTCAGGTTACAATTAGGTACCCCTCCTTCCTGAAGATCAACTTACAACTTCTTTCATTATTGAACAAGGTTTTTGCTGTTTTAATGTCATGCCCTTCGTCCTTAAAAATGCGGGTGCCACTTACCAATGCCTTGTCACCACCATGTTCAAACCCTTGCTTGGCAAGTCGGTCGAAGTTTACATCGACGACATGTTATGCAAGAGCCTTCAAAAACTTACCCATATCCAAGACCTAACCGACGTCTTTTTATTACTTCGAACATATAACATGAAACTCAACGCAGATAAATGCCAATTTGGGGTTTCGTCTGGCAAATTTTTAGGCCATCTCATCAGTAAACGAGATATCGAGGTTGACCCCACACATATTTGAGCCCTCGTCAACATGCCTTCACCCCGAACCTGAAAAGATATCCAAAAAGTGGATGGTAAGATAGTTGCCCTCAACCGTTTTATTTCCAAATCCACAGACCGTTGTGCTTGGCTCTATTCTCTCTTACACAACCAAGGCGTCAATAAAGCAAAAAAAAAAAACATCCCTGAGATCTACTAGAGACCCGAATGTGAACAGGCCTTCCTCGAACTCAAAACTTATCTTGGTCGACCCCCCATTATCAGTACCCCTACCGAAGGTGAAACACTGCATTTATACCTTGCTGTTACAGATACCTCTATCAGTTCAGTGTTTATTCGACTAGATTCGAACATCGAAAAACCTGTATATTTTATCATCAAAACTCTAACACCCGCAGAAGCCCAATACTCGAAACTTGAGCGCTTGCTCCTCATCCTTGTCTATTCAGCCCGTAAACTCAAACCATATTTTCTAGCACACCCCATCCATATTATAACAAGCTACCCCCTTCGAGAAATACTCAGCAAAAAAGAGAAATCTAGATGAATACAACAGTGGTCTGTGTATCTTGGCAAACATGACATTACATTGGAGAAGAAAATATCCTAGAAAGGTCAAGCAGTAGCAGACTTCCTCGCTGACTTCCCGGTCGAAGATGTCAAGTGGGAAGAACATGAAGATGACCTGACAGAAAAGTTAACCGAAGTAACAGATCCATGCAACCCTAACACTAGATAACGTTTATTCACAGATGGATCCGCTGGACCTAATGGCCCAGGGATCGGTATAGTCCTGGTCACACCCACCAATGATGGAATAGAGAAAGCCGTCAAACTTACCTTCGAATGTTCCAATAACAAAGCAGAGTACTAATCTTTGATCCATGGCCTCGACCTCTCTCTCGAGCTTGGCATTCCAAAATTTATAGCTTTCACAGATTCCCAACTTGTTCAGAGACATTACACAGGTGAAAATCAAGTTAATGGTCGCATGGCAGAATATCTTCTTTTTGTTCGACAGCGCATGGACCATTTTCCCAAAAAATTTACTATTACTCATTACCCTCAATAAGAAAATCGACCTGCAGATGCCCTCGCCTGCATCAGCTATGCCAGGCCAATCAAAATCCCTGACCCTCCATATCAAAGTACTCGAACACCCAAGTATCGACCAGATGGAAGTCAATGCCATCAATACTGGGGGTAAGATTCTCGATCCAGACTACTGGCGAACACCATTCCTCCATTACCTTAACAATGCAACCCTCCCAGATGATCCCAAAGCCAGGCGATCATTGTTAGAGAATTGCCACATATACATTATCCACAAACATGAGTTACATCGTAAATCCCCAAGTGGCATCCTCCATCGCCGCATATCTCAAACCGAAGCCTCTACAATTCTGGCTGAACTTCACGAAGGTACTTGCGGTGCTCATACAGCTGGTCGATCTATGGCCCTTCGTACCGTCTCCCAAGGCATATTCTAGTTGAACATGAAAAAACAAGCTGAAGAGTATGTCAAACACTGTGACAAATGCCAGCGTCATGCTCACGACATCTATTACCCTTCACAGGATCTCCAATTCAGTCAAGTCTCCTGGCCTTTTAAAAGATGGGCTATCGATCTCATCGTTCCCTTCCCTAAAGCCTCGGTTAGCAGAAAGAATATCCTTATTGCAACAGATTACTTTATCAAATGAGTCGAAGTTGTACCTTTATGCCGAACCAGAGAAGAAGAAGTTATCAAATTCCTATGGGAAAACATCATCACACGCTTCAGGTGCCCCCACATGATTCGCTGTGACAATGGTCCGCAGTTCGTCAGGAGCAAAGTCAAAAAATTTCTCAAGAAACATAACATCATCCTCACCCCCTTAATACTTTACTATCCCCAAGGAAATGCTCAAGTCGAAGCAATCAATAAAACCATTGTCGACGGTCTCAAGAAAAGAGTCGATGCAAAGAAAGGTCGATGGGTTCAGGAGTTACAGCATATCCTCTGGGCTAATCGAACAACACCGAAGAAAATCCACAGGCTGTACCCCTTTCCTTCAAACATACGGATCCGAAGCTGTGCTCCCTACCTGATTCGAAGTACCCACACAAGATCCCAACCTCCCAGACGAAGACATTGAGTTTGAGCTCGGATGTAACATGTTATGGATCAACGAAACCAGAGACCGAGCCATCGCCAACCTTAGCCGTTACCATACATCACTTCAGAAGGCATACACTAAGAGTGTTCGTCCATGAAGTTTCAACATCGGAGATCTAGTACTTCGACAGGTCACTCAATCTTCGAAGCCTCGAAATGCCAGTAAGCTAGCCGAATCCTGGGAAGGACCTTATGTCGTATACGACAAAACCGACAAGGGTTCCTACTATCTAATGACAGAAGACGAAGAACCTTTACCAAATCCGTGGAACGCAATATAGCTAGTTTCATACAACAGGTCGCGGCCTCTACCTTGTACAACTGATGCAAATACAGGATAATCAATAAATAGTTTTTCCAACCCTATTTTGTATCCTACTTTCAATAAAAATTTTGGCTTCACTTAAGCATCATGTCAACCCTTCGACCTGACTAATACTTGGGGGCAACCTTGAGATTTTTCAAGCCTCCAATTTTGAGCAGACTCGAGGGGCAAGGATGGTTAAAAGACCGGACCTTCACGAATGCATTAGGGGAGAACAGTTATGCTTCACTGTGGCTTAAGCCTTCGAAGTTCAGTCGATTTCTTGGTTCCCTCTGGGTATCATGTCAACCATCGACCCGACTAATTCTTGGGGGCGACCTTGAAAATTTTCAATTTCTAATATCGAGCAAACACGAGGGGCAAGGATGGTCGAAAGACCGGACCCTCGGGAATGCATTGGGGGCGAACAGTTATGCTTCGTTGTGGCTTAGGCCTTCGAAGTCCAGTCGATTTCTTGGATCCCTCTAGGTATCATGTCCACCCTCGCCCCGACTGATACTTGGGGGAGACCTTGAGATTTTCAAGCATCCAACTTTCGAGCAACCTGGAGGGGCACGAATGGTCGAAAGACCGGACCTTCAAGAATGTATTGGCGGCGAGCATGTTTTGCTTCGTTGTGGCTTAAGCCTTCGAAGTCCAGTGAATTTCCAAGTTTCTCCTAAGTGTCATGTCAACCTCGGCCCGACTGATACTCTGGGGCGACCCTGAAAATTTTTAAACTCCCAACATTCGAGCAGACTCAAGGGGCATGACGGGTCGATCGACTGGACCCTCAAGGATGCGTTGGAGGCGAACACGTCTTGCATCGTTGTGGCTTAGGCCTTCAATGCCCAGCAAATCCTTTCATTCCAATAGAATATCCTAACCATATCAAAGTTCTTCAAGATTTGATCACTCTAAAATCATTCGACAGTTACAGAATATACAGATATCTACAGTTCTACTATATATAAGATGATGCAGTACATCATCAGAGAAGCAGTTTTAGCACAGAGCAATTCAAACCAAATTCAATTTAGAATATACATCAAGTTTGAAGCACAAGTAAGTCAATACCAATCAGAGTTTACATAAATCAGATTCAACATAGCAGTTCAAATTAGTTCGCACAAATCAAGTTCTGAGATCAACTCCACAGAAAAATAAATACTGTTCAAATATTACAATTCAACAACAAATCCAAAAAAAGTAGGTATGGAACTTCAATACAAATACCTCACATCGGCGTGCTATACCCTCTTTCCCAACTGGATCCGCAGTACCAACATCGTTAGCATTGCCAGTCGAAGGCCTCGAACCTGCACCTTCTGCAACCACACCAATCGTAGCTCCAACAGCAGTACCTTTGACCACTGGAGCCTCCACGCCACCCCCAACACCTCCATTTGGAACATCCACAATATCTGCCTCTCCAACCTTCATCTGTAAAGCGTCTCCAGCAACCAACTCTGAGGTAGCAGGCAAGGGTTCTAAAGTATCGGGGTCATACCCCTTATCCTCTATAAACTCCTTCAGCCTGACAATCACTCTACATTCCTGACTAAACTGTGCCTGATAATGCGCCTTCTGTTCCACCATTTCCTTATCCTTTGCAACAAGCTTTGTCGCACACACCTGTTCCTGATTATGCGATTGACCCTCGAGCCTCTTATCGTAAGAATGAGTGATCTCTACCAGATCTCGTTTCAAAACTTTGATTTCCGACAATAACGAAGCCTCAGTCCCTTGAGCAAGCTCTAAACTCTCAAGCGCCTCCCGCAACCTCTTTTTCCTACTTTTACTACCTTGTTGAATGATTGTACCCAAGCATCCATCTGCTAGAGTATTCAAACTGCCAGTACTGCTAAAAGCATGAAACACTTACGAAAATTACATAATTTCACAAGCAATAATAGACAACTACCTGATACATAGCCTTTTGCATCTGCCTCGAAGCCTCATCTGGGTTAGCATTGCAGAGTTTGGCCATCGAAGTAAACTTGGCTAGAGCTTGATCTTGTCGCTTGGCCTTCATCATCTCTTCACCCTCATCCTCCGCATCATCTTCCCCCAACGCCCTTCACCTTTTGTGCTGAACAATCTTCATTTGTTTAACCTTCGGAGCCTCGGGAACGACCCTACCTTTTCCTTTCTCAGCCTGCGTTGGTACCTGCCCCGGCCTCAGTCTCGAAGCATCACTAGCCACTTCAAATACCGGTGCTGCTTGCTTTAAGGCCCTTCTCGCCTTCAGAACATACTAAACGTTCCTCGGAAAATCACCCTCCCCCATTTCGTCGAGTACTTTCGAATCACCTTCGCCCTTCCTCTTCTTTGATGGCTTCGCCGTAACGGGTACGTTTTGATGGAGGGAATTTGTCTTCTTTTTTTTCTTCCTCTTGATACTTAGACTTGTGAATACATAATTCACCCACTCCTCGTCAGAATTGAGTACAGCGTCAATATAATTCCACGACTTCTCCCAAGGTCGGTTAGCTGGACCTACAGCAAAGCAGAAATATAATCACAGTTTATTCGAGAAACACACCAGCATTAAACCCTCGACAAAAAACTTACTCGGGTTATAGACTCTATGATGTAACCTGTAAGAGCCCTCCCCTTTGACATTCTCAAAATTACCCTATACCACAATTAAATCTTTATTCCATATTCGACCCGTGAAACACAGATCGAACGACCAGGGTTTCCCTGGGTGACACTGGATATGGTATGTGCCCATATTCTGGTTCGCCTTCCTCGAGTAAAATGACATCATATTATACCATTCGATTAAGCCCCTCCTCTCACTCCTCAATTTTTTATTCATACCCTCTATTACCCTCATCATTTCATAAAAATTTCCATTCATTTGAACTAAGGTAACTTCCCAAAAATTTAACACCTCTTCCACCAACCTTCGGAGCGGAAGTCACATTCCCAATCAAATCTAGCCTCTATATGCCATTAAACCCTCTCGCGGGTTCGACTTGAAAGTCCACCCTACTCCTGCTACATGTAATGTTACCCCCACCTTCGACAGCTCCAGCCTGGCAGCAAATCGATCCAATCTCTTTTTATCTCTAGCCGAAGCAGAACCCTCGCCCTTAACCGACTCAGTCGAATCCTCACTCTGATCACTCTGCTCCCCTTCTTCCTTTTCAACACCAGAAGGCTCAACATTATCCTCGCCTCTTCCCCCCCCCCCCCCTCTCCTATCTCCTCCTCCTCACTATCCTCACTTACTACCGTTTTACGATGTCTAGTAATCGGAACCCCACCTGCCAAAACTACCATGGCTAAAGTGGAATCAGTTATAACATCTAACACTTCTAAGTCGCTGCCCTCGTCCATCGGAGCACGACCAAAAACACTAACCTAATTTTCTTTGACTTCCTCATCTATCATCCCCATTCTCGAAGCTCGATAGGTACGCATCTTATCCTATAGAAGATGAGGCATGCAAATTAGCTCGATACATTTGATAATCACGTGTCAATAACCCAAATTTCATCTACCCCTCCAATAGATACAAATACTATTAAAAACTCGACCCCAAAAACAGTCCCTCCGATAATACCCTCCAAATTTCCTTATGGGCTAGAACTCCGATTCATGAATTCCCCCTCGCCTCGACTATAACCTTCCAACTACAAATCCAAAAGATCCTACTAACATATACAAAAGGAAAAACATAACAAATTCAGACAAAGATCAATTAACTTACCTGTGTTAGCAGAAGCACAATCGAATTTGCAAGTCAGTCCGTACACCGCAACAACTTTAGCAACTTCTCTCAAGCTTTATAGATAATGGCGTATGTTCTCTCCCTCTCACTCTCTGGTTTTCTCTCTATGAACAGTATAGTGGTTACCTCCTCCTCATTTATATACCATCTCGAAAAACAAAAACCTCCTCGATTTTCAAACCGCTATCATTATCAAGCCCCCACTACCCCAGTTTTTCGGCTACAATGTGTTTTGTCTGATTTACCCCTCAAATCCCTCACGTGCGAACTGCACGCTCACTTCAAATTAGCTATAAATTTCAAGCCTTTCAAATCTTTTTACCCTCACTCGAAGCCACCCAATCAAATCCCAACATCAAATTACAACTTTTTCGTAAAATGATGACAAAATTCATGATTACCATCATGGTACACTGTCCCAGAAGCACGTACTGTCCTGACAGACCAGCTGTCCGGGTTGTCAGTCGATCCACTCAAATCCAACAAAACCTTTGACACAAACACTTTGCGTACACAAGTAATCGACTATACCTTGTCTCGAACAATCAACAACAGATACCCTCACAATCAATTCCCAAATACCATGAATATTCGACCTGCAAATCATTTGACAACTTAAGATTTTATGTCTTTATTACTTCAACAGATTAGATCTTTTACTTCGACAGACCAAATTTTTTTACTTCGACAGATCAGACCTTTTGCATCAACAGATCAGAACTTTTATTTTTGACAGATTAGACCTCCTACTTCGACAGTTCAAACCTGTTACTTCGAAAGATCAAAATTATACTTTGAACATTCACAATTCTACTTGTACACAATACTGAAAAATAAGTCGACAGATTATACTACCCACACCCAATTTAATTAACTTCAAAACAATACAGTACAATTCCAACAGTTCATACAAGTACCCTACATGCATCCATATCTAAATAGTTACCAAAACAGTTTAAGAGGTCCCTATTTATCATCAGGACGCCCCTCCTCACTCCTAGCAGCAGCAACATCCTCCTCCCATCTAGCCTCAGCAGCAGCATCCTACTGCTCCACCATCTCCTCTGCAAATGACTTCAGCAAAGGCAAACGATGGCCCTGAAATGGACCCATCATCTGAAATATCCCCCACCAAAAGGCAATGGACATTCCAGCAATAGGTTCCACAGGTTTTGCTTCAAAGAGGTCCGGCATCTCTACATCAATGTCCTGATCGATAAAAAACTTCTACCACAGTTCTAGCGTCTTCGCCCTAACCCAAATTATTTTGGCAGCAACCTGGTTTGCATACTTGTTCTTGGAAGAACTGTCGTTGGAAGAATTGTCGTTGGACGAACCGTCGTTAGACGAAGAAGCAGACATTATGTTCAGAAGAAGAATGCAGAACTATGAGAAATCTTCTTCACAACACCCCCTTTTATATATGAAGGAAGATTTCAACTTTCCCTCTTCCCAAGACGAATTAATTGCTATCTTCAATTTCCCTCCTTGAAAACTCAACAGTCCAATCTCTGTAACTTCCTAGACGTAACAGTTTCATCCGCATGCGCATGAAAACATAATTTACGAGGACACGTAATCGACCAACTCCCCAGTATCAAACAAACGACCCATACCACCTCCCTGAGTTTCAATTAATACACGGTCAATTATTTTCGACCATATCAGTATACTTTGGGGTTACTTTTTCCAGCAGTTATTAGTACTACCGTTAACATTCGATGAGTGTTAAATTTGCTTTTGTGCTAACAAGCCTACTCGTCTACAATAACCACCAAATACAATTACACAAAATTTTAGCAAAAACATCGTTTCCATTCCATTCTCCAAAGTACAACAACCAAAATTGTAAATTTACAAACCTAAATACATTCAAACCATAGCAAAAATAGAAACCTCCAAATACAACCCTACAATACAAAAAAAAAAAACCCTGCACTATAACCATCACCTTCACCGCTACCTTAAGAAAAGCCTACCCTATTTTCAGAGGGGCCAGTTCCAATCGCCAAGCCTTGCTCCTCAATCTCCTCTTCTGCATGAACGAGATACTCAGCCATAGCCGAAAGGTAGAGGTAGCGCTTTTTAGCAGTAGTAAAATGGCACTTCAGCTACACCCAAAAGTAAGCATAAGGCTCCCCGTTGATGGGTTCTCCGGCCTCCAGCTCCACCAGTTCATGCATATTCCAATCAAGATCATGATGGCCGAAAAACTTCACGTGCAATTCAGTTGTCTTTCGCCCTATGCGACAATCTTGGGCGAATCCCATTCTTTTTTGGTAATGCGTGTTCGGAGTGGTATCCATTGACTTTTTTAGGAAATATAGAAGGAAGAGAAGAGAATTAAACAGAAGAAGAGTACACAACATCCTTACTCCCTTAACCCATACTTATAGCCTCATTTTATTTATTACTCTATAACCACCAACATCTCTTTATTACCCTTTTTTATTACCTACCCGAAAACTAGCAGTCAAACCGCTCAACTTCTAAGGCCAAGCAGTTTTCTCAGCAAACGCCTCTACACCAATTTCCGAGACCTTCACTGAGAAGGGGAGAATGTAGTAGCCTACTCTCAGCCTTCTACCCTAGACAGATACTCGAAGGCTACTTCGAAGCCTATTCGAACGTCTCGAAATCCAGTCAATCCCCAACCAAGCCTCCCAAAGAAAATCCAAAGACAAAACCTTGACTCTAAACAAACCTCAAGGACAGACTCCACACCACAACAGAAATATTTCGACCATATCCACACATGGACGAAGTATGACGGGATTGGCAGCCACCTCACTAGACAAGATGGCATAGTTATTGGTCCTTCCAGCTACAGTGATAGGCCCAACCACTGCTACGGTATCAAAGCATAGAGACAGACCCAACAACTGTTATAATGACAGTTCCGACATTTTTGGCGCCCATACCCACGCTAGAATATCCAGATAGTACCCTTGTAATATAACCTAACCTTGGTGACTCAGCCCTTCCAATATTCTATAAATATAAAAGATAGGGAATCAAGGAAAGGGTACAAAATTTCTCCCCATCCCCTTTACAGTTTACCTTCGATCACCATGTAAAAACCCAGTACTCGAGCCATCGACTACTCGACAGAAATATAAATACACTTAAAAATCCACAAAAGATGTCGTGGAGAGTCACATTCCATGCCCCCACGCAGGTATATTTTCTATAGATTATGCACACTCTAGATTATATGCTTAAATTCCTTTGATTGAAGATTAAACCACGTGGTGTAAGAGCTGACTTCCCCCCGTCATGAAGTTAGGCCCCTACAATGTAGTTAGCTTTGATTATGCCTTCGAGTGTTTGGTTAATCTCGGGAGGCTTCGTGGAATCCGTTGCTAGTCTTGCTGGGCTTTGAGTCTCTAGGTAGGCTTCGATGCAGCCTTTGAGTATTCGACTGGTGGAAAGGTTGCGAGTAGGATACTACATTCACCCCCTCTAAATAGGGGCCTTGGATATTATTGTAGATGGCACGTGCTGAGAAAACATTGTTGGGCATAGGAAGTTGAAACGCTGAAATATTGACTGATGTGAATGTGGGAATTTCCAAGGAGATTAATTAAGGCAATTATTGATTAAGGAGGTAATAAATGCCCTTTAATCAAGATATAAATAGGGGTTATTAGGAGGGGAATCAAATATTGTTCATCTTCTTGTTCTTTAGTAAGCATAATAATGGAAACCACTCCAAATACTCGTTACCAAAAGAAAATGGAGGAGAAGAATTGACGTATTCAGGAGAAGACGATGGCTCTAAAATAGAAATTTTATGGGGATCTGGGTTTGGATGTGTCGCTGCCTGACCTGGTAGAGTTAGAGACGGGGGAGAAGATTTGTGGACAATCCTATGTGTACTGGTGGAGGGTAATGCAGTGGTTGGACCCGCATGTGAGTAATAGGTATTTTTTTCTGAAGAGCTTAGTTAAAGAATAGGTCGAGGCTGAAGAAGCAGGCGAGGCTCTGTAAGAACTACCCCATGTGTAAATAGGAGGATCTTGGGTATGGTGGTGGGTATGCAGAGGAGGTTGTTGTTTCTATTGTTTCTCATTCTCCTTGTTGATCATGATTATGTATGCCCGCGTATTTAATTTAAATGAAAAAATGATGTGTTTGTCGAAGTATGGTAGTATAACAGTTATAGGTAATGTAAACGATGATAATGTAGGCACAGTTTAATGGTCGAACTTTGGACTTGGGTAATGAAAACAAGTAAAAGTGGTAATAAAATTTGATTCAATCATAGAACAAATTGTATTGACAGAAGGTTCAGCAAATTTTGTATATGTACGATGGATTATGGTTGAATGTATACGATGGTTCGAAAATGAATGTATAAAATGGATCGAAGATGAATATATGGGAGGTTTCAACTGCCAAAACCTGATGGCCAAAATTGCAAAAATGTTAGAGGTGATACTATTCATGGGTAGTGTACAGCTGCAGGCTATCTTTATGTTTCCTCGGGTATGGGAAAGAGGTTGAGGTGATACATGGGTTTGTGTTGACAAATTTGGGTAGTGTGTTAGAAGGCTTGAGAAGGCTAAAAAAACTTGTGTTTTGTAAGTGTATGATGTGCACATGAGTGTAAGTAGGGGCAATCTTGGAAAAACACATAATGGAAAAAAATGAGGGGGGAGTGGAGGAGTAGTAATGATGGTGAGTGGGAAAAATTGAGGCAGTTTATTTTCCTTGAGAAGTATTTAAAGAAGTGATAGAGAGAGAGAGAGTCACTATTCCCAATCAAAAATAGAGAGAAAAAGGAGGAAGAGAGAAAAACATACACCATTGTTGTGGTTGTACCTACTGAAGAGGAGGAAAGAGCAACCCTATTGTTACTTATACATATGATCTACTAAAAAAGGTATGCTTTCTAAATTATTGGTAAAGATAGCTCTTTCTTTGCACTATTGCTTCTCTTTTTGTTGTAGGGTAAAATGTATACCCATCAAGCTTTGAGGATGAGGCTGGTAGATGAGGATGTGGACAATGTAAACGAAATGAGTATATCTGGTCGAGGTCGAGGGGGTGCGATCAGTGATGAGGAAGTACAAGAACTTGCCACGGATGTCCTGTTGGCTGTAGTAGTGACAAATGTTGAAGCATCGACTAGGTGCCGACGTAGGACTCGAATAGTCGGAGTGAGTGACGAAGATGAAAATAAGGATGGGGAAGAAAGAGAGGGAAGGGGGAATGAAGAGACTATCAAACCTTCAGGTGATAAGTGGGACGAAGGGAAAGAGGATGAGAGTAAGAGGAGTAAAGATAAAGAAGATGGTACGACAATTGTGGGGCTGGCCTAACCCCAGGAAAAGGTGAGGCTGGATCGATTCATGGCCAAACACTGGTTGGCGAAGGTGGGTGTTATTCTAGAGTCATTAAGGGCTGAGTATATGTTTAAGGATTCCCCCGAGGAGGGGATTACGGCTATCAGAGGCCAAATTTGTTTAGGGATGCAGTTACCTCTTTGAAGGCTGGTGAAGCAAGTGCAGAACTTTAAGGATGCCAAATGAATGGTAACTTTTATGAAATGATGAAGGTTGACGAAGGGATGAATGTGGAATTGAAACGCGAAGGGAAGTTTTTTATCGAGTGGTTCGACATAGTGTCGTTCTATTTGAAGAAAGTAAATAAGAAGGTAGGGATATATCACATTCAATGCCATTCAGACAAACCATGGTTATTTGACATGTATTCGACTGGGTGTGGGTGGGATAAGGATTTGGTGGTGGTAAAGGGGAGGTAAGAGAATGCACATGGGGAGGTAAGAGAATGCACAAGGGGAGGTGAACATAGGCTGAAGTATAGGCTGTACAACACAAGTAAGTTCATAGTCGAAGTTTGTTCATTATGTGGCTCGAATAAACTTTTGATCTTTTCTTCAATGTTTGGTAGAACCCACCAATAATGCATTAAAAAACCCGAGGACGCATATTGATGCCCTTATTAATAATAGCGAGGAGTGGGTGATTACTGTATTTCAGAAGTTGGGTATTGTAAGAAAGAGACAAAAGAAGACGGACACGTTACAGTGAGACGTTCCAGTTATTACTGGACATTCAAGGAAGAGAAAAGAAGGAAGTACTTTGGCCAGGGCAGGTGAGATGGGAGGCGACGATCTGATTTGATAGTTGAGCGTAATACCAAGGGCTCGGCGAGGGGGTCCTGAGACGATACGGTCGAGTACGGCCAAAGTAGTTCCGCAGACCAACAAAGGCAAAGGAAAAGTTATGGACGAAGACTCGACAGCCTATCTGACGAAGACAACTGGGCGAAAGAGGGACCGGGAGTAGATGGCCGACGGGGATGATCAAGACGAAGCTAGGCGATACTCGGTCGAAGAAGAAGAGCAGGCCTGAGAAACAGCCGAATCGATGATATCTTTCTACGATACTAGCCCATATGAGGTGGGGCGGAAAGTTAAGAAAGTGTTGCACCAAGTAAGTGTTTTTGGATCTTTGAAGCTAAAATTACTCTTCAAGAACAGGAAATTAGTCGAGTATTCGTGCAGGTAAATGCTTGAGTGATATCTTTTAATAAAGCCCAGAAGGTATCGAGTGAGAAGCTGAAGGAGGTGAGGGACAAGCTTGAGCTCACGTAGGGGACCATTCTATCACTGAAGAGCCAGGTCGGCAAGCTAGAACGAGATTAGTTACAGATACGAGCTAATGTCGCGAGGGAAACCCAAGCTGCGATCACAAAATATGAGCAGAAGGTAGCAGTGTTGGAGGCGAAACTGGCCAATAAGGAGGAGTAGCATCAAGATAATCATGCACGGTTCCAGGTGCAGTACGACAAGGAGTGCGACGTAACCACAGCCCTAAAGAGATTTATGGATGGGTTGTGGTACAATCCAGAGACCTTTAAACCCTATTATCTAAAATATGAGTCTGGTGTTTATGATGTTGTACGTACGGAAGGGATTGAAGTGGACCTTATAGGTGGAGGTGTTGGAGAAGTGGTGGCTGATCCTGCGATCGAAGGGATGGTGTTACTACTTATAAAACAGTAGGGAATTCCGTGGTCGACGATGGCGCTGATGTTGCTGGAATGAACCCTGTTATCGAAGGCGGTAGCGGTGCTGCTGTGGAAGAAAACCTTGGTGGTAAAAGAGTGGCTTCTGTGTGAGCAGGTTATTGTGAGGAAGAACTATGACTGGCTTCTGTTTTGTAATGAACTCTTTCCTCTCTTTTTTGCTTTGATGTGTTCGATAAGAAAGGTTGAACAGTGTGTAATGTATTTAAATTTGTCTAACTGATATGTATTTGACTTGACTTACTGGTAGATCTGTATGCCAGTATCTCTGAGTAAAAATTAAAGTATAGAATGCGCCGGACGTTGAGGGTCACCCCCGGGTATTTTTAGCCGCGGGTTGGAGCTTAGACGAAGAATGATATGGTCAGATGCAATGCATCCCCAAGTGTCCGGTCTGTAAGCCATTTATGCCACGCATATTTGCTCGAATTGGAACCATGAAAAACTTTGAGGTCACCCCCAAGTATCAGGTCAAAGGGTTGACATGATACATAGGTTTGACCAACTCAAGAAGTTCACTGGACTTCGAAGGTCACCCCCAGGTATTTCTATTCGCGGATTTGAGCCTAAACAAAACATTATGTGGTCGGCCCCAATGCATCCCCGAGTGTCCAGTCTGTCTACCATTCATGCTACTAGATTTACTCGGATTAGAACCTTGAAAAATTTCAAGGTCACCCCCAAGTATCAGTCGGGTCGAAGGGTTAACATTATACTTGGATTTGACCAACGCAAGAAGTTCACTGAACTTCGAAAGTCATCCCGGGTATTAATATCCGCAGTTTGAGCCTAAACGAAGCATTATGTGGTCGGCCCCAATGCATCCCCGAGTGTCCGGTCTGTCGACCATTCATGCCACTCAGGTTTGCTCGAATTGGAACCTTGAAAAACTTTGATGTTTCTCCCAAGTATCAGTCAGGTCGAAGGGTTGACATGATACTTAGGCTTGACCAACTCAAGAAGTTCACTAGACTTCAAAGGTCACCCCCGGGTATTTCTATCCATAAGTTTGAGCCTAAGAGAAGCATTACGTTGTCGACCCCAATACATCCCCGAGTGTCCGGTCTGTTGACCATTCATGCCACTCGGGTGTACTCAAATTGGAACCTTGAAAATCATCGAGGTCACTCCAAAGTATCAGTTGGGTCGAAGGGTTGACATAATACTTAGGTTTGACCAACTCAATAATTTCACTGGGATAAAGCCCAGAGGAGAAAATTTTGTTCATTGATTATGTTGTATTTACATCAATTGAGCAAGGTAGTGGTCGCGACCTATTGTATGAGACTAATTGCATCGTGTTCCAAGGGTTGGATAGAGGCTCCTCAGCTTTTATCATCAAATAATACGAGCCTTTGTCAATTTTATCATACACGACATAAGATCCTTCCCAGGATTCGGTTAACTTGCCAGCATTGCGAGGCTTTGAAGAGGTTATGACTCGTCAGAGTACCAGATCTCCAATACCAAAGTTGTGTTGTTGAACCCTTTTTTTGTATGACTTCTTGAGAGAGAGATGATAACGGCCAAAGTTATCTATGGTTTTGTCAATGGTTTGAACTCGTTATCTTCATCGGGGAAGTCAGGGTCACGTGTTGGTACATCGAACTGAGTAGGCAGCACGGCCTCGGTACCATAAGCCAAGAGGGGTACAACCCGTCACCTTTCTTGGTGTGGTATGATAGGCCCAGAGTACATGTTGTAATTCTAGAACCCATCGGCCTTTCTTCTGGTCGACGCGTTTCTTAAGACTGTAGACTATGGTTTTATTGATTGTTTCAACCTGACCATTACCCTGTGGGTAATAAGGGGTAGAAGGGGAAAGGATAATGCGTTACTTTTTGAAGAAATTACGGACTTTGCTCCCTACAAACTATGGACCGTTGTCGCATCGAATCATGTGGGGACAACCGAAATGTGTGGTGATATTTTCCCATAAGAACTTGATGACTTCTTCTTCCCTGGTTCGACATAGAGGCACGGCTTTGATCCATTTTTTCAAATAATATGTGGCTACTAGAATGTGTTCTATACTACCCAAAGCTTTGGGGAAAGGGCCCACTAGATCAATGGCCCACCGCTTGAACGGTCAAGCATCTCGGCTGCGATGGAGGTCTTGTGACAGACTTTGAATCTCGTGGGCATGACGCTGGCATTTGTTACAGAGCTTTGCATATTCTCAGCTTGTTTCTTCATATTGGGCAAAATGTAGGGGCTGGCCACATAATACTTCGTTTAGGCTCAAACCCACGGATATAAATACCCCAGGGTGACCTTCGAAGTCCAGTGAACTTCTTGAGTTTGTAAAACCTAAGTATCATGTCAACCCTTCGACTCGACTGATACTTGGGGCTACCTCAAAGTTTTTCAATGTTTCAATTCGAGTAAACCCGAGTGGCATGAATGGTCGACAGACCGGATACTCGGGGATGCATTGGGGCCGACCACATAATGCTTCGTTTAGGCTCAAACCTGCATATATAAATACCCAGAAGCGACTTTCGAAGTCCAGTGACTTCTTGAGTTGGTCAAACCTATGTCTCAGGTCAACCCTTTTACCCGACTGATACTTGGGGGCGACCTCAAAGTTTTTCAAGGATCCAATTTGAGCAAACCCGACTGGCATGAATGGTCGATAGACCAGACACTCGGGGATGCATTGGGGTCGACCACATAATGTTTTGTTTAGGCTCAAGCCCGCGGATAAAAATAACCGGGGGCGACCTACGAAGTCCAGTAAACTTCTTGAGTTGGTCAAACCTAAGTATCATGTCAACCCTTCAACCTGATACATGGGGGTGAACTTGAAGTTTTGCAAGGTTCAAATTCAAGAAAATCTGAGTGGCATGAATGGCTGACAGACTGGATACTCAGGGATGTATTGCAGCCGACCATATCATGCTTCATCAAAGCTCTAACCTGCGGCTAGAAATACCCGGGGGCGACCTTCGACGTACAGCACATTCTATACTTCAATTTTCACACAGAGATACCAGCATACAGATCTACCAGCAAGTCAAGTCAAATACATACCAGTTAGACAAATTCAAATACATTACACATTATTCAACCCTTCCTATCGAACATATCAAAGTAAAAAAAATAGAAAGAGTTCATTACAAAATAAAAGCATGTCATAGTTCTTCCACACAATAGCCTGCTCACATAGAAGACACTTTTTCACCACTAAGGTTTTCTTCCATAGCAGCACCGTCACTGCCTTTAACAGCAGGGTTCATTCAGTAGCATCGGCGCCACCTTCGACCACAGAATCCCCTATATTTTTACCAGCACTAACACCATCCCCTTCGATCGTAGGATTAGCCACTACTTCTCCAATACCTTTACCTAAAAGGGTCCACTTCAATCCCTTCCATACGTACAACATACGCAACGGCATGCTCATCTATTGAAGAATAGGGTTCAAAGGTCTCAGGATGGTACCCTAACGCATCCGCAAATCTCTTCAGGGTTGTGGTCACGTCATACTCCTCACTGTACTGCGCCTGGAATCATGCGCGATTCTCTTGAAGCTGTTCCTCCTTACTGGCCAATTTTGCCTCCAACACTGCTACCTTCTGCTCATAATTGACGATTGCAGCTTGGGTTTCCCTCATGGCATTAGCTCGTATCTACACCTGATTTTGTTCTAGCATACTGACCTAGCTCTCTAGCGACAGAATGATCCCCTGTGCGAGCTTAAGTATGTCCCTCGCCTCTTTCAGCTTCTCACTCGGTACCTTCAGGGCTTTATTAAAAGATATCACTCAATCATTTACCTGAATTAATACTCGACTAATTACCAGTTCTCGAAGAATAATTTTAGCTTCAAAGATCCAAAAGCACTTACTTGGTGTAGTACTTTGTTAACTTGCCGCCCCATCTCATCTAGGTTAGTGTCGTAGAGAGATACCATTGACTCGACTGTTACTCGAGCCTGCTCTTCCTGTTCGACCGAGTATCACCTAGCTTCGTCTGGGTCATCCTCGTCAGCCATCTGCTCCCGAGCCCTCTTTTGCCCAGTTGTCTTCGTCAGATGGGTTATCAAGTCTTTGTCTATGACTTTGCCTTTGCCTTTGTTGGTCTGCAGAACTACTTCGAGCACACTCGACCGTATCATACTGGGACTCCCTCGCCGAGCCCTTGGTATAAAGCTTAACTTATGAATTAGATCGTCGCCTCCCATCTTACCCGCCTTGGCCGAAGTACTTCCTTCTTTTCTCTTCTTTATATGCCCAGCAGCAACAGGAACGCTTCTCAGTAACGTGTCCATCTTATTTCATCTCTTTCTCAAAATACCCAACTTCTTAAATACAATATTCACCCAATCCTCGCTATCATTAATAAGGGCATCAATATACATCCTTAGGTTTTTCAATACATTATTGGGAGGTTCTGCAAAATAATGAAGAAAAAATCAAAAGTTTATTTGAGCCACATAATGAACATACTTCGACTAAACTTACTTGCGTTGTACAGCCTATGCTTAAGCCTATGTTCTACCTCCCCTGTGCATTCTCATACCTCCCCTTCACCACCACCAAATCCTTATCCCACCCACGCCCAATCGAATACAGGTCAAATAACCATGGTTTGTCCGATTGACATTGAATGTGATATTTCCCTACCTTCTTATTTACTTTCCTCGAATAGAACGACATTATGTTGAACCACTCGATCAAAAACTTCCCATCGCGTTTTAATTCCATATTTATCCCATCGATAACCCTTACCATTTCATAAAAGTTACCATTCATTTGGCGTGGGGATACATCCCAGAAGTTCAGCACCTGCTTTACCAGCCTTTGAAGAGGTAGTTGCATCCCTAAATGAATTTGGCCTCTGAAAGCCATAATCCCCTCCTCGGGCGAATCCTTAAATGTATACTCGGCCCTTAATGGCACCAGAATAATACCCACCTTCGTCAACCAATGTTTTACCATGAATCGATCCAACCTTACCTTTTCCTGAGGTGAGAACGGCCCCACAGTTGTCGTATCATCTTTTATATCTTTACTCCTCTACCTCTTATCCTCTTCCCTTTTGTCCCTCTCATCACCCGAAGGTTTGACAGTATCTTTATTCACCCTTCCCTCTCTTTCTTCCCCTTCCTTATTTTCTTCTTTGTCACTCTTTCTGACTATTCGAGTCCTACGCCAGCTCCTAGTCGATGCTTCGACATTTGCCACAACTATAGCCAACGGGATACACGTGGAAATTTCTAATGCTTCCACGTCACTGCTCTTAACCCCTCGACCTCGACCAGATATACTCGGTTCATTTACTTCATCCTCATCCTCATCTACCAGCCTCATCCTTGAAGCTTAACAGGTATGCATTTTACCCTACAGAAGAAGAGTATCAACATAAGCTCCATATATTTGAGTATCTTTACCAATAATTCAGAAGGCATACCTATTTGAGGAGATCAGATGTATCAGCAACAATAGGTTTCTTTCCTCCTCTCCAGCAAGTTCAACTGTAATAATATTGTATGTTTTCCTCTCTTCCTTCTTTTTCTCACTATGTTTGATTGGGAATAGTGACTATCTCTCTCTCTCATCTCTTTCCAAGGAAAATAAACTGCCTCGGTTTCCCCTACTCACCATCATTATCACTTCCCCTAATTTTTGGGCATTATGAATTTTTCCAAGTTTGCCCCTACTTGCACTCATGTGTACATCACACCTTACACCAGACAAGTTTGTTTTTAGCCCTCTTGAACCTTCTAACACACTACCCAAAGTTGTCAACCCAAACCCATGTGTCGCCTCCACCTATTTCCCATACCCGAGGAAACATAATGATAGCCTGCAGCAGCATACTGCCCCATAAATAGTATCACCTCTTACATTTCTATAATTTTAGCTGTCAGCTTTTGGTAGTCGAAACCTCCCATATATTCGTCTTTGATCCATCTTATACATTCATTTTCAAACCATCATCCACATTTAACCATAATCCATCGTACATACATATTAGTTGTCGAACCTTCGGTCAATACTGTTCATTCTATGATTGAATCAAATTTTATTACCACTTTTACTCGTTTTCATTACCCAAGTCCGAAGTTTGACCATTAAACAACGCCTACATTATCATCGTCTACATTACCTATAACTGTTATACTACCATACTTTAACAAGCACATCATTTTTTCATTCAAATCAAATACACAGGCATACATAATCATTATCAACAAGTAGAAAGATAAACAACATAAACAACAATAACAACAACCCCCACTACATACCCACCACCATACTGAAAACCCCCTATTTACATATGTGGTAGTTCTTTCAAATCCCCGCCTGAGCATTGGCTGCGTCTTCAGCCTCCACCTGTTCTTCTGCTAAGCTCTTCAGCAAAACATACCAGTTACTCACATGCGGGCCCAACCACTACATTATTCCCAACCAGTGCACATTCAGATACCCACAGATCTCCTCCCCAGTATCCAGCTCTACCAGGTCAGACAGCAGCACATCCAAACCCTGATCCTAAAAAAAATTCTACTTCAGAGCCATCATCTTCTCCTCAATACGTCGATCCTTCTCCTTCATTTTCTTTTGATAACGAGTATTTGGAGTGGTTTCCATTATTATGCTTACTGAAGAACAAGAAGATGAATAGTATTTGATTTTTTTCCCCTAACAGCCCCTATTTATACCTTGATTAAAGGGCATTTATTACCTCCTTAATCAGCAATTACCTTAATTACTCTCCTCGGAAACACTGACATTCACTTCAGTCAACTTTTCAGCTTCCCATGCCCAGGAATTTTTTCTTAGTACGCACCATCTACAATAACTTCCAAGGCCCCTGTTGAGAGGGGGCAAACATAGTAGCCTACTCGCAGCCTTCCAACACCAGTCGAATACTCGAAGGCAACATCCAAGCCTACCTAGAGACTCGATGCCCAGTAAGACTAGCAACAGATTCTACGAAGCATCCCAAGATTAACTGAATACTCGAAGGCATAATCGAAGCTAACTACATGGTGGAAGCTAGAGATAGACAGTCAGCACCAAAACTCAGCTCTAGAGAAAACATTAACCACAGTGATAGATGGTCAAAGGCAGACACGCCTGATAGCCAGTTTACCAGATAAAGCAGTGAAACAAGCTACTAGACAACTATAGTGTCAAAACTGATTCAACGTACAAAACAGTTGTCCCAAAGGATATACATGTAATCTGACCTCCCATGGTAACTGACCCCTTTTCTATCTCCTATAAATAGGAAGTAGGTGATACTATGAAGTGGTTAGAAAACTCTCTAAAACCCCCAATAAGATTACCTTCGAACACCTTGTAACCTACTTCTTACTGGATCTGTCATCTAACTTAATCTATATCATCAATCAATTAAATCCTTACTAGAGGTCATGGAGAAACCAATTATAGGACTTCACGCAAGTATGTTAGTTCAGTAATATAGTCTATTATTGCCTTATATACTTTCTTAAGCACCTAGTCGAAGATAAACCCCATGGCGTAAGAGCTAGTTGCCCCTCCCACGAAACTTGGCCCCTACAACCACCATCTATATCTAAACTATGTAGATTGCTATTACCGTTTGGTTCATCAGTATCTGTCACCGGGAGCAATTGAGGGTGGGATCTTTGGTACATACCAATCATTATACCCTTTAACACACTCTCAATCCTAAGTGGACAGCTCTCGCCTATCAGTCATTTTAATAATTGTCCAGCCTTTCTTGTCAATAACTCCTCATATAACTTTGTACCTCTTTAAACTATCAAATTTCTCAGCAAGTTTCGGCTTCAATCTCAGTCGAGAAATGCATTGTACATAACCCATATGCCACCTCATCCTCATTAGATCGTACGCTTCAATAACATTAAAGCTACATATTAACCCTCGGAATAATGTCAATTCATAAAATCGTCGGAGCATATCTCAAGTATCAGGCCACAATAAGAACTTTACCGGAGGGAGAAAAATACATCTTATATTATGAGTGAAATGTGCAAGTATTGCGAAAAGTTAATAAAACTAAACGTAAATTTATGGGTTGTAAGCCAAAACATACGTCAAAAGATTAACAAATCTAACGTAAACTACACGTTACTACCCAATTTATAGTCGTAGGGTACTGTTTGAATTAAAATCCACGATTTTGAAATTTTCATTAATTACGGTGTAAATTATAGACTATATACGTTAGACCAAAGTTATCTAAGGCTATAACAATACAGTTACATTAATAAAAATGAATGTATGCAGATACTTGATGATTTGAAATTGCATTACCTCCTCTTTAGTCAAGGAGTCCATATAAGTTTTGAACTCCATAAGGAAATCTTTCTTCTTCGGTAAAAGCTTCTAAGGCGCCCAATGGGGAGCACAAGATTCCCCATCTTTATACAAGGTACATATCTATAGGAGTTTTTAGGGACTCTCGGATAATCAAAAGTTCATAAACCTAAGAAAAAAATTAATACTACAATAGGGTTAAAACACTTAATTAGCAGTTTTTGGTAATGTAATGTTTAAAGTAACAAACTTAATTAACAGTACCTCCAATAGGGTTAAAAAACCAGAAAGATGGAAATATGAGCTCCTGCTTACAATTCTAAGTTATTTTACCATCATATCAGAATAATAATTTGTTACAGAAAAATGTTTGATTGTGTCAACCTTCCTTGGGAAATGCAAAGGTCGCCCCCCAACAGGTATACCAATAATATGGTGAACGCCATCTAATGTAATTGTCATCTCCAATAGTTAAGTAGAAGGTATTTGTCTTTGGCTGGCAATGCCCCGAATAAGTAACAAACTTCATTAGCAATAACTCCAATTAGGGATGGTAATGGGGCGAAGTCGGTGTGAGGGAGCTAATACCATCCCCATCCCCGCCTCGAAACCCATTTAAATTATGCGAGGATCCCCGAATCTGCCCCACATTGATAAACTTAATCCCATCCCCACCCCATTTAATTAATAATAAAAATAATTACTAATTTTTTTTGTCTAACCTCACCATGGATGGTTTTTACGAGTCCTAAGGAAACAACGCAGCGACTAAATAAAATAACATATTATGCATCAATAAACAAAGAAGCGAGTAACACATCTTAACTTATCTTCTTAAAAGGTGTGAGATAAAGTTTCTAAGTTTTTTGTAAATATAAGGGAGTATAATAGTAAAACAAATATGTGGTATTAAATGGAGCAGAGCGGGGTGGATAACGGATTTTCTGTTACCTGTCCCAAATCTACCCCGATCCCCAACGGATTTTGGGTAACTTATACCATACCCACCCCCATACCCGGTTAGTTCATACCAAATCTGCCTCGTTCAGGAAGGGGCGTGCAAAATATTCATCCCTACCTCCAATAGGGTTAAAAAAAACTAGAAAGATAGGAACAAGATCTCCTACTTGCAATTCCAAGCTGTCGATATAGGTGTGCCAATACAGCTGTTCCCCGAATAGAACTCTTGATCTTTTATCTACCTTTGCAAGTGGCTGAAGATTTCAAAGATGCAACATATGGCCGTTATTATCAGCAAATAAACAACATCTCAATATATACAATATATAAGCTCTCACGTGTCGATCCATAACATCATCAGGCGTATCTTTAGTGCACTTGTTATCTCAAGTAAATGTGTCCTTCAACCAATGAACTTCAGCATGGCATGGGCCATCAAAAAGCTTAAGCATTTATGCCTTGGACTGTCCAAGTTATTTTGCCATCATATCATAATCATAATTTGTTGCAGAAAAATGTTTGATTATGTCAACCTTCCTTGGGAAATGCAAAGGTCGCCTCCCAACAGGTATACCAATAATATGGTGAACATCATCTAACATAATTGTCATCTTTCCAACAGTTAAGTGGAAGGTATTTGTCTTTGCCTGCCAATTCTCTGAATAAACATTGCAAATTACTTGATTGTTATACCTATAGCACACATCAAATACCATACTTAGGCCAGTATCAATAGCCTTTTTCCTAAAATTTTGTGCACTCATCACGCCAATTCCGTTTGCCAAGATTGACTCCGTGTTGCTTTGGCTTGAGGATAACAAATTCCTCCCCCTCCAATATATTTTTAGCCCTGTGGTGCTTGAAACTAACAAAAATTATTGACCTCCCAAGGCCACCACGATAACTTTTAGTTTCAGGACTATTTGAGTCCTCTCTCAAAGAATCGGTTTCCTGGATAAGCAAAGGGAACATATCATCAAGCTCATCATCATCTCTAGTATTATTGTTCACAGCAAGAATAGTGGTATTATCTAAAAAATATTCAGAAGGGACCTCATCATTCCTTAGACCGCTACTTACATCTATAGCAGAAGTATTATAAAATTATCCATGTAGGACCTCAACATCCATTTTATTTGTAGTTGGGTGATTAGTGTCTACCCTCCCTGGCCCATTTTTTTCCAATACATCATTTATTATAGAATTTATCTCATCATTGGTTTTCTCCCTATTTTCATCATCCGCATTCACATCTTCTGATTGTGCACTAACCACTTCTTCACCTTCCTGAACTGTTTCCACCGTATTCCTTTATACACCATCATTACAATCATTTAAAATACTTTCAGCAATTATTTCTACACCCCCTTGCACTTTACTTTTCTCTAACATTTTCTCTTCTGACAAGCGAGTAAAATCATGATGCACTAGTTCTTCATTCAAAGAGCATTCTTCTGGGTGCATGAAATTAACATCACCTTCTGTAAGCCTAATTTTGTGATCTGATCTTTGTCATTACACCAATGATAATCAGAACATTAGTGAACAATGAGTAATTGCTAACACAAAGTTTAGCATGAAAAACCTCTTAATTGGTTAAAACCATGACCTCTTTCGAGGATTTAGAAAGAAAAAGAGATTTTATTGAAGATTGCTAGCTATTACAAAGGATATTTTAAATAGTTTTGCATAAGGTTTTTGAGTGAGGATTCATTTGTCCTTCTTCTAGAATTTTTTAGTCTTATTTATAGGTCTTATAACAAGACCGTTTGATGACCATTATTATTCTTAATGATGGACATTACAATATAGATTTGATGAGCTTTTAAACTGATTGTATAATGGTCTGATCTTCCTGTCTTGTAATGGCTTCATTAATGAGGGAGTACTTACTGATTCAAGCTGTTGATGTAGAGGTCGAGAATAATAAGTGGAACTCTAGAACTATTTTGTAATGTGTTATAAAGGTGATACGTGTATGTTGACGAGGTTGAGTGGTCATATGATGGTCAAAGATGAAGCTTGAGTTCGAGAAGTGGAATAGGCCACTACAACCCCCCCCCCCCCCCTCTCAGCCAAGAGCACGAGTAGTATTATGGATGAGTAGTATTGGCTGAGAAGCTTCATTAATACTATAATTAATACCAATGAATTATTTCTAATATTGCTTCATGAATATCTATTGTGTCTATTAGGTTTCCTAGAAGCAATGGCTCTAGTCAATATTATTATATGGGAATTCCTTCTGACGTTTGAGAATTTGGAAAGTCATCTTTAATATTAATTATAGTATAAATAGTACTATAGTTCTTTATTGCAGTTGTGATTAACCAAGTATTTCTCTTACTCCCAAAACTTTTCTCTTATGTACCTTTCCTTCTGTTGTTTGCAACCTTCTTTTTATTGAGAAGATGGTAATTACCACTAGACGGTAAACTCGAGAGGCTAGGATTCTTGCAAAAGTAGAATAACAACGATTCTGATACTTTGGGAGCCAATTTCTGAGTCTTCCTATACCGATTCTGGTATGTCCTACTTACCACGGTATGACATATGAAGAGGTGGTGGAGGCGGAGGATGATCATCATCAAATGGTACGCTTTCATTATCTGTTAACATCAGAGGAAGAACGCAAGAATGGGCTACATCTGCTGGTGGAGGAGGCTGTTACAATTAATGATGAAGTGGCAGGCGTTCATTCAAGGGAGTCTCGCT
Organism: Kingdonia uniflora; assembly: GCA_014058105.1. NCBI lineage: Eukaryota > Viridiplantae > Streptophyta > Magnoliopsida > Ranunculales > Circaeasteraceae > Kingdonia > Kingdonia uniflora. Next base: position 781,389 of record JACGCM010000452.1, read on the forward strand.
GGTACCCTGCTGGTGAATGGGTTCAATTAAAAAATAGGACCCTTCTTATTTCCCTGTCACGCGGGGTGGTGGGGATATGGTGGAAGAGACGGTAGTGGAGGAGATTTTTCTTCCTTATAATTATCGTCTCTTGTCGTAAAGAAGATCCTTCTGTTGAAGGTTGGTCCAAGCACATAAAACTTAGCTTCCTCAGTTTCTTGAGGAAGTAAATGGTGTTCAATGCTTCATTTTTTCATCTTCAGTATCAGTTCTTGCCACCCTCTTTTTTATGAAGAAGACTTTCAGGCTGTGAACTGATGTGTTGCAGTCTGTAAAGTAATCTGTAGAATTGTCTGAAAGACTTATTACCTATAAAGCATTCTATAAATTCTGAGATATAAGAAACATTTGAGCTAATGAAAACTTTGTGTTCTTCCAATTTTATGTTGTTTGTCGATCTAATATTTATATGTCTAATATACTTGTAAACTGCCGTGTTTGATAAGGGGAACTGAGTAACTCGAACTGGAATTAAAATATGAGAAAGTAAAAAAAGGTGAAAAAAAAATTATCATCTGTTGAAGTGTGACAAACACTTGTGCAGAACTAAAAGAGGTTTAGTTGGTGCGAGCTATCAGACATTAAGTTATAGTGGGATAGTCCTGAACAAATCAAATTGTAGTGAACTTGGTAAGTATATCAGCAAAGCTATTGGGAAGTGAGGCTGAAAAGGGAAGTTCAAAAATGTAAATAAGGTCATTTGGTGAATGAAAGCAAATAAGTGGCTAGCATGGTCATACGGATTGAGAAGATATTGGTATGTGCACGAGTTGTTGCTTCAAACTGACTAGAAAATGTCTTGATGTAGGTAGGTAAATTATATATGTTTTGTAGCTACTTTGTTGGAGATACTTGAACATTATATGCAAACTCCATCTTTGCGGATATGTTATTTGTGCGAATAAGATCTGAGGATATACTTCTTAAAATAGAAAGTACTGGCTATCAAAATATTCTCGAGATTCTGCTGATATCCTTATTTCTAAAAATTTGTTCTTGTAAAATATATATTTCTTCAAAATTTGATTGGTAGGCGATGTAAATAGATCTTCGTGCTGGCTATATAAGATGTTGACCCATTGAGGTTATGCCCTACATTTTCTGTAGGAAAACACTTGATGTTGGTTGATTGGAAGTGATTATGGTGAGGACACGTTCTCAACATGTTTGTCATGCTGCGGAAGGTAGCTTAAACATCAAAGTGGCTGAACTTCGTGAGCACTACTTTTGCCTGCTGCCTTATAATGTTGTGTTACCAGAGTGGCCATTGAAGTTTAGCTGTTTAGATGACGAAGGTAGGCGTGTAGAGTATGATCGTTATTTCTGGTGTGATGTGTTCCGTAAGTTGCTGCTAGATATAACTATGTGAGAGGAAGTTGTTCGATAGATCATTCAGGACAAACTTGCTGAAGAGGATGAGAGAATTGAATGAGGGGAGATAATTCCATACGGTGAAGTGAATCATTTGGGTTGCTTTAAATGTAACTTTATGTGATTGTAAGCTTAAGCTTTGAGAGCTCAAAATAAATAAGTAATCTGTCTGCAGTGTTCCATTTTTGTTATATGTTAATTGTGTAATGATGCAAATTGAATCTGCGAACTGAGAAATATGATTAATGTGTTTGTTAAACTGCTTATGTGACGAATATTGTGGATGACAGTTATCAGATTCTCACAGCTATACAGATAATTTTGAATTTTAAATATTTAGCTATTTTAAGAATGACGTATATTGCGGTACGATCTTGGTGGCGTATAAAAGCAAGATGATGGATCGTATAGATTGTCTTGGGAAAGAAAGACTGATTTATTTAATGGCTAAAGGCAGAGATAGACGTGATAACAGCAAACGTTATCACAAAAGTCATGATGATGCTATGAGGCAAAAATATGTGCCTATAGGGGCAGTAGGAGTAACTAACACATGTCTGAAAGAGCCATTATTTTATAAACCAAGAGAGAATATAAAAACTCGTCTCTCTCTCCCTCATAAATTATTTATAGTTTTAGAAAAATAAAAAAGTGGTATAACCAATATTTCTAGAGAGAGAAAATATTTGAGTTCTGAGCGTAATCTCATGGAGAAAATTTCATTTGGTAAAAGAAAAGTGTCGAAGAAATGACGGGATCATCCAATATTTGTGAAAGGTGCGGGCAAAGTAGAAGATTGTGGATCTTCTAGTACAGGTTAGTAAATTTTGTTTTACTGTTTTGATTGTATTGTCTAGTGCTCTGTGTATGAAATTGCTTGTTCATCGCCTTTGTATATAAGTGATTTGGGGATGGCAAATTTGGGAATATAGGGGCTAAGAATGATTGTTTGCCTGTATTATTTTTTTTTGTTTGGAAAAGCTTTGGGTATGGTAACGAAAAGAGAGAAAAAATTATTTTTGGAGAAGAAGAGGGAAAGTTGAAAATGATTTTATCTTGTTTTGGAAAGTTTTAAAAATGAATGTCTTAACTTGGCAAACGTATAAGGGAGTTTGTTTCTGCTGTGTATATGGTATAGCATGTAATTGTGTAAGTGTTGAATCATAGAGGTATAGGAAATGATAAGAGATTGTGTATACATGTAGGTCCAGTATACGCTCAAAAAACATAAAGCTTATGAGTAAATTTGTAATATCATCTAGTTTAGAGGAAACCTCATTGTCAGGTAGAGAGGACGATTGTAGTGGTATGGAAGAAACTGTATATAGAGGGAAGTTACTGTAGGTGTAGAGGTTGGAGAACACAGTGAAGTAAGTAATGTTATAGAGAAAGATGATACATAAGCGAAAGATAAGTCATTTTACATATGTCCTGAGAGAGTAAATGTAGGGATATAATTTTTGAAAATGAAAAAGAAGTTAAAAGGGGAATGGGGAAATTATGTGATGGAGCAAGGCCTATGGTTTAAGACCCTGGAACCAGGAAAAGGGGAAGAAAAGTATATAACCAAGTTCCCAGCCTGGATATGTAGAAAAAGGATAAAGGCATTAGTGTAGATGTAGAAATTACATACTATAATAGGGTGGGGATGGCAGGCCTGAATGATGGTTTTTTTCTATCTGAACCAGGTCGTATATGGCCTTAGGATTCCTCTGACCTTCTTTCAAAAAGGGGTTATGAATGCATTGTAATGTTACCCTGCTCATCTAAATGAGAATGTATTTAATATGATAAGAGTGTGTGAGGTATTGAATGCGAGGTGGAGGGAGAGCGGGACAGCAAAGCAGTTCGTAGCAGATGACGTGCTAAAATTTTATAGATTAAAGTATGTCAAAGGTTGTAATAGCGATTACCTATTTAGTGACTCATTTAGGGTGAAGTATTTTAACTTTGAATCTGCTGGTAGATCATGGAACAACCACCTTGTATAGGTAGGGGCAATTATATGCAGGTTCCAAATGAACCAGTGCTCGTCCTAAACCATAAATATTTAAATCCGAGTATGTCACGCCTGCTAACTTGACCAAATATCAGTCCGTCTTTAAGCTGTTAAACATTTTTTTGATTTTTTTATTAGGTCCCGATCCTAAATTCTTTCCTAATAACACGAGTTTGTTCGACTGCATAGCCCTTGAGCAGGTCGAGTTGAAGCAAGTTCTTGGTAATTTAAATATCCTTAAGGATAAAAGGGTAGATTCTAGAGTTTCCAAAATACAATGAGCTCACGAGAACCGAGTTACGGCTGAGAAGAAGAAGACTCATCTTCCTCTAGGTGACTTGACTGGTATCCCTCCGCCTACACTAGAGAGTACAAGCATGGGATGGAAGCTTTGGAGGCTCAAAAAGATAGCACCAGAAGATTCACCTTCTACTATGGTGGTGGCCCAAGGAAAAAAGGGTGATAAGCTTGTTGCTGATGGTGTAATGGAAGAGCAGGTGGCAAATGAGGTCGCTCCTTCAGAAGCGGGCAAGAGGTCGCTGAAAAGAAAACAACATGAACACGAAGGCAGTAACCATACAAATGCTAAGGCTGTAGCCAAGCTGAGAGAAATAGAGCAAAGGCTTTTTAAGATGGCGAGGACTGAGCCAAAGCAGCTCGAAGGGATGTTTCAAGAACAAGCAACTTGTGTACGTACTGATACTCTTTATTTCTTGTATTATGATTGAAATATGTCTTACGGATTCCGTGTCTTGTATTGGCAGCTCTCAATACAGATGAAGGGAGCTACAAGTTTTGTTGAGAAAAAGAACCATGAGTTTGGAGAGCTTACTCACAGGTTCGATGCTCAAACAGTTCGGATGAAGGAGCTCAAGAAGGAGAAAGAAAGTAAGACTAAAGAGTTAAAGGCTGCTGAAGAGTGGTATATAGAGTTGTCTGAGTGCGAGGAGACTCTGTCAAAAGCATTTGAAAAGATAAGGGATAAGAGAAATCATATGATCTAGTTTTATAGTCACTTTGGGCTGACCGCATCCGATATCGATCTGGGCCTAGCAGGTAGGTACTATGAGATAGTATTCACATCGAATGCGGAAGACAAACTGGTGGAAGATGTTATTGCTCCAGTCAATGTACCTGCCTTACAAATTGAGCAAGTTCCAGCTGCTGATACTGAAGTGGATCTTCCATCTGAAGTAGAAACAGGCAAGAATATGTAATGATATTGTGGTATTCTATTTTGAACTATGCTATTTCTTTGTGACTTTGATGAGATTGTGTTATGTGTGTTTCAAAACTGTTAAGTTTGATAGACATCTCTTTATTGTGTTTTGTTTAAATGTTTGTGTGATAACAAAAAAATTACAATCTGTGTAGGAGATAGAATTGTTTCCACCCAGGAGAGATCCTTGAGTAGAGTGAGGAATTCCGTGGCTCGTATTCAACAGGTATTAAATAAAACTGAGTATGAGAAAAGATAGTTTAAGTCTAATTCGGAGAAAAACTTTAAAGAATTATATGATCTATAGTATAGATACGCAAAAATAAAAATAGAGAGGGGTGAAATTTTAAGAAAAGAAGAGGAAAGGGGGGCGTTAGTACAAAAATTGAAAGACTTGACTTATTTTATTGACTTAAGTGAGAAAGCTAGGTGTCATAAGCTTTTGGTAACTCTAACACTATATTTTGAGACCAAGTAGATAATGAGCAGGGTTTAAAAGAAGCTTATGTAAAGTTTTTGAAGGAAAGGGGCACTACAAGAATATATACCTTTAATGTCATCTAAATAACGTCACTTATTTAAAAAATGTCGTTAAAAGTCTTATTTTTGCTTTCCACCCGCGATACATTAATTAATGGATAGTTTTCAACGTCGGTTTTACCAAAAGTGACGTAAATTTTTTTTCATCTTACTATCAACGTCGTTTCTGGGCGCGACATAATAGCTATTTCAATTAAAGTCGTTCCCCTATCAATGTGAAAACCCTTTTTTTAATCACGACGTTATTTAAATTTAATTTATTCTCCAATTTTTTTGCGCCAAATTAAGAGATTGAGAAGCTCGAAGTGAGAAGCACGAAAGTAGGTTTTCGTGGGAGAGTGGAGATGGATAGGATTTGGTGGAGATTGTTGTGGAGATTCACCAAATCGTGGGAAACTCAATCGAGAAACAAACACAACCGAGATTGTTGTGGAGATTCACCAAATAGTCTTCATCTACTCGATTTCTCTCCAACATCTGCTTCATCATTTGGATTCTATACTCAATTAGTAGTGAATTCTCTATGCAATTTTCATCGTTTGGATTTCAGATTGAATGAAGAACTCAATTTGATTTTGATTCAAGGTATAGTGATAGTTTTTTTACAATGATGTTTACAATCTTTATTCTGTAATGACGAATCTTGCATTTGGGAATCATTTGTAGTCCAACCCATCTAGTTGGAGGAGGTGAAACATCTGCTAAAACGGGGATCAATGTTTTCCTTCGTAAGGTATTACGCTGATAAAATCTTGGCATTCTCTTCTTAATACCTAGGTGGTAATTGAGGGTTGAAAATGAGGTTAAATTTGACCACTTTAGAGCTTACTCTAGCTGGTAGTTTTGATCTGGAATTCTGTTCTTTCGGTTCCTTTATAATATGCAACTTGAACAATCGTCGCATATGTTCTTCCTACCTTGTGAAACTAATCTCACACAAACACACAAACAAATGTATATATAAAGGAAAGTAACTGAACCTCTGGATAGGGCAGGATATCTTGAATATATAAATATACAAATGTGTTTCAGTGTTTGGCTTGATTTTATTTACAGTAAAGATAATGGAGAGATGAGAGATCCAATATTTATGCTGAAATAGATGTCTCGAAAATCTAAGTACCCTAGTGTTCAATGGTTTACAAATTATCATGCCTTATTATCCCTTCAAGATAATAAATACTACTACCACCCGTGGCTCGCCACGATGATTACGTTGACATGCCTTCGGCACTACAATTTGACATGATGAAGCGCCTACGGCACTATAAATAATAAGTTTGTATATTACAACATTCGCAATCCAAATAAACCTATAAACCTCCTCTGTTAAGTTTGCAACCTTGTTACCAATTTTTTTGGTTAATATGTGATTATTTTTCTTCAAATCCCCTTGAATTACTATGAAAGTCATTCTTACAAAACACATCCTAAAGCAGAAAAAGAAGTAGATAATTGAAGGCTTTTGAGAATACCTAGAAAAGTAATGTACTAATATACATTCAAATTACACCAACTAAACGTCCACGTCAGAGATTAGAAACTGAAGATAAAATTAGGAACTGAATTTTATTTTTGAGTGCTCAAAGCATTAGGAGAAAATACAACATCACCAGGGTCTAACAAAAAAAGAAGATATAAGCATGACTGCCCTATTACACTCTTTAACCTCATAACACTGTATATATGAAATACTTCAAGGGCTGCTATGAGTTGAATGACAGTTGTCATAGTGAAGTAGCTCTCCCAGTTGTCATTTCTAGCATCTGTCATATAGGTTTGCATTGCCTTGTTTCCTGTAGCTATCCACACTTTCTTAATCCACTTTGAATAGCTTAACTCCAGCCCCCTTTGAATACACTATGCTTCATGTGCAGTAGCATTAATGGAACTCTTCACACCTGAATATCACAATATACAACTCCCCTTACCATCGCTGATAATGCCTCCATATGTGCACACATTGCCATAACAGATAACTTTGATTGCACCAGGGTCTAGGGGCTTCCAACTGTATCATCAGGTATCTTAGTGGTGAATCAGGGATTGAGGTTCCATCTGTGGCATAAGAGTCTTGATTGAGGGTTATTAGCTGCGTTAATAATAGTCTGCGTACGTTTATTACTAACATCCATACATATGAGTTTATATGTGGTCTCAACGTGAGCTATCTCATTGTTGAAATAATCCCATTAATAATTTTCCAAATGTGGTACACCATGGCTGCAAAGGTTGAGCAAATTAAGTACCTTATAAGTGATGTTCTTCCTCCCCATACCACTAGCTCATTTAGCTTATCATACCAGCCACCAGTGCTTCGATAGCATTTATCAAAAATCCACTGGCAAAGTTGCTTTTCATATAGGCAGTCCTTAAGAAGATGGTCAATACTCTCTGAGCTAGCTTTACGAATGGGGCATAAAGAATCATCAAGTATTCTCCTTTGTATCAAAAAGTCTTTTGTGGTCAAGGCATTTTCTATTAACCTTCCAAAGTATGAAACCATGCCTAGGCCTTACATTAACATCCTAGAATAGATCATAGATTGATGTCGGTGAAGTGGATCTTACAGTGCTTTTTGGTCCTGAACGCACTGGACGAGTAAAGGTTACGAGATTCGGCATCTCACCAACAGTTTATAACAGGGTACAACAAAGTGGAGTGTTAGTACAAAGTTTACAAGAAGAAGTAAAGGAATTGCGAGAGGAAGTGGTACTGGTGCAAGGTTTAAAAGATGAAGTAGCGTCGTTGAGGTTCCAAATGGCCAAACTAGAAAAATTTATGGTATATCATATGAACTTCCTTGTTATTTTAATTTAATTAATTTGTTGTCACTAATATTTTTATGTTGCAACAGCCAAACCAAATAAGTGCCCAAGATTAAACTACCCTTCCATAAAGCAGCAGATTAGCTTCAGTATGCTCTAACATAGAATTAAATTCCTTTAAATAATTAATACTATTTAATACTTAAATTTTTTATTTTCATTCCAGCAAGGAAACCACATACCATCGCATCCTGTAAAATACAAATTGTTTTGGCTTACACCAAGTAATGTGGTGGCTACTGGTCCTTGGTATAATGAGGAGCCTACATGTAAAGTTCATAATGTACCTTTAGGAATTGGAATGTCGAAGGTGAGTATCCAAATTGCTTTGAAGGAAGACGTACCACTTGCTAGAGGGAATGATCATTTAAAGACAATCGGAGATGCATGCGGATCATTTGTGGCTTGGCCAACACCGTTTATTATCAAGGAGTAATTAATTTAAGGATTTAATATAGGGTATTTAGGCAATAATGTTGAATTTGGATATGAGTATTTCATCTTTATTAAACATTTTTATGATGTGATTTCTTATGAAGTAGTGATTTAGTTAAGGATATTATTGTAGAGAATTTTGGCAATATTGCTCAGTTTGAATAGTTTTATTTGTTTTTATTAGACTATGAAGATGTTATATTATGAATTTTACACGAGGCCAGAATGCTTTACTAATATTTATCAACGGGTTACTAATTGATTTTTTTGTAGGTACAGTCTTTTTAACTCCGCCAATGGAGCCTTATGGCTATTCATTGCCGGTCCCAAGCCCAGATAAAGAAGGAGGGAAAAGGATAAAAGTTCATGGTATTGGATACTTGGAAGAGAATAACTATTGCAATGCCGAACAATTTTCAGTTTCAGGTTAGTTTTTTTTTTAATGTTGGAGTGCTTCATTATTTCACTTTTAGATGTATAGGTTTATGATTTTCTTTTTTGTGTTCTTTAGGCAAGATTCCACCGATAAAGCTTTCCCTAAAAAGGTAAAAAAAATATAGTATCATTGATTGTATTTCTCTTTTATTTTTCGAATAACTAAGAACATTAGTTTCTCTAAAAATTTAGGTATTATTGATCAACAACGTGGGGAGGTTTACTTTCAGGCATGTGTTTCTATCTTGGAGGGTTGTGTCTCCTATGGCTTTCAGGCGTTTAAGGACGTGTTGACAGTCAAAAGGAACATACATCCATACAAATAATTTCTGGTATCTTTTGATCCCGTGTAAAATGCCTAGTAAGTAAATTTGTATATAATAGCAAGAAGTGCCTCTCAGCCAACTCTTATGAATATGAGGAATGTGGTGCTCACTATAGCAAATGATGGTGATGTGATTGCATCTCTCTCTAGAGAGTCGGCTCACATCAAAGGATATTACTACAAATCAGCAGATGGTCGACTCAGTAGGATCCTTGGAGAGAATCTTCTATTGTGTGCATGTGGATGCAGATGCTTGGATTTAAGATGTGTTTCTTTAATGAAGGCTTCATCAAACCGGTGGTAAACTTGATTGGAGGCAAGTATCTGAGACTGGATTAATAGTACTAAATTGTTTATAATTACTGGGAAGCTTGTTTTTATGCATTTATAAAAAAACATTGCTTCATTCATGATTTAAGATTTGTCGCATAGTGGCTATCATGACCTCAACAACAATTTTTCTTAATGTTTTCTTACAATCTTGATAAAATGTCTCTTGCAGTCTTTGTTTTTTTTTGCTGTTTTGATTTAAACTTTGAGGCTCTTTAATATTCTTCTCTTATCTCTTATGCAGGGACTTTGTCAACTTTTGGAGTTTGTGATTTGGTAGAAATATTTGAATTGAAGTCGCTATTCTTTTTAGCCAAAGCCCATGTGGATATATATGGGCTGAGTTTGAACATTTCATGGGAGGTGTGGAGAATGATGAACCAGCTTCAAAACGTATGAAAGTATCCTCAAATCTGAGGAGCCTCTCAGCGAACTTGTCTGTCACAGCGTCTGTTGGCAGCTTCTTGAGATTGCGCCTGTTTGCAGTAACAAGAGCCGATTGCACAAACTTGCTGCATGCATTGTGTCTCCTCAACAGTGTTTATTACTTGGGTTTTCCAGTCAAGATTCTTTGAGTGCAGAGTCAAGGTCAAAGCTTCTGGATAAAGTGCAGAAATTTCTTCCTCCAAAAGTTATGATACCTGAAAGAAGGTTGGAGCATTTAGTTGAACAAGCCCTCACTGTACAATGTGAAGCTTGTGTCTTTCACAACTCGCTGGATAGTTCAATATCATTGTATTCAGACCATCGATGTGGGAAATATCATATTCCATCTGAAACTTTACAGGTCAGAACTTATATTTCTCATATCTTTCTCTTGACGAGTTATATATTTCTAACTGCTCGTACACAACATTCTATCTGCTCAACCTCTATTTTCTTACCTTAATTAGTCTGGAAATAGTATCTCTAGTGATTGCTTCTGAGCACCTTGATTTTGATTATATCTATAATCTACACTTCAATGGCCTAGAAAGATTCTTTTAATCTTTGCACAGCTTCAGCCCATGATGCAAACCTGCTGCCTGAGTGACTGAAACCCAGCTCCACACTACTGAAAGCAGATCCATCAGAGTTGATCAGAATCTGCACTAAAATACCATTGCACTTAACTTCCCCCATGATGCAAACCTGTTGCCTAAGTGCTGAACACCTACTGAAAGCAGATCCATCAGAGTTGATCAGAAAAAAAAAAAGGAATTTTTTTGTGGAAGTTGAATACAGCTTCATCCCAGGAACATAACATGGCCTAATACCATTGCTTCCCAGTCTCTAATCACATTCCATCTTCGAACAACCAACATAGTAATTGTAGTTGTAGTGTAGTGATCTATATTTTCGGAGATCAACAAAACATTGGAGCATGATCAATTCTTTTAGATATGCATTCTTCTTCTTTGTAGATTTATGATGCATTAAGTTAGTTACTGACTACTGATTTAAATGTTTAATTAGTTGTTCAAACATTATATACAACGATGGAGTGATTCAAAACTCAAATGGATTTCCTCTACTCATCAGAAGACTTCAACGCCAAGGTCTGTATAACTACAACTATAACTACAACTCTACTTTATTTATTTTTAACTATTTTCTTGTAATTTAGGCAAGGAAACCATACACTATCACAAAACAACGTGAAAGATGGACAGACGATGAACATAATAGATTTCTTCAAGCTTTAAAAATTTACGGACGTGCTTGGCAACGTATTGAAGGTTCCTTCTTTCTTTCTTAATCTCATTTCATCATTTATTATTAACAATTAATACTCTTTTCCTTCTGCAGAACACATTGGAACTAAGACAACTGTGCAGATTAGAAGTCATGCACAAAAGTTCTTCTCAAAGGTATATATGTACAACTCAATTAAATATTTGGAGCTACCAAACTGCAGAAATTCAATTTTCCTCTCAAGTCCTTACAAACATTATTCGTAGGTTGTTGTTATTCCAATTCGATGACCAATATCCTCTAAATTGATGAAGCATAGGGTTCTTACAAATGACCTAACTAGTCTCGTCTCTTTCTAGTTTTGTGCTTAATAATAAAGGCTTACATAAGCAGACGAAGTAAAAAAATAAATTTCTTCTAGATCTTGTAAATCATGATTGTCAATTAAGTGGAAGTTTTTTATATGAGTTAGGTGGCATCCAGCTATTGAACTAGGTAGTGGTAATGTATGTAGTTATTTGGTACCCTGTGGGTTAATACTCTTTTGACAAAGAGTTGTTAGGCGAGAAATCCCAGATATCTGAAAGAAACAAGGTATGGTACACACAAACTATCTGTGAAATATAATGAGTGCTACCCATGGAATCTTAGGTTCACAGATCTATGTCTAGCGAATGTACTTATGCCAACAAGGGAATGGTTGATGTTCCCTTTTTCCTAATATTGAGTAGGACAGCATTTTCCTTTGTGAGGCTGATCCTTTGGCCTGCACAGCTGTACTAACCATACAATCAGAACACAATCCATTTCTGAAAGGCAGAACAGTAAGAAAAGGAATAAATAGCTTCCTAAACAAATCAGAGTTATACATTTTCGCTTGCCTAGTGAACACCCAATTAGTTGATCTATAATATTTAATAGCTGATATTCATATATCTTAGACGGAATGAATTATCTGTTAAGGAAGAAACTGCAACTTTATTTCCTTTTTCCATCTAAATTATCTGTTGCATAAGGTCTTTCCGTATGCTTTTGTAACTGTAAAGCAGTGTCTATTGATTCTTTTTCTAAGCTGTAATTATCTCTAGGTTCAACTTGTAAGTTCTTACTATAGTTCTGATATCAGAAGTAACAAGATGGTTTAGGATAGTTGTTATTTGTCTGTCCCAATTGAACATTATCCGTTGAACATTATCATAACTAATATCCACAAAGTCCTTTTCGACATCTTTTCAGGTGAACACACCAAGACTTTGTACTCGCCTTATATGGTCTGTTGCAGAGCACATTGATCTAGAAGGTCTGGATCTACTTCTAGCTGATGACCCTGAGGATCCGTTGAACATTATCATAACTAATACCCAAAAAGTCCTTTTCGACATGGATTCTTCTGTAAATACATCAAATAGGCTTCAGGATGTGCAAACAGTCCTATTTGCTCAGTGTTTGAGGTCACGCACGCCACCCTAGGGCAGGCCAATGGATGACAAAAGAACATGAAGAATTTAGAAATAATGGTTTGGCTGATTCGATTAAGCCATGTGTCTCGTTACAGAGTAAGGAGTCTTCTATACTATACTATCCATGTTAGAGTTTTATTCCCTTCCATTATTTGTTCAACTTTAACTTACCAAATGCCTTTCTTGTTTTTCATGGTGTTCAGCTGTTTGATGGTCAACATGAATCAACAACAATAATTACACAAAGTTGATGTGAAATGCAATGTCTTTGGCCTACTCTCTTTCAAAGTTGAAGTTGCTTAATGTTCAAAGTCTCCTTGTTGTTAATCCTTCTGCTGCCCTTCTTGTTATTGAAGTTAATGCCAAAGTCTCTCTAAATGAAGCTCTTAGACCTGGAGATAAATAAGAAGCCCTATCGGTGCTTGAATGAAGGCGGAAAGGAGAGCAAGCTACGTGTGCATTGGATAGGAGTCTTTTGGGCTAAGGAGAAGACTAGACCAACAATCCAGACAGATAGTAATAGAGTACTATGCCGTCTTCTATTGGCAGGTAGATCTACCTTGCGGCAGAAGTGCCTCATGTGCATAGCATGTGATACAAAAGCTGCAGGGCAAAAATGTAATTTTTTTAAAATTTTCAAACTAAGGACATCACTTTTACGGTGATATAAATTCCTGTATTTTATATATCTAAGTCACTTTCCACATGACTTTAATTCTTCAATTACGTCATTTTTTACATGACGACAATTCTTCACTTACGTCACTTTTAACGTGACATGAATTCTTCAATTACTTTATTTCTTAGATGACGTGAAAAGTACCAATTACGTCGCTTTTAAATGACATAAATGAATAGAGGTTGGTTACTATGAAGACATTTTTAACGCCACTTTTTCAACATAAAAACGTCATTAAAAAAGTGACATAAATGCATAGCACCAACCAAGTCGCCTTGGTCAACGTCGCTTGCAAAAGTGACGTTATTTCTCTTTCAAGTCATTTTTTTGGTGACGTAAATATCCTTATTTGTTGTAGTGGGGTGTGGTGCCTGACCCAGCTCGAGTTATATTTTTAGCTCAAGAAACACGTAATTGTTATAGTATAAAGGCGAAAAAATGTTCAGCTCGAGCTGGTATGTCTGTTATATGGGGTGACGTAGAACCCTTACCTGATGTTCTTGGCTTTATGTAGGATCGAAGAGCAATAAGGATTTCTTTTTTCAAAATAAGGAAAGAGAAAATAGAGGTGCAAATAAAATTATAAGGTGAGTTAAAGGAGTTGCAAAATGTGTTGACGTAAAGTATGGAGCAAAATGCGCCCTTGGAAAATCAATTGGCAAAAGAAACAATAGCTAGAAAGAAGGTAGAAAGTGATTTAAAAGCGTTGGGTGTATTGCAGAAGGAAACGCGTAAGCGTCTCCACCGGGCGCATATGCAATTGAGGAAGCATTTGTATCCGACGTAAGCAAAGGTCATAGCTCAAACGGATCATAAATGCTATATAGAGAGTGTAATTGAATTTTATGAAGGGGAGTTGGTAAGGGTTGAGAACGAATTTAGAAAGTATGCGATGGATTGTGGGAAAGATTTTAATGTAAAGAACGAAAAAGATGAAAATATGTGGTTTACAAAGGATGAGGAAAAAAATGATGAAAAACCAACTTCTAGACTGAAAGAAAATTTGTCAGAAGATGACGAGGAGGAGATCAAGGACCTAATAGCTCGATCACGACAAAAATAGCGCCAACAGAAAGTGATAACTTTTATAGCACCTCTGGATGTGTAGGTAGATAGGTCAAAGAGATCAGTAAATGGGGGCAGTCATCTTGAAGCTCGAGGGAGCGAAAGTAAAGTATTTAAACTGGTCACCAACTTGCATATGTATTAGATGTATGTACACTACTTTGTTAATAAAGAAATCTGCTTGTTTGTGATAAATATGTAGATCGATCGTAGATAAGTATCTTATCTTTGTAAGATCGATCATACGTAACAGTTGTGAGTAAAACTATAAACTGTGATATGTAATCTATTTTGATGCAGAACCTGTTATGTATGTGAAAGTTAACTGTTGCTGCAGGTGGAACTGGCAAAAGTTCAAAGTTAGAGTGAAGTGTTGCGTGTGTTGAATGAGCAACTGAACACTGATTTGAACTTTCATCAGGATGCACCAAAAAGTACTGCTGGGTTGAATGTAAAGATGGAGGTGAGAGTAATGGAATAGCAAAGAATAATGGTTCATTTGATCGAACAACTACCCATTGTGCAGAAAAAAATGGAGGAATTAAAGGAAGTTTTAAAGAAAAAAGAGTTGGACATTGAGAAAGTTCAACGTCATGCCAGTAATATTGGAATGAATAAACCAACAGGAGGTGGAACTAATACCTGTGCGAATTAAAATAATAGAGTTGTTGCCGATGTTGAAGAAAGAAAAAGATAGTGCTAAAAGCTTGCAAGTTTGGATAAATACGCCTGAAGCGGAAATAGCTTATATACGAGTTGTTGTGAGGGAGGCAGATGGGCATGCTCGTAAGTTTGAAGGATTGTGGCACACTGCTAATGTTAGGGTAAAAGAGTTAGAAAAAGCCAACAACAAATAAAATGAATTAATAAAAAAGTATTCGCTTAAGATAGAGACTCTAGAGGATTCAGTTCAAGTGTGGGAGATAAATGTGTTGGAGTACCAAATAGAAATTGGGGAACTGATTAGCTCAAAAACCAAATTGAAGGCGAATCTTTTAATGGTTAAACGAAATCTTGACGCCGAAGTTGTATAGAGGGGCCATAATCAGTTCGTTATGGAGGAATCAATGGCTGTGTTGGGACAAATGGACGAATTCATGACGGTAATGGAAGCACGTAATAAAACTTATGTGGATGAAAAATGGTGATGGAAGATCGCTGCAAGAATTTGGAAGTGATATTGAATGAGGCAAAGGGGAAAATTAAGGAGTTTGTCATGCGCGAGGCAAGTGACATGCATGATAAACAAATGACGGCAGTGCTTTCCTTTTTTGTGTCCGAGATTAAGAGACTATAAAAAAAAGATATAATTCATGACAGCATGATCACAAATGGTGTGCAGTATGACATGCAGTTGGTGTGAACTGAGTATCTGGAGCATATTATGGTAAAAATTGGTGCTCTTACTAAGAGTAAGCTTAATGATGGAAGACAAATTATTACTTCGAGGGTACCAGAACTGACGCGTCTACGACTTTTGGGGTGTGGGGAAAGTTCGTGTGGCGACGTATTATCTAAGAGTTCGAGTGACTGAGGAGGCATTGTTATTAATGTAAAAAGGAATTATTCGTATTATACCTACTAAAATATAGTAGGTAGAGCGTGAAAGTTATGTTGTAACAAAATTTGATTGATAGTAGAATTAGTGACCCGTATGTATTTGTACTGACCTTTGATAAACCAATTGTGGTATAGAAGTCTGTCATCTGTTAGCCAGATTGTGGAACCAATAGTTGATATGTGGTAACATAGAAGATCAAATTGTTTGAAGCAATAAGCGATCTGTTATGTAATAGAAGATCAAATTGGCTAAAGCAGTAAATGACCTATAATATAAGAGAAGATTGAATTGGCTGAAGCAACAAACGATATGTAATATAATTAAAAGATCGAATTGGCTGAAGCAACAAACGATCTGTAATAGTAAAATGGGGTGAACCGACTGGTAACCTGTGATATTATAAATGTGTTATGTATATAGAAGCACTTATATGAGATAGTAAAAAAGTACAATAATGTAGGATAACCAAACACAAGTATTTCATTGGTGTAAGATTGGCGTACCAAAATGTTAGATATAGTAGAAGAGTACTCTGTATGAAATATTATAAAGTACTCTGATGTAGGTCAATTAAACATAAGTATTTCATTGATGTAAGAACGACGTACAAAATTATTAAGATATTAGAAGAGTAGTACTGTATGAAATAGTAGAAAGTTCTCAGATGTAGGTCGATCAAACATAAATATTTCATTGATGTAAGAACGACGTACAAATTTAAAAAAAATAGTAGAATAGTACACTGTGATAGAATATATCGGCGATATAACTTTAATCTCCTCGTGGTCCAAGGATTAGGGACTCGATCTCCATTTTCTATGGCGAGGTCGTAAGAGCCAAGCCCATTTTTGCCAATAATGATAAAAGATCCTGCCCAATATTCTGCGAGTTTCCTAGCATTGAGTTCCTTTTTATGTTTTGGTATCTCCCGTAGAACGAGATCTTCAATATTGAACTCTCTATGACGAACTCGTTTGTTATAACATCTTGCTAAAGCCTGATGGCACCTTCCCAAGTTTATAACTGCTCAGTCTTTTGTTTCCTCGATCCAATTCATGTTACATGCTAACTGGAACTCATTTTCTTCATTTGTCATGGTATGACCATATAGTAGGTGATGATATTGAGTATGGGTGATTACTTCGGTACCATATGCCAGCAAGAATGGCGTACATCAACTCGATACTTGAGGTATTGTTTGGTATGCCCATAACACGTGTGGTAATTCTTGTACCGAATTACACTTTTTCTCTATTATACACTTTTTGATTCTGTCGACTATAGTTCGATTGGTGATTTTGGCATGACCATTTTCTTATGGGTAATACAGATTTGAAGGAGAGTGGATGATGTTATGTTGGTTAAGGAAATCAACGACCTTGGAGCCAATGATCTGTGGTCCATTGTCGATTCTGATAAGGTGGGGACAGCCAAACCGTATTATAATAGTTTTTCATATATATTTGTTGACTTCGTCTTCGCGTGTTTGACACAAAGGGACTGCTTCTACCCACTTGGTGAAGTAGTCTGTTGCTACCAGGAGGTATTTCCGTTTTCCTGGTGTAGTAGGGAATTCTCCTACGAGATCGAGGGCCCATCTTTTGAATGGCCAAACAACTTTGCTATAATGGAGTTCCAAAGTTGAAGCTCAAATTTTGGGTCCATGTCGTTGGCAGGCATCATACTTGCTTACATATTCAATGGTTTGAGCTTTTATTTTAGGCCAAACTACTCCTTGACTAAGAGCTCGGTTTGATAAAGACCGTCTTGCCGCATTGGATCCACAAGTGCCTTCGTATAAATTATGCAGGAAGTCTTGGGCCTCTTTATCAGATAAACATTAAAGATAGGGTCCTGTAACCAATTTTTTGCAAAGGAGATTATTGTTGAGCACGTATCATTTAGCATTGTCTATCAGGCGTCTTCTTTCATTCATATCCTCGGGGAGTTTACCATTAAATTTGTTGTCTGTCCCGATATAGATGAGGAAAAGTCATCTCTAATCAACCTCGACCTCTTTATCGCCCCCAGTATTAATGGCATTGGAGATTATGATATTAATGTTGTAGGGGGGGGATACCACTTTGATCTTTAAATATCGGGCTTCTGTTCTAAGGACTGTAACAAGATGGGCAAGGGAGTCAGAATATCAATTTTCTCTACGAGGCAAGTGTTCGATTGTAACCTTTTTAAATCTACTCATTCTATCGGCTACTGCTGCGACGTAGTCGATCATCTTTCTATTCTTTTGATACTTGTTTGTATAATGGTTTACGATTAACAAAGAGTCTGTGTACACAAATAACTTGGGTACATTAATCTCTATAGCCATATCCAATTCGCAGATTAGTGTCTCATACTCGGTCTCATTATTGGTTGCTTCAAAGTTGAGTCAGATGGATTTCTAAATTTTATCATTCGAAGGTGTAATAATAACTATCCCGATGCCAAACCTAGCTGGTCCGGCGGACCCGTCAGTTAGAATGTGTTAACCTTTCTTGGATATCCAATCTGATTTTTCCTCGAATTGTTCCTCATTTATGTCGGTACTATCTTCTTCCCAGTCAGGGTCATCTACTAGAAAGTCTGCAAGGAAATCTGTTACTGCTTGCCCTTTTTTGGAATGCAGTGGTTCAAAACGTATATTGTTCTCTCCAAGAGTAACCGACCATTACTGAACTCGTCTGGATTACTCTCGTTTGGATAAGACTTCGTGCAAAGGGTAATTTTTCATTACTCGAACTAAATGAACTTGAAAATATTGTTTTAACTTCTGGATGTATAGACAATAGCTAAAAGCAGTTTTTTGATCTTAGTGTATCATGCTTCTGCTGGAGTAAGAGTCTTGCTGATAAAGTAGACAGGTTTTTCCATCTTTTCATCGAGTCAGATGAAAACTGAGCTTAGTGAATCATTAGTAACTGTGAGATATATCGTGAGTTCTTCTCCTTCTTTGGGTGTACTCATTACTGGTAGTTTTCCCAAATAGTATTTTAGATCCTGAAATACTGCTTCACTTTCTGCAGTCCATTCGATCTCAGAATCTTTTTTAGGTTTCCCTTTCTTCGTCTCCTCGCGTAAGAGGTCAAATAGCCATCAACACAGATCTGAAGACTTGGAGACAATGTAATTTATTGTTGTTATCTTGCCGGCTATCTTCTGTATGTCTTTCTTTGCCTTTGGTGAAGGCATAGATAATAATGCACGAATACGATCTGGGTCAGCCTCGATTCCTTGCTTGCTGATCAAATTTCCTAAGAATTTACCTGATTAGACTTTGAATTGATATTTGTCAGGATTTAGTCTCATTCTGCAGAACCAAAGAATTTTGAAGGCCATGTATAAATCTGCGAGATGGTTTTCCTTCTTGAGACTTTTATATAGCATATTATCAATGTAAACTTCTATTATTTTCCCAAGATAGTCCTTGAACATCTGTGTCATCAGTCTTTGGTAAGTGGTTTTGGCATTTTTGAGGCCAAAAGGCATAACTTTGTAGCAATATAAACTATGTTCTGTGATGAAAACTATTTTCTCTTAATCTTCGGGCAACAAAGGTATCTGATTATACCCTGATACGGTGTCCATCATGGATAAGAGTTCATGTCCTGCTGCTGAATTGAGCAGATGGTTAATGATAGGAAGGGGAAAACTATCTTTTGGAGTATGTTTATTGAGATCTGTGAAATTCACGCATACTCTGATCTTGCCGTTTTTCTTTGGGACTGCTACAATGTTCGAGATCCATTCGGGGTAATTGGTTTTTTCAAATAAAACCAACTTCAATGAGTTTATCGATCTCTTTATTGACTTCTTCTCGTAGTCTTAGTACTAAAGTTCTCTATTTTTATTTGACTGCCTCAGCTTTATCTTTTAAATTAAGTTTGTGGCAAGCCAAATTTGGATCAAAGCCTGGCATTTCGTGGAATGTCCATGCAAAGACATCACAGCTATTTTTGAGAAACTGAATAAGAGCATTGCGTTCTGTCGTGGGTAAATTTTTTTTGATGTAGGTGCCCAGTTTGTCTCCACTAATTTCGACGCATTCTGTAGGTTTTGTACTTGGCAGGTGGTTTTTTGTAGAGTTCATTGTAATGTTCTTTGTGGTGTGCTGTAATTGTTATGCGAGCTGCGGTACGGGTGGTTCTATCACGATGGTAACAATATTTTTATAGGCTCGATCTAGCTTCTGACTGCCTTTGATTTTATAAATGCCGCCATTCCAATCGAACCGTAGTGCCAAATGATAGGTCGATGGGATAGCCCGCATGTTATGCAGCCAACAGCATCCCATGATTCCCAAATAATAGGATTTTGCATTAATAACGTAAAATATTACATCAATCATTGTCGATCCAGCAGTAATAGGAAGTATGATCTTTCCTACACATTCTTTTTTAAAGCCATTGAAACCACTGATATTAATGTCACTAGGTTGTACCTTGTCGGCCAGTCCCATTTGATCAATTGTGCTTTGAAAGAGTAGTTTGATACTACTACCAGTATCTACCATCATTATATGTAGTACTACATTTCTTATTTTAAGCATAATCACGAGTGCATCATGATGAGGAAAGTTGACGTGACGAACGTCGCAATCTTCAAAGGAGATCCCTATACGTTGAGAAATAGATGCAGGGAGTAACTGGGCTTCTTTATCGACCATGGATAGATCATGGCATTAGCTGAGACATCGCCTTTTGAATATGGCTGATCTGCTAACGGTATGAGTCTCGATAAAGTGGCTGAGGGAGATGTGGTATAAATGTTTTCTTCTGCCGCTCCTTTGATCTGTACGATCTTAGTAGTAAACTTGTAACTCTCGTTTTTCTAACTTTTAACATCCACTATGTACTTATGCATTCATCTGTCCACAAAAATATACTCCAATAATT
Source organism: Kingdonia uniflora (assembly GCA_014058105.1). Taxonomy (NCBI): domain Eukaryota; kingdom Viridiplantae; phylum Streptophyta; class Magnoliopsida; order Ranunculales; family Circaeasteraceae; genus Kingdonia; species Kingdonia uniflora. Next base: position 802,244 of record JACGCM010000452.1, read on the forward strand.
GCTGTAAAGCGAAGCAATGTTCCGTGTCATGATGTCGGACTTTGTGGTGTATGCAATATGGTCTGCTTTTGATGGGTTGAAGATATTGGGTATTGCGGAAGAATTTATCTTTTTGAAGTGTGGGATATAGGCTGGCTATTGTGTCTGTCATCTTGGGAATACAGGGCTTGGGAAAATTACTACCTCTCCGAGTTCGACCGCTATTAGATTTGGTTCGCTTCCTGTCTCCTTCGTGATCAGTGGCACAATTGAAATCTTATTCTGTGGATTGATTTCTTACTGTCAAGGTAAGGTTCTGGGGTTTTTGTCTTTCAGATATCATCCTTTCAAGATCAATATAACCATTGACCTTTTCGATCATGTATTCCAAGGTCATAGGTTTGTTTATAATTAGGTATTCCTTCACTCTTCCATCTACAAGCAAAGCATTGGTGAAGGCCGAAAAAGTTATTTTCTGATCAAGTCGGTCCACTTTTCTGGCCAATTCTAAGAATTTCTTAGTAAATGTTTAAAGCTTCTCTCCTGGCACCTGCTTAAGGCTGAACAAATAATACAAATTCTCCTCTTTGTCTCTGTTGTACGAGTAGTTCTTGACAAAAAGTTCTCCCAACAATTTAAAAGTTGTAATGGATCATTCTTGTAGTGAGTGGAACCATCGCAAATGTTTTCCCTAAAGACCTGTAGGAAATAGACGACATAAAATGTGGTTGGATATAGAATGCAAGCCTAAAGCATCCTGGAATTCTTGAACGTGCTCTACGGGATTATTTCCCCTGTATTTATAGATTTTCGGGGTGTGGAAACTGGTGGGAACTTCGTCGTCCAATAGTTCCTGAACGATCAGGGTTTTCTGTAGTCTGTTATGAATAGTTTTGTATAGTTTTGTATAGAGTTTTTGTGTGAGGATTCATCTGTCCTTCTTCTGGAATTCTCTGATCCTATTTATAGGTCTTATAATTTAACCGTTTGACAACCATTATTATTCTTAATGATGGACGTTACAATATAGATTTGATGAGTTTTTGAATTGATTGTGTAACGGTCTGATCTTCTTGTCTTGTAACGGCTTCATTAATGACGGAGTGCTTGCTGATTCGAGCTGTTGATGTAGAGATCAAGAATAATAAGTAGAACTCTGTAGTTGTTTCGTAATGTGACATAAAGGTATCACGTGTACGTTGACGAGGTCGAGTGGTCATATGATGGTCAAAGATGAAGCTTGAGTTCGAGATGCGGAATAGGCTACTACACCTTATATTTCCTCAGTTGTTGCCTTACACGCTGATGTTACTTCAACATTATCTACACTTTCAGACTACATGTTGCTTTCTTCTATTCCCACTAACACCTGTACCTCAAGATTAGGTTATACTTGGTCAATAGTTTTTTTGTACCTACCTCATCTTCTAATCTTAGTTGAAATAGCAGTTGAAGCTCATTATATCAACAATAGCCAATTGCTCATTTGGGCCAAGTTTGGGTTCTGATTTCTAGCTCTCTCAGAATCTTGACCGACAGCTTTTAATTTTTGCAGCTCAATTGCCTTCGCCAATTTTGTATTTTCTTTCACAGATAATTTTTTTTCTTAACAAGGGGTTCAAGTTCTCCTGTCTCCAGCTCCCCTGCATTCACCACTCCATCTACCTCGTCTTGAGTTGTACCTTGTGATGTTGGTTCATCCAGAGTTGGATCGGTTACTTTTTCTGTCACCTTCTTCATTATTCTCTTACCCTATTGTTGTTTCTTTGGAGCCATTTCTGAAAGTAAATTTCAAATTTATTTAATCCTCAAAATGACCAAACTAAGGCTTACGACCAAAAAATTTAAAACAAATAAATACTTACGGATCCAGAGTAACAGAAAATATACAGTAGAAAATAACACCTTAACAAACTACATACGTCACTACAAAATAATCGAAACTGAGAACCTTTGTACTGTAATAAAGGACTTGTGGTTGATAGATTTTAAACTATGTAATCCTATTAAGGTATAAACTCGCCGTAACTATTAAAATAAATTGCCTTAAAGAAACTTACGGTCTAGAACCAGAACAGACAGAGTTTGAGAATGATGATAAGACATAGATCTAGGGAATGTAAAATATGCAAGTAATTACCTTTTAATCGTAGCTAAACATTGAGATAGAGAGAACAACAACTTCCAAATACAAAGGGAGCAGAAGGGAGACCAAAAGATGATAACGATGACGAAGTCGTGGGTTAGTTAAAAGAGATATTAGAGAGAAATTGGTAATTCATGGATTAGTTAGAGAGAGATAACTACGGGAGTTTTGTGTGTGTGTGTGGATTAGTTAGAGAGAGATAACTACGGGAGTTTTGTGTGTGTGTGTGTGTGTGTGTGTGGGGGGGGTGGGGGGGTGGGGGGGGGGGGGGGGGGGGGGGGGGGGGGGGGGTTGCTATTATCCTAACCCTATTTCTTGTTACCAAATCTTTCACCCGTTGGAGAATGTTCTAGTTCCCTCAATTTAACTCCCCCACCACTCCCATTTTCAAATCCAACCTCTCTCTCACTCTCTCTCTCTCTTAACAGAGCATGGCTCATCAACATCTCTCCATTCTTCTCATCATCTTTCTCATTCTCACCCAAACCTCCAGATCCGAGTACACTATCGGCGCAAACTACGGCACACTCGCAAACAACCTCCCACCACCAACCCAAGTTGCCACCTTCCTCAAACAACAAACAATCATCACCAAAATCAAACTCTTCGACTCAAACCCAGCCGTCATAACGGCGTTTGCTAACACCAACATCTCCGTTACTGTCTCAGTTAGTAACGAAGACATCCCCCAACTCGCCAAACTCTCCGAGTCAACTCGCTGGGTTAACTCACATATTACCCCCTTCTACCCACAAACCCTAATCGATCGAATCGCTGTTGGGAACGAAATCTTAGCAACTGCTAATAAAAACCTGATTGCCCATTTACTCCCAGCTATGAAATCGCTCAACTCGGCCTTGAAACTCACTGGACTCAGTCATATTCAAGTGTGTTCACCACATTCACTCGGTATTTTATCTGTTTCTGGGCCACCGAGTTTGGGACGATTCAGACGCGGGTATGACCGAGTTATATTTGCACCATTGCTCCAATACCATAGGGATACTAAAACCCCGTTTATGATAAATCCGTACCCGTATTTTGGGTTTTCGCCCGATACTTTGGACTACGCCTTGTTTAAACCTAACTCGGGTGTTTTCGATAATGTGACGGGAAAAACTTACACTAACATGTTCGACGCGCAACTCGATGCCGTGTACTCAGCAATGGAGAGGTTGGGGTACGGGGATGTGGATATTGTTGTGGCCGAGACGGGGTGGCCGTCGGTTGGTGACGCAGACCAGCCTTTTGTGAATCTCAAGAATGCTTTTTCGTATAATGCGAATTTAGTGAAACATGTAAATAGTGGGAAGGGGACGCCGTTGATGCCGAATAGGACGTTCGAGACGTATATTTTCTCGTTGTTTAATGAAAATCTTAAACCCGGGTTGACTGCGGAACGAAATTTTGGGTTGTTTCAGGCTGATTTTACCCCGGTATATGATATTGGCGTGATGCGCGATAGTCAAGTAAGTGCAGGATAATACAATTAGTCTAAAAAATTTATTGTTGATATTATTCGATACGAAATAGTGATCTTTTTCAGTATAAATATTACATTTAGTACAAAACATTGTTCTTTTATGGTATTCGAAATATTGATCATTTTACGGTATAAATGGTACATTTTTTTTGTGTAATCAGGCTACGGGTCCAAGCCCATCGACTACCCCAACTGCACCATCTCCAGCCGATACCCCATTGAAAATGTGGTGTGTACCAAAAACAGAGGCTAACGGCGATGCCTTACAAGCAAACATTGACTACGTTTGCCGATTGGGCATCGACTGTAGTCCGATTCAGGATGGCGGGGCGTGTTTTCAGCCGGACACGGTTAGATCCCATGCTTCATATGCCATGAATGCGTACTATCAGTACTACGGACACGACAATTCCAACTGCGATTTCACCGGTACAGGGTTGGTCACCAACTTTGATCCAAGTAAGTTTAAATTCAAATAATTTGACCGTTACTATCAATCTTACAAATTTAGGGTTTTGATTTTGGTCTGTTGTTGCAGGTTATGATGTTTGCAAATATGTTTCTTGAGAGTGAATCAAACAAAAGGTGTCAGTGGTTGAATGTAGTAGTAGTACCAACGGCTAGTAGAAGAGGGAGGGAGAACTCTAAGTTCAAATTTTGTTGTGTGTAACTTTGGCCATTTTGGTTTTCATGTAAGTGGGCTTAGAGGCACCCATTAATCCCATCAAAATCTTAATTTATTTCTTTCACATTGTTAATCACGGTCGAGCAATGGATTAAGACATGTGTATCAAAATTGAGTTAAGCCATACAGAGCCATTCTTGATTGCAGTTTTGTTTGTGGAAATTGTAATATGGGCAACGGAAATTTTAACAAGGGGTTGCCTCAGTACTACAATAGAAATGCTTACACAAGAAATGCTATTTATTATAGTCAGCACAACACAGGGAAGAATTAAAATAACACCCTGGTATCTCTACCTCTCACAATACTAATCAATGTCTTGATATCTTAGGTAAAGCTTTTGCAGCGGCCTAATTCGTATTCTTCGATTCAATTTATACCCAAGGCACAGTTTGACAAATAAATGACAGGCTAAATTTTATTAACACTGTTACATCTCAATGCTGCTGTTGCGAAGAGAATTACAGATAGGAAATCCTGGTGTTCGCGGTTTGAGTTGTATTTTACAGAGATACAAATGCTAACTATTGCTTGTATTTCTAAAAGTCAGTGATTCGAGAAAAATTCGGTCTTTAAATATCCCGCTCAAAACTACGGGTATCGTAATATAATAAGGGTAAGCGGGGGTCGAATCCACGGGTAGTAAACGTATTAAAAATATAATTTCCTAATTAACTAATAAACAAATCTAAACTAAGTTTGATAAAAAAGTTTAGGACTAAAACATAAATCTAAATTACTAACTTTCGGTAAGATTATAAGGAGAACCTAGGCTTTGGATCACCTCCGACTTAGTTTACTAAAACGATATGAAAACGATAGCTTCTATCCGCACGAAATAGTCATGGCTAGGTCTATCCGGGTCTAAGATCTAGGGTTTGTAGCTAAAACCTTAGGTAAGAACTTCATTGTTTATAGACAAACGGATCTAGGGTTTATAAACTCATTTTCATGGCTAAATGGAGAGTATTAACTCTAGTGATCTAGAATTCTCTTTAAGCATGAAAGCAACCAAATATAGCTAATTCGACATCTTCCTCATATCCGTAGTAACTTAAGAGTTGTCATGGTTAGATCTACTCTTCGTAACTACAAATCGGAGAATTGAAGATTAATTCTTGATCTAAACTACTATTAACATCAATTTAACTCACTTCACTAGAGGTTCAATCTTTAGTCTAAGCTAAGGAGACTAGCTCTCCATTAATGATGTTGATCACAGCTTAAGTTAAACGCATAAAATAAAAGAGAAATAGAGAAAGAGAAAGATACTTAAAAATGCAAGTTTTATTCCTTCCTGAGATTGAGATGTAAAAATACATTGAATTGTTCTCCTATTTATAGGAGATAGGAGAGACTTGTTTACAATTCTGAAACTATATCCCTAAGTAAAGATAAATCATATCTCAGATAAATCCTTGTAGAGTCCTTCATCATCTTTATTCTATGGAGAAAATCTACAAGTACATTGATTGTAGGCAACTTCCTTGTACCTGAGAGACTGTTGGAGATGTTTCAGCTCTTTATACCTTCTATTAGATATTTTTTTCTACTTATTAGCTCCAACAATGATAAGTGCCTGAAAATAAAAAAATGCTACTAACATTAGAAAATAATAAATCGGGATTAACAAAACAATACTTTTTGGCGTATTAATCCTACATATTTCTACGTCTATCAAATACCCCCAAACTTACCATTTTGCTCATCCCGAATAAAATAAAGAAATAAAATTAAACTAAGAAAGGAAACCACTTTCGCAGGACTCGCGATTGCATTTAGCATATGCAACAAGTCGTTAAACCACCAGGCATCCCTGGTAGACGAGTGTTGTCTCGTGAGGGTTTACAGTGACTATACCCACAAAAGTCAATAATGACATTATGGCAATTCTAAATGACAAGAGACTCATTTCTTGTCAATTTATCCTTATTTAGCTATAATAAAAATATGCAAGCAGGAAATTCCTATTATTCTTCGAGTATACCATAGAATATATTGTACTTATCCGAAACTAGAGATACTACCTCGTGATTATAAAGAAATTCAAGTATTTTACCAGATATATCTTAGTGTATTGTGAAGATAGTTTTATTGCATAATATGTTGTCCACAATCATTGAGTCAGTGTATGGTAGTCGAGTACTCACTGGAATAAATTCAACGGTCAGTTTGACAAGTGCCCTAGTCAATTTTACTCCCCGGTATCTTATTTTTTATAGCCTTTTTGAGTACATTGTTTCTTAGTGAAGCCTACGTAACAAAGAGTTTTTGGTCGACAATCCCCGCCAATTGGCTAAGGTTGTCGGGGTTTGGTGCCCTTTCGTGACCAAGACTCAGGATTCTCAAAAGTAATATTTTTCGTGCTCCTTTCACATAGTTCAAGGTCATACTTGAGATTGGTGATAATTTTTTCTCTTTCAGTTCATAATCATGCGAGTAGCCTTGCAGCGTGAAAGTTTTTAGAGAAACTTCGGTTTTTTTTTTTTTTTTATACTTTCAGGAATGAACTTATTCTTAGGCAATTGTCTCCCTTGGAACAAATTATTCCTAACATAAATACTAGATTTCTCTCAAACTGGTCAATAACATATCGAATGTATCAATTACAAAACTATAGTGAAGTGCAGGTTTTCAAAGTATACCACGTTAACTTGAATTAGTCGTTAATTAAAAGATAGTACATCTAACTTAAGATGGTGTGCAAACTATTTTAGTGTATACTTGTAAACTTTTAAGTTTTTGGTTTCTTTTTAGACTTATTCAGGTTTCCCAACCAATATTTATGTCAAAATAAATTCAGTCTAAATGTTAAAAATTTATCAACAGTACATCATAAATTGCCAAGAGTGTCATTATTTTATTTTATTTCAAAAAATATTTTAAAAAATAATTTTTCTACCCTTATACTTAAATGAAATATTGTCCCTAATATTAGAGAACAAAAAATAAAAATAGAAAAGAAAATTGGAATTTCTCACCTGAATGTATCGTAGGTTGCCTCCCAGAAAGCGCTAAGTTTATCGTCTTCAGCCAGACAAAACTCCCGTAACCCAAAACTTATGTGAAGTCAAGGAATTATTCGGGGACGAACAATTTCCTATATTCGGGCTCGCAAAGATCTATATCAGGGAAATGTTTTAAATGGATTGTCTCGAGATAAGGCTTAAGTCGTTGGCCATTGACGTTGAAAGTTTTCCCAGTACCGTAATTTTTTACTTCAGCCCAACCATTTTGGTGTATGTTTACGACTTCAAACGGGCCATGTCAATGGGTTTGTAATTTTCCAAGAAAAAGACGCAGCTTTGAGTTAAACAATAAGACTTTTTGTCCTGGTGTAAAGATTTTTTGGACTATATGTTTATCATGATATGTCTTGGTCCGATCCTTATAGATTTTAGCATTTTCGTAAGCCTCTTGTCTTATTTCTTCTAACTCACTTAGTTGAAATTTTCAATGAAGTCCGACTGCCTCTATTTGAAAATTAAATCTTTTAATTGCCCAGTAAGCTTTATGTTTCAATTCCACAGGCAAGTGACAAGTTTTGCCAAAAACACATCTATAGGTAACATTCCAATTGGGGTTTTATAAGCAATCCAATAGGCCCAAAAAACATCATTAAGATGGGCGGACCAATTCTTACGATCTGGTTTGACAGTTTTCTCTAAAAAAAAAATTATTTCCCGATTTGAAACCTCTACTTGCCCACTTGTCTGTAGATAATATGGAGTGGCAACTTATGAGTAGTGTCATATTTGTGCATATGACTTTTAAAATAACGGTTACAAAAATGAGTTCCACCGTCACTTATAATTGCACGAGGCATACAAAATAAAACTAAAATGTTATCGTTTAAAAAGTTAATTACGACAGCGTGATCAATTGTACGACATAGTACAGCTTCCACCCATTTATAAATATAGTCAACTGCTACTAAGATCCATAAATAACCATTGAACACCGGAAAGGGACCCATAAAGTTAATGCCCCAGACAAAAATTTTTAACCTCTAAAATGTTGTTAAGAGGCATCTCTTCCCGACGACCCATATTGTCAACCCTTTGGCAACGGTCATAACGTGAACAAACGTGAACAATGGTCGTAAGTATCCTTAAATAAAGTAGGCCAATAGAAACCACATTGAAGTACTTTATTAACCGTTCTACGGGGCCCAAAATGACCACCATCATCATGAAGACTTTTAAAAATTTGTGGAATGTCACTTTCAGGGACACAATGACGAATCAGTAGGTCAGAGCCAACTTTAAATAAATAGGGATCCTCCCAAATAAATCGTCTAGAGATTGTTTCAAATCTCTTTTTATCTTGTCTACTTAAATTTGGTGTTATGTACCCTGCGGCTAAGTAATTTGCAATGTCAGCGAACCAGGGTGCCCTATTAATATTCATTAACTATTCATCGAAAAAATACTCAGGAATAAGAAGCTCTTTGTTAATGTGGTCAACTATCAAACGCGACAAATGGCAGACAATAACGTTTTCTTTTTCTTTTTTATCACGTATTTTGAGGTCAAATTCTTGGAGTAAAAGGATCTAACGGATAAGACATGGTTTAACATCCTTTTTATTAAGAAGATATCGAAGGGCTGAATGGTCAGAGTACACAATGACTTTTAACCCTAAAATGTATGACTGAATTTTTTCTATCGCGAAGACAGTGGCTGACAACTCATTTTCAATCGTCATATAATTAATTTGGGCATCATTCAGTGTTTTGCTCGCATAGGAAATAACATGGGGTATTATTTTAAAACGTTGTCCTAACACGACACCCACGACATAATTTAATGCGTTACACATAATTTCGAAGGGTAAGGTCAAATCAGGTGGCTGGATAATCGGTAATGTGGTCAATGAGGACTTAAGTATTTCAAAAGACTTGTGACATTTATCGTTAAAATCAAAATGGATGTCTTTAGCAAGTAAATTGCATAAAGGTCGCGAGATTTGCTGAAGTCTATAATGAATTGTCGATAAAATCTTGTGTGCCCGAGGAATGCGTGAACGTCATTTACTGTTTTAAGAGGAGGTAGAGATGAAATCAAATTAATTTTTGATTTATCAACTTCTATCCCCTTAGATGATTTCAAATGGTCGAGTACTATTCCTCGATTTACCATAAAATAACATTTTTCCCAATTTAGGATTAGGTTTTTCTCTTTACACCGGATCAAGACCAATTCTAAGTGCAGAAGACATTCATCAAACGTGGAGCCATAAATGGAAAAGTTGTCCATGAAGACCTCTAAAAAATTGTCAATCATATCTGAAAAAATACTTAACATACATTGTTAAAAGGTCGCGGGTGAATTATATAGGCCAAAAGGCAGGCAACGAAAGGCAAAAGTTCCAAATCGGCAAGTAAAAGTAGTTTTATCCTGATCTTTGGGGGCTACTGAAATTTGGTTGTATCCTGAATAACCATCCATGAAACAGTAAAATGAATGACCAGCTAAACGTCCTAATATTTGACCCATGAATGGTAAATGGAAATGGTCTTTTCGAGTGGACGCGTTCAGCTTTCGGTAATCAATGCAAACTCGCCAACCTATTTAAGTGCGGGTGGGTACTTGTTCATTGTCTACATTCTTGACGACAGTAATACCTGATTTCTTAGGTACCACTTGGACTGGGCTTACCCAAGAGCTGTCTGAGATGGAATAAATAATACCCGCATCAAAAAGCTTTATAACTTTTGCCTTTACTACTTCCTTCATTACAGGGATCAGACATCGTTGTGGTTCTCGAGATGTTTTGGATCCTTCCTCTAAGTGTATCCTATGCATAACCACTGATGGACTTATTCTTTTAATATCTGCTATTGACCATCTAATTGCTTCTTTATGGGTGTCTAGTACGACAAGGAGTTTATTTTCCTGATCTAAGTCCAATGAAGATGAAATGATAACGGGAAGAGTTTTGTTAGGCTCGAGGAATCGATATCCTAGATTATCTGTAAGTATTATAAGATCAAGCTTTGGCGGTGACACAATAGAAGGAACTGGGGGGTTAGAAGACATAGGGAGTGACTCAAATTTGGGAGTATACCGATGAGGAAAAGTGTATGCAGGAGGATTATATTCAAGAGCAGCTAAAATGTCTTTTAGGATTGACTCGTGAATACCAACGATGTCGTCCTCCAGACAATCTTCAAAGAGGTCATCCTTAGAATGTTCAAAGATAATTGTGCCTATCATATTATACTCTTCAGCATAATCATGATATTACCTCATGGCATTAAAAATGCTCAGTTCCAAGGTCATGTTACCGAATGTTAGGTTAATTATTCCATTTCTACAATTGATTATAGCATTAGAAGTAGCTAGGAAAGGTCGACCTAAAATAATGGGGATTCGGCCATGGACATTCAAAATCGGTGGTGTATCAAGTACTACAAAATCTACTGGAAAGTAAAATTCGTTTACCTTAATTATCACATTTTGAATAATACCCCTAACAATTTTGGTGGATCTATCAGCGAGTTGAAGTTGTATCCTGGTGGGCTTAAGTTCTCCTAAATCGAGGTCCTCATAAACACAAAATGGAATAAAGTTTATACTAGCCCCAAGATCAAGGAGGGCCTGCTGGATGTAGTATTTTTCTATTACTAAGGGAATGGTGGGACATCCTGGGCCCTTTTGTTTGATCGAAATTTCAAATGGTAGGACAGAGCTAACTTGTTCAACACTAAAGGAATTCTTCCTAACTCCAGTTCTACATTTCTTTGTACATAGTTCCTTAAGGAATTTAGCATATGACGGAACCTGATCGATAGCGTCCAAGAGCAGAATGTTAATCCGTACTTGTTTAAATAACTCGAGAATATCTTTCAGGCCTTCGTTCTTTTTGGCAGGAGCAAGTCGGTTAGGGAATAGGGTCCTAGGCGCATAAGGCTTGTCTACTAGGTTCGATAGAGTTGGAACATGATGTGGCCTAGATGTTACTATTTTAGGTTGGCTAGATACTAGATTTTCATGGCTTTTTCCTGAGATTTGGGAACCAAATTGTTCTTAGTTGACGGTATAGGGTCTAGTCTGTTTTCTATAGTTCTCTTATTTTTAAGGGTCATAACTACTTAAGTAGCTTTAATATTCTCAGGTGAGCTTTGTTGGGTATGAACCTCAAAGGCGGCCCTCGGGCTAGCAATTGGTTGACTAGGGAATTTTTCATTTTCTCGTTCACTTAATTGACTTGCTATTTGTCCTATTTGGGTGTCTAGCTTCTGTGTAAAGGCTCATATTTCTAAAAGTTCCCTAGAATTTTGCTGGGTTACCTCCCTAATCTCTGCTATAAACTATTGGAGTGTAGATTTTAAACTAATTGGGTGGGCTTGTTTGGTCGGGTATGTTCGATTGATTCACGGGTTAAAAGAGTTAACCCATGCAGAAATAATTTGATTACTCTCCATTTCTCGAAACCATGATAGGGGCACCTTAACAATTTTTCCTTAAAACGTTCTCATGCTTTATAAAAAATTTCTCCGTCTTCTAGAAGAAAATCGGAGATATCACGTTTTAAAAGGGCGGTTTTTTGCTTGGTGAAAAACTTAATTTTAAACTTCTATTTAAGGGTGTCTATCTTGTCAATTGACTCGGATGGTAGAGAGTTTAGCAAACGTTTTTCCTTATCTTTTAGAGAGAATGGGAAAAAGAGTTAATAAATGAACTCCATTGCTATGTCCTTCCATCGAAACGTTTGGCAGATAGACTTAAATTTATCGATTTATAAGTATGGGTCTTGATTATTGAGTTCATAAAAAGGTGGGATTAGATTCAAAATTGTAGGCTTGATATCGAACTGGGTTGCCATAATTACTGGCAACTTAATGTATTTTGGCGAGTTTTCCGAAATGGGAGCAAAAAACTCCCTCAGTGACTTGTCACCCATTGGTTCAGGAAGAAATTCGTTTTCAGTTTTAAGGTCGTATATGGCCTGAAGGTCTTCCTGTTGGACTTGGTTTGCCGTATTAGTTGTTGTAGGAATCGGTGGTATATCAATGTATTTCCTAATCCGATCGTACTTGGGCATATACTAATGAAATGAAATAAAATTACAAAATTCAACGGGAATTTAAATACACAATTGAAGATAAACACATCAACGGTTTTTAAAGTTAAATTAACTAAATCAATCATAATCTAGATGTTAGTCAAACTGGGTTGGTCGGGCTGGTGTGTGATTCCTAACACGAAAGCTTCACTATGCTAACAATGGTCTTAGTGTTTGAGCACCAGTCATCACGCCCGTGTGTCTCGCCTTATTGTACATGGCTCACACGGAACGGTGACGTCGCTTATCAACCGATGGTTCTCGACGCTTGGCTGAAATGGTTCATATATGAAACATCCATAGTTGGAGTTTGTTTTATTCCATGTCCAGTTTAGATGACAGCATTATCTCGTGGTTACTCGTCGTCAGAGATCCCACCTTGAGCGACTACAGCTGGACTGACACTGAACAGGTAAGTGGGTTTCTAACTCCTTGTTCTAAATAACAAGCCCTTTATATTTTCACAGAGTATGGAAAATAGAATAAGTATGTTTTTTTTATAACAGAACTTCTATTCTAATAGATTTCATTTTCGATTCGAATAGAACTGGGAACATTTTTATTCGAATAGATTCTTTTTTATTCGAATAGATTGGCTCAGCCTGCTTTCTTTATTTTCTTTTTATTCGAACAGATTTCTTTTAATTCGAATAGATTGGCTCAGTCTAATTTTTATTCGAATACATTTAATTCTATTCGAACAGAGAATGTGATTTATGTTTTCCTATAAAAAACAACTTTCCTTTTTTATGATCTTACCTCTTCTAAAACTTATTTTTTCAGAGCTTGATATTTAGATAGAGGAGAGATTTTAACGATCGATTCAACGAGAAGTAAAACTCAAATTGAATCAATCGAAGAGATTTAGAAAACCTAATTATTAATTTGTAAAGTTTGAGCGATTCAAGCTTTGAAGCTTTGGTGCGTTATCCGAGGTGAGACGTTGCAAGAATGAGGAATTGACTGTGAAGAGGTCAATTAGATAAGAGGTAATTAGGGATGTGCTTATCGAGTCTGTAAGTAATTGAATACTTGTAATTTGATTTCAATAGTGGATTGTTTAGCTGTCGGGTGATTCGACAGCGACCTGTGGGTTTTTCTCCTGAGAAAGGTTTCCCACAAGGTTAAAAAAAATTGCCCTAGTCGTTTAATTTCAAACTTTTTGCTTGACATTTGATAATTTTATCAATTTGAACTAGGTTAAGCGTAGAACATTAATTTAAAGGAATTAGGAACTATCGATTTTAGACTTAATTTATTCAAAATCGGTTAGTCTCAAGCGACTAGAACTTTTAATTGGTATCAGAGCGGTCACGCTTCGAGGATTAACAACCTGAACGTGGATCCCGGCTTAATTGCTTGAGAATAATGGATTCTGAAAGATTTGGTCACAACCTTGACACTGACCTGAGTCAAGTTAAATGTTATAAGTGTCACAAATTTGGTCATTATGCTCATAGTTGCCCTAATAAGAAATTTGGAACAAATCATAAAGCTATGAATATCAGTGTTACTTAGGATGATAGTGATGATAAACATGATAACAATGAGAGTAATCCCTAAGTAGTTGATAATGGGCAATATTGTGCATATCCGGCGTTTCTTAATTATGGAAATAATAACTTTGACATTTTTGAACTTGAAAATTCTAATGAAAATCAGAGTAATCAAGAACATAATGAGTTTGAGGACCTGAATCTTGAGGACTTGCATGCTCAGACTCTCGCCAAGTGTATGAAACTCGATAAACTTAACAAAGTCTTGAAAGACCAAGTTAATACACTTGCGTGTGAACTTTAAGACAAAACTGAGAGTACAAGTCACGAGATAGAGGTACTTGAGAATGAGAAACAAGGCCTTCATGAAAAAGTGGTATTTTTAGAAATTGAAGTTAATGATGAAAAGGAGAACATGAAATCAACTTTGGACGAACTTCATTCGGCCAAACTTAATGTAGTTCTCTCTCAGCAGAAACTTGAGAAGTTTTGTCATGGGGCCAAGAACATTGATAAAATGTTATGTATGGGAAAGACGGATAGTAACAAAAGGGGTCTAGGATATGAGGAACCTGCTCCTAATGCCAAGATTGCTAAAATCACTAAGTTTGTGAAAGCAACTGTTTCTACTTCGGTGCCCAAACATAACAGGATATCCACTACTCATAATCACGCTAAACGGGTCTCCCACTCTCATATTTATTATTATAGTATATGTGGTCGAAAGGGACATCTTGCATCTTATTATAGATTTATTGGACCCTATCAACCATATGCTCAAACTTTCAATGGACAAAAATATAAATCATATGTGAATGTTTCTAATGTGATTAGTGAGAATTTGAGTAGGTGGTCTGCTCCAGAAACATCACCTCAAAAGGTGATTCGTGCAGTTTGGATGCGAAAGGATGACTTATCGCCACAAATAAGGTAATGAATATTCACTGAGAAGGGTTATAAGTATGCTCCATCGATTAGGTACGTTTTTTACCCCGTCTCAGTTTGTTTTTGTTTTTGTTTTTATTTTTTAGACATGAGGGTACTGTTTTGATTTTATTTTGCACTTTGCACTTTGCACTTTAGGAGCTTGTGTATATAGAATATTCTTGCTAGACTTGAATTTTGCTTGTGTGTTATATTCATTTATGGGATAATTATTTGGTAAAACCACATTCCACAATAGTTATTGATTTCTTTGTTTAAACTAAAAGTTCATCGTGACTAGAACCACGTGAGGATAACTGTAGAGACTTTGTACCTAATATTATGTGAAGATCTAACATTATTTATAAGCTTCGAGTGTTATGAAATTTACTCTTCGTTTTTGATCTCATTCGTTTTCTTACCCAATTGTCAAATGGTAACATCAAAGTCAAGTTATACTAGTGATACTTTCCTATTTTTACTCGAGGCGAAAAAGGTGATGGTGTCCTACCGAAGATGTGATAATAGGCATTTTTATTTTTTTTATTTTTGGCTATCGTTATTTCTAACCATATTTTTATCCACTTGCAGCGATTTGTGCCTTAAAATATGCCTTTCTTTTTCTGCCCAAATTCTTTATTCTTATACCCATATGTTATAAGATTATTCTGTGAAAAGAAAAATAAAAAGGGAAAAGGAAAACTATGTATGATTTTTGGGGGAAGATGTAGAGAAGAATACAATGAATCCCCAAATGACTTTTTATTATCTCAATCAAAATTCAATAAAAGGGATGTGAAGAGGTATGTTTATTTGTGTACTTCATAAGAAATAGGACAATAGAAGGTAAATTTGGTTTCAAGAAAAATAGAACAGTAGTGTAACTGGAGTTTCAGAATGCCAGTAAAAACACCTACTCCATCATATGCCTACCCGTGCATACATTATAACCTATTTTAAAGACATATTTGATCTTGAGTTTGGCGCAATCACTATTAGTAAAGAGTAGATATAGGGAGTCTTTATTAGTTTTAACTTGACATCATATATGACAAATGGGGTTATTTCCCATGAGATTTTCCAGCTCACAGAGCATAATATTTTATAAAATATGATTTTTCCGTTGTTTTATATTCATATTCATATTTCACATAGAGTATTTGCTAGTCAATTCTCAGTGATTTTGAGTGACCACCATGAGAGGCCTATGTTGAAACAACTTTCCAATATAGTATTCTAACTGCGGTTGAGTAATACGTTGAAAACTGGCTAACTCTTTGACTATGCACACACACACATACCAAGTAATTCATTTAGTTATTGCTTTATAACACATAGGCAATGTCTTGGTCTTTATAGGATATTTTAGATTCATTGTCTTTCTATCATGCCTTGTGTTTAGGGGGAGTGTTGTCTTCATTTGCTTACTTATTTCAAAGACACTCTGCATATATATTTTTCTTTTATCTCATTTTGTGGGAATTACAATTATTTTGAGGGGAAGATGCATATTATTTTGGGGTATTGGTGTTTTAGTGTTTTTCCTAACTACACTTTGTTCTACTGGTTTGTTTATCCTTTTATTGGCTATTTATCTTTTGTTCATCTGTGCCAAAAAGGGGAAAAGATGATCATGACAGGTAAGTCAGGTAAGTTATGTTTTTTTTTTTTTTTTTTTTCTGGATCCCTTATTTTAAATGAACGGTTACGTGATGTATCTTGTTTAGTGTACAAGGATTCCAGAGTATATATTATATAAGATAAAAGTGGAGCTTTGAGTATGGATGTTCAGTGATTGAGTCAGTCCATCGAGTTGTATTTTTATTTCTTATAGTTAGTTCTGGTTTTGACACGAAATGAACCAAAGGGGGAGATTGAAACATCCATAGTTGGTGCTTGTTTTATTCTGTATCTAGTTTAGATGTCAGCATTATCTCGTGGTTACTCGTCGTCAGTGATTACACCTTGAACGACTACAGCTGGACTGAGAGTGAACAGGTAAGTGGGTTTCTAGCTGCTTGTTCTAAATATCAAGCCCTATGTATTTTTACAGAGTATGGAAAATAGAATAAGTATATTTTTTTTATAACAGAACTTCTATTCGAATAGATTTCATTTTCTATTCGAATAGAACTAGTAACATTTTTATTCAAATAGATTCTTTTTTATTCGAATAGATTGGCTCGGCCTGTTTTCTTTGTTTTCTTTTTATTCGAATAAATTTTTTTTTATTCGAATAGATTTGCTCAGTCTGATTTTTATTCGAATACGTTTAATTATATTCTAACAGAGAATGTAATTTATGTTTTTCTATAAAAAACAACTTTTCTTTTTTCAGAACTCACCTCTTCCAAAACCTATTATTTCAGAGCTTGATATTTAGAGAGATGAGAGATTTTAACGATTGATTCCACGAGAAGTAAAACTCAAATTGAATCAATCGGAGAGATTTAGAAAACCTAATTATTGATTTGTAAAGTTTGAGCAATTCAAGCTTTAAAACTTTGGTGCGTTATCTGAGGCGAGGCATTGCGAGAACGGAAGGGCGTTGCAAGAACGAGGAATCGACTGCGAGGAGTTCAATTAGAAGAAAGGTAATCACGGGATGTGTTTATCGAGTCTATAAGTAATTGAATACTTGTAATTTGATTTTAATAGTGAATTGTTTAGTTGTCGGGTGATTCGACAGCGACCTGTAGATTTTACTCCTGAGAAAGGTTTCCCACAGGGTTAAAAATCTTTGCCCTTGTCTTTTAATTTCTAACTACTTGTTTAACATTAGATAATTAAATCGATTTGAACTAGGTTAAGCGTAGAACATTAATTCAAAGGAATTATGACCTATCGATTTTAGACCTAATTTATTCAAAATCAGTTAGTCTCAAGCGACTAGGAATTTCACTATGAATCCGTGTTGGTACCCCGGTCTGGGTACCTCCGAATTCCTCAGGTAATGAAATCCCTTGGAAATCTTACTAATAGTTTTTTAAGTTTTAATTAAATTTAAAGGTCGAGACAGGTAGAAATATGTGATACGAATTTCTCCGTATCACTAGGTGGGGAGGTCCCACTCGCTGGAGATTCCTTTGGGTGATGAAATCCCGCGGAAGAGCCCTAGCGGTTAAAGCCTTTACTATGTTAAACATGGAGCGAAAATTGAAATATTATAACAGGTTAATCCAAACAGTACAATTTTTTTTTAATTTAAGAGCAACGTGTATTTGAGCAGTCCACGGGACTTACTTTCCTAATGCTGGGGCGAAGCGGTGATGAACCCCTTTTATATGTCAAGTTTTAAGAGAGGACCAACCTGTTGAATACTTTGTTTTCTATTAAAATAGACTTTGGGTTGCTCGAATAAAATCAATCAGGTGGTTTTCTGTTCAAACAGAAAATGTTTTGTTCGAATACATTGGGTCTGTTCGAACAAACTATTTGTCTGTTCGAACAGACATTGGAAATACTCATTTTTTTAAGTTTTGTTGAACCCTTAACTTGCCTTAAGATTTGAGCAATTGTAAAAGGTTTTCCCTAGTATATAAAGGGAAACCTAAGTCATTTGTGAACTACCCCTTTGACAATCCTTTGGTGAGAACATTTAGGGGATTTCTTGAGTGAGAAATCAAAAATTGGGCTTGAGGGATTGTAATTAGGACATTAAATAAACTCTCTCTCTCTTGAAAGTGGACGTAGGCAATTTACCGAACCACTATAATTTTGGTGTTGTGTGTTTCTTTGTTTGTGTTTGTTCATTGATAACCAAAATTGACTTGGAGTTTGTGGCTTCCAAGCTTGCGGCTCTACAATTGGTATCAGAGCGAGGTCGATTCCTCGGTTGTGCGATTTTGAGGTAACTTAGGGTTTCTCAATTTCATTTGATTTTGATTTGGTTAGTTCATGAAAATTGAGGGAAACATGGGAGATGAAGTTGATATTGAAACTAGTTCTTCGGCCCCGAAAAGAATTACGATGGTGATATTCAACAATGTAAAAATTGAAGTTGAAAATTCAATGACACAAATAACTTCGGCATGTGGAGATGCGAAGTTATTGATGCCCTAAGTCAACAAGACTTAGACGAGGTATTGGAGGATATGTCGGATAAAATAGAGAAGAGTGTATGGCAGAAGATGAATAAGAGAGCATGTGGCCAAATTCGATATTGTCTTGCTCAAAACATTAAATACCTTGTGATGAATGAGACTTCCGCAAAAGAAATTTGGTAGATATTAGAGAAGAAGTATTTGGTAAAGAGCATCCAAAATCGACTCCACTTGAAGATGAAGCTTTATCGCTTTACTATGAGGCAAGGGATTAGTATGTCCGAGCATTTGAATGACTTCACTAAGTTGTTGGCTGACTTAGCGAATCTTGAAGAGATAGTTGGGGATGAAGATAAAACTCTATTATTCTTGAACTCACTTCTGGAAAAATTTGAACATTTCGTTACGACGATTACTTATGGAAATAGTTATTTGAAGTACACGGATGTGACTACGGCCGTAGTTAACCACGAGTTCGGGAGAAAAGAGAAAAGAGAGACCGACAAGTCCACATCCGAAGTACTAACGATTCGGGGTAGAACCTCGGATAAGAAGAAGCTGTCTCGTAACAACTCTTGATCGAAATCGAGAGGTCGTGGGGGAAATCGGAACAATTTGACTAAGGACTAATGCGCGTTTTGCTAGGAAATGGGACATTAGAAGGTTGATTGTCCCACGCTCAAGAAGAAGAAAGCGGGAAAATTGAGTTCTTCTGTGAATTTGGCTCAGGACACGGAAACGGGAGGTAATGACTCTAACTACTCTTTTACTATAACTTCTAGTGCATGTATTATTGATACAAATGAATGGATTTTAGATTCGGGTGCTACTTATCATATTTGTCCCGAGGAGGCTTGTTTTTCTAGTTTGAAATTGCTAGAAGATGGAGCGGTGGTGATGGGAAATGATAATTCATGCCGCATCATGGGGATAGGTATCATTCGACTAAAGTTGTACAATGGGTTTGTTAAAAAGATTGATGAGGTTTGGTTTATTCTGACAATGAGTAAGAACATTATCTCGACGGGGACACTTGAAGCGCAAGGCTGCAAGGTTGTGTCTGAGAATGAGATAAAAAGGGTTCTTAAGGGAGCCATGGTGGTATTGAAGGGTCACAGAAGAAGTAAGAACTTGTACTATTTTGATGGTACAGTTGTTCTTGGTGAGGTTTCTACTGCGGGAAGAGAGGAGACTACTTCCAAAGATACGACACGGCTATGGCACATGCGTTTGGCGCATGCGGGTGAAAAGTCTTTAAGAGCTTTCGCAAGCCGGGGGATTTTGAAAGGTGCTAAGATGTGCAAATTGGATTTTTGTGAACACTGTGTTCTAGGCAAGCAGACAAGAGTTAAGTTCGGCAGCCCAATTCACAATACTCGTGAGACTCTTGATTATGTTCACTCTGATGTTTGGGGTCCCTCCAAGAATGCATCGCTAGGGGGGAAGCATTACTTTATGTCTTTTCTGGATGATTTTTCTAGGTGAGTTTGGGTATACACTATGAAGAGGAAGGATGAAGTCCTAGAAATTTCCATGACCTGGAAGAAGTTGATTGAGACTCGGACCGGCAGAAAGATCAAGTCGCTCCATTCCGATAATGGTGAGGAGTACACTAGTGATTCATTCTTGCAAGTATGCCGAGATGAGGGGATAGTTCGACACTTCATGGTTAGAGAGATACCGCAACAAAACGGGGTAGCCGAGCGCATGAACCGTACTTTACTGGAGAAGGTTCGGTGTATATTGTCCAATTCTGGGTTAGGCAAGGCATTTTGGGCTGAGGCTTTGACTTATGTATGCTATCTCGTTAATAGGTTGCCTTCGGCTGCAATTGAGGGTAAAACACCAATGGAGGCTTGGTTGGGAGAACCTGCTACAGATTATGATACTTTTCGTATATTTGGGTATTTGGCATACTATCATGTAAAGGATGGTAAGTTGGATCCGCGAACAAGAAATGCCGTTTTTCTGGGTAAGAAGAAGGGTGTGAAAGGTTACAAGTTGTGGGATACGAGAGGCTGAAAGATCATTCTGAGCAGAGATATCACCTTTGATGAGGCTTCTATGATGAAGTCACATGACTCTGGGTACACAAAGAAAGACGACCAGCGGGGTATTGCAGCGGGTGGAGATTGATGCATCTTCACATTGGCCAGAAAGTTTCGTACTTAGAGGAGGGTCATCTACTGGTGTGACAACGGGTGATGAGCTATTGGTACATGTTCCAAATAATGCAGACACGAATGAAGGTGGAGCATTTGGTAGTACGGATGAAGAGATTCCGGTAGCAGAGTTGATCGCAAAGAGTGAACCAAAGAAGGATGTAAGCAAACTGAGTTGGCTTACAAAGGATATGGTGCTTCCAAATGCGAAGGCCATGGTAGCCTATGCACTTCCGGTCATTGAAGAGGATGTTCCCTCCACCTATAAGGGATTTATTTACGGTTCCGAGGCTAAACATTGGGAGGGAGCGATGAAGGAAGAGATGTACTTTTTTTTCAAAAATGGAACTTGGGAACTTTCGAAGTTGTCGAAAGAAAAGAAAGCGATCGATTGTAAATGGGTTTACACTAAGAAGCAAGGATCCCTTGATGATGAAATACGCTTTAAGGCGAGATTAGTAGCCAAGGACTATGTTCAAAGGGAAGGGATCGATTACAATAAAGTGTTTTCTCCAGTTGTGAAATATTCTTCCATACGGATTCTATTGGCCTTAGTAGCGCAATTCAATTTGGAGTTGCAACAACTCGATGTTAAGACGACGTTCATACATGGGAATTTGAAAGAAGAGATCTATATGACTCAGCCGAGTGGGTTTACGGTTGCGGGGAAGGAACACTATGTGTGTAAGTTGAAAAAGTCATTGCACGGTTTGAAGCAGTCTCCAAGGCAATGGTACAAACGGTTTGATCAATTTATGATTGGGCAGAAGTACAAGCAGAGTCATTATGACCATTGTGTTTACTTACGCAAGCTACGTGACAGGTCATTTATTTACTTACTTTTGTATGTAGATGATATGTTTATTGCGTGTAAGCACAAAAGCGAGATTGGTAAGCTGAAAAAGCAAATGGGTGAAGAATTTGAAATGAATGATCTTGGTGATGCAAAAAAGATTCTTGGTATAGATATTCATAGAGATAGAGAGAATAGAACAGTGCGCCTCTCTCAGACTTCGTATATGAGGAAGGTACTTCAGAGATTTGGCATTGATGGTAACACAAAATCTGTAAGTACTCCCCTTGTTCCTCATTTTAAGCTTAAGGCTTTTATGTCTCCAAACACTGATGAGGAGCGTGATTATATAAGTCAAGTTTATTATGCTAGCGCGGTTGGTAGCTTGATGTATGCTATGGTTTGTACTCGGCTAGACATTTCGTAGGCAGTTGGTATGGTTTGCCGATATATGCATGATCCGGGTAGAGATCATTGGCGAGCCGTGAAATGGATTCTACGGTATATCAAAGGTACTGTGGATATCGGGTTGGAGTTTCATAAACAAGATTCGACTGATCATTTATGTGGATTCTGACTACATGGGTGACTTGGATAGACGGCGGTCTACTACCGGGTATGTATTTACATTGGGTGGAGGGCCGGTTAGTTGGAGATCCACGCTACAGTCAACGGTAGCACTGTCTACTACCGAGGCAGAGTATATGGCCGTGACTGAGGCGATAAAGGAATCCATTTGGATGAAAGGTCTTTTGCGGGATTTGGGCATTAAGATGGATCATCTTGATGTCTAATGTGATAGTCAGAGTGTTATCTTCTTGGCCAAAGATCAGGTTCATCACCAGCGCACAAAGCATATTGATGTGCGCTATCACTTTGTCAGAAAAATCCTGGAGGAGGGTGAGATTCTGTTAAAGAAGATTCACACCAAAGATTACCCGGCGGATATGTTTACGAAAGTTGTTTCGAGAATTAAGTTCAATCATTGTTTGGACTTAGTTCAAATTCTTCATGTTGATTGATTGGATGTTGTGTGAAGTACGGGTGACTTGATCCGCAGAGGTACGTAGGCAACCATTGATTTGGTGCAGCCGTTTTGGTTCTTTAGGAACAATTTGGGTTCCATTGGGACATTTGGTTGGTTTTAGTTCTTTGGGACACTTGGTTTTGGATTTGGTCCTTTTGGGAACGCTTGGTTTTTGGTTGGTTTCCTTGAGTCGTTTGTATGCTTGGGTCTTTAGGGACATTTGATGATGAAGAGGGTCTGTTTGGGTTCGTTTGTATGTTGGCGATGTTCGGCTCAGATTTTAGTTTGTTTGGTTGAGGAAATCTTTACCGAGATGGAGAATTGTTGAATACTCTGTTTCTATTCGAATAGAATTTGGGTTGTTTGAATAAAATCAATCAGGTGGTTTTTCTGTTCGAATAGAAAATGTTTTGTTCGAATACATTAGGTCTGTTCGAACAGACTAGACATTGGAAATACTCATTTTTTTGAAATTTTGTTGAACCCTAACTTGCCTCGAGATTTGAGCGATTGTAAAAGGTTTTTCCTAGTATATAAAGGGAAACCTAAGTCATTTGTGAACCACCTCTTTGACAATCCTTTGGTGAGAATATTTGGGGGATTTCTTGAGTGAGAAATCCAAAATTGGGCTTGAGTGATTGTAATTGGGACATTGAATAAACTCGATCTCTCTCTTGAAAGTGGACGTAGGCAATTTGTCGAACCACTATAATCTTGGTGTTGTGAGTTTCCTTATTTGTGTTTGTTTATTGCTAACCCAAATTGACTTGGAGTTTGTGGTTTTCGGGCTTGTGGCTCTATACAACCTACGGGAATTGTTTCCCAGTGAAGTTGTGGCCGCCCCTTCACTTAAGAGGCGAAAGAAAGAAACGCCTCTTCACTTAGGGGGCACAAGAAGGATTAGATAAAAGCTTGCCAATGTACTTTGTAAATTCCTCATGATCTCTGAGTACCAACTTTGTGACTATCTTTCAAAACAAGAGAAAAAAATAAAAATAAAAATAGTGAACTTACAACAACAAAAATATAAATCCAATTTCTAAGTTTATTGTAGTCTATGATGTCCTAATTTTCAAATGTGTATATTGTTCAGCTTGGTTGAGAAAGAGTATTAAATAATATCAATTTGGAAATATAATTTAGAAAGGAAAAATATTCAAGAATTAAGTTTTCTAGAATTTTGCTTCCCATCCGCTCAAAACAACCGATTAATGAATTGCGGCGTCCTTTAATGAGACTGTTTTTACTGTTGTTTCAAAAGGTTGTAACTCTCTAACGGCTAAACAGAAAAATATGATCTATAAAAATTCGGAAAGGGTTTTGAATTATCTAAAACTTTTGTAACAAACATATTCCCCAATTGTAGAGTATAGATGTTCAAAAACTGTGAAACATTCAGAAACACACTTTTCGTCGAAAACTAGGTAAGTTTCTTCAAAAATTAATATCTCTGAAACCGCTTATCATAAAATATTGAGACTAATTTATTCGGAAAGAAATCTCAGAGCTCTAATTATAAAATAAATAAATTGGCAAACTTAACAACTAAAAATAAGATAATAAATAAATTAGTTAAAATCGAAAAACTATGATTTAATAGACCGTTGCCTCTCCGGCAACGGCGCCAATTTTGATTCGAGAAAAACTTTAGTCTTTATATACCCCACTCAAAATTACGGGTGTCGTAATATAATAAGAGTAAGCGGAGGTCGAATCCACGGGGAGTAAACGTATTAAAAATATAATTTTCTAATTAACTAATAAACGAATCTAAACTAATTTTGATAAAAAGGCTTTGGACTAAAACATAAATCTAAATTACTAACTTTCGGTACGATTATAAAGAAAAGAACTTAGGCTTTGGATCACCTCCGACTTAGTTTACTAAAACGATATGAAAACGGTAGCTTCTATCCGCACGAAATAGCCATGGTTAGGTCTATCCGGGTCTAAGATCTAAGGTTTGTTGCTAAAACCTTAGGTAAGAACTTCGTTGTTTATAGACAAACGGATCTAGAGTTTATAAACTCATTTCCATGGCTAGGTGGAGAGTATTAACTCTAATGATCTAGAATTCTCTTTGAGCGTGAAAACAACCGAATATAGCTAATTCGACATCTTCCTCATATCCGTTGTAACTTAGAGTTGTCATGGCTAGATCTACTCTTCGTAACTAGAAATCGGAGAATTGAAGATTAATTCTAGATCTAAACTACTATTAACATCAATTTAGCTCACTTCGCCGGAGGTTCAATCCTTAGCCTAAGCTAAGGAGACTAGCTCTCCATTAATGGTATTGATCACAGCTTAAGTTAAACGCATAAAATAATAAAGAGAGAGATACTAAAAAACGCAAGCTTTATTCTTTCTTAAGATTGAGATGTAAAAATACATAAAATTGTTCTCCTATTTATAGGAGATAAAAGAGACTTGTTTACAATTCTGAAACTCTATCCTAAGTAAAGATAAATCTTATCTCAGATAAATCTTTGTAGAGTCCATCATCTTTATTCCATAAAGAAAATCTACAAGTACATTGAATGTAAACATCTTTCTTGTACCTGAGAGACTATTGGAGATGCTTTAGCTCTTTGTACCTTTTATTAGATGTATTTTTGTACTTATTGGCTCCAACAGTGATAAGTGCCTGAAAATAAGAAAATGCTAGTAACATTAGAAAATAATAAATCGGGATTAACAAAACGATACTTTTAGGCGTATTAATCCTACGTATTTCTACGTTTATCAGTCAGTGTGCTAGTTATTATTTTGCATAGTTAGAGTTGTGTTTGGTGATGAATATACCCTGGATTTTGCCTTGAATCAGTCTAGAGTAGAGACTAGAGGAGTTCAATCTTATAAAAATAAAGTTCACGGAAGTCACTAGATGATGATCAGGTCATATTGGTGACTGAAGATTATTTTCACCTCAATATCTATGCTTCTTTCCTCATTTCTTTAATGTTGTTTCTACTGTAAACCTCTCTTGTAATCTCTTTATTGAAGATTCTAAATTCGCCAACGAAAATGCAGTTCATGTGCTAACGATGGTGGAAAGATATGGTGATGAAAGTGCTATGTTTCAGAAGCCTTATGCTGCGCTCTTCGGGTCTCCCAAATAACTACAATTATCAACTTTGTAACCAATGCTGGCCACTGTCACATACAGCAAAGTCTTAATCTCGAAAGTTCTAGTTTACTCAAGCGACCCCTGTAACCCCATTCAATTATATCAACATAAAGACATTCACAGATTGACAAAATAAAGATAGTTCAAAGATCGTAAAGGATGTTAAAGCTATTGCAAAAGAGGTTTCTTAGTCACATGGTTGCTGGTCCATGTGACTAACTCTTGTTCACAACTAAAATTCGTCCAACAATCTCACAGGGAAGGAGGGAGGGAAGGAGCCTGCCTAAACAAGCAAAGATACTGTGATTGGCTCTCAACTAACTCGGGCCATTTCTGGCATAAACTCGAAAAATATAGTTTTCAGGGATTAATCGGGCACCAGGGGATTAGTTGGGGAAATAGTAACCAGTTATGACCATATGTTTAGCACTGGCCATTTGCCCCCAAACTGCACGTCCTAAAATTTAAAGCATGCATTTTATCAAAATATGTGAAGCACTCTAATACTTGTTTTTTTTGGGCAATTTTTTATTTTTATTTTGGCAATGAACACTACTTGTGGTTTATATAAGCTAATAACTTTAATAATTTGTAGAAACAATGTACACACCAAAACCGAACACTAATAAAAATCATGACTTAGACTTTTATGCCTCCACCTGACTTTCATCAGAAAAATTAAAGTTGACAACTAGTTGCATTATCAAACAATACAGACACCATGGATGAATTTTCAACTGGAAATTATGAAACTTTCAACTGGTTATGTAAATGTTCTAGTATAGCAGCATTTCTGAAAGAAAAGTAATTCCTATCTCTATCTGAGAGATGTGTTTACTGGTATTTTAGCCTTAATCCATTCACATTTGACAACCAGAAGATCACAATATCTGCTATTAAATGTTTGTTCTATTCTTGTCAGAAGGGATACTTTGTTATCTGAATGATACATTTAAGGAGTTCAATTTAAGTTGATTAATTGGCAAAGCATGGATGTTCACTGCAACCTGACCAAGTGAAGGTGTCATATGGAAGACCGGATTTTCTGAAGTCTGTTAAAAGAAATAGAACACATGAGAGTTTCCAGCCTAGGTGTCAATCTAGTTGAGATTTTAGGTTTGGGCACTGATGCTTGTTTTCTCATGTCTTTAATGTTTGTTTCTACCATAATCTCTCTAGTAATAATCTTTCTATTAATGAAACTCGATTAGCAAAAAATAAAAATAAAAAGGCAGTTGATATAGCAAAGATGGTTAAAAATTAAAGGAGATGGAACTTTTTAGGTTCAAAAATGCTCGGTGCTCACTTAAAAAACTTGTGAAAGAGTGGTGTAACTCACATCTTTTAGTTATTATAAAGGTAGATTTAGATGCCCAAATCACCATATTACTTAACTTTGTAAGCTTTGGTAGACCCTCACATACTAATCAAAATCTTAACCCTGGAAGTTCTAGGTGCATCTCTGATTGAGTGAAATTTCTACATTCAATTATATCAATTTAAGAGCTGTTGGCGATGGACAAACAGGCACTAAACTCTAACTTCACTACTGCTTCAGTTGGTGTCCTTTGGTGGGAAACCCTGCAAATTATCCAAGATTACTGCTTTGTGCTGGAAGACTGTCAGTTACTGATGTGCTCAATAAGATAAACTAGCAGCAATGGGGGAGTTATTCTTTCATCAAAGTATGCCATTAAAATTGCAAAATTGCTGCTCATTTATACTGGCAGTGTCCATCTACTGTGAATTATGGAACTCTCAAATTAAAAGGCCATCTAGCACAGGATAGTTCCAGCCTTAGGTGTCACTCTGGCTGACGTGTTAGGTTTCTACTGTAAACTCTTGTAATCATTTTTCTCTGGGTCTCCTAATACACACTATAATCACCATGGGGATGGATATTTCACTAATTTTTTGTGTGAATGAGCGGTGGAACTCACATCATCTAGTTAATATAAAGGTAGATTAAGATTGATGTGTAGGGTCGTCTACCTCCGTGTGACCTATGTTTATTTGATGTTTTATGTTTTATGCTTTAGCTTAAGCTCTGTTGGAGAGGTCCAATATGGGTTATTAGCAGTTTCCCAATTTAAGTAGAATTCTATTTCAATTAGAATTAGAGTTCTTAATTCTAACCCCCCCCCCCCCCCTTGTATTCTATAAAAAAGGTCTAGGTTATTTGTTTCTTAGTTAATTTAGTTAAGTTAGTTTTGTTTAGAAGAAAAGTTCTAGTTAATAGAATTAGGGTTCCTCAAGAACCTAATTCAATTTGGATAATCTGTGTTCTTCTTGATTATTGGCTTCCGCGTAATCAGTTTACATCAAAATGGTATCAGAGCTACGTTAGATCTAAGTGTAGTCAGTTTCAAAAGCAAAGATGTCTCGTGGAAGACCAGCGACGAAGAAACCTACGCTCGCCGACAATGTAGTGAGGATATCGGATAATCTTGATAAGCTTGTCGAGGCTTTGGGTAGAGGAGCCTCCCCCCCCCCCCCCCCGGTTGAGCGTAACCGAAGAGGGAAGCGTCGCCGCGATGAGCGACGATCTCAATAACCCGTTTGCAAGTCTTGGAGTTGAAACTGAGGCTTCTAACGCTTTGGGAATCGAAACCCGAACCATCGCCGAAGGTCCGGCCATGACCACCGTACATCACACACACCACCGGCATGAGGAGATTACCCGACAGCGCCAAGTAACGCCGACCTCAACCCTAACAATACCACCACCGACAGCAAGAATGGCGACGCAAACCGCGGTCTCTCGACCGGCAGCACCAACAAAAACAGCGTTAGAGACAACCCAACAACACCTATTAACGCTGAATTCGACGAAGCAAAACAAACCAGTTGCCGAATTTCGCGAGAAAAGAATCACGCTTGATGAGAGAGGAACAACAAAAGCCTTTTATGGGGTTCCAATAACTTAAAAGATCAAAGTTTTAACCATAAATTTGGTCGATTCACAGTACCAAGAAGTTCCGGTTGCGGGTTTAGCGTCGATTAAGAGAGAGGCAGATCGTGGAGGTGGAGTGACTGCGACCCCAAGCATAACTCTAATCGGAACTGTGTGAGAGAGAGAACCAGTTTGCAAGGAGACAATAACGATTAGAGGGAAAGGGACACTAGTTGAAGAGGGGTTGGGGTTTTCTCCTAATACTTTGATAGAAATCAAGTTACAGAGTCTTGATCACGATTGTGCAAGAGAAAGGAGAGAGAGTGTGTTCCTATGAGAGCAGTTGCAACTTACGCATTTGACTACGGCCCAAACTTGCCACCTTCAATAGTGGTTAATGTGCCATGTATTCGGCCCAAGTTATGCACCAACACAACACAAGTGTTGGACTTGGTTCAGTTTAATCCGGTTCAGTCTACAACGTCAACGGGTCCTACTAGCCAAATCATCCAACAGCTAAGGATGCGCCCATTTGGTGAGTCCGTGGGAGAATGGATTGAAAAAATTACACCTTCGGCAGTAGCTACCAATCACCGTACTACTCAACAATGGATTCAGGAGACCCGTATGAATCACAAGATGCAGGTCGGCATCGTTCAACAGTTCCATTCACTTATGTTACGGTCTGGGGCATCCAAATGTTTGTTCCGTATAAGGGAGATGATGACCCGATACGAAGAATTATGTCCGTATGTTGACCCATTTTGGGAAGGTTTTGTAGCAGGTTTTGAGGAACAGACCACAGTAATTTCTCAGTTTTTAATTTTAGACGTCAATGGACGTAGGGATGTCGGTGACGACATCGTACCCCCGCTCTTGGGTACAATCTCTGTGTACGGAAAATTTTGCGGAAAACTTCAAGATTTCCAGAAGAGTTCCACCGTACAAATTTCATGCGTGTTCTGCGAGATGAGACGAAGAGACTGAGATTTGCACTACATACGTACGTGAGTCCTCTGGAGCACCCCCCCCCCCCCCCCTTGATTTCGTGGATGAAATCTTCTCAGACGAAGGGTTTGATGTAGCGCATCCCTCATATAATCGTCTACCTCCGTGCGATGCTTTATGTTTTATGTTTTATGCTTTAGCTTAAGCTCTGTTGGAGTGGTCCAATATGGGTTATTAGCAGTTTCCCAATTTAAGTAGAATTTTATTTCAATTAGAATTAGGGTTCTTAATTCTAACCCCCCTTGTATTCTATAAAAAGGGAGGTCTAAGTTATTTGTTTCTTAGTTAATTCAGTTAAGCTAGTTTTGTTTAGAAGAGAAGTTCTAGTTAATAGAATTAGGGTTCCTCAAAAATCTAATTCATTGTGGTTAATATGGTGTTCTTCTTGATGATTAGCTTCTCAGTTTACATCAAAGATACTCAAATCACCATATTACTTAACTTTGGTGCCATTCTATGGACCCTGTCAAACTCAACAAGATCTTAATCTCAAAACTTGCAGCTTATCCAATAGAGTTCACCCTGTGGCTCCATTCAAGATCCCAAATATATTAAAAGTGAGACATAATCACAGATTGACAAAGAAGAGATAGAGTAAAGTTGCTCTAAAGGGATGTAAAAACTATTACAAAAGATGGCTCTTAGTCACATGATTGGTGGTCCATCTTTAATGCTGCACCTTTAACTCTTGTTTTCTAAGTTATAGATAAGGCCTTCTGGTTCTTTCAATCAACAGCCCTAACCAGACTCTGAGTATGTTTACAACTAGAATTTGCCCAAAATTTTCATGCAACCTAAACGAAGCAGAGGTCTGAGATTGTCTCTCAACTAACGCGGGCCATATGTTAGGATTAATCCTGGCTTAAACTGCAAAATAGATTTTGGAGGATTAGTCGGAAAAGAGGTAATTAATTATGACCCTAGATCCAGGGTAATTGCTCAAAGACTGCACAGGTACTAAAATCTGAAGCATCAATGGCATTTCATCAAAAATATGTTCAGTACTCCATGATGAACCCTCAACTTGTGTGGTTTTTATAAGCTAACTTTAATAATTGATAAGAGCAAGGTACACACCAAAACCAAATATTAAAAGAAAAGAAACATGACCTAGACTTGAGCCCCTACCAGGCCCAACACTCACCTGACTTTCATCAGGAAAATTAAAGTTGACAACTACACATTGTGAGATCAACAAAAGGCTTCAAGACTAGTTGGTTATCAAACAAAACAAACACCATGGGAGAGAAAGAGGAGAAGAAGAAAAAGAAACAGAAACAGAAAAGCCAACAACATAGCAAAACAACCTTGGATCCTCCATTCAAATTGAGCTCCGATGTGAAGGGATTAAGATTTGGCGGGCAATTCGTCGTAAAATCCTTCATCGTCCGCCAAGCCTCTACACTTGAGCTCTTACGCCTCCTTGCTCTTCCACTTTCCAGCGATCATCATAACAACCTCAACCATCCATTTCTCTCAACCACCGCGTTTTTGCCAACAAACTTCACCATCTTATCTCACCATGCCTGGCACACTCTGACACTTGGACTAGGCACCAGGAAATCCAAAGTACTTCTCTTTGTATTTGAATCCGAGAACATGAAGTTTGTAGTAGACAGGTCATGGCCACCGGAGATCCCACTAGGGGAAGTGAACAAGAAGCTTATAAAGGGATTAACACGGTGCGAAATGGCTCGGTTCAAGTTCAGAAAAGGGTGCATCACTTTCTATATTTATGCAGTTCGGAGAGCGAGTAGCTCGGGATTCTCGTGTGCAGAAGATCTAAAGAAAATCCTGCACTCCGTGGTAGAACTTAAGGATTTCTTGGATCATACAGCCATGCTTGCCTTGCCAAAGCAAAGAAACATCGGTTACTCACCCCCAGTTGTTAAGTCTCACAAGTGAAACATTGCCGCCGATATTGAATTACAAATCTTTTTTAGTGTTTTTTTTATGTAAGTAAGACTTTAAGGGTTTTTTTTTTTTTTTTTTTTTCTGTTTTGAGGAATTTGGATCCTAGACTCCAGAGAGCCCGGTTCAAAACTCAGGGCAAATCTGATTCCTAAGATCTGTTGCAAAATGTATAAAGGAGTTCTAAGCCGAGGTTCATATATGCACTGTTTAAGTGATCAATGATTATTAACATGTTTAGTTTCAATAACTTTAATTATCATTTCCACTGGAGTGCAATCCAGCAAGTGTGGCAAAACCATAAAAGAGCAAAATATGTCCGAGGCACAGCAACAAAAGGAAGAAGATGTAGCCGCTACGTTTTGAAATCTAAAAGCACAACTGGGCATGTGGTGAAAGTAAGACTAAAAGCTTCAATACTAATTTCCAGATATGAGAATAATGAGCCCAAGCCTTAATGATCCTTCACAGAGGCTCTTTGGATACTCAGATAACTAGAGCAGCCAAAATAAATTTGTATGAATAGGAAAAATGCTGTTCGAATAAGTTACGTAACACGATCATTTTGACCTCTTTTGTCCGTGGCACTGGCCTGTTCTTGCTTAGCTGCAAGAGGTTACGGCAAATACTCTCAGTCGGAATCTCCTTGGGTGTATACTATGGAAGCAGCCTGGTACATTGGTAGGCAAAAGCCCACACCAGAACATAGCATCATCCATCCTTCAGGTCGTCTTTCTGTTCTAATCTCAGTCCTCACACCCCAACCTCCTCTTTCAACTCTTTTTTTTTATGGAGCATACAAGGCACTAAAAACTTTGTTAGGAGCGACCCAGAGAAAATTTTCAGAGAGACCGGTAGAAAATAGGTTCTAGAATTGTAAGAGTAGCCCCTTCCCCTAGGTGACTCATGTCCCTCGTCAGAAGCAACTTCCAATTTATCATATATTTTCTTTCCTGATCCTATCTCTTTTTTTCCCTCAGCCACAATCTTCAACAGTTCAATCAACTCTTCCTTCTAGAGCTCATCCCATCCCCAGATGAGCTCCCTTTCCCCTACTAACCATGCTACTTTCCTCTTCCTCATCCTCGTCTTCTCTTTAAACTATCCCCCTGGCAGATTTATACCCTCTGATCGAGGCAACCTTCACCTTAAAAATAACAATCTCTTCCTCATCAAGAGTTACTCTCTCCAAATTGAAGTGTGTATTACCTTCTGAGTGAACTTCAGTGTCAACCCCTCTATCGGCTTGCTCCAGAAATTTTTCATCTGCACCCCTTCAAACGACCCCTAGACAGCTAGACTTCTCCTACCAAGTTCTTTTCTCACCCCAGATGGATTCTTATGCCCTATCCTTATCTTCACTCGTGTCCTCATCTAAAAGTACCAAAAACAATAGCTTTCACTGAGCGCTCACCGTGGTCACTCCGCTCATTTTAGGGGGTAGAACAAATGTTCAAAGTCAAATCGCAACTCGATCGGAAAATTAGACCTTGCAACATAAAAATCGTCAGTGTCTAGGGCAATAATCTGATTCCTTTCTAATAGCTGAGAGTTGATAAACTCAATGACCATCATCAAAGTCCAGAAATTTTTCCCATCACATGTTTAGAAGCTCCCTCACCACAGGAGACAACAAAGGTTATAGGTCACAGTCGTCCCCCACCCGTGTTATTCCTTCTCTCTCTCTCGCCTCTCTAGAAGATTTCTTATTTATTTTAGTATTTATTTTCCTTCAAAAACTCTTCTGTGTTTAGAATTAGATTTGACTTCAAAATTTACTAAAATAAGAAGTCCTAATTGTAGAATTAGGAAGGCTTGATCTATAAAAGCCTAGCTAAGAGTTTAGTTTTACTTGCTTGTTGATGGAGTTTGTTTTAGGTTTGATTCAGTAGAGAGATCAATAAAGTAGTTGATTTTCGTTCCATAGTGATGTTTAGGGAGTTGGATTGTTTCTTCTTTTGCCTTCGGGTTGTAATCTATCCACCTCAAAAAGTTTTGCTTCGTTCTTCAATAAATTATTTTTACATTCTCAAAAAAATAATAAATAAAATCGTTCCTTTAATTGTTGCATTACCTGTAGGTATTGTTCCAGAAGACCTATACTTTCCAGCTCTTGGACTTCATGTTGTCGATAAGTAAATGAATCATGGGCACTTGCGCAAGATCACTTCGGGCAAGAAGCCTATAGGATAAACAAAAATTGTGAAACATCGCAGCCTTGGAAAGTATCAATTTTCTCCCCAAGTCATGAGAGAGAATTTCCGCTCTATAGCAGTTGTTCGTCTTTTAAGTTATAAATAACTGTTTCAAAGTCCTTTGCAGATAACGGCGGATATCTCCTTGAAGATAACCAATATCTTTTGAAGATAACTAACTACTAAATCCCGAGTTTTTTCTTTTAGATTTGGAAAAATCTTTAACCTATAATTAGGGCGATTTTGGTCTAATTTACCAAAATTCAATGGATTCTTTAGCTATTTTATTTTTTGTTTTTTTAAAGGCATGCCGCTTTTATATAGGGATCTGTAACCCTGAGTTTCCAACTCCAAGGAAATTACTTCAGTTTCGGAGAGTGGTGCCTCATCAAGGCCTTCTTATGCCGAGGTGCAAGAAAAAGGAATTCTACAATGGTTGATATGTCCACTCTTCCAATTCTATTTGGAAACTCAAAGGTTCTTATAGGTTTATTCCAACATAGAAAGGGTATTTCATAATCAAATTTGATTTCAAGAAGGATTTGCCCGTTGTTTGGTAGCGTGTGTGTGTGTGTGTGGGGGGGGGGGGGGGGGGGGGGGGGGTTCATAGAATTATGGGCAAGAAATTTTATTTTTTAATATCCTTAGACAATTTGTTTTCCTCCAGATACTCAAAAACAGTCAAATACTCTTATTTGGGTGTGTTTTCCAGGCATTAGGCATTAGAATTAAATTATGGAAAGAAGTAAAACTATTAACGATTGGGCGAGCAATAGGGATTCTTGCCCAAGTAGATCAATGTCTTTGGTTATAAATTTCGGATATTTAGCTATCAATTTAATTGAAATTGATTTGCTTTTTTCAATTCCAAAGAAGATTTAATTGAAGGTGATGGGTATGATTTTTGGCGAGAAGTTCAAGTTCCAAAAATTCCTAAGTTTTGTAATCATTGCTAAATTTTGGGCATTTACTCTCGGAGTGTTAAGTTATGCAGCAGGTTTTGAAGCCTCCTATGAAGAAGGACGACAATTTACTGAATGGGGAAACCATGGTAAAAGGAGATGCAGAGATAAACAAAATGAAAAAGAAAAAGAAGAAGAAGAATAAAAAACCTGAAGATAAGGCATTTGATGATATTCATTCATTTAGGAAATTTGGCAACAAATAAATAAAGGCCTCCCTCCCGAGTTGGGTACTAACCACGACAATGTTGCTGGAAAATCCTAGGAAAATTTAGGGAAAGTTCATGGTCTTATGGCATCTCTTCTCATACTTTATGAGCAGATCTTATGGAAGTAGAAAAGAGATAGTTGATTACTCCAACAATAATATCTTCGGCTAATGAATTGAAGAAAAAACATAGCGAGTTGATAAGAGAATATTTTCAACTGATGAAGTTAATGATCAAGGATGGAAAATGAAGACTGGGAAAAGAGTAAGCTTGAAGATTAAAAAGGGCTATAATTGAAACACCATCCATTGTTCCTAACATTCTAAAGACCGAGGATGATTTTGTTTTTGCTTGTGTAAATAAGGGATAGTAGCATAGGATAGTGCTATTATCTCTGTTTTCTATCGATGGTATTTCCTATAGGAACCACTCTTATATCAATAAAAATCTAACTTAGCAAGAGAAAAAAATATCCTTGGAAAGTAATGACTAAAAGCACGAGAAACCGTCCCCTTTGAGAACCACAAGGTTCCGCACATGTTCTTGCGCACGAGGTTAAGGCAGATATTCTCGTCACGAATCTCCCTGGGGCTGGGTATCCAACATGGATTGTGCCTGGTACATTAATAGGCAAAGGCCCATACCAAAAGATAGCACGACCCATCCTCCAGGTCATCTTTTTTGCTTTAATGTCATTCCTCACACCCTAACCTCCTCGTTCAACTCATTCTTTTTTATCGTGCGCCTCGAATACACACTTCCAGTTAGCAGACTGGAGACTAGGGTGTTTGTTTTTGCCACTAATTAGACAAAATCACTTAATGGATGTGTGTTTTTTCCACTATTAGTGATTTTGTCTAATTAGTGGCAAAAAAGAGTTGGCCTCAGGACCCGACTTGAAGGCCAACCCCGCCCCGTAATACTTAGATATACCCCCACCTTCGAGAGTTCTAATTTGGCGGCAAACTAATCTAATATAATCCTATCTTTAGCTGAAATGGCACCTTCGACCCTATCCGGCTCAGTCGAATCCCTACTATCTTTACTTTATACCTTATCTCCCTCTCTACCACTAGAAGGCCCTACATTACCCTCCTACCCCATACTGTTTCCTCTTTATCTCTATCTTCGGTCATTATAGTCCTTCGACGTCACAAAACCAGATCCTCCTTAGCTGGTAGAACCATAAACACTGGAGCCTCGATTACAATATCTAACACTTCTACATCACTACCCTCATCCATCGGGTCTCGACCAGAAATACTTGTTTCGAATTCTTTGACCTCCTCTTCTATCAGTTTCCGTCTCGAAGCTCGAGGGTTATGCATTTTAGCCTGCAGAAGAGGATGTACGCAATTAGATCGATAAACTCGACAATTCCGTATTCACACATTCTATCCCGTCTACCCCCTCCTGCAATTTATCAAAACTTCGATCTCAAACCCTATAGCTCCTCCAAAACACTTCCAACCCAGAAGGGGTCGAAACCCTGATCCCTCAAGCCTCTTTACCCTCGAAAATAACCTCTAAACACCAAACACAGACTGCCCTACCTATATACTCAAAATGGAAAATCAAGGTACAAGCAGCTGAGATCAAGTGACTTACCAGTGGTTAGCAGCACTGCCCTCCAATCAGCAAGACCAAACCAACAAGTGCAGCAACAACTCCCAAGTTCAAAATGGTGTAAGTTCCCTTCTCTCCACTATTTGATTCTCATAGTAAAGCAGTACAGTAATTACAATTCTCCCTCTTATATATTTTTTGAAAAACCAAAAGCCGCCTCGATTTTTCAACCACTATCATTACCATGACCCCACTACCCGGCTTTTTGGCTACAATATGTTTTGACCAATATACCCCTCGTACTTCTCACGTGCGAATAACACCCTCACTTTTAACTGCCTGCAAAAGCCAAAGCTTCTCGAACCATCTTTTTCCTCACTCGAAGCTAAATAACCAAGTCCAAACAGTCACATCATAACCTTTTCCGTCATACGAGAAAAACATCATCATTACTTTTTGTACACTGCCCCAAGCGCCCGTACCAGTCTGACAGACCAGCTGTCTAGGATGTCCGAACGGCTAGTTAAATCCAGCATAACCGTCGACACAATCCCCGAACTCGAGTACTCGACCATTTTACGTCCCGAACAATCCGCTGCAGATAGCCTCAAATAAACTTATCTAATATAGCGACCTTCGACATCCAACACATCCTTTGACTCAAAAGTTTTGACCCTTCTACCAAATACAGTCATAAACTTCGACCATTCAACGATCTGATGCTTACAGATAAAGTTTTTAGCTTCGACACAGTTTACCTTTCACTTCGACAAATTCATTTTCATCTTTGAACATCACAAAAAATACATTTTGACAACTGTATTATCCCTTCAATACCTCAAATTACAATTTAGATTATATTACTATTACCCACAGTTCTTCAAAACAAGTTATCAACAAAAACCAATTTCATTCAGAAACTCAGATAACATTACAGGCTTCATAAAAAAATATAAATATAAATGGGGAAGTAAACAGGAAAGTAACAATAAGAAAGCATACAAAAGAGAGCCCTATTTGTTGGCGGGTTGCTTCTCTTCAACAATGGCCACTACATCTTCATCCTCCTGGTCCACTATATCTTCCGCAAAGCCTTTGAGAAGAGGCAGCCGATGGCTGGGAAATGGCCCCATCATCTGTACTATTCCCTACCAGTACGCAATGGAAATGTCATAAAGTGGTACCTCAGGTTTCGCTTCAAAAAGGTCTGGCATTTTAGCATCAATATCCTCCTCTATTCGGAACCGCCGTTGAAGACC
Organism: Kingdonia uniflora; assembly: GCA_014058105.1. Classification (NCBI taxonomy): domain Eukaryota; kingdom Viridiplantae; phylum Streptophyta; class Magnoliopsida; order Ranunculales; family Circaeasteraceae; genus Kingdonia; species Kingdonia uniflora. The sequence goes on from JACGCM010000452.1 coordinate 840,185, forward strand.
CAACATGGCCTCCTAGATCCTCCTGGCCCTCACCGTGGCTTGATCTCCTTGAACCGATACGTTTTCAGCCATGTTTATCTGCAAACAAAGCAGTAGATGAAGAGAAAGTTGAAAGACCGGTTAAGAAATTTCCTCCAACCTATCCCCTTTTATACCTACAAGCCCACCACAACTTTCCCCCTTCCCTAACCAAATTAATGGCGACCTTCAATTCCCAACCTCAAAAAGTCAGCAAACAAACTTTCCAACTTTCCAGATGTAACTGATTCATCGGTACCTGCATTCAAACCTCATTCCCGAGGTCCCCTAGTCAAGCTTACCTCCAGCGTCGAGCATTCGATCATCATTACCTTTGGGCATATCATTATACCTCGCGCCTATAACAGTAATCGTCTACATTCGTCTACATTATCTATCAGACATAGCAATACAAGTATGCAAAAAATATTTTGTCCATTCCAAGCACCCAATCAAACAAACAAATTACATTTTTACTACCACTTCAAAAGAAAAGCAAAAACCTACAAAATTACAAAACATTCACCACGTCAACCTAAAGCTCCATTTCTGGGATGACCAGCTCCGCTTGCCGCGTTTTGCTCCTCGATTCTCCTCCGCACAAATAAGACTTTCGGCCAGAGCCATCAGAAATAAATAGCGCCTCTCAGTAGTCGTAAAATGAAGCTTAAGCTATTCCCACAGATAGGCATAAGGTTCACCATTGATGAATTCCTCAAGTCCAACCCCCACAAGGTCCGACATGTCCCAGTTCAGATCATGCTGCCCAAAAAACTTTATATGCAGTTCAGCCATCTTCCGCCCCACTCAATAGTCGCGAGCGAAGCCCATCCTCTTCTGGTAACGCGTGTTCGGCGTGGTATCCATTGAGATGTTCAGAATATTGAGAAAGAACAGAAGACTATTGCAAATGAAAGAGGATACAGTATACCTCCACAATAACCCCTACATATAGCCTTCAATACATTTATTACCCTATAACAACCCACATCTCTTAAAAGCCCTCTTTTATTACCTACCTGGAAACCAACAGTCAAACAACTCATAATCTAAGACTAAATAGTTTTCTCAGCGAATACCTCTCCACTTGACTTCGAGTCCTTCCCTGAGAGGGGGCGAATGTAGTAGCCAACTCGCAGCCTTTGACAGTCAAAGCCCATTTCACAGCCTACTCGAATTTATCGAAGCCCACTCAATCACAAAAACAGACTCCCCGGAAGATCCCCCGAAGATGAAGCTTCGACATCAGGCAAAGCTTCGAGAACGGATTAACATACTACTGCAGAAATCTTTTGACCTTACTAGTACAGGATCGAAGCAAGATAAGACAGATAACCACCTCATCAGATTAGATGGCGGATTGATTGGCCCGTACAGCTACAGTGACAGGTCCAACCACCGCGCCGCTCAGAGACATCACCAATAAATGTTGCAGTGACAGAACCGACATGACCGACACCCATAACTCACTGGGATTTCCGAAGAGTAATCATGTAATCCTGACCCACACCTGGTGACTCAACTCCCTGTATCTCTATAAATAGAGGAGAAGGAAAACCAAGTAGGGGATAGAAAAATCATCTCCAACCCCTTGCATTTTACCTTCGACCACCCAGACACACTATACACGAACCCAATTATTTACTCTTCTGTAATACAATCTGTCTTTAAAATCCTCATCGGAGGTCGTAGAGAGTCACATTTGAGCCTCTACGCAAGTATTTGTCTATAGTTAGATCTTACTTTAGGCTAGTTGCTTGTATCCTTTGATTGAAGATTGATTCTACATTGTGAGAACCTATTTCACCTCCAAACGATGTTAGTTCCCTACACTTTGCATCTGGGAGAAAGATCACTTAAACAAGAAGAATTGAAGGAGTTGATGCCTCGGCATGCCTGAATGACTTATGACTTTTAACCAATAGGGAAAACTTGATATTTGTAAAGTACCAAGAGGTTGGTGCTGGAAGGATAACATTTAATCATATTCCTGAGATCGATGTACTAAAAAACTTGTTATCTCCAAATCTTATGCAATGTTTTTCAATATAAATAAAAGTTGTCATTCAATAATTGTAAATAGAAAAAAATATTCAGAATCAAACTGAATTGTGCTGGGTGTGAAAAATGAATAAGAGTTTATAAGTAATGAGAACATTATTGTTGTGATGCTCGAACTGAGATGAGTACGTGCTGACAATAATGTTGTGATGCAAGTACGATTTGTGTTTTAAACAGGTGAGGAAGAAAAATTGTAGGAAATATGTAATCGTGGAAATTCGAGCTTTTACAGGTTGATAGAGGTAGAACTCTTGGTAACATGAGGTCAAGTATGGTAAATAATGTATGTACTGGTGAGGCATAAGTTCAAATAATTTATTCCAAGATTCTGGGTTTTTGGTTACGAGATATAAGGTAAAAATCACATTTTTGAGGGGAAAGTGTGTGAGAAACGTATAAATACGGGAAGGATGATCTGTAAAGAAACGGAGTAAGGAATAGGATGGTACAAACTCGATCTTAGAGGATTAGTCATGCCGCGGAAGGGAAATTGGCTATAAAAATTACTGAAGTGCGGTAAAGGATTTTTGGTTCGTTTGGTTATGATGCTGAGCTTCCAGTGAGGGAATGTCAGCTTGAAGGATTATATGTAAGGAGCAAAGAACTTGAGTATGCTCATTATTTTTATGAGGTATGCTTTCGTAAATTGGTTAGGGATTCGGTTGATCGAGAAAGGTTGGTTGATCTGATTGCTGAAGATGAGATAGAATTTGAAGATCTGAGGATCGACGAATGATGTAACTTGGTGACATCGTCCAGTTTACTAAGATTACGATAGATGTTATATAAAGTGTTTATCATGAATAATACATTTTTCTTGAATGTAACAGAAAATATATAAGTCAATCGGATCATCTATAGGTGCAAATCTGTTTTGAGACTGTTTTAGCAAATAATTTGAAGAATTTTGAAAATTTGCGTAGTTTAGAAAATGACGTCAATTACTGTACGTATGATAAATAAGGACAGAGAAACAAAAATAAGGAAATGCAAAAGCTTCTGGTTTTGTTTTGTATGTAAGGAAGCATGAATCTAACATCGTACAGAGTGAGTCATCGTGAGTGTGGGAAGGTCTGGAAAAGATATTGAAATAAGATAGAGAAATATGTTAAAAAATGAGGGGAGTTGTAATGATGGAAGTGTAGTTTTATTGAAAAGGTACAAGACGTCGAACATGGAGAGTGGAAAGGATGCCTCAGTTCCGAAATCGAGGACAATTCGTGCGAGGCACAATAAATGCCAGCCGCTTGAGAGAGAAAAGATAAATAGTACTTCTTCGTCTCCAATCAAACATTTTTCAACTTCTAAAAATTTGGAGAGCACACAGAGAGAAAGACGAAAAGTCAGGGGATTTGATAAGGAGTTATCCGAAGGGGATCAACGGTTGAAGAGGGCGAAAGATACTGAACCTCATAGGTGGCTATACAGCAGTGTCGTGAGGGAAGGGCTTGGCGCTACTGCAGATTCTCATTCAGATTCTAAAGGTTAGTAGAAATGTATGCAATATATGTTATCGTATATACTAAATATGTTAAAGAGATATGTTGTACGTAAATGATTTATATATATATATATATCAATCATTGATATATATAGAAGAAAGAATGTTAGATACCTTAGCCTGTATGTAGGTTGAGCGTGAGAGGCATTTGTGTGGGGTTGAAAACGTACCTGTAAAAGTTATTATTGAGATGGGTAGTTCGTCTATTAACGAGGTATCGACCTCTGGTCGGACGAATGAGTCTGATAGTGAGGGTGAAGTATGATTGGAACAATTCCCAGGCTTTCCTGGCCAATTGATATCTTATCCTTCTGGTTCTGATGTCTTTAGATAGTTTTGTAAAGCTAAGGCGGCTGCAGGAGGGAAGTGGGGCAATTATGTAGAATATGCCGGTAGGCAGTTTAAGGGTTATACAGTAGCGGAGGGGGAAATGTACTTTTATCTGTTGGCAGATATGGAAGTAGAAAAATGAGATAGGGGTATAGATAAATCGATATCGTTCGAATACTTCGATGGGGATGTTCGGAGTGACCTCTCGGAAGGTTTTTTGTGCTACCTATCTCAATTAGAGTATGGGTTAAGTCATCCCCTTACCAATTTGGCGAAGGGGATTATGAATGCAATCGGGCCATGTCCTGTTCAATTGAACGGGAATATGTGGGAGGTAATAACCGTGTATGATCATCTGAATAAAAAATTGGAAAAGGGGGGAAAAGTGAGGAGGATAACCCCTGAGGACATTTTGTAGTTTTATGGGGAGAAGAATTATAAGGCCAGTGGAGGGTCATATTTTTGTGCGAGCGCAACTCGGTATCGCTTCTTCGATCTGAACTCAGCAGGTCGAACCTGGAATGACAATGCCATATGGGTGAAGGGTAATTGTCTTCAAAGAGATGACGAAGAACCTTTGGACCTTCCATTTAGAACTGTAAAACAAAGTAAGTATAACCATGCATAGATATAATTATTGCTATATTTTACTAATAACTGTAGTTGATAATAAAAATGTTGTGCATTACAGGTGTGAAGTCTAAAGTGGAGAGGAAAGAGTTGCTGTTGGACAAAGTTGCGAAGGAGGTGACTGAGATCAAATTTGTGTTGGAGGGACTTGGCCTGAGTAGAAAGAAGAGGGTTGATAGTAGGTCGAAAAAGGTCCGAAAAGTTTAGTCGACCAGGTCGATGGCGGGTACTAACGAAGGGAAGAGGCAAGTGAGCGGTGGAGAGGTTCGAACCAACTTGTCCAAGACTCCTGGAATAGGCAGTTCGGTTCAGCTGAATCCCGTTGCGTCGAGCATAATTGTTCAAAAATATCCGAAAAGATGAATGTTAAAGGCTTTGACGGCCTCTGATACCACTGGAAGTGGTGAGGTCGCAAAAGAGAAAAGGAGGAGAGTCAAACCCTCAGGGGGGAAGGTCGTTGAGGGACGATCTGCTATGGTGGATGACCTCAATCGAGGAAAGGGCCAGGTTGGCGGTTCACCATGGAGAGGAAGACACGAGCAGGATGGTAAGATTATATTATAGGAAAGAGTTGCTTAATGCGCTTCGAGTTAATCGCTGAGTTCGATTTAATTTTTTGCATGTTTCTCGTCTTGTTAAGGGGATTTGGTTCGGCATTGAGGAAGAAAAATCTGAGCTGAGGAAAGCAAATATCGAGCTGGAAAAGGAATTAGCTCGATCCAGGACTGATGCTCTGAAGGAAGTTAGGCAGCTGAAGGCTTCTCATACTGTAGCGACGGGTCAGCTGCAGGTGGAGACGAGGGAAATCTAGATAAGATGGTTAAGGAGCGTGACAGACTGGGGCGTCACTTGATGCTGAAGGCCTATTCTGAAGAGGAGGTGGATGCCATTAAGGCGGACACCTATGTTGGGAAGGAAGATGAGGAGGAAGTGGAAGTGGTAGGGATCGTGGATGGTCTGGATGATGTCTCCCATCAAAAGGTGCTCGATAACCAAGGGGATGACGCCGAACTTCCAGAGGCTGATAGTGAGAAGATAGGGTAGAAAAGTGTGTTTGTATAAATATTTGTAAGTTGTTGAATTGTGTATAGGGAAGAAACTTCTGTAGGTTGACTTGCTTTATTAACCTCTTGTAGGCACTTAGAGAAATGTGTCTCAGAATAAAAGATCTAGAGTCCGGACATGCCAGGGAAAAATAGACCTCTGTAGCCTTGCTGTCTATGCAAGCAGAGCTGCAGGTTAGATCAGAATAGGTCTTTCGACTTGTATGTTATACCAATGTTAAGTTATCAAGTAAATGGGATATAGATACAGATAACACTAGTAGGGTGCATGGTAAAAATCCAATGCTATTTATATAAAGTAACATATCGAAAGTATGTACCTTATACTCTGCAAGAAACCTCATGAAGCGTTTATCTGATAATGTACTCCAAATTTTTAGTCTAAAAGTATTTGGACACCGCAGATGTTTAGATATCATATAGAATCTCTAGAAATGAAGTATGTATATATGTTCAAATGCTTTCCTGAATCGTACTGTACTAAAAAAATGTTATATTCCCCAGGTCGAATTAGATTCATCTCGCTTTCGTGAGGATGACGTACTCAAGTGTAATCGGGAATTTGTATAGCAGTTCGATAGGATGATAGAGGCAAATGAGAATAGAGAAGATCAATATGTAAAGGCGCATTTTAAGCTGTGGAGATGTCCCAGGATGTTTCAGACCTTACTCTTCAGGTCGAAGAGAAAGATGCCAAAATAGGTAAGGGGTTAAAAGAGCTAGCAGAGGTAACAGAACGTGCTGAGAGGCTTCAAAGTCGGGTTGACGCGTTGGTGGTTAAGGGTAAGCAGGCTGACATGGCTCAATACCGTATTCAGGCGTTAGAAAGATTGGAGGGACGATCTCGATCTGATCTTCAGAATTGTAGGAGGGAGCTGGAGCGAATGAGTCAAAAAGTTGTTGAAAAAGACAATGAGCTGAGGGTAGCTCGAGAAAATCAATCAGCTTCGGAGGCCGTAGCTGAACACTTGCAAATTGCCCTACCCGCCAAGGATATGGAGTTCTAGGAAATACAACGAAGGTGTAACAATTTAAATGAGAGGGTTGCATGACTTAAGATCGAACTGACGCAGGCCATCGCGCGTGCCAAGAAAACAGAGGATAGAGAACGTTCTAGGGGAAGAAGAATTGATGTTAAGGCTTCTCTAGTTCTAGAGGATGTAGTTAGTCTCTCAGGTCAAATTAGAGAGCTAGAGAGTGATGTATCTCGTATTCAGAGGCATGTTTAGTTTGAAAATGTGAACTTGAGGGAATGCTAGAATAAGTTGGATGCTTCTCTTATTAGGGAGAAATTTTTGGAAGGGAAAATTAAAGCAAAGGAATCGCTGATGAAGAGGAAAGAGGAGTTATTAAAGATATTTTGGCTAGGGAAGAGTTAAACACAGAAATCGAGAAACTTCGTGCCCGCGTAGTAGATTTAGAAGCCATGAACCTGGCTGAATCAACTAAATATAAAAAAATTGAAAGAGAATGTAATTTACCATGCTCATGTCGACGCAGAAATGATTGAACAGAAGAGTTCGTATGCTAAGTTAGAGTTACGCCTCAAGAAGGTGAGAGTGAAATTTATAATAATTGTTATACCTGATGTTTCATGCTCAGATCTGCTAAAGTCGATTTTTGCATATTTTGTAGAGGAAGTAAAAAGACTCGAGTCAGAATGAGATACCTTGTTTAAAAGATTGTCAGATAAGGGATGCATTTGCGACGTTAACATAGATCAAGGGAACTATCTGGGCGTCATGGAAACCCATTTGGGTTCTCGAACTGCTGAGCTGATAGAGATGGGTAGAGCTTCTGTAATCCGTAAACGGAAAGTTCGACCTCTTGATGTTGGGGGAAACACTGCTGACACTTCATCAGCAGAAAAGAATCCCTTGTAATATAAATTTGACTTGAAAAATAAATAGTATCTGTCATAGACACATTGAAATAGATAAAAGCTAGTATGACCTTTGCCTTATCTTGTGTCTGGTGGGGTCTTTGATATAAAACAAAATTTCACATTTTTTCAATCGCAGAAATGGGTTGAGTTAAACCAAATTGAAACTTGATTTGAACTATAGAAATGTTGCAGACATATTGAAAGAGATGAAGGCTAGTATTACCTTTACCTTATCTTATGTCTGGTAGAGTCTTTGATGTGAAACAAGTTTCTACACTTGCTACAATCCCAGAAATTTAGTAGAGATTAACCAAACCAAGTGATATCCTTGATCCAGCCATTATAAATGACCCAAAAAAGTTGAAGTAGATGAAGGTTAGTATCACATTTGACCTATCTTTTGTTTGGTAGAGTCTTTGATATGAAAGAAGTTGCTACACTTGCTACAATCGCAGAGATTTAGTAGAGTTAGCTAAACCAAGTGATATCCTTGATCCGGTCGTTATAAATAACCCAAACAAGTTGAATTAGATGAAAGTTTGTATCACCTTCGATCTATCTTTTGTTTGGTAGAGTCTTTGATATGAAACAAGTTGTTATACTTTCTACAATCGCAGAGATTTTGTAGAGGAAGCTAAATCAAGTGATATCCTTGATCTAACTTGGATAAGATCGATTGTAAGCTTGTATTATCTATGCTTTAATCTATAGATTGTGGCTGAATTTTTGTGAGGAGAATGATATTGTTAAATAAACTTTCATTAATAAGTTCAAATTTTACATTGGATGGAGATGAGAATCTCACTTTTGGAATTGAAAAACAAAAGCGAAAAATAAAAATGGAGTTGTAAGACGCTTAACGATAGTACCGTTTCAGTCGCCTAGTTATCCAAGGATTTGAAATGGGGATTCCTTCTTCAATCATGAGATAGTATGATCCTAGGCCTGAGAGACCTGTGATAATGAATGAACCCTCCCAATTATCGGCTAATTTTCTAGCGTGAGGCTCTTTGCGATGTTGAGGAATTTCTCTGAGGACGAGATCTTTGATTTGGAAAGTATGGCTCCTGACGAGGTTATTATACAATCTGGTAAGCATATGATGATACCGACCTAGGTTAGTGATGACGCGTTCCCTGGTCTCATCTATCATATTGAGGTTATAAGCAAATTTAAACTCATTTTCCTCGTCAGTCAGCTCGTGATCCCGAACTGGATGATGATATTCATAAAGAATGATGGCCTCAGTGTCATAAGTAAGGGGAAATGGGGTACACCCAGTAGATTGTCGGGAAGTGGTTCGATATGCCCAGAGGACGTGAGGCAGTTCGCAAACCCAATTCCCTTTTTTCTGTGAGTGAAGCCGCTTTTTGAGTCCATCCACGATGGTTTTGTTGGTGATTTCGGTTTGGCCATTGCCTTGACGGTAGTATGGATATTATGGCGTGTAAATGATATTATTGTGCTTTAGGAAGGTTACAACTTTATCTACCATAAATTGGGTCCCGTTATCGATATGAATTAGGTGGGGGCACCCAAACCGAGTGATTATACAATCTGGTTCGACATAGTGGAATTGCTTCTACCCATTTTTTAAAGTAATCGATAGCTACGAGTAGGTGGCGGCGGTTACCTGGAGAGTTAGGGAATTCGCCGACGAGATCTAGTACCCATCTTTTAAATGGTCAGAAAACCTTGCTTGCATGGAGTTCGAGCGCAGGGGCACGTATCATATGTCCATGTCTCTGGCAGGTATCGCATATACGGGAGTACTCTTTTGCTTGCTTGCGCATGCCAGACAAGAATACTCCTTGAGTGATAGCTCTATTTGCTAATGATCTACCTGCGGCATGGGAGCCATAAGTTCCTTCATGTAATTCACGGAGCAGATCATCTGCTTTTGATTTGGAGAGGCACTTGTGGTAAGGCCCTGTGACAGAAAGGCGGTATTGAGTAATATAACGCTTCGAGTTGTTGATTAGCTGTCGGTGCTCTTTTAGATAAGTTGGGAGTGGTCCGTTGCGATTGTTGTCAATACCATGGTAGGCTAAGAAAGGCTTTCGCCAATTATCGTCTCCACCTTTATTGCCTCCCGTGTTGATCGTGCATACAGAAATGCAATCAATACTAGGGGCTTAAATGATTTCGATCTGGAGATATCGAGCTTCTATACCCAAGACCCCGGCTAGATATGCCAAGGAATCGGCGTGTCTGTTTTCACCTCGAGGAAGATAATCGAAAGTCACTTTTGCAAACTTACTCATCCTATCTGCAACGAGGGCTACGTATTCGATCATTTTTCCGTTCTTCTTGTATTGCTCTGAGTAGTGGTGAACAATGAGTAGTGAATCTGTGTAAACTGAGAGTTCAGGGACATTGAGCTCAAGTGCGAGGTCGAGTCCGTGAATGAGAACTTCATATTCGCTGACATTATTTGAGGCCTCAAAATCCAAGCGGATTGATTTCTTAATTTTTCCATTAGAAGGGGTAATAAAAACGATCCCGATTCCTGACCCTACGGGTCCTTCTGATCCATCTGTGAGAAGCCTCCACCCTGATGTAATGATCCATTCAGCTCATTCATCGAATGGTTTGGAGGGTGGATTCTCTGGTGTATCTTCGGTAAGGTTCGGATCGTGCTCCTCCCACTCGTGATCCTCCATTGGAAAATCCGCGAGAAAATTGGCAAGGGCCTGACCTTTTTCGAAATGACGTTGTTCGAACTTGATATCATGATCTCCCAAACTGATTGACCATTGTTGCACTCTTCTTGATTTTTCTTTCTTAGATAGAACTTCTCGAAGTGGGTAGTTCCCCATAACTTTGACAGAATGTGCTTGGAAATAGTGCTTGAGTTTCTGCGAATTGTAAACAAGGGTGGGAAGAATTTTATCAATTTTTGAGTACCTTGTTTCTGCGGGTGTGAGGGTTTTACTAATAAAAAAGACTGGTTTCTCGATTTTCCCTTCTTGGCAAATGAGAACCAAGCTGAGGGAAGTATCTGTAACTGCTAAGTAGATTATCAGTTCCTCATTTCCTACTGGGGTACTTATTATGGAAGACTTCCCCAAATAGATTTTGAGATCCTGAAAAGCTACTTCGCATTCTGGTCTCCATGTGACTTCTGTAGTTGGCCGAACCTTTCCTCGGCAGCGGTATGAAGATTTAGATGCGAAACAGTTGATAGCAGTAATTTTGCCGGCGAGTTTCTGAACGTTTTTTGGTATTTTGGGAGAAGGCATGTCGAGGAGAGCCCAAATTTGATCCGGATCGGCCTCAATCCCTTTCTTGTTGATGAGGTGGCCTTGAAAGCGGCTAGAATGTACCCCGAATTGTCATTTATCTGGGTTCAGACGCATTTTGTAAGATCGAAGGATGTTGAATATAGTATTGAGATCTGAGATGTGATCGTCTGACTGTAATCTTTTGTACAAGAGATCATCGATGTAGACTTTTACGATTTTCCTTAGGTGTGCTTTGAACATAGTAGTCATCAATCATTGAACGAGAGCGTCTTTTTCATGCTAAACCAGCTTAGTTCTGATGAAAGTACCTCTGCTAGGTCCATCAATGTTAATATATTATGTGGGCTCCTATGTAGGTGGTTGATCGTTGAGGTGATCAACTTTCTGTAATTGCTATGTAGGTGGTTAATCTTCCCATTTTTTATTTTCTTGTACTTTTTATTGCGTTATCTTTATAGTAATTGTACATTGAGATTTAACATTATATATATGAGTTTAGTAAATTAGTACAACGAAATATATTTTTATTTTTAAATAAATAACAAGGGCAGTTTTGGACAACATCCACTTACTAAGAAGAAGAAAAAAACACTAGAACCACTGACTGATTTATAGTTGAATCAGATGTTCAGTTAGTTTCGTACCCATTCAGATATTCAGTTAGATTCAGGCATTTTAAGTATTATGAGTTTGGTAAATTAGTAATACGGAATATATTTTTATTTTTAAATAGATAACAAGGGCAATTTTGGACAATATCCACTTGCTAAGAAGAAGAAAAAACGAACACTAGATTAATAGTCGAATCAGATGTTCAGTTCGTTTCGCACCCATTAAATTATACAGTTAGATTCAGTTAGAAGCGATCTGGAGCAGATTTTCAGGGAAACAAGTAGATAATAAGTCTCTAGAATTAGAAGAGTAATCCGTTCCCCTAGATGACGTGGCTAACGCATGCCCCTCATCAAAAGAGGCATCCACACTATCATTGATTTTCGTTTTCCTGATCTCATCCCTTCTTTCCTCAGCCATAATCCCTACAGTCAGTCAATTCTCCCTTCGCCTCCGAACTCGTTCCATCCAGCGTCAAGCTCCCTTTGTCCTACTAGTCGTGCCATTTGGCTCTTACTCCTTATCCTTCTCTTCTCCTTTGAACTATCACCCTGACAGATTCTTACTCTCCAACTGAGGCGACCTTCACCCTATAAACAAGGTGCTCTTCCTTGCAATCAAGAGTGACTCTCTCCACATGGAAGCCTGTATCACCTTTTGAGTGAACTTCAGTGTCAAAACCTCTGTCAGCCTCCTCCAGAGAATCTTCGTCTGCACCCCTTCAAAGCTTAGATGGAAAATGCGTTCACTTTTTTTAGCACTGACCATATTCCCCTCGCTCTAGGGGGAAAAATTAATGCTCAAAGTCTAATATCAACTCGATTGGAGGAGCAGACCTCACAACATAGAAGTCGTTTATGTCTAGAGCTCTAATTCAATTCCTCTCTAATAGCTGACTGCTGATAACTCGCCGATCCTCATCAAAGTCCAGAAATGTTAACAATCACATGTAATAAGTTCCCTCGCTATGGGCGACAATGAAAGAGACATCCCTAATTTATCTCTTAGTACCACTAGCCTCAACTAGTCAATTCTAGATGTCTTTCCCCCAAGCACGGCGTTTGCAAATATGTGGCAGGGCGCCCTTACGGCTACAGCTCTGCTTTTAGGTCTGTGGTGTCTGTTTCGGGACATCTTTTAATATCACTAGCATACATTTTAGGCTTTAGAATAGCTACTGGAATGATCGAAGAGCAAAACAGTAATTTCCGTCTATTTTAACTACCTAAGCTGATTTTTTTAGAGAAATCATAATCTAAACTTACAAATCAGAGTGTCTTTTCTACAGCAACTACACCGATGCATCATCACTTAGCAATATGAGTTGTAAATTGCAAAAATATGACTAAACATCAGAAGACAATAAGAGAGATTGAAAACCTTCAAACCATACTATGATGAAAACAAAGCAAAATAGAGTAAGTTTCAGTCTGAAATTAAGATGACAAAAATGTCTACCAAGGTTATTAAAACCTGCGACCTCTTCAACTTCTTCCTTTGAGTATCCCTTACAAATTATACTCAGCAGTACAACGATCAACACCTGCAAGGTTTGATATGTCATTTTAAAATATTGAAAAGTACAATTTTGCCCAAATTTATTTGCCCCATGCAACCAAGATGTGGGTTATTATCAGAGAATCGAAGTTAAGCTCTGAGATGAGCCAATTCACCCCACTTTTCATACTTTTTCCCTTATTTTCACCAAGGTCATGGTCACGTGCATAGGTTTGAAGTCTGCCCATATAGCCAAATTCTAGAAACAGTATGAACCAAAAAGCATACCTCCTCTGAAAGTAGGTGTCACGGCTGAGAGATACCAAAATTTCAGCACATTCCGCCATAACAGGATCAAACTCCAAACTCATACTCCTCCTTTTCTTTTTTCCATAGGTTAATCCATTTTGGTCAGATGGGGGCACACCTTTCATAGGCTATAAAAGTACATTGCAAACAGTTAATATCCATAAGAAGGAAGATAGCGTTAAATCTTTTGGAAAAAATGAGTCTTACCCTACTCACTTTTTTCTTAGGTTTTCTTGTCCCATTGACTAGAAAGTACAGAACTTCGGTCTTTGACCGATATTTTTCGTTTACAGGAGAGAAGTAATACTGCACACAGATCAGAAAAATTTACATTAGTATGTAAGTTTCATTTTAGAGAGTATTCTCACCTTTCTGACACTTGTTACCATTGGGCTCTTGGCAGTGGTGGTTGTACCTCTCCACCTATAGAGAGGTCGCGAATTCGAATCCCGCGAGCTTAGGGTTCAGGATCCCTACCAAAAACCCCAAGATTGGCCTAAAAATATGAAAAGGAATAAGACAGCAGAGTTCCTTTACTGTTTTACTGCAGCTTTCATTAGTGCTTTAATGTAACAAGCACCATTGGTAGCTACAGGGAACAATTAGCTTGGCCAACTAAAGACAAAATCACACTTCCCAGTGATCCAATCAATCCATTGCATTGTAAACAAGCTAGTTTAGACATGTTCAGAGAAACTAAATGATTCATAAATCATATTCCAATTCTACCTAAGTTGGTTCTCATAAACGAAATAACTTCCATGAGTCATTCTACTTCAACGTAAAATAAGTAAAGTAAGAAAATAATCTTAACTCAGCCTTTTAAAATTTGTAAACAAATCAATATCCTAGTAGAATAAGAAACGTGTATTCGTTTTTCTCAACTTCCCATGAAAATATAATGTGCCCCCATGTAATGTTGTTTTGGGTCGGGTGTGTGTGTTTTAGGGGGGGTGGAGAGATGGATTAATAGCAAAAAAAGTTTAGTCAAAAGATCTTTCAGAACCCGTATATGAGAAGTTCCAGCAAGTACCAACGATACATATAAAGTGTTTTCTTTTACCAAGCTTTCCAGTCGATATGGCCCTGAAATGTAGTGTAAAGAGTGGCAAGTAAACAAATCTATCAGAGCCAGCTTAACGCTCAACCCTCATCCCTACCTATCGCAGAGAGTAACTCCAGCAATAAATACATTACCACTGAGTGAGGCAGGTCAATCTCTGCACATCCATTCAAAATCTGTTGAGGGGCCTCCGCACTCTTATAATGATTCTGACAAACTCTACGACTTTTTTGACTCCACTCCTGACAAAAGCAAAGGTGGTGAACCCTTCTTGAATAATGAAGATGTTCAGGGTTCAATTGGTCCTCCCATCTCAATGTATCAATGGCATACCCTAATATACAACAACGATATAGAAACCAAGAAGAGATCTTGGGTAAAGATGTGCATAGAAGTCCAAGACCCTAATGGGCTTCCTGGTTATGTACATTTGAAGCAGACGAGAGCAACAACATTGTTATTAAAATGGTACAGTTAAGTTCCATCTAGCTACAAAAATTATAAGGTTTTGGCTCTCAATGAAATTAACTGCCCTTTTGAATAAAAGTGAGAAAGAGCACGAAAGCGGAGCTTACTCTTAAAGAAAGTTTGGAGGTCAAAGAACTCTGAAGAGCAGGCGAAAGAACCTAGTAATGGCTCAAATGTCTAAGTAAAGAAAGAAGGATGGGACAGCTCTAAGAAGCCTATTATGCATTCAAAGCTTGATGACGTCCCAAAAGAGAAGAGTACTACTAATGATTTTGAGTCTAATCAAAGTTGATAATAAGCCTAACTCGAATCAGTGGACAAACCAGTTGTTTAAAAATGCCTTAAAAAGTAATGTAAACGCACGACGCGGAAGCAAGATTGTGTTACATTTAACACCAATCTAATTTTAATTAGGGTTTCTTCTAAACTCTAAAACGCAAATTAAATCAAACTAGAACTTATTCTTAAAACTTCAATAATCAACTCAAACAACCTAATTAAAACATAGAACTAAGCCTCCCTTTCATATAACACAAGGGGGATCATAATTAACAACCCTAATTCTAATTCAAATAGGAAATAACTAAAATTGGGAAAACTTCATCTTTTAACATTGTGTTGGTTAAACAAGTCCCTAAATTCTACTTGGCATCTCCAGCACTGGAGAGGCTTGAATCAAAATAACATAAATATAAATAACCCATGACATATGAGAAACGATCATGAGAGAATGATTCACATCAAATCCCTCCCTCTGTGGAATATTTCGGCCACAAAATCGGCAAGTTTTGGAACACCACAGAACTCAGAACTGTCTGTTGTGGCATACTCGTCCTCACCCTCGAATTTTGTCTCAAAATTTTCCGTAACCCAAGGTCGTACCCCAGTAGGGGGTGCGGGGGTACGACCTACGTTGATTGACATCCAAAATTGAATAAAGCATTGTGATTAGCTTCTCTAAACTCGCTAAGAAACCATCACAAAATGGGTCAAGAAATGGCGGGTTTTTTTTTTGTGTTTTAGCCTTTTTCTTGGCCCATTAAATACTCCAGCAATGGAGAGGCTTAAATCAAAATAACATAAATATAAATAACCCAAGACATGTGAGAAACGGTCATGAGAGAATGATTCGCATCAAAAAGACTCAAAAAACAATAAAATTAGATTGGAAAAGAAAAGAAGGAAGTTAGGGTTGAGGCCCCACCATGTATCCAGAAATACACTAATATAGGAAGAAGTTGTCTAAGAATGCCTTAAAAAGACTCAAAACCCAAAAAAATAAGATTAGGAAAGAAAAAGAGAAGGAAGTTGAGGCCGAGGCCCCACCCTCTGTCCAAAAATGCACTAATATAGGAAGAATGAATGAGTTTTCTAACAACAACAAGGAAGCTAGAGGCTTGGCCTCTGCCACAGATACTTGGGGTCCCTCATCTCTACACAACTCGCAGTTAACCCTTTGGTAGAAAATATGATTACAAATATTTTCTCTTCGAAAAAATAGATTTCTTGTATATGCATGTAGGCTTCAGTTGCTTCAATTATCATTCTCATTATCCAAGTCTACTGGACCAACATTTGATACTCCCTACACTTGTCTTCCACAAAATCAACAACTTTAGTAATAGATTTATGTGGCATGGCCATGAATCTGGAAGGAAGACTAACCCTCTGGTTGGACAATCCAGATTCCCTCAGATTGTTCTTGGTGTTGGAACCAAATCTTGAAGTCCAGAGAAAGAGCTAAGGAGTTCACTTTGCACATCATTGGCAATGTCAATGTCACTTAATTCTGGCATGGTCCTTAGCAGAAGTTTGGAAGTAAATTGGAATTTTTTTGGTTGGATCTGAGGTATGACTTTTATTTAACTCGTGATGGCTATCTTAACAAAGTTACAATGAGTAACAGTTGTGTGATTCCCCTGCATTTGTAACCCAGCATTAATGAAATATACAGGTCCATGGCCATGCCTTCTATAAATACTGTCCAAGACTTCACCGATAAAGTGATGCAAACCACATCAATTGAAGGTCAGTTTTCTGTTTCTTCAACCATGAACAGAATGAGAAAGGAGAGGCCTAAAATTATCTTTCTGTATATGCTTGTCAGGTTACAGTGTCCTCAAACACAACCCCGTAGACTCCTGCAGGAAAGATTCCACCTCCTCATGTTCCCAAACAATCGTTAGCACAGACTTCTTCACAAGAGCCACCTTCCAGAGCCATAGAGGTCTACTATCTTGCAGAGTTTTGACAATATGATGAATGTTGGTGAACAGGATATGAGTTTAGTTAGTTCATAATGGGTGCTTCCTTGAATCCTGGAATTCAAGAAATCACAAAAGTAGCTTCTAATGCTCTACTATTTACAACAAATGGGTTAAAGAAATTCAAGACATGTTCAAAACAAAATCTTCACCAAAGAAGCATTACTGAATAAGAATTTTGTTTTGAAATTTGCAAGTTATCTACTTACAATTTATGGGGGAATGAAAAGAGCATGACAATTGAGGGTGAACCCAAGGATAAAGAAACCCAGGCAAGAGTTCAGAAGTGGGTGGAAGAATAGGAAATAAGAATTATAGTAAAATTATGGACAGAAGGAGGTTGGTGGTCTGTATAGACTACAATTAAATTCCCATCTTTGCTTTTGCAGGTGTTGTTGACCAAGATATTGGCTACCCCGCGAATTAGCTTGGCAGAAATCGTAATGAAAACAAGTGCAAATCTCCAAAACAAGAATTAAATCCTTGTATATAGCAGAAATATGGACGGGAATTTAAGAAGTTGATGTTCCTTCCTATTATGATAATCCAATTTTTTTGGGCCCCTACAAAAAAAGGAAATTTTTCTATAATTCTGCTTATGAGGAAATTAGAACTTCTAAGCCTAAAGTTCCTTTGTATGGTTGAATATAGAATTAGTCACCATCTCTTAGGCGCTCATGCAGCTGTAAGAATAAGATGAAGACAAGAGACTTTCTGGTAAAATACAAGTTTAAGACTCCAATACCAATTGCTCTACGTATAATGCAGGGGAAGAGACCAGGTCATATCTATCATTTGAATATGCCTTCTCCAATTTTATATGGCCTCTTTCCATTCAGAATTTTTTGAGACTATGGATAATGTTGGTGGACGGGACCTATGTTGCTTGAAAGGGAAGCGGGTACGGGAAACGATACAAGAAACGGAAGCGGGAAACGTCCATTATTTTTATAAACATGATTCGGGAAACGTAAGTGACAATTGAAGCGAAATGTGATACGAGTGAGAAACGAGTATGAAGCATAAGAAAAAAGCGAAATAGAAAACAAGAAAAAAACATAAAATAAGTAAAGTATGATACACTTCGATAGTAGAAAGATGAAGGTATATGCATAGACAATACTTGTTAATGTAGTAAGGAGGGAAGAAAATCCGAAAGGTAGTGTGTTTAAGTGCTTTTTCTTAGCTAGATTTCGTTATAAAGTAGTATTTATAGGTTTGTGTGTTTTTTTACTTGCCTTTGTGGGTATAAGAGCATCCCGTCACGTACATTATCGTTTCACAATCCCTTCGATTGCGAATCGCAAAAGTTTCGGATCAAATCAAAAATCGCTACAATATACGAATCACGCGAATCAAAAATTGAATCATTGGCGTTTCCCAAACCAAATCACAATCGAATCATAATATGAATCACAGTCGAATTGAAACACGAATCACAAACGTTTCCCCAACGTTTCCGGAATTCAGGGAGACTGAATTGCACCTGTTTCCCAAACAAGTTTCCCAGAAAACGTCTGAGAGGACGGGGGAAACACATTTCCCCGCAACATAGGATGGGACAATGAACTTAGTTGGCTCATTGTGTTCGTTGGATTCTAGAATTCAATAAACTCTAAAACTAGTTTTTAATGCTATCATTCGCAAGACATGGGTGGAGAGAAATTTGAGACATTTTCAGAACAAATGTTCCACCAAAGAAGTATTACTCAGTAAGAATTTTGAAATGAAGAAGTATCAATTATCTATTTTCAGATCTGGGGGAATGAGAAGAACAGAAGAATACTTTTTGATTTGAGGGTGAATCCTAAAATAAAACATCTAAAGAAGTTACAACATCCCACCACAGTTAGAAAAGTAGCGTTGATCCTGAGAACATAAGAATTTATCCACGCTTAGTTGAGGAGTTGGTGAGAACTCCACGCTTAAGCGTGTTCGGGCGTAACAATTATGAGAAGGGTTACCTACTAGGAAGTTGCTCCCCGCCGGATAAAACCCACAGTGATGGAGATCAGCAATGGCTAAGTGGGGACAATATCGGTGAGTGTGTATAGGTATAGGGCAGATCATTATAATTTGGTATCAGGGCCGAGGACGGGCTCGCTTCTAAGGTGGTGGTGGTAGAGGGGATTGTAACATCACACCACAGGTAGAAAAGTAGTCGCTCTGATCCTGGGAACAAAAGTAATTATCCACTATATAATATACTATCACCGAGGCCTTTTTAAGTGTACTCGGTTGAGGAGTTGGTGATAACTCCACAGAGCCAGAGATCCGCAGTGGCTAAGTAGGGACGGTATCGGTGAGTGAGTATACGGCAGATTATTACAATTTGGTATCATAGCAGAGTACGGCTTGCTGAAAAGCTCCGGGGGGGATTGCAACATCCCACCACAGTTGGAAAAGTAGTCGCTCTGATCGTGGAAACAAAAGTAAGTATCCAACATATAATATACTATCACCGATGCCTTTTAAGTGTGCTTGGTTGAGGAGTTGGTGAGAACTCCACAGTTAAGCATGCTCGGGCGGGAGCAATCTGAGGACGAGTGACCTACTGGGAAGCTATTTTCCGCCGGATAAAACCCCACACTGCTGGAGATCCGTGACTAAGTGGGGATAGTATCGGTAAGTGAGTATAGGGCAAATCATGATTATTATAAATACTTACCATAAAACACTAATAAATACTACATTAACATACTAAATACTACCAGAAAATTCAGAAGTTGTAATTTTCTATTTTGGGTATGAAATTACCAATTTACCCATTCGTGGACTCAAAAATAACATTAAAAATATTAAAGTTCATTGAAAATTTTTACAAGTTAACAAACTTACTACTTATCTCTTATAAAGCCTAAATATACCATCAATTTCAGTTTACTACTAAAAGAAACCCAAAATCCCCAAATTTTACCTATAAACACTAATTTGCGTTTTTTCCCAATTTTTTCAAATTGAACACAAGCAAGGAAAAATAAGGTATCTCCAAGCTTTACTTTCAGTATATAACACAATTGATAATAGCTTTGGACTTTGGTTATGGTTATATACCTAATTATCTTGAATTTAGATTTCCCCATTGAAAACTAAAATATTTCACCCTTTAATGGGGTTTTCCTCACTTTCTCTCTCAAGGATCAGCTTTTTTTCCTTTTATCAGGCAGAAAGGAAAAGAATGATGATCTGTTAAGCTAGAATGATTTATTGCATAAGGAGGGCTTATGTGTCAACCTTAAACTCTAATTTGTTAATACATAAGATGTATGGTAGAGTGTTTTGGTGTTGCCACCAACCTAATGTTGTGACACATTATTAAACATTTAATAAACCCTAAAGTACCCTCCTAGATAATACAAAATGACATTTTACCCAAATATTTACTTTTCCTAGTTTACCCTCAATCATTTTTAACC
Organism: Kingdonia uniflora; assembly: GCA_014058105.1. Classification (NCBI taxonomy): domain Eukaryota; kingdom Viridiplantae; phylum Streptophyta; class Magnoliopsida; order Ranunculales; family Circaeasteraceae; genus Kingdonia; species Kingdonia uniflora. The sequence continues at coordinate 860,548 of JACGCM010000452.1, forward strand.
CCCAACTTCCGCATACGACCTTCAATCTGCAATTTGAAACGTGTTTCGAAATTGCGAGATTGAGAACAACGCAAAACTACTAAAACCATAAATTATATAAATTTCATTATACTATTTCTAGAACGTATCTCTAGGATATTTCGTGAAAATAGCAATTGAGTTATTTTGGGTTGTTATAGAAGTGGGAGGAAGAATCACACTCATTATTTAGTATTTTTAATATAACTTGCAGTGATATATTAAACACAAGTATTTTGGTGGTTTGTATATATTATCAGACGGAACTCTCGTCTTTCTATTTACAGGTGTTGTTTACCAAGCTAGAGGGGGGATAACTTGCTACTTCCTCGTGAGTTAGCTTGTCCACACTCGTGACGAAAACAAGTGGAAATTTCCAATAACAAGAATTAAGTCCTTGTCCTTGTAGATTGGGGAAATATGAAATGAAGTCCAAGAAATTGATGCTCCTTCCTACCACGAAGATCTAATTATTTGGACCCCTACAAAAAATGTAAATTCTATTCTAATTCTGCCAGGGAGGAAATTAGAACTTCTAACTCCAATAGGCACTCATTTGCTTCTTGGATAGCTGTAAGAATGGAACAAATAGACTCCTATCACTCTAGACATGATGCAAGGGAAAAGAACAGGTTGCATCTATTATTTGATATGCCAATCTATAATATCATATAGTCTACTATCTTGCAGAGCTTTGACATTATGAAAAGTGTAGGTGGATGAATGATGAGTTTAGTTCGCTCGTTATGAAAATTTTCTTGGATGCCGGAATTCAAGAAACTTTGAAAATAGGTTTCTGGGCTACTATTTTATAACATATGGGTTGAGAGAAATTCAAAAGACTTCCAGGAAAAGGAACAGAGGAAAGAGTTCAGAATTGTGTGGAAGCATTAAACTGGTCATTTTCTAATTCTTAGGATAACTTGCAGTGACATAATGAACAGAAGAATCTTGGTGGTCTGTACAGATAACCAAATGGAATACCCATCTTTGGTTTTACAGATGTTGACAAAGCTCAAGGCAAGAACATAGCTTAATTAATGCAATCCATGAAGGGGTCAAAAATACTTTAATTCTGTGAGTGCTTGATCTTGAAATTTGCTACTAATTCGGAGTATATACCTTAAATTGTGAATGAGAGTTTTCATACTCCATGGAGAAATATTTCTGATCTTTGAAGTATAAAGCAGGAAATGAGCAAAATGGCCAAGGTTGCCATTATATTTTAGGGATCAAAAAGTAAGAAGGCAGCAACACATCTTGCTTCTAGTAACAATAGTATTACTGATAGTCTGCTTTTTCCTTGCAACTTAGCAATAGAGTTAACTAATGCTTGTATAGTAGATTCTAAAGGGACTTTCCTTAGTCTGTATTACTTTTGCTGAACCAAGCAGCAATCCTTAAACTTGTGTACTGTTGTGGGTGGTGTGCAATCTATCTGGACAGATTGGGCTAAAGCCAACTTAATCAAAAGTAAAAAAAATTGGCTGATGAACATCCCAGCTGATTTCTCTTGGATATGGAGATTTGTGCTACAAAATAGGAAGATAGCTTATGAAATTACCCTGAACCACATTGGGGATGGCAGCTCTACCTTATTCTGGCAACAACCCTGGCATCCTATGGGAATTTTGTCTGAACACTTTCCTCAACAGCGTATGATAGAACTTTAAATTATAATAATGTGAAAGTTAGTAATATCATTCAGAATGGCAACTGAACATTTCCCAATAACACCACATAGCTGCTCATTGAAATTTGGCAACAACTTGATCAAGTTGAGTGCTCAAATGATCAACAGGATGAGGTGGTTTGGTCTATTACCTCATATGGGAATTTTACTTAAAAGACACCTTTAATGATATTAGGCAATCCCAACCTAAAGTTATGTGGTCCCACCTCACTTGGTTTCCAGGAAATATCCCAAGGCAGAATTTCATAGCTTGGTTGGCCCTTAATAAAGCTCAGGATAAGCTTGTCGATTGGGGAGTCACTTGTCTAGATAAGTGTGTGTTATTTTGGGAAGATGGGGAAAATGAAAAACATTTATTCTGCTCTTGTGGTTATTCTCAATTTGTCTGGGATGGGCTGCTTAAGAAATTGAACCTCACTAGAAATAACACTGACTGGGATCTAGAGGTCCATTGGTGCTCTGAACATTTTAAAGGATCCAATTTCATTTCTAGATTAAGGAAGTTAGTTTTTTGTTCCTTTATTGCACAAATTTGGCAAGAGAGAAACAGCAGGATTTTTGAGAGTAAAAGTAAACTTGCTAAAGTTATAGTTCATAATATTAAATGTGAAGTTAGAACTAAGCTTGCTTCTCGTGTTGCAGATATTGAAGACAATGACCAGAACAAACAATGCTTGCAGGAATGGAATCTCCAAAACAATCTTAAGATCAAGGAGCCTATCAAATGTTGTTGGTTTAATCCCCCACCAGGATTCTTTGCTATCAAATACAGATGGTACACTTACTGAAGAAGAAGGTGGTTTTGGAGCTCTGTTTAGAGACGATAATAGGAGAGCTGTGAAAGTTGTTGCTGGTAGAGTTTGGACCCAGGGACTGTTAGTTCCTACGTGCGCAGAAGTAATTACTCGACACAATTAAACTAACCCGCCTATGAATTAAACTCACCTAATCGCATAAAAATAAAGGTCAGAGACCTAGGGCTTATTAGTTTTACTCCAAACTCTACATAACTCTCTAAGGCTAAGCCTTTTCTCACCCTCAAACCAACATAAGAAATAAACTAACCTTAGGCTGTGTTTTATAGGAGAAGAGACCTAGCACAAATAGAAACTCTAGCTAGATTGTAATTAGGAGACTTCTCCTAATTATAATGCAACTCAAATAAACTAATTTAGAAAGAACTAAAATAAAGAGAGTAATCATGCAAGGTGGAGAGACAACCGCCTACGTGAGTATTGTGGCGACCACGTGATTTATCAATTACCATCCATGAATTACAAGGTATTGAAGAGGGTCTTCTGGTGGCAAAAAGAAGAGAGATTGCCAGATTAATTCGGTACACTGACTGCCAGATAAATTCTGTACACTGACTCAGGAGAAGAAGTCCATCTGTCGAACAAGAATGGTCATCCTCCATGGCATGGCATGCTAGAAGAATTGTTGAAAGGATCAAGATGCTGATGCAATCCTTCACATTTTGCATCATTGTCCAAGTGTTTAGGGAAGCTAATGCTGCTGCTGATAACCTTGCAAAGTTAAAGCCTGAAGAGGGGTTTATTGAAATGTTGCCAAGTGCCTTCTCTAATTAGCTTACTTTGATGAGGATGGCAGTGGGAAGATTTATCTCAGAAAGTGATCATAGAACTTTCTTCAGTTTCATTTTCAGTGTGAGCAATGCCAGCTGGTGTGTATAGCTTTTTTAGAGTCTCTCTCTTTTGTAAATTATTTTAGTCTGTAGATCTTGTGGGGGGGAGCAGGTTTCAACTCCATCTTGCCTTCCAATTAAAATGTATCTTATCTACACCATAAAAAGTCAGATAATAAATTTATTAAATTAATGAAGCAGATTAAGGTGAGTTAGAAAATTACATAATCCGTATGTCCTTCTAATTTTCCATTTTTCCGGAGTACACCTTCCACAAGCCAACCTTGGGGCAACCAGTCACGCTCCGCAACTTTTCTTTTCTTTTTCTCTGGCTGGGAATCTAAAGGCTGCTTGCCATTGTCTGGCGTTAGTGCAAGGGAAGTTTGCACATTTTCGATTTTAAGGGTTTCGGCGAATCCAGTTGGTTCTGGACTATGTTCTGATGGCACAACCGGCAGAGTGTCGGATGAGGTTGGATTGAGGATTCGGTTCTGACCTAGATAAGCGAGAGAGGGCAAGCGAGAGGGGGCTACATTTTTGTAGCAAGTATGAAAAGACATTGATATTGACATTTGGCAGACTGACCCTATGGCTGGTACTATGAAATACGGTGCGAAATGGCCAAATGTAGAACAGCTTTAAAATGGGAAATTGTATGTAATGAATCAAGTCCTGCAACAAATAACCACTCGAATTAAACATCGATAATTACGTGAGAAATGATATAACTATGCACAATGTGTGCAAACATACAGCACTTCAAAAAACAACATGCACAAACATCTAATCTAAATACATAACACAGCATGAGAAGCCTTCAGTGACGGCTCCCCAGCCGTAAACTACAGTAACTTGCAGGTATGTGACAAATATTAACTACTAAATTGAGCATTAACCTTTCCCATGTAGTTTACACTTTACCAAGCAGTTTCAAGTGGGTTCCTGTGGCTTAGATAGAGTAGGAGGTGTGGCCATAACTAATGCTGATGTTTGGATTTGGAGATTAGGATTCAACACTCCTAACACATTTCTTTAACTTTCAATAAGAGTTGTGGGCCTTATTGTAAAGATGTAAATATATGTAATAAGTTTGGTTTGAGACTCTTGGCACAATGACATAAAAGTAAGACCCACTCATGTGAAAGAAGGGGAGTTGCATGCACAACATGCATACTGATCTTCAGTAATCAGTCCTCCCAAAAGATATAAGAACTAAGAACTCATTAGAATAGTATGCATAAAAAAGAATATAAATACATAAGAGCATTGATAATAGCCGACAGACAAAATAGTCGGATTTAGTCCAATTATAATTTTGTATATTCGTTTTGATCTGATAGACGAAAAATAGTACGCAAACTAAACAAAGAAAAGAAGACACGCCATTCAACTTAGGGTGCCTCACAAGATGACGCGTCAAACTGTATGGCTGACCCGCCGGCTATATTGTATCACTTAAATTAGTAGGCAGAGGTAGTCACTTTTAAAAACGCGAGTCCAAGTAAAAAAAGATTTCGGAAGCAAAAGAAAGTCGGGAATCTTAATGGACACTAATCATAGAATTAATGAAGCATTACCACCCACCCACCCCCCACCCCCCCCCCCCCCCCCCCCCCCCCCCCCACACACACACACACAACTTACTATCCTCAACAATACTATGGTAACAATGATGAATGATGAACTTCGATTTTGAAGTTCAAAGCCAACGCAGCTTCGTCATATGCCAGTAGTAAGCAGAGACCACTACTTGGAAGAAAGCGAATGGAAAAAACAGGAGCTCAGAAGTGAAGGCGAGTTGAAAATCTCAATGAACATGAATTGTAGGATGAATAAATCATTCACTCCCCAAACCACTCTTGCTGAAATTATGGTAATCGTGATAGCATTCAATGTTTCCCCCTGAACAACTAATTACCTTCATCAACAAAGACCACAAAATATGCATCTATAGCTCTGATTTAGGGCCCTAATGGCTTGACATATGTATACTGCTCAAAGTCAACAATGATTCATAGGTAGTTCACAACCATAGTGCTATCTTTTCCTTTTGTTGCTACTAGTTCCCTGGCGATTCATCACTAGAACACTTACTGGCTGATTTTTCCGCTGGCATAATCTGTGTAGCCAAAAGAATCTTCGTGTTATATCTTGTTCAACCTGAAAAAAAAAACTTAACGACTCAACTCTTTTGCATCCGTTAAGGAGCAGCAGTAGCATACATAGGAGAATTGTATAGGTTTGTTTGTTTACCCCCCACATAATTCCCACGTATCTCTGATGTGTTCTTGTGTAAATCCCATGTATTTTCAATTCAATGAAATATTTACGGGTATATTACAATTTGATACTTATATTATTATTATTTGCTCTACATATCTGAGATCTGCAATGAGTTGCTCTCTGCTGGTCTAATCAGATATCGTGTTATTGCTAATATTTCCTCTCTAAAATCTTATTTGATTTATGCGACGAAACTATGGATTAGATGTGTTAATTAGAAACTCGAAGAAAAACGAAATGTCTTCTCCTACTGTTTATTGTGGACTGATATGTGGCTGATTTCGATGAATTGATCCGTGTTTGTCATGGGTTTCAAAGTGACTGCGATCAGATTTAAGCTGAATGACGTTGAAACTTATAAGAATGATTACATGTTCGATTATATCATCCTCTAGGGTTATTCTAGATGATTATCTTTCTCTGGGTAAATCCTTTCTTCATTTTCATGCTCTTGGTTGTTCTTTCTAGACATAGTAATACTCATGAGGCATCTAGGTTATTATGCAACTTAAGGGCAATTACTCTTTTATGTTTCTATGTTAGGGTTGAACATAGTCATGCTTCTAGGTTGTAATCCAAAAAAATTCAAAATGTAGACTGCACTATTCTTAATCTTCTTTATCTTATCTTCTAGCTTTTTCATGGTATCACAGCCGTTATCAATTGAAGTACAAGTACATTGGCGAAGAGTTTATTGTCTAGGTTTTGTTCCCCAGGGTTCCATCTTAACTCTGAAGTGATTGAAAAGATTTGTTAACATCTGCAATCAGATATGTGAATGGGTATGCTTGTGGTCCAAATCGATTTCTAAAATTTAGGGTTTCTAAAATCAGCATCAGGCTTAATTGGCCTATTGTGATTAGAGTCTTGCGAAGGGAGTCGATTGGGGATAATATTTGCATCTGTTAAAGAGAACTATATCCTTACATTTCAATCTATTTGATGACTTGCAATCTGATTACTAGGCATTCGAAATCGACTAAGAAGATGTAATCGTTTGAGTGTGTTGAAATAAACTAAGAGGATACCACTAAATGTTCTTCGTTTAGCATTTCGATGTCACGAGCAATAACTTATTAAAATTGATTAATTTAGTTTTCAATTTGGCTTATCATCTTTGTCTGGACTTGGAGTCGATCGTGGTATGTTTCACGAAAAAGGTGATTTGTAGGCTGTTGGTGATCATACGGTCCAATAGACAAAATCAATCCCATCTCATCGTATTCAGTCATCCAATTTGCTGAGGACCTCTAGTGCGGAATCTTTCACTTTATTTGGGTACCGAAATCAATGGGTTTCTACGAAGAAGACTTGGTACTATGATTTAGATGTGGAGAATCCATCATAGTCTCGATGGTAGGGTTATTTGTTTTGGTTATGCGATAGTTGGAATCGTGATTGGAGGTAGTGTTAGTACATCAATAGGTGGACAGAACTTGGTAAATCGTCAAGTGGGTACAATAACAGTTTTTACACCAGTTTGGTATTTTCTATGCAAGGTAAGACCAGTTTGGTATGTAGGAATCAAATATCAATTAATTGATCGATTGGTTAGTTTGACTTCTCATTCTGTCGAATGAGATTTTTAACTTGGGCTTGTCATGCATTCTGACTTAACCAAAGTACTTGGTTATGCTCATCCATTCAGATCTAAGTTTTGATTTGGAGTATCAGGCAGCTAGTTAACATTTGGTTAGGATGTAGCAATTAGTTTGCATTTGGTTTTAGATTTGGTGTTTAGTGACATCTGGTTGGATCATTTTATTTTGATTTAGAGGATTAGTCTTTATTTACATCTGACGGTTAGTTTCTATATGTTTAAAAATTAGCAATTGGTTTGCATCTGTTTAGCCTCCGGTGAGTAATTAGCCTTTGGTTAGGATCTAACAACTTATTCGTAATTGTTTAGGATCTGTTTTGGTAGCATTGGATATTTCATAGGTCCGTTTCTCTTGGTTTCACATCTGATTTGGAAGGCTTGTCATTAGTTTATTTATTTTCAAATCTGGTGATTTGTAGCATTTGAGTTGAATTGTTATGGTAGAGCAAATCGCCGGAAGCAACAATTTTGACAAATCTAACCAAATAAACACAACTTTAGTAACTCTCTCTTTAGTCAATTAAACAAATTTCAGCTACAAACTCCAATATCAACTAAACTTACAAAAACCCTTCGTCTCCTTCTATAGAACACTTTAAAAAAAATCTACTATAGATATTCTTTAATATCTATTTTATTTAAGCACAACATAATATAAATAAAATCTTATAAAGTACAATAATAAAATAAGATAATGTAATTTAAAATCGATAAAACATAGAAGACTAGACACTTTACATAAGATAAAGACCGGTCAAGATTGTGCTTTGGGCATCTAGATGGCCGCTAGAGTATAAATGGGTGGATGAGATGTGTTGTAGGAATTTTGGATTTATAGGACATTTGATTAAAACATAAAAGTATTTATAGGACATTTGATTAAAACATAAGAGTATAATTGACATAACATAATATGTATTAGGGGCACTTTTGTCTCCTCGCTCAACACTACATATTTAAGTAGAAAAAAAATAGAAGTACAACTAAACACATATTTGCTTCTTTGAACAACCTTAATCCCCACACTTTCCTCTCATTCTCTTTGATGACTTCTTGTCTTTCTCTCCTTCATAACCCCTCTTACGTTGTATACATTCTCGATACTCTCATATCCTCTCTCTCTCTCTCTCTCTCTCTCTCTCTCTCTCTCTCTCTTTTCATGGCTCTCCCCTAATCACGCCAATCTCATCTCCCTCTCCATATTAAAACCAATTACTACATGTTTTTCATTGCACAATGTCCCTTTTGGTTGGTCAGATAGTTGGTATGGCTAGTGCTTGGAAAATCAAGAGGTCTTGGGATCAATTCCCACACAAGCAGCTTACCTTAAAAAAAATGATGTATATTTTGGTTAACGATTGTTGCACGCAAAAGGCACGCAACAGATGGTCGAAACCAATGTTCATCAGTGGCGGGCAACATGCATACATTTGTAAAGTAAAATAAAATCGTAAGGATATTTCCAAATCTAAAAGAGAGAAATCTAGCGACGTACGTCGTGGGAAACGTCCATATGATGCATCAACTCTACCCTCCTATAAAAAAAACTCGACCAAATATTAGAGATTTTGATTTGCTCGGACATGTTGACATATCCTTTCCAAACCGCAGATTAACTCACACAACTTTCCCCAACTGAGGACAGTAGGCAGGTGTACGACATTGTCACTAAGATTCCCACGTTTAACATAACAAAAATCTTTAATCTCCGCAACAACCAAGTAACATGCTTGTGAGAATAAGCCACAAAATCTTTCTGGAAAGACCGAAAACTGTAAAATGACCTCATATACGGAATAGCTAAAAACTATGGAATCACCTCATATACAGAATACTCGCCGTACACTGGCTTCCCGTCCTAATAAAAAAAAGCTGCATCATACACGTGCACACTGGCGGAGCCACTTGAGGACCAGTGGGGGCAACCCCCACACACTTTTCTCCAAAAAAGAGCTTATATATAATATATATACCATACATAAAAAATAAAAATAAAAACTAAGCTCTGTGATTTTCATCTTCCTCTTCCTCATTCATTTCTGTGCTGAGTAACTAAGCTCTGTGATTGGTTCCTCTTCTTCATTCCTCATTCATTTCCTCTTCCTCTACCTCATTCATTCCAAAAAAGGACCAGAATATTGGTTCCTCATTTCATTTTCCTCTACGATTAGAGTAACTAAGCTCTGTGATTGGTTGATTGCGATTGCGATTTGTGATTGGCTTATTGCGATTTGAGATTGGTTTGATTTGAGATTGGTTCGATTTCATCTATGAATCTGTAAGTATAAACACTAATTTCATTGCTCTAAGTTGCAATTAATTAATGGGATGTGTTAATATTGCCAATGATTAACCCATAATTTATCGATCTAACTTTCACATTTGAAATGATTAACCCATAATTTGATTGTCTTCTCTTTTGTTTTCCTTCTACCACCAATAATCCTAGCTCCACCGCTACACGTGCACATTCAGATATTCATCAAATACCAAGGGTTGACCTTCATCATCAAGGCATTGTTGATAAACCTTACCAACATCGGGAAACAAAATCTCAAACACCGGAAGTTTGAAGATCTTTTAATGTCATGGAATAAATTAGTTATAGTAGGCATGTCCTGATGTTGCTATTTTTTAGTATTGCTTTTCTTTTGCCTTTGCATTTGGGTTGTATTTTGTTTATGAAAGATTTATTTGAGATGATCAATAAATTGTTTTTACTTTCTCAAAAAAAAAATATGGTACTTTTATTTGAATTAAATTACAATTAGTAAAACATAACTTCATTTACTCGATCTTCGTCAACAATGGTGAACCAGAAAAATGGTAAAGAAAAACATCTCGACTACATCACTAGATTTGATCGAATCAACGAAGCTTTGTGGCATATTGTAAAGACGTTACAACATGTTATTCAACAGGTCGATGTTGTCGAAGGTAAGAGAATGTAAAAAAAACAAAGAAGGTATCATCCATCACAATTCAGAACCCACTTCAAAATTCGAACCGCCTAAGCCTTCGTTGGTGAGTCCTTTCTCAAAACCTACTAGTCGTTTCAATGTCACAAAGCCGATGAAATGAGGTTTTGTTTGTTTACGATATATGAGTTGCGTGTCTACATCGGGTTATATAAATCCCATATAGAAAGAAAAATTGAAAGATTTTTGGCATCTTAGCCTTCCTGAAGCTGCGATAAAAAAGGCCAACAAGGTCGAAACAATGATAGAGTCGGGTTTGAAACCCGATACTATTGGGAAGAATTTTTGACTCGATATCACAAAAATAATCTTATTGCATCATTCTTTGTTCCCATCAATAGATGGTTATCTTTTGTGCTAATTTTTGCACTAACAAAGACTATTGGGCTTCTTTGTTCACATGGGAAAGTTCCTTAAAAGATTCGAACATTCGAACATTAAAAAAAAAACCAACAAACCATCGTAGTTCGTAGGTGAGCTCTTCCAAAGGAGGGGAGTTTGATGTGAGGGCACATCTAGACACGTGTCACGAAGCACCCTCTTTAAGATTTATTTCTATTTTGTTTTTATTATATTACATATACTTTATTTAGTTTCCTAAACTATTAGTACATGATTTCGATTTATGAAGTTGTTATTATATTTCCAATTAGAAATAATACTTTTGTTCAGTAAGTTTATTTTAGTAGGATTCCATTATCTGTATAAAAAGATGTTATGGCCTCCATTGTTATTTGGGCTTTTGGCAGAGAAAACAACAATAGCGAGATCGCATAGTTTAATTATTCCATTATTGTGGATACTCAAATGGGACCAACCTCATTTATTTTACTTACTTATTTGGGAGGGGGGAGGGGGGGGGTTGTAAAAAATAGGAGATCCTCAAGCTTCTTTACTTTTTTCCCTTTATAGATATTTTACGAAGTAACATAAGGTCATATTGTTAAAATAAGATCAAATGATATGAATAGTACAATTCGAAGTAAAAATGGCACATGTAAAGATTTTAGGTAATATTAAACCATAGACATAACAACAGTTCATAAAGAAATAAAAATCTACATTTATCTTTACATTAACAAGCCCAAATTATATAATATAACAAACTCACTCAAGTAATCAATATCATAAAATGAAACAAAGAAAATAGAAAGAAACGGGGCAAAGGAAACAAGTGTCCACCATTAGTGCATCAATGATGATAATGTCCCCTTGAAAGAAGAAAATCAATGACTATGCTTTGCTCCGACAAAGTAAAAGATAACGAAACACAAATTTAGACCGAGAATTACTCATCTTACATCTGAAAATATGAAGGAAAGACAGATTTTGATTCTTGTATAAACATATTCATCCGTAATTAATTTCATAGTCTCTCTCATGAATTGAAATGTATGTAACCCTGTTAACATAAATAAATTTGCCTACATGTAGTATTTGCTTCAATTATAATAAAATTTCCACATCAAAACCTTGACCTTAATAGTAGAAATAATGAAAAATGTCCACAATCAAATTCAACACAATAAAACTTATACAAATGGGCAAGGTTTTTTAAACTCAATTTGAACTTTACAAAGTTCTAGCAAATCAAGAATTAAATTTGGTTAAAAACCCTTGCAAGAGGTACATTACCCTAAAAATAGCAATCGATCAGCCCCAATAAAAATCGATCAGCTCCAATAGCAAATCTTAAGAAATAAAATAATCCTAAAACAAAAATGTACAATAACAAATATTATTATTGTGAGAATGAAACACGAAATCCAGATCTATATGCACAATGACAATAGAAACAAATTAAAGTATAATTGTTGGTAACCTAGAGGAAGAAGATGTGAAGACTCCTTTACTATCTTCTGTACTCTTGATTGATAAAGTATGAAGTTGTTCTTGGTGAGAGGAATAAGAAGCTTTAGCGAGAAGGAGGGAGACAAATATGGTAGGAGGCTATAGCAATATGATAACTTACTTTGGTCCCAAATATATATGGGAGTGCTCGAAGATCGTTAAACCTAAATCGTTGGATCAGAATGATCCAATGGACTAGGGGCCTTGATGAGAAAATAAATACACTATTCCTTTCCAAATACAAAACCATTCATTGAGTGACATATGTGGAATTGGACAATATAGTTAGTGGGCCATTGTTGATGGACCTGTGTCAAAAGCCTCATTACCGTTTGATGTGTGTATACCATCAAGTATATTAATTTAAAGATGAGACAAAAATGATTTTGTAATAAAGCAAAGATTTCGTGTTTAATTACTTAATATGATGAGCCCAATATTATTACCTAATAAAACGTTAAAATCTATACTTTTTATCATTTGATCTTTTCTCGTTTGTTTGACAATTGAGAGGAAATGACATTGTAACAAATATCAGCCAAATCTAGCTATTTTAGCTTCTCCGGCACTTAAAGACCAAAGATGATTTAGAATTGAAGTGGATTTTCTAGACAACACAAACCTTGACACAGGTGATCGCAAATTATTGGGTCACTTTAGATCGATCTTGGAGAGGATTAAGATGAGGGGTGATAATGACACAAAGCAGCACTTGAAGCAAACACTCGTCGATCAATGACAAGATGCAACACAAGAAATCAAAAACTCACTATAGATTGAAATGAAAATAAACTCAATAACACAAGTAAATCGAAGTTTGGGTTCTTTCTCTCAAGAACACAAGAAGCCTAAGCTTTCTTCTATAAAACATCAACTACTTAAAAAAAGACTTAATCCAACCCTTATATAATAAATAAGGGCATTATTGAAAGAAAAAAATAGAGCAACTAGAAAGATCATACGGTGGAAAACAATCAACAAATTAAAAGTACGAAAAAAACGATAGGGAATTCTAGTCTAGAATTTGGGGCGCCCGTAACAATTCCAAAATAGATAAATAGATTGTATAGTTTGGAGCATAAAATTGGGATGGAATTTGGTGCGTCTCAAAATATCAGTTTTATGGGGATTATTTTTGCTTGTTAGGGTATCCTTTCTGGTGCCCAACTCAAATGCTCATGCATCATACTCCCCCACCTTAAAAGAACTTCACCTCAAGTTTAAAAGGACTGAAGGATAAAATCAACATAATGATCCTGGTCCAATTTCATAAACGCCTTTGTCGTAAGCCAAAAAAAATTGATTTCACCATTTTACCAACCAACATATGAGCCACGATGAGTAACAATGTCGAACATATCAACAACCGTCTCAATCTCAAGATTTACTACTCGTGGAAGCTGAAAAAAAAATTGAAGGAAGCAAAAATTGTGGAACACTAACTCCTCGAAAAGGTGAAGAGTCTAGGAAATTGAAAGTGCGAGAAAAGCGAAACTCGGATGGTAAATCAACCTCATATGAATTATCATCGAAGACACAAGCAATAGAAAGCGGCCCAAAACGACGCAATTGAAGCTTATGAGAGAACCTCGTTGGTGCCACTTGTAAGAGTTTGGAAATAAAGTTCCCCCACGGGCCGCAATAAGCAACAAAATGTCCACGACTCTGTAGCAATGTATCGTTTTTGAAAACAAAAAATTAGAACTTGAGATTTGACTTGAGACCTCCGTGAAATGAGACACATGATGGAAATACGGACAACTCAATAAGCCAAAAAGTCTTCAAAAATAACTTGAGGAAAAAACATTACAACCGAAATGGTGAATGCCTCGAACATAATGCAAACTGATAACCGCTTAAATATGCACCATCTTTAAATTCATGTCTAATTTAACAAAAATGGAAGTTGTACCCTCAACAAAACACAAATACCTCAAAAAAACAAAACCTGAAGAAAAAAAAATAAACCATAGTCTAACTAGCATCTTCCATCTGTGATAAGAACCCGTACCATAACATGTGCAGATCATAGAAATTTGCACAAAGGGACCCACATGAGAATATGGGCGACATAGCTTTTGCTGGACATGAATAGAATATGAAGAAACTGAAAGCTTCAACCAAGCACATAGATCATAAATAGCAACAACTACAAGCAAAAGACTAGCCGCAGATGTAGAAACATCACAAACGTGTTAAGTAATTGTATACTGTGTGAGAAGAAAATAACCCCCACTATGACATGAGCTATTGATGGATTATATTTTGACATAAACCACAATCACACAAACGCAATTGTGGTAGAATATGCACATAGCATAAAGGCTAGATTTAAATTATCCACTATGATGGCACAGAATGAGGACTATTGTATCGTCTAAGGGAATGGAGGCCAGAAAAGTTACTCCTGTGACGGCGAGCCTCACAAAGATTCCAACAAAATTATCGATGAAGGATGAGATGATCAAATCGAAGGATCGGAATTGAGAAGTTGGCAGCACCAGTGGGAAAGAACCTGGATTTTGATATTCATGACGGATGAGGACTCCAATTTTAGAGGGTAATTATTTGCTCCAGGAGTTGAAGTTTTAAGATTTATTGATGAGAGTCGTGTATCGATCAGTATACACTACACACCATACATCCATGAACTACCAAAATGTAACATTACATGATGATAATATCTTGGTGGCCGGATTCGAAGAAGGCCATATCAAGGTTTGTAGCAAGAAATTTAACATGGTAATAAGCAAAGGTAGAACATCAACGATCAGGGGAATTATAACAGTTGTTGCTTTTTTCAGAATGGAAGTGGGAAAATGTTAAGATGGAATTTATTACCAAATTATGGAAAATAGCTGGAAGTTATGAAACTATTTGGGTTGGTCGACAGATTCACTTAATTCCCTTATTTTATTCCCATCAATAAATCAGTCACGATTGATAAGTTGGGAAAAATCTATTTGAAGGAAATAAGTCCGTTACACGGGGTACAAATGACAATCACCTTAAATAGGGATACACGATTTTCTTTAAAGGTATGGCATCAATTAGAAGGGCCATGGGAATACGAACTGCTATGAGTACCACAGGAAATCCTCAAAACGACGGATAATCCCAAAGATTGAGACAAATACTTGAAGATGTGCTAAGGGCTTGTATTCTTGTATACAAAGGACAATGAGAAAATTACTTGCCATTTTCCGACTTTGCCTATGTAATGATTCGACCTATTCTCACTGTCCCCACTTAGACACTGCAGATCTTCAGCAATGTGGGGTTTTACTCGGCGGGGGAACAACTTCCTGGAAGGTCACCCATCCCCGGATGGCTCATGCCCGAGCATGCTCAACTTCGGATCTCACAAACTCCTCGATCAAGCGCACTTACAAGGCCTCAGTGATGGTATAGGGTGGATATTTACTTTTGTTCCCAACACCGGATAGCTTTTCTAACATTGGTGGGATATCACAATCCCCCCCCCCCCATTAGAAACGAGTCGTTCTCGGCTATAATACCCAGTTGTAATGATTCGCCCTACACTCACTTGCCGATATTATCAACACTTAGCCAATGCAGATCTGTAGCATAGCAGTGTGGGGTTTTATTCGGCAGGGGAGCAGCTTCCTAGTAGGTCACCCATCCCCGTATTTCTCCTGCCCGAGAACGCTTAACTTCGGAGCTCTCACCAACTCCTAAACCAAGCACACTTAAAAGACCTCAGTGATAGTAAAGGGTGGACAATTACTTTTGTTCCCAACATCATGGCGGCTTTTTTAATTGTGGTGGGATATCATAGCCCACAACAATGAGTACCAATCAAGCATAGGTATTGATAGAAAACAATTCGGCGGAAGCAATGAATTGATTATCGATCAATTACAAAACTAACTTTCAATCAAAAATACTTTTTTAATATTCTAAAGAACTACTTCATCACAATGGAGAACATAGCATTTATTTATATTAATAGAGATCTAACAGTATTTCTTAAATCTCTTGGATATCCATAGTAGAATCCTACAAAATAAAACTTACAAAATTTCTAAAACAATAAGGAAACAAAATATCAACCTAAATCAAATCAAATAGCAATTAGAAGTAATAAATATTTTCTAAATATTCCAAATATCTTCTAATATATTCTATAAAGAACTGATATGGGTGGGGCGACATCCTGCTTATATCAAATCTCTTCGGCGGCTTTAAAAATTTTGTCAACGAACTTAATTCTTGTAGGTGTTTCCCATAATAAAAATAAATTATTTGGCATGTGGACCCCTCCTCAAAGTTTGTTGTAACAAACAAATCAGTTAGCCAATTAGGATCTTCTTAAAATCGACGACGGAAAAAGCTACACTCAAATTAGGATCTTCTCGCAATCAAAGCCAAACGTGCGTTACATCGAATATGATAATCCTTCCAATCGGGATCTATAAAAATGGAAAATTTTGTAATACTCTATTCTTCCAAATATTCTTCATAAGCGGGCTTCTTGATTTCTTCTTTCTTAATGGGCTTTTTATACCCAGATGTAGGCAAATATCCCATAGATCGTAACCAAGCAAAACCATACTTCACTAGTTTCTAAAAATTGAAACGAATTATAGGTTTGGAGAAGGAACTGGCATATGAAGGGTGAAAAGTATCATATTCTAAAGCAGGTTCCAAATTGTGATCGGTAATGGATGACACCAAATTCGTTTTGTCAACCTTCACTTGCATTTATCAATATCTACTCATTTGGTAAGCATATTGCAACATAGTTACGATATGCTGCAAAGTTTCGTCGATTTAATCAAATATAGTGTTATCAGTGGGATGTCTTAGCCTACCACTTTTCTCTAACAATTTTCTGGTACACCATTGTTGACGAATAACAATTGGGCTCAAAAATCCTAGGATTCTACAAGCTACGATACCACTTTGGATAGAAAACAACTCGCCAGAAGCAACGATTGATGATCAATCAAGTATAAAACTCACTTTCAATCAAGAAGCTATAATTTTATTAATAGTTTGAAAACAAAACAAAAAACACTTCATAACAATGGAGGCCATAGCCTTTATTTATAAAGATCAAACAATATGTCCTAAATCTTTTAGATTTTCATAGAGGAATCCTACAAAATAAAACTTACTAAACTCCTAAAACAATAGGGAAATTAAATATTGACCTAAATCAAATCAAATAAGAATGACAAGTAATATATAGCTTCTAAATATCATCAAACATATTCTAGAGAAAGATCCGAGACTGGAGGAGCGAAATCCTGTTTATATCAGGTATAGCTCCCTTTAAAGCATTAAAAGGAAGACCATGTCATACAACATCATAAGGGACAAAATGTTCTAGAGATGGGGAGGATTTTTAGCGATCCAAAAGTCTAACCAAACTACTAATGTGATATCATTCGTGAGCAGAACGCTCGACACCGTCACCTACGAAGGAATCTAATTTTAATGTAGGAAAATGGCGTCGTACAGACACAATGGAACATAAAAGGAATGGATGAACATTAGTGTCACATATCTAAAAGGAACTCGTGTAAACAATGTAGGAAAATGGCGTCGTACAGACGCAAACTCTTGTAAACAATGTTTTATAACAAGAAGGCTTAGAAAAGAGATCCGGATGGAGTCGAAAAATCTTTATCCATTGAACCTACTTTCTCGAGTTGTTTTGGTCCCTGACCATTAAACATCAAGAAAATACATAAGTGGTATTTCAGATAAAACCGGAACAAGTGACAAGTGGACTATGCGGGGTTATATTTGCTCCTTTGAGGTACCTCTGGGGCCTCGACAAATATAGCTCAGGTGTAGGATGTTGTGTAAAATTTATGAGTTGTGACACCACATGACATCGTGTAAGACACAGAAAAGTTACTGAAACTGGCCGATGTTCTGAGGCTCTTGGGCTTTTGAATAATTCTTACGTGGGTTGGCAGGGTCCTGACTAAACACGGCATGTAGGTTGGCGAGGTTCTCACGTGCCCCAGGGATTAGTCGGGCAAATGGTGATAAATCATGAAGCCCGTTTGCAAAAAAAAAAAAAAAAAAAAAAAAAAACTACTAAATACTGAGGCTTCCGGCGCCTAAAAAAGATACTAATTGCAGGTGTTTCTTATCAAAGGATAGGGTCCAGGCGATCATATGTGATAATCGAGCAATAGGGAAGGGTGTGGAGGGACTCCAGCTGATTGGGAATTTGGGATAAATTGAACTCAAGGGATCAATGTTACCCCAGCGGAGGTTTTGACGGATGTCAAATGTACTGACCAAAGATCTGGGAGTTGCCCCTCACTTAAGAGCAGTGATTAGAATGGTCGTATATTTTCTATCAATCTTTATTCAATGTCTGCAAGCTTTATCATTATAGTCACCAAAATACTTTTTTTTGTACAAGAGGTATCCGGGCCACTGGCCAAACCGTCAATTCCCGACAAGATCTTCTAGGGCTCGTGTAATAGCCCGCAAACCACACGAGTCGGGCAAGCCGACACAAGGTCGACGAGCTCGATACCAACCTCGAAAACGCAGCAGTGGTGAGAATTGAACCCCGGACCTCCAGGTAGGTGTCACCCTACCTAACCACTGGAGCACTAGGTATTTGGTCACCAAAATACTTACGTACCAGAGTAATGCAATCCAACTTGACTATTGAGCTCTACGTACCACGCCTTCATTCTAGTACATTGATACTACGCTTCGTCACTTTATATATTTCTCACTTCTCATTTCTTGATTATCCGTCCAATAGTATTATACTCTGTCTATGATGCTACCCATTAGTCATGCCAAAATTATACTGTCTCACAGCTACTTTCTTGTTAAGGATTGGGGGTTTGCTCCTCCTTTCCACTATAATTCAAGAATCCCGATTACAGCTATAATGTCAATGGCACTCCTTCCTGATTGACGAGTTGACTGAATTGTATCGGCTCCTCCAGTTGGCATAGGGTAGTACAATTTGAAATGTGTGCTAGTAAAGATGTGGAAATGAGCGGGGTAAGTTTGTAGGTCCTTTTTACTTGGACCTATCTAGACCCTTCGTACATCTCACCACGTAGCCTCTAGAAAGTACACATTCGGATGTTAATGGGATAGTTAGAAACTTCATTTTCTATGATAGATATGTTGTAACACTAGCCTTCCTATGTGTTATTAAAGTGGCATTTGTAAACTTTTAACTCTAGCTAGTTATATTCAATTCTTCAGTTGCTTATAATGGAGAGATACGAATTGGTTTCTAAATTCAGTTCCTACTCCTACTAGACCTACTAAAATAATTAAACCGGAAACAAATCAAATCGGTATATATAGAGATAAAGAGCTACCTCGGAATGCATGTCAGATATGTACTCAAATCATACTCTCCCTTCTTTGAAAAGCTGGACCACAAACTTAAACTGTTGTAGTTGTTCGCCGGTCTCATTTGAAGCATACTAGTTTTTTTCTCAGAGTGGGTATCTCAACACATCACCTTCATGTCTCTCCCTTGTAAGGACTAAGACTATATACACTACACCTTATACTGCATCTCGCATTATTGGAATCAAAACTAATGTTCTAATGGTGCAGAACTGAAAATAGAAAAGTTTGGGATCAATTAACAGTCAAGTGCAATTATGCAAAGCAAGAAAAAGTTGAAAATTGTACCAGCAGTTCGGGGAATCACAAGTTGAAGATTTGAAATCAAGAGGGAACTCAAAATAGCAAATCAAATCAACAAAGGTTTTGCAGAAGCTTGGAGAAGAGTAATTTGTGATTTCCAGACTGGGGTCCCCAAATTGCAATAGTTATGTCTGAGAGAATGCTTCAAGATGTATATTAGAGATACCCTCGAGATGTGTATTAGGACCACACTGGGATGGATGAGACTGTGTTGGTTCGCCCCTGCTAGGCGCTAGCAGGTCAATCGCTGCCCGGCTAGAGGGTGATTGGTTTGCGCCTTACAAGGTGGTTGCAAAAAGATTGTGAATGGTCGAGGGTACCATTGTGGACCTGATTCTTCTTTTTATTTTGTTATGGACACAAACTTTTTCTACATAAACACGTATTATTATGGAGTCATTAGAGCGCAGAAGTTCCTAATTTGTACTCCACCTTTTCAATAGATGGGTTGCTCAATTGCGGGTGAGGTAAATAGTTCAAAACATAAATCAAACTACATATACCAAAAAAAAATAAAAAAAATTTGCTCTCCCCAAAAGCATATATGTTGTGCATCGCTGTAAAGTAACGAAAATATAGGTATCTTCCATGCTTATACTATGCTCATACAGGTCATAATGTTTGAGCTCCATAAATCTAGGGATGGCAATTTGACCCCATTTAAATAGTTTATTGTTATTACATAAGTACTTAAAAACTTAAATAAAAGAGTTTTTATTGAAAAAACAACTTTATTAGTTAAATAGGGTCGGGATGGGATTTAGTATTGTAATAGCGAGATGGATTTGGGATCCCCGTTTAATTTAAACGGGTTTGGTGGCGGGGATGGGAATGAGAAAATTAAGCGGGGATGAGGATGGTATTGGCCCTAAATCCGCTCTATTGTCATCCCTACATAAATCTTCGCCAAGCATTGCCTATTTAGTAACGGGTTTAGTGGCGGGGATGGTATTGGCCCCAAATCCGCCCCATTGCCATCCCTACATAAATCTTCGCCAAGCCCTCCCTATTTAGTAGCCCTAGCTGTGGTAGCAGTGAAGCTGAAGAAATTGGCCTTATACTTGCAAACTAGTCCTGATCTGATGATATTGTGAAATTTAGGTCCTCAAGAGGGTATGTGTTATCACCAAGCCTTGCCTATTTAGTAGCCCTCCCTATGGTAGTTGTGAAGCTGAAGAAATTAGCCTTACTAATCCTGATCTGATGAATAATGATATTGTGAATTTTACGTCCTCAAGAGGGTACGTGTTATCACCAAGCCTTGCCTATTTAGTAGCCTTCGCTATGGTAGTAGTGAAGCTGAAGAAATTGGCCTTATACTTGCACGCTAGTCCTGATCTGATGAATAATGATATTGTGAATTTTAGGTCTCTTGAGCATACTAGGCTCAAGAGGTTACGTGTTAACCCATAATATATTGATTCCGAGATGTATTCGCAACCACATTTAATAGCAATCAAATAAGCAGTTGTGGGAAGCACCAAGGACTGCGCATATTCAGCAACAGACATAATTTATACCGAAAATTAAGTGTCAAGCCTAATAATATGCAACGGACTAGTATGATAAAATGCGACTACTCAATCAGAAATAAACTTCCATTCAAAAAAGATGTTGAGAGGGCAGATAGCAACAGACTTAGAACACTGAGAATCAGAGGACAGAAAGAGGGTATGGAAAGATCAAATTTATGCCTGAGGCTGTCAACGGTTCTGACTTCTACATGTACAACCACCCCATGTCGTGAAGAGAGTGAAAAAACTCAATAATAATACAAGCATTTTTATTTTAAACTAGCATTCGATTAGTCAATAAAACTGGAAGTATTTCTTAGAAAAACTAAAACAAACCCCACTAACAGAAATTTCAAATGGACATGGCCATCAAAAAGAAATTCTGGGACATTAATCAGATGTCGCTGCGCCTTGGTTGAGTTCCGCAAATCTCATGCCAACTCTCATAGAGTGCTTCAAGAACTTTTCTGCACACCTTCTGACACATGTTTCCTCTTGCTTGTCCAGCGACTTGCGGCGAAAGGATTCGACACAGTCAGTGAAACACCTCTCCACCAGTGAATTGTACATCCGTAGACTGCACATTTTGGAAATGGAAAAATTAATGTTTAGCAATAAGAAATGTTAGAGTCGAATACGTACATCAAGTTCAAACAATCAAAAATTGAAGCAAAACCAAAGAAAAAGTAAATGAGAATTGGTTTCATAAAATAAAAAACAAAAACCAAATTTAGATCAGCTAGGTGAAGTATATATTGAAAAAATAGCATGAACTTGGTAAGATAATACAAATAATTGTGCAACTCCATGCCTCATTGTTAAACAACATGAATATAGAGTATATTATGATAATAATAAAAAATAGTTGAGTAATTTGAAAGATTTTTCACGATGTACACAGAAGTTGCTCAATTAAGGGAACAAAGTACTAAAGAGAAAACACTGGTCCAAGTCTGTGCATAATAGTAATACAAATCGGTGGAGTCACTGCAAAACCAGAATCTTCATGAGCATAGTCCTAGTTTTGCACAGATTTAGGTATTGGTACTAGAATCTAGAATCCTAGGATTCAAGAGAGGATGTTAACCTATGACATAATCCTAGAAATTAGGGTTCCTAGAAGGCACTGATTCTGCCCATAGGTAATTCTGTACTGTCGGGGTTATGTTTCATGTTTCCTGAGGCTAGAATCCTAGGATTCCAGATTCTAAGTTAGTTCTGTTTCCAGATTCTAGAATCCTAGGATTCCAGATTCTAAGTTAGTTTCATAGCCTGTTTATGCCTTTTGATCTAAGGATGTACTAGGATTACTTTTCCTTCAGTTAAACGTAGCATTCGTTAGTCTAAGATAAGGGTGTTTATGCCTCTAATACCTCCTGATTCCCCATTTTCGTGATAAAATCAAGAATATTCAAAAAAAACATTGAACCAAAATGGTACCAAAAAAGGCTACCGGAATTTCTGTTTCTCTTTAGCGAAAGCAGTTTTTAGGTTTCTCCATGAGGGGGTATATAAGTGGGTGGCTAAAGCTATCCTTACTAGTCATTTTAGCTTAGAAAGTTAGGGTTGTTTGCTTGTGTGTATTTCATCACTTAACTTTTGGTACCGTTTTGGAACCCTTTGTACTTCCGGTTTTCCTTGAAAAAAACCCTCCTATTTAGCCATTCTGAGCTGTTCAGAAGTGGCATATAACGATTGTGAAATAGGATCATATCGCCTTAGTTCACTAGATAGAATCTAGTTTTTAATGACCCAATGTGTGTCCCCCTATACCTCTCCCCTTTATATAATAGGGAATCTATACAGTTCCCTATAAGAACAAAATCTACGATAAACCTAATAAAAATCTGGCCAACAGACTCTAATACATACAAATTCAAACTATGTCAAAGATATTTTGATCAAACAAAAATCCTGAATACTGACAAAAAAACATCAACATACAAGACTAAAAAATAAAAATCATTAAAAGAAGAAAATACAGAGACGGCGGATCAAGAGAGGAAAGAGAAAATAGGAGAGAAACCCCATTGAGAAGTTTGGTGAGAGAGAATATAAAGAGTAAAATTTGGAGATTCTACAGTGGTACAAAAATCTTGCGAAAAGCAAAATTGAAGAAAGAAGCTAGCAAGTGGAGCAATGAAATGCCTTGTGCACCATGCCGAAAAAATGGATATAGAAACATAAATACAATAATTACATACATGCAATCTCCAATATAACATAGTACGATAAGCGTACTTCAACTATTGAGGAGTCTAAGCAGTATTTGTATATGATATATAGTCAACTAATATCATTTTTTCAAAGAACTCTATTGCTCCCTGGCACCAGTAATAGAAGCTATTCAACCTAGGAGTCAAAGGCATGTCCGCCACTACTTTTGCCCCACCTCTTAGCGACATAAGGCACCTAGCATTTACATCACATACAAACTAATTTGACGGCATCTTGCCTTAGGGGGGGGGCCGATTTTGTGGAGGAAAAATTGTATAAAGGAAGAAGAAGAAAAAAACTGCATGCAAACTGTCTTTGCCGTCCAAACATCAATGAAAACTAGCTTAGCTGGTGAAGTGTAGCATTTAATATTAAAGTCTTGGGTTCAACTCCTATTAACACCAAATTATTGTCAGTCTTGACACCCCAATCTTTGCCCACCAGCCTCCAATCCTAGCTCTGCCCTGCCGAAGTGCTCTCTATCTCTGATGCAGGATAAGATCAGATTAGCACACAAACATCACAACTCTCAGACTCTAAACAAACACACATTTCTTAATCAAACTTGAATAATGATCCCTCTCACCACACACAAATACCTTTAAATAGACTTTAAGTGACTCTTGGACTCTATAACTCGCAATCTTAACTCACACTAAATAAGACTCTTAACACTTGTAACTCCCATACTTAACTCATACACTCAAAAGACTTATAACTCCAATAAAATCTAAACCCCGTACTTAATGCTTTGTAACTCCAACTTCTCCTGCATCAGGTAGAGAAAAAATCTCCCTTGAATTTGACACATCATCAGAGGAATCGTCAAAAGGAAAAAGATGCTTCACATTAAAAACGTCTGAAGTACGAATATGATTAGGCAATCGCAACCGATACGCATTTGAATTGATCTTCTCTAATACTTCCAAATGATCATTTTTGGGGGGACCTAACTTGTTATAGTCACTGGCAGGAACTCGATTCTTTGTAAGAACAGTCCTAACAAAATCTCCAACCTCAAACTCAGCATGTCTTCGATGACGATCAGCTGTAGTCTTGTACTTGGAATTAGAATCAAGTAAATTCTTCATGGTAGTAGCATACACATCTTGAATTTATTTAATGATATCCTCGGCCGTTCCATGAACTTGTTTTAAATCCGGAACAGGAGCCAAATCAATAGCAGAGCGAGGATTAAAACCAAAAAAAATCTGGAAAAGACTGAAACCCTGCTCCTATTAACCGAACGATTGAAAGCAAATTATGCCTGGAACAATTGTCGATCCCAAGTTTTGATAGTTGAACCAACCAAACTTCGTAGCAAATTCCCCAAAGAACGGTTCACCACTTCCGTTTGACCATTTGTTTGTGGGTGATAAACACTACTAAAGTCGAGACTAGTATGCACAAGCCTCCATAAGCTTTTTCAAAAGTAACTCAAAAATCGAGTGTCCCGATCGGAAACAATGGACGTTGTTCTCCATAAGCCCAACGGTTGGTTCATGACTCGCATAAATGTGCTCGGTACATTCGAAAGGCCATGGAAGCAGAAGTTCGGGATAACATTTCTTTCAAGTTTAATCATCCACACAAGTCGAAACCCGATTATATTACATACAATAAAGCCATGGGAGCAGAATTGCTTTTATTTCTTTCCTCAACAGTTATTGACATACTATTTTATATTTCGAAAATTTGCAGATTCGAAGAGACTATTCAATTTAGCATAGTCAAAACTAACAAGTTTAAATCCAAAGAGATCTTCCGTTTGGGAATATAGTTGTTCGAAACTACAAGCAGACGCCTTAGCCTTAAACTTAGAACAAAAATTGAATAACTTGATTTTCTGGAAATTAAAGACGAAAAAACAAGAACAATCTCTCTCTAATCTATCCTCCCTTTCTAAGGTTTCTCTACTAAACTTTTAACGACTCAACCTATCCTCTAACTCTCCCATCTAGGCCTCTTTAAATAGAAAACCCTAGATTTCCACTAATCCCACAACTCCCCCCAAAATAGCAATTACTAAATAAAAGACCTACTAAAACAAGAAAATATAAAGTACAATAAGTAAAAAAGTAGTCAATGTAGGAGTCGTGGTCGACTGTGGGGATGATCCACGATTCCTAGCTGTGGAGATAATCCACGATTTCTATCAACTCTCCTCGTCTTTGAAAATTTTGTCCACGAATTTTAAAGGTAGGACTAATCCGGAGCATAAGACAACTACAAATCCTCTCACGGTACTTGTCGTACCCACTTGATTTGCCTGCAGATAGAGACAATTTTTTGACCGAAAACCCCGTGTGTGACTTTGTCTTGAATCCCCAAGAATTGATTAAAAATCTGACTTGGACGATCTACAAACTCTTGTAAAAATAGATCAATAGACTTTAAAGTAATTACCTCATCGTTGTACTTATTAATTATAAGGGGTTTGTCCAAATCAATGAATGGGACAACATCAGAATATTGTGAAAAGGTAGAACTCCAAAAGCAGCAAAACCCAAATTTGATGTTGTTTCCAAGCTGCTTGCTTGTTACTGCTGAAGTTGTTTTCTTTAATGAGTGAAGCACGTGCTCCACACTAGCTGTTGGAGTTGCTTGTTGTGGTGGTTGTAATACACCCGGGTATACCAAATCGCCCACTATTATTTCTTCCATAAGATAACAACTCTACAATTTTCCTTCTCCTTTTGCAAATCCCTCTCTGCTACAATATTCATCTCTGTTATTGTTGATCTTTTCACTATCTCATTCCCCTTCATACAACCCACCCTCTTTCCAACAGTCACCTCTCTCATGCCAACGATTTCCTACCATCAAAATTGTGGTTGTGGAGTCCCCGGCATTTGCCTCTACCGCAACGTTAGCCGGATTCACAACCTATATTGGGGTTAGAACACTGGTTGATCGTGGAGAGTTGACCATAGTCGTACACGTGATCGGAAACTCGATCAACATTGTCACCATTACAGGGTCTTTCCCTGACTTAACTAGAATTTTGTTTCAGCTTGGGTTTGGTAGAGCTAACTGGTTATAGATGGTTGGGTCTGGTTGAACTGGCAAGATATGGCTAGTTCTTGGGCTTGGGCCTGGACCAAATGAATTTAAACTGCTTAGCATATGCGCAACACGTAAGTTGGGCATGGTTTATAAGAAGTATGATGCACATGTTTGCACGGGATCACTCCCAGTTCTTTCCCTTTCAAGACTGCAACTCGACTCAAGTGAGTTTGAGGGATTAAACCCTAAGCCTCCAGTTTCTGATTTGTAAAACTTGTTCTGGTGCTGACTATCCTTGCCTTGAACCACGCCAGCAAGTACTCCTCTTTCTTCATCGAATTTTCGCCAATGTTATCCCCCTTGCCGTGGGATCTCGACGTTGCTCCATTCCCCACGGCCTACATACCTTTCTCGTGTGGGGTACCTGTACTAATCGTGACCCTACACCGTTTATTACCACAGTTGAATTATATGGGATGCCGATCGAGACTGCGGAGGTGTTGGTTTTTTTTGTTGCACTTCTTGAAGATTGGGGGTTTCAATCGGGTGGGTTTCACGCACCAAAATCGCGACCCCTTCGTGGGACTTTGATTGCAAACTCCCCAAAGCATTATCGCCTCCTCCACTCACGATATCAATCACACGACGAGCCTCACTCTCCGTTGTTCCTTCGTGGTGGTTCATCTTTAAGTTTACTCCATCGATTCCTCGGTCACAACACCCGCGTCAATCTCCGCAATATTGATGATTTGCTCTTATATATATTTCGTCATAAATCTTCTTCTCACCTACTTCTACTTCATCTTCAATTGCGTCGGCAAATCCTCCATCACCATCGGAACTTATGAGGGCACGCAATTTGGCAAGTATCGCCTCAAGTTGTTTAGACATCATCTTGTTCGATTACGTAAGCTCCTTGTTAGACTCCATAAGCAACTTAGTAGACTCTTTTACCGTTTTCAATTGCTCACATTGCGTTTGTTTCTTTGGGGTTTTCTTCCCCATCGTTCGTCGCAAAAGAAAAAAAATCCCACAAAATCTTAGTGGCTCTGGTACCAAGTTATTAGAAACTCAAGCGGAAGCCTTATAACAAAAATTGAATAACTTAATTTACTGGAAATTAAAGACAAAAGAACAAGAACAATCTCTCTCTAATCTATCATCCCTTTCTAGGGTTTCTCTACTAAACTTTTAATGACTCCAACAATCTTATCTAGGCCTCTTTAAATAGAGCATCCTAGATTCCCACTAATCCCACAACTCCCTCTAAAATAGCAATTACTGAATAAAAGACCTACTAAAACAAGGAAATAGAAAGTACTAAAAGTAAAAAAGAAGTCAATGTAGGAGTCGTGGTCGACTGTGAGGAAGACCCACGATTCCTATCAATAGTAGTAGATTCTCCGTGGGTTACTGATATGGACTCTATTCAAACAATTAAAGACGAGGTGACGGTTCTTGTGTTTTAGCATTTTGTTTTCCTAAGTGCTAGAAGATTGGACTTGAAGGAAATTATGAAGATTTGGCAAACAATAAGCCATATACATTATAAATTCATATGGAATCTCTAAGAAAATTACCAGATTGATCAACCGGGGGTTCTTGGCCTTAACTAAAGCAAATCCACCTAGACATGTTAATTCTATTAGGATTTTTGAGTGCCTAAATTGTGGCCCTAAGTGAAATAAAAGATGTATGTGTATTACGTTTGCGCTGGGAAAGATGAAGAGCATTGGGATGTGTTTGTTGATGTACCCTCACACCATACTCTCATTCCTCTCAAGAGTTTTGTCACAAACTCAAAACTTCATAATACTCGGATATGAACTAGATTCGCCAAAAGAAAATAATGTGACCACAACCTCTGCCTTTGTATCAACTTCTTGGGCCAATTATCACGCCATAACTCCTCATCTTTTCTCAAAATGTGAATTAGATAACATACATCCCCAATAGCTGGTGTAGCACCTCACCTTCAAGATATTTTTGCTTGGTAAAACATACATACCAAGTAGTTGGGGTAGCACCTCACCTTATAGATATCTTTGCCTGGTAAAACCCACACGTTCCAAAAGAAACAAGAATTACTACAACTTTGGATTCCTACGTTTGCCATACTAAGCTACAAAAGTCTCCTAGAGGAGCTTGCCAAATAACTAAAAACTTTGTAACGGCCTAATCACATGTTCATCACCAAAAAGTTCTCTAATACTTGTAAACCTTTTAATACTAAAATATCCTCCAATACTCCTAAACCTCTTAGCACTCATCTAACAATTAGGATTTTCACCAAATTTGCCAAACACACTCACAAAAATTGGATAGAAGTAAAATCATCTCACCACCAAAAACAAGAAAAAATATCCCTTCTTGGTATTTCTATATAACTAAATCTGTAAAGTTTTTGGGCCATTTTCTTCAAAAACAATGAAGAATCGCAAAGGTAGTACTTATTAGTATGTACACGGGAGGTTGTAAATGAGATGGAGGATGTTCAATCAAATGTTTGTGATGTTATTCGCTAGTTGATTGGATAACTGTTTTATAAGTACTTGGAGGATTACGAGTGCCATGAGCTATTCGTTATGTGAGAAATGTAACTTTTCTCGATGAGGATCTGAAAAAGAATGTATTCCAGAACTCTTGGTGTTTATCGAACCACTTTGAGAGACTTGTGTGACTCTATGACGATGATAAGAGGAATAGCTGATTATGAGCAAAATAAATATGATGAGGAATTTTCTTCAACATAAATCTCACAAAATTTTCAAAGAAAGAAATTGTGGAAGGTTTTCTAGATGATTGCCAGCCAATTCAAGAAAAAACATTCTACTACACAATAGACTCTTAACATTATTCCACGAACAGAGACGACTTCTTCGGCTACCACCCTTTTTACCAATGTCATCTCAACATAACCAACACAAAGAGCACGTTGTAATATCGGCTTGCGTTTACAACCTTGTCCCAGTTCTTGTGCTCTCCAAGTTCACACAATCACAGTGCACCGGGTCTCTAAATGACACTACCGGGTCTCTAAATGACACCAAATAGTAGAGCTGGAATTAGTTCCGAGCAAGGTAATTTGATACGAGTGTTGCGAGCGCAATTGCTACTAATGCGATTGTTACTACACTTAGGCGAACGTAACACATCTCGCAATACCTGTGATGTACCAGTAACGCAATTGCGACGCAATTTATCGCAACATGTCGCAACACATGATGCGTCAAAATCTTTTGCAAAGGTCTGCGAGAAATTAAACTCAAATGTCGAGTAAGAGATTTATTAAATCTCAAAACTTGATTGCGAAATATACGTATAACTAGAACCACGATTGTGATAACTCATATGAGAGAAATCAAGAAATTCAAAACTCGATCAAAGAAACTCATACAACAGCCCATAACCCGAATATATTAAATCTTGATAAAACTTAAAACCCAAACCCAATTATTATCATCTATATCTCTTAAATACAAAATAAAGAAATCGATATGCGATTAATTATTATACATTTAGTGGGTGCATATATTAATATATGCAGTATTTCACCTAATGTATCGCAGCAGATCGCGACATTTTGCATTGCGGTTGCAAGATCTATGTTACGTATTGCTAGTCATGGTCGCATTCGCATCGCAACATGCATTGACTACCTTGATTCCAAGGTGAAACTGGATTTGTTGTTGTCATGAGCACATATATTCCTGATGGCAGCTTTTGTGAAAGAAAATTTGCTGGCTGATTTGGTCGCAAGACACTGACATATCACTAGGTGATGTTGCTCTGTTTTAGCCTTTTATTATTTGGTGATTTGATGTACACATGATTAAGCAATCTTCACTACACATTTTGAATCTCCGATTTTGATATGAAATAGTAGACGAGAATATGAAAACTAGAGTGTTATTATTGTGAGTTCATTTTCCGACTCATGAGTATCACTTGCACCACCTCGGTAGACTAAGGCCCCAAAATGTGGGAATGATAAAACTGACAAGTATATCACTCAAGTACAATTTGAACTATATTCTACTCTCTAATGGAAACTCTTTCTTGGCACAGCAGAAGAAAGAAAAATGCTCCCTAATCTG
Source organism: Kingdonia uniflora (assembly GCA_014058105.1). Classification (NCBI taxonomy): domain Eukaryota; kingdom Viridiplantae; phylum Streptophyta; class Magnoliopsida; order Ranunculales; family Circaeasteraceae; genus Kingdonia; species Kingdonia uniflora. The sequence goes on from JACGCM010000452.1 coordinate 891,127, forward strand.
GAGGATTCCATATCTTCCATATACACACCCAACTTAAGAAACTATATCAAAAATTCTTCTTACATCACTTAATAGTACGCAGGTAGAAATTGGAGATGGCATTTCAGTTCAAACAAACTCAGAAAGTTAGACTCCAAAGATCTTTGGCCATTATGAAAGCACTATCCAATTCACCCAGACTAGAAGAAGGAACATAGAGAGAGTCGGAGAGTTAGCCTTTTTTGGTCAGCTGAAACAACGGATAAAACTATATCCATACTAAACCCTTACAATCACTCCAGATAAACTAATTTGGCCACACAATACAAACGGCAAATAAACTTGAAATTCAAGTTATGCATTCTTCCACACTCCTCTATGGAATCACCTACAAACCAAACATCTGTGTAAATTACTTATTTCCATGATTCCCTACTAGAAGCCCAAACTAAGAGATTTGACCCTGCCCTAGTACACCAAGAATTCTGTTATGTATTCTGAAACATTATAGCAAAGCAGTACCAACTTCTGTAATTTAAGCTTTTGGATTCAGAATTGAGGCACTCCTTTTTTTACTAAAAATTATCATAGTGTTTTATTTTGCGATCAAACAAACTTAAGTTGACATGTATTCCATAATTTGGAGATTATTATCTGATGGCACAAATTGGGAAATCCAAATTTTGCATCAGTAATCATGAGATTGGAAACCTAGAGCTGGTCGATCATGGAGAAAACTATAAGTCGATGCAGATGCCAAAACAACCAAGCCACTTTTTGAATCATAGAAGGAACATGAAGTGCTACATAGGAAGGCGATGCTGAGGCACAAGAGAGAGTTCTCTCACGTCAAGAGAGGGGGGGGGGGGGGGGGGGGGGGGGGGGGGGGAGGGACGTGCCCTCATATCATACTCACTTTACAACTTTCAACCATGAACTCATAGTTTTGAAAAAGCCGAAGGTGGAATATTGTTATTCTAAATCCTCATAATTTCCCTACAAATTAATTTTGTCTTGAGAAAATAAAATGAAGAAACCTGGACCTCAGCTATAATTGTTTGAATTGAATTGTCCCCAGAGAAACAATTACAATTTCCACAAACTGAAAGACCTCTATAAAATGAACTTATCCCGTTCAATTTTATTAAACCAACATACGTCCAAAACGTTAAATATTAAAGTTCCAATCAAACCTTATAAGAAAATGGAAGTGGTTCCTTTCTCATTGGTTTTCATTGCATGTAACCCAAATGGACACCAAAAACTTGGTTATCATAAAGTGATGCTTCCTCAGCAAAAGCCCAAATTTGGCTAAGTTTGATAGTCTATGAATTTCAACAAAAATACCCAACTTCAACAAACAGAGAACGGTTATCGAGGTGAAGGCAGTGGCCGCAAGGGATACGGCAGTAGCTCGGAGAAAGCCGGTTCAAGGATGTTCTCAAGTGCATTGGGATGTGGGCCAATGACGTAGGGTTGGACCTATCAGTAATTGTCCCAGCGGCTCAGCGTCCTTCACCCCTTCCTCCTATAGTGTTGTCCCAATACCATCACAGCAACCTTGCACCACCCCTTTCTCTCGACTGCTCCCCCCCCCCATTTCAACTACGCCATCACCCTGACGTCCTTCTCTCCATGACTTAGCTTTGTTGTCCGCTCCCCAAAAATACCTTGCATGATAGGACTCTATAAGTTCAAACTCGATGGGATTTATTCTTCTTCACCCTAATTGGCAGACCAACGGTCTAAACTACTATACAGCTAGACAATTGGCAACTCCACCTAGCGCCAGAAGAATGGCTCGCATTTCAACAAGTGGAAAGCACTGACTTCCTACAAGAACACTTTGTACCACTACCACTACCACTACATAACAAAAATATGTTTCAAGGATTTCCTGGAGATTTAAAATTACGATATGTAGCCAAGTTAGGTTTATAGAAAAAGAAACTTTGATTAAAGCTTGAGATAACGTTTAAATTTCTAAGATTTTGGCAAGCGATGTGCCACTTATAATAGTTTTGATGTGAATCAGTCAGCAAAAGCTTCAATTAAGAACACACACTAGAAATTGAATATACAGCTATAAGAAACCTCTAAGATTATCACCAAATTGATAAAACTCTCTTGATTTTGTTTACAACCAAATGCCTGCAATTTAGGGTTTAAGGCAACTAGATTCCAAAGGTTTTAATCAGCAATAATACAAACATAACTAGAAATGATTTATTTCGAAATCAAAATAAGGAACGAAGGAGGGAGGGATGAACCTGTCGCGAATCTGGAGTTGGTCGATCATGGTGGCCATTCTCTGTTTGTCTGCTTCAGGTAGATTATCCAGATCTCCAAGCATGTTCTTGTCCATCTTCAAATTTTGGGGTTTTTTTTTTTCTTGCCAAGCTCTCTTCTCTCTCTCTCTCTCTCTCTCTCTCGCTACTTGACTGTTACAATGAATTTGTGCCCTCTGCTAAAAGCGATAGTTTTCGGGCTGTAAGTTGGGGCCTTGGGCAGCTCTAACCCGAACTCGAATTCCAAATCCTGATTGCAGAACGAGTCAGTTAACTGCTCCAGGTGCGGCGGTGGTTTTGGGTAATAGAAACGGATCAGTTGACTGCTCGACTAAATTGAGTCACCCGAGTGATCGTTCATGTTACATGATTGTTTCTTATCAGATTTAGATTTTAGCCCCGAGCTTGTCGAAACGTCTTGAGGAAATGTTCGTACCACAACAACAATCTATAAAACAATATATTTCCCCACGCATCTATAGAATCGATTCCCGTTCTGCGATGTAAGTGTTTTTATAGCATTAGTTGGTTGACACGTGGCACGTTTTTATGAAAACTCTTACGTGATTTCGTGTTTCGCACTGAACTCTCAACATTTCAATTAGGTTGGGGTTTTTGGGTTGCGACTCTTTGCGAATTACAACCTTCTATCTAAACTCTTAGCGAACCATCTCTTTTTATCTCTCTCTAAGCATCTATTGCACTACAGATCGCTCCAGCAATTACTTCAAGATTCAATTACATGTTTGGAAAGCGATCAATTGTGGATGTTTCGAGTCATAATCGAGATATTATGGTTTAAATTTGGATTTGTTTTGTTATTTTGGTAGGAAGAGATACTCGGATTGTGGGGAGTAATGTAAAGTTTGTGTTTTCATGTCTTCTACAATTGCAATGCTCTCATGGGGTGTAAGATTGTTCACCGCTTGAAGAGTGAAGTTCATCTCAATTGAGAAATTGGGTTTATAGAAAGTGAGATTCTTCTCTATCAACAATTATTTGTTTCAGTTTAATTTTGGTTAAACTAAACAAATTGTAAACAATCTTTTTTTGATTATTTATTTTAGATGTATAAATCAATTTATCATACATAAAAAATTCAATATTTTGTATTTTATATCAGGAAGTCTGGCATGCAGGCACACGCAGAAGGGAAATAAGTTTGAAAGTAAGTCCCCTGAATATAACATAGCCTTTCATTATTTTCAAGTATTATATTCTATTAATTAAATCACAGAGTTTGTTTAGGAATTGACCTCCAAGATATAATTGGGGAATTTAGTTATTTTTTTCGGGATTTGGGCAGTGGTACTTTTTTATTCTTTGTTTTATTTTAGCAATTAGTTTAAACTATGTTCAGAGATTTGTTATGATTAATTAGAGTTTACTATGTAAAACTTTCTTACAAAGAAATTTAACCATAAATTCTGATGATTATGTACGGGACTCCATAAGTTCTTATAAAATCCTATTTAAAATTGGGTACTAAAAAACAACTAGATTAAGAAACAAAATTGTACAATCTGGCATAAATAAAGTAACATTCATAGTAACTGATTCAATAGTAGTCCTCATTAAAAAAAATTGTTTTTCAATCTTGGGTTAGAATTCCCTGCATTATATCAAAATATTTATTGGAACATTGTCAAATGTCATGAGATACTGACTGAGTCCATTGTTGATTCGAATATAAAATTCTCCATTGCCCATTAGGAGTTTGCATCGTTGTATGTGATTCGTCATACTTTCCCATTAGGGAATATTAACTGAACTTGTAGGGACCTATCCATCGACCTAGCCCAAACACGAACTACCTCAATGTCAGACTCATGAATTACATACGTGACATGAATAGTCAGCATCGCCACCTAGACCACGAACTAATAAAGAAGATGGATCGAGCACTACATTTAAATATGCACAAGTCAAAGATACCTATCTCTCACAAACTAAACAATTACACATATAACCACCACTTACCTCATTATTCGAAGAATGTACTTTTATACGATAACGAGCTACGGGTAAGGTCTATATAAAGAAAAGGTTCCAAAGGAGATAAGGACCAGAAAAACTAGATTTTTTTAAACTTTACACACAAGAATTTCTAGATTTTAAACACCACAAAACTTTTTATTTCAAGATCAAGTATTTCTAGTTCAAAAGATCACTTGTAATAAGATATCAGCCTCAAGCAATAAAAGTTACAGTTACTAAACCCTCAACTCAAGGTCGTGGTTTTTTACCCATTCAAAGGTTTTCCACGCTAAATTACCAGTGTCATTTCTTGCATTACATTAATTTTTGTCACAGGTACATTTGGTGTAAGATATAATTTTGAGCTATTACGAGCTACGGAATTAGGCTATTACATTTGGCGCCATCCGTGGGAAAGAAGACATTTTCCACGGTATTATAAGGTATGCTTTCCTCAACTATCTATTTACAATCATGGTCACTTCCAAGCGACTAACAATAAAAATCCAGCTCGATCTTTTAGTTGAACCGGAATAGTTCGCTGAACTATGGGTGAATCTCTACACCGAGACAGAGAAACGTAATGAGCTTGAACGTCAGTTAACTCTTGACCATGAGCTCTGCGACAAAGAGCTCAAAAGCGAGCATCAAGCTCGTCTGACAACATTCAATAGACATGAAGAACATATGATAACTATGCAGATGCATTGCAAGCTTTGCAGGATACTCAACAGGCTCCCCGTACTAGAGATTACGATCAAGTGCCAGCGAACTCCCGAGTTTATGTACGAGAATAATTAGGACCTTGAGGAGCAACCAACAAAGCCATTTCTAAAAATCTTCAACAAGAACCTCAACCTTCAATTTATTTGTGCAGAAAAACTCAGTCCGATATCAGCAGGGGTCTCCGACCTTCTAAAATCAATAGGAGGAACAGTGACCTCAACCCCATATTCTAGCACGAGAGCGTTTGAGCAAAGGTACTAGTACTCATAATCCTCAATCAGCCCGCCAAACAACTAAGGCAACACATCAATACGTCACATAAGAGCACATGTATCAACGTATCAAGGAGTTGATTGAAGCTCAAGCTCTAGGCAGTAAGGACGATTTTACCAAGTTAGAAAGAAGTTTGATTGCCAAAAGAGTTATTTGATATGGAAGTACCAACAGGTTTCCATAATCCGAAGATACGTAAATACAAAGGCACCGATCCAAAAGAGCACATTTAGCAATTATGAGATTATTTGGGATTGTACTCAAACCTCAACCATATTCTATGCCGTCTGGTCGCAACGAGTCTACAGGGAGAACCGCTGCGGTGGTTCCATTATTTATCTGAAGATTCCATCTTTACATTCAATCAACTACAAAAGAATTTTATAAAGACTTATGCTCACAATAAAGACAAAGAGAAGAATTTATATTCTCTTATTAGTCTTAAACAGTCATAAGGAGAGAAGTTCAAGGTCTTTGAGAAGAAGTTTTTGGGGCTCGTGAGAAAGGTTGATAATCTGGATTAGAAAACCGATGTTACTACTTTTACCAATGCGCTCCAACTCGATTGCAAAGCAAAAGAGCATCTCTTTTTAAAAAAACCAGCGCCCCTAGAGGATATGATCACCAATGTTAATGGGCATGTCGACCTAGAAATGATGATGACCGAAAGGCATAAATCTACTAAATTCGTCCTAACTACTAAAGGTCCAAATACAAAATGCAATAGTGAACCAAAGGAGGACTACTGCAATCAAAAATGTTATAAGGCAAACACGGGCAAACCTCGGAAGGGCAATTTATTGCCCAAGCCGGTCCTCCCCAAGATGAATCTCCGCATCTCCTCTATTTTTCCGATTCTAGCAAAATACAAGTTTTATCGTATATCTCAACCGCTGGAACCAATTGAAGGCATACCGTACTATATGTATCACAAGGTAAATCATCATAAACCTGACAGCTGCTATGCTTTACAGAGGTTACTGGAATATATTTTCAAAGACGGGAGAATGCACGAGTATATTGTCGATCTAAAATCATATAAGAATGGTAGCAACAAGACTCAAATCAAAGTAGTCCAGGTCGAAGATCAAGCTGGGGAGAAATACATGTACCATATGAACCACAACAACATGATCGAGATCTATCATATTAACAACTCTTGCTGATTCAAGTGACAAAGATTGTCAGAGTGCTGTGATCTCACACCTCAAGATAAATAAGCTTAACTTCTTCTTGAATCGAGCAATCGCCGACTTGGGATTTCAGTCGAGGATTGCGACATTAGTCACGTCAAGTTTCCTCATCATGACGTATTGATTATCATACTTAAGATGAACTTTGGCATGCATACAATGATGATTGATACTGGTAGCGATATTAAGATCCTCTTTCAAAGCACGATCGACCAGATAGGATTGACCGATCAAGTTATTCCAAGCGACATCAATATAAGTGAATTTAATAGTTCTAAGGAAGAACGAGTGGGCAAGATCATCTTACCTATCACCGCTGGACCAGCCACAATCGACGTCATATTCTACATTATTAACGCCAAATCTCGTTATCTCATGATTATGGGCCACTGCTGGATCCACAATATGGAAGCAATCGCTTCACCTTATTATCAAGCACTTCGCTTCAAGCACAATGATGTCATCTACGAAATCAAAGACATTCAAAAGCTCTCCCGAGCTTGTAAAAATATTGTTTCTACCATTCTCAACACATCTGACAGATACGCTGCATAACAATTATAGAAAGTTGGTCACATCAATGACCAACCTTCAACAGAAGAACCTACAGAGTACATAGACATTGATGGACCTAGTAGAGGTACTTATATTGGTACCAGGCTTGTTCAGCATAACAAGGAAGACTTCGTTTACTTCTTACGAATGAATTGAGACATTTTCGCTTGAACTTTTGTACGTCCTTTTTGTAAGTCCTCAGATCGATGCCAGTGGCTATTCTTACTTCTCCGAGGATGTACCAAACAAGGAAAGGTTCAGCCCAACGAAGAGATCCAGTGGACAACAGAGTGCGAGACAATTTTTTAGAAACTTAAAACCTATCTGGGAAAGTCTCCCATCATGAGAACCCCCCGATAGATAATAAGGAACTGATTATCTACCTCGCAGTTACAGAGAATTATATCAGTTCGGTCCTTATTCGACTTGAAGGCAAGGTCAAAAAGTCAGTCTATTTCATTAGCAAAATCTTCACTCCAGTAGAAACGAAGTATTATAATATCGAAAGACTCTTTCTTACTCTTGTTTACACTTCACAGAAACTCAAGCACTACTTCCAAACTCATTTAGTCAAAGTCATGATGAACTACCTACTCCGAGAAGTTTGTCTAGAAAAGAGAAATCACAGAGAGTGCAGCAATGGTTAGTCAGTTTGGGAGAATATGATATCAAGTTTGAACAACGACAATCCAAAAAAGGTCAGGCCTTTGCCGATTTCCTCACGTATTTTTTGTGGAAGATCCCGATTGGGCGGAGCACAATTCTAATGTTAAAAAAAAAATTACAGAAGCTCCACCCGCCAAGCCCTTTGATGAATAAGCTGAATGGATTACAAGGAAAGGGTGAAGACTTCTTGCAGATGGTTCAGCAGGACCCGCAGGGTCAGGAATTAGAATTGTATTGATTACCCCTTCCAACGACAGAATCGAGAAATTAATCTGCCTGAATTTTGAAGGCTCCAATAATGTCACAGAGTACGGAACTTCAATTCATGGATTCGACTTAACACTCGAGCTTGGCGTTCCCGAGCTCTGAGTCTATACAGATTTTTACTCATCGTCCACCATTATTCTAAATAATACAAGAAAAATGGAAAGATGATCGAATATGCAACCCTCGTTGACGACAGGATGAGCAGGTTTGCGAAAGTAACTCTCGACTATTTACCTCGAAGCGTAAACAAACATGCCAATTCCTTGGTTTATTTAGCCGGGGTCTTGGGTACAGAAACACTATATCTACAGATTGAAGTAATTTCTACCCCCAACATTGATCTTTATTCTGTATACCCAATCAACACTAGGGGCGATGAAGAGGAGGGTAACGATTGACGAAAGCCCTTTATTGCCTATCTCAGCCTAAAGAATAAATGCGACGAGCCTCTTCCAGCAGATATAAAAGAGTGCCGACAGTTGATCGAAAACTCAAAACATTATACAGTTCAGAGCGGTCGCCTATATCGCCATTCAGTAACAGGCCCTTATCTCAAGTACCTCTTAAAGAAGAAAGCCGATGACATGCTCAAGGAATTACATGAAAGGACTTGTGGCTCCCATGCCACAGGTCGATCACTTGCAAGCAGGGTAATTACATAAGGAGTATTCTGGCCAAGAATGCGCAAGCAAGCAAAATAGTACTCAAGCAAATGCGACACATATCAATGACATAGACACATGATCAGTGCCCCTGCACTCAAACTATATGCAAGCAAGGTATTTTGGCCATTCAAGTGGTGGGCGCTCGATCTCGTGGGAAAATTTCCTAATATACCAGGTAACCGACATTTCTTATTGGTAGCAGCAGATTATTTTACGAAATAGGTAGAAGCAGTTCCTCTTTGTCAAACTAGAGAAGAATTTTTTTTTTTAGCAAAAGGTAAGATTTTATAGATGAAGAAAGATTACAACAAGGGGGAGGCAAAGCCAAGCCCGGAGGAACCCAAAAATAAATTAAGTAAATCTAAAGTAGCATACATTTTGTTCTTCTATCTTTGTTAAGAAGTAAGGTCTTCCGAGGGAAGTTTCCAAGTTTTCAACCGGGAGAGAAACCCCCCTCTTGGCGGCTTGATAGGCCGAGAAGTTTGCCACTTTCCAGCAATGAGAGAACCGAATCTGCTCAAATGAAGTCTTCATTCTATTCCATCTAGCTCTTTGAGGCCAAGGGACGTGATTCTTTGTAAAATTTAAGATAGCTGTTTGAGAATCTGATTCGATCCAAATCTTCTTCCAGTTATTTTGGACTGCCCAATCTATTGCTCCAAGAATAGCTTCACATTCAGAGAAAAATAGTATTGTATTACCAAGCCCTTTAGTGAGGACACCAAGTACATCCCCAAGATGATTCCTCGCCGCAGCACCAACTCCAGCTTTCCCAGTAGCACCAATTGCTGCTACCCCACAGTTAATTTTAACCTCTTGAAGCCAGGAGCCCAGGTAGTACTCTAGATTCTAGGAAGGGGTCTAGCTTTGATAGGAACTCCCAAAGCAGCTACAATTAAGAGCTCGAGGCAGTTATTAGGCATGCTGTTACAAGAGAGGCCTGCTGCGTCTTTTATAGCAACTAAGCTTCTTCGTTTAATGTCGTTAATGCTATGAGAAAAACCTTCAAAGATGAAAGCATTTCTTGCGATCCAGATGAAGTAAACAATATTCAGAACTGCCGCTTTCCAGATATCGTTTAAATACGAGCTCAGATGTTTGCATGATTCTAAAGTAGTCTTGAGATTTGTGAACCCAGCTTGGAGTTGAAACAGCGAGGCAATCCAATCCCAGAAGAGGTCATCTCTTTTATTTGGGAACACATTATCACACGATTCGGATGCCCCTACCTAATTCAGATTGATAACGGGCCGCAGTTCATTGGTGAAAAGGTTGTAGCCTTTCTCATCAAACACAATATCATTTATTCACCATCCAATCCATACTACCCATAAGGCAATAAATAGGCTGAGATCACCAACAATGTAGTAGCCTACTCGTAACCTTCCAATATTAGTCAAATACTTAAAGGCTATATCATAGCCTACCTAAAGACTCGAAGCCCAACAAGACTAACAACAAATTCTACGAAGCCTTCCGAGAACAATCAAACACTCGAGCACTAAAAAGTGTCATCGAAGTAAGTCGAAGCCGAAGCCAAAGACAGTCGGTCAACATGTATTCCAGAATGACCTCGACCATAGTAATACATGGTCGAAGGTAGACACACCTGATAGCCATCTCACCTGACAGAATAGTGGAAATAAGCTGTCAGACAGCTACAGTGTCAGTACTGACTTATCTTACATAACAGCTGCCCTAAAGGGTAAACATGTAATCTGACCTCCTATGGTGACTCACCCCTTCTCTATCTCCTATAAATAAAAGAGGTGAAATACAATGGTGGGGGGGGGGGGGGGTAAGAAAAACTCAGCCTAAAACCCCCTTTAAGATTATCTACGAATAGCCAGAAATTTTCTCTTAGCTCGAACTGTCACCTGACTCAACATATATACCATCTCTTATTCAAATCCTCACTAGAGGTCATAGATTTCTTAATTCATGGACTCCACCCAAGTATGTTAGTACATTAAACTAGTTGTTTATAATCTTATATATTTGTTAAAACCCCTAGTCGAGGGTAACCTTCAAGGTGTAAGAGCTAAGTTTCCCCTCTACGAAACTAATCCCCTATATTTGGCATTACCTGTGCTATACTCACCTTTTCCAATCCCCTTATCCTTTTCACTTATAGCCATACCTAACGGTCCCCACCCCCACCCTTCATTCAAACTCTGCCATTATCAAAAATTCCACCGATAGCATCGCCGCCCAACTCGCCCTCATTAGGCAACAATTTTCTTAAGTCGAGGAGCGTCATACCAACCAGTTACGTATTGAGCATGAGGAAAGACGACAAGAACTCAAGACAGAACGATAGTGCCGTTTAGATGATATTGACCGTCAACATCGGGCACTGGATGAACTGTGCAATACAGTTCGTGAACTTCAACATGTTTATACTCTAGACGCTCCTACGCATTCTCGAATACCCGCTCCCTCTCGCGTCTCAGCCTGCGCACGACTCAGGCCCCACCCCCAAATTGAGGTCCCTCCAGTCTACCTTGGTGCCGAAGGTGCTCCCACTGCCATACCCACCGGCTCGATCCATCTTGGTGTCCCCATTACTGAGGATTCATCCGACTCTATCCTTTGCACTTCTCGACACCCCACACGGCGTCCTACTTGGGAGTGCCTTGGAAAATGCAGCGCCGAACATACCCCTACCCGCAGCCTTACCGCCCTCGGCCACAACGTTCTCCCCCTCGACCTACTTATCTTACACAACAAGAACTCGATCAAAAAATTCATGCCTCCATTTGCATTAGTGCGAGCCCCACCTTAAACACATGGAGTCGAGTAAATAACCCCATCTTCCCGAAGCTCCTCACTGTCGAGATGCCTCTAAATTTCCATACCCCAAAAATCTGTAAATACCGCAATGCGGACCCACAATCTTTTGTCCTCGAGTTTCAGAATGCCCTCAGCCTGTATTCTATAGCCGATCTTATTTTGTGTCACATGTTTCCCACCAGCCTCATGGACAGTCTACCCAAATGGTACCACAACCTCCCTAATGGCTCTATTCGAAGTTTCAAGCAAATTTTAAATCTTTTCATCTCCCATTTTGCCTTCAATAAAGGTCGTGAGGTCCGGGTAGATGCCATCTTCAACTTCTGTAAATCACCCAACAAACGCTTGAAACTTTTACCAAACGTTTCCTCAATGAATTGCGCAAAGTCCAAAACCTCGATTGTGCGAATGTCGTCCTTGCCTACTCCAATTCCCTGCGTGACCATAGCCGCATTAAGGAGTATATCGTGCTCCAAAAGCCACGATCCCTCGAGGAGATGCTATCCAAGGTCAATAGATACATCGACCTCAAACGTCTCCGCGAATCTAATCGCCAGGGACAGACCTCGATCATCGAATACACCCATGGTCGCTCCCGATCTCTGAGAACCAACTTTGTGACTATCCTGCAAAATAAAAAAAAGGATTAGTGAACTTGCAACAGCAATATTAATCCAATTTCCAAGTTTATTGTAGTCTATGATGTCCTAATTTTTAAATGAGCATATCTTTCAGCTCATTTGAGAGACATCATTAAATAATATCAATTTGGAAAGATAATTTAGAAAGGAAAAACATTTAAGAATGAAGTTTTCTATAATTTAGCATCCCTACCACTCAAAACAAGTGATTAATGAACAGCGGCGTCCTTTACTGAGACTGTTTTTACTGTTGTTTCAAAAGGCTGTAACTCTCAGACGACGAAACTAAAAAATATGATTTATAGAAATTCGAAAAGGGTTTTGAATTATCTAAAACTTTTGTAACAAACATATTTCCCAATTGTGAAGTTTAGATGGTCAAAAACCGTAAAACATTCAGGAACACACTCTTCATTGAAAATTGAGTATGTTTATTCCAAAATTAATATCTCTGAAACTTCTTATCAAAAATTGTTAAATCTAATTTATTCGGGAATAAATCTCATAGATCTAATCACAAAACTAATTGGCAAACTTAACAACTAACCTTAATAGCACACCAACAAGCTAAAATAGAATAAAATAATTTAAAGAAAAGAAATTCGGTATTAAAAATAATCATTTTCACCATTGCCTTCCCGGCAATGGCGCCATTTGATAAGAGGATTTTAGGGCCTCTAGCAAAATACTTGCTAAAAGTACAGTTATCGAATTATAGTACGGATGAGTGTGATCGAATCCACATGAAGGTTTAGGAAAACAAATACTTTCTAGGCCGAATTAGGCTTTATAAGAGATAAATCTAAAAGAAAGAATTAATAAGAACAATTAGCAAGAAAATAGCTATGACTAGAATTTGGCCCAACCAAAGCTATAATAGTAATTATGTAGATTTACTAGGTGGATTATTCAAATCAAAAATCCCGGGTAGGGAATCTTTGATGTAAATGTCAATCCTTGATCCATGGTTATACATCTAAGGTTTGGTCAAATTAGGTTTTACTTAATCCGATGTGTAGAAGGAATTCTTCCAACTATGGTTAAGCTTGGTCGAATTTCTCCTATGAATTCTCTTCGTGTTTGCCCTGAAATCCGGTTTAATGGTTATTGTAATAGCCTAGTTCTGGGATCCGGACTTAGCCTTTATACCAAATATATTCATAACGTTCAAGAATAATAGAAAATAAACTACAAGATGATTTAGCGCAGAAAACCTTTCTATAGGTTAAAATCCATGATCTTTCCTGTAGATTTCGAGAAAGTGATGATCTTATTGAGATTGCTAGTTTATTATAATGTGTGTTTTGAGAATATAAGGGGATAGAGTAGGAATTTTTTTAAGGTGAATGTTTCGTCCCTCATCTCTAGTTCTCCAGGTTTCTTTATATGTTCTCTAATATGACCGTTGGCGACCATAAAGTCTCTTAATGATGGACGTTACAAAGTGAGTGTAAGATATTTTTTGACCAGATTGTGTAACGTTCTGACCTTTGCTGCTATACAATGGCTCTATTATTGACTGTGTGCTTTCCACAGGTCAAACTATTGGTATAGAGGTCAAAAGTGATGTTTCAAACTAAGAAAAGTCTTTAGTAGTGCTTCCTGTATGCTGATGAGATCGAGGACAAAGCTTGAGTATGCGATACGAAATAAGATATTATAAGATGGCTCTCAACCAATAACATAGGTGTCGTTAGGGATGAGTGATGCTGGTTGAGAACCTCGTGTTGTATATATTTGTGATTCTGTCACGTGCTTTGTTATTGAGGTCAAAAGTTTATATGTAGTTCGAAGATGAGGCATGAGCTCGAGATGTAGAATAAGCCACTACAACCGCCCCCTCTCAGGTGACAGTACGAGAATTATTGTAGGCGAGTGGTATTGGTTAAGAAGTATCATTAAATACTATAGTTATTTCTAAGGTTCATTTCTAATATATATTTATGAATCTCTGTTGGTGCCTGTTGGGTTTCCTAGAACCAATGACTGTAGTCAAATATTATTGCATGGGGAATCCTTTTGACATTGGGAATTTGGGGAGTCTACTTTGAATGCTGATCCGTGTATAAAATGCACTCTAAGTTGAGTGGTAGGAGTAAAACCTTCATCTCTGATCTTTGCCCTATTTTTTTATTGTGGTAAAAATGGTGACGACTAGAACTCAGGCCTGAGAGTGTAAGATCCGGAGGAAGATGGAGGAATTGCGTATTAGGTACTTTGGTTATCAACCATTGCATCTGCCTACCTCAATTCCAATTTCTCCAAATTTTCATCGTATGACTTATGAAGAACTGTTGGAGGCAGAGGATGACTACTTCCAAATGGTACGTTTACATTACCTGTTGACATCTGAGGCGGAATATCGTAACGGTCTTCGGCTGTTGGCAGAGGAAGCTGTTACAACTTAAGATGAAGCGGCAGGCATTCGGCCGAGGGAGTCTCGTCTATATCCTGCTAATGAGTGGGTCTTGTTGAAGAAATGAGGCCTTCGGTCTGTCTCTAGCATGCGGGGAAATGAGAAGGATGCAAAGGATCATTTTCTTCCATGGACCATAGCTCTTTGGCCATAAAGAAGATATTTTATTTGTGATGCCTGTTTTAGACTTCCCTGTATCTTACAGTATGGGATCAAAGTTTGGAATCTGCTTCTTCTGTTGGCTATTCGTGCCAAGAAAAGCATTTCAAGCTAGCACTTGATGTAAATTGAAGTAGTTTGTAAAATCTCTGTACTCTGTTATAAAGTATTTTGTAAGAAAAACTTTTGAACTGAATGATATATTTGTGTTATGTTATGATGATACTTTGTCTCGAGCTTGTTTGTTTCACTTTCTATTTGTAACTTAGGCGTTGGTAACATAGATGTGTAGGTATCATGGGTATTAAGAGAAAAATGATAGTGAGAGTTATGGTAAAATTTAGAGGAGGTCGAGAATGTGGTGAGGAGAATGACTTAATGTGAGATTTATGTGAGCTGTGAGATAGGGTTAATGTGGAGCTATGTGTGCAACTGTTGAGCTAGCTGTCATCTTGTTTGTTGCCATGTACAACATCTGAGGGGATATTTGGTATTATGGGAATAATGATTTGTTACAATATTCTGTATGAATATTCTGCTGATCCAGAAATGTTTACAAAAATATGTCTCTGACGAAAATCATTGGGGTGACTAATTCTGTGGAGATCTTCCATTGGCTATAAGTAGGGATTCCTTGTTGTTATTTACATTATTATTGAGTTGTTGTGTTTGAGCATGGTGAGGACTTGTTCTCACTGTACGCAGCTGGCGGCGGATGACCAGTTTCATATCAAAGTTGCTAAACTTCGTGAACGTTAATTTTGTTACTTGCCTTATGATGTTGTTCTTCCAGAATGGCCATTGAATCTGGTCAGATTGGATGATGAAGGCAGGCGTATCGAACATGATTGCTTTATTTGGTACAACATTTTCCACAAGTCTATGTTAGATCCCCATGTGCGAGAACTGACTATTTGATAGCTCGCATGCGATAAGATCATGGAAGAGGATGTAAGGGCAGCGAATGGGGAGTTAATTATGTGTGGGGAACCGAACCATTGGGGCTGCTTTAGATGTAACTAGGGAGTTCGGTGAGCTCAAAGTCTTGAGGGTTGTGAAAAGTAATTTGTTGTGGGAGTATTATATGGTTGAGTTTGAATAAATGTAATATGAGAGATCGTGAGAAAATAAAGTATGTGACGTTTCGATGTGGTTGAATAAAGTATTATGTTATATTGATTGTGTACTAATACTGCGTATGATAGTTGTAGGATTTTAACAACTGTATGAATATCTTCGAATTTTGAAAATTGAGCTATTTTAGGAATGTTTGCACGATCTTGGTAGAGTATAAGTAAGATGATTGTTCGTTTTGGTACTGGACTAGGAAGAGGTGTAGGATTGGTAATGGTAGATAACAGAGATAACGTGATGATGGCAAACATTATCACGGAAGTCATGATAATGTTGTAAAACAAAAATATGTGCCTGTAGCAACAGTGGGGATGACTGAAACGTATCAAAAGGAGCCATCATTTTATAAACCAAGGAAGAGTATAACAACTTGTCTTTCTCTCCCTTATAAATTGTCTATAGTTTCAAAGAGAGAAAAAAGTCGTACAAATATTATTATCAAGGAGAGGAGGCATTTGAGTGCTAATTGTGATTTGAGAAAGAAATCTTTATCGAGTGATAGGAGATTATTGGAGAGGCAACGTGAACGTTCATATTCGAGGAGACATCCGGGTAAAGCAGATGATTGTTGTTTGGTAAGTACAGGTTGGTGAAGGAAAACTTTTGTCTGTTTAATTTGTGAGTAATCTGTGTTATGTAGTAATCTATAAATTTTAGTAATCTGTATAGCTGGTTTTAGAATATGGAGTTTTGAGGATTTTGAAAATAAATATGAGAGAAGGCCTGTAATATAGGAATTGTAGTATATGCTTTAATCTTGTTAAAGAGAAAAAATACGTGTGTTGCAGATGAAGAGGGAAATTTAAAATGATTTGATTTTGGCTTTTTTGTTTTGAGAATTAGGAAAATATACATGTTGACTGGGTAGAAGGTGGGTTTATTTGTACTATTTGTAATGTAGTAATAATGATAAAATATGTCTCTGTATCTGTAGGTTCAGTATACCTTCTAAATCTAGTATTCCTGCTAGTAAATTTGTAGTATCGTCCAGTTCTGAGGAAACATTGTCTTCAGGTTGGTGGGACGAGTGTAGTGTAATGGAGGAAACTGTTAATAGTGTAGGGATAACGATAGAGGTCGTGGGGCCCAGTAAGTCTGAGGGTCTAAAGGAGAGGGAGGACAAAGGGGAGAAAGAGAGAGAGTCCTTATCATATACCTAGAGGGGGTGGATGTAGGGAAAGAGTACTTGTGAAATAAAGAGAAATGTCCAGGAGAGTGGGGGAGGTACATGGAGGACCAAGGTCTCTGGTTCAGAGCCTATATCTTCGAAAATGGGGAGGAAGCAATGTACTATCAAGTTCTATGTTTGGAAAAGTAGAAGAAGGACATGAGTATTAGTGAGGGGGTTAACCTCTCGTATTACAATGGGCTTTGGTTATCAAGCCCAAGTAGGGGGTTTTTATGTTTCTTGAATCAGGGCGTATACAGCCTTAGAATTCTACTAACCTATTTTCATAAAGGAGTTATGAATGCATTACAATGCTACCCTGCCCAGTTGAATGAGAATGTGTATGAGATGATGAGGGTATGCGAGGCACTGAATGAAAAATGGAGGAAGGAAGGGACTGCGAAGCAGTTCGTAGCAGAAGATGTTTTGAAGTTTTACAAGTTTAGGTATATGGAGAGTCGGAGTAGTGGTTACTTGTATAGTGATTCGGCTAGGCCGAAGTTCTTTGATTTTAAATCTGCGGGTAGACCATAGAATGACCACCTTGTGTGGGTTTAAGGTAACTGTTTGCAGGTTCTAGATAAACCAGCACTCAAGCTGAACCATAAATATTATAATCCGAGTAAGTAATCTTGACAAACCTTTGAATAGTCGATAATTATGTATGCATGCTGTCTAACTGATGTTTTGTCCCTTTTTATTGGTCGAACCCAAGCCGTTGGCTACTCTGGATGAGACCAGTTTATTTGATTATGCTGCTCGCGATCAAGACGAGCTAACAGAAGTACTCAGTGAATTGGGTATCCGAAAATACAAAAGAGTAGATTCGGTAGCGCCAAAAGTTCAGCGAGCTCAAAAAAAAAGAGCTTTGGTTGAGGGGAAAGCTGTAGAGACTGTTGCAGACTTGATTTATCCTCCACCTTTTGTACCTCAAACTACCAAATAGATTACTCGTAAAGTTCGAAGGCCAGTGTAAAAGAGTACCTCACCTACTAGAGTTATGCGCTAGAATAAGTGATTTTAAAGCTTGCTACTAGTGGTGTGGAGGAAAGACCCGAAGTGAGCATGTCCGCTCTTGGGGAATCTGAGAAGAGTTCGTTAAATAGAAAATGGATTTTGGAGGAGGAGAGTAATCGAACTTACCCTCATGCTGCGGCCAAGATGAAAGAGTTGGGGCAGAGATACTGTCATATGGCTGGGACGAACTCGCAATAGCTCGAGGATGAGTATCTCAAACACACGCTCGCGGTATGTGTTTGAAAACTGTTACTTGATGTGACCTTCAAACTGAGTAAAACTGTTGAACTGACTCTTCCTTCTATTTTTGTATTGGCAGCTCTCAACACTGATGAAGGGGGCAAGACAATGCCTGGTCAAAAGGGGCCAAAAATTTGATGCTCTGGCGGTAAAGTTCGAGGCTCAGTCAGCTCGCGTGAAAGAGTTCGAGGGTGACCTCCAGTTGCAGAGGGAGAGGAGGGCTGCAGATGCTTCCATAGCTGTAGAGAAGTTCAGTGATCTGTCAAAGCATGACAAGCTTATATCTAATGCGGTTGTAGCTGCCTTAGCGTAAAGAGACCACTTTATCAAATCGTACTATTATTTTGGATTGAGTGTTGATGATGTGGAGTTGACCCGGAATGGAAGATATGCAGAGATTGAGTTTCCTGCTGAGTAGGAAGAGATGGTTGGTGATGCTGCTAGTGTACCTGAGAAAGCGTCATACCTTCCTCCAGGCAGTGCTGAGCCAGTCCATATTATGGAGCAAACAGTAGACCCTCTATTGGAACATGTGGAAACAGTTCTCTCTCCGTGGAAGACGCTAAAATCTCCTTCTGAGGTAGAAATTAGCAACCCCTTTAAACATTTTATGGTATCCTGTCTTCTGTTCTTCAGCTCGCTTGATTTGTATGAGATAGTACTCTGTATAATCTTACATTGTTTTCATTTGGAGTGATGTTTTTTAAATTTGTTTTCGTGAATGGTTGTATTGAAACAGGATATCTATAATCTGTGTAGGAGATAAAGCATTTGAGAAGAACAAACTCCGAATTGGAGAAGTTGTTGAGTAGAGCGAGGGACTCCGTGACCCGTATTTAACAGGTACTTAACAAAATTGAATATGAGATAAGGCAATTTAAGTTGAATTCAGGGAAAATATTTAAAGAGTTATATGATTTGTAATGTAGATATACTAAGATAAAAGTATATAGAGACGAGGTGTTAAGAAAGGAAGAGGAAAGTGAGATATTAGTTCGAAGCCAAAAGAACTGACTTGTTTTAATGACCCAAGTGATAAGGTGAGGTGTCAAAGTATGCAATTAACTCTGACTTTGTATTTTGTGGTCGAAGTAAATAGTGAACGAGGGTTAAAAGAGGCTTATATAAAGCTTTTGAGGGAGAAAGGTGTAGTTTCGGACCCAGCTCAAGTTATGGCTTAAGCTCAAGAAGTGCGCAATCATCATAGTTTAGAGGCAAAAAAATGTTCTGCTCGAGCTGGTGTGTCTATTGTATGGGGTGATGTAGAACCTTTATCTGATGCATTTGTCTTTATATAGGATCGGAGGGCCACGAGAATTATATTTTTCAGGATATGGAAAGAGCAAATAGAGGTCTAAAAGCAATTAGAGGGTGAATTAAGAGGATTACAGGACGAGTTATCGTAACACGAGGAACAAAAAATGTCTTTAGCAACGCGGCTATTGAAAGAAGTGGCTGCTCAAATAAAGGTAGAGGCAAATGTGAGGGCTTTAGGTGTGTTACTGAAAAACATGCGCCAGTGGTTGCACAAAGTGCAAATGATACTAAAGGAGCACCTTTATGCCTCGCGAGCAAAAGTCGTTGCTTTAACAGAGCATGAACGTCACATAGATAGTGTTATCAAGTGTTATGGGGGAGAACTAGCTAGAGTAGAGAATGAATTTTGGAAGTTCGTGATGGGATGTAGGAAAGATTTTAAAGTGGAAAATGCCAAGCCAGAAATCCTGTGGTTTACCTGAGGTGAAGGAGGAATTGTTAGTGAATTAACCCATTCCTAGGTCGTGGGAGGAGTCATCAGAAGAGGAGGAGGTCGAGACGCTGATACCCTAAACATAGCACAAACAACGTCAATAGGAGGTTGTGAACTTTACCACACCGGTAGATGTGCGAGCGCCGAATAGGAAGATAGTGAGAGACAAGCTGCAGTCGTCTCATATCCGGAAGAGGCGCAAATAAAGTATTTTTGTCTTCTTTTGACCAGTCCTTCATACTATTTGATGATAAATGTAATTTGTTTATTGTTAAAGCAGAATGACGTATCTGACTTACTCAGATACCATATTCTTGATGTAACCTTATGAACTGTTATATATACTATGTTGTTATGAAGAACTATTATAAATATAATATGTTCTGATAGGCTGATCTGGATGCTATACAAATTTAGTGTGATGTATTACGTGTCATGAATGAACAAATGAGCACTAAGCTAAGATCGAGTCAGGGTTCCCGAGAAAGTGCTACTAAAGCAGAAACAAAATTGTGGGCGGAGATGTCGGAAGAACGAAATGCAGTAACCCTCCTAACTGATACTCTACGTGAGAAAGAGGTATTATTGGCTGTCAGTTTGAGAAAGATAGAAAGTTTAGAAGAAGAGATAAGACAAAAGGGTGTTGAAGTTGGAAGTAGCTCAGGACGAGCTAGTCAACGAGATGCTGAATTGCTATCTACGCGAAAGCAAATTACTGAACTACTGGTCGCGTTAGTGGGGGAAGGAAATAATGTGAAAGATTTACAGTTCCAAGTTAATAAGCTCGAGGCGGAGATAGGCGATGTTCGATTTCGTGCTAGTAAGTATGAGGTAAGGTTGTCGGAACAAAATAAAGTTATAAAAATGGATTGGAATAAAATATATGAGCTAGAGCGGGCTGTGCAGTTGCAGCATCTGGACATATTGGAATACCAATATGAAAATGACAGACTTCAAAGCGTAAATATGAAGCTAGATGGGGATCTTTTGCGGTTGAAGATATGTTACGACTCAAAGAGGGTAGAATGTGCAGGTTATGAATTGTCGATATCTCTGATTTATCATATGGACGAGTTTATGACAGTGCTGGAAGCTCGGAATTCGAATGTGTGCCAGGTAAAGTAACAAGTGAGCGATCGTTGTACGCAATTGCAAAGTACACTGAAGGAAGCGCAACATAAGCTGAGTAAATTCCTTCTCAGTAAGCAGGTGTGAAATGAGGCAGGTAATAGTCACGAGAGAGAGATGGTTGTAGTAACATCGTTCTTTGCGGCTGAATAAAAGAGATTAGAAGTTGAGAGTAGAAGGATATGTGATGGCTTGATGGCCCAAGGTGTAGAATGTGAGATAGAGGGAATCCGATCTGAATATTTTGAACCCATGATTTCTAGAATCGGATCGTTTAAGTAGAAAATGGTTAGAGAGTGAAAGAAGATTGTTGTGGGAAGAATGACAGAATTCATGCGTCTGAAGTTACGTAGAAGTGTTGCGCGGGATGCGGCAAAACCTTCTAATGTGGGTAATGAGTTAAGTGACAGCTTTAGTAAAGAATGAGGAATGTGAGTATATTGTATGTGTACGAACAAGGATACAAAATATAGATGTATAAAATAATAGTTAATGACAAAATAGTTAACTGTACTAACCGTGTACGGTACTAGCGATAATGTATGCCAGGTAGCGTGATATGTGATCGATTCAGCCATAGTGGTAAACGATCTGCGATGTATAAATGATCAGTTTGGCCGAAGTAACAAACAATCTGTAATGTAGTTTAGATGATCGATTTGGCCGAAGCAACAAATGATCTGTAAAGTATTTGGATGATTGGTTTGGCCGAAGTAACAAATGATTTGAAATGTATTTAGATGATCGGTTTGGCCAAAGCAACAAATGATTTGTAATGTATTTAGATGATCGATTTGGCCAAAGTAACAAATGATTTGTAATCTGTGTATAGAAGTACTTGTTGGATATATTAGAAGATGTACTGCAATGTAGGGCAACTGAACACAAGTATTTCATTGGTGTAAGATTGACGTACAATAAATGTGTTAGATAGATCAGTTTGGCCGAAACAATAAATAATTTGTAATGTATTTAGATGATCGATTTGGCCGAAGCAACAAGCGATCTATAATCTATTTATAGAAGTACTTGCTGGATATATTAGAAGAAGTACTATAATGAAGGGCAACCAAACATAAGTATTTCATTGGTGTAAGATTGACGTACAACGAATGTGTTAGATAGATCGGTTTGGTCAAAGCAACAAACGATCGGTAATGTATTTAGATGATCGATTTGGCCGAAGCAACAAACAATATGTAATCTGTGTATAAAAGTACTTACTAGACATATTAGAAGAAGTGTTATAATGTAGGGCGATTGAACACAAGCATTTCATTGATGTGAGATTGAGTCAAGGAAAGTTCACTGTGACAGATTTGTTATTTACGATGCAACTTCAGTCTCCTTGTGTTCCAAAGATTACGTATATGCTTGCCATGCTCAGTTACGAGGTTGTAGGAACCGAGGCTGCTTTTTCCGATAACGACAAAAGGACCTTCCCAATTTTCAAATAATTTCCCCGTGTTGAGCTCTTTGTGATGTTTATAAATCTCTTGGAGGACCAGATCCTTGATTTCAAACTCTTTATGCCGAACGCGTTTGTTATAAGATCGGGCTAAAGTTTTGTTGTATTTGCCCAAATTCATGAATGCTCTGTCCCAAGTCTCCTCGATCCAATTCATATTACATGCCAACTGGAATTCATTTTCTTCATTGGTCATGGTATGGTCGTGAATAGGGTGATGATACTGAGTAGGGATGATTGCATCTTTACCGTAAGCCAAGAGGAATGGCGTGCATCCAGTTGAAACTCGGTGTATAGTTCGATAAGCCCATAACACATGTGGTAACTCTATGACCCAATATCCCTTCTTTTATGTTAGGCACTTTTTGATCCCATCCACAATAGTGCGATTAGTGATCTCGACCTGACCATTCCCTTGCGGGTAATATGGATTTGAAGGAGAATGTATGATGTTGTGTTGATTGAGGAATTCGATGACTTTGGAGCCAACGAACTGAGGTCCATTGTCGATCCTGATGAGATAAGGGGAGCCAAAACGGGTGATAATATTTTCCCAGATGAACTTGATGACTTCATCTTCTCGTATGCGACACATAGGAATTGCTTATACCCACTTAGTGAAGTTATCCGTTGCTACTAAAAGATGTTTCCATTTTTCTGGTGCAGTGGGAAATTTGTCAACAAGATCTAGGGCTCATCTTTTTAATGGCCATACAATATTGTTGGAATGGAGTTCTAAAGCTGGAGCTCGAATTTGGTGATCATGACGTTGACAGGCATCGCATTTGCTTACGAATTTGATTGCTTGAGTTTTTATTTTTGGCCAGAAGACGCCTTGGGTAAGAGCTCAATTTGCTAGAGATCTTCCTGCTACGTGGGAACCGTAAGTACCTTCATGCAATTCATGGTGGAATTTTTAAGCATCTTTGTGGGATAAGCATTCGTGATATGGTCCTGTGACGGAAATCTTGTATACGAGGCCATTTTCCACGATGTAGCGTTTTGTATTATCGAGTATGCGTCTTCTTTCAGTGGGGTTTTGAGGGAGTTTACCGTCGAATTTATTTTTGTTACTAATATACTTGAGGAAAGGTCATCTCCAATCGTCCTCATCCTCTTCAACGCCCCCAGTATTAACATAATTTGAGCTTATGATGTTAATGCTGGGGGTTGGTAATACTTCAATCTTTAGATATCGAGCTTCTGAGGCAAGGACTCCTGTGAGATATGCGAGGGAATCAGAATGTCTATTTTCTCCGCACGACAAATGTTTGATAAATTTTTTCTTGAATATACTCATTCTTTCGGCTACTGCGGCCACGTAATAGATCAATTTTCCATTTTTCTAGAATTTTTCTGTGTAATGGTTGATAATGAGTAAAGAGTCTGTATATATGGACAGCTCGGATATACCAATCTCTAAAGCCATATCTAGACCGTGAATCATTACCTTATATTCGGCTGCATTGTTGGTAGCTTCGAAATTTAATCGGATTGCCTTTTCTATTCTATCATTTGAAGGTGTGATTAGTACAATTTCGATGCCTGATCCTATAGGTCCAGAGGATCTATCAGTTTAAAGATGCCATCCTTTTAGAGTTATCCAGTCAGCTTTTTCTTTGACCTGATCTTCATGACTTTCTGTGCTGTCTTCTTCCCAATCAGGATCATCTACGGGGAAGTCCGCAAGGAAATCTGCTACGGCCTGACCCTTTTCTGAATGTCTGGGTTCAAAATGGATGTCATGCTCGCCAAGAGTGACTGACCATTGCTGGACTCGTCTTGACTTTTCCCATTTATATAGGATTTCATTCAGAGGGTAGTTGGTCACTACTCGTACTGAATGGGCTTAAAAGTATTATCTCAATTTTTGCAAGGTGTAGACGAGAGTTAAATGAAATTTCTCGACCTTGCTGTATCGGGATTCTGCTGGAGTTAGAGTTTTACTGATAAAGTAGACATGCTTCTCGGTCTTCTCATCAAGTCGAATAAGAACATAACTTAGTGATTTTTTAGTAACTGTAAGGTAAATGGTGAGCTCTTCCCCTTCGCTAGGTGTACTCATCATTGGTGGTGAACCCAAGTAAAGTTTAAGTTTCTAAAATGCTACTTCACACTTTGCTGTCCATTCGATCTCGAGGTCCTTATTAGGTTTCTATTTTGTTGTCCCCTCACGTAATAAGTTAAACAGCCATCGACAACAATCGGAAAATTTCGAAACAAAACAGTTTATTACGGCAATCTTGCCTGCGAACTTCTGGATGTCCTTCTCCATTTTCGGAGAAAGCATAGATAATAATGCGCGAATACGATATGGATCAGCTTCAATGTCGCGCTTGCTGATTAAGTAGCCCTAAAATTTCTCTGACTGGACTCCGAACTGACATTTGTTAGGGTTGAGTCACATCTTATAGAGACGGAGAATATCGAAAGCCGTGTGCAAATCTGTTATGTGGTCTTTCTTCTTAAGACTTTTACATAGCATATCGTCTATATAGACCTCCATTGTTTTTCCAAAGTGATCTTTAAACATCTGGGTCATCAATCGCTGATTAGTAGCTCCAGTGTTCTTGAGACCAAATGGCATGACTTTATAGCAGTATAGGCCGTGCTCTGTAATAAAAGCTATTTTCTCTTGATCGTCAGGTAACGTAGGTATTTGGTTGTATCCTGACCCGGCAAACGTCATAGACAGGGCCACGTGTCCTGATGCAGAATCGAGTAGGTTATTTATGATAGGAGTGAATAACTATTTTTTGGAGTATGTCTGTTCAAGTCAGTGAAATCCACGCACACCCTGATCTTCCCGTTCTTCTTCGGTACTGCTACATAATTCGATATCCAATCTGGATAATTGGCCTTTCGGATAAAGTCAACTTCAATAAGTTTTTCGATCTCCTTGTTGACTTCGTCTCGAAGTGTTAGTGCTAAAGTCCTCTATCTTTGTTTGATAGCTACAGCTTTTTCCTTCAAGTTGAGTTTGTGACAGGCCAGGTTCGGATCGATACCCGATATCTCATGAAACGTCCAAGCGAAAACATCACTATTTTCCTTAAGAAACTGGATGATAGTGTCGCACTTTACAGAAGGCAGATAAGTACCAATATATGTCCTACGCTTGGGTCCATTAATTTCAATGTACTCTATAATTTCTACGTTGGACAGATGTTGCCCTGTAGAGTTGACTGTATAGTTCTTTATAATGTTTCCTGTTATCTTCTGTAATTGCTATACGAGTTGGTATTCGGAAGGTTCTGGTCTAATGACGGCAAAATTTTTGCACGCTCGTACAAATTTTTGACTTCCTTTTATCTCATAAACGCTACCTTCCCATTCAAAACATAATCCCAAGTGATAGGTTGATGAAATAGTATGCATATTGTGTAACCAATAGCTTCCCATTATCCCCAGATAACGGGATTTTGTATTGACAACGTAAAAGACAACGTCGAGTGTTACCGATCCTACGGTGATAGGAAGTATAATCTTTCTTACACGCTCCTCCCTAGATCCATTGAAACCATATATATCAACGTCGCTGGGTTGGACCTTATCGGCCAGACCCATCTAATTGATCGTTCTCTAAAAAAGGAGTTCGATAGTGCTACCGGTGTCTACCATTATCGTATGAAGCACCATATTATGCATTTTCAGCATGATCACCAAGGCATCATGGTGAGGATAGTTGACATGCCGAACGTCGCAATCATCGAAAGAAATCTCTGTTCGGTGAGAGCTGGATACTGAAATTAAACGAGCTTCTTTATCTTGTATGGATAAGTCATGACATTGGCCAATATGCCTTCGTTTGCTCCTATTTGATTCTTTGACCACCTAAGTTTTTACGATATGGCAGAGTAAGATATGGTACAAATGTTTTTCGGCTGCGGGCTACTTGACTTGTACAGCTTGGGTGGGGTTTTGTAACTCCCATTCGTATAACTTTCCATGTCCACTATATATTCATGCATTCGTCCATCTGCGAAGATTTATTCCAACAACTGTTGTAAGGATAAATATTGCTCTGTCTCATGATGTGTGACCTTATGGTGGATGCAGTGTGGTTTGTTCTCGATCGGTTGAAGGTACTGTGCATTACTGAAGAATCATCTTTCTGTAATATCGGATAGATGTTGGCTATGTTTCGACAAGTTACTCCCTTTTCGAGGTTTCTCGTCGTTGGATTTGGTTCGTTTTTTGTCTCCTTCTTGGTCTGTTGTCCAAATAAAATCGGAATGGTTTGACTGATCTCGAGTTGTCAGTGTTGATTTTTGAGGTTTCTGCCTGTCGGACGCTATTTGCTCCATGTCGATGTATCCGTTGATCTTTTCAATCATGTCTTCCAATGTTGTTGGTTTGTTGAGGACGAGGTACTCCTTCGTCCGGCCATCGACGAGTAAAGCGTTGGTGAAAGCAAAAATAGTGATATTCTGGTCTAGTCGATCGACTTTTTGGGCTAACTCCAAGAACTTTTTGGTAAACATCTCGAGTTTCTCTATTGGCATCTGTTTGAGGCTGAAAAGAGAATATAAGTTCTCCTCTTTATCTCTGTTATGCGAGTAATTCTTGACGAAGAGTTCGGGCAACTATTCGAAAGTTGTGATGAATCCTTCAGGCAGTATCTGAAACCATCATAGGGGTTCGCCTGACAAGTTGGTAGGAAAGAACCAACATAGAATGTGGTTGGACGTGAAATGTAGGCCTTGAGCATCCTAGAACTCTTGAAAGTGTTCCACTGGATCAGTTTCTTTATACTTTCGGATCTTCGGAGTGTGAAACCCAGTGGGACCTCACCATCTAATAGCTCCTGGGCGATCTGGCTCTTCTGTAATCATTTGTGGATCCCTTTAGTCGGCGTATGGGCTTCGAACAATTCTTTGATTCGCTTCTCAACATGTTCCTGAGATATATATTGTCGAGCTGTGATGGTTGATCGTATGACGCGCCCTTCTCCAGGGTTGTGGTCACCACTTTCTTCACTTAGACGTTTCTTTGTCGAGACTCGAACTCTTTGAGGTAGATTTTCAGTCTGTCCGACTCCTACCAGGCCGCCATCTACTTCTTATTAGATCTTATGGATCGGGATGGGCTCCATGTCCTGTTATTAATGGTTAGATCAAAGTCCACCTTCTGCATGAACGCCCTTCGGAGGAGGTTCTATTATGTCATAAATGGAAATCCACGAGCCCTCAGGTTGTACGACTTTATTCTTTTGGGCGGTGACCTGCTGACCCAGTAAAACCTTCAGCGCGCCCTGTATACTCGCGAGCTGTTGTTCCAGGGATGCACGTCTTTCTATTTCTGGGTTAAGAATGGCCCTCAAGTCTGTTAAAGCTACGTTTTCTTCTACCTGGATAATCGGCATGCTCTGATCTGGATACGTCATTCTGTGAAAAAAAATGATCAGCGGCGTTTGAGATAATGGGTTTACGAATTTTGGTTCCCATAGACGACGCCAAATATAATAACCTAGTTCCAAGATTCGAACTTAGCCTTTACACTTAATGTATTCAAAACGTTCAAGAATAATAAACAATAAACAACAAGATGATTTAGCATGGAAATCATTTGAATAGGTTAAAAACCACGACCTTTCCTGAGGATTTCGAGAAAGTGATGATCTTATTGAGATTGCTAATTTATTATAATGAGCGTTCTGAGAATATAGGGGGATAGAGTAGGAACTTTTCTATGGTGAATATTCTATCCCTCATCTGCAGTTCTCCAGGTCTCTTTATAGGTCCTCTAATATGGCCGTTTGGCAACCATAAAGTCCCTTAATGATGGACGTTACAAAGTGAGTGTAAGATATTTTTTGACCAGATTGTAGAATGTTCTGACCTTTTCTGCTGTACAACGACTCTATTGTTGACTGGGTGCTTTACGTATGTTGAACTGCTGATGTAATGGCCGAAAGTGATGTTTTGAATTGAAGAAAGTTTGGTTACGTCTTCAGTAGTGCTTCCATTATGCTGATGAGATCGAGGATGAAGCTTGAGTCCGAGATACAAAATAAGCTATTACAAGACGGCTCTCAACCAATATCATAAGTGTCGTTAGGGATGAGGCATGAGCTTGAGATGGGGAATAAGCCACTACAGTTATAACACCAGATTTTGTCTAAATAGTATAAATTCACTTACTAGTTATGGTTAAGCCTAGAAGTAGATTATAGCTATTTTAGAAGATTGCAAAAATGAACTAATCCTTGACCTACAGCATAACTATTGCTACTCGGGTATGGGATTCCTTCTAGTCATAGCTAAAAGAGATTAACCTTCTATCATTCCCAAGATCATTGTATGAACTAGCTAACTATTTACAAAAGAAAATAAAAGAGAGAGGAGACAATTAAATAAAACTAAGACTTTATTTTTTCTAAACTTACTCCAATATGAGATGGCCAATTACAATAGAGTAGGGCTCCTTTTATTGGAGAAGGAACCCAAATTTAGAAATTATACATTAAATTGTAAAGAATATTTTCACAATAATATATTCTAATTTTATAACCAATCACCTAAGGTCCTTGCATATAATTCCCTTAAGTGATGTAGAGATCTTTCTTTATGGAAATTCTTGCATATATCTTCAATATAAAATATCTTCAAGGATCTTAGATACAATATATTCTTTGATCTTATTCTCCAAGAATATTTGTGTATTTATTTCTTCAATCTTGAGAACAGATATATTGTGTCTTTGACCTTTTGTGCTATGAACTGCCGGAGACACTTTTACTTGACTTTAAGAGTTTGGTTTCAAATATCTATCTCCTATTGCTGAAATCAAACAAATGTACATAAGTACCCAAAATTAAATATAATAATGGACTAAAATACATGTTCGGGTATATTAAAAATGTTATAATTACACGCTCATTAGACCTTATTACACCAGCTAACGTAGAACTCAAAGGTTTTAACGGTGCTACCGAGGTCACCGTTAGTCGCCTTAGTCTCCCTGTTACCACCAATCCAGTTACCCTCTAAACCAGTTTGCTCGTCTTCAATAAGAAATCTGAGTACCTGGGCATTCTTGGTTGGTATTGGCTCCATGCCATGAAAGCCATACCTTCTACCTACTACCAGACACTGCGTTTCACAACTCTATACGGTACGTAGAACATGAAAGGTTCCCAACGCCTAGCCCGCTCATGCGAGTACCCCACAATCGACCTTACCAAGAAACTGCTAAAGCCATAGCAATCATTGTATCTATCTCTCCTCACCACCTCTACCACACCTGTCAAATTTATTGTGTACGTCGAACTTGATAGCCCTGGTCAAGGTACATTCATTGGCAGTTTTTTAGATGCCAATGAAAACCACAAATGCACCATGATCCTTTGAGTAAATAAAGATGTCTTAGCTTGGACATTCCATGAGATGCCCGGCGTCGACCCCACCCTGGCCTACCATAGACTTGACCTCATTCCTCTATCCATAGCTGTAAAACTAAAGAAACATACTTTGGCACCGCGGATTCGTGAAGCTGTGAATCTCAATGTTGAGAAACTCCTAGCCGTCGGGTTTATTAGAGAGGTCAAGTGCGCTGAATGAATATCAAATATTGTCGCTGCCCCCAAAAAGAATGGCAAGATCCGAATCTGCATCAATTTTACAAACCTTAGCATGCACACACCGAGGGACATTTTTCCTCTCCTGATCATTTCAGTGCTTTTAGATACGACAACCGGTCATGAACGCCTATTTATAATGGACGCGACCTCAGGTTATAACCAGGTACCCCTCTTACCCGAAGATCAACTTAAAATTTTGTTTATCGCAGAACAAGGACTTTACTATTTTAATGTGATACCCTTCAGCCTCAAAAACGCGGTGCCACTTACTAACACCTTGTTACCACCATGTTCAAACCTCTGCTCGGCAAGTCGATCGAAGTTTATATCGACGACATGTTATGTAAGAGTTTCCAATAACATACCCACATACGAGACCTGAATAAAATCTTCTCGATACTTCGATCCTATAATATGAAATTAAACCCCGACAAGTGCCAATTCGGCGTGCCATCCGAAAAGTTATTGGGTCACCTCATTAGCAAACGAGGCATTGAGATCGATCCTGCCCAAATTCGAGGTCTCGGCGATATGCCCTCTCTCTGAACCATGAAAAACGTCTAAAAGCTTACCGGCAAGATAATCGCCCTAAACCGCTTCATCTCCAAATCCTCTGACCGTTGTGCTTGGCTATTCTCCCTCTTGTGGGACCAAGGTGTTTATAAAGCTAAAAAGAAAAACCCCAAAATCAACTGGACACCCGAATGAGAGCAAACTTTTCTTGAACTCAAAACTTACCTTGGCCAATCACCTGTCATGAGTACCCCGGTCGAAGGTGAAGTACTTACCTTATATTTTGCGTTCACCAAAACTTCTATTAGCTCGGTCCTTATCCGAATCAAAGCCAGTATTGAAAAACCTATGTATTTCATCAGCAAGACTTTGACCCCTGCTGAAACTCGATATACCAAACTCGAACGACTGTTCTTTACTCTTGTCTACACTTCTCGAAAGCTCAAACCATACTTCCAAGCGTATTGCATACACGTTATCACCAGTTATCCTTTTCAAGAAATCCTCAGTAAGAAAGATAAGTTTAGACGAGTGCAACAGTGGCTGTCTACCTCGTTGAACATGATATCATGCAAAAGGGATAGGCAGTCGCGAATTTCCTTGCCGACTTCCCGATCGAAGACACCGACTGGGAAGAACACGAAGATGATTTACTCGAAGATCAACATGAACAGACTGACCCTTGGAACCCAAACACGGGCTGGCATCTCTTCACAGATAGATCTGCAAAACCAAACGGTTCTAGGATAGGTATCGTCTTGGTCACACCTTTAAACGACTGAATAGAAAAGGCCATCAAGCTCAATTTTGAATATACCAGTAATGGGGCCGAATACAAAGAATTGATACATGATCTCAATCTCGCTCTCAAACTTGGTGTCCCCAAACTAGTCATATTTACTGATTCCCAACTTGTTCAGCGACAGTACACTGATGAAAACCAGGCAAACGGTCGCATGGCTGAGTATACAACACTCGTCCGCCAACACATGGATCATTTCCTTGAAAAATCATCGATTACACATTACTCTCGAGGTGTAAATAGACATGCTGACGCCCTTGCCTACATTACCACCATGTTAGGCCAGTTTGAATCTTGAACCCTCCACATCGAAGTACTCGAATGCCCAAGTATCGACCAGATGGAGGTCAAATCCATCAATACTGGGTGTGAGAGTCTCGATCCTGACGACAGGCGCCCACATTTCCTAGCATTCTTCAATAGTTCCACCTTACCAGAGGACCCAAAAGCCAAACATTCATTACTGGAAAATTGTCGATGGTATACCATTCTCAAAGGTGGTCTACACCGCAAATCCTTAAATTGCGTACACCTCTGTTGTATTTCTCAACTTGAAGCTGCCACCATACTTACTAAACTCCACAAAGGCAATTGCGGTACCCACATCGCTGGTCGATCCATGGCTCTTCGAGGAATAACCCAGGGTTTATTCTAGCCCAATATGAAGAAACAAGCTGAAGTATATGAAAAGCACTCTGACAAATACCAAGGTCACGCCCATGATATTCGAATCCCCTCACAAGAACTCCATTGCAGCCAAGTCGCTTGGTCATTCATGCGATGGGCCATTGATCTAGTGGGCCCTTTCCCCAAGGCTTCGGGCAGCAGAGAGCACATTTTAGTTATCGCAGATTATTTTACTAAATGGGCCGAAGTCGTGCCTCTATGTCGAACCAGGGAAGAAGATGTTACCAAATTCCTCTAGGAATATATTATCATACATTTCGACTGCCCTCACATGATTCGATACGACAACGGTCCACAGTTTGTAGGGAACAATGTTTACAATTTCCTCAAAAAGTACAAGATTATTCTCTACCCCTTTGCCCCTTATTACCCACAAGGAAATGGTCAGGTTAAAGCAATCAATAAAACTATAGCCGACGAGAAGAAGGGCTGTTGGGTTCAAGAATTACAATATGTATCTGGGCCTACTGTATCGCACCATGAAAGGCGATGGGTTGTACTCCTTTACTCCTGGCCTATGGTACCGAAGCTGTGCTGCCAACTCAGTTTGAGGTGCCAACGCGTGACCCTGACCTCCTCGATGAAGATATCACGTTTGAACTTGGGTACAATATGTTATGGATTGATAAAACCAGAGACCGAGCCATAACTAATATCAGCCATTATTAATTCTTTCTCCAGAAGTCATATAACAAAAGGGTTCGACCTAGAAGTTTTGATATTGGAGATTTGGTACTTCGATGAGACACACCCTCTTCAAAGCCTCGCAATACCGGCAAGTTAGCCGAATCCTGGGAAGGGCCTTATGTCGTGTACAACAAAACTGACAAAGGTTCATATTACCTGATGACAGAAGCTGAGGAACACAATGTGGCTAGTACCCTACAAAAGGCAGCGACCACCAACCCTCACAACTGATGTAACCATAATATATACTCAATAAACATATTCTTTTTTCTTCTGAGCTTCATCTCATATCTCCAGTGAACTTCTTGAGTTGGTCAAACCTAAGTATCATGTCAACCCTTCGACCTGACTGATACTTGGGGACGACCTCAAAGTTTTTCAAGGTTCCAATTTGAGCACCCCGAGTGGCATTAATGGTCAACCGACCGGACACTTGGGGATGCATTGGGGCTGACCACATTATGCTTCGTTTAAGATCGAACCTGCGGATAGAAATATCCAGGGGTGACCTACGAAGTCCAGTGAACTTCTTGAGTTGGTCAAACCTGAGTATCACGTCAACTCTTCGACCTCACTGATACTTGGGGGCGATCTCAAAGTTTTTCAAGGTTCCAATTTGAGCACCCCCGGGTGGTATGAATGGTCAACCGACCAGACACTCGGGGATGCATTTGGTCTGACCACATTATGCTTCGTTTAGGATTGAACCCGCGATAAGAAATACCCGGGGGTGACCTTCAAAGTCTAGTGAACTTCTTGAGTTGGTCAAACCTAAGTATCATGTAAATCCTTTGACCTGACTGATACTCGGGGGTGACCTCAAAGTTTTTCAAGGTTCCAATTCAAGCCCTCCCGAGTGGCATGAATGGTCAACAGACCGAACACTCGGGGATGCATTAGGGCCGACCACATTATGCTTCATTTAGGATCAAACCCGCGAATAGAAATTCCTGGGGTGACCTTCGAAGTCCAGTGAATTTCTTACTTCGACTCATTACCAACCCACAGTCACCAGCTTTCTCCAGTTTATATATTAAATATTCTAGCAAGTTCATTCGAGTACACAGACATACCAGTACACATCAAATTGTTCAAATCCAAATATCAAACATAGTTTCAATATACATTACCCCACATAATAGTTATTACAAACAAGTTTTTTTTCTCTCAAAATTAAACGATTTACACAGACTTACCCGCATTCTTTACGGGCACAACCACATTTCCCCCACCACGGTTCTCTTTTATATTATCTCCCCCAGTACCTTCGCCCACGGGGTCCACTCCATCATCTTCGCCCACGGGATCCACTTCCATCCCCTCCATATTTTCAATATCTTCGACAGATGGCTCCTCCATTGGAGGATAAAGCTCAAAGGTCTCTGGGTCATATCCCAAACCATCCACAAATGTCTTCAAGGCTGTGGTTATATCACACCCCTGGTCATACTTTGCCTAAAAATGGGCATGATTTCTTTGAAGCTGCTTTTCCTGACTGGCAATCTTTGCCTCCAGCACTGCCACCTTCTCGTCACAAATGGAAATCGTCGCTTGGGTCTTCCTTCTAGCATCAGAGCGAATGTGCAACTGTTCTCATTTTAATTCTTTGATTTGAGTCTCCAATGACATAATAGTTCTCTTTGTGAACTCACTCCCTACTCTCGCCTCCTTTAGTCTCGCGCTCGTCACCTTTTGCGCCTTGGTAAACGATATCATCCAAGCATTCATCTCCAAGTTACACATACTTACCTGACGCAAAACCTTTTCCGCTAGACTCCCTGCTTCTTCTGGATTTGCAGCGCAAAGATTCATCATCGACTCGGCCGTTACCCGAGCGTCCACCTCTTGTTCGGCTGAGAGCCGCCTAGCTTCGGCCGGGTCATCTCCCTCCGCCATCTGTTTATGATTCCCTTTTCAACCAGTTATTTTCGATAGGTGGGTGGTCGATCATTCGTCAGTAGCTTTTCCTTTTCTTTTTCTTGTCTCCACGGTTGCATCGGTAGCAATCTCGGGCATGGTTGAATGAGTGGATTTGGGCACTCCTCTACGGGTCCTCACTATGAAACTGGACTTTCTGGTCAGATTATTATAGTCCATCTCACCTGCCTCTGTAGAAGAACCTGTCTCCTTCCTCATCCTCGATGGCCTAGCTGTAACTGGTACGCTCCTCTGCAACGTATCCGTCTTCTTGCACCTTTTTCTTACAATGCCCAGCTTCCAAAATACCTTGTTCGCCCACTCTTTGCTCTCGTTGATAAGGTCATCAATATAAGTCCTCGGGTGCTTTAGTGCATTATTGGTAGGATCTGTAAAACATCAAAATTCAAAGTCACATTTCTATTCGAACAAAAAAGGCAACTTACTTCGACTATCAACTTATTTATTTTAAACAGCCTATTCTTCAGCCAAAATTCCTCCTCCCTCTGCGTATTCTTATACCTCCCCTTCACTACCACTAAGTTTATCCCAATCACGTCCAGTCGAACACAAGGCAAACACCTATGGTTTGTCCGAATGACACTCGATGTAATACGTACCTACATTTTTATTCACCTTCTTCGAATAGAATGACACTACGTCCAACCATTCGATTGTAAATCTCCCATCGCGCCTTAGCTCCGCATTCATACCTTCAATCGCCTTCATCATCTCATAAAAATTGTCGTTCATCTAGTATGGAGCCACATCCCAGAAGTTCAGTACCTGCTTTTCCAACCTTCGAAGAGGTAGTTGCATCCCTAAACGAATCTGCCCCCTAAATGCCATAATTTCCTCATGAGACAAATCCATAAACGAATAATCAGCCCTCAAAGGTACCAGAATAATTCCCCTCTTCACCAACCCATGTTTTTCCATAAATTGATCCAGCCTTGCCTTTTCATAAGGTGAGACCGACTCCACATATGTTTGCCTCTCATCTGTATCTTCACTACTATCACTCTCCTCCTCTTCCCCTTCATCCTTTGCATCCCCTGAAGGTTTGACCCCACCTTCTTCACCCTTTTTTCCCCTTCTTCTTCCTCCTCGTCACTTTCTCTGACTATATGTAGCCTACATCGGCTCTTCTTTGATGCACCCACATCTAGCACTACTACGGCCAATGGTGCGTCTATGGCAATTTCTAATACTTCAACGTCACTGCTCACCTCCCCATGACCAGATATACTCAGTTCGTTTACATTATCCTCATCCTCATGTACCCATCTCATCCTCGAAGTTTGATGGTTGCGTATTATACCCTACAAAAGAAGAGGATTGACTTTAACTCAATATATTCGGGTACCAAGGTTTGGTTCCATATTGTAATAGTATTTACCCTTACACATCAGCTGACCCACGACTGAATATTCGATTACTACCTCCTTGACTCTCCAAACTCATACCACTTTGCCAGATTTCCTAGCCTCGTCTATTTACGCCCTACCCCAGTTCCCCATTATCGACATCTCAGCAACTACTTATCCCCCCTACCGACAAAGATCTCGAAATATATAGAGAACAAGAAGGAGAAGAAACAATGACAAGAAAGCAACTATCTTTACCGTGCATTCAAAGGACATACCGGTTTGATTAAGTTTGTGATATCGCAGTGGAGACCCAACAGCTACAATGGTGCTTGCGTTTCTCTCTTCTATGCGTCTCTCTCTGTTTAATTGGAAATACTCTCTCTCTCTTTCTCTCCCCTCTTTAAATACAACCCCCAAAACTGCCTTGGTTTCCACAACCATCATCATTACCAGTACCCCCACTCCTCTCATTTCCCCCCATTTTTAGGTACTTTGTGTATTTATCATACTACCCCTACTTATGCACACATGTGCACACGCTACATTTCTCCTCAATAGAGTATTTCCTTTATTCCCTCAAACCTTCGATATCTTCTCATGATCAATGACTATTCATGTCCCTGCCTTCGACATCATTCTTCCTACAATACCATACCCTTGACACCCTACCCAGGCCTGCCACATCACCGTCAACTACCCACATGTAGCCTCCACCACATTCCCAAGGAAACATAATTATGGTCTGCTACGATACGCTGCCCATGAACAGTATCGCCCCTGACACCCCTGCCACTCTGGCTGTCAGTTTCTGCAGTCGAAGCCTTCCATGCATTCCATTTCAAGCTATCTTATACTCTCAACCATAGTCGTACCCTTTGACCACATTTGTTTGACCATCGATCAATGCTTTTCCCTCTTGCCAAAGTCGTGACTTTTATTACCATTCCCATTCGTTTTTGTTACCGAAGTCCGAAGTTTGAAGTTCGAATAATAACTGCGCTTATATTATCATCGCCTACATTACCTATTCTGTTATGTTACCACACACCGATAACCACAGCTTTGTTTTATTCAAAAAATCGCGGGAGTTCATCATCAACAAAAAAAATAACAATAACACCTCAATCTATATACCCACCCACATTATCAAAGAGCCCCTTATTTTCACGCGGGGCAATTCTTCCAGTGCCTCAAGCAAGCCTTGGCAGCCTCCTCGGCTTCCACCAGTTGCTCCACCAAACTCCACAGCAAGTATGACCGTTGAGTCACACTCTAAAAATACTACTGCATTACTCTCTACCGGTGCGCGAACGGCTACCCACAGATCTCTTCTCTTGGCTCCATCTTCACCAGGTCTGGCATCGACACATCCAAGTCTTAATCCCCAAAATATTGCTACTTCAGCACCATAGCCTTCTCATGAATTTGCTGATTCTTTTCCTCCAATTTCTTCTGGTAGCACATGTTCGGAGTGGGTTCCATTATTGTACTAAACAAGGAGGAAGATGAACAGTACTTGAACATCCCCCCCCAAATGGCTCCTATTTATACCCTGCTTAAGGCGCATTAATTACCTCCTTAATAAGTATTTCCTTAATTACTCTTCTAGGAACTACCCACATTCACACCAGTCAACTTTTCAACTTCCCATGCTTAACAGCTTTCCTCAGCACGCGCCATCTACGACCATTTCCAAGGTCCATGTTGAGAGGGGCGAATGTAGTAGCCTACTCGCAACTTTCCAATACCAGTCGAATACTCAAAGGCTACATCGAAGCCTGCCTAGAGACATGAAGCCCAACAAGGCTAACAACAAATTCTACGAAGCCTTCCGAGAATAATCAAACACTCGAGCACTCGAAAGCGTCATCAAAGTAAGTCGAAGCCAAAGCCAAAGACAGTCGGTCAACATGAATTCCAGAATGACCTAGAGCATAGTAATACATGATCGATGGTAGACACACCTGACAGCCAGCTCACCTGACAGAATAGTATAAACAAGCCGCCAGACAGCTATAATGTCAAAACTGACTTATCGTACATGACTACTACCCCAAGGGGTAAAAATGTAATCTGACCTCCCATAGTGACTCACCCCTTCTCTATCTCCTATAAATTGAAGAGGGAAAACACGATGGGGGGGGGGGGGGGTGAGAAAAACTCGGCCTAAAACCCCATTTAAGATTATCTACGAATACCCGGTAACCTTCGTTTAGCTCGAACTGTCACCTGACTCAATATATATACCATCTCATATTCAAATCCTTAATAGATTTTGTGGAGAACCCAATTCATGGACTCCGCACAAGTATGTTAGTACATTAAACTAGTTGTTTATAGTCTTATATATTTTATAAAATCTATAGTTGAGGGTAACCATCAAGGTGTAAGAGCAAAGTTTCTCCTCTACGAAACTAGGCCCCTACAAACAAAACCATAGTGGATGGACTCAAGAAAAGGCTTCAATCACAGAAAAAAGGAAACTGGATACGGGAACTCCCTCACGTCTTACGGGCATACCGTACTACTCCACGACAATCAACTAGTTGTTCCCCCTTCCTCCTGGCTAATGGTACATAAGCCATCATTTTAGCAGAGTACCACCATCCTGTCAAAGATCACGAGATTATAGACGAAGAAAATGATTTTGAGTTGGCTTGTAATATAAACTGGATTAATGAAACTAGGGGACGCGTTATTGCCAACCTTGGTCGATATCACCATATGCTGCCCAGCTTTTACAACAGACGAGTCTTAAGCCTTGAGTTCCAAATCGACGATATCATTCTCAGAGAAATCCTACAACATAGGAAAGAAACACATGCTGAGGAGCTCGCAGAAAATTTGGAAGGTCAATTCCTCATAGTTGGTCGAACTGGTCTGGGATCGTACTATCTCATGACAGAGCAAGAAGTTTGAATCCCAAATTTATGGAACACTAGGCAATTGAAGCAATATTATCGTTAAATCCCTAGGAGTTTATACTATTATCATTCTTTACATTCCAAAAGTAAGATTTCAATCTCCATATAGTATACATTCTATTCTACTTAATAAAAACTTCTAAGTTTTTCCCCCGTATTACTCTCTACTCACATAGAATCTACTAAATCATATAGATTGAAGCAAAGGTAATACTAGCTTTCAATCGACCATCTATACATAGATTAAAGTAAAGGTAATACTAGTTTTCAATCGACATCTATACACAGATTAAATTAAAGATAATACTAGCTTCCAATCATCCATCTATACATATATCATCGATTAAAATGAAGGTAATACTAGTTTTCAATCAATGATCTCCATTAGACACAAGATAAATCAAAGGTAAAACTATCTTTCATCTTTATATATGTCTACAACTACAAAAACTACATGTTACTTCTACAGGTTTTTTTATGGGTGATCAGCTTCGCTTTCCTTTACTCAGGAGGTCGTCCAACCATGAAATTTGGAGCTCGAGCAGATACAACAATCTTGCCATACTCCACTAATTCTGTAGGTCGGGAGCATACTTCCATTTCCATGTCGTTCAAGCAATTTCCCCGATCTATATCAGCATTATAGATACAGCATCGAAATGCCACACAGTCATACAAGGTATCCCTTTTGAGCTCAAGCCTCCTTCTTCAATAAAATAAGCGATAACAACCATTAGCTCCCCTGTGTTCACCTCTTCCGGGTAATACTTCTCTCGGTCAATCATGTTTATCTCGGCAAACCGTTTTTTTGAGCATTGATAAAACTGCTTCAAATCTTTGTGAAAAACATCTGCCATCTCTGCGCATTTCCCTAAGTTTTCTATCGCCTTAGTAAGCTACGCTATTGTCCCAGCCGCGCTATCCTGCTCAGCTGTTCTCGTCGTTCTCATCTTCTCCAATTGAGTACGAGGCTCCACCAACTCCCAGTCATTTACATTACTTCCCTCAACAGGACCCTTCTTCAACAACTCATCCTTCCTCTTGATCACCCTCTCTAACTCTAGCTCTTTACGAAGGGCAGTATCTAACTTGTGCTCATACCCTCTTAGCCGTTCATTGCCTTTCCTTACGTGAGCTTGAATACAATCTACATCTGCCTCCAGCTCTTTAATTTGAGCTGATGGGTTAACCACGTCACCTTTGGAGGTCGAGACTTTGGCATCATCTTTTTTCTTCTTTGACCGCTCACCAACCTCGGCCTTCTTGACACGCGAATTGGCCATAGCCAAATCCGTCTTTAATTTGGTTAACCTCTCATTCAGTTCATCACACCATTTTTGAACCATCCAAAAATCAATAACTTTAGCAGGGAAGGCCTCACTCAACTGTTCAACCAGATATTAAGAATGGGCCAAGTTAGCTCAAACTTTCTCAAGCTAATTTTCTTTCCAAACCATTTCACTCTTCAATTGCTCAAACACACTTTCGGATCTCACCAGGTCAGCTCGAGCCTTCTTAAGCTCGTCTACTTTCCTGATCATTTAACCCTTCAAGCTAGCCATAAAGTCCCGTAACTCTTTTTCTGTCACTTCTAACGACTTGATACAGTACTGAGCCACATTTACTTCTCTACCTTTCACCATCAATAAATCTACTCTACTTTTTGGCTTTGCCATCTCAGTCTACGCCTCCTCGAGCTCCCTTTGCACTTTTTCTATCTCAACATCTTTACCTTCGACCTGCCGGGTTAGGTCATTAATAGTTTTTGTCGCCTTAGCGAACTGGATCTGTACTTTGGCATATTAATCCTTCCTATCTTTATACGTCTCAGTCATCCTATCAAATTATGCTACAAACTCCTGGTTATATTAAAGCGTATATTTTTTTGCTTAAGCAAACAATATCTAATTTGACCTACATCACAAATAATGCGTCAAGCTCAAGTCAACAATACTCCCCAGATACAATCACTATGTAATACATATGACTTTACATATTTCTAAAAGATTTCTATTTCTGACATGCCAACGAGCTGAAATTACACTTGGACCTCAAGTTATGAAGTTATCTCACAATATGGCATTAACATCTACATCTTTTTTATCCTGCAAAGCAATGTTCAATACAATTACAGTTTTTGCCCCACACAGAAAACACACAAACAAACTTCAAATAACTTTATTCTACCTTCTTATTGTCTCCCCCACAGTTCTCTAGATCAGTTCTAGCAGGGATCGAGTCCAGCCTTATTACCATACCTGAATGAGAGCCATCATCAACTTGGACCTCCTCCTCTGCTTCATCCTCTTCAATGTAGGTACCTACAATAATGGCCTTGAGGTCAGCGACAGTATACCCCACAGTGAGGAGTTAGCGCCCAAGTCCGTCACGAGCAACCGCAACTTTATCCACATTCTTCTGTGCCTCATCAGTGAGCTCACGTATCAACACCTTTTGCGAGTCCTTATCAGAAACTAAGCACTTCCGCTCCAATGCCAGGTTGAACTCAAGTTGAGCCACTTTCTTCACGAGCTCGGCTCTCCCACCCTCGGGCTCAACCTTCCTTCCTCGAGCCCGAGACAGATACCCTTTAACATGCGAGTAGCCTATGTAAAAATAATATACATTTTGAGATCGAAACCAAATACAAAGTTCAAGATTCACAAGGTCATCAACTTACCATCCTACTCAACTCTAACTGTGTAGAGGTATTAAGCTCCTCAGTACCTTTTTAAGCTGCCAGCCTCAGCCTGTTCCCTATAGTCAGCAACTCGTCTTCCTTAACATGTCGGCTCTCTATGACCTTTACCTCTCTATCAGTAACAGACGGATCAACCATCCTCTTTTTTGTATTCACCTCGGCCTCACCACTCATCGTGGTACCGGAGGCCGAGCCGCCCTTCACAACTTTCTTCTTCGGGTGCTTTAGAGCTAACTTGTTTGAAGTTGTACCTACAGAAATGTCTTGCAGCGATCGGACGCTCTTCCTCATCTGCTTCTCTCTTCTTGCTAGCTCTAGCTCCTGCCATTTATCTCTTGGCCTGAGACTTTTGTACTTTCTCTGACTTACTGTTAACTCTTTTGTTTCTGCTTATGCTAAACTCTTTCAAAGCCACCTCAAGCTTAATACCTTCTCGCGCTACAACAATTCTCTTCTAGTTACCTTAGATCGAGGACCTGCAACATGACACAACAAATTGTTAAACCACAGAACAACCCTAAAACTATAATAGTTCAATTTTATATTACTTACTTTTCTTCAATGTTTTATATACAAGGTCCATTGGTTCTTCATCTACTCATTGAAAGCAATCACCTTTCACCCATATCACATTATCGTTCCAAACTCGAGCTACTAAATTTAGACCGAAGAAAAGAGGTCGAGACAAACTAAAACATATATACGCGCCTCCTGTTGCCGCATAATATTTCACAACATAATATTGTAAAACATATACATGAGTTATTTTCCTCTCTACCCCATTCTCCTTTCACAATCTATTCAGAGTCTCACAGACATTTATCACCTCCTACATATTTCTATTCAGTTGGGCAGGATAAGACTCTATGGTATTCAATATACCTTTAGCAGGATTGATAAGAGGCAACCTCAGTCCGTATTCCAACTAAGACAAATAACACATAAATCTTTGGTCCAGGTCGCTTTGGACATTCCCATCAAAATACTCCAACTGTATTGATTCCTCAACCTTCTTCATCTTTTTCTCCTATTTTAAGTCAGGCAATAAAACAAAATATTCTTACCCACTCTCCACAATGCATCC
Source organism: Kingdonia uniflora (assembly GCA_014058105.1). Lineage (NCBI taxonomy): Eukaryota > Viridiplantae > Streptophyta > Magnoliopsida > Ranunculales > Circaeasteraceae > Kingdonia > Kingdonia uniflora. Next base: position 933,897 of record JACGCM010000452.1, read on the forward strand.
CCTAAACGACCGCCCAGCATGTCTTACGACCTTACCCCAGGTCCCACTTAAACTAATTTTCATTTTTACAGAATTCTTTGAATACATAAGATTTTAGAAGATAAGAACACATATTACCAGGGAAATCTGGAAATTATACTTCATCCTCCCCCTCCAAATCTATATCTACAGCTTTTCATTTTCGGACTCACCCATTCGACCAGAAGTCAAAGTCTTAGTATCAGGTAAACTCTCCATAACAGATGTAGGCTTAAAGGATGAGGTTTATTTCTATAACAAATTCTCCTCATGCCCCAACCTACTTACAGGTCCAGGTATTCTGTCAATTTTTTCAATAATTAATTATCTTTTGCCTATACACATCCATACATACATATACTATATTTATTATACATATGCATGCATATATCTTTTCTCATACAAATCAAACAGGTTTTTCAAACATTTACTATTAATAAATAAAAATTCAAAATTTTGAAAAACCCCCAAAAATTTTAAACTTCTCATTCGCTAAGTCAAAACTTAAATTACTGACTTTTAACGTCTGAGTATGAATTGGAAGCAACACCCAATCCTTCTTTCACCATGACACTGTGCAACCAACGTCTTGACTCTACCTCTGCAGCCCTCTTTCCCCTTCTGCGATGATCACCTTCATCAAATCTATCACGTGAACCTCTATAAGTTTTTCTCTTTTCTCTCCAACTGTTCTTTCATTTTTCAGAGTTTAATAAACGTTTGAATGAGGAAGACAAACTATTATTTATACTTTCTTTCTCTAACTGTTGGCAGTTATTGGGCCTCACACAAGCCGTCCTCGGTTTTGTAACCGAGGCGTTCCTTCTACAATTAATGTAAGACATTTCATACCTTTTTGGTAAAAATGCCTTCCCATATTTACCCCAAGTCCTATATTTTAATATATTTTCTCCCTCCTGCCCAAATCTTTCTCAAACCCTCCCACACTCATGATGAATCGAAGCTCACACGCAATAATTTTTTTTTTATCCTTACACAAACGACAAAAATTAAAGCTAAATTTCTTTTTCCATTCCTACTACTTATAAAACTACTAACGTCATTTTTAATGTAGTTACATTTCAAAATTTAAATTTTTTATTGCCAACAGTTCCCAACAACATTCACAACAAAATAGGAACAGTTTCAAAAGAAACATTCTACATACATTCCAATTACAGTAATTTGATCTCATTCTGTTTGATCTCTCATACATAATCACACATATAACATCCTAGATTCCATGGAATGCCACACCTAATCAGTTCGCCACCAATAATCCTCTCATATTTTTTAGCAATCTCTTTCACAGTAATTAGCCTCACAGTAGCCTTTCGAGCTTCAATTTCCAAAATTACTTCACGAAATATCTCAGAGTAAAAGTGATGCCTAATCTCGTACTCCCTCACCCTCGCATTCAAACCTTCAAACTGGATTTCAGATTCAGGCAAGTTGGCATCATAATCTAACAACCTGAAAATCCCCTCCCGCACTTCTACAATTTGAATCGCTATACGCCTCTCTGACGCATGACGAGCTCTTTGAGAATGAGTCTTCACCATTCTTACTGCTTTGTCCTTTCTCATGACCTTTCAAACGTTATTTATACACCTTGTAATGATAACATCAAATCCCCCACATTCTGTATATAGTATAATATAGTTTTCAATAACTGGGAACCCTAATATCATAATAGAAAGTTATTTGAACTTATTCATACACGTTTCGATATAAATTTAACCATTTCAGCTCCCTGTAAAACGTTTCCGGCAATATCTCCCTAGCTCAATTTTTAATTCCTGTATAATCTAATCTCTGTAAGGATTTTCCACCTAGCTCGATTCTTGGAATCTAATCAATTCGATACACATTTTTAAATATATCTTTCTTTATATCTTCACGTATAATTTTAACAGTTTGACTAATAAATTTCATTTTTTAGTTTGCCTTCTCAAAATTTCATTTTTATACTCCAATACATATTTTCTTTTAGCTCGATTTAAGTAATAACGGCTAATTCGATCTATCAACACAATTTTTGCACAAATATATTTTTTATTACCTCAAATACTACTTACATAATAATTTATAGATAATAAGTATGTAGGGACTTATTCCTCGATCTTACCCAATTTAAACTATTTCCAGTTCGAACAACCTCCATATCAGACTCACGCATTCTATATGTGACATGAATAGTCAACATTAACACCTGCGCCACGAACTGATGAAGAAAGTGGGTCGAGCACAACAAAAAAGTATGAACAAGTCAAAGACACCTGTCTCTTACAAGCTCAACAGTTACTCATTCAAACACCACTTACCACATTGTTCTGAGAATGTGCTTCAGCATGATAGAAAACTACGGACAAGACCTATATAAACAAAAAGTTCCATAAGAGACAAAGACCAGAAAAATATACAAAAACTCTCCAAGAAAACTATATTTTCTTGATTCTCAAATACCAAACTTCTTATTTACAAGATCAAAAATTTATAGCTCAAGAGATCACTTGTAATAAGATATTAGCCTCAAGCAATAAAAGTCAATGTTACTGAAGCTCTCAACTCGAGGTCGTGGTTTTTTACCTATTCAGAGGTTTTCTATGCTAAATCATCTGTGTCATTTCTTATTTCACATTAGTTTTTATCACAGGAATATTGGTGTAAGAGTTAATTATGAGCTATCTCGAGCTTACAGAATTATGTCATTATATTTGGCGCCGTTTGTAGGAAAGAAGACATTTCCATGATATTCTAAGGCATACATTTACTCTACTACCAATTTCAATCATGGTCACTTCCAGATGACCAACAACCAGAATCCAGCTCAATCTTTCGGTAGAGCCAGAACAACTTACAAAATTAGGGGCAAATTTTCACGCTAAATTAGAGAAGCGTAATAAGCTCAAACGTCAGTTAACTCTTGACCGAGAGCTTCATGAGAAGGAGCTCAAAGACAAGCGACAAGATTATTTGACAACATTCAAACGACATGAAGACCAGATGACAACCATGCAGACTGCATTACAAGCTTTGCAAGATACTTAACAGGCTCCTTCATTAAGGGATCACGATCAATTACAAAAAACCTCCTGGGTTTCTGGGTGGGACAGATTGGGACCTTGAGGAACCACCAACAAAGCTATTTCTAGAAATATTTAGCACGAACATCAACCAACCATTTATTTGGGTGGTGAAGTTCAGTCCGAAATTAACAGAGTTTACTAATTTTCCAAATGTCAGGAGGATGAATAGTGATTTCAACCTTGAATTCTAGTACGTGATCATTTGAGTGAGGGTACCGGTACTCACAATCCTTAACCTCCTTGTCAGGCGACTCAACCGACATATCAATATGTCATAAAAGAGCATATGGATCAGCGCATCAAGGAGTTAATCGATGCACAAGTTCTGGGCACTACAGACGACCTTACCAAGTTACAAGGGAGTTCGATATGGAAATACCGAAAGGTTTCCATACTCAAAAAATTCGTAAATACAAGGGCACCGATCCAAAGGAGCACATTCAACAATACCGTGATTCGTTGGGGTTGTATTCCAATCTCAATCATATCCTCTGCCATTTTTTTCCAACAAGTCTATTGGAAGAACCGCTCTGGTAGTTCTACTCTTTACCTGAAGATTCCAAACTTACATTCGATCAGCTGTAGAAATAATTCATCAAGAGGTATGCTCACAACAGAGATAAAGAAGAGAATTTATATTCACTTATTAGTCTTAAGCAGTCACACGGAGAAAAGTTTAAGGCTTTTGCAAAGATGTTTGTGGAGTTCGTACATAAAGTAAATAATCTCGTTCAGAAAATAGTTGTTACTGCTTTTACCAACGTGCTCCAGCTTGACTGCAAGGCCAAATAATATCTCTTCCTCAACAAATATGCGACCTTGGAGGATATGATCACCAAGGTCAATGGTTATGTCAACCTGGAGAGGATGATGTCCAAAAGGCATAAATCTACTTAATCCGTCCTAACCACAAAAGGTCCATCCATAGATTGAAATACTGAACCAAATGAGGATCAAAGTGATCAAAAGCGCTCCACAAGAAATACTAGCAATCCTCAGAATGGCGGTTCACTACCCAAACCTATCCTCCCAAAGATGAATGTTCGAATCTCTGTAATTTTTTCATTCATCTCCAAGGATAAGTTATACCATTCCTCTCAACCATTAGAACCAATCGAGAGTCACTTATTCTGCATGCATCACAAGGTAAACCATCATTCTACTGACAACTGCTATACTTTATAGAAGTTGTTGGAATTTATTTTTAAGGAGGAACGAATGTTCGAATACATTATCGACCTGGAATTATACAAGGATGACAACTATAAGAAGTAGCTTGAAGTAGTCTATGTCGAAGATAAAACCGAGGAGAAACATCTTTACCATATCTACCACAACAACATGATTGAAATCCATCGGATCACCAACTCTTGTTGATTCAAGTGCAGGAGACTATTAAAATGCTGCGATCTTACACTTTAAGATAAAAGAGCCAAGCTTCTACCTGAGTTGAGCAATCGTCAACTTGGGATTTCCTTTTAAGATTGTGACATTAGTCATGTAAAATTTCAACATCATGATGCATTAGTCATAATGCTCAAGATGAAGAAGTTTGTCACGTACACAATGATGATCGATACTAGAAGCGGTATTGAGATTCTCTTTCCGAGCACAATCGACCAAATGGGATTGACCGATCAAGTTATTCCAAGCGACACAGATATCAGTGGATTTAATGGTTTTGAAGAAGAATGAGTAGGAAAGATCATTTTACCTATTACTGCAAGACTAGCCACTATCGACGTAGTCTTCGACGTCATCATAGAAGCATTCGCTTCCACTTATCATTAAGTACTCTATTTCAAGCACAATGATAGTATATATAAAATCAAGGGTAGACAAATACTTTCTCGAGCTTGCGAAAATATTGTTTTGGTCATTCTAGATACTTCATACAAATATGCTGCATAACAATTATAGAAAGCTGATCACCTTAATTATCAGCCTTCAATAGAAGAGCCTACAAAATATATCAATATTGATGGACCTAGTAGAGGTACTTTTATCGATATCAAGTTAGTCCAACCCAATAAGGATGTTCTTATTCAATTCTTACGACTGAATTGAAACATTTTTCCGTTGACCTTCGAAGAGATGCCTGGGGTCGATCCGGCCAAGGTATGTCGCAAATTGGCCATTAACATCAATGTCACGGCGGTCAAACAGAAACAACAACGACTATCACCTTGCCTTCGAGATGAAGTTAACATAGAGATTGAGAAATTAATCAAATTGGGATTTATTCGAGAAGCTAAATATCCAGATTGGATATCCAACATCGTCACTGTCCCAAAGAAGAATGAAAAATTCCGAGTTTGTGTAAATTTCACATATCTAAACAAATACGCTCTAAATAACAGTTTCCCTCTTCCCAATATCCATCAAATCCTTGATTTAACAGTTGGTCTTGAACTCCTATCTATGATGGATGGTGCTTCTGGATACAATCAGATTCCACTCTTGGAAGAAGATCACGAAAAGACTACTTTCATCACTGAAAGAGGACTTTATTACTATAAAGTCATGCCCTTCAAACTCAAAAATACAGACGCAACATATCAACGTTTGATGACTACTATGTTTAAAGTACATCTTGGGGAAGTTATGGAAGTCTATATTGATGATCTCTTATGCATGAGCATACAATCAGTCAACCATATTACAGATTTTAACAGAATATTCAACATTCTTCGATCTTATCGGATGTGACTCAACCCTGATAAGTGTTAATTCAGAGTACATTCAGGCCGATTCCTCGGCCATCTCATCTGCAAGAAAAGGATTAAGGCCAATCCAGATCAAATTTGAGCTTTCCTCACCATGTCATCTCTAAATATGACGAAAGATGTACAAAAACTTGCCGGCACAATTGCCGCTATAAACCGTGTAGGGGGATAACTTCTTTTAGAGGGGAAGTTGGCTCTTACAACACGGGGTTGATCTTCTATCAAAGAAATACAAGTAAATGATCTAAAGTAATAAATGAGTGAGGCTATAAGTATGGGCTATTGTATAGGGATATTGAGTAACCTTCTTCTTTTCATTCTTCTCATTTTCCTTTGCAAATTTTAAAATCTTCATGGATACTATGCCTAACACATGATATCAGAAGAGGATGGGGTTTGCTCGGGACCGTTGGGTAGGGCGAAAGACTGGAGAACTTCATATATAGTTCTTCGGGCATCGTAATTTGGATTGGAGCATGCCCAAGTTGGTGGAGGTAGAAGCTGGAGAGATCATCAATGGGGAGCCTTTCGCCTATTTTTGGGACCGACTGAAGTATGATTTTACTACTGCGGAGAAGCGCTATCTCTTTTTGTCGGCTTTGGCCGAATGTCTTGTTTGTATAGAAGAGGAGATGGAGGAACAAAGCGCGATTAGTAGAACTGGACCTTTTGGAAGTAGGGCTACTGGTTGATGTGGTAAATATCTGTATCTTTGTATTTTTGGGGTTTTGTTTGGGTGGTTGTAGCAATGTAGTCTATTTTGTGAATCGGATAATAGAATGGAAGTAATATTCTTTAAAAACTTGTGTGACTGTGTCTGATTGATAATGTAGACAAATAGTCTCATAGGCGCACATAGCACATTCATATCATCGAATTGTTGATAGTGGATAAAAAAGGGTATCGAAGTATAATGATATGGCCAAAGGTTATTATATGATCGAAGGTTATGATGTGATCGAAGTATAATGATGGTCGAATGTTCGATGGTGGAGGTTTGCTCGACTATAAGTTCTCGTGAATAAGGCTTAAATGCAGGTACAGACGAATCGGTTACGTCTAGGAAGTTGGAGATGTTGGTTGTTGAGTTTTTGAGGTGGGGAATTGAAGATCACAATAAATGCGGCTGAGAAAGAAGGAAAGTTGGACTTGGTTCTCCAAGTATAAAAGGATTTATGGTGAAGGCGATTTCTTCATCTTTCTTCCATCATTCTTTCTTCATCTCTTCTCTTATTTGTTCGGATCAAGATGGCAGTAAACATACCCGTTTAGGAAGACCAAGCGGCAGTGAGGGTTAAGAGAATACAAGAGGCCTTATTGGGGCTTCAATGGAGGTTAGGTATCAGGGAAGATATTGATGCTGAGATGCCAAATCTTTTTGAGGTAGAACCCGGGGTACCCATCCTTGGCATGCCCTTCGCATACTGGTGGGGAATTCTACAGATGATGGGGTCGTTACCCGGCCATCGATTGTCTCTTCTTGAAGGCTTTGCGAAGGATATAGTGAACCAGAAGGATACGGATGCTGCAGCCATGGTTGAAGAGGAGTATCCCGCTGATAATTAGGGTTCTCTGCCTGTTTGGTGCTTTTATTGTTGTTTTTCTCTGTTCTGCTTCAATTCTCTTTTCTTTTGATGAGGCTTATAATATGTTTTGTCTTTCTGAATGAAATTGTTGTTTGCAAGTACTGTTGTGGTAATATTCTTGCTCTTCATTGGTAATAACTTGCGTTGTCGAACTAAAAGTGATAGTATGATCTGAATTCTTGAAGTAGTATCGTGAGCTGTCAAATTAATAATATAACTGTCGAAGTATAGTGTTTGGATTGTTTGAAGATAAAACTTGAATTGTCGAAGTAAAAAAAAATGTAGTCTATCAAAATGGGAGTATTATCTTTTGAAGCTGAAAAGATTAGTGTGTTGGTGCACAAGGTTGGGTCTGTAAGCATAAATGTTTGATCTGTTGAATGTGATCTGTCAAAGGAAAAGGGGGCACAAGGTTTTGAATTGATGAATGTGATGTAGATTGAATGTCGATATATTAGAAAACCGAATTTGAGGTTATCTGTGGATGAGTCTTTATGACGTAATGTGGTTGATTATTCGAATTCGAGGAGTATGTCGAAGGTTATGTTTGATGTGACTGGTCGTACTGACAGACCAGACAGCTGGTTTGTCAGGACGGTACGTGTGCCTAGGGCAGTGTGCCGAGACGTAATTATGATTTTTGCTCGTATTACGGAAAAGGTTATGATTTGATAGTTTGGATTTGATTGTTTAGCTTCGAGTAAGTGTGAAAGGGTTCGAGAAGCTGTAGTTTTTGCAGGCAAGTTGAAGTGGGTGTGCTGTTCGCACGTGGGGGATATGAGGGGTAAATCGGTCAAAACACATTGTAGCCGAAAAGCTGGGGTAGTGGGGTTGTGGCAATGATAGTGGTTAGAAAATCGATGTTGTTTTGGTTTTTCGAAAGAGTATATACTTGTGAGAGGAGTAATCACTGCACTATTTTACTGAGAAAAATCAAAGAGAGTGAGGAGAAGAGAAATGTACGCCATTAGAACTTAAGAGTAGTTACTGCAGTTGTTGCGTTGATATTGTTGTTTCGAGGATAGTGCTTCTAACACAAGTATGTCACTTGATCTCTGCCAATTTTTATTTTGTTTTCCCTTCTAAGTCTGTAAGTAGGACATTCTGGGTTTAGGGTTTGGAGGTTATCTTCAAAGATAAGGAGATTTGGTGAATCTGGGTTTCGACCCATTATGGGGTTTTGGAGGAGGCATAGGGTTTAAGATTGAGGTTTTGATAAATCTTCTGGAGGGGGACGATGGGATATATGTTAAAGACACAGAATTGTTGAATTTATTGATCTAATTGCGTACCTCTTCTTCTGGAGGTTAAAATGCATAACCGTCAAGCTTTGAGACGGAGGCTGATAGACAAAGAGATCGAAGCATTCGAAGCTAGTATTTCTGGTCAATCCCCAATGGATGAGTGTAGCGACTTAGAAGTATTAGATGTAATAACCGAAGCCCCTTTATCCATGGCTCTGCCGACTGGGGAGGTTTCGATTACGAGACCTCGTAGAACGATAGTGACTGAGGATAGTTAGGAAAAGGAGACAATGAGGGGGGGGGGGAGAGGGGCAAGGGCAATGTAGGGCCTTCTGGTGGTAGAAAAGGAGAAGGGGTTTATAGTGTTGACAGTGGGGATTCGACTGAGTCGGATAGGGTTGAAGGTGCCCTTTCTGCTAGAGATAAGATAAGATTAGATTGATTTACTGCCAAGCTGGAGCTGTTGAAGGTTGGGGTATTTCTAAGTGTGGTGGGGGAAGGGTTAACTTTCAAATTAGATCTTGGGGAAGGGATAATGGCTTATAGAGGCCAGATTTGATTGGGAATGAAACTTCATCTTCGAAGACTGGTAAAAGAAGTACTAAATTTTTGGGGGGTGGCCCCGGTGCAAATGAACAAAAAAATTTATGAGATGATGCGGGTTATAGAGGGGATGAATGCAAAATTGAGTGGTGAGGGTCGGGGTTTGATTAAGTAGTTTGATTTATGTTCAATGCCACATCCAATGCCACCCAAAGAATCCTTGGTTCTTTGATTTATGTTCAACGGGTCAAGGGTAGAATATAGATTTATTGATAGTACGGAGAAACTATGAGAATGTTGAGGAGGATGACCTCTATATGTTGCATCACAGGGTGTATAATCATAGTAAGTGTGTTTTCGAATGATTGTTACTGATGTATGTCTTGAATGAGTGGTGATTGTATTTTGTTAGTTTTGCAGGTCCGAAGAATTTGCCTTGGAACAATCCGAGGAACTATATTAATACTCTGCTCGAAGCTAGTGAGGACTGGGTAAATTCTCTTTTTGGTAGTCTTGGAATCAAGAGGTGGAGGAGGAAGAAGACAGATTCCCTGCTTCGAAGTGTACCCATTACGCCGAAGCCATCGAAGAGAAAAAGAGACGACGGTGTTTCGATGGGTCCAAATGAAATGGGAGGGGAAGAGTTGGCAAGGAATTTTCAGTATGTACCGAAAATGCAGAAGGAGTCGAAACAAGCAGCGCCATTGCCCAAAGTGGCTGGCGATGCTTCAAGATTGAGGCCGAGGCAAGTGCCAATACAGACTGAGAAGGGGAAGGGTTGGGTAATTTCTGAAGCTTCGAAGGTACAGTAATCGAAGGTTGGTCAGCGCAAAAGGCATAGGGCGTTGGGGGAGGATGATGCAGTAGATGTGGATGAAGAGATGATGGAGGCTGAACGACAGGAGCAAGTAGTTGTTAAACAGACTTCGATGGTCCTGCTCTGTGAGGACGACCCAGAGGAGGCTTCGTTGGAAATAAAGAGGCATATGTTTTAGGTAACTATTTATGAATTTCTTTTGTGAGATTCTGAGATTTTATTTAGGTTCTTCAATTTTGAGGGGTACTGGCTGCTTGAATATTATAGCAGACAAAGGCTTGGGTGCGATCGTTCAACAAGGCGGTGAAGTCAAAAAAGGGGAAATTGCGACAAGCAGTGGAAAGTCTGGATCTGTCTTGGGGGACTGAGGTATTATTATTATTTGAAGTCATGAAGTTGAAGCAGGATCTTGAGGTGATTACTGACTCGTTTGATGTGAGGCACGAGCTTCAGCGAGCAAGGCAGGAGCGGAGTGGTCGGCAAAGCTTACGACGAAAGAGAGGGAGAAAGCAAAACAAAAAGTAATTTTCCAGCGGCAGTATGATAATGAATGTAAGGTGAATGTCAAATTGAAAAATGTTTATAGAAGATAAGGGGTATGACCCCAACACGCTGGAACCCTTCCTTGTTTCCCCAGAACTTATTGATGGAGGTGATTTGCAGATAAAGGAAGGAGAAGCAGATGCTGTTAATGAGGCAGCTGGAAGTACTGGAGGTGGTATGGAGACTTCTATTATTGGAGTGGCCGGTGGTGGAACTGTTGATGGTTTGGTTGTCGAAGGCTCGACTGAAGCTGCTGAGGGTGTTGTCGCTGGGGGACCTGCTACTACAACAAATACGGGTATTTACGTCACTAAAAAAGTTACGTGAAAAAAAAATAACGTTACTTTTACAAGCGACGTTGACCAAGGCGACTTGGTTAGTACTATGCATTTGCGTCACTTTTTTAATGACGTTTTTATGTTGAAAAAGTGACGTTAAAAGTGTTATTTCATTAAATAATTTATGTGTATTCACGTCATTTAAAAGTGACGTAATAGGTACATTTTTACGTCAGCTAAGAAATGACTTAATATAGGTATCCTTGTCACGTTAAAAGTGACGTAATTGAAGAATTAACGTCATGTGAAAAGTGATATAGATACATAAAACAAATAAATCTACATCACCTTAAAAACGATATTAATGGTTTGAAATTCATAATAATAATAATAATAATAATAATAATAAATTGCCCTGCAGCTCTTGTATCTCATGTTATGCATATGAGGCACTTCAGTTACAAGGTAGTACCTGCCTACATTTATACAAGATTTGTAACTATACTCAAGTAATAGTAATACCTACAAATAAATCAATGTGCAGTACTTTTCAAAAAATAGAAACATATATTAATGTTGTAATGTCATACATGTTGATTTCAAGTGCAATAACAATCACGCTTACAACCGAATCTCTATGTATTTATAATAAAATTAAAACCAAGGGATCTAGAAACACTGAGTGACACTAGCATAGAGTCATAAACCACCCTGAGAAAAAAAAAAAGAAAAAAAAAATGAAGATTCACCTACATTTATTTTTCTGCTTTAAACTACCAAGGAAACAAACATGGTTTGCTAATGTTGGTCATTGATGCAACAACCTACCAAGACTTAGGCATCATTTTCACTGCTCTCAACACTATCCTTAGTAGTCTTGCTTTCATCTTCATGTGAGACATGATCTTTAGTTGATCTACATAGAGAAGAAGAAAAAACAATTAAATACATGATCATCCAGAGAAAATAAAGATGCATATATCAAAAGTGAAAGAGAGAGGACATTAAGAATATAAAACTTACCATTTTTATTTCTTGGAGTTGTTCTTCATGATACTTAAGACTATATCCATGGCAATTTTCTGGTATTCCTTTGTCAGAGAATGCACATCTAAGGTGAGAATTTAACTGAATCTACTTGGGTCGGAATTTGAGAGTTTCACCTCTTAGTCCATATCAGATGGTTTATTTAGGTTCACCCTCTTAAAATCTGAATCTGCCTGAGAAGAATTTGCACTTAATACCGTTGGTAACTCGTCGTTTTTATAGCTCAAGCATGAGACATCTAGTACTCCTATTGGGTTCTGGGACACAGATTGAACTGTCGCACTTCTTTGAAGCTCATGAATATGTTCAAGACGCTTGAAATCTCTCCTAGATATCCAAAATAAATTCCCCATTTAATCAATATACAAACACTTCAAGGATAATAATAAAAAGATGAGCTAAGGTATTAGTTTGATTGAGTAGTTCACCTTTTGTACATTTTTTATGAAGCAAGGTTCATACTTGTCAAGGTTGGTTTCCCTTATTACATATATTGACACCACTGCAGCAACCTCAGAAGGCTTGAATTCCAAGTATTCAATCCCTAAATTGATTTCCCACACAACATTGATTAAGCTTTTGCTTCAATATACTTTGATTCATATCAAAAGAGTGAAGATTTTGGAAGAAAAAGAAGATACGAAAAAATACCTCTAGTTAGCCTTAAAATTAGCTCAACTAATTGAGATATCTGTGAGCTTGGTGGAGGTAGATCATCATTGTTCTTACGAAAGAAGTAGTCCATGAAAGTGAAAGGTGTCACAACTCTCATTCTCCACTTCAATGTGCTAAACACTAGAAACTCCATTCTCTGTATAGTTTTAGCTTCGTAGATGAACTTGCATTCCTCAACCTTCAAGTAAACACATAACAATTCAAGAATATACACATGAATAACAATATAAAAAACATCTCAAACAAGTTTATATGTTTTTGAACCTGCAAATCTACAGATAGAGGCACTTCTATCTCCTCCATTTTGGCTGCTAAGGATAAACAAGCTACAGCTAACAACTGCATTATCCAAGCTTTCCCTTTCTACATAAACATACAAACAATGAACACAATCAGCATCTGAAACTAGTAAACTAAATTAGCTAATGAAGAATACATATGTGTACCTGCAAATCTGTAAATTTGCAGTAGAAATACCAATGAACAAAATGCAAGCTGTAGCCAAATATCTATGATATCATCTGCAGCGCAGCAGTGGTATTAGTATATAGAAAAATAAATACTCAAAATGGAATGAAGCTGGGACATACCTGAACGTCACTTTCAGAAAGTGTATCATGTGAAGAACGGTCTAAAAAATTGTTCAAATGCTGCCAGATAAACAGAGAAAGGACATTCATTAGTACTTGAGAACTGTAAAATCATTGGGTGAATTCAATGCATTATCTATAGACATCAAAATTGATAAGCAATTTATAGTCGGAAGTAACACAAAAGGGATGGCACTCATTAGCCAAATATTTCCTAATAGTTCCTGCAAAGTATGGCCACATCAGAAGTTAATGTCAGCATGTTACTTCTTTAAAATAGAAAAGTTAACTAGCTAACAGGTAAGTGATGCTAGGATAAATGACTATTGAGTGTGAGCACATCGATGTTCAAGATCTATTTAACTTTGCCTGATTTGATGTTAATAAGTTTACCCAGCCACAATATCTTTGTTACAACATTACCTCCATTTGTTGCATGTTAGACGAGATGATAAATTTATCTTCCCCAAGGAGATTCAGGGCTTCATCTTTCTTTGAATTGCTCGTGCAGAAAACTGTTACATGTAACCCAAAAGCCTTGCCAAACTTCACAGCTAAATGACCCAGACCACCTGACCCAACCACTCCAAGAGATTTGCCAGGTTTGTTCACCTTATGACGCATCATGGGAGCATAGACTGTAATTCTAGGACAGAGTAACGGTGCAGCTAGAACCAATGGGTAGTTGTCTGGTATTTTGAAGACGTACCTGTGTGTAGTCACCCACATCAACACACCGCAAATATAGTAATATAAACATGTGATATAAAACCTAAGAAAATAAATTTAGGCTTAGAGGGTAGGAGATTGACTTACCCTTCCAGAACAACAATGTAGCTCGAATACCCTCCTCTTGTAATTATGCCATCCTCATCAACAGAATTGAAGGTGTCTGTTGTTTCAGCATCACAGTGAACTTTTTCTTGAATTTACAATGTTCGCATGTCTTACAGAAGTTCACATATGGCCCAACTCCAACATGATCACCGACTTTGAAGCGGCGATCATTGGATCCTACCTCTTTGACAATTCCTACGATCTCATGTCTGGCTCAAAGAAAATCTAGTTTATAAGAAGTTTTAGAACATTTTGAGAGATTGCGATAAGTGGCATACATACCCAGGCACCACTGGATATATTGTATTTCTAGGAATGTTCTTTGGCCAAGCGACATCAGCATAACAAATTCCACAATGTGTTATTGTCAACGAAGCATGATCAGGTCCAGTATCCCTGTACCAAATGATAAAGTCCAGGAGAACTATGAAAAAATTTATGGAGGATATATTTAAAAATTACAGTGTTTGATAAACAAGGTTTTTACTGGGATCATTAGAGTTTACAGTCAATACAAACTATCATAACGAGAATTTATTTGACGTTAAGCAACAAAATCTAAGAATTGTATGAATTTATATACCTGCGAATGAAGTTGGAGGGCAATAGGACTCCAGATGTATCTCTTGCTGCCCATCCTAGGCAATTTTCGTTGATACTTCCCATGATCACTTTAAAAACTACATCGTTGCATCAGTTATTAGCCTAAAACAGCCTTGTAGCAATACTATATGATTATATGATAAAAAAAATAAAAAAATAAGAAGAAGCGGAATCAAAAATGATCTTCTATTTACTATTAACAATAACATGAAACTGAAACTTTGTAGAACAATAATATGATAGTTCTTCAGGGGAAACATAGAGTAATTTCCTGTTCTTAAAGCAGCATCTTACGTTCTGGAAAAATATGTTTTGTTTGATAATATAATTAATTTATTATTTTGACTAATTGAATACTTTACGGTATTATACTATTAACAAACTTGTGGCTATACTAAATGACAAAAAAAGAAGAAGAAGAAGATGAATAAAAAATGATCTTCTGTTTTACTAAAACAAACTTGTGACTAATTGAATTCTTTACGGTATTATTGCTTATAAGTAGACCAAGTTACCTATACTGCTTTATATTGAATTCTTTACGGTATTATACTATTAACAAACTTGTGGCTATACTAAATGACAAAAAAAGAAGAAGAAGAAGATGAATAAAAAATGATCTTCTGTTTTACTAAAACAAACTTGTGACTAATTGAATTCTTTACGGTATTATTGCTTATAAGTAGACCAAGTTACCTATACTGCTTTATTAGAAAGTAGCATATACTACTGGGGATAAAAATCATTAGGACGTTATGTTATTAGTCATTTCTCATAAGCACTAAATATATATATTATCAGTCTACCACGACTATAATACGTATAGGTGGAAAGAACAAGCAATTATAGGCTCATTCTATATGATAATACTAACATTGCTAATCTATTGTAATTACTACAAACTTCTGAAACTAATAAACAATCTCAACCCCTTCCTTTATATGTACTACAAATCTCGCAGCTTGTCCCTTGTGCTTTTGATACGACTCTAGAAACCACGAATCCTCCTCATCAACATTCCCACAATTCCCACTTGTATAAACCGAATGCCCAGCTACCATTACAAGATTCCTCAAACCCACAAACGGGTAACTAGAACTAGAACTACTCAGATCAAATGCATTACTCATTAAGTCACCACTAACAATGCGAAACTGATTCTCATATACCGACACTACGAGCAAAACTGTTACTCCAAACGACAACGTAACAAGAAAAACTAAAACTGGGTGTAACTTATACCAGTTTTTGAGGTGATTCGCGACAGATTTAAGCATTTTTTTCACTAAATATGGGAATGAGTTGCTGTTCTTGGGCTTTCAGGGTTTTCTAAAGCTAGTTCCAGATTCTAAATCAAGATCTGGTCTTGAATTTAAGGAAGGATTTAAAACCTGCCCATGTGACTGTTTATTCATGATAGCATCGAAATCACTCTATATATAACCATACAACCTAAATTAAAGCTTACCCAGATGATGATTTCGAGAGAAGAACCGTTGAGATTGTGAAATTGAGGCCCAAAATGTTACAAAAGTTGAAAAGGGGGAGAAATCATGCATACCTAGAGATGAAATCAATAAAATTTTGCCTTTTATGTTTAAATTTCATTAAAAAAGAGAAGAATTGAGGAGAAAATTGTGACTTAATCGTGGAATGTATATCTCAACCGAGAAATTAATGGTAAGAAACCAAAAAGACGCAATACCAGTAATCAAATTCTAAAGAGAAAGGAGTGAGAGATAACTTGATCGATTGGAGGAGATGATCTTTTAACTATGGTGTGCGCTTGAATTCGACAAGGTCTCTTTGATATTTCTCTTGAAAGTTTCTCTCGTGATTAATTTTAGCAGTTAACTTCTTCGCAATCTCCACTCACGGCTTTATTATCAACCAAAAGATCCCCAAACCACGTCAATAGTGGAAAACGGCATTACTGCTATTATTCGATTGACGTGGTTTAGTAAATTCTTTTTAAGTCATTAATAAAAATGACATTGAAAACTGTATAATAGTATTCAACGTCACTTTTTTAATAAATCATGTTGTAGATATTTTAAGTATATAAAATTACGGAGTGAAATTTGAAAATTGGAGCATTAACATCATTTTTAAAATAAATGACTTTAATTTGGTGACGTTAAAGTCTTATTTTCTGCATGACATTAGACTAATAGTTGCCAAATATCCATAACATATAGGGAAAACATATTAAGAGTTAGTATTGAAGTATTTACCTCATTCATGAATCTACTAATAAGCTCATAGAGAGAACATGTACATTACTAATTTAAGCTATGTAGAAGACCTGCACATTACAAATTTAAACTATGTAAATATATCAAACTGGCAATTAATAGTTATGAGATGCTTATTAACTTTAAATTCTTTCTCACTTGAAAATGAGACCACACCTTCTATAGAAATGCAACATAAACATCTTTATTGGACTTCTTTCAGAATATGCATCTTGAACATCATACAAAGAAACTCAAGAACTTGCAAGCACTAACATAAGACCTAGTATAAATTGTAAATCTAAGAAACGAGGAATAACATAAGATTGACCACCCAATAAATCTTTCATATCCAAAAGGACAAGCATAAAGATAATAACTTTTGAGAGCGATCTTTAAGCATGTTCAAACTTATCCGTGTCCATACAAATATGTCTATCGAAGATAACTAGAGAAACCAACTTATCCGTGTCCATACAAATCTAACCAGGGGGAAATTGAATCCTTGTTTTTCTTGTCTTAAGTTTTATTTTCCGTATCATAGTTTGTAGTAGAAAGAGAAAAAAGCATACGAGTCATCCGCTTACAGAGTCTGGCACTTTCAACGCTTACGGTCACACGCTTACAATCGGGCACTTTTAGCGCTTACGCTCACACACTAGTCCTCTACAGTGCTTACGGTCATACACCAGTCCCCTACAGGCCCCTCAGAGCCTACGACCTGTATAGGCCGACCCGAAGACTAGCCCTTCTTCTTTAAAGAGGTAGAACGGAGTACCTGAAAAAAAATAGATTGCTTGAAGACCTTATCATAGAACCTCACTTTTCCACTGGGTGCACGGGTTGTTTATTTTTCTTTTGCACTTTTTTGGACGCCTGTAGAATGGTTTTAGAAGCGGAACTGGTTAGATGCCTGGGGAGTGCGTACGAGTAAAGGGATCTGACCAAAGGAAACTTGTGTATGGCGAAGGTATTTTCTTTTAGATTTATAATTTAGGTAAGTTTAGGATCCTATTTTCTACTGTGGTTTTGTATGTTTTTTTAGAGCTAGAAAGAGAACTGTGAACCTCAACTCCTTACGTGGAGCCGGTCAATAAGAGGAGGGGTTTTAAAGGGGATTTGACAAAACAAAAGCTGAACGAGCCTATCTATCGCTTGGCTTCGTACGAAGCTCTCTGAATGACTCTCTTAATAACTCTTTTAAAACTCATCCTTACTCTAGCTTAGCCGAATGAGGGGTCATCAAGATCACTAAACGGGAATAACTCTTTTAAGACTCCTCCTTACTCTAGCTTAGCCGGTCATCGAGATCTCTAAATGTGAGATTGCTTACTAGATCGAGTGATGTACCACATTCTTGCCTAGACGGATCACCGTACGCAAGTCATCCCAGCACCTCTAGTGTAATAGCAATGACCCTATGACCTTCCTTGCATGTAGGTGCCGAAGGTGTCAAGTATCCTCAATAGCCGAGTTGGTAAGCGCATACATGCGGCAGCCAGTAGACTCTGGGATCTTTAAGAACCACAGATTTGCGTCAGTCTACGTCTCCTACTGGTCATCTCTATGAAAGAGACCAATCCAGTCTAATTCTATTAAGTGTTGAAAGGATCTCGATATGTGACCCGACTCCCTCCTTCTTTGCTCTGCAGCATACCCCTAAAGGCCCTCCGTTCCATTACCATGCTCTAACATTTACAAAAGAACACAGAGAAAATCCAGTCTCTTAGGCAACTACTGCGTAGCCTAGTCGTTCATCGTAGTTTAGGGGTCATCTTTCCCATCTTTCCTAGAGGAGCTTCGCCAATCTTGCTTTGCTGATCAGATACCTAAGAGTCCATGTCGAAGTAGGAGTCCTAGGTGCTAGATGCTGGAGGCTAAGAGTGTTCTCCCTATGTCTCATCCTTACCTCCCAAGCTAAGCCAATCAGAGAGCGGGGAAGGTCCTGTCCTGAAAGTCTTACAAAAAAACAACTGGTTATCTCTAGGTATTTTTTTGTCCCTTAGGTTCTGAAGGTAGCAAGAGGTTAGTCGAAGGTAGCAAGAGGTTAGTCAGTGAGGCATAGGCCAATGATTCATGCAATAAGGAAAAGACCAAGAAAAGGTTGAGTTGGAAAGAGAGACAGTCACCACTAGGTAGACTCAAACTAAGATGAAGTAGGAGACAGGCCACGAAGGGCCAGGAAGTAGGTAGATGGCCCCATCCGTTGAATCTCAGAGGGTAGATAAACAGGAGAGAAGCCGCCAGCAGCCATCGCTTCACTCAATCAAGCGCTCTGCTGCAACCAAGGAATATCCCGCATCCTTAGATAACTTTAACCCTTATTTAACTCCTTTAGTAGTTGCCTAAAATATAAATTACGGTTACATATCCTAAACTACACCTCCTAAACTAATTAAAGCCTCCAAAAAAAAAAAGAGCTTAACTAAACTACAAGAACAAGATTCCTAAACTACACCCTCTCTGCATTCAAGAACTCAAAGGCTTCCTTATCCACCATCACTAAACTACTCTATAGGAAAATCCTTCTATATACATTGTTAAAAATGAGCTCTGCGCTATAAAACATGTGTTTTGGATCCTTGGTTCTTTGTATGCAAGTCCATCGTCTTTTTTCCACACAAAAAAACACATAACCTATTCTGGGTTTTAGTGGGCACTACAGTAGTTTAGAGAGCTACCTTCTTTTCTTTATCTTTTTTTTTTTTCCAGAAGTCACACAGTTCACAACGCAAGCAATGCGACTAAGGACCATAAAGTCCTAATGACCAAATAGGAGGGGTGAGAAAAGGAGCAGTGTTTTTTTTTTTTTTTGCGCAGTTAAGTAAAATGCCAATCGACTACAAAGAATGCCCGAGGAAGTGAGGTGCAGGTGCTGCTCTTCTCTCATTCCAAAGTAGCTCATTTTCCTTGAAATTCATGCAACTCAAGTCCGAGGTTGGCAAAAATATGTGATAGAAATCTTCATGTTGAATACGCATCTATGTCAATTCACCAGCTAAAGTTGTGAAGATGAACCACTATCGCGCTATAAGAACACTCAACTAGCAGCTACGTTTATTAGAGATGAGACTACAGATGCACTATATGTTAGATTTTACATGGTTTATGTTGACCAAAACAACTTAATCCTACCGTAACTGAAAATAGTATCAAATCATACGTACAATAAAATCTTATTTCAAACTAAGATCTAAATCATACCTACAAGAATCAACCCTATTAATTCAACACAATCACTCTAAAATTGAATAATTTTTTAGAGATTGGTAACATAAGTACTGAAATTTCGGTAACCATATTAAAACAAATTCAAGCAAACATTAAAAAAATGAACAAATTATGCAAGACCCCATCTAATTAAACAAAGGTAAACACATAACCTGAATGATCCACTTGTTCTTGATATAGTTGAACAAACCAAATTAAAGTCCAATGATATACTCCAATGATCCCCACTCACAAAATCTTGATCAACAACTCCATGAGCCAAGGAGAAGATGCTTAATAGAGAGTGAATTGCACATGAAATTTTCTCCATCAATAAAAGATAAAGAGATCAAGTGAATTGCACATGATTATAACAGTAAGATAGAGAGTCAGGGAGAGAAATCAAAATGCATAGAGAGGGAGATAGAGCAGTAGTAGTAGTATGTGTTCATCGTTGAACGAAGGAGTGGAGACGAAGGAATAAATTTTTCTAGGGCTTGCTACAAACTTTTGGGCTCAAGCAGGTTCCATTTCTTGTAAAGTTGTCATCGCGAGACTAACAATCACATCTCTTGAAGCCAAACACGTAAAAAGTTCTCAAGAAATAACGTAGATTGCATTTGGTTCCCAGGTCACTAACGAAAGTGATGTTATGCATATAAACAAAGTCAATAACGTCGCTTTTGGAGCATATAACATTGTATCATAATTGGACACGTTTTATGATGGTATAGAAGTCCAAAATGTGACTTTTTATGTCATTATCTAAAAAAATGATGTTATTTATATGACATAAAAGCCAATATTTATTTTAGTGTGTGAAGGAAGAAGGTGTAACTGCGTCGATATGAGGTATTTGGGGTTTTATGTTTTCCTTTTCTGATCTGATGTTGAGTTGTAATATTGTGAACTGTGTATTTTTTTTGTGGGTATTTAAACTTGGTATGTCTTTGAGTTGTTGTACTGTACTAATGGTGGCTATCTGTGAAACTTCTAAAGTTGATTCTGAACAGCTTTTGAATTGATGCCTAATTTTCTGACTGACTTTATTATCTTGCTCTGGCCTTGCATTACTCTGGATTATTAAAATATTGATGAATATTCTTTTGGCTTGGCTTGTTTTGAACCTTTGATGACTTAACTTGAGTTGTAATGCAACTGTTTCTCTGATGGATGACGCTTTGAATCTTCTTTGCACTTAATAGAATTGTAGATATTCTTGTATAATAGTATCTGCATGTATTTTTTCTGTCGAATAACTGTAGAGTTATCAAGCCCTGAATGATATGCTGGACATCGAAGGGCGAAGCCACAACGATGTTGGAAGTTTGAAAATTTTCAAGGCTGCCCCCGAGTATCAGTCGGGCTGAGGGGACGTGATACCTAGAGGAAACCTAGAAATTTACTGGACTTCGAAGGCCTAAGCCATAGTGAAGCAATATGTGTTAGCCTCCAACGCATTCCCGAGGGTCTGATCTTTCGACCATTCGTGCCCCTCGAGTTTGCTCGAATATTGGAAACTTGAAAATTTCAAGGTCGCCCCCAAGTATCAGTCGGGGTGAGGGTGGACATGATACCTGAGGTAAACCAAGAAATCAACTTGACTTTAACTATTTCAGAGCCTGATCGAGGCATATTTGTTTGCCCCCAATGCATCCCTGAGGGTGCTGTCTATCGACCATCCTTGCCCCTCGAGTTTGCTCAAAATTGGAAGCTTGAAAATTTCAAGCTTGCCACCAAGTATCAGTCGGGTCGAAGGGTTTATGTGATACTTAGAAGAAACCAAGAAATCGACTGGACTTCGAAGGCCTTAGCCACATCAAAGCATAACTGTTCGCCCCCAATGCATTCTCGAGGGTTCGGTCTTTCAACCATTCTTGCCCCTCGAGTTTGCTCGAAATTGGGGGCTTGAAAAATCTCAAGGTTACCCCCAAGTATCAATCGGGTCGAAGGTTGACATGATACCTAAGTTAAACCAAGAAATTCAATGAAAATAGGAGATGAAGTATAGGTGGAAAAAGTTCTTATTGATTATTCTGGATTATATCAGTTGTACAAGGTTGAGGATATGGTTTGCTATAGGAGACCAGCTGTATTGTGTTCCATAGATTTTGTAAAGGTTCTTCATCTTCTGTCATTAGATAGTAAGAATCCTTATCAGTTTTATCGTACACGACATAAGGTCCTTCCCAAGATTCGGCTAGCTTGTCGGCATTTTGAGGTTTCAAAGATTGTTTGACACATCCAAGTACTAGATCTCTGATGTTGAAACTCCGTGGTCTTACTCTCTTGTTATAGGATTTATGAAGTGGTGTGTGGTAGTGGCCCAGGGTGGAGATGGCTCGGTCTCGTGTTTCGTCGATCCATAATATGTTACATGTGAGCTCAAACTCATTATCTTCGTCTCGGAGGTTAGGATCTCATGTGGGTACTTCGAATTGAGTAGGGAGCATAGCTTCGGTACCATACGCTAGAAGGAAAGGGGTACAACCTGTATACTTTCTTGGGGTTATTCGATATGCCCAGAGGACATGTTGTAACTCTTGAACCCATCGTCCTTTCTTTGCATCAACTTTTTTATTGAGATCGTCGACAATGGTTTTGTTGATTGCTTCGACTTGATGGTTGCCTTGGGGATAATATGGTGTTGAGGGTAAGAGAATAATGTTGTATTTTTTAAGAAAGTTTCTGACTTTGCTGCTTACGAGTTGGGGATCATTGTCACATCGAATCATATAGAGGGAGCCGAAGCGTGTGATAATATTTTCTAGTAAAAATTTGATAACTTCTTCTTCTCTGGTTTGGGATAGAGGTACAGCTTCGACCCATTTGGTGAAGTAATCGGTTGCAACAATGATGTTTTCTCTGCTCCCCAAGGCTTTTGGGAAGGGGCCAATGAGATCGATAGCACATCTTTTGAATAGCCAGGACACTTGGCTGAATGGAGGTCTTGAGAAGGGCAATGGATGTCATGAACATAGCGTTGACATTTGTCACAATGTTTGGTGTACTCTTCGGCTTGTTTTTTCATATTTGGCTAGAATAAGCCTTGAAAGACATCTCGAAGGGCCATTTAACGACCAGCAGTGTGGGCACCACAGGTTCCTTCATGGAGTTCAGCTAGAATTGTAGAGGCTTCGGCTTGGGATATGCATTGAAGGAGGACGTCATTTGGGGATTTGCGATATAATTTAATTTTATAGATAGTATATTTGCGGCAATTTTCTAACAATGACCGTTTGGCTTTGGGATCATCTGGGAGGGGGACGTTGTTGAGGTAATGGAGGAATGGTGTTCGCCAATTGTCTGGATCAAGACTCTCGCCCCCAGTATTGATGGTATTAACTTCCATCTGGCCAATACTTGGGCGTTCGAGTACTTCGATGTGGAGGGTCCAAGATTCTGATTGTCCGAGCATAGCTGTAATGTAGGCGAGGGCATCTGCATGTCTATTTTCTCCTCGAGGGTAATGAGTGATTGTGGATTTTTCTGGAAATTGGTACATGCGCTGTCCCACAAAGAGAACATAGCCCGCCATACGACTGTTAGCTTTATTTTCTTCTGTGAAATGCCTCTGAACAAGTTGGGAATCTGTGAAAATGGAAAGTTTAGGAATGCCGAGATCGAGAGCGAGGTCGAGGCCATGGATCAAGGCTTTGTACTCAGCTTCGTTATTGAAACATTCGATGGTAAGTTTGACAGCTTTTTCTATTCGATCGTTAGTGGGCATTACCAAGACAATACCAATTCCTGAGCCATTAGGTCCTTCAAATCCATCTGTGAATAAACGTCAGCCAGTGTGTGGGTCCCAAGGATCTGTTGTTTCAGGTTGGTCTTCTGTTAAGTCAACTTCGTGTTCTTCCCAATCGGCATCTTCGGCCGGGAAGTCGGTGAGAAAGTCTACTACTGCTTTGCCTTTCTGGGATATCTATTTTTCGAATGTAATGTCATGTTCACCAAGGTACAGAAACCACTGTTGCACTCGTTTGGATTTCTCTTTTTTACTGAGTACTTCTCGAAGGGGATAACTTGTGATAACACGGATGGGGTGGGCTTGAAAGTATGGTTTGAGTTTGCAGGATGAATAAACAAGTGTGAGGAGCAAACACTCAAGTTTGGAATATCGAGTTTCTGCGGGGGTTAGAGTTTTACTGATGAAATATGCAGGTTTTTCGATGTTTGAGTCTAGTCGAATAAGTATTGAACTAGTGAAAGTATTTGTGGCAGGAAGGTATAAAGAGAGTGTTTCACCTTCGATAGGGGTGCTGATAATGGGTGGTCGGCCAAGATAAGTTTGACTTCGAGGAAGGTCTATTGACACTGGAGTGTCCAGTTGATTTCGGGGTTGTTTTTCTTTTTTGCTCTATGGATGCCTTGGTCGCATAAGAGGGAAGAGAGCCAAGCACATCTGTCTGAGGATTTAGAAATGAAACGGTTGAGGGCTGCTATCCTATGGACAACTTTTTGGACGCCTTTTTTTGGTTTGGGGCGAAGGCATATCGATGAGGGCTCGAATATGGGTGGGGTCAATCTCGATATCTCGTTTACTGATAAGGTGGCCCAAATATTTTTCAAACGGAACACCAAACTGGCATTTGTTTGGGTTGAGTTTCATTTTATATGTGTAAAGTATTGAAAATACTTCAGTTAGGTCTTGGATATGGGCCTATTTTTGGAGGCTCTTGCATAACATGCCATCGATGTAAACTTCGACCGACTTGCCATGCAAGGGTCTAAACATGGTTGTGATAAGGCGTTGGTAAGTGGCTCCCGCATTTTTAAGGCCGAAGGGCATAAGATTGAAATAGTAAAGGCCTTGTTCAGTGATAAATGAAGTTTTAAGTTGATCTTCGGGCAGGAGGGGTACCTGATTGTAACTAAAAGCTGCGTCCATCATTAATAGGTGCTCGTGTCAAACAATGGCAGCGAGAAGTGCTGAAATAGTTGGGAGAGGGAAACTGTCATTTGGTGTATGCTTGTTGAGGTCTGTGAAGTCAACGTAGATTCTGATCTTGCCTTTCTTCTTAGGACTGCCATGATGTTTGATATCCAGTGAGCGTACTTTACTTCTCAGATAAAGCCTGCGGCTATGAGCTTATCTACTTTAAGGTTCACCACTTCTCGAAGTTGTGGTGTCATGTTATATTTTTTTTTGACTGCTGAGGAATAGGGAATGAGGTCGAGCCGATGGCACGCCAGATTGGGGTCAACACCAGGCATATCCTGGAATGTCCATGCAAAGGCATATTTATTTATTCGAAGGAAATCCGTAAGCTCGGGGATCTCTGCGTCATTGAGAAAAGTTCTGATGAATGTACCTCGACCAGGACCGTCGAGGTCGATGTAAACAGTGGGTTCGATGGGTTGGGAGGTTTCTGTCAAAGGTGTGGGGATATAAAGAG
The DNA here is from genome assembly GCA_014058105.1 of Kingdonia uniflora. Taxonomy (NCBI): domain Eukaryota; kingdom Viridiplantae; phylum Streptophyta; class Magnoliopsida; order Ranunculales; family Circaeasteraceae; genus Kingdonia; species Kingdonia uniflora. Next base: position 959,339 of record JACGCM010000452.1, read on the forward strand.
GCAGTGATTGTTATGGGCGATTTACGAGTTTCCGGGTCTGATCGATCTTCGGGTGCTCGCATGAACGGGCGAGGCGTTAGAAGCCTTTCAAGTTCCAAGTACCTTCGGGAGTGGTAAGATGAGGGTCTGGCGGTAGATCGAAGGTACTGCACGCATGGCGTGGAGTCAATCTCGTTTGAGTATACTGAGGTATTCGGACTTCTTGTCGATGACAAGGAAGTTGTTTTAAAGGGTGATAGGGCCCGTGGTGACGGGTAGGTTAATACGACCAACAACGATTTTGGTGGCCCCATTAAAGCCTTTCAATTCGACATTGACAGCGGTTATGAGGTCGGTTTTCTTCATTTTTTTGACGGTTGGGAGAAACAGGACATCAGCTGCGCTCCCTGTGTTTATAAGCATTGTGTGGAAGACGTGGTTTTCGATCTTAATCATAATGACTAGTGGATTGGAATGGGGAAATCGGACGTGTGAAGTGTCACAGTCGATGAAAGAAATGCCTTCAAGGCGAGGGAGACGCCTCTGTTCTGGCAAGAGTACAGGAAGTTTCTCCTGGTAAGTAAGTTTGTAACATTCTTCGATACGCTTTTGTTTACTTTTGGAACGTCCGTTGTTAAAGTTGTTGACTTCGATAGGGCATGATCTGTAGATATGTACCACGGCTGGGTTGGCAGTAGGGGTGGATTGAGGTTGGAGGTAAGACTCGTCGAGGTAGCTAGGAAGGTCGGTAACATACTGGTATAGACGACCTGCTTTGAGGATGAGTTCGAGAGAGCGCTGGAGGGCAAAAAATTTGTTGGTATGGCGTCAATGACATTTATGATTAGCGTAATAAGGTTCGCCTGCTCTGACTTCGATAGGGAAAGGGATACGCCAAATGGGGTCTACCTGTATATGTGGTAGAAGGGTACTGAGGGGGGCAGTGAGTGTAGGTGAAATGGGTTTTGGCTGCTTCTTGCGAGCTTCGATACTATTATCGAAGTTAGGGCGTTTGCGGCTCTCAGTGTCCTGTAAGACGGGAGCGATCAGGGGTGTTGGAGTAGAATGTGGGTTTTGCCGAGGCTTATTGAAGTGAGTGGTATTCGAAGGCTGGCTCTGTTTGTAGGATTCTTGAAGGCTCTCGAGGTCGATATAACCATTGACCTTTGAGAGCATCTCTTCAAAAGTTTGAGGTTTGTGAAGAACTAGGTGTTCTTTTACTCGATTGTGATCAGGCAGTGCATTCGAGTATGCGAGTATAACATTTACGCAGTCAATGTTCTCTATTTTTTGTGATTCGTTGAGGAATTGTTTGGTGAAGGCTTCGAGTGTCTCAATGCTAGATTTTCTGAAATTGAATTTGGCATTAACTCTGACTTCTCTATCCTTATTGAAGGCAAACTGGGTGATGAAAAGCCGTGATAGTTGCTCGAAGTTTCGTATCGGGCCGTTTGGGACATTGTGATCCCATCGAAGGGGGTTATCAGTAAGGCTGGTTAGAAAAATGTGACATAACAGGCAGTCAACCGTGGAGTAGAGGCTCAGGGCATTTTGGAATTCGAGAATGTGGGATTTGGGGTCTGTGTTGCGGTATTTACTGAGTTTTGGAGCACAAAAATTGGGGGGTATTTCGATATCTAAAAGTTTGGGGCAAATCAGGTTATTGAGGTAGCTCCAAGAGTTGGTGGCTGTGCGGTGACGCGAATAACTGGTTGTATTTTGTGGTCGAAGTCTTGTTGTGCGACATATGCAGGATGAGGGGGAGATGGGGGAGTTCAAAGGTTGTGGAGTCGAGCATGTGGCATGTATTCGGTACTACGTTCCTCGAGCCGCTCTCGAGCGGGACGACGCCTGGGATGTCTGGAGGAGCGGAGGGTAGAGTCAGAAGAATCTTTTGTGGGGTGAATCCCGAGGTGAATAGAGCTGGTTGGGGGAATAGTATGAAGAATGTCTTCGGCTCCGGTATGAACTGGGGGTATCTCAAGGTTTGGTGAGGGTCTTAGACAGGCGCGGGCAGATACGTACGACGGGTCTAGTGCTTGGGAAGGCCGTGCAGCATCCAGAGGCTGTAGTCTCTGTAGCTCTCGGAGGGTGTTGTACAGCTTATCGATTGCCCACTTCTGTCTATTTTTGTCATCCAGGCGGCGGTTCCATTCAGTTTCTAGCGCCAGGCGATGGTTTTTACTCTCCTGTTTAAGTTGTGCATGGTGGCGCTCCTCGGCTTGAGCGATTTGTTGAGATAATAAGGCTATCGGGGTGGCCACTCCGTCGATGGAGATGCCGGCCTAGTTTAAACTAGAATGAAGGGTGGGTACCATTGGAGAGAAGTTGTGGATGTAGAAAACAAAGGGAGGGAAAAAAGAAAAGGGGACTGGTAGGGTAAGAAGCACAGACGACACCAATTGTAAGGGGCTAACTTCTTTTGGAGGGGAAGTTGTCTCTTACAACACGGGGTTGATCTTCTATCAAAGGAATATAAGTAAATAATCTAAAGTGTGAACAAACTAGAGACAAATACTTGCGTAGAGGTCTGAATATGACACTCTACGACTTCTGATGTGGATTTTGAAGAAGTATTATATTACTGATAAGTAATCGAAGGTTTGAATACTGGGCTTAACAAAGTGGTCGAAGGTAAACTCTAAGAGGTCTGTGGGGAATTTTTATAACCCCTACTTGGCTCCCCATCTCTCCTATTTATAGAACCATAGGAAGCTGAGTCACCAAGCATGGGTCAGATTACATGAGTACTGTCAGAATATCCCAGCGGGGTATGGGTACCGACCATGCCTGTACTGTCACTATAACTGTTATGGGAGGTGTCTCTGTACTTTTATACAGTGTCGTAGTGGTTGGGCCTATCACTATAGCTACAAGGACCAATCATTGCGCTGGCTTGTTTGGAGAGCTGGCTGCCTGTCCCATCATATTTTGACCGTGTACAGATATGGTCGAAGGCTTTCTACTGCGATGTGTGAGTCTATCCTCGAGGCTTGTTTGGAGTCAAAGTTTCATCTTCAGAGGATCTCTGGAAGCCTTGTTTTGAGGATTGAATAGGCTTCGACATATTCGGGTAGGCTACGATGTAGGCTTTGAGCGCCTGAGGGGGTTGAAGGATGTGATAGGCTACTTCAAACCAATTCGTTTCAAAATCTTTAGATCGTTGTCGTTGGTTGTTCCTACTACTCCGTAGTTGTAGCAAATAAGGGAAAGTTCAACCAAATGCAGAGATCCAATGGACATTAGAATGCGAGGCAGCTTTTTAGGATCTCAAAACCTATTTGGGGAAGTCTCCCATATTGAGCACCCCAGTAGATAATAAGGAACTGATCATCTACCTAGCAGTTACAGATACTTCTATCAGCTTGGTTCTTATTCGACTTGAAGGAAAAATTGAGAAGCCAATCTATTTCATCTGTAAAACCCTCTCTCCAGCAGAAACGAGGTATTCTAAAATTAAGAGACTCCTTCTAACTCATGTTTACACTTCACATAAACTTAAGCACTACTTCCTTGATCATTCAATCAAAGTCATGACGAACTACCCACTTCGGGAAGTTTTTTCCAAGAAAAAAAAATCCAGGAGAGTCCAATAATGGTCAGTCAGTTTTGGGGAACATGATATTAAGTTCGAATAACGTCATTTCGAAAAGGCTCAAGCCGTTGCCGATTTTCTCACAGATTTTCCAGTGGAAGATCCCGAGTGAGAGGAGCACAATCTTGAGCTTACAGAAGAAATTATAGAAGATCCACCTACCCAAGCATTTGATGAACAAGCTGAATGGATTACAAGGAAAGGGTGGAGACTTCTTATAAATGGTTCAGCAGGATCTGCAGGGACAGGAATTAGAATCGTATTGATTACCCCTTCCAACGACAGATTTGATAAATCAATTTGCTTGGGTTTTGAAGTCTCCAACAATATCACCGAATACGAAGCTCTCATTCATGGACTTGACCTCACTTGAGCTCAGTGTCCCAAAATTTTCAATCTACACAGATTCACTACTCATCGTCCACCATTGCTCTGAGCAATACAAGAAGAATGGTAAGATGATCGAATATGTAGCCCTCATTGCAGATAGGATAAGCTATTTTGGGAAAACAACTCTCGATTATCTTCCTCGAGGTGAAAACAAGCATGCCGATTCCTTGACTTATCTAACCAGGGTCTTGGAAATATAAGCTTGATATCTCCTGATCGAAATAACATCAACCCCTAGAATTAATCGTTTTTTTGTATGCACGATCAACACTGGGGGTGATAAAGGGGAGGACGACGATTGATGAAAATCCTTCCTTGCCTACCTTGGCACCGACAACGAATGCAAAGGACCCCTTCAAGCAGATTTATGGAGTACCGACAGCTGATCGACAACTCAAAGTGCTACACAAATCAAAATAGTTTTTAAAATTGCCGTTCAGTCACGGGGCCTTACTTCAAGTGACTCTCTAGAAAGAAAGTAGATGAGATGCTCAAAGATTTACATGAAGAAATTTATGGCTCCCATGCCGCAGGTCGATCACTCGTAAATAGAGCAATTATACAAGGACTATTCTGGCCAGGCATGCGCAAGCAAGAAGAAGAGTACTCACGCAAATGCGATACATGTAAACAATATGGATAAATGATTCGCGCCCTAGGGTTCAAACTACATGCAAACATGGTGTTTTGGTCATTCAAAATATGGGCGCTTGATTTTGTCGGTGAATTTCCTAATTCTCCAGGTAACCGCCGATACCTACTCATAGCTACAGATTATTTTACAAAATGGGTCGAAGCAGTTCCACTCTGTCAAACTTGAGAAGAAGAGGTCATCTCTTTTATCTGGGAACACATCATTACTCAGTTCGTATGCCCCCACCTAATTCATATTGATAATGGGCCACAATTTGCTGGAGAAAAAGTTATAGGCTTCCTCAATAAACATAATATCACCCACTCACCATCCAATCCCTGCTACCCTCAAGGTAATGGCCAAGCTGACATTACCAACAAAACCATCGTGGATGGACTCAAGAAAAGGCTTTACTCACAAAAAAAGGAAATTGGGTTCGAGAACTTACTTTTGTTTTATGAGCATTCCATACCCGTCCACGTCAATCAACCAGTTGTAGCCCATTCCTCCTCGCCTATGGGACCAGAACCGTCATTCCAACAAAATATTATCATCCAGTCAGAGATCACGAGGTAAATAACGAAAAAAACAAGTTCGAATTGGCCTGCAACCTCAATTGGATTAATGAGACTAGGGAATACGCTATTGCCAACCTAGGTCGATATTACCATATACTGGCTAGTTCGTATAACAGATAAGTCAGAAGCGGTATTTCCAAATCGACGATCTCGTCCACAGAGTAATCCCTCAACATAAAAAAGTGGCACATGCCGGGAAACTAGCAGAAAATTGGGAGGGTCCATTCCTAATCACTGGTCTCACTAGCCTGGGATCATATTACCTCATGACCGAAGAAGGAGTTCATATCTCAAATCTTTGGAACATTAGGCGACTAAAACGGTACTATCGTTAAGTCTCTCACTACTCTATTTCAAATTCTTGTTTTTTCCATTCCAAAAGTGAGATCTTCATCTCCATAAATGTAAATTCTATTCTATTCAATAAAAACTCCCAAGTTTGTTCCACATGACTCTCTACTTACATAGACAATATATAGATTAAAGAAAAGGAAATACTAGCTTTCAATCAATATCTACTCCGGTTAAAGAAAAGATAAAACTAGCTTTGATCGACTCTCTTATACTCTGCGATTAAAACGAAGGTAAGACTAGTTTTTAATTAAAAAACTCTACCAGACATAAGATAAAACAATGGTAAAACTAGCTTTCATCTCTCAATATGGCTGCGATAATTATACTCTACGATTAAAACGATGGTAATACTAGTTTTAAATCAAAAAACTCTACCAGACATAAGATAAAGTAAAGGTAAAACTAGCTTTCATCTCTCAATATGGCTGCGACAATTATACTCTACGATTAAAATGAAGGTAATACTAGTTTTTAATCAAAAAACTCTACCAGACATAAGATAAAGCAAAGATAAAACTAGTTTTCATCTCTCAATATGGCTGTGACAATTATACTCTGCTATTAAAATGAAGGTAATACTAGTTCAATCAAAGAACTCTACCAGACATAAGATAAAGCAAAAGTAAAACTAACTTTCATCTCTTAATATGGCTGCGACAATTATACTCTGTGATTAAAACAAAGGTAATACTAGTTTTCAATCAAAGAACTCTACTAGACATTAGATAAAGCAAAGGTAAAAATAGCTTTCATCTCCCAATATGACGGCGACAATTATACTCTATGATTAAAATGAATGTAATACTAGTTTTCAATCAAAAAACTTAACCGGGCATAAGATAAGGCAAAGGTAAAAATATCTTTAATCTCTCAATATGTCTGTGACATATACTTTTTGAGGTTATATATGCAGCCACTACAAAGGATTCTTTTATGTTGTTGAGAGGTCAACTACGCTTTCCCCTATAGCAGGAGGACGATCAACCATAAATTCTTGAGCTCAAGTTGTCACAATGATCCTACCTTGCTCTACCAATTTAGCAGGTCGAGAACCTAACTTCATTTCCATGGAGTTCATACAGTTTCCTCGATCTACATCAGCTCTACCAATACATCCTCTATCCGAAAAACAGTCGAGCAAGGTATTTCTTTATAACTAGAGCCTTCTAATCTCTTCAACAAAATAGCCGATCGCTGACATTAACATCTCTAAGTACGATGCCTTCGGCATAACCATCTTAGTAAAATTCTCTCTTGTTATTTGATGGTGCTCTTTAACCCTATTGTACCGTGCTTCTTACCATTCCATTTGACTATCTCTGAGGGACATAAATTTAATGTTCTCCTTCGCATTCTTATCAACTTTAGCTAATTCAGCTTGGTTCATCGCCCTCAATTCTGCCACCTGAGCACGAAGTTCCTCAAGCTCCCTATCTAAATCTTCTCCTGCTGGAGATTTCTTTAACACCATCTTTTTCTTTATCAAAATCTCCTTACCTCTGATAATCTGCTCTAACTCTTGCTCTGTGGAAAGAACAGTGTCCAACTTACTTTGGCACTCCCTTAACCGCTAATTTCCATTTTGTACGTGACCTTGAGTTTGAGCTACATTTCCTTCCAGCTCTCTGATTTGAGCTGATAGGCTAACCACATCCCCTTGAACAATGGAAACCCTGATATCACCCTTATTTTTCCTTAAGCGCCCCCCAGCCTTGGCATTTTTGGTGCGCAAATTGGCATGAGCCAAATCGGTCTTTAATTGATTCACCCTCTCATTCAACTCATCACATTTCCTTTATACCAACCGAAACTCTATATCTTTAGCAGGCAAAGCTGTAGTCCGCTGCTCAACCGCAATTTCAGAGTTAGATAGGTCATCTCGAGCTCTTTTTAGCTTATTATCCTTTTCAACCATCTTCATCTTCAATGGCTCTAGCTCATTTTTGTTACTCACTAGATCAGCTCGAGTATGCTCTTGCTCATTTTACTGATCATTTGGTCCTTCAAACTGGCCACAAAACGGTGTAACTTTTTCTTCGATGCTTCAAACGCCTATATACGGTATCGAGCCATGTCAGCCTCCCTACTCTTTACCATCAACGCATCATTCTGGCTTTTAAGTTTTGTTACCTTTTCCTTCGTCTCCGCGAGCTCTTTTTACCCTTTACTAATTTCAGTATCCTTCTCCTCGATCTTCCGAGTAAGGTCATCAATGGTTTGAGTTGCCTCAACAAACTTGAAATGTACCTTTACATGTTGATCTTCCCTATCTTTATTTGCCTCTCTCATTCTATCAAGCTCCACCTTAAACTCGTGGTTACATTACCGTGTCTCTTCTTTGCTCAAATGAGCTTACTTCAATTCGACCTACACATCACAAATACAATATTTCAAATTCAATTTAGGACACCCACTCAATACATACATCTTATTTCTAACAAAAATTCAATTTTTTGACATATACTGTGTGAAACTACTTCTGAACTTAAGGTCGAAGTATGATATAAATTTTATGAACACTAACATATACTTCCAATTCCAAGGTACACATTCTCTATATTCTAATTTTTCAACACTTTGATATTATCTATACACATTTGAGTGCCATTGCCCCTAAACTATTAGCAAGTTTTTGGTCTGTCTCTACACACTAATTTTTACTTTGTAGCTCTAAAGTAATGAAGCATACAAGTCAAATATTTTTTGTTCTTTTCAAACCTGTAGCTCCGCTTGTGAAGATAACAGGGACGCTGCGGCGTCTTTCTCCTTAGCGAGCTCATTGTCTAATTCTTTTATTATGAGGCACATGTCCTTAAGTTCCTACAACAAGGTTTCCAGGCACATCTTAGCCTATAGAAGTCTATGCAACAAATAATGTTCCATTAAATTATAACAATTCAAACCCTTCATAATCATACAATCATAGAGTCAACATTCTACTCTACTTTCTCATTCCCTTCCTCTGGATGCTCATTCTCATCCTCTTGGTTGTCTCATACCGTTTGGGGAGAGACACCATTTAACTCGTCTACGACTCCAACCGCGACATCTTTCGCCTCATCATCTTTCTCCTCCTCAACATAGGTGTCTGCCATAATGTCATTTACCTTAATTTTGGAGTACCCTAATTTTAGAAGGTGGCACCCAAGTCTATCACGCTGGATTACCACCTCCCCCAAATTCTTTCCCACTTCCGTTGTCAGCTCGTTGATTTCTAACTTTTAAGAAGCCTTCAAGGAGTTCAGTCGCTTCCCCTCCCTAACCAAGTCAGTTTTCAAACGAGCTACCTTCTTCTCGAGCTCAGCTTTCCTCTTCTCAAGCTCGGCTTTCTCCTTTTCCACCCTGAGGCAGATCCCCTTCATCAAACGAGTACCCTACAATAACATAACAAGCATCGACCACATTGTAAGATCGAATCATCATACAAAATTCAACATATGCTCAAATCATCAAACTTACTATTTTACTCATTTCCTCCTCACCATTGCAAACTCCAAGCTTCACCTTATCCTCCACCACTTTCAACTCATCTTCTTTTCCAAAATGATCCTCTGAGGCCTTTGCCCCATTCAGTTAGGAAGGAGGGTTAACCCTTCTCTTTTTTACCCCTCTTTTGACCTCATCATTTCTTGTAGTTCCAGAGGTTAAGCCATGCTTCAACATCTTCTTCTTTGGAAATGCCCAGGCTAGCTTGCTCGGCGTAGTAAACTCTTACACATATGCAAAGTCCATTCCAGAGGCCTTGGGCAAGACCACTCATCTCTTTCCATCAGCTCCCCTCTTCTTATTACCACCATCACTTGCCATTAACCTCGTTGTTTGAGACTTTAGAACTTTCTCGGACTGGTTGTTAGCACATTTCTTTATGCTGATGCCAAGTTCTTTTAAAATAGCCTCGAGCTCATTCCCTTCCAGAGAAATAGTATCTAACAGGGACTCTTTCGTTACCTTTGATTGATGATTTGTCAATCAACAACACATTATCACCGACAAAGCAATATACAATTTCAACATTTAAATATTATACATTATACATTGTTATACTTATTTTATTTCACTGTTGTTCACAGAAGTTCCGTGGGTTCTTCATCATCTCTCAGAACGTAATCACCCTTCTCCCATATTATATTATCATTCCATATTCAACCTGCTGAATTCAGATCAAAGAAAAGAGGTCGAGTCGAACTCGCAAAAAACTATGCTCTACCACTTGCAGAATAGTTTTTTACACTATAAAATTGCACGACATCTTCAGGAGATATCCTCTTCTCAACCTTATCCTCCTCCCACAAATTATTCAAAAATTCACAGACATTTATTACCTTCCACATGTTCCTGTTCAACTGAATAGGACATGCCTCAATGATATTCATAATCTTTTTCGCAAGATTGTTAAGGGGTAGACACAACCCATACTCCAATTGAGATAAATAACATAGAAAACACTCTTCCAGGTCTCCCTGGACATTTCCATCATAATACTCCAAGGAGATTGATTCGTCTAACCCCCTATCTAGTTTATACTTTTCTAAATCAGCCAACAAAAAGAAATGTTCCTCCCCAAATCCTATAATACAACTTCTAAAATGCCTACCGACATGTTCTACAAAATTACCCCATCTTACCCCTACAAAAGCTTTGGTTTTACAAAACTCTTAAAGCACATCAGAATTTGGAGGATAGGATACCAATTTTCTAGGGAAATCTAGAAATTGAACAACTCCTACTTTATCCTCCCTATCAGATACTACATTCTCGAACTCAACCGATCGACCAGAGATCGACGCCTCATTAATATGTGAAGTCTCCATATCAACAACAATACTTCAGATGAGGTTTGATCCTACGTACACAAACTCCTCACGCTTGACCCACATACAGGTCCGGGTATTCCATCAGTATCTTTTACATATACATCACCCACATACATATATCTTTCATATCTTATTTTACAAATATATCAAACATATTTTTATAGATTACAATAAATAGTAATTTTTAGATTTGAATACCACAAAAAAAGATGATTTTCAAAAAAAACACATTCACAGTATCACAAATCATCTACTAACCTTCTATGTCGGAATATGAATATGACATAACACCAAATCCTTCCCTCACAACATTGCTATAAAACCACCTTCGTGACTCAGTCTCTGCAACTCTCTCTCGCTTTAATTGTTGATCACTCTTAATTAATTTCTCACAAAATTCTCAACTATTTTTTCTCTTCCTTTCTCACTGTTCTTCAAGTTTTCAGAAGTTGATAAAAGTTTGAATGTAGAAGATGAAGCATTATTTATACTTTCTCTCTCTAACTGCTGGTAGTTATTGTGCCTCGCATAAGCCGCCCTCAGTTTTGGAACTGAGGCATCCCTTTTATAATTAATGTCAGACGTTTTGTATCTTTTCGGTGAAAATACCTTCCCATCATTGCCCCCTACTTTTTATTTTAATATATTTTCATTTCTCTATCTCAAATCTCTCCTGACCTCCCCACACTCATGATGACTCAATACTTAACACATAATCAAACTTTCCCCGTAATTATACCAGAGGAAAAATCAAAAATTACCTATTTTTTCTATCTTTTGTTTTTTCTACATATAGAAGTGCCGACATCATTTCCAAAGCTCTCAACATTTCAAAAATATTTAAATTTATTTTTTACAATAGTCACAAACAACATTTGTTGCAAAAGAGGATAGATTCAAACTTTATTCTCATTATATTTCTTTAACAGTTATTTGAACTCATACAATTCACTCTCTTACATATAATTACACCTGAAATATCCCTGTTGTCCTGGGGAACCATATTTGAACATTTGAACTTATTTATCCACATCTACCTCAATGAATTCGGCCTATTCCATCTCAAACTTATTTTTATTCAAACCCAATATTTCAGAACGACCTCCTCGAGTTCGAATTTACAATTCCTGTATATTTTAAGTCGCATATAGTTAACTCTCCCGATAATTCTAAGTTATCCAGTTTGAAGACAAATTCTTATACGTCTGTTATATTATAAACACATAGTTATAGCTTGATTGCTATGATATACTTTGTATGTCCAATCTTATATAATACATTTCATCCTCTATTCATAAATCTTCGAATTACTCATAACTCAATTTTAAGGGTTATTCTATATATCAACACAGAGTTTAAATAACCATGTTTTATGAAGCTCGAATATAAATTACATGTACTTTATAGATAATAAATTTTTCAGCTACTTTACAGATAGCAAGTCTCTTATGTACTCTAAAATTAGGTACTTTACAGATAATAAGTTTTTTAGGTACTCCAAAATTAGGTACTTTACAGATAACAAGTCTTTCAGGTACTCCAAATAATAAATTCTTCAGTTCATCTGACTTTAGTGATGTTTTACTCAAAGAATCTTCTACAGAAAAATAAGCATTAGAAGTCACAAGACATCCTTCTCCCTTCACACTAGATTACTCTGACCAGAAATTGGGTTTGGTAGAAGTCTAGGCATGAAAGTAGAAAGAGTCAGTGCTTGAACCAACTCTTCAAATAAAAGGTCTTCTTAAAGCCAAGAAACGATGATGGTGCAGAAGTAGACTTCCATTATCCATCTCCCTTCTCTACTACCACCGTCGCCTCTTCTATAACAACCACCATCAGAGAGTTGGTGGGGATATAAAGGGTCTGACTTTAGAATCCAATCTTATGCAAGATATTGGCAAAATTGCCCCGCAGTTACGCTAACTCCCGCATCTGTCTCGTTAACCTTGTCTTCAGCAAGGATGCAGAGACATCTTCAACATTGCTCGCCTATTAAGACAATGTAATAAAATCTCTTCATACAGTAAAAATCTTCTTCAGCTTCAGCTGCTTGTTCTTTCGATATACCCTGATACGTCGGTCTAACGGGAATGGGGGTGGGCATTTCCAAGGACTGATCACCAAAATTTCATAACTTAAACTTCTGCATCTCAACAAAAACTTTCTCTTCGTAAACCATTCACTGGGTCTTCACCATTGTCAATCTAGACTTCCAGAGAATTTTACAACAAACAACGTACTTTGCCACAATCCTCAATATAGGTATTATTTATATAACCCTAATATTTAATGTACATGTATATTTTCCAAACGTTATTATTCAAAACAGACAAAACTCTTAGAACCCCAAGCATCGTGTACATCAATATTCCCATCATTATTCAATCCACACTCTCCATAAAAATATACACATTTTCCATATAATTAAATACACATTAATACTTTCTTCCTTTTCAACTTCTAAAACCCATATACCCAAATTCTTTCTCAACCAAAGCTACTCGTGACTTCAGTTGCGGGGGGGGGGGGGGGGGCAATTATAGGGACCTATCCCTCGATCTAACCTAATTTGAACTATTTCCAGTTTGAACTACCTCCATATCAGATTTACGCATTCTACATGTAACATAAATAGTTAGCATTGATACCTACGCCACGATCTGATGAAGAACATAGGTTGAGCACAACAGAAAAACATGAACACATCAAAGACATATGTATCTAACAATCTCGGCAGTTACTCAGTCAAACATTACTTACCATATTGTTTGGAGAACGAGCTTTTGCACAATAGAGAACTGCGGACAATGCCTATATAAAGAAAAAGTTCTAGAAGAGACAAGGACCTAAAAAATATATGAGAAATTACCATGAAAACTTTATTTTCTAGATTCTCAAATACCAAACTTCTTATTTACAAGATCAATAATTTCTAGTTTAAGAGATTACTTGTAATAAGATATCAGCCTCAAGCAATAAAAGTTACTATTACTTAAACCCTCAACTCGTGGGCATGGTTTTTTTAACTATTCAGAGGTTTTTAATGCTAAATTACCTGTATAATTTCTTATTTTACATTAGTTTTTATCATATGAACTTTGGTGTTAGAGATAATTCTGAGCCATCTCGAGCTTACGGAATTAGGCCATTACAAAGTCTTTCAGACATTTCTACAGATTGATCCACAGGTTGTATTATATTTTAGTTTTAAACATTGTTTCATTCTAAAACTCTTCTGCAAGAATGGCTCAGGCAGTCCTTCACGCCATTTACTTCTACAAGAAACTGTAAAAGCTAAGGTATGAGTGCCTGAACCAACCTCCAGCACGAGGAATTTCTTCACGACAAGAGACAATGATTATACTGAAGAAAGATTTCTAATCTCTGTCTCCCTTCCACACTACCACCGACTCCTCCTCCATAACCCCCACCAACTGAGAGTTGGTAGAGATTAAAGAAGGTCATAACTTAGAGCCTAGTCCCTCACAGAATACCGGTAGTAATGCCTTGTATGTACACTGGCCTCCACTTCTATCTTTTAAACAATGTTTTCCACCAATAGGCGAATGTATATCCGACGCTATTTCCCAGATAGAACCATGTAATGAAGCCTCTGCATGTGGTAAACATCATCTTCAGCTTCAGTCGCTTCTTCCTCCGTCATCCTATGATAGGTTGGTGGTACGGGAATGGGTGTAGGCATCTCCAACCATTGGTTGCCAAAATATCGCAACTATTCAGCAGCCACCCTCTCTTCATAAACCTGCTGCCTGGTCTTCACCATTATGAAAATATAGTACATCAGATAGCGTTATAGTAACAAGATATTTCTCAAATATGAAGAATATTATAGTACAGGTACTATTTATATCACACCCGCAATCAATGCGCAGATACATTTCTAAAGCATCATCATTCAAAGTAAAGCTAATTTGGGAACCTTAAACGTCAAGTATATAAATCATTTCTATCGTCATAAATGCTAGATACAGTCTTCTATAAATAAATACTAAGTACCCATCAAGTCAAATCCCCATCAATACATACTTTCCAACATCTAACACCAACAGTCAAAAGGTTCTTTCTCAACCAAAGCCACTCGTGCCTTCAGTTGCGAGGGGGCGATTGTAGGCACCTATCCCTCGACCTAGTCTAAACACGAACTACCTCAATATCAAACTCACGCATTATACACATGACATGAACAGTCAGCATTGCCACTTAAACCATGAACTGATAAAGAACGTAAATTGAGCACTAGAGCTAAATATGAACAAGTCAAAGACACCTGTCTCCCACGAACTAAACAGTTAGACATTTAACTACTACTTGCCTCATTATTCGAAGAAAGTACTTCTACACGATAATGAGCTACAGGAAGGTCTATATAAAAGAAAGGTTCCAGAGGAGATCAAGCACCACAAAACTTTTTATTTGAAGATAAAGCATTTCTAGTTAGAGAGATCACTTGTAATAAGATATCAGCCTCAAACAATTAAAGTTACATTTACTAAACTCTCAACTCGAGGTCATTGTTTTTTACATATTCAAAGGTTTTCTATGTTAAATTACATGTGTCATTTCTTGCATTGCATTAATTTTTGTCACAGGTACATTTGGTGTAAGATCTAATTTCAAGCTACAGAATTAGGCCATTACAAAATTGTATTTGAAATTTTTTGGCTTTAGCTTATACGACTTTGTCTACAGTCGAGGTCTCTATGCATTGCCATATGCATTAATGTTTGAAAGTAAAACTGCATTATAATGTAATGAAGTGCTTTGGATTTTTATTTTTTGTCATCAATTTTTATGTCCATTTAATTGATTTGAATTTTTTCTTCTACTATGTAGTTTGATGAAGACGATCAAGCTCACAGGGTTTAGGAAGAGGGCATAAAAGTACTCTATTGACGAAGGTATAAATATATCTCTGAAGTATTTATGTTACCTTAATTCCTTTGGTTCTACATAATTATTTGATTATTTCCCGTATTTACCCATTTTGAAAAGTACTCCAAAAGTATACCAAAATTCTTTAGGTTGTTCAGTTAGTAATTTAGGTTGCATCCATAACACCATTTATCATATTTTGATAGGCTGGAAAACATTGTAAATTTCTTGCAAATAGTGTTGATTTATTTGAAACAACTAAATGTACTATTTCAAAAATTACTTATAGTTTCTATAATCAACTTTGTTAGTTTTTCTATGCCAATTGCATATTGTTATTTCTAAAATATTTTTATTTATTTATAGTTTTCCTTTTTGAAATTTTTCTATACATATGATTGAGTAAAGGTTTTTTTTGGAATTTTATTGCTTTCCTTTTTCATATAGGGGGAAGCTATAGTCTTCTTCTATCCATCCAAAATCGATTGAGCTATGGGTGGTATAGTCCTTGGTGATTTACCATAGTAAGTAGAGTAAGATGTGGAGCTGTCAATTTACCAGATTCTGAAGATGCTTTGGCTTTAGTTTATGCAAGAAATTTGGTATTTCAAATGTTATGCCGAACGAGGATTATGATGTAAGCCTAGACTGCTTTCAACCTTGCCTTGACTTTTACACTGTAATATGTGCTATGATTTAAATGCATCATCTTCCTTCATCAGGTATTTAGTCACGTATATATTGTCTTGATGGCGTCTTTTATGAATATTTGCATAACTATTTAAATATTAAGATCGAAATGAGTATGTAGAATAAATTTCTAGCGTGCCACATCAGCTAATCTCTTTTTAATTGTACGGTAACGTAGTTCATTTTAAAGACAACCAAAACCCAATCGGAAGAACTCTCATTTGTCCATGTTCGAACAAAGCCTATCTCATTACCATAATCTTTGCATGTATATTTCTTCCCAATTATTGGGTACATCCAAGGAAATCAGTTCTAGATGCCAAAGCATGATAACATGATTCCAGTATATGGAACAATCTTTTAAAGAAGAACATACCATCATTCTATGAAAGAAAATGGCGTTGAAGATTTTAACATGCCTATCACATTAAATGTATTTAACGCGTGAGTCATTGGGAGATTTTGATAGTCAAACACCAGGATTTACTTTATCACTCAATGGGATTAGAATGGTAACAATACGGGTTACATAATTCTATATGCCAAAAATTAAGAGAAAGGCAGACCTTACCCCATAATAATGGCAATCAACTCCGTGATGAACCTATAAGCTACGCTCAAGAAACCCTAGCTACATATTAATGGCAGTTAAAGTATGTGTTATGAATGATCTTCCGAACATGACCATGTCGATTTTCGATTTAGGGTTCATAATTTTGTTAATTTAGTAACATTTTTCTAGAAATATTCTTAATTTGTTATTATACATTATACATTTGTAATGTAGCATTGGCTCAGATTTAATTTACTCTTGGCTATTGTCATGGTTTCTTTGTATTCATACCTAATGTTTGTAAGCATATTTAAATAATTAGAGGTAATTAAAAAATTTCTATAATTTGTATTTTGTTCAGATATGCTCGAGGGTTACTCCAATGTGAATAACAAAGTTCAATAGCTACATTCGTTACAGTGAAACCAGATGCCCAATCGAAACTATGTATGGAACTTTGAATGTTCGGATTGTAAGATTTCCATTTAGGGCGCTCCGTATCATTTCCAAAATTTGAAGTTCTTGCTTCATAAGTTTAAATTGCTTAAATTGCCTTCCTGCGGAATGCACAATACAACTTTTGATCTACAGGTGATTAAGTCTCTTAATGTCAGCTGTAAATTTAGTAAAACTCCTTCTATCAAAAGTTGTACGTGGATTCTTCCTGGCAATAATGAGGTTAAGTTGTGTTGTGATGGATCTTCTTTGGGAAATCCTGGATCTTCTGGGATTGGTATAATTTATAGGGACTGGGAGGGCAGGGTTCTTGGTACTTTCTTTAAATTAGTGGGATCGACTACAAAATACCTGGCAGAAGTTCAAGATATTATTGATGGGGGTGGAGAAAGCTTTCCAAAGAGGCTGGTACAAATTATGGATTATTTCTGATTCTTATGCAGCCATTCAAGCTTTTATCACAAACAAGATTCCTTGGAAATCCAGAAGTAAGTGGATGCTTCTCCTTTCTTATATACAGTCTATCAGATTTAGCCCAACCTGGAGAGAGGCAAACTTTTCTGCAAACACCTTAGCTAAGAGAGGCTCCAGAGTTTTATTTCCTTTTGAAGAATGGGTTGATGGTAGACCGGATTATCTTACTAGAATTGAAGACCCTCATATGGAGTATTTTAGATTCAGTAAGTCGCAATAATAAATTTTGTTTGAGGTGCATGTTGTTCTTTCCCCTTAGTTATTTTGGGTTTTCCTTGTCTTATCTTTAGACTTGATCCCCTCAGTTGTTCTTTTTTGTTCGTCTTTTATAAAATCTAAGCTTTTTGCTTAAAAAAAAGAGAGAGTTTAAATTGCTTACTCTTTGTTTAGACTATAAATTATGGAAGAAAAACATGTCTAGGGGTTGACTTTGTTTCAGGGCTGTGTTTACTTGTACTATCTTATGCTACATAATTTTACTACTAAACTTATCTATGTAAAGATTTACCCAGTTAGGTCGAACAAGAAGTTCTGATGGTAACAACCTCTAATATTACAATTTTTAATTTACTTAAATTGTGAATATTTGATTGTATTAAGGTTATTACCACTATGTAAACATAAATGCTCAAGTCTTTAACCCTGTTAAATTTGCGTTCACAAGTCTTTGGTTGATTATCAAATGCTTTTCAACCTTCATATCCTTCCCACTTGCCATGTCAGATTTCAATCATTCAATTTTTTTCTCTTGAGTTGTTCTTTTGAACTTCTTGCCCTGGTGTTTCATAAGTCTTTGGTTGATTATCAAATATTTTTCAACCTTCGTATCCTTCCCGCTTGCCATGTCAGATTTCAATCATTCAAGTTTTTTTTGCTTGAGTTGTACTTTCAAACTTCTTGCCCTGGTGTTTCATAAGTCTTTGGTTGATTATCAAATATTTTTCAACCTTCATATCCCCCCCGCTTGGCACGTCAAATTTTAATCATTCAAGTTTATTTTTCTTTAGTTATTCTTTCAAACTTCTTGCTCTGGTGTTTCTAGCATATATATAGGCTGTATATTGTCTTTTTATGGCTTTAATGTTTGAGGGGAACACACATTTATTTTTACCTGGTTCACCCCTTTTTTTCTTCTTCTCTCGCTTTGGTTTTTAATAGGACTTAAGTGTGCAAATCCATCTTCTTTTTGTTGTGCAAAGTGAGGTTAAAGAAATTTCATTTTCTTTATCTTCTCCACCCATAAATGTTTATGTCCATAAGAATTGGATTTAATGGGAAGCAACTGTGGAAAAACTTAGCAATCAACAATATAGCCATCTTTTCTGATGCATTTAAGCGAGTCTTGATGAATTTATTGCTGCAGATGCTCAGGGAGAGAAACATCATGGACTTTCCGAGTAAGAAAGGAAGTAGTACAATTACTTGACGAATTTCAACATTTAACATTTGGTTGCCCAGTTGAGCATTGAGTGCCTTCATTACTTTGAAGAGATTTGATAAAGAAATTGGGTTACAAAGAAGAACACCAAATAGGTAACAATACTACTATGTGTTCCTGAGCTATTTTTATTTTGTAGAGGCTATAATTTCTTATGAAGAAGTTCATTTTTTACTTATCCAATGAGTTGTTAAAGATTATACTACACTTTAAGTACTATTACGAAGGCACACACTTTCTTTTTATTAAAAAGTTGGAGTTAGATTAGAATGGAAGTTGTTAGGAAATGTATACATTTAGTTGTTTTATAGAGGAAATTATCTATACATTTGTTTATTCATATCAGATTTGTAGCTCAAATGGTAGAGCGCTTGTAATTAGAGTTTGTATATGAACTTTCTGAAGAGATGGCCATCCAAGCTCACCTAGATCCTATATTCTTAAAATATAAAATGGTAACCGCATTAAATTTTGTGCAGATTAAATCTTTGTTGAAATTGAAAATAAGCACCAAATTAATAAATTTTTGCAATAATAACTCTTTAATATAAAGATTTTATGACCATGATCAACAACAACAAAGTAGTTGAGTATAGATATGTCAGAGTTAAAAAGGGAATGTGAGATTTGTGATGTAACTTAATCTTTCCAAATGGAAAAATTAGCAAGCAAGTAAATGTCAAAAGTTCAATTGCCATTTTTCCATTTGGAAACTAAGGGTTACAAATCCCTATAAAATCAGGCTTACCTTCCTAGATAAGAAAAAGAAAAAGAAGATAGATCATAGCAGCAAGTGAATGCCAAAAGTTCATATTGCTTTCTTTGAACATAGACTTCAAGGGAACAAAAAACAACTCAACTCATGTATTTATCTTTTTGCTGCTCGCATCTAAATAAACATTGTTGATTTAGGCACACTTAAGGAGATGAGGTGATGCTAAAGGAAAGCATTTACAATAAGGTACTACAAAAAAAAACAAAATGAAATTTTGCGAACTGAAGAAATTAGTTCATGAAAAGTTTATAAGGAAACCTTGATTAAGACATTTTATCCTTTGCTTGCTAATCTTTCTGTATCTATCTATCTATCTCTCTCTTTTATTTATATGTTTAACTTAAGTTGTGATCAACACCAGTAATGGAGAGCTAATCTCCTTAGATTACGTTAAGGATTGAACCTCCGGTAAAGTGAGCAAAATTAATGTTAATAGTAGTTTTGGCATAAATATTTGGTTGGGAAACCCGAATAAATCTAAAAGGCAACTAAGAACTTAAAAGCTTACAAGTATACACTAGTGTATGTTATATACCATCTCAAATTAGATGTACTATATTTTAATTAACGACTAATTCAAGTTAACGTGGTATATTTTGAAAACCTGCACTTCACTATAGTTTTGTAATTGATACATTCGATAGGTTATTGACCAGTTTTAGGGAAATGTAGTATTTATGTTAGGAATAATTCTCTCTAAGGGAGACAACTGCTTAAGAATAAGTTTATTCCTGAAAGTATAAAAAGAAAAATGAAAAAAAAGAAGCTAAAGTTGCTTTAAAAACTTTCACGCTGCAAGGCTATTTGGATGATTAAGAACTAAAAGAGAAAAAATTATTACCAATCTCGAGTATGACCATAAACTATGTGAAAGGAGCACGAAAAATATTACTTTTGAGAATCCTGAGTCTAGGTCACGAAGGGGCACCAAGCCCCGACAACCTTAGCGAACTTGCAGGGATTGTCGATCAAAAAATCCTTGTTACGGAGGCTTCACTAAGAAATAATGTACTCAAAAAGGGTATAAAAAATAAGATACCAAGATGTAGAATTGACTGAGGCACTTGTCGAATTGACCGTTTAATTTATTCCAATAAGTACTCAACTACCATATACTGACTCAATGATTTTAGACAATGTATTAAGCAATAAAACTATCTTCACAATATACTCAAATATATATGATAAAATACTTAAATATCTTTCTAATCATGAGGCATTATCTCTAGTTTTGGATATGCACAATATATTATATGGTAAACTTGGAAAATAATAATTTTTTAGGAATTTCCCACCAGTATATTTTTGTCATAACTAAATAAGGATAAATTAACAGGAAATGAGTCATTTGTCATTTAGAATTGCCATAATGTCATTATCAACTTTTATTGGTATAGTTACTGTAAATCCCCACGAGACAATACTTGCCTACCAGGGACACTTGGGGCTTTAACGGCTTGTTGCATACGCTAAATGCAATCGTGAGTCAAGTAAAAGTAGTTTCCTTTCTTAGTTTATTTTTATTTCTTTATTTTACTCAAGATGAGAAAAATAGTAAGTTTGGGGGTATTTGATAGACGTAGAAATACGTAGAATTAATAAGCCTAAAAGTATCAATTTGTTAATCTCGATTTATTATTTTTTAATGTTAGTAGCATTTTTTTATTTTCAGGCATTTATTACTGTTGGAGCTAATAGGTAGAAAAAGACAGCAGATAGAAAATGCAAAGAACTAAAGCATCTTTAGCAGTCTCTCAGGTATAAGGAAGATGTATACATTCAATGTATTTGTAATGAAGATGATGGACTCTACAAGGATTAACTTGTGAATAATTATCCAGATAGAAGATAAATTATAAATAAGATATGATTAATTTGAGATAAAGTTTATCTTTAATTAGAGATAGAGTTTTAAAAATGTAAATAAGTCTCTTCTATCTCCTATAAATAGGATAGTAATTCTATGTATTTTTCATCTCAATTTTGAAAGGAATAATACTTGAGTTTTTTCAGTATCTATCTCACACACTCTCCCTCTCTTTCTCTTTTATTTATGCGTTTAACTTAAGCTGTGACCAACACCAGTAATGAAAAGCTAGTCTTCTTAGCTTAGGCTAAGGATTGAACCTTCGGTGAAGTAAGCTAAATTAATGTTAATAGTAGTTTAGATCTGGAATTAATCTTCAATTCTCTGATTTGCAGTTACGAAGAGTTGATCTAGCCATGACAACTCTAAGTTACTACGAATATGAGGAAGATATCGAATTAGCCATATTCGGTTGTTTTCACGCTCAAAGAGAATTCTAGATCACTGGAGTTAATACTCTCCACCCAACCATAGAAAGGAGTTTATAAACGTTAGATCTGATTGTCCATGAACAACGAAGTTCTTACCTAGATCTTAGACCTGGATAGACCTATAATACTTACCTATTTATAAATGCTGGATCCGGTTGTTTTTCTCACATCAATTATATTTTACAAGTTCCAATGATTGAGTAGTTCACCTACAATACTTACCAATTTATAATATCAATTCAAGTTTTTTTCTTAAAACATATTCAGCACAACTTATGGGGAATTAGATAGAATAATAGAAGGACAAGTTTGTAGTAATTGATGTTTTAATCAATCTATAAGTGACGATCTACAATATGATATTATGATCAAAGATTTCCTTTTCGGAGGCTAATATCTTACATTTTTTGTGTAGGAGGTGGTAACATGTGGACGAGTCCATTTACCAGATTATGAAGAAGCTTTGTCTTTAATTTATTCAATTTCAACTCCAATCTTAAATCTCTCAAGGGGTATTGTAATGACCCGTATTTTATTTATTCCTTTTATTCGCTCATTTTCCATTCTGGGTATATTCCTATTCTTTATCTCATCGGCACATCATTCCTTCAAGTTAAGTTCCACACTCATTTTCCGCATATATTCTTCATCCATTTTATTCGTCCATTATGCATCCATTTATTCTTTTCGGTGGTTTAGTATTAGATTCCTTTTTGTAGTTTTGGCAGTTCGAAAGTTATTCAGAGGATGAGGTAGCGTTGTGGCCTTGGGAACCCCTAGATGGGTTGGTGGTGATGTTTATTTGATGTGTGTGTGGTTTGGTGTAGTTTCGGTGAGCCGTTGGATTGGCCGGTAGGTTTTCGGAGTTTCCCGAGGAAAAGATTCATTTTTGGGGGCTTAGCCGTGAGGCGGTGGAGGTGGTGTTTTTGCCTTGAAAAGCCCTTATTGGACTTGTAGTAGTGTTTGTGTGGTAGTGGTGGTTGTTTGGTGTGATTCCGGGGTGTCCGGGGTGATCCGTTGTATTTTCGGGGTCTTATTTTTAAGGCAGGACAAGTTTTATTCGAACAGGATTTTCCTCTGTTCGAATAGAACACTTTTTATTGGAACAGGATTTTTTTTCTGTTCGAATATGTTTCACTCTGTTCGAACAGGATCATTTTATATTCGAACAGAGGCGCGTTTTCAGTTGTGTTTGGGTTTTAATCTCTCCTTTCCACACTTTCCTTTTTTTCTCTCTCCTCTCCCTAACCTATTCCCCTCTCCTTCATACTCTAGATCCTATCTTCCCCATCGCTCCAGGATTCTTCGCCCACTTCGTCGCAAGCTTCGCTCCTATTCTCGGTAATAAATTCCCGATTCCTTTTCCGTTCTTTTCGTTCGATTTCAGCGTAGGTTTGATTTATAGGGTTTGGGTTTATTGTTGTTTTCTTAAATTGATTGGTTGTTTGCTGTTCTGGGTGATTGTGTTAGCTTGTCTGACGTTCTGTTTGCCGTTCTGCGGATTTTAGTTGGTTTTCCGAGTTGGATTTCCGCAGGACTCGGGATTGCCTTCAGGCGAGTTTTATCCCATCATTACTAAGTTTCTATACTAGTTTCTGAGCATTGTTTTAAAGTATTAAATTAAACTTAGAGATGCTATGTAATTAACTATAATTTAACCTAGGAATTATTCGGTTATTTTGTTAACTTGTAGTTTAGGTTTGTTTGATTCGGGAGATTGGTTTTTTGGTTTGTAAATGACCCGAGCTTAGTTAGTTGTGGCTGGGTTAGTGTTCTCGTGGCTTTCCCCCTGAATGTCCCTTCAAACCTTAAGAGATTGATGCGTTGGATGCAGTGACGGTTAGGCTGTTGTGTCGGCTATGCTTAGTCGGTGTAACCGAGTCCCTATTCATCCAGTTTATGTTGTTGTGTGAACGGCAGCTGTATTGGTTTTCTTGTGTACCTATTGCATCTTATTTATTATAATAATATTTTTCAAAACTTATTAAGATTGGATACATGAACACTCCGTTTCGGTTAACCTCCTATAGGATCTAAGGAATCTTAAGAATGGGTTAAAAGATTTTGTAAGAATGGGAATGATACTATCATATCTAATTTAACCACTCAGGAGTGTGGAATGGTATGAGACAGAGTCATGGAGATGCCAACTTATTTCACGGTGAGGTTGATATTCCATGAAATGATACGGACTATTGCTTTGTTGGGTTAGAAACTCTCATTACCACTTTGATCAAGTGAGGCCTATCCTTAGCTTGGTCGAGCTTAACCAAATCGTACCAGTGTGTCCCCTTACTGATCTCTTTGAGAAATTAGATATCAGCGGTTGATCAACCAACTACTTAGGAATTACGAGTATCGATTTTGTAGCTTCACTTCACATTGCACCTAGGATAAGTATGGGATTATCCTAGTCATCATGTCACGTCATGGCATTGCATATCCTCTTATCATTAATTCTCTCTCCTCTTATATTTTTGACTCTAACACTTTTCCTATCAACTCTTTGTCTTTTGTGATTATTTAGTATATTGCTAGACTGTATTTACCTATTTCATCTTTATATTCATCTTTACCTCTATTTTAAGTACAGGTTTATTAGTAAGACTTTTAGTTCTGTTGGGTTTAGTGAGCCGTGGTTTGCTCACTCTCGTGTTTTAACTATTTCAGAGGTTAATTAGCTTGGACTGTCGAGTGGTTGGCCAGTTCAGAGATAGATTTTACCGCTGCAGATTTCTTTGAGTTCTAGATTTCTGTAGGTGTTCTCAGCATATATCGCTGAGTTTATTTCGAAATATTTTATTACATTTTCTTCTGATGTGTGTATATATATATATATATATGTATCTTTTGCTTCCGCATTTTATTGTTAATGTTATTTCTTTACTCTGATGATTATTGCTATATGTGAATAGCCGAGCCAGAATTTGTCTACGGCTTGGCTATTTGTGGGGTAGAATCTTTGGATTCCCCGACCTGCACTACTTCGAATCTAGTAATCAGTCAAGCTACCGATTACTAGATTTTGGGACGTGACAGACTTGATATCAGAGCTTAAGGTTAGTCCTTATCTCTGTTATTGTAGATCATATGACGAGTTACTATTTAGACGGAGTTAGGATCGATTCTTTTTGAACATCACATTTTATCGTATTCCTTTCCTATTTCCTAATCCTTTCTTATCTGTTCCTGATTTGTGTTTCTTTGTTCATAACAGATGGCTAGAGGTGGCAAGAGCAGAGGTCGTGCTAGGACTCGTGGGGGTATTCGTGGGGGTTTGCGTAGTGGTACAGTGGCCAATGAGCCAGTGGTTAGTAAGGAGAGTGCGGGGTCTGGTCCGATCCCTCTGGCAGAGCCGATAGTTTCTGAGGCTGGGGTTTGTGTAGGAGTAGCATCAGGGGTTCCGATTCATCAGGGTTCCCCACTTACTCCAGTGATTCTGGAGCAGCCATGCATCTTACCAGCGGTTGCCGCTTCGGGTGTTTCAGCAGAGATTAAACAGTTTATGGGGAGTTTTACTGTTTCCTTTCAGAGGGGTAGGATCCTAGTACACAGGGAGCACAGTTACTTAGAGCAGCTTTAGAGATACAAGCACCCTACATTTTCCGGCACGTTGATTCCTTCAGAGGTCGAGACATGGTTCAGGTCTATGGAGAAGACTTTGGACGCGATGAAGTGTCCCGATGACCAGCGGGTGATACTTGCAGCTTACCTACTTTAGGGTGATGCAAATTTTTAGTGGGATATGGCCAAGAGGACGGTTTTGGAGTCTCCTATTCTTTGGTCATCCTTCCAGGAGCATTTCTTCGCTCAGTACTTTTCGCAGAGCTATAAAGACGCCTGCATTTCCAAGTTCTATGCACTTGAGCAAGGTGACATGAGTATTGCCCGATATGATCAGAGGTTTAACAAGCTCGCTCGTTATGTTCCGTTTATTGTTCAGAATGAGGAACAGAAGAGGATAAAGTTTTTGAAAGGCCTTTGGCCATTATTCAGGAGGTTCTTGATCTCCTCTGGTGCCAGTACCTACAGGGAGGTTTTGTCTAAAGCGTTAGCTTTGGAATAAAACGAGATAGAGGATCGCAAGTCCAGGGATGCGAGGAACCCAGCGAGACAGGACACAAAACCCGATAAGGGCAAGGAGTTTCAGACTCAGTACGACAGTTTGGGCTCGAAGAGGCAGAGATTCGAGAGCACACCAGCGAGAGCTACGGGCGGATAGTATTTAAAGAGAGTACAGCTTTCTTCTCGCACTTGTTGGAACTGCGGGGGAAATGGGCATGTTAGGAAGTCCTATCCTAAACGAGACAGAGGTCAGCAGCCTCTACGACAGTTCTCAGGCCCAGTTGATTATCTGCCACGACCGCAACAAGTTCCTCAGGTTTAGCAGTTTCCACAGAGGCAGTTTTAGGGTCTACAGGGTAGACAAATAGTTCTAGGACCTCAGGGTGCTCAGAGACCGCATCATCCAGTACAGCAGCAGGGTCAGGTTTAGGGTCGTGGATAGGACAGAGTGTTTGCAGTCGGGAGGTGAGACGCTCGCACCGCTCCACCTGTGGCGGAAGGTACGATCTATATCTCTTATTTGCCCACTCATGTCCTTTTCGATTCTGGTGCATCACATTCATTCATCGCATCTGCATTTCTCTGTATTATTGGCCTTGGTTCTTCTTTATTGATGGATGAGGTTTCCGTGGGTACTCCTTTAGATTCATCGATGTCTATCAAACATATATGTAGAGATTGCCCGATAGTTGTTTGTGGTCGAGTCATATCAGCAGACCTATTGGTATTACAGATCCAGGAGTTTGACGTCATCCTAGGCATGGATTGGCTGTCGACGCATCGAGTTACCTTAGACTATTTTGAGAAAACGGTTACCTTTAGTATTCCCGGTAAGAGGCGATTCGTGTTCTCTAGTTTGATACCTATGCAGTCAGGGGACGACTTATTAGCTTTCTTAGAGTTATAGTCCTCAGGCGTGGACGTTAGCTCGATTCCGGTGGCTTGTGATTATTCCGACATTTTCCAGCAGATTCTCGGTCTACCGCCGACGAGAGCGATTGATTTTGGCATAGATCTTGTTCCTGGTATAATACCAATTTCGAAGGCACCGTACCGTATGGCGCCTGTAGAGCTGAAGGATCAGATTTATGAGTTAATGGATCAGAGATTTATTCGACCGAGTACTTCACCGTGGGGAGCTCCAGTTTATTCGCAAAGAAGAAATACGGTTCAATGCGTTTGTGTATTGACTACCGCGAGTTGAACAAAGTCACGATCAAGAAAAAATATTTGTTGCCGAAGATCGAGGACTTGTTTGACCAGCTTCGAGGAGTGCAGTTCTTTTCAAAGATTAATCTCAGATCGGGTTACCACCAGCTGAGGGTCAGGGCAGCTGATATTTCGAAGACAGCCTTTTGGACTCGTTACGGACGCTATGAGTTTCGGGTGATGCCATTCGGTCTGACGAACGCGCCCGTGGCTTTTATGGATTTGATGAACCGCGTTTTCAACCCTTTTCTTGACCGGTTCGTCATTGTGTTCGTCGATGACATTCTGATATATTCGAGAACTGAGGCAGAGCACGAGGAATATTTGAGGACCGCTTTACTGACTTTGCGGGAGAATGCATTATTTACAAAGTTTGAAAAGTATGAGTTTTGGCAGCAAAAGGTAAAATTTCAAGGACACACGGTGCCTAAGTATGGAATTTCAGTAGATCCTTCCAAGGTAGCAACAGCTGCAGATTGGGCACAACCGACGAGCATTACTGAGATTCGCAGTTTTCTAGGTTTAGCGGGTTATTATCGCAGATTCATTGAGGGGTTTTCGCGGATTGCAGCTCCTCTAACTCATTTGACATAGAAGGACGTTCGGTTTGCTTGGGATGACAGGTGTTCTTCAGCTTTCATAGAGTTGAAGAAGAGATTGACGACAACACCAGTTCTGATTGTTCCGTCTAGTGGACAGAGGTATTGAGTATACAGTAATGCATCGCTTAGTAGACTTGGTGGAATTTTGATGCAAGAGGGCAAGGTGGTGGCTTATGCTTCGAGACAACTTATGGTACACGAGAGGAATTACCCTACTCGTGACCTCGAGTTGGCAGCAGTGGTTTATGCACTGAAGATTTGGAGACACTACCTTTACGGGGAGAGATTCGAGTTCTTTTCTGATCACAAGAGTTTGCGGTATCTTTTCTCTCAGAAGGAGCTGAACATGAGACAACACAGGTGGATGGAATTTCTGAAGGACTACGATGTGGATTGACAGTATCACCCCAGGAAGGCGAACGTTGTGGCCGACGCTTTGAGCCGTTTGCCTAGAGGATTACTTGCACGTCTGATAATTTGTGAGTGGACAATGTTGAGTGATATCGCAGAGTTTGGGTTAATTTTGAGTTCACAGATTACGGGTGGTCTTATTGCAAATCTAAGAGTTTAGCCGTCTTTGATTTTTCAGATTATAGAGGTGCTGCAGCAAGACGGCAGATTACAGTCTTGGGCTTCAGACGATGCCAGACCTGATTGGATAGTTAGTTTAGATGGCAGCATCAGATACAGTGGCAGATAATGCTTGCCTGATTCTGAGGTACTAAAACGTGAGGTTTTGGGTGAGGCTCATGGTTCGAGATATACTATTCATACAGGCAGTACGAAGATGTACCAAGACCTGAATAGACATTTTTGGTGGGACAATATGAAGAGTGAGATAGCCACATTTGTTTCCAAATGCCTAACTTGCCAGCAGGTGATGGCCGAGCATCAGAAACCGGCAGGACAGCTTAAACCTTTACCTATTTTAGACAGAGCGAGTTAGCCAGATCCTTAAGGATATGCTTCGAGCTTGTGTTTTAAACTTCAAGGGCAGCTGGGACGAGTATTTACATTGGGCTGAGTTTGCATACAACAACAGCTTTCAGTCGAGCATCGGGATGGCACCTTACGAGGCTTTATATGGTAGACCATGTAGATCACCTTTGAGTTGGGCAGAGGTTGGTGAATAGAGCTTACTGGGACCAGACTTGGTTCGGGAGACTACTGAGGCAGTTACTACCATTAGGGATCGGATACGTACAGCACATAGCCGACAGAAGAGTTATGCCGACATCCGCAGGAGACCGCTAGAGTTTCGGATCGGGGATCATGTTTTCCTAAAGGCTTCACCGATGATGGGTATGATGCGTTTCAGCAAGAAGCGGAAGCTATCTCCGAGATATATTGGCCCGTTTGAGATTCTGGACAGAGTTGGATAGTTAGCATACCGTTTGGCATTGCCGCCGCAGCTGAGCAAAGTTCACAGCGTCTTCCATGTTTCTATGTTGAGGAAGTACAAGCAGGGCCCTACTCACGTGATTGACTGGGAGCCGATAGAGGTTCGTAACGATGCCTCGTATCTTGAGCATTCAGAGTGTATTTTGGATCACGAGGAAAAGGTTCTTCGCCGCAAGGTTATTCCGTTTGTA
This sequence comes from Kingdonia uniflora, assembly GCA_014058105.1. Taxonomy (NCBI): domain Eukaryota; kingdom Viridiplantae; phylum Streptophyta; class Magnoliopsida; order Ranunculales; family Circaeasteraceae; genus Kingdonia; species Kingdonia uniflora. The sequence goes on from JACGCM010000452.1 coordinate 988,731, forward strand.
AAAGTCTAGTGGAGTCACCATGGTCCGGAAAGGCTACCTGGGAGTTGGAGACTGGTGTGAAGAGGCACTATCCACTTTAATTCTCAGGATGTGGTATGCGTTTAATTTCGGGGGCAAATTTTTTTTAGGGGGGTATATTGTAATGACCCATATTTTATTTATTCCTTTTATTCGCTCATTTTCCATTCCGGGAATATTCCTATTCTTTATCTCATCGGCATATCATTCCTTCAAGTTAAGTTCTACATTTATTTTCCGCATATACTCTTTCATCCATTTTATTCGTCCATTATGCATCCATTTATTCTTTTCGGTGGTTTAGTATTAGATTCCTTTTAGTAGTTTTGGCGGTTCAAAAGTTATTCGGAGGAGGAGGTGGCGTTGTGGCCTTGGGAACCCCTAGATAGGTTGTTGGTGGTGTTTATTTGATGTGTAAGTGGATTGGTGTGGTTCCGGTGAACCGCTGGATTGGCCGGTAGGTTTTGGGAGTTTCCCGAGGAAAAGATTCTTTTTGGGGGGATTAGGCATTTTGGTAGCCGTGAGGCGGTGGTGGTGGTATTTTGCCTTAAAAAGCCCTTGCTGGACTTGTAGTAATGTTTGTGTAGTAGTGGTGGTGGTTTGGTGTGATTCCAGGGTGTCCGGGGTGATCCGTTGTATTTTTGTGGTTTTATTTTTGGGGCAGGACCAGTTCTATTCGAACATGATTTTCCTCTGTTCGAATATGTTTTACTCTGTTCGAACAGGATCATTTCCTATTCGAACAGAGGCACATTTTCAGTTATGTTTGGGTTTTAATCTCTCCTTTCCTCACTTTCCTTTTCTCTATCTCTCTCTCTCCACTCCCAAACCTATTCCCCTCTCCTCCATACTCTAGATCCTATCTTCCCCATCGCTCCAGGATTCTTCGCCCGCTTCGTCGTAAGTTTCGCTCCTATCCTCGGTAAGAAATTCCCGATTCCTTTTCCGTTCTTTTTGTTCGCTTCGGCATAGGTTTGATTTATAGGGTTTGGGTTTATTGTTGTTTTCTTAAATTAATTGGTTGTTTGTTGTTCTTGGTGATTGTGTTAACTTGTCAGGCGTTCCGTTTGCCGTTCTGCGGATTTTAGTTGGTTTTCCTAGTTGGATTTCCGCAGGACTCGGGATTGCCTTCAGGCGAGTTTTATCCCATCATTACTAAGTTTCTATACTAGTTTCTGAGTATTGTTTTAGAGTATTAAATTGGACTTAGAGATGCTATGTAATTAACTATAGTTTAACCTAGGAATTATTCGGTTATTTTGTTAACTTGTTGTTTAGGCTTGTTTGATACGGGAGCTTGGTTTTTTGGTTCGTATAGGACCCGAGCTTAGTTAGTTTTGGTTAAGTTAGTGTTCTCATGGATTTTCCCTTGAATGTCCCTTCCAACCTTAAGAGATTAATGCGTTGGATGCAGTGACGGTTAGGTTGTTGTGTCGGCTATGCATATTCGGTGCAAGCGAGTCCCTATTCATCCAGTTTGTGCAACTGTGTGAGCGGCAGTTGTATTTGTTTTCATGTGCACCTGTTGCATCTTATTGCTTATAATAATATTTTTCAAAACTTATTGAGATTGGATACACGAACACTCCATTTCGGTTAACCTCCAATAGAATCCAAGAAGTCCTAAGAACGGGTCAAAATATTTTGTGAGATTGGGAATGTCACTATCATATCTAATTCAACCACTCAGGAGTATGGAATGGTATGAGACAGAGTCATGGAGATCCCAACTTATTCAGCTGTGAGGTTGAAATTCCTTGAAATGATATGGACTATTGCTCCGTTAGGTTGGAAACTCCCATTACCACTTTGATCAAGTGAGACCTATCCGTGGCTTGGTCGAGCTTAACCAAATCATACCAGTGTGTCCCCTTACTGATCTCTTTAAGAAATTAGACGTTAGCGGTTGATCAAACTACAACTTAGGAATTATGAGTGTCAATTTCGTAGCATTACTTCACATTGCACCTAGGATAAGTATGGGATTATCCTAGTCATCACGTCACGTCATGGCATTGCATATCCTCTTATCATTAATTATCTCTCCTCTTATATTCTTGACTCTAACTCTTTTCCTTATTAACTCTTTGTCCTTTGTGATTATTTAGTATATTGCTAGACTGTATTTACCTGTTTCTGCTTTGCATTCATCTTTACCTCTATTTTACGTACTGGTTTATTAGTAGGATTTTTAGTTCTGTTGGGTTTAGTGGGCCGTGGTTTGCTCACTCTCGTGTTTTAACCATTTCAGAGGTTGATTAGCTTGGACTGTCGAGTGGTTGGCCAGTTCAGAGATAGATTTTACTGCTGTAGATTTCTTTGAGCTCTAGATTTCTGCAGGTGTTCCTAGCATATGTCGCTGAGTTTATTTCGATATATTGTATTACATTTTCTTCTGATGTGTGTATATATATATATAATGCAGTCACAGACTCCTTTCAACCTTGCCATAATTTTTCTCTTAATAGGATGTGCTCCAATTTATTTATATAATCCTCCTTCATTTGGTATTTATTTTATTCACAAATGTATTGCATTGCTGGTATCTTTTAAGTACTATTGCATCCCATTGGTAATACAAATTAATGTTTTAGAACCCAAAAGATTGTTGTTAACTTTAGAGGGAAGGAATATGATAAATGTTTATCATTAACTTTTGTCATATTCTCTAAACATCTCAACTCGAGTACTATCATTCAATGCTATATGTTTTAATAGATTCTAGATGTATTAGTTTCTATTGCTATGAATGCCAGCCATGACAGACATTCAAGAGTTAACATAAAATCTTTTTCTTTAGTTTGATCTTAAAGCTGTGAAGTTTCTAATCCTCCCCCATATCTTTATGAGGGTTGCGTTCAGTGTCTCATATGTTGAGAATTTATTCATTAAATATTGTTTACAACTGCTACAAACTATTGATATACTTCTCAATACAGGTAAAAATTAATTCAATATGATTGTCTTTTCTTTTTTTGCCCTTTCTCGGGCTTATAGTTTATTTAGGGGGTTATGATGTATTTTGTTATACCATTTAAGGAGATCTACTATGAAAACCAATGTCACTTGCAGTTTATTAACTTGCAATGAATATAAATTAATAATCAAAAACAATTTTGTTGGATAAATCATGTGATTACCACTATAACTTTCATGGACAATCATAGATGACGAATATTATAGTTGTACTGGAACTCTTAAAAAAATTAATCTGATCTCTACTAATGCAGAACATGGACTTTAACTTTTACATGAAAAATAAACACTACAAGAAAAAATACACATAATAGCATTCAAAAACCGCTATGAAAAACTATGATAGCATTTTTCGTTCGCTATATTATGCAATGTTATCCTTTTTTCAATAGCGCTTTTACGCATGCTCTGAAAGAATAACATTCTGAATGCTATGCTAAACTTTTTAATAGCAGTTTTTGGAAGCTCTTGTTTGCTTATAATAGTAGCTAAAAATAGCTATGGAAAGGTTACGATAACAATTTTCATATGTTGTAATATACAATGCTATCCTTTTTATAATTGCTTTTTTCTGCATGCTATTAAAAGCGTTTTTAACCGCGTTTACTGGTTGCTATTGTTCAATTAACATAGTATTTACTGAATGTTATTACAAATCGACAATAGATAACATTAACTTTGTGCTATTGAAACTCTTTCAATAGCGTTTAATTATAGTCTACTTATAATAGCATTTGTAAACACCATCATTTATCCCCTACAATAATATTTTCCATTTTACAGGTATTTTGCAATATATTATCCAGAAAATAATAATCAATACAAAATTTTTGTAATACTTTTATTTCTGCTATAATAATCAAGCGGATCCTGATGGATTCAAACCATCATCTTCTCAAACTATGAGTACTCTTACCGATTTAAGCTATAGATTCATCGACATACAAGCACAGCTCATATATATACTAAACCTTGTAGAAGATAATTAATAACTTGAAAAACTTCAATAACTAATACTTAATAAAATCCCAAACTCTCTATTTATATTAAGTAGCCAAAAAATAGACAGATGTACACATATACTGAAAGAATACCCAATTCTTTAAAGAAGATCTATTTAAACCGGTTCACCACATATTATCACAATCAACTATGAAAAAATCACTATAATCATCATCGATCAATATTTTCTATACGTAAAAAAACAAAACTATAAACAAAACTGAAAGTACCTCTATGAATGCAGATATAACAATATCTTTAGACCCATTCTATCAAATTGGTTATAACAATATCGATTGTCCAACCTACACAAAAATAAAGAATGTCAGTAAGACTTGTGCATTAGTTGTAAAAATACATTAAAAGAAGATATGAAAAAATTATACCTTTGGATAACTTGACAAATTTAGTGTAACGTAAATCTTCATCGTGGGGAGGAAGAACATGTTGGCCAATTACTCTTTTTAGTTTGAGGGTACTAATATGATGAAATATAACTTTTTCATAATATGTTGGTCCTAAAATACCAATAGCCATCCCCTGGCAGTTTGCTCACCGCAGTTACCATGACAATTAATTTGGACATTCATGGATCGCAGACATAACACTCTTTAAGATGTGAATTTCCAAGCTAGCTTTAATTTTGGTTAAACCTGTAACAGTTGAACCACCATAATTCTTTATCAAAGGAGATGATAAATGTAATGCCCAATCTCTGGTTTCAAAGAAAAATGAGAAAGGCCAAAAACACCTTGATCTAAATCTCCAGGTTCTACAAGACCCCCGTCTTCTAGATTGAACATTAGTAAATTAGAACCAGTACGTGAAAAATGAGTAAAGTAGATGCAGTTGGGCTTGAAACAAGGGAAATCCAACGCAGAGACCGAAAAGGCATGATTATTGATGTCGAGGACTATAGCGTGCCTTGATTAGTTGCGCAGCTAAATCCATGTTTTTGCAACTGGCTCCAGCTTGAGGACTATAAATTTATGAAATAATCTCTCCTTATGTATCTTTATGACTTGCAGCAATTCCTTTGATATCTCAACAGGATCAACATTTGCATAATACGATGATTCTTGCCTGAGCGGAGGAGGAGCGATGAGTATTTCCTTAGGTTTTGAGGGATGAATATCGATAGCCACAACAATTCCTGAAACATTTATGGCATGAAACATACCTTTGAAGTATATAACATCACGAAGCTTCAAACCCGCTTGCGGATAAAAATAAGACCATGCTTTGTCACTAGCCCTGAAGAAGGCCAATTTGTAAGAGATAAAATGGGATGGCTTAGTAGATAAAGCAGCTTTCTGGAGGAATCCATCCAAGGTAGGGGTAATCGGAATCTCGTTGTTAAGAGATACAAAGTGATTGAAAGGCCTAACATTAAATTCGTAGTCCTGAATTACAAACCATCCACAGCTTGAACCACACAATAACTTATCGACAGGAATAGATAACTTAAGACAGCAATCTCTGCTCTCGGAGATCCTGTAATTGTAAATATTGTCTGGGTGCATTGAATGAATAACATGCAGGCAAGCTGGAAGTAGAAAAAGCTTCTTTATCGACAATTAGCGATAAAAGGAGGTATGGAAGATCCAAAAAATTAGGTTGTGTGGTGGTCTCTATATCCTTTAATTTCTACGAAATGAGGAAACTCACAAAAAAAAATAAAAAATCTTAATAGAGAATTCTCATCAAGCTTGAAATTTAAACCCTACACCATAAATTGTAAATGACATTTTCAAGTAGGGTTAGGTACACAAAGAAAGAAATTAAGATTTTGAAAAGAAGAAATTAGCATTAGTGCATGTACTTTAGATGATTAATAATGAAATGAATTTAGTGCTTGCCTATGTACAGATATATAGTGTCCTTTAGGGATATATTAGGATATCTTAGGGACATGTAAGTGGAGGATCTAGTTTTGTAGGAATCGCCATGAAATTCCTAGACGCTTGAGACTAACCAATTTTGACTGTTTTAGGTCTAAATCAATAGGTCCTAATTCCTTTGAATTAATGGTCTAAACTTAACCTAAATCAAGTTGATTCGATTATCTAATGTCAAACAAGCAGTTGAAAATATAAAGACAACGGCAAATTTTTTTAACCCTGTGGGGAACCTTTCTCAGGAAAAAGACCCACAGGTCGCTGTCTAATAATTTGACACCTAAGCAATCAACTATTGAAAAAGAATTATAAAAGTTTAACTACTTTCAGACTCGATAAGCACATCCCATGGTTACCTTTCTTCTAATCAAGCTCTTTGCAATCAATTTCAAGATCTCGTAACTTCTTGCTCCAATCCCTCGTTGAAGCTTCCAATCTTGAATCCCTCAATTATTTCAATCCACTATTAGGGTTTCTTGATCAATAATGATTGATTCAAGATTTTAGTATTTTAACTTTCTCTTGAATCTCTCAAGAACAATCTCTCCTCACTCTAAAAACTCAAGCCCATAAGAAAAGTTTTTTAAAAAAAGTTGGGTTCAGAAAAAAGGAAAGTTGTCTTTTGTAGGAAAACAGAAATCACGTTCTCTGTTCGAATATAAATAAATAAATTTGAATAAAAATCAGGCTGAGCCAATCTATTCAAATAAAAAGAAATTCATTCGAATAAAAATTAACATGAAGCATTTTATTCGAATACAATAAAATATATTCGAATAGAAATGTTCCCAGTTATATTCGAATAGAAAAATGAATCTATTCGAATAGAAGTTTTGTTATCTTAAAAATATATACTTATTACCTTTTCCATACTCTGTAAAAATACATAGGATTTGATATTTAAAACAAGGAGTCAGAAACTCACTTACCTGTTTAATGTCAGTCCAACTGTAGTCACTCCACGTGCACTCTTTGACGCCGGATAACCACAAGATAGTGTTGACCCATACTCTAGACACTAAATGAAACAAATTCCAAAATAGATGTTTTAATCTCCCCCTTTGGTTTATTTTATGTCAAAGCTAGAACTATAGATAATAAAATAAAATTTCAAACTCGATGGACTGACTCACTCACTGAACATCCATTTACAAAAACATATCCTCTAAAATCCCTGTATACTAAACAAGCGATATCATATACCCGTTCATATTCTAAATAAGGAATTCATAGGACAAAAATTACTTACCTGACTTCCCAGAAGAACCATCTCTCCCCCTTTTTGACACAGAAAAACAAAGGTTAAACAAATAAAAAGAGAGAGAAAAGTAAAATTATATTCTATATGCCAAAAGATATAACACCTATGGAAGAGTAAATATCATGGAATAGAATAAACATATAGAAAAAGCTTGATAAAGTATCCATGCATAAAAAGACCTGTTAATACATAGCAAAGTCAGATAGAGCACCCACATAGAATATACATGCAATAAAGAGAGGAGAATAAAAAATAGTCACTAAAAAGGCAAAGTACAGAACTATCGCTATAAAGTGTAAAAGATAAACCCAAAATCATAAACGAACTAAGACCCCTCATCTGTATCTACGACGGGAGGACCACTCGACGAGCCTCGCACAATACTGCTCAATCCGTCCACAGAAGTCTGGAACCGATCTATATCATCCCTGAAGAGCTAAAACGGAGACTGTATCTGAGTGTCCAGGCTACCAAAATGAGACTCCATATAGGTGAACATAGAAGCAAAATCATGCGGGACCAATCTAGTATGGGCAACTGTAGAAATATCAGGCACAGAAGTAGCAGCAGGCGTAGAAGCAGAGGGCCTAGCAGCTCGCCTAGCTATAACAGGTGCAACTTCAGTCCCTGAGTCCTCTGCGCCCTCCTCAAACTTAGACTCAGACTCATAAAGTACCATATGCTTTCTATTTTTTCCCCAATAATGAGGATTAATCACTTTGTTCTGCTCGTCAGCCTCCTCATCCGCACGGACAACATACCCCATCCCAATCAGAAGCTGAGAAATAAACCTGTTGTACGGTAAAGCCTGTGCCTAAAGATCCGGGTTATCCATAAGTGTCATCTCATGTATAATAATATGCACCAAATCAATACTATACCCCTTACAGTAAAGATATACCAAATAAAGAATATTACTCACCAGAACATTCTTATTCCCCAGTTGGGAATAATGTTCCTATGAGCAACCATATGAAAGAGGCATAGTGCTTGGCTCAGATTCTTGCGCCTGAGATAGGGGCCTTTCATCTTCCCTGCGACACGAATCTCCTCCTCTATCTCCCTCTTGGGAGGAAACTCGATATGAACCGGAGGCCACTCTGAATGTTCCTCATTTGGAACTGCAGATTCATCTAGACCAAAAGCATGCCGGATGTCATCCGACCCAATATGAAACTCTAAACCATCAATGGAAACTCTGAAACTCTTGTCATCTCCCGTGTCATGCACATCATGGAGAGAAGCATAAAATAGTCGTACCAAGCATGAATAACACAACATTTGAGGACGAATAATCCCAGTCCAACAACGATCAGCGAATGTATTAAAAATTTGTGAGATCTCGGGGTAATGCAGACGTAACTCCTCCTCATCAAGTGACGCCTCCTTCTGATAGTTTCTGAACTTAAAACCTGATCATAGAGTAGACCAATGGGGGGGACAATGATGCATACAATGATTCCCCTCCCCCCTCCCCCCCCCCCCCCCCCCCCGTCATTGTCTCGTGACCCTACATAAGACCCCCCAGCACCACTAGCTCCTCCTCGACTAGAACCTTGTGGGGCAACATTGCTAGGACCCATCCTAGTTCCCCGCTTTATTTGACCCTGTTTAGCCGTACCTCTTGGAGCAGGAATGGGGGACGGAGCCTCAGGGCATTTCTCCCTAGCCATAACAACCAATTCGTGCAATAAACCTCTGTCAACTAATTTTTAAATAACTCACACAACCTGCAAGAAAAACACCACCCATTCCCCAAACCTAACCAACATGGTAAAGCAGGGGAACCCAATCAAGCACAATCACCAATTCTTCACCATCAATCAAACACCAAATTATAACCAAATACCTACAAGGATTCAAAACACACTCTAATATCCCTGTTCTTTACCAATTAAACCCAGTAATTGTACAAAACAATCACCCAGAATCAGACAGAACAATACCAATTCAAGTACAGTATGCAACCAACCACCTCTAATAATCGAATTCAAGTCAAAATTGAGCAATCACACTATAATAATCTGTAATCACAATCAAATTAACAATGTAACACTTGCAGGAGATAGAGAAGTGATATAAATATATCAAACACACCTTTGATTCGAGGAGATGTAACCCCTAGGTAAAGCTGCCAAGGCAAAGTGCTCAAATTTATAACCCCCAAACAAAAAATTAGACAATAGAGAAGTGAGAGGGAAGCAAGTATGAAGAAATTTATAGAAAAGGATCGAAAACTTGTAAGGATTCAAGAGAAAGAGAAACAACGTCAAGTTATGCAGCCGTTATCGTAACAATTAGAAAGAGAGTGAAGAAAGAAAAAAAAATTGGTTTTGAAAAAAAACATAACATAAGAAATGTATTCGAATAAAATAAAAATTGTATTCGAATAAAAAAAACACTGCAGAAAAATATTTGAATAAACCAAGAAATCTATTCGAATAAAAATTACGCTGAGGTAAAATATTCGAATAAGAATAAATTTATTCGAATAGAAATCTTCCTTTTTTTTTCTTTTTTTTTCAAATAGAAAGAAAACGAAACGGAACTCTACAAAAAAACAAAATCGAAGGAATAAACAGTAAGTAAGCAATACTCCCCCTGTCTACTCTACAAGAGAGACTAATCACATGCTATATGAAGATCAGATAGGAAATCATTCAATAGAAAACCAGTTAGAATAAGTATTTACTCAGAGTGTGTGTGTGCATAGTCAGCGTAAAGCAGTACCATACATTCAACAGATCTAACAACAAGAAATAAGATACTATAAGAAAAGTTATTTCAACATAGGCCTCTCATGGTAGTTACTCAAAATAACTGAGAATTGACTAGCAAGCACTCTGTGCAAAATATAAATATGAATATAATGCAATAAAATCATATTTTATTAGGAAAAAAAACTAAGCACTGTGAGCTGGAAGATCTCATGGAAAAGAAACCCATTTGTCACTAATGGTGTCAAGTTGATACTAATTTAGATTCCCTATCTTCAATCTCCACTAATATTAACTAAGCCAAACTCAATATCAAATAAGTCTTTAAATAGGTTATAATGTAGACACGGGTAGGCATATATGATGGAGTAGGTGTTTTTGCTGGCATTCTGAGACTCCAGTTACACTACTTCTCTATTTTTCTTGAAACCAAATTCACCTTCTCTTGTCCTCTTTCTTATGAAGTACACAAACAAACATACCTCTTCACATCCCCTTTATTAAATTTTGATTGAGATAATAAAATATTATTTGGGGACTTATTGTATTCTTCTTTACATCTTCCCCTAAAAAGTACACATATTTTTCCTTATCCTTTTTTTTTCACTGAAAAGTCTCAGAACAATTAGGTAAAATAATAAAGAATTTTGGAAAAGAAATGAAAGAGAATATTTTAAGGCGCAACGGGCTGCAACGAAGAATAGAAATGGGAAAAGAAAAAAATGCCTATTATCAGATCTTCGGTTGGACACAGTCACTTTTTCGCCACGAATAAAATAGGAAGGTTTCACTAGTATAACTTAACTTTGATGGTACCATTTGACAATTGGGTAAGGAAACAAAACGAGATCACAAACAACAAGATCAAAAAAGAAGAGTAAATGTCATAACACTCGAAGCTCATAAATAAGGTCAGATCCTCACATGACGTTAGGTATGATGTCTATACATGTATCCTAAAGTATAATATCAATAAGTGCTTATCTATCCAAGCATGTGATAGTTAACTGTCGTGAAAGAAATCAAATCTAAGTAAACACTATACTGAACTGTCCTAACACTGAATTAAAAAACATATCTGACCAAGCATATATCACTGTGATAATCTAACAAAAGAGTGTAAAATGAAAGTTAAAGACATACCTAATCAATAGAGCAGACACCAATTGACTGTCTCAGAAGCTCAAACCTCATAGCATCTAACGGCTTGGCAAGAAAATTGGCTAACTAACTCTCAGTAGGAACATACTCAATACTGACTATCTTGCGCTTAATAAGATCGCGGATGAAGTGAAAGTGAATGTCAATGTGCTTGGTTCTGGAATGTTTTTCAGGATTCTTAGAGATGTTGATCACACTCGTATTATCATAAAAAAATGGCATCATCCCCTAGACTATTCCATAGTCATGCACCATCTTTTTCATCTAAATCAATTGAGTGCAACAACTACCCGCAACAATATACTCCGCCTCTACTGTGGATTGGGAAATACAATTCTGCTTCTTATTTTGCCAAGCCACAAGATTATTCATAATATAATATCATCCACCTGAATTACTCTTCCTATCATCTGTATTACCTTCCCAATATGTATCGGAATACCCAATAACCTTGGAAGTTGTGTCATGTGAGTACCAAAACCAAAATCAGACGTCCCACATACATAATGAATAATACATTTAACAGCCTGTAAATGGTATTCTTTGGCATTACCTTGATAACGAGCATAAATACATACATAAAATATAATATCAGGACGAGTTGCAGTAAGTTAAAGTAAACTACCTATCATACTTCTATACATCTTTTGATCAACATCATTACCTGTCGAGTCCTTACTTAACTTTGTAGTGGTGCTCATGGGTGTCCTGACATGCTTTGCAGAAGAGAGACCAAACTTTTTCACAAGATCCCTGACATACGTGGATTGAGAAATAAATATTCCTTTCTCCACTTGAAGTATTTAGAGACCTAAGAAGTAAGTTAGTTCCCCAACCATGCTCATCTCGAATTTACTTTTCATTAAAGCTGTAAAAGAAGTTGTTAGTAAACTCAAAGTAGAGTCAAATACAATATCATCTACATATACCTGTGCAACAAACATCGCGCCTCCCTTCCGTTGGATAAATAGTATTTTATCAACTCCCTCTCGAACAAAACCCATGGCTAAGAGAAAATTGGAAAGCCGTTCATACCATGCCCGAGGAGCTTACTTCAAACCGTAAAGAGCCTTCTTCAAGTAGAACACGTGATTGGGATTATGAGGATCCTCAAACCCTTTTGGTTGGGCCACATACACTTCTTCCTCTAAGAGCCCGTTCAGAAAAGCACTCTTCACATCCATCTGATATAACTTGAATTTTTTATTGCAAGCGAGAGAAAATAGTAGGCGAATAGACTTAAGCCTTATAGTATGAGCAAACGTTTCAGGAACATTAACCCCTTTTACTTGATTATACCCTTGAGTGACCAATATAGCTTTGTTTTAAATTATATTCCCAAGTTTGTCATATTTGTTCTTATAAACCCATTTAGTCCCAATGTTATTTGTACTTGAAGGACGTGGAACCAAATCCCAAACATCTTGACGTCGATACATGTGAAGCTCATCTTGCATTGCATGTATCCAATATTCATTTGAAAGAGCTTCCTTTACCGCTGTTGGTTCGATCACAGAAACATAACAAACATAGTGCACCGTCTCATGGTGTTGGCTTCTAGTCTGAACCCGAGAAGTAGCATCCCCGATGATATCGGCATGTAAGTAATCCTTACGAACTTGATGCCATCCAGGTTGTGGTACACTTGGGACGGGAGGGGGTGGTGGAGCTGGAAGTGACGGAGTAGGCAAAGGAGAACCAACCTTTGATGTAGGGCTTGATGCAAGAATATCACTAGTTAATGTTTCTAGATTTTCCATTGTACTATCATCTTCTCTCACATCTGCAGAACCAATGGTGCAAGTATCATCCACAACCACATTACAAAACTCCATCATCACATTGGTCCTCAAATTGTAGACTCGAAAAACACTACTATTTGTTGAGTAGCCTAATAAAATACCTTCATCACTTTGAGAGTCAAATTTTCCAATGTTCTCCCGATCTCTAAAGATGAAGCATTTACTCCCAAAAACCCGAAAGTAGTTGACATTCAGCTTCTTTCCAAACCACATTTCATAGGGCATGTTTAAATTAAGTGGACGTAGATACACTCTATTAATAGTATAGTACGCAATATGAATGGTCTCCCCCCAAAAGTGTGCCGGAAGATCCTTTCTATGAAGTAAGACTCATCCCATTTCTTGAAGAACTCTATTCTTCCGTTCTACAATCTCATTTTGTTGTGGAGTGATTGGAACAGAGAATTCATGTTTAATCCCATTAGAAGTACAATACTCAATCACCTCAGTATCCTTAAACTCACCTCCACGGTCACTTTGAATTTTATCAATAGAGTAATTTTTCTTATTTTGGATTCGAAGTGATATACTACAGAATTCTTCATAAGTATTAGACTTCTCTCTTAAAAGTGTTATCCATGTATAACGAAAGAAATCATCCACCATTACCAAAATATACCTTTTACCTCCTAAGGATACCGTTCTCATAGGGCCTATCAAATTCATGTGTATTAGCTCAAAAATCCGAGTAGTAGCAATATTGTTGGACTTCTTGTGAGAGCTTTTTGTTTGCTTACCAATTTGACAAGGACCGCGCACCACGTTGCTCAATCTTCCCAACTTCGAAACTCCCCAAATCAGCTATTTATTTGTAATCTTGGACAAGTTATTGAAGTTTATATGTCCCAACCTTTGAAGCCATAAGTCCACATCACTCAGTTTTTCTTTGTTACACAGTATAGCTTCTTGTTGAATAGCATAACAGTTATCAGTAGTTTTAGTAGCATGCATCACACGTTGTCCTTAAGAGTTCAACACATCATATCCACCTCTAGAAAATGTAACAGTGTGATCTGTATCACATAGCTGACTGACGCTAAGAAGATTTGCCTTTAGCCCCTTAACCAAGAGAACATTATCAAGTACTGGAGCACCAAGTCCTTCGACCTTTCCCTTTCCTACCATAGGAGATGTGCTCTCATCACCAAATGTAACATCGCCTCCCTGAATATCCTCTAGGTGACTCAGCTTAGACTCATCACCAGTCATATGACGGGAACACCCACTATTCATATACCATTGAACTGACTTGAAAGTATTTAAAGCAGTTAGTGCAACAATGCACCTTTTCTGAGGTGCCAAATCCATCTTTCATACCCAAATGCTTCGAAGAGTTCTTCTACCTATAGTTCCCTGTACAAACCATCTAGACACGTTCTCACTTTTCTCATTAGTAGAAATCACATTAGAATTATATCTATATTTATTGAAAAGGTAAGTATATGGTTGATAGGGTCCAATAAATCTACAGTAAGATGCAATATGTCCCTTTCGACCACATATACTATAATAATAAATCTGCGAGTAATAGACCCATTTTGAATGATTATGAGTAGTGTATATCATGTTATGGTTGGGTACCGAAGTAGAAGTTGTAGCTTTCACAAACTTTGTGATTTGCGGAGTCTTGGCATTATGAGAAAATTCTTCATATCATAGACCCCTTTAGTCACTATCAGTCTTTCCCATACATAATATTTTATCAATGTTTTTGGCCCCATGACAGAACTTCTTGAGTTTCTGCTAAGATAGAGCTACATCAAGCTTGACCGAATGGAGTTCGTCCAAAGTTAATTTCATTTTCTCCTTTGTATCATTAACTTCTTTTTCCAAAAACACAATTTTGCCATGAAGGCATTGTTTTTCATTCTCAAGTACCTCTATCTCGTGTCTTGTACTCTCAGTTTTGCCTTGAAGTTTGCACGTAAATGTATTAACTTGGTCATTCAAGACTTTGTTAAGTTTACCAAGTTTCATACACTTGGCGAGAGTCTGAGCATACAAGTTCTCAAGATTTGGGTCCTCAAACTCATTTTGTTATTGATTACTCTGATTTTCATCAGAATTTTCAAGTTCAAAAGCGTTAAAGTTATAATTGCCACAATTTAGAAGCACCGGATATGCACAATATTGCCCACTATCAACTACTTGGGGATTACTTTCATTGTTATCATGTTCATCATCATTGTCATCCCAAGTAACACTGATATTCATAGCTTTATGATTTGTTCAAGATTTCTTATTAAGAAAGCTATGGGAATAATGATCAAACTTGTGATATTTATAACATTCAACTTGACCAAGGTCAGTATTATTATTGGTCTAACAATTATAAGATTTGACCCGATCATGAGGTCTTGGTTTATAGTCTATCGATTGCCCTTATTTCTGAAATTGGCATTTTTTCAAGATTTTTGAAATTATTGACTAATAAGAGCAATTGATGAATCTATATCCGAACCTTTATCATCATCTAAGATATATGAGTGATCAACTTCTTTAGAACCCTTAGAAGAAGAAGAGTGAGATGAAGACTTGAAAGCAACACTCTTGTTCTTCTTGGGGTTTTCCATTTTCATCTCGAGTTCAAACGTTCGCAATTTTCTAGCCAATGTATCAGGTTTCATTTTCTTAAGATCTTGTGCTTCCTCGATAGCATCACGCCTGGATTTAAAGTTCTTAGGAAGAGATCCTAAAACTTTGCTAACAATTTAAACATCAGAGTACGCTACTTCAAATGTGGTACTAGTGTTTGCAATATCACTTAGTCTCGTATAGAACTAGTCAAAGGGTTCATTTTAACACATTCTGATATTCTCAAATTACGAAGTAAGCATTTGATGCTTACTTTCTTTAAATGTATCATCGCCTTCATGAGTTCGAACTAGGATGTCCCAAGCTTCTTTCGAAGTAGTACACGCAGAGATATGTCGAAACTCACTTTGACTCACAGCCATAAAGATAGCATTGTGGCCTTTATAATTATAACCAGCAGCATCATTTTCATCCTTTAACCATTGGTTCCTAGGTTTAGGGACCTCAATAATACTCCCTAGTTGAGATTGCATCATAGTAAGGTGTGTCCATCCATCATCAATAGCATTTCATACATCTTCTCTGATTGATAGTAAGAATGCAACAATTCAAACTTTCCAGTATGGGTAGTCTTTGCCATCAAAGAGTGGAGAGTTATTTACAGGACCTCCAAACTTTTTGGAACTCGTTATTCCTAAACGAACTATCTGGGATCCACGTTTAGGCTGCTAAACCTCAAAGCGTGGCCGCTCTAATACCAATTAAAATTCTTAGACGCTTAAGACTAACCAATTTTGATTGTTTTATGTCTAAATCGATAGATCGTAATTCCTTTGAGTTAATGGTCTAAGCTTAACCTAAATCAAGTTGATTCAATTATCTAATGTCAAGCAAGCAGTTGAAAATATAAAGACAAGGGCAAATATTTTTAACACTGTGGGAAACCTTTCTCAGGAGAAAAACCCACAGGTTACTATCGAATCACTCGACAGCTAAACAATCTACTATTAAAAAAGAATTACAAGAGTTTAACTACTTACAGACTCGATAAGCACATCCCATGGTTACCTTTCTACCAATCAAGCTCTTTGCAATCAATTTCAAGTTATCGCAACTTCTTGCTCCAATCTCTCGTCGAAGCTTCCAATCTCGAATCCCTCAAGTATTTCAATCCATGATTAGGGTTTCTTGATCAATGATGATTGATTCAAGATTTGAGTATTTTAATTTTCTCTTGAATATCTCCACAACAATCTCTCCTCACTCTAAAAACACAAGCCCTCAAAAAAAGGTTTTCAAAAAAGTTAGGTTCTGAAAAAAGGAAAGTTATCTTTTTATAGGAAAACAAAAATCACGTTCTCTGTTTGAATAGAAATAAATGTATTCAAATAAAAATCAGGCTGAGCTAATCTATTCGAATAAAAAGAAATCTATTCAAATAAAAAATGGCCTGAGGTATTTTATTTGAATACAATAAAATCTATTTGGATCGAAATGTTTCCAGTTCTATTCGAATAGAAAAAAAAATCTATTCGATTAGAAGTTCTGTTATCTTAAAAATACATACTTATTACTTTTTCCATACTCTATAAAAATACATAGGGCTTGATATTTATAACAAAGAGTTAGAAACCCACTTATCTGTTCAGTGTCAGTCCAGCTGTAGTCGCTCCACATACACTTACTGACGCCGGATAACCATGAGATAGTGCTGACACCTACTCTAGACACTAAATGAAATAAACTCCAAAATGGATGTTTCACATCATATGTGAACAACTTGGGAGATTTATTAAAGTAACGTTACTATGTAGTGTATAGCTAACATAGAGAAGCATAGTCTCCAAAAATTAAATGAAATCAAGAAACCAGTAACTCCGTGTAGGGATTCTTCTCCCCCTGATGTTTTTTTACTCCAGAGATCCCCTAAGAATTTCCTCAACTTCCTCACACCCTCTTAGCCAACTAATTTGTATTGAGCCTCTTTATGCTCAAAATCCTAAGAACCCATTGTTTATTTTGAAGTTTGCCGCTTCAAAAACATAAATCGAAAAGGCTAAAGCAATAGATTGCCTAGTAAGACTGATCTTACTCCTCATACAAATCTATGGATCAATAACAAGTTCTAAGAATTGATTTAACTTAGCCTCGACTACTCCCACTATCATTTTATAAAGTTTTCCTTGATCATTATACCTTATTTAAGCTATCCTGCCCAATAACTTATAACAAATTCCTGAAATAAAGTTCTGAAGTAATCAAATTTAGACCCAAAATAAAATTAAGCCAAAGCAAATCAAAGGTTCGCGGACTGAATTAACAAAACTCAAAAGTAGGATAGACTTGTTGATGACGAAAGGTAAAGAAGCGGATGCCGCTCAATACCGTATCAGGAAAACAAACTTATGAAGGCTCAAGATGATCTAGCTACTTCTGAAATTATAGTCGAGGAGTATAGTGAGGTCATGCCTGCTAAAGATATTGATCTTCAAATGACCCAAAAATGGTGTGACAAACTGAATGAGAGGGTTGCAAGGTTGAAGGCAGATTTGGCCATGGCCAATTCGCATGCCAAGAAGGTCGAGGCTGGAGAGCGGTCAAAGAAGAAAAAGGATGACACCGTGGTCTCTACTGTTAAGGGTGACACGGGTAGCCCGTCAATTCAAATTAAAGAGTTGGAGGCTGATATTGTTTGTGTTCAAGCTTATATAAGGAAGGGAAATGAACATTTAAGAGAGAGTGATGATAAGTTAGATGTTGCTCTTCGTAGAGAACAAGAGTTATAGGGGATAATCAAGCATAAAGATGAGTTGTTAAGTAAAGCTTGTATTAAGGGAAGTGGTATAAATGAACTGGAGTTAGTGGCACTTCGTGCTTAAGTGGAAGAGTTGAGGACAATGAATAAATCTGAGCTGGATAAAGCAGTGGAGGCAATAGCGCAGCAAACTGAGGTAATAACACACTTAGGGCAACGCGCAGAGTGGGAAGACACTCTATACTAGGAATTGTGACAGCGTTGTCAAAGGGTAAGAAAGCAGTTTGCTGAGTTAGTCATACTTGATCAGGAGAAGATTAGCCTGTAAGAGGTGCATTCGAGGGAGCATATGGTTGCTATTGCATATTTTGTGGAAGAAGTAAGGAGGATTGAGTTTGAAAGGGATACCTTACATGACTGCCATACATTCCGAGGATGTATCTGTAATACCTATATAGATTGAGGAAATTGCTTAAACAACATGGAAATGGAGTTAGGTTCCTGACCTATAGAATTATTAGAGTAAGGCACGAATGTTGTAATTGCTCGAGCTTGAGAGTTTATGGCTGTACGACCTCCTGTGTAGGGGAAAACATAACTGACCTCCCAAAAGCAAAAATTCTGCAGAAGTGACCTGTAGTTTCTATAGTTATAGACATGTAAAGAGATGATAGCTAGTTTTACCTTTGCTTTATCTTTTGTCTGATAGAGACTATTAATTAAAAACTAGTATTATCGTCGTTTTAATCACTGATATATGTATAGATGGGCGATTGAAGGTAGTATGACCTTTGCTTTAATCTTTGTATAGATGTTCGATTAAAAACTAGTATTACCTTTGTTTTAATCTGTGTATAGATGGTCGATTGAAAGCTAGTATTACCTTTGCTTTAATCTATGAGATTTAGTAGATTTTATATGAGTAGAGAGTAATGTGGGAAAAAACTTGGAAATTTTCATTGAGTAGAATAGAATACACACTATTGGAGATTGAAATCTTACTTTTGGAATGTAAAGAACGGGAATAGAGTAATCTGCAATAGAGAAACTAGGGATTTAGCGATAATATAATTTTAATCGCCTAGTATTCCAAATATTTGGGATTGAAACTCCTTTCTTTATTATGAAATAGTATGATCCAAGGCCAGTGTAGCATACGATAAGGAAAGGACCTTCCTAATTTTTTGTGAGCTTTCCAGCGTTTACTTCTTTTCTGCTCTGTGGGATTTCTCTGAGGACGAAATCGTCGATTTTGAAGTAATAGCTTCAGACTCTTTTATTGTACGAGCTTGCTAGCATATGATGATATCGACCTAGGTTGATAGCTCGTTCCCTAGTTTCATCAATCCAGTTCATATTGCAGGCTAGCTCAAACTCATTTTAATCGATTATTAGCTTGTGATCTCTAACAAAATGGTGGTACTCTATTAGAATGACGACCTCTATGTCATAAGCCAAGAGGGAGGGGGAACTGCTAGTTGATTGTCTTGGTATAGTACGGTATGCCCATAAGATGTGAAGAAGCTCTTGTATCCAATTCCCTTTCTTCTATGATTGAAGCCTTTTCTTGAGTCCATCCACTATTATTTTGTTGGTGATTTCGGCATGTCCATTTCCTTACAGGTAGTATGGATTTGATAGGGAATATATGATGTTGTATTTATTAAGGAAGGCCAAACCTTTTCTCTAACGAGCTGCAGCCCGTTATCGATCCAAATCAGGTAGGGGCATGCGAACCGTGTGATAATGTATTCCCAAAAAAAAATATGACTTCTTCTTCTCTAGTTCGGCAAAGAGGAACTGTTTTCATCTATTTTGTAAAGTAATCTATTGCCACGAGTAAGAAACGTCAGTTACCTGGCGTATTGGGAAATTCTCCCACGAGATCAAGCGTCCATCGCTTGAAGGGCCAAAATACCTTGCTTGCATGTAGTTCGAGTGCAGGGGATCGAATCATGTGTTCATGTCGCTGACATGCGTCACATCTTTGTGAGTACTCTTTTGCTTGCTTGCGCATTCCTGGCCAAAATACTCATGTAATTGCTCAGTTTGTAAGTGATCGACCTACGGCGTCGGAGCCACAACTTCCTTCATATAATTCTTTGAGCATTCTATCAGCTTTCTTCCTGGAAAGGTACTTGAGATAAGGCCCTGTCACTGATCGGCAATATAAATGACCATTTTGAACTATATAACGCTTTAAGTTTTCGATCAACTGTCGGCATTATTTTGGATCTGGTGGAAGGGGCCCTTCATATTTGTTCTTTGGGCCGAGGTAGACGATAAAAAGCTTTCGCCAATCATCGTCTTCCTCTTCATCGCCCCCAGTATTGACCGTGCATACAGAATGGAGATAAATACTGGGAGTGAACATCACTTCGATCTATAGATATCGTGCTTCTGTACCCAAGACCCGACCAAATAAGCCATGGAATCGGCATGTCTGTTCTCAACTTGAGGTAAATAGTCGAGAGTTGCTTTCGTGAATTAGCTCATTTTATCGGCAACGAGGGCTGCATATTCGATTATCTTGCCATTTTTCTTGTACTGTTCTGAGTAAATGGTAGACGATGAGCAAAGAATCTGTATAAATTAAGAGCTTGGGGATGCCAAACTCGAGTGCTAAGTTGAGTCCATGAATTAAAGCCTTGTACTCTGTGACATTGTTGGAAGCTTTAAAATCCAAGCGGATTGATTTCTCAATTTTTTTGTTGGTTGGGATAATCAAGTATGATTCCAATCCCTGACCATGCAGGCCCTGCTGATGTAGTAGCCAACTCGCAGCCGTCTAACACTGGTCGAATACTCGAAGGCTACATCGAAGCCTACCTGATTACTCAAAGCCTAGTATGTCAATAATCAAGCCCACGAAACCTTCCGAGACTATTCGAACACTCGAAGGAAATATCGAACCATAAATACTTCGACCATGGGCATACATGGCTGAAGGAAAACATGTCAGGCAGCCAGCTCATCAGATAAAAGAGTGGAGCATGCCGTACAATAATTACGGTGCCAGATCCAATAAGTGCAGTGTTAGAGCCAATAGCTACAGTGTCAGACTCGACTAATTAAAGCGTCATAACTAACTTCGGGTACAAATCAGTTGTCCCTGGAGGATACAGATGTAATTGGACCTCCCATTGTGACTCAGCCCATCCTATGTTTTATAAATAAGGGAGGAGGTACTGTGAAGGGGTTAGAAAATCCCCCCAAGAGACCTTGCAAGATTACCTTCGAATACCCTGCAAACCACCCTGTACTCAATACTTCGACTACTCGATATTTATATCATCACTCTTAAAAATCCTCATCAGAGGTCGTGGAGTAACCCATTCAAGGCCTCTACGCAAGTGTATTGTTAGTAAGTTAGTTCTTATTATTATTGATTATACGCTTGAACCGCCTGGTAGAGGATAAACTTCATAGTGTAAGAGTCAATTTCCCCTCTCGCAAAGTTAGGCCCCTACATTTGGCACCGTCCGTGCTATCCTACCCTACCAGTCTTCCCTAGGTTTTTCCCTTTATTTAATTCTACCAGCCACCTCCAATGGCCCCCACCCTCCACTCTACTTTCACCCATACCGACAACTCCACCGACGGAGTGGCCGCCTAGCTCGCCCCCCTTACCCAGTAATTCGCTCAAGCTGAGGAGCATCATCCAAGCCAATTATATCAGAAGTGCGAAGAGCGCAGATAAGAGGTCGAAGCTGAACGGCAAAGCTGTTTGGACGATGCAAGCAGGCAATATCGTGCCCTCGATGATCTGTGTAGCATAGTTCGCGAGTTGTAACTGTGTCAGCCTCAAGATATCCCTCTACCATCTTGAGCACCCCCCCATCGCACGTTTCTGCCCTCGCTCGGCTGGGGCTCCAACCACATCTCGAAGTACCCCCGACCCATCTTGGCACCGAGGGTGCTCCCCCCACCCTTCTCCCCACTAGCTCAATCCACCTTGGCATATACCCTACGGAGGATTCGTCTGATTCTACCCTCTACACTACCAGGCAACCTCGACGTCGCCCTGCTCAAGAACGTCTCAGGGAGTGCAGCGCCAAGCAAACGCCGAATATTCAGCCTCATCTCCTTTGACCTCAGAGATCCTCTCCTCATCCTTCTTATCTTAGACAGTAGGACCTCGGCCAGAAAATCCGTCCTGCCATCTGCATCAATACGAGCCCCAAACCGAACTCTTGGAGTCGGTTAAATAACCTCCTCTGCCCCAAACTCCTCACTGTCGAGGTACCTCCTAATTTTTATGCCCATAAAATCAGCAAATACCGCAACACCGACCCTCAATCTCACATCCTTGAGTTCCAAAATACCTTAATCTTATACTCCAAGGCCGACCTCCTGTTGTGCCGATTATTTCCCACCAACCTCACAGACAGCCCTCTTCGATGGTATCATAGCCTCCCCAATGACTCAAGCCAAAGCTTTGAGCAGTTATCTAACCTTTTCATTGCCCAATTCACCTTCAACAAAGATTGAGAAGTCTGGGTCGATACCCTCATCAATTTCAAAAAATCCCCCAATGAAACCCTTGAGGCTTTCACCAAACAATTTCTCGACGAGTCGCGCAAGATCAAAAACCTCGACTGCGCAAGCACCATGCTCGCCTTTTCTAATGCGCTGCTGGATAACAGCAGTGTCAAGGAATACATCGTGCTCCACAAACTTCGAACCCTCAAGGAGATGTTATCCAAAGTAAATGGATACATCCACCTCGAGCGCCTTCGCGAGTCCAATCGCCAGGTGTAACCTTCCACAACCAATCGGAACAAACCTTGACAGGGACAACCTTTTGCAACTTTGATTACTCTCGTCTTATAGGAGACTGAGAGCCGTAAGTGCCCTCATACTGACGACAACACCACCGAGGCTCGCAAAAAATGACCAAAGCCAGTCCTCCCCAAGCTTACTACTCCCATTAGCACCCTTCTACCACAGATTTAGGCAGATCCAGTATAGCGTACCCCTTACCCCATCGAGGTCAAACAAGGCGAACCTTACTACCAGAACCATAAGTGCAACTTCCATCACACCAGCAAATGCTTCGCTCTGCAGCGCTCTCTCGAAATAATTCTTAAGGCAGGTCATTCGTGGACCTCCCCGGTTACCTCGACGGGTCATACCTCAAGCCTCAACCCACTCCTTCTGCCGACCCAGCCGAGGTACACATTTACCAACATCATCTCATCAAGGTCAACAATATCGGTAGCGGTCGCTCTAAAAGCAAGCGCAAACATGTCGAAGAATGTTGTAAACTCACCTACCAGGAAAAGCTACCCGTCCTTCTACAAGAATCGGGCCAATACCCTCGACCCGAGGGTATCTTATTTATTAATTGTGACACATCGCATGTTCATTTCCCCCATTCCGACCCTCTAGTCATTATAATTAAGATTGAGTACCTTGTCCTCCATATAATGCTCATCGATACGGGAAGCGCAGCTGATGTACTATTCCTTCAGACTGTCCAAAACATGAAGAAGGCAAACCTCATCACCCTGGCTAATGTTGAACTTAAGGGTTTCAACGGCGTTACTAAAGTCGTTATGGGTCATATTAGTCTCCCTATCACCACAGGGTCAGTCACACTCCAAACCAACTTTTTGTCATCGATAAGAAATCTGAATACCTCGGCATCCTTGGCCACGAATGGCTCCATGCCATGCGAGCCATACCTTTGACTTACCACCAAGCCCTTCGCTTTACTACCCCCAGTGGTACATGGATCTTGAATGGCTCCCAATGCCTTGCCCGTTCATGTGAGCATCCGAAGATCAACCAGACCAGAAAACTTTTCAAATAATCATAGCAATCAATACCCCTCTCCACCCCCATACCCTCGACACCAGCTACCACACCCATCGAACCCACTGTTTATATTGAACTCGACGGTCCTGGTCGAGGGACATTCATTGGTACTTTTCTGGATGAGGTCGAAAGCCTCGAATCACCAACTTCCTTCAAGCAAATAAAGATGTCTTCGCCTGAACTTTCCATGAGATGCCTGATGTCAACCCCTCCTTAGCCTATCATCGCCTCGACCTCATCCCTCATTCTGCAGTAGTAAAACATAAGAAGCATACATTGTCCCCACGACTTCGCAAAGCTGTCAACTTTGAAGTCGACAAACTTCTAGCCGCGAGGTTTGTCAAGGAAGTCAAGTACGCTGACTGGATATCCAATATCATCTCGGTCCCAAAGAAGAATGGCAAGATCCAAATCTGTGTCAACTTCACAGACCTCAACAAATACACCCCGAATGACAAGTTCCCCCTCCCAATCATCTCGGTACTTCTGGATGCCACTGCTGGACATGAGCGACTCTCAATGATGGACGCGGCTTCGGGTTACAATCAGGTATCCCTCCTCCCCGATGATCAACTTAAAACTTCTTTAATCACTAAATATGGCCTTTACTGTTTTAGCGTTATTCCCTTCGGCCTAAAAAATGAGAGTGCCACTTACCAGCGGCTTGTTACAACCATGTTCAAACCTTTGTTTGACAAGTCGGTCGAAGTTTACATCGACAACATGTTATACAAAAGCCTTCAATAACATGTCCACATTCATGACCTAACCAAAGTTTTCTCGATACTTCGAACATATAATATGAAACTTAACCCAAACAAATACCAGTTCGGTGTTTCGTCTGGAAAATTCTTAGGCCACCTCATCAGCAAAAGAGGTATCAAAATCGACCCGACTCATATCCGATCCCTCATCGATATGCCTTATCCCCGAACCAAAAAAATGTCCAAAAGGTAGCTGGTAAGATAATGGCCCTCAACCGCTTTATTTCGAAATCCTCATTCCGGTGTGCCTGGATTTTCTCCCTCTTATGCGACCAAGGTGCCCATAGGGCCAAAAATAAAAACAACCCTGATATCAATTGGACACCCGAATGTGAACATGCCTTCCTAGAACTTAAAACATACCTTGGTCGACCACCCATCATCAGTATACCCATCGAAGGTAAAACACTTTCCTTATACCTCGCTGTCACCGACACTTCTATCAGTTCAGTCCTCATTCGACTCGAATCCAGCACCGATAAACCTGTATACTTTATCAGTAAAACTCTGACACCTATAGAGACTCAAAACATAAAACTTTAGCATTTGCTCCTCACCCTCATCTACACCTCTCAAAAACTTAAACCATATTTTCAAGCACACCCTATCCATGTTATCACAAGTTACCCCCTTCGAGAAGTACTCAGTAAGAAAGAAAAATCTAGACGGGTACAGCAGTGGTCTGCTTATCTTGGCGAACAAGACATCACATTTAAGAAGTAGATATCCCACAAAGGCCAAGCAGTCGCCGATTTCCTTGCTGACTTCCCGGTCGAAGATATCAACTGGGAGGAACACGAAGATGATCTACCCGAAGACCAACCCAAATAGAATGACCCTTGGAACCCTAATACAGGTTGGCGCCTCGTCACAGATGGATCTGCCGGACTTAATGGTTCGGGGACCAGTGTTATCTTGGTTTCCCACACTAATCATTGAATCGAAAAAGTCATCAAGTTAAATTTTAAATGCTCCAATAACGAGGTTGAGTATAAAGCCTTGATCCATGGCCTCGACCTCGCACTCGAACTTGCTGTCCCTAAGCTTGTAGTATTTACTGACTCCCAACTTGCGCAAAGTCAATACACCGGTAAAAACCGGGCCAATGGTCGAATGGCTGAGTATGCTGCTCTCGTCCGCCAGCGCATGGATCGTTTTTATGAAAAATCATCTATTACTCATTACCCTTGAGGCGAAAATAGACATGTCGATGCCCTCGCCTACATAGCAGCCATGTTAGGCCAGTCTGAATCTTGAATACTCCATATCGAAGTACTCGAAAGCCCAAGTATCGACCAGAAAGAAGTTAATGCCATCAATACTAGGGGAGAGAGTCTCGATCAAGACGACTGGCGAACACCATTTCTTGCTTAGTTAATTTGTTTTACTCTACAGAGGACCCCAAAGCCAAACGTTTATTACTAGAAGACTACCACAAATACACCATCCCCAAAGGCGAGTTACGTCGCAAATCCCCAAGCGATGTCCACCTTCGGTGCATCTCTCAAGACGAAGCCACTAAAATTGTTGCCAAACTTTATGAAGGCACCTGCGGTGCTCATACTGCTGGTCAATCTATGTCCCTTCGAGCCATATCCCAAATATTGTTTTGGCTCAATATGAAGAAGCAAGCTGAAGAGTGTGCCAAACACTGTGATAAATGCCAACACCACGCACACGGCATCCATATCCCATCACAAGACCTCCATTACAGTCAAGTCTATTAGCCATTCAAATGATGGGTCATCGATCTTGTGGGCCCCTTTCCCAAAACCTCGGGTAGCCGAGAAAATATTCTTATGGTAACAGATTACTTTACTAAATGGGTCAAAGCTATGCCTCTATGTTAAACCAGAGAGGAAGAAGTCACCAAGTTTTTATGGGAAAATATCATTATACGCTTCGGCTGTCCTAACATGATTTGATGAGATAATGGTCCACAGTTCGTTGGGTACAAATTTTGCAATTTCCTTAAAAAATATAACATCATCATCTCCCCCTCAACACTTTACTACCCTCAGAAGAATGGTCCGGTAGAAGCAATAAACAAGACTATTGTCGACGGTCTTAAGAAGCGGGTTGATAAAAAGAAAGGACGATGGGTCCAGGAACTACAACATGTACTCTAGGCTTATCGAACTACACCACAAAAAATGATGGGATG
This sequence comes from Kingdonia uniflora, assembly GCA_014058105.1. Taxonomy (NCBI): domain Eukaryota; kingdom Viridiplantae; phylum Streptophyta; class Magnoliopsida; order Ranunculales; family Circaeasteraceae; genus Kingdonia; species Kingdonia uniflora. The sequence goes on from JACGCM010000452.1 coordinate 1,015,604, forward strand.
TATACCATTCCTTTTAGCCTATGGTACCGAAGCGGTTTAACCTACTCAATTTGAAGTTCCAGCACGCGATCTCAACCTCCCAGATGAAGATAATGAGTTTGAACTCGGATGTAATATGTTATGGATCGACGAGACTAGAGACCGCGCCATCGCAAACATTAGCCATTACCATTTCTCCCTTTAGAAGTCATACAATAAACAAGTTCGACCACGCAGTCTTAATATCAAAGATTTGGTACTTCGATGAGTCACACCCTCTTCGAGGCCTCGCAATGCCGGCAAGTTCGGCAAATCCTATGAAGGAACTTATGTTGTGTATGACAAAACCGATAAAGGTTTCTATTATCATATGACTTAAGCAAAAAATCCTTTACCCAATTCGTGGAATACCATGCAGTTAGTATCATACAACAGGCCACGACTTCCATCTTGTTCAACTGATGTAAATACAGTATAATCAATGAATATATTTTTCCTCTGAACTTCGTATCCTGTCTTCCCGTAAATTTTTTAGCCTAACCTAAGTATCATGCCAGCCCTTCGACCAGACTGATACTTGGGGGCGATCTCAAATTTTTTCAAGTCTCCAAATTCTAGTAACCTCGAGGGGTATGAATGGTCGACAGACCGGACCCTCGGGAATGCATTGGGGGCGACCACATTATGCTTCGTTTAGACTCAGGCCTTTGAAGTCCAGTAAATTTCTTGGTCTAACCCAAGTATCATGTCAGCCCTTCGACCAGACAGATACTTGGGGACAACCTCAAAGTTTTTCAAGTCTCCAAATTCGAGCAAACTTGAGGGGTATGAATGGTCGACAGACCGGACCCTCAGGAATGCATTGGGGGCGACCACGTTACGCTACGTTTAGGCTCAAGCCCCCGAAGTCTAGTTAATTTCTTAGTCTCACCAATGTACCATGCCAACCCTTAGACCAGACAGATACTTGGGGGCGACCTCGAAGTTTTTCAAATCTCCAAATTTTAGCAAACTCAAGGGGCATGAATGGTCGACAGACCGGACCCTCAGGATTGTATTTGGGGAGACCATGTTATGCTTCGTTTAGGCTCAGGCCTTCAAAGTCCAATTAATTTCTTAGTCTCACCTACGTACCATGTCAACCCTTTGACCAGACCGGTACTTGGGAGCGACCTCGACGCTCTTCAAAATTCTAGTTCAAACCCAATTACAAACATTTTATCCCCTATTTCATACACCACACAATTCTAATTCTGAGTTCAAGTTCAAACACCATCCCCAATAAATACACAGTAATTTATCAGACTACTACTTCAAACATTATACTCAAGTTCAAATTCAAACATCTTCTAAATTCAAGCACCACGGTAAGAGAAAAAAAAAGGAAGTCTCTACACATCCAAAAAAATCCAACACAATACCTTTTACACATTCGCAACAGCCTTTCCTTGATCATCAACAGTATTACCTTCAGTACCATCGCCAACAGGGGTCCCTCCAGTTGCATCCACCGTACCATCTACGTTGGCTAACAATGCAGCACCACCTTCAACCAACTCTGCAACATCACCTTCGGCTAAATCATCCTCACCCGCACCTTCAAAACCTTTCACCCCCTTATCCCTTACCCGGGTAACATCATCGGCAACTAGCTCCTAGGTCGAATCAAAGCACTTGAAAGTTATGGGATCATACCCCCAACTGTCCATGAAATTCATCAAGGATGTGGTCGTTTTACATTCCAAATCGAATTGTTCCTCGTAATCTGCCCTCTGTTCCTTCATTTTTGCCACCTTCTCAACAAGCTTCGACTCCAGCACCTTCAGAGTTTAATATGGTTGTCACGCTAAGCTTCGAGTTCTCTCGTACATTCAGCTCTGATAGTTAACTGTTCTCGCTTTAAATCTTTAACCACGGACACCAGCGATAACTCAGTTGCTCGAGCAAGATCCAAACTTTCAACCGCTTGTCTCATCTACCTCGTTGTTACCTTTTGGGCCTGAATAAAAACTTGAGACCAAGCATGTGACTGCTAGAATATTTAAACCATAAGTACTTATCAAAGCATGGTGAACTTTAGCAAAATATCATAATTTTAGAAATAGTTACCTGATGAAGAGCTTTATTCATCCGCCTCCCAGCCTCCTCTGGGTTATTCGCACAGAGAGTTTCAATCGAAGTAGTCGTGGCTCAAGCATGCTCCTCTAGTTCGGCATCTGCCCGCACTTCGTCCACATTCTCCACATCATCAGCCACCAGCTGTTGAGGCCTCTTACATTAACTAGCCTTCGACGGTGTTACTTTCGAAGGTTCGGGGACGACCTGTCCCTTCACTTTATCAGTCTGCTTCGACACCTCAGGATTTACTTTGGGCATTGGCGCTGCTTGTTGCCCCCTTGGAAAATAGTGCTCCTTACGCACCAACATGCTTTTCCCCATTTCTTCGGACCTTTCCAAGGTACCTTCTTCTCTTTCGCCTCTTCCTCACAACCGGTTCATTTCAAAGTAATGTATATGTTTTATTTTGCCTCTTCCTCACAGCACCCAACTTCCTAAAAACACTATTTACCCACTCATCATCGGAGTTGATCAGTTTGTCAATATATACCTTTGGATTCGCCAAAGTTCGAGGACTGGGTTCTGCAAAACAACAAAGCATAAAATCAATAACCAATTCGATTAACGCATTTTACAGCCTTCGACAAAAACTTACTCAAATTATAAACCCTGTGCTTCAGCTTAAATGCCTCCTCCCCTTCTGCATTCTCAAAGTTACCCTTTACCAATACTAAATCCTGATCCCACCCTCGACCAATCAAACACAAATCAAACAGCCATGGTTTGTCTGCGTGTCACTGAATATGGTAAGTGCCCGCCTTCTTATTGGCTTTCCTCGAGTAGAATGATATAATATCAAACCACTCGATCTGGCCCCTCTTCTCCCGTTTCAATTCTATATTTAAACCCTCGACTGCCTTAATCATCTCGTAAAAATTACTGTTCATCTGGCATGGGGCCACATCCCAGTAGTTCAACACCTACTTTACTAGCCTTCAAAGAGGTAATTGCATACCTAGCCGTATCTGGCCCCTGAATGCTAGAAAACTTTCCTGATGAATATCCTTATAGAAGAATTTTGACCTCAATGCCATCAATTCCACAACCACCTTTAACAACTCATGCTTTGACATGATCGATCTAGTCTCGCCTTCTCTTGAGCAGAGACCGATCCCGCGGTAGTCTTCGAATCATTCGACCCCTCACTATTTCTACTTCGCTCATCTTCCCCTGCACCTCCCTCCCTTTCATTACCCGAGGACTCGACACACCCTTCAGCTTCTTCCTCCATTGCCTCCTCATCACTCTCCCCAAGCACTCGATCCCTGCGATGGCTCCCCCTGGAGGTTCAAACCTCCGGTACAACCACTGCTAAAGGCGCATCCGTCGCGACGACCAACTTTTCTACCTCGCTGCTCTCATTACCTCGACCAGATACATTGGGCTCACTTATCTCGTCCTCCTCATATATCAACCTTATCCTCGAAGCTTGACGGGTACGCATTATACCCTACAGAAGAAGAGATACACAATTAGTTCAATATATTTGACTATCACATTTTCCCACCCTATTTTGACCTACCACCTCCAAATATCCTCAAATCCCCAATGGGCCAGACCTCCAGCCATATGGGTTCCTACTTTTACTCGGTCCCATCTTCACAAATATGAACCCTAGCAACATCTACCCTACCATGTAAATCTCATACAGATACAGAAGATGAAGTAGTATGACAGAAGTAGACGACGTACCTGTATGAATGGAGTATGATTTCCTCCTTTCTGCAAGTTAGACAATCCCTCATTAATGACCAAGTGTCCTCCTTCAGCAATAACCAGGCTCCTCGGAACAATGGTGTATGCTCTCCTTCTCTATCTCTCTAGTTTTTTCTATGATTGGGTAACTGGAAATAGTAACGTTGTTCTTACCCCTATATATACCTCCTCAAAACAATAAAAAACCGCCTCGATTTCCAAAACAACCATCATTACCACTCCCTCTAGTTTTTGGCTAAGTTACGTTTTGATATTTTTACCCTCAACTACTCCCACGTGCGCCTCCCACGCCCGCATTTAAACAATTTTATATTATCAAAGTCGAACCTTTTGGTACCTTATCCGAAGTTATCACGTCAAGTTATACGTCATATCCACATTTTTCCATATCCCAAGGAAACGCTATGATAACCTGTATGGCACTCTACCCTAGTAACAGTATTGCCTCTGACATGCCAGCTGTTTGGTCTATCAAGTTTTTAGTTAAAGCCATCTACCTTTGGCATAAAGAAATTTCCAAACTGCTCCTGATTCTGCCTACAAACAATCGTCTACACTTTATGTTGAACATTCGTCCATACATACCTGATATTCGATACTTCAGCCTAAATTTTTTGATTATTCGATTTTACCTCAGTGGGTTAGCAATTTCTAGTCGTTATTCCTACAAGTTCGACATTTGACAAGTGGTTATCGTGCCTAATTTACCATCGTCTATTGTGTTTGTCACACTTATATAGAAACAACATAATATCACACCTCGACAATTGTTTCAATACATTCCATTTTATTTAAACAACTGCCCTTACACCAATTAAAAAAAATAACAAACAATATCAACAGAAAACTACAAGCTTTCTAAACAATAACCAAGAATCCCCTATTTGCAGACAGGGCAATTCTTGCAGAGCCCAACCTCCTCATCAACTCGTTCTTCTTCAGTTATCAAATCTTCTGCCAGACTTTATAGGAAGTAGAACCGGTTACTCACCAATGGTTTTATCCATTGCAGTACCCTCCACCAGTGTGCATATGGCATCCTAGAGATCGGCTCTTCTGACTCTAGTTCAACCAAGTTTGGCATCACCCAGTCTAACTCATGGTCCCCAAAGAATTTCTCAATAAGCTCACGCGTCTTCCCCTCAAATCGATGCTCCCTGGCCTCCATTCTCTTCTAATATCGCGTATTTGGAGTTGTGTCCATAGCTCGAATAATAGGGGAAGAAGAGGAAGAAACTTTACTCAGAGAAGATAGTACAGATGTTTAAAGCTCTCCTAACACCCTCTACTTATACTTAAAGGCAGCTGCATTCAAATCCTCCTTAACCACAACCCGCATTAATCAAAGTCTTCAATTACCTTCCTCGGAATTGTAACAGTCAAACTTTTCAACTTCCCAGACTCAACCGTTTTCTCAGCATGCGTACTCTACACCATTTTTTGAGGTCTTGCAGTCGACACATCTCTATTCTCGAACTATCGGCACGTCTCTACACTCTGTCACAATATGTTTTCCATAGTACTTCGAGAATTCGGGGTCGCTTATTCGTTCAAAGATCGAATGTTAAATATTAACTTATATTTTTGATCATTACATTATCATTCAGAATTATTTTCCCCAAAGAAAGTTACTATCTTTACTTCTTACCCTTTATTCGAAGGTGGAAGTTCGATCACGATCTTATAATCTATCTGTCTATCATACTTCTCATATAAAAAACACACAAATTCATTCAACTATTTTGTCATTACAGTGCTTTGACAGTACTAAACATAAAAAGAGACAGACGTACAAACAAAAACAACCATCACCACCCCACCACCACATTATGAGGAACCCCCTATTTACAAACAGGGTAGTTCTTCTTGCATAACCCTGGCTCGTCCTCCAGCATCTGGTCCTCCCTTTCTACTATGCGTTCGGCTAAGCTCTACAGAAAATGGTAGCGGCTGTCAGCAGCTTGAAATGACCATTGCAAGACCCCCCCCCCCCCCACCAGTATGCATATGGTTGCCCATTGATAGGCTTCCCAGGCTTTAGCTTGAGTAGGTCTGGCATGACCCAATCCAACCCTCTATCGCCAAAAAACCTTATCTTCAGCTCGGCCACCTTGCGTCCTATCCGACGGTCCCTTTCTTCCATCCTACTTTAGTGTCGGGTATTGGGGGTGGTCTCCATGGTAAGTTTTCAAGAAGAAGATGAAGAAGAAAGTATGCAGAGTTACCCCTTGATAACCCATATTTATACCCCCATTAACCTCATTTATAACACCGTAATTACCACCATCTCTTAATTACCCTCCTCGGAACTGCCACATTCAATAGTCAACCTTTAACCCTTCCACTTCCAACGCCTAACTACTTTTCTCAGCATGTGCCCTCTACGCCAGTTTCTGATGCCCTTACTGAGAGGGGGCGAATGTAGTAGCCTACTCGTAACCTTCTAACACTGGTTGAATATTCGAAGGCTACATCGAAGCCTACCTGATGACTTGAAGCCTAGTATGTCAATAATCAAGCCCACGAAACCTTTTAAGACTATTCGAACACTCTAAGGAAACATTGAACCAGAAATACTTTGACCATAGGTGCACATGGTCAAAGGGAAACATGTCAGGCAGCCAGCTCACCAGACAGAATACTGGAACATGCCGTACAGCAACTGCGGTGCCAGATCTAACAACTATAGTATCAGAGCCAACGGCTGCAGTGTCAGACTCAATAAATTATAGCGTGAAAACCGACTCTAGGTACAAGTCAGTTGTCCCCGGAGGATACAGATTTAATTGAACCTCCCATGGTGACTCAGCCCATCCTATGTTCTATAAATAGGGGGAGGAGGAACTGTGAAGGGGTTAGAAAATCTCCCCAAAAGACCTTGCAAGATTACCTTCGAATACCCTGTAATCCACCCTGTACTCGATACATCGACTACTCGATATGTATATCATAACTCTTAAAAATCCTCATCAGAGGTCGTGGAGTAACCCATTCAAGGCCTCCACATAACTGTATTGTCAGTAAGTTAGTTCTTATTATTATTGATTATACACTTAAACCTCCTGGTAGAGGATAAACTTCATAGTATAAGAGTTAACTTCCCCTCTCGCAAAGTTAGACCCCTAGCTTAACCAAGCCTCCACCCTTTCTTTATAATCTATTCAACGCATTCATCAATTGGTTTGGTGGGTGGATCTTCTATGATTTCTTCTGTAAGATCAGGATTGTGTTCCTCCTAATCAGGATCTTCCACAAAAAAATCTGCGCGGAAATTGGCAGCGACCTGACCTTTTTTGAAAAGGTGTTGCTCAAACTTGATATCATATTCTCCTAAACTGAATGACCATTGTTGGACTCTTCATGATTTTTCTTTCTTAGAAAAACTTCCTAGAGTGGGTAGTTCGTCACGACTTTGATTGAATAAGCTTGGAAGTAGTGCTTGAGTTTATGTAAAGTATAAACGAGAGTTAGAAGGAGTCACTTGATTTTAAAATATCTCATTTCTGCTGAAGTGAGGGTTTTACTGATAAAATAGACTAGTTTTTTTACCTTTCCCTCAAGTCGAATGAGGATTGAACTAATAGAATTTTTTTTAACTACGAGGTAAATGATTAGTTCCCCATTATCTATCGAGGTGCTCATGATGGGGGACTTCCCCGGATAGGTTTTGAGTTACTAAAAAGCTGCCTCACATTCTTCTATCCACTAGATCTCTTCGTCAGACAAACTTTTCCTTGTTTAGTACACCCTCGGAGTAGTAAGAACAGCAACCGACATCGATTTGAAGACTTAGAGACAAATTGATTGATAGTAGCAATCTTGCCTATGAGTTTTTGTATGTCCTTTGTTTTCGGAGAGGGCATATTGAGGGGAACTCGAATTTGATCTGGGTCAGCTTAAATCCCTTTCTTGCTGATGAGATGGCCAACGAACTTGCCTGAATGTACTCTGAATTGATATTTATCAGGATAGAGCCGCATCCTATAAGAGCGCAAAATATTAAAGATTGTGGAGCGATCTGTGATATGGTCATTTGACTGTAAGCTTTTGTACAGGAGATCATCGATGTTGACTTCAATGATTTTTCCCAAGTGTGCTTTAAACATTGTTGTTATTAACCGTTGATAAGTTGCTCATGCGTTCTTCAGCCCAAAAGGCATAACTTTGTATAGTATAGTTCCCTTTCAATGATGAAAGTGGTTTTTTCTTGATCGACTTCTAAAAGAGGTATTTGATTGTATCCAGAAGCAGCATCCATCATAGATAAGAAGTCGTGACCTAAAGTAGAATCATGAATTTGATGAATGATTGAAAGAGGGAAACTGTCCATCAGAGTATGTTTGTTTAGATCGGTAAAATTTATGCAAAATCGGACTTTCCCATTCTTCTTTGGAACTATGACAGTGTTGGAGATCCAATATGGGTACTTAGCTTCTCGAATGAATCCTACTTTGATCAACTTATTGATTTTATTGTTGACTTCATCTCAATGATAAGGTGATAGTCATCGTTGTTTCTGTTTGACCACCGTGGTACTGTTACTGATGCTCAATCTGTGACATGCCTTAGACGCTTCGACTCTGGGCATTTCTTCGAAAGTCAAAGCGAAGATGTCTCAATTTATTTGTAACAAGCTAACAAGGTTTTCCTTGTCATGTTGAACCAACTTGGTACCAATATAAGAACCTCTTCTAGGTCTATAAATGTCTATGTACTCTACAGGTTCTTCTGCTGAAGGCTGGTCATCGATGTGACCAGCTTTCAGTAATTACTATGCAGCGTATCTGTCAGATATGTTGAGAATTCTAGAAATGGTTTTTTAACAAGATCAGGAGAGCTTTAGAGTGCCCTTGATTTTGTAGATACCATCATTGTGCTTGATACAAAGTGCTTAATGATATATGAAAGTGATTGCTTCCGTGTTGTGGATCCAACAGCGGCTCATAATCCATAAATAATAAAATTTGGCATTGACGACGTAGAATACGATGTCGATTATGGCCGGTCCAGCGGGGATAGGAAAGATCACCTACACGCTCTTCCTTTGAGCCATTAAAGCCACTTATATTGATATCGCTTGGAATAACGTGATCGGTCAATCCCATCTGTTCGATCGTGCTCTGAAAGAGAATTTTAATACAGCTTCCAGTATCACAGTATCAGTCATCATTGTATGCATGAAAAATTTCTTCATCTTTAGCATGATAACAAGTACGTTATAATGAGGAAACTTGATGTGACTGATATCACAATCCTCGAATGAAATCAAAATTCGGCGATTACTTGATTTAGGAAGAAGTTTAGCTTTTTTATCTTGAGCGGTAAGATCGCAGTACTCTGATAATCTCGATTATGTTGTTAATTTGATAGATCTCGATTATGCTGTTGTAGTACATATGGCACAAGTACTTTTCCTCGGCTTGATCTTCGACCTTAACGACTTCGACCTGTATCTTGTAGCTACCATTCTTCAATGATTCCAGATCAATAATTTACTGGTACATTCTTCCATCTTTGAAAATATATTCTAACAACCTCTGTAAAGCGTAGCAGTTATAAATTTTATGATGATTTACCTTGTGATGAATGCAGTACGGTTTGCCTTCAATCGGCTCCAATGGTTGAGATTCACGGTAAAATTTGTTGTTTGCCAGCACGAGAAAAATATATAAGATTTGTACATTTATCTTGGGGAGGACCAGCTTAGGTACTAAATTACCTTTTTGAGATTTACCTGTGTTTGCTTTGGAATGCTTTTGATCTCCCTGGTTCTCATTTGGTACACTGTTGTGTTTTGTGCTTTGACCATTTGTGGTTATGATGGATTTAGTAGATTTATGCCTTTTGGTCATCATCCTTTCTAGGTTGACATACCCATTGACCTTGGTAATCATATCCTCCAAGGTCACGGGTTTTTTAAGAATAGATGCTCCTTTACTTTTTAATCGAGTTGTAACGCATTTGTAAAAGCAGTAGCAACTATTTTCTAATCAAGATTATCAACTTTTCGTGTGAGTTCCATAAAATTCTTTGTAAAGACCTCGAGCTTCTCTCCTTGTGAATGTTTGAGACTAATAAGAGAATATAAATTCTCTTCCTTGTCCTTATTGTGAGCATAAGTCTTAACAAAATTCTTTTGTAGTTGGTCGAATATGAGGATGGAATCTTCAGGTAGAGAATGGAACCACCATCGCGGTTCTCCCTGTAGACTTGTTATGAACAGACGGCATAGAATATGGTTAAGATTTGAGTACAATCCTAATGAATCATGGAATTGCTGAATGTGCTCCTTAGGATCGGTGTCCTTATATTTACGTATCTTTGGAGTACAGAAACCTATTGGTACTTCTATATCAAATAACACTTTGGCAATCAAACTACCTTGCAACTTGGCAAAATCGTCCTTACTGCCTAGAGCTTGGGCATTAATCAACTCTTTGATACGTTGATCCATGTGTTCTTGTGTGACGTACTGATGTGTTGCCTGATTGACTTGTCGAGCTGGTCAAGGATTATGAGTACCAGTTGCCTCGCTCAAGCGTTCACGTACTGGAATCCGGAGTGGAGGTCACTGTTCCTTCTCTTGATGCATAGAAGGTCGAAGACCTGTACTGATATCGGACAGAGCTTCTCTTCCCAAATCAGTTGAAGCTTGTGGTTCATGCTGAAGAATTCTGGAAATGGCTTTGTTGGTTGCTCCTTGAGGTCCTAATCTTTTACGCGTAGAAACTCGAGAGTTTACTGGTACATGATCACAATCTCTGGTATGGGGAGCCAATTTAGTATCCTACAAAGCTTATAATGTGGTCTATATAGTTGTTATATGTTCTTCATGCCGCTTTAACGTTGGCAGATGAACTTAACTCTCGCTTTTGAGCTCTTTGTAACGGAGCTCTCGGTCAAGAACTAACTAATATTCAAGCTCATTATATTTCTCTGTCTCGGCGTGGAGATTCGCTCGTAGTTCAGTGAGCTATTCTGGTTCAACTAATAGATTGAGCTAGACTCCTGTTATTGGTCGCATGGATGTGACCATGATTGTAAATAGATAGTAGAGTAAATGTATACCTAAGGATATCGTGGAAATGTCTTCTTTCCCACAGACGGTACCAAAAGTAATGGCCAAATTCCTTAGCTTAAAATTATATCTTACACCAAATGTACTTTGTGACAAGAATTAGTATAATACAATAAATGGCACAGGTAATTTAGCATGAAAAACCTTTGAATAGGTAAAAAAACCACGATCTTGAGTTGAGGGTTTAGCAACTGTAACTTTTATTATTTGAGGCTAATATCTTATTACAAGTGATCTCGTGAGCTAGAAATGCTTGACCTTGAAATAAGAATTCTTATGGTGTTTAAAATCTAAAAAATCCTGTGTTAGAATCTTGAAAATACGGTCCTTATCTCCTCTGAAACTTTTTCTTTATATAGACATTACCTGCAGTTTGTTATCGTGCAGAAGAACGTTCTCCTGATAATGAGGTAAGTGGTAGTTGAATGTGTAACTGTTAGTTCATGAGAGACAGGTGTATTTGACTTGTTCATACTATGTTGTAGGCTAATATCTTATACATGTCACGTATATAATACGCGAGTCTGATATTGAGGAAGTTTAAGTTTGGACTAGGTCGAGGGATAGGTCCCTACACTTCCCATCACTAAATGTCATCTCCTCATCAAGAAAATTCTCCTTTTGGCCTTTGAGTTCATACCAAGTTTTGGCCATGAGAGCAATGGTATCAAAGAAACTTTTCTTTATAAAATAGCCTCGAAAGAAAAAAGAAAATCGAATATCTTCATATAACTAACCAAGAAAAAAAGATATAATAACAAAGGTCAAATTACTAAGACTAAAGTACCATAGAATCAAAGTCAATCGCTTTTTGATAAAGGTATAAGAAGATGATGAGACGATCATTATATGGACCTATCCCTCGACCTAACCCAAATTTGAATTACTTCAATATCAGACTCACGCATTTCACATGTGATATGAACAATCAGTATTGACATCTAGACTACCAACTGATAAAGAACATGGACCGAGCACAATAGAAGAATATGAACAAGTCAAAGACACCTGCCTCCCACGAACTAAACAGTTACATAGTCAACCACCACTAACCTTATTATTCCAAAAATGTACTTCAGCACGATAACGAGCTGCGGGTAAGGTCTATATAAAGATAAAAAAGTTCTAAAAGAGACAGGGACTAAGAAAAACTAGATTTTCTAGACTCTAACATAAAACTTCTTATTTACAAAATCAAATATTTCTAGTTCAAGAGATCACTTGTAATTAGATATCAACCTCAAGCAATGAAAGTTACTGCTACTAAAACCCTAAACTCGAAGTCATGGTTTATTACCTATTCAAAGGTTTTCTACGCTAAATCACCTGAATTATTTCTTATTTTACATTAGTTTTCGTTACAGGTACATTTGGTACAAGAGCTAATTTTGAGTCATTTTGAGCTATGGAATTAAGCTATTACATTTAGCGCCGTCAGTGAGATAGAAGATATTTCCATGATATCTTAAGGCATACATTCATTCTACTATCAATCTCCAATCATGGTCACTTTCAGGCGACCAACGACAGGAGTTCAAATCGATCTTTTAGCTGAGTCGGAACAACTTACAAAATTGCAGGCAAATCTTCACGCCGAAATAGAGAAATATAATAAACTCGAACGTCAGTTAACTCTTGACCGAGAGCTCTGTAACAAAGAGCTCAAAGCCGAGTGTCAAGCTCATTTGACAACATTCAAATGACATAAAGACCAAATGACAACCATGCAGATTGTATTACAAGCTTTGCAGGACACTCAGCAGGCTCCCCAAACCAGAGACCGCGATCAAGTTCTGGAGAACTCCCAAGTTTTTGTACGATAATAGTCAGGACCTCGAGGAGCCACCAGCAAAGTGATTTCTTGAAATGTTCAGCACAAGCCTTAACCTTCTATTCATTTGGGTGGTGAAGTTCAGCCCGATATCAGTAAAGGTCTCCGACCTTCCAAGCGTCAAGAGGAAGAACAACGACCTCTGCCTCAAATTCCAGTACATAATCGTTTGAGTGAAGGCACCGACACTCATAATCCTCAACCACCTTGCCAAACCACTCAGGCCAGATGTCAATATGTTACTCAAGAGCATATGGATCAGTGTATCAAGGAGTTGATTGAAGCTTAAACTCTAGGCAATAAAGACGATCTTACCAAGTGGCAAGGTAGTCTGATTGCCAAAGAGTTATTCAATATTAAAGTACCTAAAGGTTTCCATACTCCAGAGATACGTAAATACAAGGGCACCGATCTAAAGGAACACATTCAACAATACCGTAACTCATTAGGGTTGTACTTCAATCTCAACCACATTCTTTGCCGTCTGTTTGCAATAAGTCTACAGGGAGAACCACTCCAGTGGTTCCATTCTCTACCTGAAGATTTCATCCTCACATTTGATCAGCTGCAAAAGCAATTCATCAAGGCATATGCTCACAATAAAGATAAAGAGGTAAATTTATATTCTCTTATTAGCCTTAAACAGTCACAAGGAGAGAAGCTCGAGGCCTTTACAAAGAAGTTTTTGGAGTTCACACATAAAATAGATAATCTTGATCAGAAAATAGTTGTTACTGCCTTTACCAATGCTCTTCAGCTCGACTGCAAAGCCAAAGGGCACCTCTTCTTAAACAAATGCGACCTTCGAGGATATGATCACCAAGGTCAATGGGTATGTCGACCAAGAAAGGATGATGTCCGAAAGTTAAAAATCTACTAAATTCCTCCTAACCACTAAAGGTCCAACTACAAAACGAAACAGTGAACTGAAGGAGGACCAAGGTGATCAAAAGCGTTCCAAGTCCAACATTGGTAAACCTCAGAAAGGAAATTTATTACCCAAGCCGGTCCTCCCAAAAATGAGTGTCTGACTCTTCATAATTTTTCCAATTCTATTAAAGGACAAGTTCTATGGTCTATCTCAACAACTGGAACCAATCAAAGGCTACCCGTATTGCATGCATCACAAGGTACATCACCATGATACAGACAACTGTTATGCTTTACAGAGGTTGCTGGAATATATCTTCAAAGATGGGAGAATGTTCAAATATATTATTGATCTGGAATCCTACAAGGATGGTAGCTATAAGAAGCAGATCGATGTCGTCCAGGTCAAAGATCAAGCTGAAGAGAAACACCTCTACCATATGTACCACAACAACATGATTGAGATTCATAAGATCAACAATTCTTACATATTCAAATATAGGAGATTATTAGAATGTTGCGATCTTACACCTCAAGATAAAGAGGCCGGCTTGGGATTTCTTTCGAAGATTACAACATCAGTCATATAAAATTTCTACATCATGATGCATTAGTAATAGTGCTCAAGATAAAGAAGTTTATCATGCACACAATGATGATTGATACTGGAAGCGGTATTGAGAATATTTTTTAGAGCACGATCGATCAAATAGGATTGGCAAATCAAGTTATTCCAAGCGACACCGATATTAGTAGATTTAGTGGTTCTAAAGAAGAACGGGTAGGCAAGATCATCTTACCTATTACCGCTGGACCAGCCACAATCGACGTCGTATTCAACATCATCAATGCCAAATCTCATTATCTCGGGATTATCGGCCACTGCTGGATTCACAGCATGAAAGCAATCGCTTCTACTTATCATCAAGCACTTCACTTCTAATACAACAATGGCAAAGATTACCATCTTTGCCATTCTAGATACATCAGACAGATACGCTGTATAGTAATTATAGAAAGCTTGTCATATCGATGATGAGCCTTCCACAAAAGAATTACAGAATGCCAGTCATATCAATGATCAACCTTGCACATAAGATTTATAGAAAGTTGGTCACAATGATGATTCGCCTTCAACAGAAGAACAAACAGAGTACATCGACATTAATGTACCAGGCTGAGGTACTTTTATCGGTACCAAGCAGGTCCAGTACGAAAAAGGTTGCTCTCATTCACTTCTTGCGAATAAATCAAGACATCTTTGCGTGGACTTTCGAAGTGATACCTGGGATTGATCCATCCAAGACAAGTCACAGATTGGTCATCAACCTCAACACCACAGCTCTCAAACAAAAATAGTGGCGACTCTCACCTCGTCTTCATGATTAACTCAACATTGGGATCAACAAATTGATCAAAGTGGGGTTCATTCGTGAAGCCAAGTATCCAGATTGGATCTCCAACATCGTTGTTGTCCCAAACAAGAATGGAAAGGTTCAAGTTTGTATAGATTTTACCAATTTGAACAAACATACTCCAAAGGACAGTTTCCCTCTTCCAATCATCCATTAAATTCCTGATTCTATAGCAAGTTATGAGCTCTTATTAATGATAGACGCTGCTTCTGGATACAATCAGATTCCTCACATGGAAGAAGATCAAGAAAAGACTACTTTTATCACTGAAATGGGACTTTACAGCTACAAAGTCATGCCCTTTGGACTAAAAAATACAGACGCAACTTGTCAACGGTTAATAACAACTATGCTCAAATCATATCTTGGAAAAATTGCTGAAGTCTACATTGATGATCTCCTGTATAAGAGCATACAGTCAAAAAATCACATCACAAATCTAACCACAATATTCAACATAGTACGATCTTATAGGATGCGACTCAATCCTAATAAGTGCCAATTCGGAGTACATTCAGGCTGATTCAACGGTCATCTTATCAGTAAGAAAGGGATTGAAGCAGATCCAGATCAGATTCGAGCTCTCCTCGACATGCCATCTCTAAAAACAATGAAGGACGAACAAAAAATTATCGGTAAGATCGTTGCTATCAACCAATTCATTTTTAAATCTTCAGATCACTGTCGTCAGTTGTTCTTGCTACTTCAAGGTCATATCAAATGAGCAAAAGTTTAGCCCAACAAAGAGATCTAATGGGCATCAGAATGCGATACAGCTTTTCAGAAACTTAAAACCTATTTGGGGAAGTCTCCCATCATGAGCACCCCGGTAGATAATGTAGAACTGATCATCTAACTAGCAGTTACGAACACTTTTATCAACTCAGTTCTCATTTGACTTGAGGGGAAGATCGAAGAGCCAGTCAATTTTATCAGCAAAACCCTCACCCTTGCAGAAATGAGGTATTTTAAAATCAACACACACCTTATAACTCTTATTTACATAAACTTAGGCACTACTTTCAAGCTCATTCTATCAAAGTCATGACAAACTACCCACTCCGAGAAGTTTTGTCCAAAAAAGAAAAATCAAGATGAGTGCAGCAATGGTTAGTCAGTTTGGGAGAACATGATATCAAGTATGAACACCGACATCTAGAAAAAGGTTAGGCCGTTGCCGATTTCCTCATGGATTTTCTAGTAGAAGATCCCGATGGGGAAAAGTATGATCCTGACCTTACAGAAAAAATTACAGTAGATCCACACACCAAAGCATTTGACAAGCGAGTTGAATAGATTAAAAAGAAAGGGTTAAGACTTCTTATAGATGAATCAGTAGGACTCGCAGGGTTAGGAATTGGAATCAAATTGATTACCCCTTCCAAGGACAGAATCATGAAATCAATCTGCCTGGATTTCAAAGTCTCCAACAATGTCATAAAATACGAAACTCTAATCAATTGACTCAACCTCGCACTCGAGTTTGGCATCCCAAAGCCCTCAATTTACATAGATTCTCTACTCATCATCTACCATTACTTATAACAGTATAATAAGAATGGTAAGATGATCGAGTATGCAGCTCTCATTGCCGGCAGGATGAGCAGATTTACGAAAGAAACTCTCGACTATCTACCTCGAGGTCGAACTCTCCAATTCCTTAGCTTATCTAGTTGGGGTCTTAGATACAAAAGTATAATATCTTCAAATTGAAGTGATGTTCACCCGTAGCATTGATCTTTATTCTCTATGCACGATCAACACTGGGGGCGATGAAGAGGAGGACGACGATTGGTGAAAGCCCTTCATTGCCTATCTTGGCCCAGATAACAAATGTAAAGGGCCCCTTCCAAAAGATCCAAAAGAGTACCAATATTTAATTGAAAACTTGAAGCGTTATACAGTTCAGAATGGTCACTTATATTGCTGCTCAGTCACGGGGTCTTATCTCAAGTACCTCTCCAGGAAGAAAGTAGATGGAATGTTCAGAGATTTACATAAAGGAACTTGTAGAACCTATGCTGCAGGTCGATCACGCAAGCGAACAAACTCTAATTCGACCTACATCACAGATATAATATATCAAGTTCGAATCAACAACACTCAAATAATACATTCAATCATAATACAAGAGACTTTCAAATTTCTAACAAATTTATATTTTTTGACATTCTACTATTGTTGTGATGGCCATATTCCGTAAGCTCGAAATGGCTTGAAATTTGTTATCACACTAATGAACCTGTAACAATATTCTGATGATAAATAAGAAAATGTCACAAGTGGATTTTAGCGTGGAAAACCTCTAAATAGGTAAAAAAAACCACGACCTCGAGTGGTGGATTTTTCGTAAAAGTATTTTTAGTGATTGAAATAGATATCATATTACAAGTGATCTCTAACTTTAAAAATGCTTGAATCCTGCAACTGAGAAACTTGAATAGTTTAAGAATCTAGTCAAGTGATTTCTTGTATAATTTTTCTAGTCCTTGTTCCTTCTGGAACTTCTTCTTTATATAGGCATTCTCCGTAGCTCTTAATCGTTTTGAAGCACGTTTTCCGAGTAATGTGGTTAATGGCGGTTAACTGAATAACTGAAAAGTTCGTGAGAGACAGGTGTCTTTGACTTGTTTAGGCTCTTCAGTTTAATCTCGACCTATGTTCTTCACTAGTTCGTGGGGTTGGTTAAAATATAGACTGGAGGAGTTATGTTGATAAATACGTGAGCCTGAGATGAAAGTAATTCAAACTGGCAACAGCTCGATTTAGGTAAGATCGAGGGATAGGTCCCTACAATCGCCCCCTCACAACCAAAGTCATGAGTGGCTTTGGTTGAGAAAGAATCTAAGGGTAATGGGTATTTTATGATAAATGTGATGGACAAATTCCATAAATGGAATAAAGATGGTGCTGACTGGATGGAAGTTACATGATATTACGAAGTGATGGGTATTAAATGATAATGTGGATGCGGATGTATGTGACAGTTACGATTGAATAGTCACGTCTATATTAAATGATGACGCTTGGGAAAATGTACCTGCACAATAAATTTAGGGTTATATAAATAGTACCTATAGCAAATCTTTGAAACAGTGCCTGCTTGCATAACTTTTTCCGAATCTTGCAACATTTTTGAAATGGTGAAGACTCAGAGGATGGTTCTTAAAAAAAGGATAGCGACTGAAATGCAGAGGTTGAAGTTGAAGTAGTTTGGTGACCAATCCCTAGAGTTGTTTATTCCTGCTCCTGATCCTTCGATATATCAAGTCGGAAGAAGAAGCGGTTAAAGCTGAGGAGGAATTTTACTGTAAGTGGAGGTTTCATGTTCTCGTCTTGAAAGGCGAGGAACGTTGGGCTTGTCACTGTACTCTGGCAAAGAAGAATGTTCGGGCTTCATATGCATGGGTAGGCATAACTGTAGGGTAGTTATGTTGATCTCTTGTATCACGGCTGTCTTCATCTTTACCAACTTTTCGGTGGTGGTGGTTATAGGAGAGGCGGATGAGAAGTGGGAGTCTGCTGAGGCATTTCCATTGTATTTTTGGCACTTAGAAGACCTTCACTTTGAGGGTTTGAGTCTTCTTTATCTCTACCAGCTCTTTGGTGGTGGAGGTTTTAGAGGAGGAGGCGAACGGTGGTTGTCTGTTTCTGTATTTCTTTCACAATGTTTTGCTCAGGAGACCTTCAGATTGTAGGGAAGGGGTTAGCACTGAGTCTACTGCTTGCATAGTTTCCATTTGAAGGGAGGTTTTAGAGGAGGAAGCGAACAGTGGTTGTCTGTTTTTGCATTTCCATCACAATGTTTACTCAGGAGACCTTCAGATTGAAGGGAGGGGGTTAGCACTGAGTCTACTACTTGCATAGTTTTCATTTGAAGTTCGACAAGAATTTGACCAGAAGTATGCAAGGGTAGCTCTCTGTAGGATCCAATGTCTTTTTTGTATCAGGGCGAAAGATCACTGAAGTGGGACGAACTGAAAGACTTGAAGTTTCAGCATGATTGAACGACATGTTACTTAAAAAGCATTGGAAAGACTTGTTATCTGTAAAGTACCTGAAGGTTATGTTGGATAGATTTATGTATTTTACATCGTACCTGAGATCGATTATTGAAAGACGTGTTATCTATAAAAACATGTATAATAGTTGTTGATATGAATAAAATTTGGCATTTGATCACCTGTGTTGTTGTAGATATAGAGTATATAGAAATTGAGCTTAAGAATGTTGTGATGTAAGTAGAACGTATAATATGTATTGAAAATGGTAGAGGCAAAAAAGTTTTTAAGACTTGTACTTCAAAAATTCGATATAATAGAGTTCGACGAAATAAGAAATCTAGACAGAATATGCTCGACCTAGAATGTTATATAACGGACAAGCTCGAAGGAAGAGATAAGTTCAAATATTTTTCCCATGATTCTTGGGTTTTCTGTTGCGAGATAAAGGGTAAAATGCACGTTGTTTTGAGGGGAAAGTATTGTATATATATATAAAAAAAATATGTAGGAAGATTTGTAAAGGTGGAGAAGAGGTTAGAATGGTACAAACTCGATCTCAGAGGATTCGCCATACCGCGGAAGAACGACTGGCTATAAAGATAGTTGAAGTGCATGAAAGGATATTTGGTGTGTTTGTTTACGATGTTGAGTTATCAGTGAGGGTGTGTCAGCTCGAAGGATTAGACGTAAGGAGTAGGGAATGTGAGTATGGCTAATATTTCTATGAGGTATGTTTTCGTGTGTTGGTGCTAGACACTGCAGCTCGAGAAAAAATGGTGAAATTGATTGTTGAGGTTGAAATTGAATTTGAAGATGGTTGATTGAGTGGTAATGTGATTGGAAGTGGTCGTTCAGGTTATTAAGGTTGTTCTAGATGTGTTGATGTAAAATGGTTTATCATAAATAAAATTAAGTTTGTTGAATTTTAACGAAAAATGATGCAAATTAAGGGGATCCTCTATAGTTGCAAATGCCATTTGAAACTGTTGTGATAAATATTTTGAATGATTTTGAAAATTTTGTTAGTCTTGAAAATGACGTTATTTTTACTATAAGTATGATACAAAAATGAGGAAATGCAGAAGCTTATAGTTTTCTTTTGTATGTAAAGCTGGGAAATCGGATAACGTGTAGTGTGAATCATCATGAGTGTGGGAAGGTTAGGAAAAAGATATGGAGTCAGGAGAGAAATATATGGTAAAATATGAGGGGAGGGGCAATAATGGAAAGTTTGTTTTATTGAAAAGGTACAAGACGTCTGACATGGATAGAGGAAAGGATGCCTCGGCTTTAGGGGATTTTACAAAGAGTTGTTTGAGGGTGATCAACGGTCGAGGAGAGTGAAAGATATTGGATCACGTAGGTGGCTATACATCAGTATTGTGAGGGAGGGGCACGGCGCTATTACGGATTCCCATTCGAATTTTGAAGGTTAGTAGAGACGTTAGGGATATATATGTGTTTGTGCAAATCATAATCATTTTTTGAAGTAACTCGTAACATCAACAATTTATGGTAATATTGGTATATTTATACATACGCATAATATATTAAA
This sequence comes from Kingdonia uniflora, assembly GCA_014058105.1. NCBI lineage: Eukaryota > Viridiplantae > Streptophyta > Magnoliopsida > Ranunculales > Circaeasteraceae > Kingdonia > Kingdonia uniflora. Next base: position 1,036,170 of record JACGCM010000452.1, read on the forward strand.
GATATATGTTGAACGTATATGATCGATTTATACTAAGTAATGGTAGAAACCTGAACCTGTATGTAGGTCAAGCGTGAGAGGCAGTTATGTAGGTCAAAACTTTTCCTGTAGAAATTGTTGCTAAAATGGATTGTTTACATACTAACGAGGTGTCGACATCCAGTTGGATGATGGAGTCTGATGGTGAGGTTGAAGTAGGATTGGAATAATTTCCAGGTTTCCCTGGTCAATTAATATTTTATCCTCCTGGTTCAGATCCTTTTAGAGAATTATGTAAGGCCAAGGCGGCTGTAGGAGAGACATGGGGTAATTGTGTAGAGTATGCTGGTAGGCCCTGAGGATGGGAACATGTGGGAGGCAATAAATGTTTGCGATCATCTGAATAAGAAGTGAGAGAACGAGGGAAAGGTGAGGAGGATATCCCCTGAGGATGTATTGCAATTCAATGGGGTGAAGAATTATCGTGCCAGTGGTGGAGCATATTTATGTGCGAGCGTAACTCAGCCTCGTTTCTTCGATTTGAATTTAGTAGGTCAAACTTGGAATGACAACATCATATGGGTGAAGGGTAATTGCCTTCAGAAAGATGACAATGAACCTTTGAATCTTCGGTTTAGAACTGTAAAACAAGGTAAGTACTGCCATGCATAGATAATATATTAATATATTTGATTTGATACTTGTTGTTGATCATAAAAAGATGTTGTGCATTGCAGGTGTGTAATCCCACGTTGAGAGGAAAGAGTCTTTATTAGATAAAATTGTTGAGGAGGAGGCTAAGCTTGAATTCGTATTGGAAGGACTAGGTCTAAGCAGAAAGAAGAGAGTTAATAGTAGGTCGAAAAAGGTGAAAAAGGCTCAGTCGACCAGGTTGATGTCGGGTTCTGACGAAAGGAAAAAGAGAGGAACTGGTGGGGAAGGTCGAACCCATTCGGCCAAGACCCCTAAAATAAAGAGCTCGGTTCAGCCAGAACCTATCATGTCGAGCAAAATAGCTCAAAAATATCCAAAAAAATGAATGTTAAAGTCTGTGGCGGCCTCTGGTACCACTGGAAGTGGCGAGTCTGCTAAAGAAAAAAGGAGGAGGGTCGAATCTTTGGAGAAGCCTAGAGAGAAAGTTATCGAAGAGGGACCTGTTGTGCTCGACAACCTTAAAGAGGTAGAAGAAAGGGTCAGGCTGGCAACCCTTCATACAGAGGAAAATACGAGCAAGATGGTAAGTGCATATTGAATATGTGAAATATATTTATTGCATTCCGAGCTGATGCTGAGATCGATTTATTATGCAGGTTGCTCGGTTAGTAAAGGGTTATGGTTGGGAGTTGAAGAAGATAAGTCTAAACTGAAGAAGATAAAGATCGAGCTTGAGAAAAAGTTAGCTCGAGCAAAAGCTAATGCTGCCAAGGATGCAAAGCAGCTGGAGTCTCTGAAGATTTCTCATGCCATAGCAATTGGGCAATTACAGGTGGAGGCGAGAGTCAAGATGAAGGAGATGGTTAAGGAGCACGACAGGCTGGGGTACCACCTAATGTTAAAGGATTATTCGGAGGAGGAGGTGGATGCCATTAAGGCGGGCACCTATATTGAGGAGGGAGATGAATAAGAGATTGATGGGGTCGCAGTGGGAGTTGTGGATGGGTTAGATGGTGTCTCCCGTCAGACTGTGATTGACAATCAAGGGGATGACACCGAACACCTTGAGGGTGAGACTGAGAAGGTAGGGTAGGGAAATAAATTTGTATGAACATATTTGACATGTATCGTAAACTGCTGGATTGTATGTATTTAATAGACTCGTAGGCTGATTTTGTCTGTAACTCTTTTGTAGGCATATAGAGAAATCAATCTCAGGATAAAAGACCTAGAGGCAAAGCTTGCCAGGGAGAAAGAGATTTCTACATCCTTGCTGTCTTCGTAAGCTGAGCTGCAGGTTAGATAAACAAAAGCCTTTTGGCTTATACCATATATTTGACGATATACTAAGTAGTGAGAGCAATCATAGAACGCAGAGGTATATTAAAAAAATTTAGACAGTTGCATATAGGAAATATATACCTAAGATACTGAAATACATGCCATGAAGTGTTTCGCTGAGTTGGTACTTCGACCTTAAGTCTAAAAGTAGTTGTACACGGTAGATGTTAGAAACTGGATACTTTTTAGAAATGATATACGTATACATGCGTGTTGATGGGTGTTCTGAATTGAACTGTATATAACATATCTATATTGTGCAGATCGAATTGGATTCAGTTTGCTCACGCGAAGATGAAGCGCTCCAATGTAACTGAGAATTTGCAGAGGAGTTAGATAGGATGAGAGGAGCGAGTAAGGACAGAGAATACCAGCACGTAAAATTATACTTCAAATATGTTGAGGCAAGCCAGGCTGCTGTCGACCTCAGTCGTAAGCTCGAGGAGAAAGATGCCGAGATTGGCAAAGGGTCAAAAGAGCTTGCAGAGATGAAGGACCATGCCGTAAAACATCAGAGTCGGATTAACATTCTGAGGTCAAAGAATAGGTCGGTCGAAATGCCTCAGTATCGTATTCAGGCGCTAGAAAGATCAGAAGGGCAATTTCTGGCTGATCTCCAAAATTGTAGAAGTGAGTTGGAGCGACTGAAGCAGATACTGGTGGACAAAGATGACGAGCTAAAAGTAGCTCGAGAGAATCTATCGGCCGCGGAGGTGGTAGTGGAACACTTGCGTGTAGCCCTACCTGTGAAGGATATGGAGTTTTGGGAGATGCAACAAAGATCTAATGATCATAATGAGAGAGTGGCTCGACTAAAGGCTGAACTGACGCAAGCCAACGCACGTGACAAGAAAGCAGAAGCTAAAGAGCGCTCGAGGGGGAGTAAAAAGGATGTTCAAATTCCTCTGGTTCGAGGGGATGTAGTGAGTTTATCAGGATAAATTAGAGAGCTGGAAGGTAATATAGCCCAAATACAGGGACATGTGTAGAGAGGTAATGCAGGCTTAAGGGAATGCCAGCTGAAGTTAGATGCCGCTCTTATCAGGGAGAAAGGCTTGGATGGGGAAATCTGGGCGAAGGAGATGCTGGTAAAGAAGAAAGATGACTTATTAAAAGATACTCCGACTAGGGAAGAGTTGAATGCATAAATCAAGAGACTTCATTCTCAGGTGGTGGACCTAGAGGCCAAGAACCTGGCTGAATCAACTAAATATGTGAAGAAACTGGAAGATAATATAATTATTGATGCTCGGCTAGACATTGAGCTAATCCACCAGAAGAAATTGTACGCAAATTTGGAGGTACGCCTCGAGAAGTTGTGATCGAAATTTGCAACGATGGTCATATCCAACGCATCAAGTTCAGAATCGTAAAGTCAGTTGTTGCATATTTTGTAGAGAAAGTAAAAAAGACTTGAGTTAGAACGAGATACCTTGTTCAAAAGTCTGTCAGACAAGGGATGCGCTTGTGGAGTGAATATAGATCGGGGGAACTGTATGTCTTTCATGGAAACCCATTTAGGCCCTCGACTTGCTGATATGATAGAGCAGGGCAGAGCTGTTGTAATCCGTGAATAAAGAGTTTGACCTCTTGCTGAAGGGGAAAGCGTTGTTGACACCTCATCAGCAGAAAAAAAAATCCCTTGTAATATGAATTTGACCTGAAAAATAAATTGTATTTGTCGCAAACACATTAAAATAGATGAAAGCTAGTATGGCCTTTGCCTTATCTTATGTCCAGTAGGGTCTTTGATATAGAACAAGTTTTTACACATGTTCCAATCGCATAGGCGGGTTAAGCCAGTCGAATCAAGTGACTTTTGATTCAACTGTAAGAATGTCGCAGACATATTAAAAGATATGAAGGCTAATATTATCTTTGCCGCATCTTATGTCTGTTAGAGTATTTGATATAAGACAAGTTTCTATACTTGCCTCAATCGCAGAGATTTAATAGAGTCGGCCAAATCATGTGTTATCCTTGATTTAACTGGTATAATGACCCAAACAAGTTGAAAAAGATGAAGACTAGTATGACCTTTGCCTTATCTCTTCTTTGGTAGAGTTTTTGATATAAAACAAGTTTTTACACTTGTTTCGATCACAGAGATTTAGTAGAGTTAGCCAAACCAAGTATTATCCTTGATATAACTGGTATAATGACCCAAACAAGTTGAAAAAGATGAAGACTAGTATGACATTTGCCTTATCTCTTGTTTAGTAGAGTCTTTGATATAAAACAAGTTTCTGCACTTGCTTCGATCGCAGAGATTTAGTAAAGTCAGCCAAACCAAGTGTTATCCTTGATTTAGCTGGTATTAGATCGATTGAAAGCTAGAATTATCTATGATCTGATCTATATAATGTGGCTAAATCTACGTAAGTAGAGAGATGTTGTGAAAAACTTGGAAGTTTCATTGATAAGTTCATAATTTACATTGGATGGAGATTAACATCCCACTTATGGAATTGAAAAATAAAAGTGAGAAAAAAATGGAGTAGTAAGATGGTTAATGATTGTACCGTTTTAGTCGCCTAGTGTTCCAAGGATTTGAAATAGGGATTCCCTCATCTATCATGAGATGATATAATCCCAGGCCTGAGAGACCTGTGATAATGAATGGACCCTCCCAGTTGTCAGCCAATTTTCCAGCGATAGGCTCTTTGTGATGTTGAGGAATTTCTCTGAGGACAAGATCGTCGATTTGGAAGGTACGATGTCGGACTCGGTTGTTGTATGATCTACCTACCATATGATGATATCGGCCAAGGTTAGCAATGGCGCGTTCCCTGGTTTCATCAATCATGTTGAGGTTGTAAGCCAGTTTAGACTCGCTTTCCTCGTCGGTCAGCTCGTGATCTCGAACTGGGTGATGATATTCGAAAGGAATGACGGCCTTAGTGTCATAGGCAAGGAGGAATGGAATGCATCCTGCTGACGCTCGTGGAGTAGTACGATATGCCTATAGGACATGAGGCTGTTCACGAACTAATATATTAGAAATTTATATCACACCAGCATAATAAATCAACCTCATTATTCATCTTCCCATTCTTCTTATACCGCTCAGAGTAGTAGTGGATGATGAGTAACTTGCATACTCATCTTATAATGTTCGATTACCTAGAGAGTTAGGGAATTCACATACGAGATCAAGTGCCTATCTTTTGAATGGCCAGAACACCTTGCTTGTATGGAGCTCGAGCGCAGGGCACGTATCATGTGTCCATGTCGTTGGCAAGTGTCGCATCTGCTTTGAGTACTTTTTTGCTTACTTCTGCATGTTGGGCCAGAATACTCCTTGTGTAATAGCTTTATTTGCTAGTAATCGACCTGCGGCATGGGAGCCACAAGTACCTTCATGTAGTTCGCAGAGCATTTCATCTGCTTTGGATTTGGAAAGGCATTTGAGATAAGGCCTTGTGACGAAAAGACGGTATAGCGTACCATTCTGATTTGTGTAGCGCTTCGAATTATTGATCAACTATCGGCGCTCTTTTGGATCCTCTTAAAGTGGTCTATTGCAAATGTTGTCGACGCTGAGGTAGGCTAAGAAAGGCTTTCGTCAATCATCGTCTTCCCCTTTATTGCCCCCAATCTTAATCATGCATACTGAAATGCGATCAATGCTAGGGGATGAAATGATTTTGATCTGAAGATATCGAGCTTTCATACCCAAGACCCTGGCCAGATATGCCAAGGAATCAGCGTATCTGTTTTTACCTCGAGGAAGATAATCGAGAGTTGCTTTTGTGAACTTGCTTATCCACTCTCTAACGAGGGCTGCGTATTCTATAATCTTCCCATTCATCCTATACCGCTCAGAGTAGTGGTGAACGGTGAGTAGTGAATCTATATAAACGGAGATGTTGGAGACTTCGAGCTCAAGAACAAGATCGAGTCCATGAATGAGAGCTTCGTATTCGGTGACATTATTTGAGGCCTCAAAATCAAGGCGGATTAATTTCTCAATTCTGTCATTGGAAGGGGTAATCAAAACGATTTCGATTCCTAACCTTACGGGTCTTGCTGATCCATCTGTGAGAAGTCTCTACCCTTTTGTCGCAATCCATTAAGCTCGCTCGTCAAAGGTTATGGGGGGTAAATTTTTGGGATTTTCTTCTGTAAGGCCAGGATCATGCTCTTCGCACTCGAGATCTTCCACTGGAAAATCCGTGAGAAAATCGGCAATGGCCTGACCCTTTTCGGAATGACACTGTTCGAACTTGATATTATGTTCTCCTAAACTAACAGACTACTACTGAACTCTTCTTGGTTTTTCTTTCTTAGATAGAACCTCTCGAAGTGGGTAGTTCGTCATGACTTTGACTGAATGGGCTTGGAAGTAGTGCTTGACTTTCTGTGAAATGTAGACAAGAGTGAGAAGAAGTTTCTTAATTTAAGAATATCTCATTTTTGCTAGAGTGAGGGTTTTCAGATGAAGTAGACGAGTTTATCGACTTTCCCTTCAAAGCGAATGAGAATCGAGCTAAGTGAAGTATCAGTGACTGTTAGGTAGATAATCAGTTCCTCATTATCTACTGAGGTGCTCATTATGGGAGACCTCCCTAAGTAGGTTTTGAGGTCCTGAAAAGCTACTTCACACTCTGGTATCCATATGACCTCCGTGTTTGGCTGAACTTTTCCTCGTTTGGTGTAGCCGTAGAGTAACAGGAATAGCCAACGACAGCGGTCTGAAGATTTTGAAATGAAACGGCTGATAGCGGCAATCTTGTCGACAAGTTTTCGAATGTCTTTTGTTGTTTGTAGAGAAGGCATGTTGAGGAGAGCTCGAATCTGATCTAGATCGGCCTCAATCCCCTTCTTGCAGATAAGATGACCTAAGAATTAGCCAGAATGGACCTCGAACTGACATTTATCAGGGTTGAGATGCATTCTGTAAGATCGAAGGATGTTGAATATAGTGTTGAGATCTGAGATGTGATTGGCTGACTGCACGCTCTTACATAAGAGATCGTCGATGTAGACTTCAATGACTTTCCCTAGATGTGCTTTGAACATAGTAGTCATCAGCCTTTGATATGTGGCCCCTACCTTTTTGAGTCCGAAGGGCATGACTTTGTAGTAATAAAGACCGCTCTCAGTGATGAAAGTTACCTTTTCTTGATCTTCTTTTAGAAGTGGAATCTGATTCTACCCTGAAACAACGTCCATCATAGATAGGAGATCATGGCCTGCTGTAGAATCGAGGATCCGATGTATGTTCAGAAGAGGGAAACTGCCTTTTGGAGTATGTTTGTTCAGATCGGTGAAATCGATGTAAACTTGGACTTTTTCGTTCTTCTTCGGTACAGCGACAATATTGGATATCCAATCAGGATATTTGGCTTCTCGAATAAATCCCACTATGATCAATTTCTCGATCTCGGTGTTAACTTCATCTCAAAGACGAGGTAACAGTCGTCGCTGCTTTTGTTTTGCTGCTGAGGTATTGATGTTGATGGATAGTTTATGGTATGCCTTGGCTGGATCAACTCCAAGTTTCTTTGAGAGACCACGCGAAGACGTCTCGATTGAGTTGCAAAAACTGAATGAGAACACCTTTTTTGTGTTGAACAGCCCAAGTACCAATGAAAGTACCTCGGCCAGGTCCATCGAGGTTGATATATTTTGTGGGCTCCTCCGTGAAAGTTTGATCGTTGAGGTGATCAGATCCCTGTAATTGCTATGCAGCAAATCTGTCAGAAGTGTCTAAAATAGCAGAAATAGTATTTTTACAAGCCCGAGAAAGCTTTTGACTTTCTCTGATCTCATAAATTCCATTGTCATGTTTGAATCAGAGTGTTTGATGATCGATGGAAGCGATTGCTTCCATGTTGTGAATCCAGTAGCGGCCCATAATCCCAAGATAATGGTATTTGGCGTTGATGGCAAAGAAAATGACGTCGATGGTGGTTTCCTCCAGTGATAGGTAAGATGATCTTGCCTACTCATTCTTCTCTAGAAAAATTGAACCCACTGATATCGGTGTCGCTCTGAATAACCTGGTCAGCCAAACCCATTTGGTCGATAGTGCTCTGAAATAGAATCTCAATACCGCTTCCAGTATCAATCATCATTGTGTGCATGACAAACTTCTTCATTTTTAGCATTATTACTAATGCATCATGATGTAGAAATTTAACATGGCTAGTATCGCAATCTTTGAATGAAATTCCAAGCCGGCGATTATTCGACTCAAGGAGAAGTTTTGCTTCATTGTCGTGTGGTGTAAGATCGTAGCATTCTGATAATCTCATGCGCTTAGATCTGTTTGAACTGGTGATTTGGTTGAATTCAATCATGATGCAGTAGTGTATATAATAGAGATGATTCTCCTTGGTTTGATCATTGACAGGAATAACTTCGAGTTACTTCTTAAAGCTACCATTTTTGTATGATTCCAAGTCGACTATATATTTGAGAATCTGCCCTTCTTTAAAAATGTATTCGAGCAACCTCTGCAAAGCATAACAATTGTCAGTAGAATGATGATTTACCTTATGATGCTGGCAGTACGGTCGATTATCGATTGGTTCCAGCGGCTGGGAGACGCGGTATAGCGTATCCTTCAATAGCATTGGAAAAATTATGGAGATTCGGACGTTCAACTTTGGTAGGATGGGTTTATTTGGTGGACCGCCCTTCCTAGGATAGCCAGTGTTACCCTTGGTGCGCTTCTTATCTCCATGTTCCACCTTTGGTTTGGTATTTTGATCTGTTGATGGACCTTTGGTGGAGAGGACGGATTTAGTAGATTTTTGTCGCTCAAACATCATCATTTCCAGGTCAACATAACTATTGACCTTGGTAATCATATCCTCCAAGGTCGCAGGTTTGTTGAGAAAAAGATACTCTTTGGCCTTACAATCGAGCTAGAGCGCGTTGGTGAAAGCAGTAACAGCTGTCTTCTGATCGAGGTTATCCACTTTACGAGCAAGCTCCAAGAATTTCTGCGCAAAAGCCTTGAGTTTTTCTCTGTGTGATTGTTTAAGACTGATTAGATAATACAAATTCTCCTCTTTGTCCCTGCTGTGAGCATACGTCTTGATGAACTGTTTCTGCAGCTGCTCGAACGTATATATGGAATCTTCAGGGAGAGAATGGAATAATCGGAGTTGTTCTTCCTACAGACTGGTAGCAAACAGATGGCAAAGGATGTGGTTGAGATTGGAATACAACCCCAATGAATCACGGTACTGTTGAATGTGTTCCCTCGGGTCAGTATCTTTGTATTTTTAAATTTTTGGAGTATGGAAACCTTTTGGTATTTCTACGTCGAATAGTTCTTTGGCAATCGAACTTCCTTGTAGCCTGGTGATGTCACCGGTAGTACCTAGAACTTATGCTTCGATCAACTCCTAAATCCGTTGGTCCATACACTCTTTCGTAACATAATAACGTGTTGGCTGAATCGCTATGCGGGCGGGAATTGGATGATGAGTACCAGTACCTTCACTCACACGATTTCGTGCTGGAATTTGTTGTTGAGGTCGATGTTCCTCCTCCTTATGGACAGATATTCGATGACCTCGGCTGGCTTTGGATTGAACTTCACCTCCTAAATAAATAGAAGGTTGTGGTTTATGCTGAAGATTCCTGGAAATAACGCCTCGAGGTCCCAACCTTTCCCTTGCAGAAATACGGGAGGTCTCTGGCAATTGATCGCGACCTCTCGTAGGTAGAGCCTGCTGGGTATTTTGCAGAGCCTCGAGAGTAGTCTGTATTGCTGTTAATTGGTCTTCATGTCGTTTGAGCGCTATCAAACGAGCTTGTCTTTCTCCATCGAGCTCTTTCTCACGGAGCTCCAGGTCTTTAGTTAACTGAAGTTCAAGCTCAGCGCGTTTCTCTGTATGTTGTCCCGGCTCTATTAAAACCTCGGGTTGGACACCTGTAGCCGGTCGTCTAGAAGTAACCATGATTGAAAATTGTAGTGGAAGACTGCCTTAGGATATCGTAGAAATGTAATATTTCCCACAGACGGTGCCAAATGTGATAGCCAAATTGCGTAAGCTCGAATTGGCTTGAAATTCGCTATCACACCAATGAACCTGTAACAAAATTCTGATGACAAATAAGAAAATGACACAGGTGGATTTTAGCATAGAAATCCTCTGAATAGGTAAAAAAAACCATGACCTCGAGTGGAGGATTTTTCGTAAAAGTATTTTTAGTGATTGAAATAGATATTTTATTACAAGTGATCTCTAAGTTTTAGAAATGCTTGAATCATGTAACTAAGAAACTTGAATAGTTTGAGAATTTAGACAAGTGATTTCTTGTATATTTTTTCTGGTCCCTGTCTCTTCTAGAACTTCTTCTTTATATAGGCGTTCTCCGCAGCTCTTCATCGTGTTGCAGCACATTTTCCGAACAATGTGGATAATGGCGGTTAACTGAGTAACTGACGAGTTCGTGAGAGACAGGTGTCTTTGACTTGTTTAGGCTCTTCGGTTTAAGCTTGACCCACATTCTTTACTAGTTCATGGGGCTGGTTAAAATATTGACTGGAGGAGTTATGTTGATAAATGTGTGAGCCTGATATAGGGGTAATTCGAACTGACAATAGCTCAATTTAGGTGAGATCGAGGGATAGGTCCCTGCAGTTGCAAAACTGCTTCAAAACTTAAGGTCGAAGTATGATCTCAGTTTGATGACAATAACATCTACATCCAATTTCAAGGTACACATTTTCTATGTTATAACTTTCTCAACACTATGGTATTATCTGGACACATTTGATTACCATTGCCCCTAAAACTTCTAACACATTTAAGGTTTATTTATATCTTTCTAAATTTTTACTTTGTAGCTCTAAAGTAATGGAGCGTACAAGTCAAATATTTCTTGCTCTTCTCTAACCTGTAGCTCCACTTGCAAAGTCAACATGGACGCTTGGGCGTCTTTCTCCTTAGCGAGCTCATTCTCTAATTCCTCAATTTTGAGTAATATGTCCTTAAGTTCTTACAAATAATGTTTACAAACATCTCTTAGCCTATCTGAAGTTTATCCTACAAAACAATATTCCATATAATTACAGTTTTCCACACCCCACATAAACACGCAGCCAAAAATTCAACAACTTTACTCTACCTTCTCATTATCTTCCCTTGGGTACTCTAGCTCAGTTCTGGGAGAGACCCCATCTAACCCTCTTACGATACCAGGGACATCATCTTCTACCCCGTCCTCTTCGACGTAGGTACCATCCATAATAGCTTTAACCTCAGCTTTGGAGTACCCCACCAAAAGGAGTTGGCGCCCGAGTCTATCGCGCTGAACTACCGCATCATCCAGGTTCTTCTGTGCCTCCTTTGTTAGCTCACTAATCAGCTCTTCCTGCGCAGCCTTCTCAACATCTAATCGCTTCCCCCCCAAAAAAAAAAAAAACCAGGTCAGACTTTAATCGAGCCACCTTCTTCTCGAGCTTAACTTTCATATTCTCGAGCTCAGCTTTTCCCTCCACAATTCCGAGGTAGATCCCCTTCAACAAGCGAGCAGCCTACAATAAACCAAACACATTTTTAGCTCGAATCAAATATAAAATTTAGCAATACACAAGTCATCAAAAATTACTATTTTGCCCAGCTCTAACTGTGCAGAGGCACTCATTTCCTCAGTACTCTTGCGAGCCTCAAGCCTCACCCTATTCTCTACAGCTCGCAACTCATCTTCCTCAATAGGTATACTATCTACGACCTTCGCCCCAGTCACTTCAACAGGAGGATCTACCCTCATCTTTTTTGCCTCCCCCTCGATCTCACCACTCCCCGTGTTTCCAAAGGTTGAGCCACGCTTCCCAGTTTCTTCTTTAAGAATTTTATAGCTAACTTTCTCGACATGGTAGCTTCCGCCGGCACATCTATAAAATCCAAATTCGCAGCCTTCGACAAAAATGGATGCTTCCCCCATCAACCCCTCTCTTCTTACTAGCTTCAACCCCTGTCATTAGTCTTTTCGCCTGAGACTTCTGTACCTTCTCGCACCTGTGCTTAGCTCTTTTATTTCTATTAATACCGAGCTCCTTCATAACTATCTCGAGCTCAACCCCTTCTTGAGCAACAGTATCTAACAATGACTCCTTCCTTGTCACCTTCGACCGAGGACGTGCAACACAATCACAACACATTGTCAAATAACAGATACTCATCAATTACAACAGTTCGATATTATACACTATTACTTACTTTTATTCACAGTTCTATACAAAAGTTATATTGGTTCCTCATCTTCTCTCTTAAGGTAATCACCTTTCACCCATATATCATTATTATTCCACATTCGACTTGTTGAATTCAGATCGAAGAAAAGTAGTCGAGATAAGCTCGAACATAAATATGTACCTCCAGTTGCAGAATAACTACTTCATCCTCTCTATCAGACTCTACATTTACAGATTCTACATTATCAGACTCAGTCGAACGACCAGAGGTCGATGCCTCCATATAAGGTAAAGTCTTCATCTCAATTATAAGTTTAAGGATAAGGTTTGATTATACACAGATATTCCTCACGCACGGCTTACATACAGGTCCAGGTATTCTATCATTATCTTTTACACATCCGTGCACATATTTACTATGCATCCATCATCCATATACGTATATCATATCATATCTTTTTTAACACATATATCAAACAAATTTTGCAAAATTACTATAAACAACAATTTTTTGAAATTTGAAAACCATAAAAATCTTTCAAACCCACATTCACAAATCATAAATTATTTACTAACCATTAACGTCTGAATACGAATCTGAAGTAGCGCCAAATCCATCCTTCACAACACTGCTGTGCAACCACCATCATGACTTTGTCTCTGCAACGTTTTCTCGTCTTGCTTGTTGTTCACTCTCGTCTAATCTCTCACGCGAATCTCTACAATTTATTCTCTTTTCTATCCCACTGTTTTTCAGTTTTTCAGAAGATGATAAACATTTGAATGAAGACGATGACATATTATTTATAGTTCTCTCTCAGTTATATATTGGGCCTCGTACGAGCCGCCCTCGGTTTTTGAACTGATGTGTCCCTTCTATAATTAATGTCAGACATTTTGCACCATTTCGGTGAAAACGCATTCCCATCATTGCCCCATATCCTATATTTTAATATATTTTTATCTCTCTTACCTAAATCTCTCTTTGACCTCCCCACACTCATAATGACTCAACACTCATACGCAATCAAACTTTCCCTATAATTATATAAGAGACAAAAAATTAAGCTACATGCTTTTCTATTCCTACTTCTGTTACTTATAGAACAGCTGACGTCATTCCCAAAGCTATCACATTTCAAATTCAAATTTTTTATTCACAATAGTCACAAACAATATTTATAACAAAAGAGGACAGATTCAAACATTGCCCAAACTATATTTCAATTATAGTTATTCGACCTGATCCAATTTACAGCTTCACATATAATTACACATAAAACATCTCAGATGTCCGGGGAAGCCACACCTAATCAGTTAGCCCCCAAAAATCCTCGTATCTTCATCATATTGATCTCTTCCTCAGCAATTTGCCTCACTGCTTATTTTCGAGCTGCAGGCTCCAGAATTACTTCACGGAAAATCTCCAAGTAAAAATGGTGCCTGATCTCAAGTTTCTTCACCCCCAAATCTAAGCCTTCGAACTGTAATTCAGATTCAGGCAAGTCAAAATCATAATCTTACAAACCAAAAATCCTCTCTCACACTTTTGTAATCTTTATCCCATCGTTCCTCAGCAGCATGGCGAGCTCTCTCAGAATGAGTCCTCAACATAGTCTCGTTCTTCCTCCTCTTTCAATCACATTCCCCTCATATTTATGTACTTTTTGAGATCACTTCAAATCCCCCTAATTCTGTATATATATTTTCATCTGTTTTTCCATAATTATAAACCCTGAGATAATGGTAGAAATTTATTTGAACTTATATGCCCACATCGACCTCTTTAGATTCGTCCTACCTTATTTTGACCTATTTATCACAATTTGTCCCCCAATCCAACATTTCAAGCTAAATCTCCCTAAGCTCAAACTTTCAATTCCTATAAATTCTACATCTGAAAAGATATTTTCCCCCATAAGTCTATAATTTATTCAGTTCGAAACAGATTTTAACACATCTACTATTTCACAGACACAATTTTCACGAGTATTACCATACATTTTTTACAGTTCGATTACTAAAATACACTTTTTTAGTTCGATCTCAAATATTACATTTACGTCCTCTAATATAAATATCAATATTACTCCTAGCACAATTTCAGTCAGAAGAGCTAATTTAATCTATCAACACAGAGTATGAACAAAACTTTTTTCATTAGCTCAAATATCAATTACAGATAATTTACAAATGACAAGTCTTTCAGATACTTTACAGATAAGAAGTCTTTCAGATTCTGTTACAGTTCATTATCAAAGTCAGATCAGTTTTCAATGTATTTTACTCTGAGAATCTTCTGAAGTAAATTTGGAACTGGAAATCAACGAAGATCCTTCTTCTTTCAAAGTGTTGACTTCTACAAGAAACTGAGGAAGCAAAGGTGTCAGTGCTTGAACCAACCCTTCAAACAGTAGGCCTTCTTAGTGCCAAGAGACAATGATTTGTAGGGGCAAGACCTCCAATACATGTCTTCCTCCACCACCACCATCATCTCCTCCTCCATAACCCCCACCAGCTAAAAGTTGATGGAGACGAAAAGGAGTCTTACCTTAGAATCAAGTCCTTCGCAGGATACCGGCGATACTGCCTTGTAGATATACTGGCCCCCACATCTGTCTCTTCAACCTTGTCCTCCGCAAGGATGCAGAGACACCTCCAACGTTACTTGCCTGTCAAGACAACGTAATGAAATCTCCACATATAGTAATAGTCTTCCTCAGCTTCAGCCGCCTCGTCTTCCGATATATCGTGATACATCGCTGGTACAGGAATTAGGATGGGTAACTCCACCGTTTGATCCCCAAAGTATCTCAACATTAGCCTCAATAATTTGGCAGAGACTCTCTCTTCATGCACCATTCACCTGGTCTTCATCATTATCACTCAGGAATTACAGAGAATATTACAACATAACGTACTTTGCCAGACTTCAATACAGGTACTATTTATATCAAACTTATATTTAATGCGCAGAAACATTTCCAAAACTATCATCATTAAAAGAAGAACCACTCTCGGAACCCCAAGGGTCAAGTACATCAATTATTTCTATCTCATAAATTCCAGATACATCCCTCCATAAATAAATACTGAGTACCAAACCAGTCAAATTACCATTAATAAATCCTATCTTTTCAACTTCCAATACCACTAATCCACAGGTTCTTTCTTAACCAAAGCCACTCGCGCCTTCAGCTGTGAGGAAGCGATTGTAAGGACCTATCCCTCGACCTAACCCAAATTTGAACTACCTCAATATCAGACTCACACATTTCACACGTGACATGAATAGTCAGTATTGACATCTAGACCACAAACTGATAAAAAACGTGGATCAAGCACAACAGAAGAATATGAACAAGTCAAAGACACTTGTCTCCCACGAGTTAAGCAATTACACAGTCAACCACCACTTACCTCATTATTCAAAGAACGTGCTTCAACACGATAACGAGTTGCAGGTAAGGTCTATATAAAGAAAAAGTTCTAAAATAGACAAGGACCAAGAAAAACTAGATCTTCTAGGCTCTAACACAAAACTTCTTATTTACAAGATCAAATATTTGTAGTTTAAGAGATCACTTGTAATAAGATATCAGCCTCAAGCAATAAAAATTACTATTACTAAAACTCTCAACTCGAGGTCGTGGTATTTTACCAATTCAAAAGATTTCCATACTAAATTACCTGTGTCATTTTTTGTTTTATATTAGTTTTCGTCACATGTACATTTGGTATAAGAGATACTTTCGAGCCATTTTAAGCTATAGAATTAGGCCATTACAATCATCTACCTAATGGAGCTTACTCTAAGGCCATTTAAGATTTTAGCCTGCTGCAGTACCTAGAATCCCATAGGGGACAATGCTTCGCTTTTGGCCACTGACCGTGGAAGAATTAGGGGGTGCACTAAACTTTGTAGTTTTAACAGATACAACAGTAACCTACCTACCTAGCTGTATCACTCGATGTGACCTTATAAATACTAGCTTTAGCTCAAGCAACAATATCGGCCATCTCAATTTAAGACTGAGTTGTCCCACCCCTAATAGTGTCGACCCTTGGTGGCTTTGGTTTAGACTTTTTGGAATTGTCAGCTTTGAGAAGGTTTGTTATGCAACCTGATCGAAACCCGGGTTCTAGTAAACAGATGGTCAAATTCTCCATGATCTTTAAGAAGGTCCTCGATTACACCTTTCATCTTCGTATTCTCAACTCGTCGATCTACACAAAATAGACGTGTTAGTAGGTAAAAGAAGAAAAGGAATAAAGAACTCGAACAGAACATAACACTTTTGCTTACCAAGATTGAAAGTAATATTCTTCACTTTAAAACTTAAACTAATACTACTACCAACATCATAAAATGAACCACTCACCAACATGGGGTGTTAATTCCATTGGTTTCATGTAGTACCTGTAGTGACCTTTTTTGTTCAGTCGGCCTCTAACATATCTAGCGTCCAAAAATACCTTTTGTTACCACGAGTAAGCCATCGTTGAGGTTAGTGTTAGCACATGGTCAAAGAAAAATGAGATTTGAGGCGAGATATGCACATTATATATATATATATATATATATAACGTCAACGCATTCTTAATCCAAGGCAACAATCATGGAAGACGAAGGTCGTGAAAGAGCAGTTAAGGCCTAAATTCAAATTATAGCCACTAATTACGTACAACCAGCTGAAGATGGTCCTAACCTATAAATAGTAAATAACACCCCCTAGTGAAGCGGTCCACACTTTAACAAGAAAATACTCTAGAATCTGGTCATTATGCTAAACATTGTAATCTCACCTTTAATCAATGCAACTCTATTTGAAAATTCCCAATTCAGGTTGTGGTTTTTATTCCATTTATGGGTTTTCCAAGTTAACTATTTTAGTTCCAGTTCGTGATCAAATTTAAATATACAACTAAATCATATTTGGTGTAAGGAGTTAATTACTAAAGTCCAAAATATTACACAAAGGGGGTAAGATGTTAATGCCTGAGATGTGAATACTTCCTCTTCACAGTGTAAAATGATTTTAAATCATCTAAGGTTATAAGTCTAAAGCTCTTGGGTTTGTTGTTGGAAACCTCCCTACCAAGTATCTTAGCCTGCCTCTCATTACCACTAGATTGAATGTAAAAGATTGTTTGCCCCTTGTGGAGAGCATTTATAGTAGAATTAACTCGTGGAAAGGGAAATTTCTTTCTTATGCTGGCAGATTGATCTCATTAAAGTTGTCCTTGATGGAATGCATATTTTTTGGTGTGGGTGTTTCTCTCTTCCCCAAGCTACTATTAAGTCTATCACCAGCTTATGTTGTAAATTCCTTTGGGCTGGCATTGACGCCACAACTAAAACTGTGATGATAAGTTGGAAGAGAATCACTCACCCAGTAAAAAAAGGAGGACTTGGTATTAAAGATCTTAACACTTGGAATGAAGTTGCTATGATTAAGTTGGTCTGGAACATTTGCTCTAACAAGGACTCTCTGTGGATGGATTGGGTCAAGCAGAACTTGATAATAAAAAATAATAAAGAATTTTTGGTGCATGCAAATTCCTGCTGAGTGCTCTTGGGCTTGGAGAAATATATTAAAATTTATAGAGAAAGCTAAAGAGATTATATTGTACACTATTGGGAATGGCTAGAATACTAGTCTATGGAGAGATCCTTAACAGAAGAACTCTTATCCACACCCCTTATCACTCTATCATTCATAATAATGCCCCTATCCAGAACATTATTAGAGATGGCCACTAAGAGATTCCCCTTAGTGTAAGTCATATCTACACTGACATCTGGAACATGCTTGAAGATATTGACATCAATTATGAAGATGAGGATAAAGTAGTGTGATCTATTACTCCCAAAGGTAAGTTCAATATGAGCAGTTGCTATAACAGAATCAGGCATATCAATGACAGTGTGGATTGGGTTCAGCTGGTTTGGTTCAAAGGCAATATTCATAGACACAGTTTTATCTCCTGGTTAGCCCTTCATGGTGCTCTTAAAACTCAAGATAAGCTGTTGAATTGGGGTTATGTCCAAAGATCTATTTGTGTGTTCTGTTGGAACCATAGTGAGACTGAAGAACATATCTTTTAAGATTGTTATTACTCTAGGAGTTTATGGCTAAAGCTAACTGCGCGCTAAATATCAGATTAAGAAAATATGGGGTTCTTTTTTATAAGATATGAGCTGGTGTTTGAACTTTGCAAAAGGTACCTCTATCAAAAGTACCACTTTCAAACTTGTCTTTAACTGTTTTTTTGCTTTTGTTTAACAGGAAAGAAACACCAATTTTTTTAAGAAATTAACTCCACTACTGAGGTTATCCTGAATAAGATTTGTAATACCATCAAGCTCAAGCTTTCTGCTGATACTATCCAGCTCCCTAAGACTCCTGAGCACTATATAATTGCTAAAATGTGGAACCTCAGGACTGTTTGGAAGCCTCCTAAGATCATCAAATGTAGCTGGCCTAAACCACCAATGGGGAAGATTATAATACACATTGATGGGTCCCTCTGTAATCTTGGAGGGTATGGTATTATTGCTAGAAATCACAGTGGTGCTGGAATGTTAGCTTGTGCTGGTAGGGTGAAACCCCATTCTGCTATCATGCATGAGCTGCATGCAAGCCATTGACGAAGGTTTGGACCTTGCTAACAAGTTGGGGAAAAAAAGTTAGAATGGGATCTGACTCCAAGCTTGCTGTCCAAATGGTGAATAAAAACATATCAGCTCCCTGGGACACTGTCATTATCATGAAGTTAATTTTTAAGAAGATAAGCAACTTGGACAGTTTCTCTCCATTGTAGAGAAGCTAACAGAGCCCCTGATCATCTGGCTAGTCTCTTGTTTCACCTGGGCAACATTAACATTGATCCTCCCAATTTTGATGATAAGCTCAAGAAGATATTGGATGAAGATGGTAGTGGCATGATTTAACTCAGGATCCAGTAGTTCTTTCTTTCTTCTTGGCTACTTTTTTCTTTTCTTTTTTTCTTTTTTTCCATTCTTTATTCTTTGTACATTATGTTCCTTTGGTGTCTAGACTCTGCTCCCTTTCTGTTGTGTCAGGGTCAGTTCCCATCATGTAGGTTTTCTTCTTTTTTATTAGATTCTTACTTTCCAAAAAAGAAAAAATTTATAAATCTCGCACTTCCTCAGCCCAAAACACTTGTTTCAACTGATGAACATACTCCAAAACAACATTAAATATATCATTCATCTACCCGGCCCGATGCAAAGTTGAAAAAGTTGAGTAGATTGACAATCAAGGAAGACAAACAAACTGGAGATAATGATGAAAGATGCCCAAATAGATTGAAGCAAATCCATCAGGCAAATTATTATCACGCGTATGCGCAACCCAAGAAAAAAATTGGATACTCTTTGAAATTTTATATAGAAATCTAATATTATCTATCTTACGCAATAGGGATTTCTCGGTACTTACAATGGCAGCCTCCTGAACAATAATTTCGTGCTCACCACCTCTAGACCATGATCAAGTTCCCCTCGCAATAGCCTCGAAGGCCAACGCCTCCAAAACACTGCTATCATGAGCCTTACAACAATATATTCCCAAAGCGCAAGATGAACCTTACCGGCAACAACAAGATATTCTTGACGGGCAAAAGAGTTCGACATACTAAGTTTGCACAACATTTGGGACTTATTTACTTAAAGGCCATTCAGAGAGCTTTTTGAGAAATAGAATATTTTCAAGAACAGTCAATTGTTCATAAGATCGTGTACACAAATGCAAATACTGGAGACAGGAAAATATGACAGAATTTCAATCAGCACTGAGGCCTACAAATAAAAATTACTCTTAGTTACAACCTACACGACTACACTCACCAGAACATTTCTGCCCCAAACCAACCGGTATGTCTTCATCTTCTACAATACTCTCTGCCATACCACTAAGATACTCCTCACGGTTTGCTTCTGCCAGAATGATGTAGTGAAACTGGCAGAGCCAGAAGTAATCCTTGTCAGTTTTGTTCACATCAATAGTCGTCAGACCTTGATAGGTAGGCTCCATTGGTATCGGTACTGGGTCCACAAGTGATTGTTGGCCAAAATAGCGAGTTTTTAACTCAGCCAATTTCGCCATAATACGTGGTTCACGCTCTTCAGAACGAGTCAAAGATCTTGTTTTCACCATTGTCTAGTCAAGTTTCACAAGAAAAATATGAGTTAACTATTCTAAACAGATGAGACGATATTTATAGACTGTTTAAACGTGATACAGATTCCAATAGTCAAGAAGAATGTAATTAATACATCTAGGACCCCAAGGGTCAAGTCAAAGGGATAAGTCCTAGAAGCTAACATTACGTACCAAGCAATAAGGCTGAGCAAAAACCAACCCTACCCAGCCTAAACCGAACCGATCTGGTCGGTTTTCTGAAACAATTCGGTTCGGTTACAAAACATCAAGCCCGATTGAGGTCGGTTCGGTTACAAAACATCAAACCCGATTAAGGTCGATTCGGTTTTCGGCTTCTAGTTTTTACAAACCGCAAAAACTGAACCGAACCGATTTTATTTAACCTCTTTTAAAACCCAATTGTAGAGAGAGAAAGAAACTTTATTCTCGGATAAGAGAGAGATACAGAGAGAAAATAACTCTTTCTCAAAGTAAAATTTGAAGATCTGAATGTTGTTGAGAACTTGGAAGCTCTAAAAAGAGTATATTATTTTGTAGTTATAGATTTGTAGGTTCCCACAAGGAGTAGAACTTCTTAAATCCTCAACACAAAATTGCAATGGGCGATGACAAAATCGAAGGAGAAGAAATCATCAGTGGGTTTCTTACATACTCAAACATTACCACAAAATAACTGAATGAGATCATCAATGGGTTTTTCTTGCAATATGAAGACGTTAACAACAATTGAGGAAGAGGAGATTTGAGAATAATGATGCTGAGGTGGTGAAGGAGATTCATGGTGTCTTGATGTTTCTAGATCTATGTTTGAGTCCAGGGGTGTTGTTTAGGTTTATACTGACCTAAAAAACTCTGTAATTGTGCTAAATTTCTTACACTAATGATTATCAGAGTAGAGTTTTATCATTTTGTTTACATCATTCCCCTTGAATTATTGCAGTTTGACAACAGGTATGATATTTTTGAAAACCTGACCTGACCCAATCTAAAAATTGGTTCGGTTTCGGCTCGGGTTCGGTTTACTTTATTTTTTCTCGGGTCGATTTGGGTCGGGTTTTAGAGCTTAACTGTTTTTGGTTTGGGTTGGTTTCCAATACTAAGAACCAATTTAGATCGGTTCGGGTTTAGTTTTGGTCGAAAACCGACCCATGCTCACCCCTACCAAATAACAAACTTTACCACAATTCAAAACAATCAGTATTAAGGAATCTCGTTCGAGCTTCTCAACCATAACCACTCGAGCTTTTAGTTGAGAGGGGGCGATTATAAGGGCCTACTCCAGATCTTGAACTAGAACACTGAAGCGTCGACCAAGTAGCTACTGACTCGACCTCATTACTACAAGACGACGTGCCACAGTTATAGTACATTAAGGGCCGTTACAAATAAAAGGGAATTACTCTTGCCGTTATGCAACCGTTACTAAGACTCCTTAAAACTTTTTTTTTTTTTGCTAAGCAAGCTGGGGTTGGGCACCCCATAGGCCATGTATAATAAAAACATAAAAAGTTTACAACCTACCCTATATGTACAACTTAGTTCTACTGTACACTTTTCCACTAACATCCTCCTCCTTCATTACATGTAAATTAGGAGGCAGGTTACTAGTGTCTAACAAAAGCTCTCCATTGGAGTTACAAAATGAAGCAAGAAAATCTGAACATTGATTTGCTTCCCTATACACATGGTGTATGTCAAAATAGACCATTTTCTCAATCAAGCACATAATGGAGTGGTGCAGCAGCAAACACTCCCAGGGAGGAGGCTTATTGTCTCTTATATACGCAACCAACTGTTTAGAATCTGTACCAATTGACAACTCCGGATGCCCATGTTGTATACATTGTATGAACCCCCTCTCAATGGCCTGTATCTCACTGTAAGCAACTGAAATGGGCTCTGTCTGGTCACAATAGCAAAGTTTGGCTTCACCCTTGTAGTTCCTGAGAATACCACCATACCCTCCTCTATTAGCTATAATAGATTCATCAGTATTTAGGAGCATCTTCCCTTGATCAGGAGGTACCCAAGAACAGTACTTGACCACTAGGATACATAACTGAGGGTTAATATTCCATTTGTTATAAATATCTCTAGCTCTATCACTGTCTGCTATTTTCTTTAGTCCCCCTCAAACTCTAATCCAAGTGTCTGACAGGATAATGTTGAGAGTTGCAGTGACCTTATCTTGTTCTCAAACATATTTAAGTTCCTTGTTCTCCAAATATGATTAATGAAAGAGGATAATGTAATAGTTATGATCTTGTACATTGGATTTTCAGAACTCAAATTGAACATCCACTCCACTTCACTCTCTAGAGTACCCAACCTGCCCAATAGCATCTCCAGGGTGAGAGTTTGGGTTGGGTTTGTCAACTCAAACCTAAACTATTTGCCTCCTAGCTGCAAAAAAACGGGTGTGGGTTGGCTGAGCTGGACGTGTCAGAACCCAACCGAGTTTGAGGAGCTTAAACTCAAAAAAATGAGTTTGCGGTGTTTTGATTACCGCCGCGCTTAAACATTTTTTTTTGATGTTTGAGATAGATGAATAGTTATATGGACTAAAGATTACCGCCTCGGACTAAATTAAAAATAAATATATAAAAAAAAATCACTGGAAAGGGTTGGGTTGGGTTTGGATTGGATTGGATTTGATACCCAAATCCGCACTGCTGCTGGATATGCTCTAACAATCCCACTATTTGCAAGAATGAGTCATCATACTCTATTGGTATAAGTGCATTCCATGAATAAATGTTTGGTGCTCTCATCGCCTACGTTACACAAACAACAATTAGAATTGACAACCACATGAGCAAGTTTGTCTTGCGTAGAGAGACAATTCCTAAACATTTTCCAAGACAATGATTCCATGTATGGAAACAATATGATTACCCCAGCAAACTTTGGACCACTGAGTTTTCACTCTAATTTTCCTTAAGCTGTTATAAGTGGAAGTTGTACTATACTCACCATGGGTACTGGGGGTCCAAAAAACTTTGTCTACAAAATTAAGAGCACTAGCTATTAAAGGCATGTTACTTGCAATGTTACTAACACTATAATATATAGGATGGGGGATTTTCCAGCCACTGTCATCAACCAAGTTGTTAACTTTAGCATTTAAACCAAGATAAGAGTTATACCTGTGGTGGCTTTCAAACTGATCAAGAAGAAAACCTTTTTTGTGCCATGGATCATGCTTAAATTCTGTGTCTCCCATTACCAATAATGTGCCTTACCAATTTGCAAGCAGTTTCTCTAGAGTTAAGAACATGCCTCCAGATCTAAGAGCAGTTTCTAGGAGCTTGCATGGTCCAGAAGTTTCTAGACACCTCAGAACTTATTTTGTAGCGTCTTACATTAGGAAGAAATAGTGGTCAATATTAAACGGTCATGATATGAGACCTATAAATAAGAACAAGGAATAACAGATTAAAGATATATTTTTCGATACAAAAATAGCTACAATACTATCAAAAGACTTGATGTAATAAGTAGTCAAAAAGCGAATAATATCGCTCCTTTCCAAATCCTCACTAGAGGTCGCGGTTTTTATCTGTTCAAAGGTTTACAGGCTAACTCTCGCGTGTTAGTATTTATTTATTATTGCTTGTGTTATGATCATTCTTAAAGTAAGAAACTAAGTTCGAATCTCGAATTTAGGTTGTTACAAGTGCGATAGTGCTCTTGGAGCAGATTACCATACAAGCCGTACTCACTTTTGATTGAGTTAGATTATTAAATATAGGAAGATGGTCTAGGCAATATTTGTAAACCTTAAAGGGCGATTTAGACTATAAACCCCAAAATTTAACCTTGCCCCCTGGAACCGACAAATATTATGGTCGACTCCCTATTTCATGTCTTCTCTCCCGATTCATTGTTTTGACATGACTTGACCAGTCTCCTCTTACTAAACTACCTATTGTACCCTTTTCTCAAAATTCAACCAAACCCAACAGTTTTTCATACTATCTCTCTTAACCTAAAACAATTTTGCATCGAGATTTGTGACCAAATTCAACGGTTGAGACCACTCCATCTCTTTAACCTCTAACTTAATATTGCACAATGGAGAGTGGTGAATCATCAAAGGTAAGACTATATATGCATCTCAAAGCCTTGTGTTGCTTTTAGTTAAATATTTTTTTGGTTTTTTTTAGGCCATTAAAGCACTGTTTAAGGTCGGGGGGTAACGACGAAGTGCAGTTAATTTTATGGGGGTAAAACTAAATATTTGCATTTAAATAGAGTTAGAGTTAGAGTTAAGAGTGGAGCAACGTATGCAACAATCGAACAAAGATTAGAGAGTGATGAACCAGTAGCAACAATGGAGATTGGGGTATAGGAGATCAAACCAAACTTTGTAAACGCACAACCTTTATGAATGCACACTTTAATTGGTCTTAGGAAGATGCATTTAGATAGATTCACGAGTAGATATGGACAAGAACTCTTGGCTCACCTGTACCCACTTCCAAACTTTCGGTCGACCTGGTAAACATCACCACTCATTTATTTTTCTGATTTTTATAGAAAACTCCACCTTAAGGTCATTCTCGTAAACATAAGTAACGGCCGAATATGATGCCACTTGGCATGCAAGTAACTGATTTCTTAAACGG
The DNA here is from genome assembly GCA_014058105.1 of Kingdonia uniflora. Lineage (NCBI taxonomy): Eukaryota > Viridiplantae > Streptophyta > Magnoliopsida > Ranunculales > Circaeasteraceae > Kingdonia > Kingdonia uniflora. The sequence continues at coordinate 1,061,123 of JACGCM010000452.1, forward strand.
CACATCACTATAAATCTAGTAGCTTCACATTCATTCATGGTGGATTAGGGTTTCATCAAATTACAGAAATCAAAATGCCGAGAAGCAGTTTTTCAGGTTCGATTTCATCACCAAAGATCGATGTTGTGATCGATACTGGAAACCCATTCTTGAATCGCACTGTTGATGGGTTCTTGAAGATTGGAACTGTAAATCCCTCCAACCATGTCTCTCTAATCAACATTTCTCTTGTGATTTGATTGTGAAAATTTAAGCTTATTTTGTTGTTTTGAGTTGGATTTGTGATACCCCATTGTTTGATTTTGTAGGTTGCAGTGGGAAAAGTAGCTGTTGATGAAACCTATAATTGCCTGCGAAAAGGTATAAATGTGAAACATCTATTATTAGGCATTTTATTGAGATCCGCTTGGTAAACTGGGAATTGTTTATGATCAGAAACATTTCCAGTGGTTCGGCATTTGCTAAATGTTAGATTTATGAATGAGGAGCTAATTCAGTGGTTAGTAATTGTCAAATTACTGGGAAAAAAATCGGCAAGAAATATTTTCCGTGAATCAAGCGTAGGCAGTAGGCTAAATGTGGGGTTAATATTGTTAATTGAAGCAAATTAACTTTGAAACTGAATAAATTGACTTTATTTAGGGTGTTCTGTGTTCTTTACCTCGTGAGAATGTATAAATCGTTATTAAAGGTTATTTAGTTAGGGATTTAATGTGAGAATTTTTTGATCTAAATTTCTAGTGTAGTTTAGATGCCAATCATGCTATTTTGACTGTGAGAGAATTTATTCACATTTAGGCTTTTGAGCTCAAAACTAACCATGACACTAAATAAATAGTTGCTTTATGAGTGCTACAGATACATAAAGACATAGAACATTAAAAAAATTTCATTTATGCATCAAAATAGGTAGTTGTGTATTACTTGTGTATTATGATGATATGAGGTAACACGTGTCACATCCATTTAATTGTGTTAATGGTCACATTAGTTGATTCAAGTATGAATATGACCTGATTCCTCTGTCCTTGCTGTCTACAGACATTACTTGCAATTAAGAACCACACATACTAGTTCATGCCAATTATGTATGTTAACATACTTTAAGAACTCAAAAAACTAAAAAACACTATCGGCAAGTTGTTTAAGGCATCTTTTTCTGTAAAGATTTGGATATTAGGCACACTTTAGGACTAATGTGAAATTAGATTATTTGAAGGAATTTTCGTTTTAAAGAAGATATCAGGCTACTGTAAAACCCATATGTTGAAGCATTTTATGGAGAACAAATTAGAGGAAACATTTTGTGGGCATTCGTCACCTTTGCAGTCATATGGAGCATCTGGCACAAAATTCTCAGGGAGAAAAATCTTGCACATCTAGAAGTGTCTTCTTCTCGTGTTGCAAGATCCAGTCAGCTTCAGAGATACTTTCTTTTAGGTCTTTGTGACAAGGTGGTGGATTCTTTTCAGATATGTTAAATAGTTAGGGAAGTGGTTTTGGAGTTGTGTTCCGTTTTACCTAGTACTGAAACGTACTACTGAGTGGCTTTTCTTGTACTTTTTCTCCAGGAAGTTCTTATTTATTCTCGAGACAACTTTTTTTTATTAGTGGAATTTCATTATTAAGAAACAAAAAACAAAACACGACTTTTGGAGTATAGATTGACTGAAACTTGTTTTTACCACTCACCTTTGCTAAAACTCTAACTCAACCATGCTTTTTATACACTAAGAAATTAACTCAGGTTTCTCTCAGCTATTTTCTTGCGAATCTTTCTCTCAGCTATTCAAGCTTACTTTATTCCATTACGTAAAGTCTAGAGGGAGCTGAAACCCGGTAAAATGAAGTTATTTCAGCTAGTTCTTTCCTTGTTATTCGTCTTAATTTTCCTACTAGTTACAAAGAATTCTAGAAAGAGTTGAAGTCCAACACCTTGAAGAACTCTGAAATCATTATAAGCTATAGTTTTTCTGTGATTGTGCAGAAGAGGAACGGTTTAGAGCTTGGTTCTGCACTCTGCAGTAAGAATCATAAATCCGCTGGGTTTTGAGATCCAGTTCACAATATTTTGATGAAATGTTTGCAATTGACGAGTAGTGTTGCGACTGTTACCAGTGAAAGTGTGACGTCTCTCGCATGGGCGAATATAGGGCAAAAAATAAATAAATAACTTAAATCCTGGCTCCGGTCTCCAGTCTCTCGCAATGGGTTAGGCGAGGTGCGTTGAGTTGCGATAAAGTCTCACAATGCATCTCATAGCTTCAATCGTGAGTTCATCAAATACAAAATACCACGTTGCATGCATGTCTTCTCATTCCCTGTGCATGTATACTTCGTACACTTTTGCCTTTAACATTAAGACGAGTCTCATTTTCATCCATTTCTAGGTGTTGTTATAAGGTAATAGGGTCCTTGCCAAAAAGTCTATTTACACTAATCATATTCCACCAATACCTATACTTCTTATAGGAATTATACACATAAATTAAGGATCGAGGAAGTTAACAATGACGATATTCATTTTAACTGTGGGAGTATTGTACAAAACCACTGAAGCCCATAAACTAGCTATTATTTCAACAAGGTGAAGACTAACCATAAGCAGGAGGAGGCAGCAGTGGTAGACTTGTAGCTTGTCGTAAGTTGATGCTGATTCTAGGGTTTTGTTTTTTGCCCCAAGATAAATGCAAGATATGGGAAGTGTGGGGGTCGTCAAGCATATGAGGAAGAGGTACGAAGAGTGGAGGAAGCTCACTAGAAGGAAATGTGTCTAGAGTTTCACAGAGAAAAATAGGGAGGCATGTCATACTAAGAAAAATGCTTTAGAGAGATGAAATCCCTATGCTTGTTTCACTATTTTATAAAAGCAAATCAATTGGATATAAACAAGGGGCGGATCTAGGGGAGGGCTGACCTGATTGTGCTCGGGGTGATTTGGAGCCAATTTTTTATTTTATTTTCTAGGAACAAGCTGCTTTTCTTTACAGCCTGGTATAATCATATAAAGATTAAAATACTACTAAAATAACAACCCCCCCCATCCATTCCTAGCCGCCCCTATAGATACACAGAAGTTTTTCCACTCTTTTCAGCTTCCTCCCGCACTCACACACATACCTAAGTATAAGATCTTGTAATCTTTGGTGGAAAGAAATTTAAAATTCACAGTCCCATTAAGCGTGCTAATTGAAGTTAATTACAAACTCAGTTGACACATAATTTTAAATGACATTTTTGTATCTTAGATAAATATTTGTTCATTTGTTTTCTTTCTTAAGGTTCGTTGTTTCTTATTTCAGGGAATGCTTCAAAACACAACTTCGAACATTCAGTAAGATTTCCTCCTTGGATAATTTCCACTAAAACACGCTTTTAAGGCTCCGCTTAGTACATAGGAAAAAAACATTACTGGATTACAAATATTTTTGAACCGGCAGTTGCTGAGCATTATATTCAGTTATGAGAGGAAACTTGGTTATTCCAGCAATGGTCAGTAAATAATAAATTAAAAGAAATTTCTCCAATCACAAATGTTTCTGAGATTCCAAGCGGAGCCTATCATTTTATGGGGTTAGTAATAATATATGTAGCTAAGAATAACTACCAATCTTATAAAGGAGTTGTGTGGATGTGATAAATCTCTTTTTAGGACCAATCGAATGTGGGGTTTCCTTAATACACACATACATGGCAGGAGAAAGACAAATTTTTGGCCCTCTTACAATTTATCTGTTTTATAGGCTCTAATGCTGCTTCTAATGATCTTAAAAGAATGGGTTCATATGATTACGTTTGCCTATATTGTACATCAAACATTGAGTACAAAATGCAAGGGGAATGAAACATTATTCCAATACAACTAATAAAAGATGGCTCTTATTGCAGTTGAAGAAGATGTGCAAAGAAGGTGCTTATTGGGGTATGCTAATGAATGAGATTATGAAACTCGTAGAAGCTTTAATGTCCTCTGTTTATAAATTGAGCAAAGCAACTCAATCATATTTGTCACTTTGCAGGGTCTGTAGCTGGCGTTTATGTCGGAATGGAGTATGGGATGGAGAGGGTCCGTGGAACCAGAGATTGGGTAATTTCTGCAAAACTCATGCACTAGATTTTCTTATGAACTTGTACCACAAATAGAAACAAAAGATGGTATGCCTGCCAACCCAAATGCTGTGACAATTGGAAGTAATGGTTCTAATGATTCATATTTGCTCTAAATTGCTCATTAGAGTACAGTATTATGATCTTCAGGTCTTGCTAAACAAACAGTTTATTTTTCAGATGCTGAATGTTGGAACCAACTCTGCCTGTTTTGTAGTAGGATGTCACAGACTTAACTTGATGTAGTTACCCAGGTGGCACTCGAACTATTCACCACTTAGCCCATGCAAGCCTTCAATAATGCCCTCACAACTAAGATATTCAAGATCACTAAAAAAGCACAAAAACATGAAATAAAATGGCTACCCTTATATATAGTTGGGCATTAAATGAATGGCCTAGATTGCACCAAATGGCACAAATCCAATTGCTAAAGATACTCTAGAGTCTAGAACTATCTACCACTATCCAAGGTTCCATGGGGGATCCATGGATGCAACTAGAACCCTTTTACTATGTACAATACAGGAAACCTTCAAGAATCCTCCAACTCCAAAACCTCCTTATTTCGCTTACGATCCTACTTGTTCATAGTCCACGGCCTGGCTCGGGCGAATTTACAAAGCCTCCCTATCTCGCTTGTGTCATAGACCACAACCTGGCTCGTTCATAACGAACCTACATTGGAGTGGCACGGTCCTCCAAAAATCCTCCTTGCTATGTACATACAGGGAACTTTCAAAAATCCTCCACCTCCAAAATCTCCCTATCTTGCCTTAGTCCTACACCACTACTTCATAGTCCCGGCCTGTCTCGTTCCTGACGAACCTTCAAAACCTCTTATCTCACCTGAGTCCTACACCACTAGTTCATAGTCCACGGCCTGGCTCGTTCATGACAAACCTATGTAGGAGTGGCTCGGTCCTTCAGATTCATCGGGATAACTTAAGCCGCTCAAACTCTTCAGGCAGTTCTAGAAGATTCCAGCATCTTCACGAAGTCGAACGGATACGAATCACTGACCTCGTGACAAGGGGCTCTAATGGAGAGTCATATGCTACACGTTCCCAATCAGTAATCTGTATTTTTGACTTACGTAACATGGACACTCCAAAAATGGATTTTTTTCCACCTGCAGCGAAAAACTCGGCACATACCAATGGGCACACCTTGCTTAGATTATCAATTTTTTGACATCATTTAAAGCTCCCAATTCTTTAGACATATTTCTCAGTTTTACCAAGTTCTATTATCGTTTATATGCTTGTTATTAGATGTAATTTAATCTATATGTTTATCTTCTTTATGAATCTAACATTTTAACAAAAAAATGGTACCATAAATAAATGTATGTATGGACATAATAAGACACTACCTACAAGAAACATGGAAAAAAACTATATCTTGAAGTATAAGGCAGTGCCCGCATTTTCACTTAAATTGAAGTCATCTGTCCAACACCCCTTGCATAAACAACCTTAACACGTACCCATGTATCCTAGTTCTAAGCTTGTGAAAAGAAATTAGTAGAACTGCTTGCACAAAAACACATTGAAGATACTGCTTCTGTAAAACCAGTCAGTCTGAACTTTCATGTTGCATGTAAGTTGAATTCATCACTCTATTTTTAAAATATTGGATCTCTGTATACATATTTCATTCCTAAAGATTTCATTGGATTGTGTCTAATCTTCTTCACTACACAGACAGAGACACGGTGCTAAAAAAATCTGAGATTCGATTATGTATGCCTGACAAAAAACTACGTTGCTAACCCTTTGATACTATTGATATCTTCCAGAAGAATGCGATGCTGGGAGGTGCATTGGCCGGTGGTCTGATATCTGCAGCCACCAACAATAGCAGGGACAAGGTTGTATCAGATGCAATCGTTGGAGGTGCCATTGCCACTGCTGCAGAGTTCATCAACTATCTTACATGAGCAGTTTAAGATGTTTGCGTAAGACTAAGAAAAAACTGCTTAGTAGTTTCGATTTCCTAGTTGTCTTTTGTTATGCTTCATGCATTGTCATAATGTAGTTGTACTGACAATATGAGAAATTGTCAGAATGTAGCCTCCATCCTTTCTAGCAATCTATCATTCCATCATCTGTTTAAGTGTCTCCTAATCTATAACTGCAACAAGGTACAAGCAAAGAATAAGGTGAAACTAATTGCTTTGCTGGACTGTCAGAAATTTTGCCTAATTTTCTTTGATCGTTGATATTTCCACGAAGCTTAAATCGGGGTCTGGCAGATGAACTTCATTGAGTTAAATGATGGCAGATGGCGGTTTACAGTCTGTTTCACTAAAACTATTTTTTCAACTCCAAATATATGAGACTATCTTGCGAAAGTTAATAAAAATTGTTAATCTCTATTGTGATTCTGGCAAGCTCAACCAAATATTTGGTATTCGCCTGCATCTTAAGTAATCATTTAGATATAAATTTTGATAGTGTTAACCAAACAACAAACATGAATCTCAAAATCAAATTTTGTGGATATTTGATTTTTGAAGTGGTCGTAAGATCTGGCTTACGAATGTGGCTGTTGTTTACGAATGATCAGAATGGTTAGCGTAGTAGTGAGCATCCACAACAGCCTCCTAGGAAAATAGGGAGGGGTGGTGACATGTACTGCCTAAATTCATGGAAAATAGGGAGGGGTGGTGACATGTACCGCCTAAATTCATGTTTTACATTAACACTCTTTTTTAAAAAGGGAGTTAAGAGAATCCAGACCAACCTTCTTAAAATAAATTAATAAATTAAATTTATTTTAGGGAGGCAAAAGTAATAAAATGACTTTTATAGGCTTCATATTCCTATTGGCTATTTTTACTTTCTCTCTCCCCAAGGATTGGGGAGCTATTTGATTAGCCACGTAAGACTTTATATTAGAGCATCCACAGCATCCTCTTTTGGATAGGGAGTGATTTTGAGGAGTTTGAGGGAAAATCAATTCTTACCAAACAGATTACATATTTCAAGGAGCCACATCATAAAAGTAACTTAAAAGTATCCCACGTTCTCCATGATAGGTTTTTTTTATTTAATTTTGAGGGTCCCATAATTTCTACCTAATAAAATTGTCAAACGTTGTTACCCTTTATTTTATTATTTTATTTTATTTCCTTCTGAGGAGAGAGAGTAGTGAAACCCAAAATAACTACCCCTCCCGGGGAGGCTAAAAACTTGGTTTTTAGCACCTTCTCTATATTTTAGCTATAGAGAGACTTTTACGTAGAAAGTTACTTTTGATATGGAAAATTAAAAAAAATGTTAATTTTTACTTCTTCTTTTTAGACATGGCTAATTTAAAGTGGTTTAGCTAGTTAATTTTGTGATGCGGCTCACTTTTGTGGGAAGTCGACTATATCCCAACATCATATCCACAACATCAAATTTAGGTTGAAACTCCTCAAAAGTACACTAACACAAAAAAGCTGTTGTGGATGCTCTAAGTAATTTTTTATTAGAAAAGTGGGAGTTTAAGTAATTTTTTATTAGAAAAGTAAAAGTACCACTTTCCATGTAATTGAAGTGCTTACATGGCTACCCAAATATGTGTAAAAATAAGGAGTCTTCAAATTTTAAGGAGTTCGTAAAAGCATTTTTAAATTTTTTCCCTCCTAATTTTTTTTAACTTACTATGGATGCTCTACACAATAATTTTTTTGACTTTCAAAACAAAATCAAAAGACGACTAAATTGGGAGTGTTTTTCACAATCACTTGTGTTTTTTTTCTTCCCATCAAAAATGTTTTCCGTCTATGTTCCATTTTCCCGCAGTTTGAAAGCACCACCTAAGGGTTTACTAGTCTAATATTTCAGCCACTTGACGAAATCACAGTAAGTTTCGTACGCTACCGTAAATACCATGAAATGACATGAAGTTTGATTCTTTCATCGTTAATGTAATAACATAATTTCGGAGCTCGAAATGGCTCAGAATTAGCTCTTACACCAAATGTACCTGTGACAAAAACTACTGTAAAGCAAGAAATGACACAGGTGATTTAGCGTGGAAAACCTTTGAATAGGTAAAAAAAACCACGACCTCGAGTTGAAGGTTTTAGTAACAGTAACTCTTATTACTTGAGGCTGATATCTTATTACAAGTGATCTCTCGAACTAGAAATGCTTGATCTTTTAAATAAGAAGTTTTATGGTGTTCAGAATCTAATTTTTTTTATGTTAGAGTCTAGAAAATCTGGTTTTTTTTTGTCCCTGTCTCTTCTGGAACTTTTTCTTTATATAGACTCTATCCGCGGCTCGTTATCGTGCTGAAGCACATTCTCCGAAAATGAGGTATGTGGTGGTTTACTGTGTAACTATTTAGTTCGTGGGAGACAAGTGTCTTTGATTTTCTTTTGTTGTGCTCGATCCACGTTCTTTATCAGTTTGCGGTCTAAGTGTCAATGCTGACTACTCATGTCACGTGTGAAATGTGTGAGTCTGATATTGAGGTAGTTTAAATTTGGGTTAGGTCGAGGGATATGTCCCTACAATTTCCCCCTCACAACTGAAGGCACGAGTGGCTTTGGTTGAGAAATAACATGTGAATTGTTGGTGTTGGAAGTTGAAAAGATATGACGTAGTAATGGGGATTTGACTGTTGGATATTCGGTAGTTATTTATGGAGGGATGTATCTGGCATTTATGACGATGGAAATGATTGATGTATTTGATGCTTGGGGTTCTAAGATTGGCTCTGCCTTGAATGATGACTGCTTTGGAAACGTACCTGCGCATTAAATGTTAGCTTGATATAAATAGTACCTGCACCGGAGATTTTGGCAAAGTACTCTGTGTTGTAATATCTTCTGTATTCTCTTAGTAATAATGGTGAAGACTCGGATAATGGTATACGAAGAGAGAGTATCTTCCGAAATGCAAAGGTTAAAGTTACGATACTTTGGGGATCAAGCTCTGGAGATGCCCACACCCATACCCGTACCGCCGACTTACCATGGGATGTCAGAAGATGAAGCGGCTGAAGTTGAAGATGATTTTTACAATATGTAGAGATTTCACTACATTGTCTTGACAGTCGAGCAACATTGGTGGTGTCTTCGCATCCTTGCAGAGGATAAGGTTGAGGAGACATATGCGGGGGCTAGCGTGTATGTGAAGCATTACTGTCGGTAACCTGTGAGGTATTGGATTCTAAGGTAGGGCTCCCTTTCATCTCTATCAACTCTCCATTGGTGGGGGTTAAGAAGGATGAGACGGTGGTGACGGAGGAGGAAGACGGAGATTGGAAGTCATGCCCTTGTACAATCATCGTCTCTTGCCGTGAAGAAGGTTCTGGTAGGAGGGTTGGTTCAAGCACTGACACCTTTACTTCCTCAGTTTCTGGTGAAAGTAAATGAGGTGAAGGAAGAAGGATCCTCGGTGATTTCCAGTTCCAACTTTGCTTCAAAAGATTCTTTGAGTGAAACATCATTGAAAAGTGACATTTAAGCTGTAGAATGATCTGTAAAAGTATTTGAAAGACTTGTTATCTGTAAAGTATTTGTAACTAATATTCGAGCTAAGGAAAAAGTTTTTATTTAAACTTTGTGTGGATAGATAGAATTAGCTCATTTGATTGAAATCGAGCTATAATAAATATAGATATGTTTAGAGGACGAAAATATAATATTGGAAGTCAAACTAAAAAATGAAGTTCTATTTAGTCGAACTGTGGAAAATATATGTTTATACATGTGAAAGATGTGTTTGTGTAAATATGCAAATGTGTGAAAATATGTATCGAACTGAATATTATAGAATCATGGGGGGAGAATATCTTTTCAGATATTAAATATGCAGACATTGAAACTTTCAAGCTTATGGAATTGTTGTTGAAATGATTTATAGGTAGAGAGAATATAAGGAGTAGGTCGAAACGGGATAGGACGAATCCACAGAGGTCGATTTGTACATATAAGTTTAGATAACTTTCTATCATGATCTTTAGGGTTTCCAGCTATAGAACAACAAATTATAATATATACAAAATGTGGGGAATTTGTAGTGATCTTAAAAAGTGTATAAATATGTGGGAGGGGGGAATGTGATTTAAAAAGGAAGAAAGAAAATATGGTGAGAGTTCGTCATGCTACTGAGGGACGATTGGAAATAAAGATTGCAGAAGTGCGAGAACGGATTTTTGGTTTGTTAGATTATGATTCTAACTTGTCTGAATCCGAATTGTAGTTCGAAGGCTTAGATTCGAGGGCGAGGGAACTTGAGATAGGACGTCACTTCTACTCAGAAATATTATGGGAAGTAATTCTGGAGCCTGCAGCTCGAAAAGATGTCGTGAGGCAAATTGTTGAGGATGAGATCGAGGAGGAAGATGTGAGGATTGCTGGGGGGCGAACTGATTAGGTGTGTCCTTCCAGAACATCTGAGATGTTTTATGTGTAATTATATGGGAGGGAGCAAATTGAGTGAGTTCGAATAACTATAATTTAAGTGTAGGTAGAATGTTTTGCTTGAATCTGTTCATTTTTTGTTGTAAATATTGTTTGTGACCGTTGTGAATAAAAATTTTGAATTTGAAATGTGATAGCGTTGGAAATGACGTCAGAAGATCAATAAGTAGCAGAAGTAGAAACAAAAAAAGCATGTGAGCTTCGATTTTTATCTCTTTTGTAATTACAGGGAAAGCTCGATTGCGTGTGAGTATTGAATCATCATAAGTGTGGGAAGGTCAGAGAGAGAGGATGAAGAACCAATGGAACTTTTGTGTAGAATTGTTAAGAAAAGTTAGTAATAAAATATAATATCAAACTGTTGTAATCGAAGGTTGTTATGTGGTCTTACAACGTGTTGTGTGTTTGTTTTATAGATCCTCGGTTGAAGGTGACAAAGAAGGAATCACTGCTAGATATTGTTGGTCGAGAAAGGGTTGAGCTCAATATAGTTCTGAAGGAGCTCGGTATTAACAAAAATAAAAGAGCTAACAGTAGGCCTGAGAAGGTACAAAAGTCTCAGGCGAAGAGACTAATGACGGGGGTTGGAACCAGCAAGAAAAGAGGGGCTGATGTGGAGAAGCGTCCATTTTTGTCGAAGGCTACTGATATGGATTTTGCGGATGTGTCAGAAACTACCACGTCGAGCAAGCTAGCTCTGAAATTCCCAAAGAAGAAAACTAGGAAGCGTGGCTCGGTCTCTGGAACCACGGGTAGTGGTGAGGTCAAGGGGGATACGAAAAAGAGGAGGGTAGATCTTCCTGCTGAAGTGATAAGGGCGAAGGTCATGGTGAGTCGACCTATTAAGGAAGATGAGCTGCGAGCTGTGGAAGACAACAGGGTGAGGCTTGTAGCTCGCAAGGGTGTTGAGGAGCTGAGCACCTCCGCACAGATGGAGTTGAGCAAAATTGTAAGTTCTGATGACTTGTTTAATTCTGAACTTTGTATTTGGACTCGAGCTGAAAATGTATTTGACTTTTGTGTTTCTTTGTTTGTAGACTGCTCGTTTGTTGAAGGGGATTTACCTCGGGATCGAGGAGGAAAAGGCTGAGCTCTAAAAGAAGGTGGCCCGACTTAAGTTTGACTTGGCTTTGGAGGGGGAGAGGTTGGTTGCTGCGAAGGCTGCATAGAAGGTGTTAATTAGCGAACTGATGGTGGAGGCGCAGAAGAACCTGGATGATATCGTAGTTCAACGCGACAGACTTAAGTGCCAACTCCTTGCAGTGGGGTACACCAAAGCTGATGTCAAAGCCATTATGGCTGGTACCTACGTCGAAGAGGACAAGGTGGAAGAGGATGTCCCTGCTGAAGGAGGTGTGGTAATAGGGTTGGATGCGGTTTCCCCTAGAACTGATCTAGAGAATCGTGGGGAGAACAATGAGAAGGTAGAGTGAAGTTGTTGTAGTTCAGTTGTGCGTTTGTAGGTGATTTGGAAAACTGTAATTGCATTGAATATAGCTTTGTAGGATAAATTTTGGATAGGCTAAGAGATGTTGTTAAACATTGTTTATAGGAACTTAAGGATATGCGCCTCAAAATTGAGGAATTAGATAATGAGCTTGCTAAGGAGAAAGACGCCTCAGCGTCTTTGTTGACTTCGCAAGCGGAGCTATAGGTTAGAGAAAAGCAAGAAATATTTAACTTGTATGCTGTATTATTGTAGAGCTACTACAATGTAAAATAAGGAAATGAATATAGATCATAAATGTGTTAGCAGTTTAGGAACGATGGTAATCAAGCGTGTCCAGCAAATGCCAAAGTGTTTAGAAAATCAGAACATAGAAAATCTGTACCTTAAAATTGGATATAGATGTTATTGCCAACGATCTGAGATCACACTTTGATCTTAAGTTTAAAAGCAATCTTACGACAATAGAATGTCAGAAAATAGAAATCTGTTATAATTTTGAGTGTCACCTGTATTATGATTGACTGTATTTGTATAGTCCAGCTGAATCGAGCTTGATATATTATATCTGTGATGCAGGTCGAATTGGAGACTGTTCTCTCGAGTGAACAACAGATGCTTCAATATAACCATGAGTTTGCGACAGAATTTGATCGGATTAGAGAGGCATCTGAAGATAGGGAGGATCAGCATGTCAAAGTGCAGATCCAGTTTGCTGAGGCAACAAAAACTATTTATGATTTGACTCAGCAGATCAAGGTGAAAGATGTCAAAATGGAAATAGTGCAAAAAGATCTCTCGGAGGCGAAGGAGCAGAAAACAAAACTCAAAAGCCGGAATGATGCGTTGATGGTGAAAAGTAAAGAGGTGGGCATGGCTCAATACCATATCCAATCGTTAGAAGAGACAGAAAAAGAGTTACGGGGTTTTGTGGCCAGTCTAAAGGGCCAAATGATTAAAAAAACAAACGAGCAAGAACATACTCGAGCTGATTTGGTGAGTTCCAAAAGTGAACTGGAGCGATTAAAGAACAAAATGATTAGGAAAGATAACGAGCTTGAGAGAGCTCAAGTTGACCTAGCTAAGTCTGAAAGTGCGGTTGAGCAGTTGGGTGAGGATTTACCTGCTAAAGATATGGATTTCTATATGGTTCAACAACATTGTGACTAATTGAATGAGATGGTGGACAAGTTGAAGGCGGATTTGGATATGGCTAATGCGCGTGTAAAGAAGGCCGAAGCTAGATAGCGGTCAAAGAGGAAGAGAGACGATGCCGGGGTCTCCATAGTAAAAGGGGATGTTGTTGATCTGTCAGTTCAAATTAAAGAGCTGGAGGGGGGAGCACATTCAAGTTCACGTACAAAGAGGAAATGAACGCTTGAGGAAGATCCAAAATAAGTTAGATATTGCGCTCTGCAGAGAGCGAGAGTTAAAAGGGGTGATCAGGGGTAAGGATCGGTTGTTGAGGAAGAAGGATGAGTTACAGAATAAAGCTCCTGTTGGGGGAAGTGATGGGAATGTTCGGGAGTTAGAGGAGCTTCACTCTCAATTGGCAACGTTGAGGACGACGAGTAAGGCTGAGTTAGATAAAGCAAAGGAGAAGATGGTGGAGTATAATGAGATTATGTCAAGCACAGATAAACACATGGAGTGGCAAAGCGAACGGTATAAAGATTTGAAAGATCGTCACTATAGATTATAAAAGCATTTTTCCGAGGTAGTTATGCTCGATCAAAATTCTTCTATCCAAGAAATATTTTGCTCACATGAGCTAATGGATGTTATTGCCTATTTAGTAAAGGAAGTGAGAAGGCTTGAGTTTGAGATGGATATCTTGCACGACTATTTGTCATCCCGAGGATGTATTTGTAAGGCTGATATAGTTCGAAGAAATTGTATGAACGCCATAGAAATGGAGTTAGGTTTCCAACCTGCCGAATTGGTAGAGCAAGGCAGGATTATTGTAACTGTTAGAGCTCCAAAATTTATGGCTGAGCATCCTCCTATTGTAGGGGAAGGTAGAGCTGACCTCCCATCAGTAGAGAAAAACCTTTAGAAATGGCTTGTAAAAGTAACCAGTAGAAGTAACCTGCAGTTGTAGACATATTGAGAGATAAAAGCTAGTTTTACCTTTTTTATCTTATATATGTTAGATCTTTGATTAAAAAATAGTATTACCTTTGTTTTAATCGCAGATAAATGTATAGATGGGCGATTGAAAGCTAGTATTACCTTTGCTTTAATTTATGTATAGCGGTCGATTAAAAGCTAATATTACCTTTACTTTAATCTGTTCAGAGGTTGATTGAAACCTAGTATTAACTTTGCTTTAATCTGTTTAGAGGTCGATTGAAAGCTAGTATTACCTTTGCTTTAATCTATGGGATTTAGTAGAATCTACATTAGTAGAGAGTAATGCAGGGAAAAAACTTGGAAATTTTTGTTGAGTAGAATAGAATGTACACTGCATGGAGATTGAAATCTCACTTGTGGAATGGAAAGAATGAGAATATTAAAATGGAGAAACCAGTGACTTAACGATAGTACTATTTCAGTCGCCTTATGTTCTATGGATTTGAGATACGAACTCTTTGCTCCGTCATGAGATAGTATGATCCCAGACCAGTTCGACCAATAATGAGGAATGAACCTTCCCAATTTGCTGCCAGTTTCCTGGCATGTACTTCTTTTATATGTTGCGGAATCTCTTTGAGGGCAAGATCGTCGACTTGGAACTCACGGCTTCAGACTCTTCTGTTGTACAAACTGGCTAGCATATGGTGATATCATCCTAGGTTGGCAATAGCGTGTTCCCTAGTTTCATCAATTCAGTTCATATTGCAAGCCAATTCAAACTCATTTTTTCCGTATGTAAGCCCATGATCTATGATAGGATAGTGATATTCTGTTGGAATGACAACATATGTGCCATAAGCAAGGAGGAAGGGGGTACAGCCGGTTGATTGACGTAGGATGGTACGGTACACCCATAGGATGTGAAGAAGTTCCTGTATCTAATTTCTTTTTTTTCTGTGATTGAAGCTTTTTCTTGAGTCCATATACTATAGTTGTGTTGGTGATTTTGGCCTGGCCATTGCCTTGAAGGTAGTATGGATTGGATGGAGAATGAATGATATTGTATTTGTTGAGGAAGGCTGCGATCTTTTCACCAACGAACTGTGGTCAGTTATCGATCCGAATCAGGTGGGGGCAACCGAACCATGTGATGATGTATTCCCAGATAAAAGAGATGACATCTTTTTCTCCAGTTTGGTAGAGAGGAACTGCTTCTACCCATTTTGTAAAATAATTGGTTGCCACGAGTAAGAAACGTCGGTTACTTGGAGTATTTGAAAATTCATCGACGAGATCGAGCACCCACCGCTTGAATGGCCAAAATACCTTACTTGCATGTAGTTTGAGGGCAGGGGCACGGATCATGTGTCCATGTCGTTGACATGTGTCGCATTTATGTGAGTACTTTTCTACTTGTTTGCGCATTCCTGGCCAAATTACTCCTTGCGCAATTGTTCTGCTAGCGAGTAATTGACCTGCGACATGGGAGCCACAAGTTCCTTCATGTAAATCTTTGAGCATTCCATCTGCTTTCTTCTTTGACAGGCACTTGAGATAAGGCCCTGTGACTGAGCGGCGGTAGAGACGACCGTTCTGAACTGTGTAGCGCTTCGAGTTTTCGTTCTTCAGGACGAGATAGGAAACAAAAGGCTTTCACTAATCGTCATCATCTTCTTTATCGCCCCCAGTATTGATCGTGCATACAGAATAGTGATCAATGTTGGGGGATGATATTACTTCAATCTGTAGATATCTGGCTTCTATATCCAAGACCCCAGCTAAATAAGCCAAGGAATCGGCATGTCGGTTTTCACCTCGAGGGAGATAGTCGAGAGTTGCTTTCACAAATCTGCACATTTTATCGACAACTAGGGTTGCATATTCGATCATCTTGTTATTCTTCTTGTACTGCTCTGAGTAATGGTGGACGATGAGTAGATAATCTATATAAACTGAGAGCTCGGGGACGCCAAGCTCGAGTGCATGGTCGAGTCTATGAATTAGAGCTTCGTATTCTATGACATTGTTAGAGTCTTTAAAATCCAAGAGGATTGATTTCTCGATTCTGTCGTTGGAAGGGGTAATCAGTACGATTCCAATTCCTAACCCTGTGGTTCCTGCTGAACCATTTATAAGAAGTCTCTACCCTTTCGTTGTAATTCATTCAGCTTGCTCGTCAAATGCTTTGGTGGGTGGATCTTCTATAATTGTTTCTATAAGGTCAGGATCGTACTCCTCCCAATTGGGATCTTCCACTGGAAAATCTACAAAAAAAAATTAGCAACAACCTAATCTTTTTCCGAATGTCGTTGTTTAAACTTTATATCATATGTTCTCCCAAACTGACTGACCATTACTGCACTCTTTATGATTTAGAAGGAGTTTTTCTTTTTTGGACAGAACTTCCTGAAGTGGGTAGTTCGTCATGACTTTGACTGAATGAGCTTGAAAGTAGTACTTAAGTTTCTGTGAAGTGTAAACAAGAGTTAGAAGGAGTCTCTCAATTTTAGAATACCTTATTTCCACCAGAGTGAGGGTTTTGCTGATGAAAATAAACTGGCTTTTCAACTTTCCCCTCAAGTCGAATGAGAACCGAGCTGATGGAAGTATCTGTAGCTGCCAGGTAGATGATCAATTCCTCATTATCTACCAGGGTACTTATGATGGGAGACTTCCCTAGATAGATTTTGAATTTCTAAAAAGCTACCTCGCATTCTGATGTCTATTAGATTGTTTCGTTGGGCTAAACTTTTTCTCGTTTGGTACAACCTCTGAGTAGTAGGAATTACCAACGATAGCGATTTGAAGATTTGGAAACGAATCGGTTGATAGCGGCAATCTTGCCATCAAATTTTTGTACGTCATTCGTTATTTTTGGAGATGGTATGTTGAGGAGATCCCGAATCTGATCGGGATCGGCCTCAATCCCCTTCTTGCTGTTGAGATGGTCGAGGAATCGGCCTAAATGCACTCCAAATTAACACTTATCAGGATTAAATCGCATTCGGTAAGATCGTAGAATGTTGAATATTGTGGTTAGATCTGTGATGTGGTCTTTTGACTGTAAGCTTTTTCCCAGGAGATCATCGATGTAGACATTAACAATTTTTCTAAGGTGTGTTTTGAACATAGTTGTCATTATCCGTTGATAAGTAGCGTTTGTATTCTTTAGTCTGAAAGGCATGACTTTATAGCTGTAAAGTCCTCTTTCAGTAATGAAAAGTGGTATTTTCTTGATCTTCCTCCAAAAGAGGAAACTGATTGTATCCAGAAGTAGCATCCATCATATATAGGAGTTCGTGACCTACCGTGGAATTAAGAATTTGATGGATAATTAGAAGAGGGAAACTGTCCTTCGGAGTGTGTTTGTTTAGATCAGTAAAATCTACACAAACTCAAACCTTTTCATTCTTCTTAAGAACTGCGATGATGTTGGAGATCCAATTCAGATACTTGGCTTCTCGAATGAACCTCGCATTGATCAATTTATCGATCTCAATGTTGACTTCATCTCGAAGACGAGGTGAAAGTCGTCGCTGTTTCTGTTTGATCGCCGTGGTGTTTATGTTGATGGCCAATATATGATATGCCTTAGATGGATCGACCCCGGGCATCTCTTCGAAAGTCCAGGCAAAGATGTCTCGATTCATTTGTAGGAAGTGAATGAGAACATCCTTGTCGTGTTTGACCAGTTTGGCATCGATAAAAGTACCTCAACTAGGTCCATCAATGTCAATGTACTCTGTAGGCTCTTTTGTGGAAGGCTGATCATCGATATGACCAGCTTTCTATAATTGCCATGCAGCATATCTGTCTGATGTATCTAGAATGGCTGGAAAGCTTTTGACTACATTTGATTTCATAGATGCCATCATTGTATTTGAAGCGAAGTGCTTGATGATAAGTGAAAGCGATTGCTTCTATGTTGTGAATCCAACAGCGGCCCATAATCCTGAGATAACGTGATTTGGCATTGATGATGTAGAATACGATGTCGATTATGGTTGGTCCAGCGGTAATAGGTAAGATGATCTTGCCTACTCGTTCTTCTTTAGAACCATTAAATCCACTGATATCGGTATCGCTTGGAATAACTTGATCGGCCAATCCCATCTAATTGATCGTGCCCCAAAAAAGAATCTCAATACCACTTCTATATCAATCATCATTGTGTGTATGACAAACTTCTTCATCTTGAGCATTATTACTAATACATCATGATGTAGAAATTTTACATAACTGATGTCACAATCTTCGAATGAAATCCCAAGCCGGTGATTGCTCAACTCATGAAGAAGCTTGGCTTCTTTATCTTGAGGTGTGAGATCGCAATATTCTGACAATCTCATGCGCTTGAATATGTAAGAGTTGTTGACCTGATAAATCTCGATCATATTGCTATGGTACATATAGTACAGATGTTTATCCTCAGCTTGATCTTCGATCTGGACTACTTTTAATCTATGTCTTGTAGCTTCTATTCTTGTAGGATTCCAGATCAACAATATATTCGATCATTCTCCCATCTTTAAAGATATATTCCAGCAACCTCTGTAAAGCATAACAATTGTCAGTGTCATGATGATTTACCTTGTGATGTAAGCAATATGGGCGGCCTTCTATTGGTTTCAGCAGTTGAGATAGACGATAGAACTTTTCCTTCGATAGAATTGGAAAAATTGTAGAGAGTCGGATATTCATTTTGGGGAGGACCTGCTTGGGTAATAAAATGCATTTTCGAGGTTTGCCAGTATTAGCCTTGGAACGCTTTTGATTACCCTGATCCTCCTTCGGTTTATTGTTTTATTCTGTAGTTGGACTTTCAGTGGTTAGGACGGATTTAGTAGATTTATGTCTTTCGGACATCATCATTTCCTAGTCAACATACCTATTGACTTTGGTGATCATATCCTCCAAGGTCGTGGGTTTGTTTAAGAAGAGGTGCTCTTTGGCTTTGAGCTGGAGCGCGTTGGTGAAAACAGTAACAACTTTTTTTTATCGAGATTATCTACTTATCATGCGAGCTCCAAAAAATTTTTTGTAAAGGCCTCGAGCTTCTCCCCTTGTAACTGTTTAAGACTGATAAGGGAATATAAATTCTCCTCTTTGTCATTGTTGTGAGCATACGTCTTGATGAATTGCTTTTATAGCTAATCGAATGTGAGGATGGAATCTTCGGGTAGAGAGTGGAACCACCAGAGCGGTTCTTCCTGTAGACTTGTTGCGAACAGACGACATAGAATGTGGTTGAGATTGGAGTTTAACTCCAGTGAATCACGGTACTGTTAAATGTGCTCCTTTGGATCGGTGCCCTTGTATTTACGTATTTTTGAAGTATGGAAACCTTTCGGTACTTCCATATCAAATAGCTCTTTGGCAATATGATTACCTTGTAACTTGGTAAGATCGTCTTTATTGCCGAGAACTTGTGCTTTAATCAACTCCTTGATTCACTGATCCATATGCTCTTGTGTGACATTCTGACGTGTGGCCTGAGTGGCTTGGTGAGGTGGTTGAGGATTATGAGTGTCGGTTCCCTCACTCAAGCGATCACGTATTGGAATCCGAGGTGGAGGTCGCTGCTCTTCCTATTGACGCTTGGAAGGTTGGAGACCTCTGCTGATATCAGACTGAACTTCACCGCCCAAATGAATAGAACGTTGAAGCTCGTGTTGAACATTTTGGGAAATGGCTTTCTTGGTGGCTCCTCGAGGTCCTAACCTTTCTCGTGCAGAAATTCAGGAGTTCTCCAAAACTTGATCACGATCTCTGGTTTGGGGAGCCTGCTGAGTATCCTACAAAGCTTGTAATATAATATGTATGGTTGTCATCTGCTCTTCATATTGTTTGAATGCAGTCAAACGAGCTTACCGCTTAGTTTCGAGCTCTTTGTCGCGGAGCTCTCGATCAAGAGTCAACTGTCGCTCGAGCTTATTACGTTTCTCTTTTTCGATGTGGAGATTCGCCCGTAGTTCTGTAAGCCGTTCTGGCTCAACTGAAAGATCGAGCTGGATTCCTATTGTTGGTCGCCTGGAAGTGACCATGATTGGAGATGGAGAATAGAGTGAATGTATGCCTTAGGATATCGTGGAAATGTCTTCTTTCCCAAAGATGGCACCAAATGTAATGGCCTAATTCCGTAGCTCGAAATGGCTCAAAATTAGCTCTTACACCAAATGTACCTGTGACAAAAACTAATGAAAAACAAGAAATGGCACGGGTGATTTAGAATGGAAAACCTTTAAATAGGTAAAAAAAATATGACCTCGAATTTAGGGTTTTAGTAGCAATAACTTTTATTGCTTGAGACTGATATCTTATTGCAAGTGATATTTCGAACTAGAAATGTTTGATCTTGTAAATAAGAAGTTTTGTGGTGCTCAGAATCTATAAATTCTTGTGTTAGAGTCTAGAAAATCTAGTTTTTCTTGGTCCATGTCTCTTATGAAACTTTTTCTTTATATAGACTATATCCGCGGCTCGTTATCGTGTTGAAATACGTTCTCTGAATAATGAGGTAAGTGGTGGTTGACTGTGTAACTGTTTAGTTCGTGAAAGACATGTGTCTTTGACTTGTTCATATTTTTTTGTGCTCGATCCACGTTCTTTATCAGTTCGTGGTCTAGGTGTCAGTGCTGATTGTTCATGTCACGTGTGAAATGCTTGAGTCTGATATTGAGGTAGTTCGAATTTGGGTTAGGTAGAGGGATAGGTCGCAATAGTTAAAACTCGAATTTCGTAATATTGAAAATCTAGCATAATAGGGACCCCCATCCCTGTTATTGAAAATCTGGCATAATAGGGTGAATCCCAGAGCCCAAATGTTTGCTTGGAAATGTATCCATAATACTGTTCCTTGTAGGGAGAAGATTGCGGCTCGGCTGTCTCTTGGCGATGTTTCATGCCCTGTGTGTTCAGTCCTATTGGAAAGCCTCCACCATTTTTTTCTTGAGTGTGCGTTTACTCGAGCGATCTGGTTCGACACGTCCTTCGGGGCCCTGCTCCATACCTTCTCCCATTTAACAACTCATAATTGGATTGAGTGGTGGCTGAGGCCACCCCAGGACTAGTCGGTAGACCGGGATATCTGGACCTTATTTACTTTCTCTATTTATTGGTTTATTTGGAAAGCACGTTGTGCCTGGATATTTCAAAATACTGCACTGGACCCTCTCCATATTTCTATGACCATTAATAAAATTGTTGCAAATGAACCTGTTTTTCGTCATGAACGCCTTTTAATTAATGTCCCCTGGGAAAGTCCGACTTACGGGTGGGCCAAGATAAATGTTGATGCATCCTTTGGCAAAGATAAATGTCTCAATTCTATTGGCTTAATTATCCGTAGTTCTGAAATATTTTTAATGCAGCCCGTAGCTTCTCACGCAGATTTGCCTCAAGCGAAGAAGGTGAGGCGTTAGCAGTGATGGAAGGGATTCTATGGGCAAAGGAGAGAAGGATACCGAAAGTGTATATAGAGACGGATGCTGAGGCCATTATCTCCTTTTGTAAAATGGGAGGTGCCACTATTTCATGGACGACAAAAGCCATTTTGCAGAAATGTCTTGCCCTCTGTAGTTGTTTTGTAAATATTTCTATTTGTCATGTACGTCGTAGTGCTAACTCGGCAGCTCATATGCTAGCTACTAGACCTTTGGGGGATAATGCTTGTTGGTCCTGGTATGATTCTCCTCCGGAGTGGCTTCAGGGGACTTTGGAGGGTGATAATACCTCTTTTGTAACACTTAATGCTTCTTAATATACGGTTTACCAATATAAAAAAAAAACTCGAATTTCATTGTTACTCAATTTACCGGTTTATTTCAAACCAAAGCAAATACCTCACAAATTCAAACCCCAACAATAAAAAAGCAACATCAAACGTCTCTCTTCTTTTCCAACGGTCGAAACCAAGAAACCCTCTTCTTTTCTTCTCAAACTGAAACCCTCCAACTCTCTTCCTCAAGTCTCCAAGAATATTTGAATCAGCGCACAATGGGCACTCCATCGACATTGAAAACTCCTACCAACGCATCTCGATGTCCGAGTTCTTTGAAATCTCTTGACTCTAATATGGTCTCCAAAGTAAAGGTTGTTGTAAGGGTTCGCCCGTTTCTACCCGAGGGACCTCGAAACCTGACTCCCTGTGTATCTGTTCTTAGCCCTGAATACCCTTTGACTAATGAAGTTGTTGTACACCTTAAAGATCAAGAAACAAGGTAACAAATTCTTACCCAAGTTTCCAAAAATTTTCAAGAAACAAGGTAGATCAAGTAGAATTTTGGGAAATTTACTCAATATCTGATAATGGGTATTGTTTTTCTTTGATTACAGTCGAAATAAGTGCTATAAATTGGACTCTTTCTTTAATCAAGATGATAGTGTGAGTGAGATTTTTGAGGATGAGGTTTGCCCTTTGATTTCGAGGATGTTTCGCGGTTATAATGCTACTGTTTTCGCTTATGGGGCGACTGGTAGCGGAAAGACTCATACAATGCAGGTATTACTTTTCATGATCCAATTTGTTCCTAAGATTCGAAGTTTGAGATTAAAAATTTGTGAATTTGTAATAAGATTATGGTTGATGTTTTAGGGGACTAATGAGCTTCCGGGGCTTATGGCGTTGGCAATGTCAGTGATCTTCTCTATGTGTCAGAGCTCTGGAAGTTCTACGGAGATTTCGTATTATGAAATGTACATGGACAAGTGTTATGATCTCTTGGATTGTAAAGAAAAAGAAATTTCTGTTTTTGATGACAAAGATGGGAAGGTTCAGCTCAAAGGACTCTCTAGGGTGCCTGTAAGTTCCATGTCAGAATTTTGTGAGGTACTTTCTTGTGGGATACATAAGCGGAAAGTTGCTCATACGGGTCTTAATGATGTCTCAAGTCGAAGTCATGGGGTGCTTGTTATTGTTGTTTCTACTCCATCTAATGATGGTTCTGGACTTGTAGTTACAGGGAAACTGAACCTAATAGACTTAGCAGGTATTCTTCATTTAGATACCGCAGTTTACCTCTTTATACATAGCTTAAAGACTTCATATATGTGTAATATTAATCAGGCAATGAAGATAACCGAAGAACATGTAACAAAGGTATTCGTCTCCAAGAGAGTGCAAAGATCAACCAATCCCTCTTTGCCTTATCCAATGTGATTTATGCTCTTAACAACAACAAAGCCCGTGTGCCTTATCGAGAAAGCAAATTGACTCGGATATTGCAAGATTCTCTTGGAGGAACTAGTCGCTCTTTGATGGTTGCTTGCTTGGTGAGCAGTCTCTTATATTCTTGCCCCTTTTTTTTCATTCAGCTTTCTAAAATATATTAAAATTTATTGGTCTGTTTTTTTCTCTCTCTCCATAGAATCCAAGAGAGTACCAAGAGTCTGTTCACACAGTCAGTTTGGCAGCTAGATCACAAAATATATCTAATTACGTATCTTCGGGCTGGAAGGAAGATACTTCACTGATGAAAATTGACATGGAAGAGAAACTGCGTGCTTGGTTTGAATCCAAGGGAAAGACAAAAAGTGTAAAGAAGTCTTTAGGATTAACTTCTCCATTTTTGAGCAAAACTCCAATTGTTATGAGTTCTTTAAAGAAACCAAAATCGTGTAAGACCTCCTCAAAAGCAAAGGCTCTTATTGATCAAGGTTTATCTCATGCAAGCAAAAGGTAAAACTGAATTTTATGAAATCTTTTGACAGTAGTATATCCAATACGCACTTTTGACTATTGAATGCCTTATTCTGTTTGTTTATACAGAAACCTATTCAGTTCTGGAGCTGCAGTTGCCACTTCGGTAGAGGTAAGTGCCAGAATTTAAATAAGAGTATTGGAGTAGTATGACAATTTTAAGTTGCAACTAACGAATTGGATCCCATTGCAACTAACGAATAAGAACACACTAACTCATGTTTCATTTACTGCCTATGATAGATGTTACATGACAACTATTCTAGGATCTTGACCTTAGTTCGTCCTAAGTGCCATTAGGAGCTTTTGGTTTATGAGAGAAAATCGATAACATAGATCAGCCCCGTAAACTTAATGAAAATAAGAGAGTATAAATTAAATATCAGTTGCAACTAACGCATTGGGTCAGATTGCAACTAACGAATAGGAACACACTATGTAACTCATATTTCATTTGCTGCCTATGACAGCTGTTACAGGACAACTATTTCGGGATCTTGACATATAAACTAGTTCATCTTAAGTGCCATTAGGAGCTTTGGGTTTATGAGAGAAAATCGATAGCATAGATCTGCCCCGTAAACTTATTGAAAATAGGAGAGTAAGTATGCTGCTAGTATCAGTTGCCTTATTTTTTGCCGGGGACATCAGTACACGGACAAGGGGGTGAAGCACCACATTCCTACTTGCTTGTTGGTTGGCTGGATGTCGTCTGCAGGTGCCTTACAACAAATAGGCGCCCTTTTGCATAAACACCCGCTCAAATTCTCTTTTTAACGGCTGGACGTTCCCCTATTTTCTGCAGGATATTTGCCCTGACATCGTTAAAGATTGTAAAGAAAGAATAATTGATATGCAAGATGATGTTACAATAATTTCTGAAGAAGAGAGCTGTAAAGACCGTCCACTTCAACCTTGTGAAGAGGATCAGTTGATTCCGTATAGCTGTAAAGACCCGACAGTCTATTCAGATCAATCTTGTGAAGAGGATGATCACTTGAATTCATGCATTGTAAGGTTTTTTTTCCTTATCTATTGAGAAATTTGAATTATAATAATAGGAACTGTTTTGACTCATAAGTCTAATTCTCATCACAGTTGAGTGGCACAAATGGAGGGGAGGAACCTAAAGAACACACAATTACCATTGGTACTACCAGTATGGCGGAATCAATGACCTCTCTATGCGGTATGTAATCCCTACTTACCGTGTTTTAAGTTATTATACACGTCGTTTTAGGAATGAGAAAATGTAAGAATATCATGAAAAATTTTAGTCTAGTGTTAAAATTTTGAACTTCTGCTCTCTGTTGTTGCAGTCAAATCATTGGCGACGGAGAATATGGCTAACACTCCGTTTACCAATTATTTGAAGTCACCCCCATTAAGCAAAATTAGAGCATTACAGCAATCCCTAAGAAAGGTTCTTTCCCCAATCAACTCCAATGTAAACATGAAACCTCTGGATGATCTCTCATCCAAAGACCAAGTTTGTTTTGTTTTTTTTGAACCAAAGACACCGAAAACCCCTTATGTTTGGACCTGTGATACTGATGAACTCCAAGCAACTGATACTCCACTTGATAAATTTAATGCTCAAAGTTCCAGTTTGAAGGTTCGTACAAACATTTAACACCTTTAACCTTCTCTTACATTTACCGAATTTCTGTTCTGACTTCTTGTATCTAACTTTTCTTGGCAATACAGTGTTCATTAGCTCAAGAGTATCTCGAATTCTTGAATTCAGCAAGCAAGTAAGTTTAATGTACTTTACTTCTTTGAACTTTCCTGCCGTTTCTAATACTTTCAGAACTAACATATCTTCTTTTATTCTTATGACAGGGAGGAGCTACTGAGTTTTAAGGTGTCTGATCCTGTGGATTCATCAAGAGTTTATATCGTATAATCCTTTTTCTGTTAGTTTTCTCTTAACTCTTCTTTCTCCTCGTACAGGGAATTGGACAAAAGAGAGCAGATTGCATACTCCGGCTTAGAGAAGCAGCCCCACTCAAATCAGTTAGAAATTATCCGAACTTGAATTTTGTACGGTTTATTTTGAATAATCTTGGAGCATTGATTGAGTTAACTTTGGTTGTTCTTGCAGCTATATGATTTGGAGAAAGTGGGCATTTCTTTCAAGCAGGTAGCTAATTGATCATACTTTTGTCTTTTATCACGCAATCATTTCTTAACGCAACAAAAGAATAGTATTAGTAACTTCTAACTTATATAAAACATCGTGTAGGTCAATGACATGTTCAGAAAGACAGCAAGAGGGATCTTTGAATAAACAGACCTTGTATGACATATTGTTTAGAAGATTGAAGGAAACTGATGAGACCTTCAACAACTGTAAGATTGGGCAACAAATGTTCTTGTTTTTAGAATTTTCGACGAGTCTGCTTTTCATTACTGTAATCTGTTTATTAGTATTTTCTCCAAATGAGAAGTAACCACTTGTAAAAAATTCCTGCCTTGATTAATATCGATTTGCTTTTGTGTACTTGGAAATCAAGAAATCATTCAAATTGCATGAAAAATGGCTTGCACCGGTTTTGACAGTCCCATTATGATTTTTTTTTTCTTTCTACCTGCCCATTATGACTATGCATTCAGTTAAACAATATGAAATTATGGGTCAAAATTAAATCATTTCACCGAATCCATTTCTACTTAGCCTCAAAATGATTTAATCATTTACAGACTCCTACAAGCGACAACTACAAAATGAAGTATTGAATCATAGAGAGAAGCACGCACACCAATGAACTCAGATAACCTTTAAGAACAAACTGACAGAGTTACAGACTCCTACAAGCAACTTAGAAACGAGTTATATTGGCAGCCAAGATATCTAAAAATAGTAAATGTAATAACAGTTATGTATCAGCCTTAGGGTACTTATTTTACTAAGATTATCAAGCATCTTCGAATCACGAGAACCCATATAGACATACTCAATAACGTACTCATTCATCTCTTTTTTGCACATCTCACATCTATGTGGGGGTTGCTTGTTGCCTTGGTCGTTCGAACGAGTCTGATAGTTCGAATGACCCTTGAACGACTCTTTGGAATTTGACCCAAGCTACCCAAGTCGTTCGAACGAAATATAGTCGTTTGAACAACTCCCTGGAATTTTGCCCAGCCACCCATTTCGTTCGAACGAAAATGCAGAACTCTGTTTTTTGTTATGATTTTATAACCACTTGCTTGCCTCAAGATTTGAGAGATTGTAAAGAGTTTCCCTAGTATATAAAAGATGATTTAGGTTCTTTTAGAGCCAATCCCTTGGTGAGATTTATTGGAGAGGTGTTATTGAGTGAGAACCTCTAATTGGTTTTGAGTGATTGTAACCGGGATCTTGAATAAACTCTATCTCTCTCTCTCTTGTACGATGGACGTAGGCAATTTGCCGAACCACCTTAAACTTGTGTATTGTATATTTCTTTGATTGTTGCTTGTCTGTGGCTAACTAAACCGACTTAGAGTTTCGACTTCCGCGGTTGCGACTCAATAATTGGTATCAGAGCGAGGTCGATTCCTCTGTGGTGTACGAATTTGAGGTAACTTAGGGTTTCTCATTTTTATTTTGGTTTTGGGATTTGATTAGTTCATGAAAATTGGGGAAAATAT
The DNA here is from genome assembly GCA_014058105.1 of Kingdonia uniflora. Classification (NCBI taxonomy): domain Eukaryota; kingdom Viridiplantae; phylum Streptophyta; class Magnoliopsida; order Ranunculales; family Circaeasteraceae; genus Kingdonia; species Kingdonia uniflora. The sequence goes on from JACGCM010000452.1 coordinate 1,088,513, forward strand.
GGGAGACGTAATTGAATCTAGTTCTTCGGCCCCGAAAAGGAATACAACGGTGATGTTCAACAATGCAAAGATTGAAGTTGAGAAATTCAACGGCACCAATAACTTTTGCATGTGATGCGAAGTTATTGATGCGCTAAGTCAATTGGACTTAGATGAGATATCAGAGAACAAGCCGGATGAGGTAGAGGAGAGTGTTTGGAAGAAGATGATCAAGAGAGCTTGTGATCAAATTCGCTCGTGTTTGGCTCAAAATATTAAATACCTTGTAATGAATAAAACCTCGGCAAATGAAATTTGGAGGATTCTAGAGGAAAAGTATTTGGTAAAGAGCATCCAAAATCAACTCCATTTGAGGATGAAGCTTTATCGCTTTACTATGAGGCAAGGGATTATTATGTCGGAACACTTGAATGATTTTACCAAATTATTAGTCGACTTGACGAATCTAGAGGAAATGGTTGGCAATGAAGACAAAACACTATTGTTCTTGAACTCACTTCCTGAAGAGTACGAGCATTTTGTTATGACGATAACGTACGCGAAGAGTTTATTGCAATATTCGGATGTGACTACGGCGGTTGGAAACCAAGAGTACCGGAGGAAGGAAAAATTTGAGTTTGAGGAGTCGACATTCGAAGTATTGATAACTAGAGGGAGGTCTTCAGACCAAAAGAAGTCGAGTGGTAACAACCTTCGATCGAAGTCGAAAGGTTGCGGTTTAAATATCAACAAATTGACAAATGACCAATGTGTGTTTTGTAAGAAAACGGGTCATTGGAAAAATGAATGTCCCGCGCTTCTTAATAAGAAGAAAGGGAAAAAATTGGGTTCTTCGATAAATGTTGCTCAGAACATGGCAAATGGAGGTAATGACTCTGATTTCTCTTTTACTACCACATCAAGTGAATGTGTTATTGAAACAAAAGAATAGATTTTAGATTCGGGTGCTACTTATCACATTTGTCCCGAAAGGTGTTGTTTATCTAGTTTAAAAATGCTAGAAGGTGAAGCGGTGTTGATGGGAAACGATAATCCTTGCCGCATTATGGGGATAGGTACCATTCGACTAAAATTGCATAATGGGTTAGTTGAAGAGATTGATGAGGTTCGGTATATTCTGACGATGATGAAGAGCATTATCTCGACGAGTTTACTTGAAGCGAAGGCTACAAGGTTGTGTTTGAGAATAGGGTAAAGAGGGTTCTTAAGGGAGCCATAGTTGTATTGAAGGGCCACAGAAAACCGCAGGAAGGGAGGAGACCACTTCCATAGATACTACTCGGCTATGGTACATGCGTTTGGCGCATGTTGGGGAAAAACCCTTGAGAGTTCTCACGAACCAGAGGCTATTAAAAGGTACCAAGGTGTGCAAATTAGAATTTTATGAACACTGTATTCTGGGCAAACAGACAAGGGTAAACTTCGACACCGCTATCCACTGTACTCGTAGAACCTTTGATTATGTTCACTATGATGTTTGGGGACCCTCCAAGAATGCATCGCTAGGGGGAAAACATTACTTTTATGTCTTTTGTGGATGACTTTTTTAGGCGTGCTTGGGTGTACACTATGAGGAAGAAGGATGAAGTCCTAGAAATTTTCATGACGAGGAAGAAGTTGATTGAGACTCAGACTGGCAGAAAGATCAAAGTGCTCCATTCGGATAATGGTGGGGATTACACTAGTGATCCATTCTTGCAAGTATGTCGAGATGAAAGAATAGTTCGACACTTCACGGTTAGAGATACACCACAACAAAATGGGGTAGTTAAGTGATCCACGAGGATCTAGACAAGTCTTATTGGGACTAGGAACTTGTAACCAAGTCCTATTGTAACTAGGAACTTGTAACCCTTATAAAAGGGGCAAGGCTAGGCAAGTCCTATTGGGACTAGGAACTTATAACCCTGTCCTACTAGAACTAGGAACTTGTAACCCTTATAAAAAGGGGCAAGGCTAAGCATTGTTAGGTTATGTTAGATCTAGAAAGAGTTATGAGGAAGAGCCTAGGGTTTTGAAGTAATTCATTGTAATTACTTTGTTTTTAAGCAATTGAAGCTTTTATTTTCCCAATCAATTGGTGTTCTTCGTACTTTTCAGCTAACTAAAGCTTCTCAATCGTATTGTGGATTACTAAGCGCATGAACCGTACTTTGCTGGAGAAGGTGCGGTGTATGTTGTTCAATTCTGGGTTGGGCAAGGCATTTTGGGCTGAGGCTTTGACATATGCATGCTATCTCGTTAATAGGTTTCCTTCGGCTTCAATTGAGGGTAAAACACCAATAGAAGCTTGGTCGGGAGAACCTGCTACAGATTATGATACACTTTGTATATTAGGGTGTCTGACATACTATCATGTTAAGGATGGTAAGTTGGATCCACGAGCAAGGAATGCCATTTTTCTGGGTAAGAAGAAGGGTGTGAAAGCCTATAAGTTGTGGGATATGAAAGACCGAAAGATCATTTTGAGCAGAGATATCACTTTTGATGAGGCTTCTATGATGAAGTCACATGGCTCTAAGAACACAGAGAAAATGACAAGCGAGGTATTGCAGCAGGTGGAGATTGATGCGTCTTCACATTAGCCAGAAAGTTATGTACAAAATGGGGTGTCATCTACCAGTGTGATAATGGGTGATGAGCCACTAGTTCATGTTCCAAATGATGAAGACACAAACGATGGTGAAGCATTTGGTAGTACGGATGAAGAGACTCTGGTTGTGGAGTCAATTGCAACTAGTAAACCAAATAGGAATATGGGTAAACCGAAATGACTTACAAAGGACATGGTACTTCCAAAGGCGAAGGCCATAGTAGCTTATGCACTACCGATTGTTGAAGGTGTTCCTTCCATGGCTAAACATTGGGAGGGAGCAATGATGGAAGAGATGTATTCTTTTCACAAGAATAAAACTTGGCAACTTTTAAAGTTGCCTAAGAAAAAGAGGGCAATTTATGGTAAATGGGTCTACAAAAGGAAACAAGGATCTCAAGATGGTGCTACGTTTCAAGGCAAGTCTAGTGGTAAAATATTTCTCCATTCACATCCTATTGGCCTTGGTAGCGCATTTGAATTGGAATTGCAACAATTCGATGTTAAGACGGCATTCTTACATGGGAAGTTGAAGGAAGAGATCAATATGACTCAGCCGAGTGGGTTTACAATTGTTAGGGATGACTAAATGTGTCAATTGATGAAGAAATTATTGTACGGTTTGAAGAGCTCTCCAAGATAATGGTACAAACGGACTCTTGATGTAGAGATCTATAATGATAGAAAGAAGGGAATGGTGTGCCTCTTTCCTATGGATTGATTTGGCCCCTCACGGGGAATTTTTGGGAACTACGGGTAACTTGATCAACGGCAGTGCGTCGGCAACCATTGATTTGGTGCAGTCGATTTGGGTTCCTTGGAACATTTGGTTGGTTTGGGATCCTTGGGACATTTGGTTGATTTTGGTTCCTTGGGACGCTTATTTCGATTTGGTCATTTGGGATGCTTGGTTTGAATTTGGTTCCCTGGGATGCTTGGCTTGGATTTGGTCTTTCGGAACACTTGTTTGTTTGGTTTCCTTGGGTCGTTTGTGTGTTTAGGTCTTTGGAGACATTTGATGGTGGAGAGTATTTGTTTGGGTCTGTTTGGATAGTTTCTATGTTCAGTTTAGATTTTGGTTCATTTGGTTGGGGAAATCTTCACCGAGGTGGAAAATTGTGGGGGTTGCTTGTTGCCTTGGTCGTTCGAACGAGTTTGATAGTCGTTCGAATGACCCTTGGACAACTTTCTGGAATTCAGCCCAAGCTACCCAAGTCGTTCGAACGACTATATATTTCGTTCGAATGACCTTTGAACAACTCCCTAGAATTTTGGTCCAGCCACCCATTTCGCTCGAACGACATCAGATTTTGTTCGAAAGAAAATGCGAAACTCTATTTTTTTAATGGTTTTATAACCACTTGCTTGCCTCAAGATTTTAGCGATTGTAAAAAGTTCCCTTAGTATATATAGGGGGTCTTAGGTTCTTTTAGAGCCAATCACTTGGTGAGATGTACTGAAGAGGTGTTCTTGAGTGAGAACCTCTAATTGCTTTTGAGTGATTGTAATCAGAATCTTGAATAAACTCTCTCTCTCTCTCTATCTATCTCTCTCTCTCTCTCTCTTGTACGGTGGACGTAGGCAATTCGCCGAACCACCTTAAACTTGTGTATTGTATATTTCTTTGATTGTTGCTTGTTTGTGGCTAACTAAATCGACTTGAAGTTTTGGCTTCCGCGGTTGCAACTCAACAATCTGCAGCTTATTCCCCTCTTGCAACAGTCATTCTCTTGTCCGTCTGTTATCTAGACTTAAGAGTGTTTATAAGAATTCATATCAAGTCTACAAGAACTTCTTATCTGTTGCAAGGAAACATATTAAATGATTTCTCCTTTCATTTTTCCATGTCCAGCTACAGAAAGGAAAATGGATCGATTGTCATGATCTCATTTTCTGCCCTTCATGGGAAAATATTTTATTCCACCACCTTCGTTATTCTACAAATTTGATAATAACCTTCAAGTTGAAGTCCTTTTCAGATTATCATGTCAGGTTTATTTAGTTAGATAAGTTGTCTACCTCTAATCCATTACAATTATAATGTAAATCTAAAGCGCGGAAGCAGAACATTTAACAATTTTACACTAACCTAATTGTGAAATTAGTAATTTCTACTTTACTCAAACACAAAACTATAAAACTAAAGTTTTATTTAACTTTTCTCTCAGCAACAACTAAGTAAAAGGTTGCACTACCTCTCTTATATATCCTAGAACCCTAGGATATCTCCCCTAAAATATCTCTCAATATCTTTTCAAAATAGAAACAAAATAAATAGAAACACCTAAGACTAGCTCTAGCAAGGCATAAAATAAAATAGGAATAACCCAAATACATGTGAGAAATGATCATAGGAGATGTTCACATCAAACCCTCCGTCTTCGGAAGATTTTAACCACGAAATCAAAAAGACCACCAGAAGACTCGCGCATAAACGTGGTGCATATCCCATCATCATCTTCGTCCTGCAGAACTCACTGAATAGACACTATAACACTCTTACGCATACCATCTACGACCAAACCAACCTTCCTCGCAAACGCAGGACAATCACGTTTCTGGTGCCTGGGTTTCCCGCATCCATAACAATTACCCAAAACATAAGTACGCGGCACAATGACCGTCAGAATAGCTAGAGATGTAGTTGTCTGTGCTGGAACTGGAAAACGGGACTGTGCCGCCTAGAACTCACTTGCCTGCTTAGCTAACTGTACAATCTCTGATAAACAGAAAATAAGCTGCAATATTATCATCTCCTAAAGCTTTTTTATCAAACCATTCTTGTACCTACTGACTCGCTATTGCTCTGTCTCATGAAGACGGGCACGAGACTCAAGGAAGTAGAATTGGTCAGTGTAATCATCAATGTTGGAGAGCCCCTTCTTCAGAGATTGAAGTTTCCCAAAAACTATCTCACCGTAGTTCATCGGGATGAACTACTCTTTCATATCACATCTCATCTTTGACCACTCGGTAATCATCGGATAATCCTGAGACCTACGAGACTATTAAACGCAATTCCACCACGTGAGGGCGTATCCATAAATTTGAGACTCAACTATAGCTACTTGTTTTGGATCTCCATAGCATTTATAAGTGAAAATCTTCTTAATTTTGTCCAACCAGTCAATGAATACATCTGCGTCTGACTTACGGTTAAACTCGGGGACCTGTAGATGGAGATCGTGTGTCTGCTCTGCGAGTACCCTATCCAATGTCAATGCCTCAAAATCTTCAAAGATTGAAGTTTCCCAAAAACTATCTCACTGAAGTTCATCGGGATGAACTGTTCTTTCATATCATGTCTCATCTTTGACCAGTCAGTAATCATCGGATAACCCTGAGACCTGTAAGACTATTGAACGTTATTCCACCACGTGAGGGCGTATCCAGAAAATTGAGACTCAACTATAGCTACCTGTTTTGGATCTCTGTAGCGTTTATAGGTGAAAATCTTCTCAATTTTGTCCAACCAGCCAATGAATGCATCTGCGTCTGACTTATGATTAAACTCGGGGACCTATAGATGGAGATCATGTGTCTGCTCTGTGAGTACCCTAGCCAATGCCTCAATATCTAAACCTCGTCCCTATCACTGCGGCTGTCGCTCAAATCTTGTTTCTGTATAGTACTCGTCGTCCTGGTACTGTGTCGCATAAGGATGACTAGGAGGCCGTGGCGGAGAACCCATTGGCTTATGTTGCTCCAGACGGTCATGCATCGGGGTGTCAATTGGGGGGTTAAAACCCTGGTTCGTGCTTCGCCCGTTAAACTGTGGCTGATGCCCAAAAGACGGAGCATAATATTCACTCCCTTGGGATTGTCTACCTGACTATGCCTCGTTACTGTGTACACCAAACCTAACATCATACTCAGCAACATAAGGATTTCTCCCTCCATAACCGTAGTCAAAACCAATGCTAGGGGTGGGATGTGATATTGTAATGCAGGGTGAAGATGTCACGAAAACTCTGGGGAGTGGGGGTTGTGATTGGGATTGGAGTGTGGCATAGGGGTTGTCGAGTCCGAAGGCGTAACATACGAGGGGAGTGTCAGTATAGTGGGGTGGTAGAGTCAGCAAATCTGAAGCTTGGTGCTGATTCGGTGGCAATGGTACGATATGGCCATGGGGACGGAGCTGTGGATTGAAGCTTGTGTTCGTGGGGTCATTAACACCGGTGTGTTGTAGTAGAAGTTCACCGGGTATGGATGGGGAAGATTGTTGGAGTTGGTGTTGATTAGTGGTTGTAAGTGGAGGGTGCTAGGCGAGGGTTTCCTCCGGTAGGAATTGAAGTTGGTAAGGAAGATGGGTCAGTAAGCTTGGTTCCCAGAATTGGGCTCGGGCTTGGTAGTGAGCAACACGGGTCCAATTCTTGTATTTCTCACGTGTCATCTGGATCTAGGCCGGGTTCGGTATTTAGACTGTGGGCTACAAAGGAGACTAATTTTAGGTTTGGGACGGGCCCGATATGTGCTGGTCACATGTCCTACTTAACTCTAGCCTGTGAATCATACGTAAGACTCTCATTTCTCTTTTTACAATCTGTGCACACACCCAGCACATGATCTACAAGAACTCCAACGAGATCTCTTGTATCTACAACAAAACTGGCCTTATCTCCGTTTTGACGTGGCCACTGGACTCCGTTATTAGGTCTGGTGGGTCTGTCACCCATAAAAGCTCTCTTCCCTACGAGAACTGTTAATGTTGCTCCGTGGTGACTACCAGGGTGACCTCTGTCACGATTTCAACTAATCTGAGTACATGGGAGGTTCCTAAGGTGTCGGCCGATGACTTAGTTTTGTGTGGTATCATTAGCGAGGACTGCGAAAGGGTTGACGTCTTAGAGATTTATATCATTTTTCCTGAGACTCATCTCCAATTTTGTGTCCATTTGGAAAACCCGCAGCGGTATCGTCGTTGGCCCCAGTGGTACTGGTTGGGGAGGAGGTGTGTTGAAGGCACCGGTGGTGAACGCATCGATAAATTGATCAAATTTTTCAAATCTTTCGTTGATCGCGTCAAACCTTTTGGCCATGGATTTTAATTGTTAATCTGCCATTGGCTTCTTGGTTCCGACCATCGTAACTCAAAAAATCTAATTACTCTAAGAAAATAAAACGGCTATAATGCCAATTTAATGTAAATCTAAAGCGCGGAAGCATAACTTTTAACAATTTTACACTAATCTAATTGTGAAATTAAGGTTTTCTACTTTACTCAAACACAAAACTATAAAACTAAAATTTTATTTAACTTTTTTCTCAGCAACAACGAAGTAAAATGTTACACCACCATCTCATATATATCCTAGAACCCTAGGATATCTCCCCCAAGATATATCCCAATATCTCTCCAAATAGAAACAAAATAAATAGAAACTCCTAAAAGCATGAAACAAAATAGGAATAACCCAAATACATGTGAGAAATGATCATAAGAGATGTTCACATCATTTTTCTATGTCCAGTTACAAAAAAGAAAATGGATCGATTGTCATGATCTCATTTTCTGCCCTTCATGGAAAAATATTTTCTTCCCCCACCTTTGTTATTCAACAAATTTGATAACACCTTCAAGTTGAATTTCAGATTATCATGCAAGTTTTTTTAAGTTAATTAAGTTGTCTACCTCTAATCCTTTACAATTAATTTAGAAACGAAAGCGACTCTGAATTTCATTTGACCTGATTTAATTTTAATTTGATGCATCACTTATTATCTTAACCGTACATTATCATTTATAAAATATCTTCCAAATAGAAAGGTCAACAATGCCGCGGATCTTGCCTCCTTCGGAGAATTTTAATTTTCTTATGGGCATCATAAAGAGACGTAGAATCGGGCATTATAACTTACTTTGCCACTATGAAGCCCTTGTAGTGCTCATAAGTATTATTATGACCAGATTTCTATCATATTCCATTATGAGATTTCTATCATATGCCATTCTGACTGTAGGGCTTGAATGTTTGTCTGAAAATGCTTGAGAGTATTATAGTGACTACAGACTAGTGTGACTAGATTTTTATCAATAAGGGTCAAATATTCATTTAGAAGCTTTTAAGAGTATGGATTTAGGCGATACCCTCTTTGTGAATAGTATTGAAGGGTTTCTCGGGGAGTGATGCATATTTCAAACTGATCTTGGGGTTTTATTTGATAAGATGGAAATTGAAGTTCGTGTAGTGGAGCTTAAAATTTCTTTAACATATTAGTCAAGGAAAATCATCAGAGTTAACAAATAATTCATATACCGGGTTAGTCATCTTTTAAGTTTTGAGGGTAACAAAGGATTCCAAGATACAATAACAATTGTGGATCATGCTTTAAGAGCATTAACCGGCTAAATTAGCCAGCCACGTAAGCTTAAAATAAAAAAAATATGACATGTAGCGAGGGGTAGAAAATTGATTTTTAGGGTACGGATAGATATGTTAGAGGGTATTTTTTTTTAACTTTAAAAAAGAGAAAATTTGATAATGCCCCCCACATTTGTATACCGTTTTGACATTGACACCCACATTCACTTAAACTAGCCTTTCTCCCTTATTCTTGCCTGAGTAGTCAGTCAACCCTTGTTGACTCTGATTGAATAAGGCCATTTTTTGAAAAACCCAGTAGTACCTTTTTGTCATTAAAAAAAATGACAAAACAAAATATAAGCGTTGAAGACAACAGTATGATAGTTGGTTCTCTTCTTCTCTCTGTTTCTTCTCTTCCCTCTTATACTATCTGTTTCACATTGATTATCTTATTCTTCCTTCTGATTCTAGTTTTGGTTTCAAATTAGGGTTCCAAAGCATCTAATGAAGAACTGAGAAATGGGAGGAAGAAAACATCAATTTCCCACCCATGTGGAGGTAATACTCCTATAAACTCGGTTAATTTAAAGAAAAATATTTCAATATGATTATTGCAAAAAATGTTCATAGTGGGGTTAGGAGACGAATTACAGATATAATTGTGGGGGGTTTAAGCTAATAAGTTTTTTTGGCTATTTCTTTTAACAGGTATGCCCAATGTATGATCAAGTTGACCATAATGTAAGCTCTTGCCCATGGATTTATTCAAAGTGCAGAGTGAACAATTGTAATGGCATTAGGAGACTGCTTACACCAAGATCCTAGAGTAACTCAAATAGAAAATTTCTCTCATGTCAATTCACACACCCTAATTCATTTCAGTGGCTATCTGATGCTATTAATGAGTTTGAAAATCCAACTAATTCATCTAGCATTGCAGGATGCTATGGATGTGGGGGTTGAACCACTGGGTGAGAGAATGCCCATGGACAATGTCAAATTGTAAAAGGTTAAGGTGCAATGATGTGATAAAGCTATTTACATCTACTAAAGTAGGTTCATATGGTTTGAAGTTTTTGAAATGCCAAAATGTCCAATGTGAGAAGTTCATGTGGTTAAAGGATGCTATTGATGCTGATGAGAAGGCAAAGGAAGATGAAAAGAAGAAGGTGGTACAAAATGTAAAAATTACATTTGAGATGAACATAGATGATTTTATTAGGGATTTTAAGGGGAAGACTACCCTATAGGGTAATATTAGCTTGTGTATCACTTTAACAATAAGATTGTACATCTTACAGACTTGTGTAGCTTGTTATTTTCTAGTAATGTGAAATATTTGCTTTATTTACCTCTTTAATCCTCAATGTACTCTATATTTGAATGGTCTCTAGTGATAAACCCTGCTCTATAAGGTTACTTGAGTACTATAATGCATAAGCACTGCACTGCACCATTTAACTGGATAATGTCTAAGTTAAACTGGAGAATTAGGGTAAATATTGGACTGCACCATAAACAACAAACTCAAAAAAAAAATTAACTGGACAATGTCTAGGTTAAACTACACAGCCGTGTAAAAGCACACAAAGACAGAAGAAAAAGAAGTACTAAAAACATTTCAGAGAAGGATATTTAATTAATGGCCAAAACTAGATACACCATAAACATTACATCTAGAAAATGAAAAAAAAAAGTAGCATTGACTCAAAAATCAACATTACCATCCAACCACAAAGATAAACTACATCCACTATAAAATAAACCCTAGAAACTACTCAGGCACACCATCCAACCATATCTCCCTCATCTTCATCTTCCTTACCACTTGCATCTTCCGTCCATTCACCCCCATCATCATCATCACCATCATCATCATCATCACTTCCTTCATCTTCATCTCCTTTATCCCAGCCATCGCCATCACCATCACCACCACCATCATCACTTCCTTCATCCACATCAGAGTAATCCTTCTTTTCCCCATCCATTTCAGGGTCATCCAACTTAGGGTCATCCTCTTCATCCTCCTGCTCAGTGTCACTTTCAAACTTTGAGGAATCATCATCAGCACCTCCTTCAGACACATCATCCTCTTCCTCTTCTTCATAACTAGTTATATACCTAGTGGCTTTGGGGGAGTAGCATCCTTCACTATACATCCTTTCCTCAGCTGAGTCCATTACAGTTTTTCTTTTGATCTTGAGAATGTAGAGGTGAATATGTTTAGGGTTCTAATGGGGGCATTTATAGATAAAACCTAATTACTTGGGGGGTTAAAAAATATTAACTCCTAAATCTTCCCAAAAAAAATTCAATATAAGGTGGTTAGGGGTTGAATACCTACTTGGATTTCATACATCATAATACATCTTTGCACTATACTCCATACCTGCACAAGTTACATCTATATAGTCAATAACAATTAGAATAATAATTATTTTTAACAAAATAAGCAGTGGGGGAAGGGGACTTTAACAGAGTGACCATATACAGTTGTATACCAGACCACATTCAACATACATAAATATTGAGATTCACCAATATATCATAGTATATATTCTCAAAAAAGGCCATTCAAGCCTAAAGGTTTTCCCACTATCATTACATACGTTAGCATTCTCAAAAGTTACATTTGTGGACATATATATGTTATAATTCTCTCAGAATTCTCAAAAAATTAAACTATAGCTCTGCACAATCAACAGAATTCTAAGATCCTATACCGAATCTGCACATACTCACATAATTCTCAAAAATGACTGTGGAGACATTTATCCTTTGCAGGTTTGAACACCTTTTTGTAAGGGCTCACATTCTTTGAAGCTTGAGTGATGCCTGAACCTTGACTTGGTTGACTAAGCCTTTAATTGTTGGCTCCTCTTACAGCTCCATCTCTTGCAGCTCCACCTCTTGGATTGTTGCCTCCTTAACCATTGTTTGTACTTTGTTGAGTAGCTTGAGTATGAACTATTGTAGCCCCACCACCTCTTACAGTTCCATATCTTGCAGCTCCAACCCTTGTTAATTCACCTCTAGCATTGTTGGCCCCACCTCTAGATGTATTGTTGACACCACCACTCATATTGTTTATACTTTGTTGACTAGCTTGAGTATGAACCCTTGCAGCTCCACCATTTGCAACACTACTTCTAGCAACACCACCCCTTGTTCATCTACCCCTTATACCAACTCCAACTCTAGTTGGAGGGTTGTTTCTTGGTGTGGACCCTCTAGGTCTACCTCTTATTCTATCAGTTCTAGTAGTTGGTTGCAACATTCTAGGTCTTGGTGTAGCAGGTGGCCCCTTGCATGTCCTTTTATTATGGCCAAAAAACCCACACTTCCTATATTTTTTGTTTGTTGTTGATCGAGTTGTATTCTCATCTGCACTCTTCCTTCTAACCTTTCTAGGTCTACCAAATCCTCTTTCCAGTGGTAGGGGTAGTATATCACTGTTGGGCTACAAAACACACAAGTATATGTGAGGTATCTACGAATCTTTCAAAACAAGAATACAACCACAATATGAAATTTACTAACTTATCTTTTCCCATAGTGATGGATTACTTATAGGTAGTGCACTCTCTTTATAAGATCTCTTATATGCAGCCACCATATGATATTCACTACAAAATTTGCAAGTTTGAGAATAAAAGGAAATTAAGTTACATCAATGAGGAAAAAAATATAGCAATCACAAGAATAATACACTTACCCCTACCCAGTCCATTCTCATCTCCATTATGACACACAAGGCATGCAAACATGGTAAACCTGAAATCTGTCATTCATAACAATCATAAGTTTTCTCTACAAAATCAACTCTGCATTTCTTACCGTCTTTTGAAATTGCCACCCACTTGTTTGCATCTACACCTTGGGGTGTATATTGATTGCAGCACTTCTTCATCTACTCAATGTGTATTTTAGCTCTTGGTACCACAAAATTTACATTCTAATTTTTTGCCTTATTCCTTCTATCATATATTAGCTTCATCATCATCAGGTTCATACCTTCTATAAACTTGTGAAGTGGCTTATCCCTCAACTTGATGATCTATTCATTATAAGACTTAGAGAAGTTATTGGTGATGTGCTCACATTTCACAGTTGAGTCAAAATGTGACATGCACAAATATTCTGCAGGTCCCCTATCTAACCATGCCTTAGCATCAGGTCGATCTCTTTCAAGTTGATCTAAAAAGATTTGTTTGTCAGTTTTTACCAATGTCTTTGCTGCACCCCAACATAACCTTTCAAGATGTAAATCCCTAAATTGCTTATTAAAATTCTTCCACAGGTGCCTAAAACAAAACCTATGGTTTTATTGAGAGAAAATTTGTTGGCAACAAAAAATAAAAAAGTGAAATCATTAGATAGTAAACCTTAACCTTAAAAAAAACTTAACTCAGACTTTGAATAATGATACAAGTACAAACCTAAGAAACTGATTTCACTAATCCCTTCTGTCGGTTTGAGATGAAAGTTAGATTGTTTGGATGCATAGTTAGAAATGGAGATAACGTCTCCAAAAAGGTAGTCCATGTCTCAGTACATTCAGATTTACACAAGCAAGAGGCCACTGGAAACAATTAATTATTTCCATCCAGACTCACAATTACTAAGCATTGTCCACCATATTTACCTTTGAGAAAGCATCCATCAAGACCTACTATAGGTCTACACCCTTGCACAAATCTATCAAGGGTTGCCTTAAATGCTATATAAGTACCAGCCTACATTTTGTTGTGGGGGTCACAGCTACATTTTGCAATACTTACTGGATTTGATAAGAGTACTTGTCTACACAGCTCTTGCTTGATATTATATCCTTCATCAAAACTACCAATTATCCTCGCCACACAAATTGTTTTAGCATTCCAAGCAATGTTATAACTGATGTTAACCCCATATTTCCCCCTGATTCTATTTTTAATGTCAGCTTGTGTAACTGCCTTTACATCCCTCACCATCTCCTCACAGTCATTGGCAACCCATTGAGCATTAGCCAATCTGTTTCTATAATCAAGCTTACCTGAAAAACTGTGATCAAAATTTTCTACTCTTAGAATCATAGTATGCCCATCATTAGTCCTCCTAACATACACATACCAACTGTAATTTTCTTCGTCACACTTAAACCTTAATCTGTAAGACTCATTTTTAGTAGGGAGAAAACAAAATTTGTTAATAATTGGAAACTTCCTCAGATACTTTCTAGCATCATGTATTGTGGGCTACTCTATCCCAACTACTAGCACTTATAGCTTCTTCTTCCTCTATTTGAAATATGTTTTCAGATTTTCTGATCAATTCTTTAAACTCACCACATCTCCTAAAGTCTTCTATACTGGGTATGTCATCCCCATCCTGTGAGCTATAAGTGTTATAATACCCTTCTTCAGCATCTAAATTGTCCATATTTAATTGAGTAAATTGAATCCAATCCTCAACCATCTGCACAATGTTTTTATTATTATTTTCTTCATCAATCTCCATATCCATGCCATCCCCATTCATGTCATCACCATGCATAGCATTATCAATTATAGGTTCCCCACATCCCCAGCATCATTGTTTACATCACCATCCATGTCATCCCCACTAAGACATAGTTTATAATTACCTAAGAAATCTGAGAACTCTTGTAGCCCTTCTTCCCATTTAGGAACCTCAGCATACCCCTCTACTTCTTGAACTTCATCATCATCACTAATATAGAAAACATGCAAGTGATCTAGTTCCTCCTCAAAAATCTTAGTTGGCCTCACCCTTTTCTTTTTTGGCTTAATAGGCATTTGCTGGTTCTTCTTTTTGGTATGTTTAGGGGGTGATTGCCTAGTTGATTTCCTAGATTTCTTCTTAGCGGTTTGAGTAACATTTTCCACATTTTGGGACACATTCACATTACCCTCACACTGTGTCACTTTGTCTACCTCTTGTGACACATGCACATTACCCTCATCTTGTGTCACTTTGTCTACCACTTGTGACACATACACATTCCCCACAGTTTGTGTCGCATTCCCCATAGTTTGTGTCACATTCACATTAACCTTTGATACTGTCTTCTTATCCCTTGTTTTTCTTATAGTCTTCTTGGCCACATTCACATTAACCTGAGATGTACCCCCTAAGCATCGTGTTGGTCCAACTGCCACTGAAGTACTCACAAATATGTGCATTGTACCCTTAGGGTCTTCATTACTCTCAACCCACAAATCTAATAAGTTTTCATATGAGTTGATATAAACATGTTTACCATTCCTAAAGCATTTTAAATCAATCACAGACTCAACAGGACAAAATTTCCAACCAATGTTTTGATCAATAGTATTAGACACACAATCTAATAGATTCAGGTGGCATAAATATTCCTCATCAGCACTTTTAAGTGTGCCCTTCTTCCCCCCAATATAATCAAAAGATGAATACTCATGAGCCAATTCCATACAGCAATGGGCATTAAAATGTATAGTTTCATCTTTAATAGGCATCCCTCCACTGGATAAACATCAAAATTACATAATGTAAGACATTAATCAAAGGTTTACAGAATGTAAGACATTAATTGAGCCCTAATTTTAAAAACCCTTAATTGAATCCAAATTTATAGATAAACCCTAAATTGAACCTTCAAAGAAACCCTAATTCACGAGTCAAAAAGAAAGAGAAAGAGTAAAGCATCAAATTAAAGAGAAAAAGAAAGCATCAAAGAGATATTCAAACCTGGTTCGTGATGCATTCACCATTGTAGTCGTACACTTCTTCAACTCATCTTCAACGTTCTTCAACTCTTCTTCATTGAATGAGAAAAAGCATCAGAGAGAGAAAATGTTGTATGAAGGGTGAGTTAAAAGTGAACGATTGTGAAGGTGTAATAATGGTTGTCTGAAGAGAGTTAAGTGAGTTTAAGAGGGAAAACTCCTGCCAACCGTTTGATAAGGGTATAAATATATTTTTATTGAGTCAGTCGGAGTCAATGTCAGTCAAATTAGGTTTGAAATTTGACTCATGCAAGAATAGAGGGGAAAAGCTAGTTTAAGTGAATGTGGGGGTAAATGACAAAACGGTATACAAATGTGGGGAGTTTTCTCAAATTTTATCTTAAGAAAATGACAACATTTTTTTTAATTAAAAAAACAAAAAGGAAAAAATGTCAATTCACAACTCTTTATTTTATTTTTTATTATTAAATTAAGTTTTTGGATTATTTTGTGCGGCACACTAAAACAATAAAATAATTAAACAAACAGTAAAGTGTGGGCCTCCGACAAACTATGAACATCACAGCATCGCCACATATCGCTACTAATTTTATGAATCGGAGTGCAATTTGAGCGATGGTTGTCCTAAAAAAAGGTTTTTACAACATTTGGATCGCTACATTAGCGATACCTAGCCTGCTGCTGATGCTCTAAGAAGCCAAAACATCAACTCTCTAGCAATGGATCCCGGGAAAATTGTCAGGGATTATCTTTGGTGAAGTTTAAGGGTAAAACTTTTGGGGTACGCGGACGCCTTAAAGGGGCTAATTGGGGAAAATTGTAACAAATTATATCTCGGGGCAAATTATTAACTAAACTTTAGGCATGGAAAATAATATTTTGTGATGTGGCACGTCCCTAATAGGGTCGTTTACCACCCGTTTGATCTATCTTTACTTTTATGTTTTAGTTTATGCACTATTGGAGAAGACCATGTTGATTATTAGCAGTTTTGTTTTTCTAGATTAGTTTCCTAATTGGATTGGTTAGAGGAGTTATAGTAGGAGTACTCATAGGAAACTAGGTTATAAAGGGAGAGGGTGGTGTAATGTTTAATTGGTAACTTAGTAAAGTTAATTTATTTTGAAAAGAGTTGAGTTTTCCTTTTATTAAAAGTTTACTAGAAATCTAGCTCAAATTTAGTGTAATCTTATACGAATCTAGCTTCCGGGTTTGTATATTCACATTAATTTACATCAGAGCCGCGTCCATATCCCTGGTATAACAAGTTTCAAGAGTAAGATGCCTCGTAGAAAACCCATGACGAAAAAACCTACACTCGCTCAAGATGTAGCGAAATTCAACCACATCCATTGGACGTACTAGAATACTCTCTCATGAGGAAAGCGTCGCCGCGAGGAGCGACGAACTTGACAACCTGTTTGCAAGTTTCGACGTCGAGACCAAAACTCGTGATGCTGATGAAATCGGGGTACAAGCCAAGGCCAAAGGACCGGCTATGACAACCACCGACCAAACGCGAGGTTCTTGCATGTAGATGACTCCGGAAAACACCCACTAAGCACTACCGACGCCAAAATTACTTCCAGCAGTAGTTGTTACCAAAACATCCCCGGTGGCTTTAGCAAAGTCAAACTTTCTTGCGTGGGCGAATTGGCAGCAGGCCCTAGCCCGTGAGGCCCAAGTCTAACATAAACAGATCCTGTTTCCGGATCAAGACAAGATTCCAGATCTAGACAAGACTAGGCCGGCCCTGATCCAAAACCCAGAAATTGATCTGGCAAAAGGCAAATCTGGGCCGCTCAAAGCGATTGGGAACCCGACCCGGAACCTATGGGCTCAATCGGTTGGGCTCCACCAGTCTCTCTAAGACCCTAATTTTGTGGGTATCGGCCCCGAGTGGTAGGCTTCTTACAAACCACCCACCACTTTTAAAAATTTGAATCTCTTCCCCAATACGGGGCCCACCACTTCCACTCTCCTTTACGCCTCTCAGGCCACCGACCCTCTCCCGACAGATTTATCACCGACCGGGGTTGGCGGTCCAAACCTCCCTCTTGTGGCATCATGCCCACTCTAGCAAATCTCTCCGGGGGACTCAACCTGCAGGCCGTTCCCGACAGTTACGCTGACAACACCGCCGCCGACAGAGGTTAGCCGCCACCTACCTCCATCCACGAGTCCCGTTGGGCACACATGGTATATTCCTTCCTTCTCCATACTTGTACCCAATCAACATTTTTCCAAAAATGGTAAATGGCAAACGACAACCATAAACCCTAGGTATAGTTTTAATTTTTGACCACCCTACGGTGAGGGATGGGGGTCGTGTGATGATGATGTTTTCAATGTTCATTTGAGCAGAAGGCATAAAACTTTAAGTTCTCGTCACGCTCTGACTTAGAAGAGAGATCTGCAATTCAGCGGGCAAGGCCGGGGACGTGGTTCTCACCCCCCGGTTGACACCCCATTGCGCTACCGACATAAGCAGTGTCCACCTGGTTCATCCCCGCGTCCGCCGAAGTATCCGTTGCTATGACTTGGAAAGATAATGAGTACAGTTTAGACTTTGATGAAGAGCAACGATCACAATCATGTCGAAGGGTAAAGGCACAGACATTGAGGCTTTGGCTAAGGCTATTGCTAAACAGACACATGATGTTCACCTCAAGGTGTCAGAGTTTGATGGAAAGTCTGATGCAAATACCTTTATTGTGTGGTTGAATAAGGTTGAGCGGGTCTTCAACTATAAGAAATATGGGGATTCAAAATAGGATATGATTATTAAGTCCCGACTTACTGGTTTTTCTCTTACCTGGTGAAAGAATGTTCAACAGGCAAGACGTACATCAGGTTACTGTCACATTACAGAGTGGTGGAAGATGCAGAGAGAGCTAAAAGAGAGGTTCATCCCCATGAACTATGACGAGGTTGCGTTCAGGAAACTCTAGTCCCTAAAAATGGGTATCTCCGCCCTTGATGATTGTACATATCACTTTTATCTCCTTTAGGCACGTGCATGACTCCATGAGACTGAATAACAGAGGGGTACAAGAGTGGGCTGACAAAGAAATTGTAAGAGGCGGCCGTACTTTAGCCTGTCTTTTGCCTATCAAAGATTGTACAGTTATCCAAACAGGCGAGCGAGCTACATGTACAGTATTGTCCTCCAGTTTCAGCACCTATAACATCGGCTCCAACTATTCCAGTAGTCACTGCGCCGCGTACCTTTATTTTGAGTAGCTGTTATGGATATGGGAAACTTGGACACCATAAACGTGGTTGTTCCGCGTTTGCTAAGAAGGTTGGATTAGTCGTGGATAGTATGCAAGAAAGCATTATAGCAATTATTCAGTGAGTTCTACAGTATGAAAATGAAGAGGAAACTGAGATGCACACAACATTTTTTGTGAGTTCTCTGGAGCACTGCCACCCGATTTTATGGACGAAATCTTCTCAGGCAAAGGGTTTGACCTGGCACATCCCTAATAGGGTCATTTACCACCCGTTTGATTTATTTTTACTTTTATGTTTTAGCTTATGCACTATTAAAGACGACCATGTTGGTTATTAGCATTTTTACTTTTCTAGGCTAGTTTCCTAATTGGATTTAGGGCTGACAGTTTAGGCTAAAGCCCATAGCCTGGCCTAGCCCAGCCCAAAAAAAATTATGCCCAACCCGACCCGACATGCTCTTCGGGCCAGCCCGAACCGGCCCAACTAATTGCATGGGCGGGTTGTGGGCCACCTTCTTTAGGCAGCGGTCTGGCCTAAGCCTAGCTCAAAAGTGACACGTACAAAGCCCGACCCGAACTAGCCCAAGTGCTTTAAAGAACCGTTAGTATCTGGAGAAATTGGGTTTAGAAAGCCCGAACCCCCTATTTCGGTTTTTTTTTAATATATATATATATATATAATGAATCTTTAGTTTTCATCCTATAAGATATATAATATGTTTCATTTAAACATGAATTTCATTAGTACATCGGCCCGAAACGTCCATTTTAAAGCTTGGCCCGCTAAAACCTAGCCCGTACCAGCCCGATTATACCATGAGCTGGTCATGGGCTGAAGTAGGTTGACGCCGGGACGGGCCGGCCCGAAAAATGTATATGGCCCTGCCCGAACAGTTGTTAGACCTGGAAAAACCCGGCCCGATCCCGACCCTACCGCCCAAATTGCTAGCCTTAATTGGATTGGTTATGGGAGTTATACTAGAGTGCTCTTAAAAGAACTAGGTTATAAAGCTAGAGGGTGGTGTAATTTTTAATTGGTAGAGTTGATTTATTTAGAAAAATGTTGAGTTTTCCTCTTATTAAAAGTTTAGTAGAGATCTAGTTCAAATTTAATATAATCCTTGTTTGTAAATTCACATTATTTTAAATGTTTCAATTATTCTTCGTCCAAAAAAACACAAGATTAAGGTTTAAAAGTCTTTAATTACAAAAAAGGCTTTCTAGAGAGAGAGAGACCGGGTTCTTTTTACCATTTCCATCCCCATCCTCCCCATTATCCACACGATTTTGAGATTTCCTACCGTTCCCATTTCTTGTTTTCCTCCACCTCCATCCCCCCATGTGTGCTGGCTTAGTTGGAGAGATATTGTTTGCTTTGTTGTTTCGGTCGTGCAGGTTTTTGAAGCATTCCTGAGGGGGATCGTCTGGCTCTCGAGGGGCTGATGTCCTTCCTCAACTCTGTTTTCCATTCTTCTCCATTATGCAGTCTATGTGGTTTTATTGTGTTTTGCTCTGATTAATTCTAACAATTTTTTTTCCTTTGTTTTCTTTTTTTTCCCCCTTTTCCTTGGTTTTCTTCCCCTGTTGGTGAGGAGGATGTGGTGATTGGTCGGTGGAGAGTGGCCGGAATGGTATAACAAGGGTGGATCGAACGGTTAAGGCAACGGCTTCGGATAAAAAAAATTTGGTTTTGTGGTGTGATGGGTCAGTGATTCGGCTGGTCTGCAGGAGCAAGAGGAGGGTTTCAAGGGAGTTTTCAGGAAAAAAAATGGTTTTTCTGTGTGGGCCTCCTTTGTCTGATTGCTGCAGTATTTGGGCTTTGGTCTGGTGGGCTTGGGAATTAGCTGGTGAAGCTTTAGGGTGGTGGTGGATGGATCGGTAGGAGTCATTTTTTGTTATATATTAAAGGCCGGTTGGTGTATCTGGGTTTGCCTCTGTGTTGGGCCGGATCTGCTTTCTTATGCAATGTGAACCAGCTCGTTTTGTGACGTCTGTCGTTGTGGTTGTGGGACGACGTAAACAAAACTATTTCAACTATTTTTTTATATTTCTCTGTTCTCTATTCTGTCTCTCTGCAGTCGCTTTGTTTGCTTACAAGCTTCTTTTCCTCTTCCACTCCTCCGTCTACAACTTGGGTTTTGGTTACATCGATTTTAACGACTCCTGTCTTTCTCTTTTCTTCGTTTTGTTGGCATTCTCCGCTGGATAATGGGTGCTTACTGCTGAACTGAGTTGGGGGGGTTTTTCTTTGGGCAGTCAGGCTGTCTTATTTACTTGCGTGGTTGGGGAAGTGGTGGTTTATACGGGGGAATTTTCCGGTGGCTGTGGTTTGGCAGTGGTGGAGTTTTTTGGTTTTTTTATAATTTCTTTCTGCCTAGTTATTGGGTGGTTGTGGGTTCCAGTCAGTGATATCAGGAATTTTAGCATGTCCTCCTTCTCCGTTATGCAGGACTTTGTTAACATAATGGAACGCCTAACAATGCGTAAACCTCGTGGGGCGGCGGTAGTCCAGCTGCCCCCTGAGAGCTTACGTGCTGAAGAAGCTAGATGGCGGTTCGCCTTGATAGGTACTATGTCTTTTGAGCGTATGGCCCCAGTGGTTCTATCTCGTCCTAGTCCACTCGCGAAAGGGAAGGATCCAATGAGATTTGAGCAGTTGAGTCTCGTTCTGACAGAGGAGGATGAACATGACTCGGAGCTTCCGGAGGGGGATGACGATGGGGAGAGAGGGGCTACGGCTATTCAACGGGGGGGAGGGGGGGCGGGGGACAGCGGTCTGATAGTGGGGGGTGATTCATATACGGAGTAGCTCGGGTGATTTACACCTTGTCCCTTCCCTTACTATCGGCCTCGCGCTTGGCTGGAAGCCCGGTTGGTACTATGAGCTCGTCTACCCGGGGTCAGGGTTCTCAGGATCCTCGCCAGGCGCGATAGGATTTGGGTCCTTCTACCGGTTAGTATCCATCTCCGTCCCACGTGGCCCACTAACATTTGCGTGCTGCTACACTTCTGGCTAAAATGTCTATACCATTCCCGTCTCTTCTAGCCAGTACCAACAGGTTTTCTCACGCTCAGGTGCGTCGTTCCTTATCTCTTTCTTTTCAGCGTATTCGATGCACATATCTCTTGTTTTATCTTTCTGCTAGGGTTCAGGTGGCTCTGCGGAGACCACCCGGGCCATTATGATTATTATATCTTGGAATTACCGAGGTTTGGTTCGGCCTGCGGCAATTCGGCACTTAAAAGAGCTTATTCGATCCACCAACGGGGATATTATTTTTCTGGCTGAGACCAAGCGATCCGCTGCAGAAATGCAGAGTCTGGTACCTAATCTTAGTTATCCCAAGTGGGTAGATGTTTCGGCTTCGGGTGTTCAGGGCCGGTCGGGGGGTATATGTGTACTGTGGAAGGATAATATATCCCCTGAAGTAGTTTTTAGTAATAAATATATCATTAATGTCCTGGTTACTTCGGAACCTGTGGATAATCCTTGGATGATTTCATTTTTCTACGGTAGTCCGTACCAGAGAGATACTAATAAGAGTTGGCGGTTGGTGGAAACTACGGGTAATGGGTATACTGGTCATTGGCTTATTATGGGGGATTTTAGCACAATTTTTTATAGCGCGGATAAAAGGGGGGTAAACCATTCCGGGCAGCTAAGAGTGCTTTTGCCAGGGAGGTTACACAACAAGTAGGCCTCATTGATCTGGGTTTCTCTGGGCATCCCTTTACTTATAATAATAGACGGCAGGGTTGGGCTAATATTAAAGAGCAGCTGGATCAGAGTCTAGCTAATGCTGATTGGAAGTTTATGTTCCCGATGGCTAAGGTTTATAATTTACCCACACTAGGGTCGGATCATACCCTGTTAAGCCTTGATACTACCCCATAATTTTTTACTCTAGGTAAATGTTTTTGTTTCCAAACCATGTGGACTCGGGAACCTCAATTCCCTCTTTTGATCCAGAATCTCTGGAAAAGTACGAAACGCGGATCCCCAGCCCAACTGGTCAAGGATAAACTTTTAAATACAAAAGCCAGCCTTAGGACCTGGAATAAAAAAAATTGGTCACGTCCCTAGTATACTTTTTGCGTTAAAAGAAGATATATCTTGTTTACAGGCCCTTCCCCTTGAAGAGGGAAGCGCATCCCGGGAACGGGAACTTCTGGGGGAGTTGGAAGAACTCCAGCTACAGGAAGAGATGTTCTGGCATCAGAAATCTCAGGTGAACTGGTTGGTTAAAGGGGATCAAAACACAAAAAAATTCCATATGCAAACCCTTTCCCAATGGAAAAAGAATTCCATTGATTGGCTCAAGAATGAGGTCGGCTCGTGGACCTCGAATACAACGGAGATTGGGAAAATTTTCCTTCGCGATATGGCTCAGAACTATCAGACATCCCACCCGGTGGGTGTTTTAGAATATCTTCAACATTTTAGCCCGTGTATTACGATAGAGGACAATCTGTCCTTGTTGCGGGAGGTCACCCCGGAGGAGATAAAGGCGGCTCTTAATAACATCGGGCCTAATAAAGCTTCGGGGCCAGATGGCTTCCCCGCACTATTTCTCTAACAATCATGGGATGTGGTGGGACCTGATATCTATAACTTGGTCTCCACCTTCTTTGCTTCTGGTTTCATGCCTAAGCATATTAATGCCACTCGTGTGGTTATAATCCCCAAGAACGGTAATAAGGCCTATCCTTGAGACTTTCGTCCTATCAGTCTGTGTAATGTGACATATAAGATCATCTCTAAGATCCTCTCCACGTGTCTCAAATCTCTCCTTGATAAAATTATTTCCCTGTTCCAAGGGAATTTTGTGAGTGGTCGTCAGATCTCGGATAATGTATTGGTGGCGCATGAACTTATTCATACGATAAAGCATAAGAAGGGCCGCTCTGGCCTCATGGGTATCAAGTTGGATATGTCCAAAGCTTGCGATCGGATCGAATGGGGAACGCTAATTCAATCCTTGGAAGCCCTTGGCTTCAGTCCTAGTTGGTGTCATTGGATTGAGCAGTGAATTTCTACAGTTCGGTATTCTGTCCTGATTAATGGTTCTGCCCATGGGTTCCTCACACCTAGTCAGGAACTCTGGCAGGGCAACCCCCTTTCTCCCTTCATGTTTATCATCTTGATGGAAGGCCTTTCACGGGCATTAGGAGTAAAGGAAGCGGAACGGACAATTCATGGCCTAAAAGCCTCCCGTCGTGCACCTCCAGTGTCCCACCTTCTTTTTACGGACGATTGTCTTCTTTTTTGTCGTGCGGATATTGCTGAAGCGTCCAAGATGAAATCTATCCTTGATAAATTCTGTGAGGCGACAGGTCAGCAACTAAATTTGGCTAAATCAGGAGTTTTCTTCAGTAAGAATCTCCCTCATCGCCTGTGTCGTCTTGTCGCCCGCCTTCTTAAAATTAAAATCATGCCTCCCGATGAACAATATCTGGGGATGAATCTTTTCTTTGCCCGGTCCAAAGCTCAGACCTTTCGTCGTATTGAAGAGTGCATTTCTAATCGGTTGCAATCTTGACGAGGGAAACTCCTTTCCCAGGCAGGATGTACTGTCCTGATTAAGTCTGTGACTTCGGCGATCCCTACGTATCAGATGTCCTGCTTTGCCTTACCAAAATCTACATGTAAGCACATCAATGGGGTTCAATGGGGCTTCTAGTGGGGAAAAGTAAAAGATACCCGGAAACTGTTACATTTAAAAAAATAGAATGAAGTCTGCCGACCGAAGCGTGAAGGGGGTTGGGTATCAAGGAGGTAGAGGCTACTAATAAGGCACATCTCTCAAAGTTAGCTTGGCAGCTTTATCAGAAGCCTAACGACTTATGGGGGGCCAGGTCCTCAAGGCCAAATACTTCCCGGACTGCTCAATTCTTCATGCCCGCCCAAAAGCAAATTCACCGTGGAGTTGGCGTAGTATTCATTCTGCCATTGCGACGGTTAATACTCATTCTTGCTGGAAGATTCGATTGGCTCGCCAGGTTCTTTTTTGAACGGACAATTGGTATCTCTCGTTGGGGGGAGGGTACCCGACCCCGAGGGGGGATATTTCGTTGATGGACCGGCCTCAATGGGTGCATCACTTTCTTGATCCGATACGATGTACCTGGCGGAGGGACGAACTATATAAATGGTGCGATGATGCTTCGGCCGACCTTATATCTCATACCATCCTTCTACGTCTGGGTGAGATGGATAGTCTGAAATGGTGTCCCTCTAAAGATGGTAAATTTTCGATCAAATTTACCTATCGCATCCTGATGAGGGGGACACATTTGGAGCCGGTTGCGGGAACTCCTTTTTATCTCAAATTCTGGCATAATAGGGCTACTCCTAGAGCACAGTTATTTGCCTGGAAATGCTTACGGGACATGATACCCTGTCGGCCTAAAATTGGTGAGTTGTTAGGCCTGGCGAATATCTCTTGTTCGTTGTGCTCGGCCCTCGTCGAGATTTTGCATCATCTCCTCCTAGAGTACTTATTTACGCGAGCTGTCTGGTTTGCACTACCTTTGGGGGTCTGCTCCATGGGTTGTCCCATCTCTCTCTTCCAGCGTGGATTGAGATGTGGATTTCGCCACCCCTGACTTGGCCTATTGACCAGGCTACATGGACCTTGGTGACTTTCTCTATCTATTGGTTGATTTGGAAGGCGCATTGTGCCTAGGTTTTTCAGAATACTAGGCCGGACCCATCCCGGATTTTTTTGACCATTAATAAATTGTTGTATAATGAGCCGATTTTTTGTAATGACCGGCTTGCTATCAAGGCTTCCTGGGTTCCTCCAACCCTGGGTTGGGATAAAATAAATGTGGATGCCTCTTTCTGTAAAGATAAATTTTTTAATCATATCGGTTTAGTTATTTGTGATACTTACAATACCTTTAGTGCAGCCTGAGCTTCCTCTCGCTGATTCGCGTCTAGTGAAGAAGACGAGGCATTAGCTGTTCTGGACGGGGACCTCTGGGCTCGGGAGCGAGGACTCCAGAGAGTAATTATCGAGAATGATACTGAGGCGATTCACTCCTTTTGTACGAACGGCGAAGCAGTGATTTTCTGGACTACTAAAGCTATTCTACAGGACTATTTGGCTTTGTTTGGACAGTTTATTAATATTAACATATGTTTTGTATCCCGTACTGCTAATTCAGTTGCCCATGTGATTGCCACTAGGCCCATGGGTAACAATTTTTGCCTTACTTGGACTGGTTCCCCGCCTGAATGGTTGTAGGTGTCTCTACAGGTGACGGTACATCTTTTGTAAATCCTTCTATTTATTAATATATGGTTTACCAATAAAAAAAAATGTTTACAAGTCTTTTTAGATATGAACTGCCAATTAGGGATGGCAATTTGCCCCGCCCCGTTGGGGATCCGCCCTGCTCTGCCCCGAACGAGGCAGATTTGGTATGAGCTAACCGGGTATGGGGGTGGGGATGGTATAAGCTACTCAAAATCCGTCGGGGATCGGGGCGGATTTGGGCCTGCTCACATAAAATCCGTTATCCGCCCCATATCTGCCCCATTAAATACTTAATACAGTTACTATTATTATACCCCCAATTAATTTAAATTCAAAAACTCTATCTTCTGATTTCTTCTCTTCGGTCTTCACTCTTCAGCAGCCTGCAACCAACAACAAGTTCTTCTCTTTCAACAGCTCTCTATATTATTTCTCCATTTCAACAAGCTCTCCTCTTTCAACAAACCCCAGTTCTTCATTTCAACAGTCAAGCTCTCTGAACAAGAAGTTCTCTTCTTTCCTCTTCTCTGCAAACAATATTAATTGAGCTCTCTCTTCTCTTCAGCAATCAGCAGCAGTGATATAAATTGGGTTTATACTTTAAACGAGAATTGCATTTCAATCAACAGTTTAATCGAGATTTGCGTTTCAATCAACAGCAAACAACAGTTTCAATCAACAGTTTAATCGAGATTTGTGTTTCAAGCAATTGGGTTTAATCAATTGCGTTTCAAGCAAACAACATAAAATAGCAACTCGGTTGGGTTTCAAGCAATCGAGGAATTGGGGTTTCTTTCTCTCCAAATCAAGGTCGGTTGCATCTCTCTCTCCAAATCAAGGTGTATCTGTTGTATAATCTGTTGCATCTATTAGAATCAAGGTTTGTTGTATAATCTGTTGCATCAATTAGAATAATGGATGTTAGTAATGCTTTTTTTTTGTATGTATGTTAGTAATGTTTTTTTTTTTTTAAGAATATGTATGGATGTTTAGTAATGCTTTTTTTTTAATGGAATAATGGATGTATGGAATATGAATGGAATAGTGGATGAATGTATTTTTTTTGAACATATGTTATTAACGCTTGAATAATGGATGTTAGTAATGTTTTTTTTTGTATGAATGCTAGTAATGCTCCTTTTTTTAGAAATTTAGAATATGTATAGATGTTTAGTAATGCATTTTTTTAATGGAATAATGGATGTATGGAATAATGGATGTTGATTATGTAATATGATTGAATATCATAATATCAAATTTGTCATTTATATAAAATTTCAGAATATTAGAATATGTGGGGGTGGATTCGGGGATCCCCGCTTATTTTAAATGGGGATTGATCTTATTTAAGTAAGGTAGATTTGGGGATCCTCGCTTGATTTAAATGGGGATTCTAAGCGGGGATGGCTCCCGCATCCCAAATCCACCCGATTGTCATCCCTGCTGCCAATGTCTCTAAAAGGAACAAGGAGCTTAGTTTGATAGCATTACATCACATCACATCACATCACATCACATGTTAAGTAAACGATGCGTTATCGATTATAAATGGGGATCGGGACGGGGATAGGAAGTGAGAATCTACGGAGATGGGATGGTATTGGCTCCCCCGCCCAAAATCCACATCCCTACTACCGATGTCTCTGAAGGAAACATGGAGCTTAATTTGATAGCATCACATCACATCACATCACCTGTTAAGTAGACGATACGTTATCGATTATAACTATGTTCAAGTAGAAGGGTTAACCATGGCATGGATCTTGTCTCTTTGGTATTACTACTTTGAGTTTCATCAATAAAATTTAGTTTTATTAATAACACTGGTAAAAGTTAAGACGTTTGTACTCTGTAAACCCGTTGATCATGAATAGGTAACTCAGTATTAGCCAATTTATTTGTGTAGCTTAGGACTATTAAGCAAAAAAATTATAGCTAAAGCCATGATTTGCAAACAAAAACTAGTCACAAATTTTCATTAAAACAGAGCTTCAAATCAAGTCTAACCTCCTCAGAGACAGAGACCCAACATTGACATAAACAAAACTTAGATAACATGAAAACAACACGGACAAACCAACAAAGATAACCCCATGCCCACAATTTTCTCACAGACAAAGTTTATTTATTTATGATTAAAGCTTCTTCACCGGTTGATTAAGACTAGATAAACATATACACTATATCTCAATGTCACAGTTGAGATATAGTATTTATTGTCTCCGCTCATTTGCAGGTGCACGGGTCACATTGGCAGTCCTTTCCGCACTTGCACCCGTTCTCAGCACCCATCTCCGACGCCTCGTTGTATCTGCATCATTAAAAATAACCCCATCCATAACACAAACCATTAGGACGTTCCTTAAACCAAATATTTTTGATTATATCCAGCTAAACGTACGTTTTGAGAGGGGCAAGACCAGAAATTATGGTCATGCTGGAGGTGGTCTCACCAGAATATTCCAAGTCAGGGTACATCTTGCACCTGCAAAACAAATAAAAATTAGACCACATCAAACATAATTCGAGATCATGGGGGATATTCATTTTTACCCAGAACAACCGCTGCCGCACTTGCAACCAGCTCCACAGCCACAGTTTCCTCCACAGCAAGACATTTTTCTTAGAGAAATTAGATGAAGATGATATAATAGATCAAACTGCGTTGAACGAGTTTTCAGGGGTACCCATGACTTGTATTTATATAGAATTGGGGTGATATCAACCGTACACGTGTTCGAATCTCAGCGGTTATAATTAAATCCTGGTTATCGGTCCAATCTCTATGATGCAGTGGTGATGTGACAAGTGACAATAAATCATTTAATACTAGTTTAGACTTTTTATCCTTGTTGAGAAATAAGATTTTGACACGTATGTAACTAAGTTAAAAATATTTTTGATTCTTTGTATTTATCTTGAGCGACACAAACTCTAAATTTAGACTTTTCTTAATTATTTTTATCTTGTTTTTATTTAGTAAGTTCCAGATTGATTTATAGCTTTGGCCGTTGGAGATGCTCTTACCAAAATAACCATTCATGACAGCAAAGTGAGCGAATTCACCCAAATCTACCCTAAACCCAATTTACCCCATAACAATTACTGATGAATATTGTTCACTGCAATTCAGAACTGCAACGCATAAACGTGTCACAAATCCAACGTCTAAATATGTCTAACAGTTCAGAAGTCTGGGGCATGAGAACCAATTAAATGATGTCACGTAGTTGTTTTGAGTTTTGATTCCCCGCAGTTCAGAAGTGCAGGGCATCAATAAAATAAAGCAAAAATTCACCCTCGTAGCTGTTGTGGGTGAATTTGAACTCCAATAAGGTGAAAGATGGAATTCACCTTGCCATCTCATCCTTCACCTAGCTACTTGCTAGCCATGCCCTTGGGCTTGGTTGTTAAAACAAATATTTAGATGCTAAAAACATATGGGTAGCTAATATGAAAAGATGTGCGCCTTTAAGACTCTTTTAAGCGCCTTTCCATTTGGATAACTATCTATTTTGTTAGAAAGGTTAAGGACTATTTGTATCGTGCTATGGTTTTCAATTTGAAACACATCATACTGGAAAAATTAAGAAACATAACCTTAAATCATGTTCACTACGTAGACAGGATATGATTTTGTATTTAACTCTACACTTTGATTTGAGCATCGATATCAAATAGTCGATCCCTTAACCTTCTTAATAAAACAGATTGTAGCCTCATTAGCCGGTGTTGAATAGATAAGCGTTTAGGACTGCCAAGAATAAAAAAAAATTTGTTCCATTTATGTATTAACTACCATTCCAAAATAATTTAGTTTTGCGCCAAATACTTAGATGAGATAAGATGCATGTCCCCCGAGTTCAAATGTATTCTGGTTTCTAGTTGAAGTCAATAGACTTGTAACCCCGCACGCCAATATTTGCTTCAATGAAAGGAAGTGGCTGCTTTGCTCATATAAAAGTTGGAGAAAAACATAGCTCAAAGAGGCTCACTTTCGGGGGAACACATTTATTAACCATTACAAGGTTCTTTAGCGCACTTCGGCCAATAGGGTTGTTTTCGAGTTCGATCAATTTTATTTGCATTATATATATGTACTTCTCTTTAATTGCTAAGCTCCATGACACAATTATTTCATACTATCAACAATGGTTACTCACATGGTAGAAGGTCCTACAAAAAATGCGACTTTTTCAATGATCACAAAGAAGAGATATTAGAGTTAGACCTTTTTTTGTTTTTTTTTTTCCCCCGCTTTTGTTAGTGGTAGGCCTTAAATCTCTCCTATCCTCTGTTATGAACTTTAATTTGGATGCGACCAAAATATACTGTTTTTAGCTTTAGACACTAATTTTCTTTTTGCTTTAGGAATATGTTATTATTTTCAAAATGTTAAGGGGAGCTTATATATATATATATACCTTGGAAAGTTTAAATTGCAAATCTTTCTAAAAGAAAAAAGAAAGAATGATTAAACATAGGAAATCCTTATCTTGTGATGATAAAAATAGGGAAATAAAAAGTATTGCGAAAGGTCACAATGGTTGAGAATGAGGTTCTTTAAATAAATTTATCACCTCAAAAAGTTGATATAGACGAGACCAGGATGAGTTTGGCTATGGTGCTCTTAGATTCCAAGCTTTGAAACTCAGGGTCTGTGGAAAAAAGTCCTAACAAGTATCAACTTCAGCTCTTGAATGACAAAAAAACATGAAGAAAATGTATTTTTTAAATGACACAGAAAGGATTATATATCATCTATCCATCTTGTCCCGTTTAGAACCAATCTACTAGAAAAGATCGAGTACGTTATCATGTGCCCGAGATTTATAGACGGCTAGATTGTGATAGGTTATGAACCCCAACAAGTATTGGCACTTCCATAATATCTTAGTAGTTCTATAATTTGTCGGTGAAACTTTCTTGCACCTAAGAATGTCATATTCAGGCGAGAAACATAATCATAACAAAGGGACTAGAGGCAAAAAAGTGCCCAACAAAATAAGAAGAAAATGTTTATCAAGTCGCCCACTGTGGGGCGAGAACCCACGACCACAAGGTTTTGCGCTCTACCAACTGAGCTAGACAGGCGAGGATGACATTATTATCTCTTATAAAAATATAAACCTAAGCTATAAGTCTCCAATGCCTAAACTGCCTGCACCTATGGTAAGAAGGGTGGTTTCATAAACAGTTTAGGGTACTCATCAGAATGACACGTAAATTGCAAAATAGATTCACTGTACCCATCTTCCAAATCTGGTGGAGCTCAATATCAAGCAAATAAACTGCCTGAAGTTCTTCAAAGTACAATCTATTTACGTTTCATTAACACCACAATACTCCATTCAAATTAAGACATGTACCCTTTTCGCTCAAGGAACTGAGATATCTTAAGCAAGTCTCCTGGTACTTTTACTACTTTTACTTTTGAATAGTCTCTTGTGTGACTCATTATCTAGTTAATTACAGTTTCAAGAGATAAACAACATAAAATTATAGTCTTTTGCCCCGTCAAATGTTCATCGTAAATCTGGAAAAAAAAACAATAAATTTTGTAAATGTACAATTACTTAAACTATTAAAACCTCTTGTTTCCTGATACTGTATATGTTTCTCTTCATGGAGGTAATGGGACTTTAAACATCAACACTGTTGAGCAAAATACACAAATAACATATTCTGATAACAAAAAGAACAAATTTGTCCCAATCAAAGGGGCCGAATCATGAAATCCATTCGATATTGGAGAGTATAAAACTTCCCTATCTAGAAACAAAGATTTGCAACAAAATAACTTAATCAAATAAATGGTTTGCATCTAGAAGAAAGCCGATTTCGTAGAACTGGTGAAGCAATCGTAGATCTTGAGCAAAAAACGTTTGAATAACTTTATGCGTCAAGCAGCGAATCCCGTTCATCCATATTTCCTAAGCTTAAATAATAGACCAAAGATTGTTTGGAAGGAAGCCTATTTCGGCAGAGGATAGCCTAATCAAGTATAATCCTGTCTAACTTGAGTCTCTGTGACTCTCTACCATCAACAAGTAGCCTAAGGCCAGCTTTTAGCTCTGGCACCCCTTCCTCCAAGACTGCACAAACAGGAAAAATGGAAATCCCTTGTACCCTTCTCTTGAGTTCCTCGTAAACATCCTCAGCACCATTTTCATCAATTTTATTTGCTACTATTAGAGATGGCCTATCAGACAAACCATCTTGATGAAATTCAAGCTCCAAGACTAAATCCCTCAGTTGTTCCCATGGAGGAATACCCTTTCTACCATCTAATGCTGCTACCAAGTCTACCACATAAGCTAACACTTTAGTTCGTTCTATGTGCCGTAAAAAGGCATGCCCAAGTCCACGATTCTCGTGAGCTCCTTTTATAATTCCGGGAATATCTGCCACTGTAACTGAAAAGAAGTCGTCGTAGTTTAGATTCCCTAGACTTGGCCTGAGAGTTGTAAAAGCGTAATCACCAACTGTAGGTTTAGCCTTGGATATGGCCCCTAATAGAGTACTTTTACCAGCATTAGGCATGCCCACAAAACCCACATCTGCAATGCTCTTGAGTTCTAAAACAAGAAGGGATTTTGAACCTGGGAAACCGGAAGAAAGTGAGGATTCATCTTCGTCATCTAATCTTTCAATATCTGATGCAGTATTAGTATGGTGAACATTCTTTGCACGTTTATTTGTCTTATAAGCTTTTCCTAAAGATACATTGCCTTGGCCACCTCCCCCTCCTCGAGCAACAATAACCTTCTGGCCTAGTTCTGTTAACTCTGCGACATTATATTTTATTTTTTCCTCTTCCTCCATTTCTTCACCCACTTCTTCGGACGTACCATCATGGGTTTCTATAATTTTACCCTCATACTCTCCGTCTTCAGAGTGTGAAACAAATTCTTCATTATCAACTCCGGATAGTTCTTTACTGAAACAAGGAGATTGGGTACATAATCCAGTTGATGAACTCCGCATGGTTTTCTGCACTAGAGCCAATCGTTCAACTTTTCTCACAACAGAAGACGACCCATCAACATCGATTGTTTCTCGTTCATTTGTTGAGTTGGGGCTGAACGTTGTGGTCATATAGTCTGACTCAGAGGGACTAACCTCAAGTGTGCCAGGGATATCCCATGGATCCAAACCCTTAAAGGAAATGTTTTCAACAAAGGAAGGAACTTCACCCTCTACAAGATGAATCACAGTGCCAACAGGTACTTGCACAACCTACTAGAACAAACCATGCTTTTAGTAACCAGCATGAACTTAGTTTTACTCTTCCAACTATAAATCAGATAGTATAGTTGAATATCCAAAAGGACTTAGTCTAACCTTGTCAACCCCCCTGCTTCCTATCTGATTTTTTGAGGCTCCGTGACCACCTCTCTTCGCATTCTGTTACACGTAAAAAATCCCAGAATCCACTTCAATGCACGTAAAGATAATTTCCATTAGAATGTTACAGCTTACAAACTCAAAGATAGGAGGAAGAGAGAAGCTTAACATACCATGTGATGCTGCAGATTTCTGAAATCCCAAACTGCAGGACAGCACTCTAGAATTATGTCACCACCTCTTCCACCATTTCCACCTACATATATTATATTTAGCTAATTTTTTTTTCCAAGCTATAATATTTAGCTAATGAAAAAAACAAAACAAGCAAAAAATTATTCTTGAGCAAAAAAAAAAAATTCGCCTTCAATGAAATTGAGTAATCTATTATTACAAAACAGACACTGGAAAAAGACATACGAGATTTAGTTTCATCCATTTAGATTACCGCTAGAATGTAGATGGGCGGATACGATACGTTTCTACAATTGTGATCTTGAGATATTTATGAAAAACATAAGGGTATTGCAGTCAACGTTGTAAAAACTAGAGGGATAACTTGGTCGTTAGATTCAATTACTCTAAGAAATCACTCTACACCAAGTTCCTCGAGCATCTCTCCCTCCTCAAAACTCCACTTCGTCACTCCGTCTCTCTCTCTCACTCTCATTCCAAAACTCAATTGCAGAACAAGTTTCGAGTAAGAATTTTTTTTCTCTAATCCAAGTCAAATACGAAGTATAGAACACCAAGGTTATGTTTGGCAGCCTGAATTTGAAGGTGGAATTGCCAAATCCCAGTGACTTGAACTCCAAATGAAGTTTCGTAGTGTTGATTAAGGAGGAAGTCAGGATCCAAGTGGTCTTCAAGTTACCAAAAAGGAGCTGAACTCCCACCTCCACCCTAATATTTGAAGGAGGATTTGAATTGCTTCCTGGATTGGCTAGATCCCACAGTAATAAATCAATCTCATTGTCTCTCTCTTGGAAACTGAGTACCTTTATTTGAAATTTCTCTATAGTTATCTTATTACTAAACAGTGAATATGATTTAAATTCAATGGAAGTCAACTCTTCTTTGCCAAATCCCTTAGATTTCAACTCCCTGTGCAAGTCAATTCTATGGAGTCCAACTTTACTGGATTTCAACTCCAGGCTACCAAACACTCCCAAGTTCTCTTTAACCTATGTAACATCTCTAATTACGCTTATTTACTGAAATTGGCATGAGCTATAATGTAGATGGGTGGACGAGATGTGTTCTTGCAAGTTTAGATTTTAAAGTATTTTCAAAATCATAAGGGCAATAAAGTCGATCTAGATTTAATTAGTCTACCAAAAGATTTGAATGATGAAATTTCTTAAGAAACCCTCAATTTCCTGCTGGCATATGACGAACTTTTCTCTCTCACGAATCTTCTCTCCTTGGCAGCTTTCTTGCTCCGGGTACTCTATCCTTCCTAAAACGAGATATTTCATTGGGTGCAGTATTCTCCAAATCTTATGATGCAGATTGCCAAAACAACCCCACCCATACAAGTGTATCAACCGAGCAAGCCCGATTGAACAAAATAAGGGTCTTAGAAATTGAAAGGTCTAGTCACTCCAAATAAATAATGATGATTATTGGTCTCTAACTTTGGTTAGTGGTTATTTGAGAAGTCCTGTAAAACTCTTTGTTTAGTGGACTCTAAGTGTTTAATGGTTGCAAACAGATAAAATGATCAAGTCTCTACAATGTAAACTTATTCAACCTTCATAAATTAAGTTCTTTTTTTTTATGTGTAAAATTTTATTGATGTAAAAACAAAAACAACGACACGCCTCTACAAGAGGAAATCACGGACAAAAAAGAAAAAAAACCACCCAGAAACCACTCCTCAATCCTCTAATCATCAAGTATATCTGGTAATCGTCTCCTTCCACCTCACCATAAGCGACTCAAAAGACGTCCCCGACATATCCGTCGTGGCTTTACTCCACCAAAAAAATGAGAGCTTTAATAGAGACCATGACCGAACCTCTTGACTTCTCTTTCCCTTCAAACTTCCCCGCATTACGTTCTAACCAAATGGACCGTATCACCGCAAAAGGAAGAAAATACCATAACACCTTACCCCGTCCAACAAGGTTTTTTGTCTTCCAATTTGTTAAGAGTTCCATAACATTCCTAAAAGAAGGCCACATCATGCCGACCCCAGTAAATAATTCAATCCAAATACTTTACAAAAGGACAATGAAGAAACAAATGGTCAATGGACTCCCCATCGCTTTTACACAGAACAAAAATTGACAACAAGAATCATACGTTTACGGAGATTGTCAATAGCCGGAGCTTTATTCAAGAACAACGTCCAAGCGAAAAAAAAAATCACCTAAGAAGGTAGCTTATGAACCCAAATTTTCTTTTTTGGAAAGTTAAGAGTATCATGAGTTGGATTATCCAACGCCTGTACAAAGTTTTCACAGAGAACATTTAAGTTCCTCGTGGGTTTGAGATTATCGTTTATTTCCGCTTTGTCTTATTGTTAAGTGATATAATAAAGAGATGAAGTGAAAGTAAAAATTACCCTCGAATCCATGAGAATAAATGCTTCACTGAGATAACAGAGGAGAAAGATATAGAAATACGAGAAAAATACTTTATTGGTAATGATTGAATGATTTTACACTATAGAGACTTCAAAATTTTATAAGCTTACAACCATTTAACAACTTAAATACCATTAAACAAAGAAGTATAAGACTTCTCACAACTATAATCAATTAGCTAATAACCAAAATTAAAGACCACTAATCATCATTATTAATTTGAATGACTAGTCCTTTCAATGTCTAAGACTCTTGGTATTTTGTTGGATTGGTTTTGCTAGGTTGATCCACTTGTATGGGTTGATTGGGCTTTGTCTTGGAAAATTTGCATCATTTTCTTTGGATTTGAATAATCTTCTCTTATCTGTAATTTAATTAAAAGCTAATGCCATTTTGTTGTTTGATTTATTGAGGCTATTTCCATTGATTGGGCTTTGATCTCATTTTTAAGTACAAAACCCGATTGTTTAATGAAATCTATTACAAAACTCTATTGCAGTGCAAGTTATCTCTATTTCAGCAATTCAGAAAATCAGGATCGTTTTAGTTTCCTTTTTAGGGTTTTACAACACTTGATTGTCCTTTTTTGGGGAATTTTAGTACTAGGATTTAGATATGCTCAATAGATAAACGCATTATTGCCTCCATGATGATTTAATGGGTTATATCCTTTCTTTAAAACAGAGCTTCCTGCAATCAACTGGGTCTTTATAAGGGGCATATTCCCATGTATACATCTATTACGCCTAGAATTAATCCATCAAGCCTAGATGTTCTACAAATTTTAACTCTATTTTGATATTGTGTGCTTAAAAAAATCTTAATGAATTCAATGGTTATTAGTATTAAATTTTATATCATAACTTATGGCTACTATGTTTCAAGTGTAATGTTCTTTCAGTAAAAATCATCTCAATGGTGAACAATGGGCAGTGATAATAGAAGAAAATATAACGATGAAAGTTAAGAGTATGTGAGAAAGACTCTTATGAATGAATAACATTGTTCGTGTTTAAGCCTATATTTTTCATCAAAGGTGTTAAGGTTAGCTAAAAAAAAGACGCAATAATACGACCACCGTATCTTTGCCGTACAATTGAAATTCCTTGATATTTTAATCTTCTCAATTCCATTAATGAATCCATCAATTCTATGTTGAATTATTTAATTTTGATAGATATTTTACCTTTTGAAGCATGGATTTCACATGTATGTTGAGTTCTCTGCTTAAGGGAGCTCCAAAAAACTTGGGAGTTGAACAATGGAGAAGCATCCAATTGTCAACAACCTGCAAGGTTAACAGATGAGACTAAAACGAATGATACAAATCAAAAAGTGCTCACATGCGAGGAAGACGACTGCATTAAGATTTGAATTAAAGTCAGCCACTCCAAGATCTGTCCAACAGGGATCCAGTGAGGAGATCCAAGATCAAGCCCAAAGTTCAGATAAGCTAAAGGCAGACATCTCTAATACCATTGAAGATTTCCTAGATCCTGGTAAGAATGGAGAATACCCTTTGATTGAAATACCAGATGCTGCTCTAGATCAAGGGCTGGCTAGACACATAAAGCTTGGTGGAGAGATTTGACCTTCAGAAAATCACATATGCAGCCGACATCAAGTTGAAGGTGCCAAGGTAGTGGAAACTCAAAGGCAACTGTTCAATTATACCCCTAGGCAAAATCGAAGTGGTACTTTCAAGTTTGAACTCATAGCTCCTCATAATTCACTATAAATTTGGAGATGTCATTAGCCTAGTAGGATACGGTTAGGCTGCTAGGCCTGCCTCATGCACGCACTAAACTAAGGGATTCGATAGACTGAGAGTTACTAACATTTGGAGGGAGAAGAACTTTGCTGCTGCTGCAGCAGCTACCAAGAGAGGTAGTAAGTTATAGTTAGAAACTTATGAGCGGCACCGAGAGAGATCTTTGTTCGTGTCTAGTATTGAGAACTTATAAATTTACAATGTGTAATGTTGTAGCTGCAAATGATTGGAATGCTATGGGGTGCCAACCTAGTGAAGATGTCATGAACTATTCAATGATGTTTTTGCTACTCCATTATAGGATTTTGGTGTATTATTATATCCCATTGTACCCTATGTAACAGGTACCCGTGTCGGTGTCCGATACGGGTACCATGTGTCGGACACGCCGACTACAAAATAGGTCAAAACGCGGACACAGCCTTATAGTTTTTCCAAATTTCTTATACTTTATATCAAATAACTACATATGCAATAGGAATCATTGCATTAAAGATCCTAGAAACAACGATAGAACTTAGTACTACCGAATAACATGAATATTTTAGATTTGATTGATGTAAAGATTTTTCTTTAATTTGAGTTTTATAATTTTGAGTTTTACACGACTTGTCTGTAGATTCTTACTATTTCATCCAAAAATTTGCGTACATTCTGCAAAAAAAAGATATATGTCAAATAGTTGGTGATGAGAGCAAGGAGTACCCATTGGTGTGTTCAAGCGAGTGTCGTTATGTCCAAAACATTTTTTTCCAAATACGAAGTGTCCATGTTACATAGCTTGTATTTCTTCTTTTATTACTGATAAAAGATTATGCTTACATAGAAGAAAAAAAAGATTTGTGTTAATTGTGTTTAAAGACGATTGGTATATGCGCATTATGATGTATGTATGTGTATCATTCAAAAGTAAATTGTATTGGTACAATTTGATTTTGTAGTCTCCAAGTATTAAAACTGTTCAATTTTTTATTTTTCTTTCTATTTGACATTAAGAAACTTGATTTTCTTTGAAGTATTTTGTGTAGCATTTACAATCAATGGTTGTTCGGTATTTTGCCAAGTTCTAAATAACAATAATTTTATCGTAACAAAACTAATTTGGCAAGATTATATTGTCGATGCTGAGCCATTTGTGAAAAATATATATATATATATGTTGGAACTACTGTGGCAAGAGTATATTGTCAATGTTGAGGCATATGTTCTTTGAATTGGAGTGCAAGAGGTTTGCCTTCATAGAGTTAAAATGCCTAAGGCACACATTTTTAGAGTTGCAGTAGTGAGCAACAAGTACACACTAGTCGAAGACATGGTTTGGAAGGAAAAAGAACAAAAAACTTGCATTCTTATTTTAGGATGAGTTATGGCCATAATAATATCACTTAGATAAAACTAAAGTTGAGTTAGAAAATCTAAGTCACATAATCTAAAATTTGGATGATCATAAATGTAAAGTAAATTCTACAACCAGGTAATAAATTAAAGAGAAAATTTGATACCCTAAACTTCTTAAAACTACTGGAGAACCCTATTTTCAAAGTGTATTTATTTTTAGTACCCTGAAACTCATATATGTCGAAATTGTCCCTGATATTTGAATTTCCAAAATACTTAATTACCTACAACCTGTTGAACCGGTAAAGGCATGGAACAAAACCAAAAGTCTGAGGATTCCTATAGTTCCACTTGTAACAAAACCTTGGAGACTTGAAAGAAAATGTGCACTCTTACAAGCCACAATATGTTGGTTACTAGCAGATCTCATTTGCAACCCAAGTGGGCACATTTGGTTTAGATCACTCATCACTAACACGCCTGCATAACTACATCTTCCATTGCCTTTTAATGGGGTGATGGAAATCTCCAAACTGTGCCCATCAAGTAAACTAGCATCATCAAAAAAATTGGTCTCTAAATGTGATATCAGCTAGTGTAGATAGTATGCTCCATCCTGAATTCCTGATATGGGATCAATCTATCCCTCTTAAAGCATCCGACTTTCTCATTGGCCGCAACTAATGTTAGTGAAATAATATCCAAAGCTGGAACTACGTACAACATGGCAAGGATGAGTTACCACGCATTAAAATTTACCCCAATCTCCATTGAGAGGAGCTCCATTTCCATGGTGTCAACTCTATATCAAACCTCTCCAGCATCATAGCTCATTGGTTTGCATTTGGACTAATTCATAAGAATTCAAAAATGTTACATGGAAAGCTACTACACTCCATAACTCCAAGAAGACATCGAAAACTCCCATCACCATTTAGTAGAAGACTCCAAGTTGTGGTAAACTATGAAGTTGAGGAGAGTGAGAAATAGGTGATAATTAAAGATATTGAGGAATTTAGGCATTAGAGAGAAGGTCCTAAAAGTTAAGAATATTAAAGATTTTATATACCGGTCATTTAATTTATTATTATTTTAATTAAAATTATGGGTAGTTTTGGTATTTTTGAGTTCAAGACTACTAAAAGCACAGAAACTTTGAAAATAGGGTTCTTTGGTAGTTTTTAGAAGTTCAGGGTATCAAATGTAATTGTAAGACTTCTTAAGACCCTGTAAAGAAATTTTCTCTAAATTAAATTAAGAAAACATATTTAGCTTACCATCAGCTGTACCCCGGCGATCGTGACTACTGCGGTGAAAGCTGATACACCCTTTGCCGCCATCACCTCCTTTAGCCAAGAGCCTAAACCTGTCGATCATCTTCCTCTCCTACAGGAAAAAGGTAATACGAAAATTCTGAAATAATACCCTATGCCAATGAGTGAGAGAGAGAGGAGATAGGCAGAGGAGAGAAAGAAAGAGACCTGTAAAGGGGCAAGCTTTGGTTTCTTCTTGGGAGCATCGGAGGTGGAGTAGGAGGAAATAAAAGATTGAAAAAGGCATGGGCAGTTGTTT
Source organism: Kingdonia uniflora (assembly GCA_014058105.1). Lineage (NCBI taxonomy): Eukaryota > Viridiplantae > Streptophyta > Magnoliopsida > Ranunculales > Circaeasteraceae > Kingdonia > Kingdonia uniflora. The sequence continues at coordinate 1,129,259 of JACGCM010000452.1, forward strand.
AATCTTTTTCTTTGTCTCAGGGCATCAAATTTTGGAAGTACTGTAAAGTGGCAAGACAACATCTCTTTTTCTTAGCTCGTTCTCTTATGGTGGCGACGACTGTGGTGATCTCTTAGTTGAAGTAACTAGTATATCACATCATGGTTGGAAAACCCAAACATCTTTATTGACACCAATTTTTGTATGGGGAATTGCATGCAATGAATCAATACCTGCAAAGTAGTACCATGGGAATTCAATCATGAGATATATTTAAGCTGCTTTGCTATAAGCTAATTAAATGCTTATACAAAAATACAGATAAACTACAAATTACAGAAAACAGCCCTAAATTTCATTCGGGGGTGTTTAGAGGCAAAAAGATGTATCACGCAAGAACAAATATATACACATATCTTTATATCAGACGTATTTCAAAGCACCTATAGGCAAATAAGCATCACTTAAGAACCTAAATATCCTAGAATCTCTGTGCCCCAGTTTCTGATAATGAGATAAAACAAGTTATCCTCGTGGATAAGGATGACAAAGCACCAGGATTAGATGGATATAATATACACTTTTTACACAAAACGCTGGGCAATAGTAGGCAAGACTGTTACTAGAGCAATATTTTTTATTTTTTATTCACTTTTTCTAAATGCTAAAGGAAGCAAATGTATACTTATTAAACTGATCCCAAAAATCACTTAAGAACCTATAGACAAATAAACATCACTTAAGAACCTAAATATCCTAGAATCTCTGTGCCCCAGTTTCTGATAATGAGATAAAACAAGCTATCCTTATGGTTAAGGATGATAAAGCACCAGGCTTAGATGGATATAATATACACTTTTTACACAAAACGCTGGGCTATAGTGCGCAAGACCGTTACTAGAGCAATATTTTTTATTTTTTATTCACTTTCTCTAAATTGCTAAAGGAAGCAAATGCACACTTATTAAACTGATCCCAAAAATCCCAAATGCCTCCTCTGATTTTAGACCAATCTCTCCTCATTCTGTCCTATAGAAATCCATCACAAAGATCATTGCAGTTGAGAATGAGACCTCATATGGAAGCTCTTATTGACAAAGCCCAATCAGCCTTCATTCCTACAATATCTATCTCAAATAATACACTAATGGTTCATGAATGGGCTAGAGCATTGGACAGGAAACAAGAGCATCCTAGAATGTTGGGAAAAAAAATGACTTGAAGAATGTTTTTGATTCTTTGAAATGGTCTCATATACTCAACATACTGAGAGCTATGAATTTCCCTCAGAAATGTATAGGTTGGATTGAAACCTGTATTTGCAGCCCCTCCTTCTCTATTGACATAAATGGCACTACATCAGGTTTATTCACAAGCTCGAAAAGGGTAAGGCAGGGCCGCAGGGGGATCGTCTTTCCCCCTACCTATTTGTAAATGCTATGGAGGCATTGTCTTCATGAGGCAGCGAACCAAGAGAAGATACAACTCATTCCAGCTGCAAAAGTATTCAAATCTCCCATCTTATATTTGCAGATGACTTGCTCATCACTCTTAGAACTGAAAGAAATACTGCTGACAATCTTAAGATCATTCTCCGCCAATTTTCTGAGTGGTTTGGTCTTACTATTAATGCTCAAAAAAGTTCCATTTACTTCTCAAATAGTACTGAACCAGAGATGCAAAATATATTACCTCTGTTTTAGGGCTCAATGTCTCCAGATACCTGTTAAATATTTGGGATTGCCATTTTGATTAGTCCGATACTTACTACCAAAGAGACTGTGATCCTGTGATTGAAAAATTACAAACAAAAAAAAAAAATCAAGATGGAAGCATAAAGCCCTATCTTATGCAGGCAGAGTCCAATTGGTGAAGGCTGTCCTCTCTACCTTTACAGTATTGGTATGCTTGTTTCCTTCAACCCTCAGAAGGCATAGGAAAAGTTGGCTACTAAGAACATTTTTATGGGCTGGGTCAGACATGAACAAGAGAATGTGTAATGTGGCATGGGAGGAAATCTGCTATCCAAAGGATGAAAGAGGTCTGGGATTTAGAAGTATACAGCAGCAATCATGAAAGACATATGGTAGATCATACAAGGGAAGCCCAAATACTGGGATTTTTTAAATCCGTAAGATCCTACCAACACCCAAGACTCTAGTCTACAACTCACTTTCATAAGCCTACCTCTAAATAACAGCCAATAATTAATAGATTGGTCGCTTTCTAGGATTTTAATTTATTGGTTCAAATTTTAGGATGTTACATAATATTTCTTCTTTCCTTTATTACACAGGTGGGGGTCTTTGCCTAACCCCTGCTTTTTATTCTAAGAAAATCCTAGAATACTTTATGAAGTTCAATCTTTGAAGTTGTTAGCGGCTTTGTCTGCAGACCTAACACAAGAAACATATACAAATCTACACAAACAGATGCAAATTCCAGATTTTTATAGCTGCAATTAGATCTATTCAAACTTAAAAGTAAGACCAAAATGGTTACATTCATACTTAAAGATAAGGAAAAATACAGAAGATAATCAAACTACCATAGGTAGTTTTCAAAATCACTTTTTTTTTTCTTTCCTAGAATTGTTTTGTCTGTGTTCCATCTTTCCCCTCTCTCTCCTTCATATCTTCCTCTCATTCCGCATCTCTCGACGAAAGTTTATGTCACAGATGAGGATTTAATAATGGAGCCATCCTTCAAATGGGCACGAAATCCTAATGTTACTGATGGATCGTGGGATCGTGGCATGGACCCCAACCCACGAGGTACGTACATTTTGATTACTTTGGTTGATAAATAGGGGGAGAACTCCCTATTGTAGTTGGCTCTCTAGCCTTTAGAAGTTTATGTAAGTTTAGGGGAAACTCTAGAAACCATAGTTTCAATTTCAGTAAATCGTTTTTGCTTCCGCACTTAGTTTCTAACAATTTGGTACCATAACGAGATTTGTTCCGTGGGTAAGAGATTATGAATTTTAGTCTGGCAATTTATGTTCAAGCTATTGTGCGAATCGCAGAGATTGAGGCGGGTATAAGGGAAAGGGGATTGATTGAATTCGATGGGGGCACTCGAGTATGATCCAACACAAGGAATCAATGGAGAGAGAGAGAGGCTCGGGTGGTTGCTATTGTGAGTGGAAAAGACGATGTTGCGTTAGGAAGTTCACGAACAAAACCCCACGATGAGGTCGATGTTTTGGGGCATGAAACCTACCCAATTGAAGTTCCTAATCATCATAAAATTCAACCCAAGAAAACCCAAATCATGCCAACTCCATTACCGCAAATTCGCCAATCGGAGAAAAAGGGAGAGAGGTCTCCATTAACTGGAGAGAGGCGTCCATTAACCGGCAAAACTAACCCAACGCCGGCAGCAACAAGAGAGGTGTTCCCACAAGCCATACGGCGTCACCCCCGTCGGCAGCAATGATAGGGGCGACCCCGAGGACCACTGGCAAGGAACCCACGTCGGCAACACCGAGAGAGTCGTCCCCGAAGGCCCCCATCAAGGAAACAACGCCGGCAGCAGCAAAAGAGAGGTTCCCGAAGGTCCCCATCGAGGAACCAATGCCGGCAACAACAAGAGAGACGTCCCCGAAGGCCTTTATCGAGGAGCCAACACCGACAGTAACAAGAGAGGGCATCGGGATGCCCATAACGTCGGCAACAATGATCGCGGAGGAAGAAGAATCTGAGGTCAACGGAGAGGCCATTCCGTCACTATGCAAAGAGGTAGAGAGCATTCGCGATTCGATTACGGTAGACCCATTGCCTCACCAACGGCCGAAAAGGGCAAGGGTTCTACCTATGAGATTATCAACGTTCTGTAGTTAACCGGTTCGGTTAACAGGGACAACAAGCACGGTTCAGGAGCGGATGAGTATTGGAAGAAGCACAGTATTTTCCGAATGAGGGTCAAATCAAATGGTAAGGGGTTGGAAACGATAGTAGATAATGGGACAGAGAATTTTATGCCAGAAGGCGTGGCAGAGAAATTACATCTTCGGTTGACTCCGCATCCCAAACCCTTTACACTCCATTAGCTAGCTACGACTAGTCCACTATTTCGTACACAGGTAAAAATTAAGATGGATAGCTACGAGAATACTATTCTGTGCACGGTAATTGAGATAGATGTATGTCGTTTGATTTTGGGATGACCTAGAGAAATGCAGTACATGTGTGAAGACCCAATGTATATGTTTTCACTTGGCAGAGAGTTCGGCAGAAGTGGCCATGTTTACCGCCGGTTACCGCCAGTTAGGCCCCTGTAGTTCAGCATACCAGTTTTCTAGCAGAAGCGAGAGCACAGGAAGTTGCCTATGCATTGGTATGTACGACGACGATACCTCCTACTGCAGTTCCCCTGACGAGCTACGACCATTGCTTCAGCAATTTTTAGATGTTTGTTACAAATGAAGCAATTTTCAGATGTTTGTTACGAACCAGAGCTACCAAAGTTGCCCCCGTTACGAGATATTCAGCACGCTGTTGACTTAGTCCCAGGTGCATCATTACCCCATTTACCCCATTACCGTATGGCTCTTGCTGAGCATGCAGAATTACAGCGGCAGGTCGTTGATTTATGTGAGAAAGGTCTGTTGAGGGAAAGTATGTCACCTGTAGAAGTTCCAACACTTCTAGTCCCTAAAAAGAACGGAAGTTATTGTATGTGCGTTGATAGCCGAGCATCGGGCTATCAATGGTAAGGACTAAATCCGTTACCCGGTCCGATCCAATACGTTGGTAAAGGTTTAGGATCGACTATTTAGATCCACTAAGAAACCCGATCCATTAACGATACATACTACTTATCCTAATATTGTAATTATCTATAACAAAGAAGGTTATTTTTGTCTCTAAAATACTCAACTCTTTATGCCCTAGAAGACTTAATTTCTAGGGCCCGCATAACTCTTCAAAGTTCCAACAAACAAAGTTCTTGTCTCTCCTGAAGTCTAGAGCCCCCAAATATTTGGCGTTTTTCTCAAGATTCTAACAAGATTAGAGAAATAAAATCGAAGATTGGATGAACCAAATCAACAATGTTTAAGATTGAAGATCTGATTTGCTTTTATTTAGTTGGTTTTCTCCCCTAAATTCACTTTGTAAGTATAAATTAAATTATTTGTTCCTTCGTCTATCCACAATCTACATTACTCATATATTTGCCACTCTATATCTTGATTTTAGATTGTATAAGAATCACATCTTCAAGCTTTATTATAATTTTTTTTTATTTCTCATACTTATTGTTTGGGATGTGTTTTTTTTTTTTTTTATTCATTTTGATTTGGGATTTTGCTTTGTTTTTATTATTATTTTGATTTAGGGTGTGTTTTTCTTTTCGCTGATTTTAATTTGGGATTATATGGGATCTAAAACTATTGGCATGTCTTTACTCAATAGTTTATTTTTGATTTGGGAATTAGAATCATTGAACAGTTTAGCTCAGTGTAATTGGCATGTTACAACACAAACTTGATCAGTTTATTGTATTCTTCCTCTTTCCGAGGATTTATGTAATGTCCAACTCTACCCGGAGTCCCCCAAGTCCTAATGACGTTGTTGTGCTAGATGATACTAATCAAAATAACAAACATGAAAGGGATTTGAGGTCAACAGTATGGCTTGAGTTTAATAGGAAAAGAAAACAAGATGGTGAAGTTGCCGCTACATGTCATCATTGCAAGAAAATATTAAAAGCGGTAGGTGGCAATGGGACTTCGCACTTGAGGAATCATTTAAAGAGGTGTTTATCTAGAAAGAACAAGCAATCGGGGCAACCACTAATTGTAACCAAGTTGAATTCGAATAATAATATGAGTTCTATCAAGACTTGAAAGTTTAGTCAAGCACGAAGTCACGTCGATCTTGGGAGGATGATTATCAAGCATGAGTACCCGTTTAATAAAGTTGAGCATGAATACTTTAAGGAGTTCGTGAACAACTTAAATCCTCAGTTTAAGCTAATATCTTGCAATACATTGAAGAGTGATTGTATGGGAATTTATCAAGAAGAAAAAGGAAAATTGTATAAGTTCTTGGATAAGCTTGACTCTCGGATTAGTTGCACTACGGACTTGTAGAGCTCGAGCACACAAAAGATGCATATTTGTGTTTGACAAGCCATTTTGTAGATGAAGAATGGGTCTTGCAAAAGAAAATTCTCAGTTTTGTGAAAATGGAAGGAGATCACACAGGCGATGATATTTCTAAGGTAGTCATGGATTGTTTATTGGAGTGGAATATCGACAAAAAGCTGTCAATAATCACTATCGACAATGCTTCTTCAAATGATAGCATGACGACAAAGTTAAAGGTGAATCATAATCGTGAGGACCTCCTGATGTTGGGTGAGCAGATCTTTCATGTGCGTTGCAAGGCTCATATAATCAATCTTATTGTTAAGGATGGTTTATCTGTTCATGGAGCCACTTTACACAAGATTTGGGATAGTTGCATTTATGTTAAGAAGACACCGCAAAGAAAACTCAAATGGAAAAATGCAATAGATCAGGTGAAGATTACTTCCGAATGAGGAATTTGTACTGATGTTTCAACAAGGTGGAACTCGACATATCTTATGCTTCAAAGGGCACTAAAGTACAAAGATGCCTTCGCATGGTTAGACCAGAAAGAAACTAGCTTTAAGATGAATCCGCCGGTAGATGAATGAGAAATGGCAAGGGTAATATGCGATTGTTTAAAAATATTCTACGAGTCTAGAAAGACAATTTCAGCTACTAAATATCCAACTGCTAATATTTACTTCTATGAGGTATGTGAGATTCATTTGAGTTTGTTGGAGTGGCTTCAAAGCTCTAATGCCACCATTAAATCCATGGCAATGTGCATGATGGAGAAATTCAAGAAATATTGGTCATGTTCTAGTATGGTTTTGGCAATTGTTGTTGTATTGGATCTACGTTTCAATATTAAATTTGTGCATTACTACTATGATCTAATATACCATAATGAGGCATATATGCACGCCGCGAAAGTTCGTACCGCACTAGAGGAAATCTACAATGCATATGTTTTAGAACCTACTTCACATTTGAGTACTTCTCAAGTTTCATCATCAAGAGTTGGTGGAAAACAATTATCATCATATGCATTGAATTCAGATACAAGTAAAGCCAAGAGAGTCAAAAATTGGTATTTGCAAGAGGGCCTCGATGCTTTGGGAAACAAGTCGGAGTTAGAGCAGTACTTGGATGAACCCATATTTTCACAAAATGAGCTCCAAATATTGGATTAGTGGAAGATCAACCAACACAAGTATCCTTCATTGTCGAAGGCTGCTCGAGACATACTTGCTATTCTGGCATCTTCCGTTGCTTCTGAATCGGTATTTAGTACTGGTGGAAGGGTACTAAATGAATACCGATATTCAATGCTTCTAGAGACTCTCGAGGCACTCCTATTGACACGGACCAACTTAAAACTCAAGTTTGGCACGTACGGCACTCGAGACACCTGTCCCAAGTAAGCCTAATTACTCTTCTCTATTAATTGTTTAGCAACACAACATCGCAAAGCATCACATAATCTCAACGCATCACAAACACTGTACAAAGGGTCTTTGAAGGCATCATTTCATTCATATATCAACAACTATTACAAAGCACTATTACAAGCTTAAATTCCTTCTTGGGTGTATTGGATACTAGTCCTCTACATATATAGAAAAATAGAAAACACTTAAGTTCTAAAAGGAAACATCAAAAGTGGAGACGAAGCGTACTCCCCCTTTTTCCTAAGCTAACCTTTACAAAAATAAATAAAAATTTGTACATAGCTTTCTTACAACCTAAGGATACTATTTACAAAGCCTGGGCGTCACACTCTCCCACTCAGCTTGGAGACGCCCTCGTCAACTTTTTCTTCTGCTTCCACATCTGCATGTTCTCTTTCCTCTCTCGCTTGGCCTCAATCTTCCTTAGTCGGACCAGAAGGGGATGAGAATCTTGGTGCTCCTGGCTTCTATATACAGATTCTTCCACTTCACAAGGTACTCGTAGACTTCCTCTTTGGTGTCCGGGTCAACATGGGTCACTCTGTGATCAAGAACACTCTCTGGAACTTGGCTTGAGTTGACTGGCTTGAGCGGAACATGAGGCCTGACGGTACTTCTGCTTGGATCTTCCTTGTCTTGGTGGTAAGGCTTCAGAGCACTGGCATGGAACACTGGATGGATGAAGCGAAGGTGGGATGGTAACTGAAGCTTGTAGGAAACCTTCCCAACTTTCCCAATGATCGGCATCGGACCGATGTACTTGGATACTAGCCCCTGGTGTATTCTGCCACCTCAGTGCTTGAGATAGGATCTCTTGATCAGAACAAGGTCCCCAACTTGAAAATGATCTGGTCGTCTCTTCTGATCGGCCCACTTCTTCATTCTGGCTGACGCTTTCTCCAAATAGGCCCGAGCAATATCGGTATTTCTCTGCCATTCCTTTGCAAACTGGTAGGCTCTCGGAACACTTCCTTTGTAATTGGAGGCCACTGTGTGTGGCGTGAGGGGTTGTTGTCCCAACAACATCTCAGAAGGACTCTTGTTGGTGGAGGAACTCTTCTGCACATTAAAGCAAAACTGTGCAACATCCAAGAGTTTGGCCCAATCCTTCTTGTTCACCCTGACAAAGTGTCGGAGGTACTCTTCCAACATTGCATTAAAGCGTTCTGTCTGACCATCTGATTGCGGATGGTTACTGGTCGAGAAGTTGAGAGTGGATCCCAGTAATCTAAATACTTCCCTCCAAAACTTCCCATCGCTGACAATGTCCTTTGACACGCCCCAATACTTAACGATGTGCTTCACAAAGAGACGTGTTGTTTTCTCTGCCGTGCAAACAATTGGAGTTGGAATGAATGTTGCATACTTAGAGAATCGGTCGATGATCACGAGAATAGAACCATATCCTTTAGTCTTGGGTAACCCAAAGATAAAGTCCAGAGAGACGCTTTCCCAAGGTCGTGTCGGTATAGGAAGTGGTTCCAGCAGTCCAAGTGGCAAATCCCGATCAACTTTGTCTTGCTGGCAAATGTAACAAGTCCGCGTATAATCCATCACTTCGTTTTGATCATTTGGCCAATAGTAACCTCTGTGCAACAAGGATAGTGTTCTCCGCCAACCCGGATGGCCTGCCCAAAGAGTCTCATGACACTCCTTTATCAGCTCCCTTCGTAGTCCTGCGAACCGAGGAACATAAATCCGCTGTCCCTTCGTGTATAAAAGACCATCTTCTACCCAGAACCGTTTTGTCTTCCCCTGTTTCACCAAATTAATGTTGGCCTGGGTCTGAGGATCCACCGCTAACCCTTCACGGATCCTATCTTGAAGAGTGTTGGTAACATAAGAGTGAGACTGTTCGGCAGCTGTAGAGATGGCCGCAAGTTCAGCCTTACGGCTTAATGCATCCGGCACATTGTTCATCCTCCCTGGCTTGTGCTCAAAATCCAAATCAAACTCGGCTAGAAACTCTTGCCAACGAGCCTGCTTTGAGGTCAACTTCTTCTGTGTAAGGAAATGGCTTGCCACACTGTTATCGGTCTTCACCAGAACCTTCATTCCCAACAGATAGTGTCACCATACTCGCAGACAATACACAATAGCTAAGAGTTCCTTCTGTTGGGCTGAATACCTCCTCTCTGTGTCATTCAGTTTCCTGCTCTCGTATGCCACCGGATGTCCCTCCTGTAACAATACTCCACCGATAGCAAAATCAGACGCATCAGTATGTACCTCAAACGGCTTGGTAATATCTGGCAAGGCTAAGACCGAATTGCTAATCACCGCATGCTTCAGATCGTCAAATGCTGCTTGACACTTCTCGGACCAAGACCAAGAGAAGTCCTTCTTGAGAAGATCTGTAAGGAATGCCGCGCGTTTCGAATACCCTTCGATGAACTTGCGGTAGTAGTTCACGAGGCCAAGAAAGGAACGCACCTCTGTAACCTCCGTAGGAGCTCTCCAGTCCTCAATAGCGCGGACCTTTTCCATATCCATACGGATCTGTCCTCCGCCAATAACATGTCCAAGAAACATCCTGCGCGAACGAGCATTTCTCCAACTTCACATATAGTTGGTTCTGTCGCAAGACTTGGAATACCAGGCGGAGATGCTCAAGATGTTCTTCCATAGTGTGGCTGTATATAACAATATCGTCCAGATACACCACCACAAACTTATCGATATATTTCCGGAAGAGCTCATTCATAAGAGTACAGAAAGTTGCAGGAGCGTTGGTAAGACCGAATGGCATGACAAGAAATTCATATGCCCCATACCGAGTGGAATAAGTCGTCTTCGGTTCGTCTCCGGCAACAATCCTGACCTGGTAGTAACCCGATCTCAAATCAAGTTTAGAGAAGTACTTCGTAGATGTAAGCTGGTCGAACAAGTCAGTAATGAGCGGTATCGGATACTTGTTCTTCACCGTTACCTTGTTCAGGGCTCGATAGTCGACACATAATCGTAGGCTTCCATCTTGTTTCTTCTGAAATAAGACCGGGGTACCATATGGCGCCTTTGAGGGGCGAATAAATCCCGATTCTAATAGTCCATCAAGCTGTTTCCGAAGCTCTGTTCAGGCGGACTCATTCTATATGGCCCTTTCGCAGGAGGCTTGGTTCCAGGAACTAACTCGATCTGATGATCGATAGGCCTTCGTGGAGGTAACACCTTTGGTAATTCTTTCGGCATTACATCCTTGAATTCCGTAAGTACCCGGGAGACTTCCGTCGGCAGGGTATCATGATTCTGATCATCCGGCTTTAACCGTAAGGTTGTAAGGTAAGTCAACTCCCCTCGCCTCAGTCCCTTCTCCAACTGAAGAGCTGATAATAGTCTGCCCTCATCTTTCTGCATGGACATCTGTATGATTGAAGGATTGTCACCAAAAATCCCTAAGGAGTTGACAAACGGCATCGGCACGGCCTTGTGGTAGCGGAGAAAGTCCATTCCCAAGATAATCTTGAAATCATCCAATGTCACGGCTAGAAGGTTTAACCTTTCCGCTCCACTGTCCAATCTTAACCGGAACCAACTTGGCAACACCATGTATCGGCATTGCGGCGGAATTGACAGCTTTCATCCGGCTAGAATCTCTCACCAAACGCAGTCCCAGACGATTCGCCTTTTGAATTGCAATAAAGCTGTGGGTAGCACCTGTATCAACAATCGCCAAAGTGCTATGCCCATTAATACTAAGGTCCACATACATGAGTCCCTTCTTCGGCTTAACCTCTGGCAACTGAGTGGTCACGGCATTGAGCAAGTAAAGAAAACCCATATGAGTTTCACCGCTATCATTTCCCTGAGCGGTGTCTTCGGCTTGGTCCCCGCGCGACGCCATTAGAGCATTCAGGGCCGTTTTCTGAGGACACTGATAAGCTTTGTGATTCCCTCCACAAAGAAAACACTTCAAGTTCCCAGGACGTCCTTGAAACCTGAACGAGGAGGAAGCGCCGCCATTGTTACGCGGCCTGTGGTACTCCCTCCCAGAATTGGAACTCGAGGCACCACCTGTACTTGCTCCCCCACTCCTGTTCTGGCCATGACCTTGGTCTCCCCCACTTCTAGCTTGGTACCCTCCATTCTTGCCCTTGTTATAATTATTAAAGGATCTCGTTCTTTGTTGCGTGTGGGAACTAGACGGAGACTAAGCCGGCCGACACTCACCCTGCATAGGGGTGTAGTCGTTGATACGCTCAGCCGAGGCCATTGCGGAAGCCAAATCTTGAACCCGTTGCCTTTGCAATTCATTCTGGATCCATGGCTTCAGACCTTCCAAGAAACAAAACAACTTATCCTTTTCAGACATGTCGCGGATATCTAACATCAAGGCTGAGAACCGCTTCACATACTCACGAATGTTGCCTGTCTGCTTCAGTTGCCTTAAACTCCTCCGAGCAATGAACTCAACATTCTCGGGTAAGAACTGATTCTTCAGCTCTTTCTTCAAGTCATCCCACGTTCTAATAGTACAGTGACCGCTCTGGATCTCAGCATACTTGGTGCGCCACCATAGTTTAGCATCACCGGCGAGGTACATGATTGCCATCGACACCTTTGCACCTTCGCTATCAGGCCTAACCACATTGAAGTACGTCTCCATATCAAAAAGGAAGTTCTCTACCTCCATTGCGTCCCTCGCCCCCTCGTACGCCTTGGGCTCAGGGACCTTGATCCTGGGCCGGTCTATACCGCCGCCCAAAGGTGTTGGTTCTCCATTTCCAACAACCTTCACTAGGAGATTTACTTTCGAGGAAAGTTCAGCCACCTGATCCAGAAGAGTAGCCATATTCCCTTCAACCACTCCTTCTAACGTAACGAGACATTCGCCCATATGGGCCTGATCGTCTGAGAAACCGTCCAATCGTTCCTCCAGAGTCGTCACTTGATCGATAATCCCACCTAGAGCTTGCATCTTTTCCTCTAATTGGTCCAACCGCGTTCGGGTATTCAAGGGCCTGGGATTAACGGGAGGTCCTCCCACATGCGGGGCAAGGATCTGGGCGGGGTCAGTAGCATTCGGACCCTCCGCCATCGCAACTGGATCGCTTTCAACTAGATCGCTCTAATACCAACTGACAGACCAACTTAAAACTCAAGCTTGGCACGTGCGGCACTCGAGACATCTGTCCCAAGTAAGCCTAATTACTATTCTCTATCAATTGTTTAGCAACACAACATCGCAAAGCATCACATAATCTCAACGCATCACAAACACTGTACAAAGGGTCTTTGAAGGCATCATTTCATTCATATATCAACAACTATTACAAAGCACTACTACAAGCTTAAATTCCTTCTTGGGTGTATTGAATACTAGTCCTCTACATATATAGAAAAATGGAAAACACTTAAGTTCTAAAAGGAAACATCAAAAGTGGAGACGAAGCGCACTCTCCCTTTATCCTAAGCTAACTTTTACAAAAATAAATGAAAATTTGTACATAGCTTTCTTACAACCTAAGGATACTATTTACAAAGCCTGGGCGTCACAGCTATGCACGCAAGACTGGTTGCCTTCGTTGCCTTCTAATGTACAAGGTCAGTGCTTTTATTTAAGCAAAATTATTTCATAGAACTAAACAACAAATACAAACTGTCTAAGTGTTAATTTTGCTTTTATTTAAGCAAAATTATTTCATATAACTAAACAGCAAATTCACTGCTCTTTCTAGTTTCTACCATACTAGGTAGATTATAAGTGAGCCATACAAGCCAGAGCCCTGCTTTCCCATTGTCGCAAGCATATGGGCAGCACCATTAAGCCCTCGAGGAAAAAAAACAAAATGCTACAGACTTGAACCTATTACAAAAAAGTTTTATTTCATCTGGAGAGCTACTTGAGCATCCCACGCCGCATCGGAAAATGAAATAAGGTAAACTTGTTCCTTGACCTGCTAAAACATCTTAAAGATCTGCTTATTGTGAGCATTTTTCCTATTGTCATTGGATGAAGTGGTTTAACAATGAAGGATGGGATAGTAAATAATAATTAAGCAATAGATGGTTGTTTGTTTTCATAAATCAACTCATTGTTTGCATGCTTATCATTGATCATTAAATATCAACACTTGGAAGTCCCCAATCGTGACTTGGAGTTAGATGAGGCTAACGATGATTTTTTGGACGAACCATGAACACAATGGAGTGGATCGCGGATGTGGACATTTTGGGTAACGATGAGGTTACCGGCGATCTTTTGGAAGAACCATGAAAAAATGAAGTGGATCGCGGATGTGGATATTTTGGGTAACAATGATCTTTTGGACGAACCATGGAAACAATAGAGTGGATGCGAATATATATTTTGGGTAACGATGAGGTTAACGGTGATCTTTTGGCTAACAATGATTTATAATAGGGCTAGTCATTAGTGAATAAGGGACATTCCACTAACTATTTTTGCTATGATCATATTTTCCACATTTTGGTATATTTATGAATGTTCAGGTCCTTTAATGTTACTTAATCACCTATCATATGCACTTCATTTTCAGGCTTGATTCATCTTTGTTTTTTGTCTTGATAGTTATATGTACTTACTGTCAAGAAATGCAAGGGTTGCAGTTTCTTTTCTTTGCTTTACTTCTCATTTTTGTGAAGTGGAGATAAGAGTTTCAAATAAATCTTATACCAGTTCTTTTGTGGTTGTTTTTTTTTACTAAATAATTTTTTAGCACTAACGGACCGGATCGGTTCAGGTTAGGATCATGGTTATCATTAACGGATCGGATACGGTTTTGAATCCTATGATCTTAATGGACTTAGAATCGGGTCGGGTTTTATGATTTTCATAACGGACCGGACTAGGATAGACCGAGATCCTAGTCCAATCCGGTCCATTGACAGCCCTAACCGAGTGGTCAAAAAGATTCCATTGAAGTACAAATTTCCGATTCCGAGGTTAGATGACATAATAGATGACCTTTTTGGGGCACGGGTGTTCTCAAAACTAGATATCAAGAGTGGGTACCATCATATTCGTATGTGGCCAAGGGATGAGTAGAAAACAACTTCTAAGACCAAGGATGGTCTCTATGAATGGTTGGCTATGCCTTTCGGGCTCTCTAACGCTTCGTCTACTTTTATGCATTTGATGACAGAGGACCTGCGAGATTGCATTGCAGGGCGGTTTGCCGTCGTCTATTTTGATGATATGCTAATCCATAGTCGAACCAAAGAGGAGCACGTAATACATGTTGAAAGGGTCTTACAGGCTCTGCGACGACACAAACTATTTTTGCAACTCAAGAAGTGCTCTTTTATGGTTAATTCGGTGAACTTTTTGGGTTACGTGATCTCTTTTGAGGGGATTAGAGTAGACGAAGAGAAAGTTCAAACGTTCAGGAATTGGCCGGTACCTGCGAGTACTATACAGGTACAGAGTTTCTATGGGTTAGCTACTTTCTATCGACGTTTTATTGACGGTTTCAGTAGCATTATGGCACCTATCGCATCCCTTATGGGAACGTGCCATTCGAGTGGTCTACAGAGGCAGACGTTGTCTTCCAGAAGCTTACCACAGCTCCGGTCTTAACATTACCAGATTTTTCAGGTCTTGTGTTTGAGGTTACAATAGATGCTTGTTACAATAGATGCTTGCAAAACAGGCATTAATTTAATGTTATCTCAGTCAGGACGACCGCTTGCTTATTTCAGTGAGAAGTTGTCAGGAGCTCAGTTACGATATTCTACATATGATATTGAGTTATTCCCAGTTGTTCGATCATTGCGACACTGGAGACACTATTTGGTTTACCGATATATGCACAGTCAGCAGAGGGTATCTACCGATAGGCAGGCAAAATGGTTCGGGTATCTCCAAAGTTTTCAGTTCCATGTACTACATATCAAAGGCGAGGAGAATGGGTTCGTCGACCGGATCAGTCGTACAGCTTACCTGGGTTCGTCGACCGGATCAGTCGTACAGCTTACCTTCTAGTCACACTTCGTACCTCACTTTTTGGGTTCGGTGAATTACGAGAGTTGTATACAGGAGATAAGTTCTTTGGTCCGATCTATACCTCTTGTAAACAGAGGTACGGTGTTCTTGATGATTACTTCTTACAGGATGGTTACCTGTTCAGAGGAACGGCGTTATGTATTTCTTCTTCTTCTATGAGAGAGAGACTTATTTCAGAGGTTCACGCAAGGGGTTCAAGGGGACACTTCGGAGTGATCAAGACTATGGCTCTCATGCGGGAGAAATACTTCTGGAGCTCAATGCGATGTGATGTCAACACTTTTATACGAAAGTGTTATTCCTGTGCAACGGCAAAGGGAAAAAGAACAAAATACGGGTCTATACACTCCTTTACCGATACCGACATGCCCTTGGACAGCCATATCGATGGATTTCGTGACAGGGCTACCTAAGGTTAGAGGTTTTGATTCCATTTTTGTAGTGGTCAACAGATTTTCCAAGATGGCACATTTCATTCCTTGTAATAAAATAGAGAACGCCGCGAACGTCGCCCACATATTTTTCGGGAGATTGTTTGCTTACATAGAGTACCACATTCGATCACGTCAGACAGGGACAGGTGATTCACAGGGCATTTTTGGGGGAGGTCACTTCGCTGTAAGCTACGATTTTCTACCACTTTCCACCCACAGACAGATGGGCAAACAGAGGTCGTTAATCGCAGTTTGGGTAATTTGCTGAATTACAGGAGATCGACCAACCGAGTGGGATTTCGCTTTATCACAAGCTAAGTTCGCATTTAATAGCTCTATCAACAGCTCTACAGAACTTTCTCCATTTTAGATTGTGACTAGGTCCAATCCTGATACCGTGCTTGATTTGGCTCCTATTCCTTAGCTTGTGCCAGTTTCAGATAGTGTAACAGAGTTCGCTGAAGCTATTCGGTCTCTCCATATAGACGTGCGACAACATCTAGAAAACGTTTATGCAGGCATCAAGGACCGAGTGGATAGACATCGACGAGAGGTAATTTTTTTACCAGGAGACCTTGTCATGTTATACAATGAAAAGGAACGCCGGACGGGTGTAGCTTATAAGCTTCTACTTCGCAAGACGGGGCCTTTTACTATTATTCGGAGATGTGGCAAGAACACATGAGATTGATCTTACAGGCAACCATTCCTAGGTGGTAAATGTTAAGTTATTATCACACTATCATAGACAGGGTTCCCCACCATTACTAATATCTCCTACATCAGGTATCCGTTATCGAGACAATATAGATGAGATTCTTGATCAGAGGGTTGATGATTCGGGGCGAAGAGAGTTCCTTATACGTTCGATAGATAAAGGAACGGAAGACAATTCGTGGATTACGGAAGAGACGTTTGCAAGTTTTAACCCAGTTTTTTACGAGGATTATAAAGAGCTACAAAATTCGAAGTCGAATTCTTCTTAGAAGAGGAGAGTTGATAGATCGTGGGATCGTGGCATGAACCGTGACCCATGAGGCACGTATGTTTTGATTACTTTGGTTGATAAATAGGGGGAGAACTTCCTATTGTAGTTGGCTCTCTAGTTTTTAGAAATTTATGAGTTCAGAGAAAAAATTTAGAAACCCTAGTTTCAATTTCAGTAAATCATTTTTGCTTCCGCACTTAGTTTCTAACAGTTACTATTGGTGTTAAAGCATCTGGGCTGAAAATAATTGCGTAGGTGATTGATCTGCAAGTATATGCTGCACCCCGTATTACCCTCAAGCCATTGGTTCCAAGTTTTCCATGTTTTGCAAAGATTCTTGTGTCTTTGATAGAAAAGCCACATGTTGACTTTAGACTAAAGCTTATGGGGGCTAATCTCATGTGGTCTGTACAGATTTGGCCAGGAACAAATTAAAGAACAGGTTACATGTACTTGTGGCCCCTAGAACTACAAATCATGGATCCCGCGAAAGCCCAAAGGAGACCTGTTGGAATCCTTCGTGTGAAGGTGGTACGGGCATCGAAAAGCAAAAAAAGAAAGATCTCATGGGGGAATTAGAGCCTTACGTCAAAATAAAGCTTACTAAGGATAAGCTTCCATCAAAGATGACTACCGTGAAACATAAAAACCTGAACCCTGAACGGAATGAGGAATATAATATGGTTGCTACAGGCCCACAATCTCAACCTTTAGAGTTAAACATTTAGAGCACCACCAGCAGCTAGGCTGTTTTAAAACGGCATTTTCCTTCCTAAGTCCTAACCGACCCCGACCTCTAAAACTTTCCAGCAGTTAACGAATCAACCCAGTTTGAGAAAAAGTGAAAAAGGTGGCGCGGCTGAACTGCGCCACGCAGCAGAAAAACACGTGGACTTTGCCCCGTAATTCAGAACCACGCGGCAGAGTTTAACACCAAAAAAAAAAACATGGTACTCTGTGGAGCGTTGATTCGCGCTGCACAGTTAGGAATTGCGCGGCACATCAAAATTAGATTCCTACCCTCGTGATCTCTGAACCGACCACGAGGGTGAGTTTTGGAGTGGTTTTGGCCTCCACCCACCTAGCTGCTGGTAGTGTTCTTATGATTGGTTCTAATAAGTAATAGTCTAAATCATTCCAAATGATTCCAGTTTTAATAACATTTTCGGCATACTAAGCGGAGCCTAAAACAATGGTAAAGTGCACATCGATATCAAACTCCAATTAAAAAAAATCCATGTCGGTTGTAAGATTTTATATGAAACAAAACCCTAATTTAGACAATTAATATGTAAAGCAGAAGGGAATTGTGAGAAATTGAAGATAAGCTAGTATACCGCAAAATGGTGGGAAAAATACCAAAAAAGCTCGGCCACAACTTCCTTTAGCAACAAAGATCTTATTTGTTCCCTCTCAAGTACTGCATGAAAATAAAAATAAACACATCCCTTAATGCATAGGTGAAACCCAGGGAGAGGGGAATAGCAGAGAAAACAACATAAAGGAAAGTCATATTGAACATAAACATCTGGAAATAGAAATGTCGGCTAGTAAATTTAATATTGTTCTGCCAATATCTAAAGCATGTAGCATCTAGCATAAAAATAAGTTCAACCCAAAATTTACTAGTACTAAGGATAAATAGTACTTGAAAACTAAAGATTCCATAAAAATAAGTTCTACCCAAAAGTAAATAGTGTGAAGACAACGTAAGATTTTGGGAGATGCAGATGGAGATGCTAGACGAGGAGTGTGTGAAGAAAGTGATCTCAAGGTAATCTAGAGAAAAAATAGTGATGTAACAAAAGAACCACGGTAAGGGGTTTGTAACAACTATTAGGCACTCATAGTCAACTAGAATCATTAGAGTAGTTCAAATTCTAGAGGAGTGCCTAACCGTGGAAGGCATTGGTGCAGCAGAGAATTCAAGTATTTCATCTTTTGGGTCAAGGAAGGTCAATGCATCTAATGTTGTTTTTGGAGATCACACAATATCTGTCGAGAAATGGTCTAAAATTAGATTGTGTTTTACTACATGAGGGATGATGCGTGATTAGAATTTTGGAAAGCGAAATCTCGGGAAGTAAAAACTATTGTTCTACCAATATCATAAAGCATCTGGCAAAGTGGGCAGCCGATACATACACAACAACAAGGTCGGGCATCGAAGTTACAATGGTGGTGGTCCGGTGGACATCGTAGGCATTTCAAAGACAACAAAAACGCCACAACATTTATAATTTGGACGGATTTGAAGTAAAATTTGACGAGAACTCCAATTCTAGAGCAATGGGGCTGATATTAAGTTAACACTGAACAATTATCACACCCCAGGGAGAGTTCCCACATCTTACAAAGGGGTGCATTCTCTTCACCCCTCCATGACTCATAGTCTCATTAATACTAGAAAAAAATGGGAGAATCCACCAAAAGGGGGTTCTTACATCTTCTAGAGAGGTACATTTCTGATTTCACAAAACCCCAATTCTATACTTTAGCAATCAAACATAGGGCTTTGCTGACACCATAAAACTACATCATCATCACCATGAATCATGAAATTAAACCTAATTTAGGGCTTAAGGTTTAAGGTTGGGTTTCTCACCTTGTATTTGTTTTGGCTCCAATGTCAAGATTGGGTGTCTGGAAATCGTGTTTTGGGGTTCTAGAAATCGTGTTTGATGTTTGATTTGAGAGAAACTACTTTCACATTATTCCAATTAATTCTGTATCTAGAGACCAAATTCATGCTATGGAATCTGGATATAATTAAAGCTACCACAATCCTAATACTAAAGATAGAGGAATTCGAAAATTAAAAGAGGAAACCCTAAAATCAAAAACAAATTTACGTTTCCTTAATTGCATCCCCGCATCCCCTACCCAATCAATCAAATGAAAACGAGAGATTGAAATTTCGAAGATTAAAAGAAAGCATACCTTGTTGAAGTTATTGGATGTTGAATTTCTTATATCAATCAGGGAGTAGGGACTTCAATCACTTACGGAGAGAGAGGGAGGAAGATCGCGAGGAAGAGTGGCTAACCCGTACTCGCTTATATATTACGAGATGAGCATCATTTAAAAAAAAAAAATGTGACAAAAGCAACCAAATCGTGTGGGTCAAAAAACTTACTGCTTTCAGGTTGTGATGATTCAAAAAATGCATAATGGTTAGGAGTTGGGTCCAAGCCCAAGCTAGTAACCCAACACGGCTGGGGTGTCCTATATGGACTCCTAACAAGCCCATAGGCCTGATAGAGTTACGGGGAGAGAACACAATTATGATAAATCAATAAATCTTGTATCTTTCTCTCTCTCCTATTGTTCATAAGCTATATTATTAGATTGCTCTAGATTTACATATTCCAACACGTTATCAGCACGCAAGCTCTAGGAACGAGGAGAGCAGAAACTTACCTTCTCATCAGAGTTTTCAAGGAAACCAAACGATCAGGAGAAGAGGTATTTTACGATTTTTTTGAATACATATTTTCAGATCTATACTATATAGATTATCATGATTCGAAAACCTATTTTCTCCTATTTTTTCGGATTAAAAAATTAGGGTTTTTGGTGTTTTTTTACCCTTGATAAAGCGTTGTATTCAAACTTGTATAAATTTTTCTATGAGCATTGGATAGAGGTGAGACCAGGTTGGATAGCCTACTCTGAAAGCTTTCCAACGGTATATGGCACGTCCATGGGAGATGTCCCAATCGCCGGGAATAACACATTGAAACTAGGCAGTTTCACGGCCAAAAATGGCATTTTTTGTTCGATGACGTCATAATTTTTTTATTTTTTATTTTTATTATTATCCTATATGACGTCATCCTTATCCACTGTGACGTCAGCAGTGACACGTATCGAGGACACATGGCACGCTAACGTGGCATGGCACGTCCGTGACACGTGGCATGCATGGCACATGCCACTACAACAAATACAGGTTTTTGCATCATTAAAAAAATGATGTAAAAATGATTTACGTCATTTGTAAGGCGATGACGTGGAAAGGTAGGGACTAACACGTCATTAAATAAGTGACGTGGAAAGCTAGGCACTAACGTCATTAATTAAGTGACGTATAAAGGGTTTAAAAAAATGACCAATGCACAAAAAACTAATAAAACAACCATAAAGAAGGGTCTCGGATGTTTCACTGCCAGAATGCTTACAGCCTTTGAGTACCTTTGTATGTGTTATACTAATCTGAATCAATTTATAAACCTGTCAAAGTATACAAATGACGTAATTTAATACAAAAAATAGCAAACAACTGACGTTTCTAATAAAATGACTTTGATGCATTAATGAACCACTTAAGTTACGGAGAAAAATAAAAAATTTAACAATCAACGTCAATATTCAAAAAAATGACTTTGATTAGTTGATGTCGTAACCTATATTTGTTGTAGTAATAATTTTTGACATGATGCTCACGCTGTAGTATTTAATTATTAAAGGCATGTACTATGGCAAAATGTAAAGGAGAGTGACATATTTTTCTATAACAATTAAAATAAGTGAAAAGGCATAAAAAAAAGAAGGGGGAAAAAAGGTAAGGAAAAAGAGTGTAATTTTACCTCGTTTCTTTCCTGTAGGCTTTGACAAGTTGCCTTTGGAGGACGAGCTCTTATTTTCTTGGCGTTTCTTTGCATCATCCTTTTCCTTTTTAACCTTAGCTTTAGAAGGTAAAGCAAAAACTTTAGCATTTTCCTTTGAGGCAGAGCTTTTTGTGGATTTTGTAGGGTTTTTCACAGATGTTGTAGGTGTTTCCTTCTAAGCTTTGACCTTTTCCTTGGCATTCTTTTTACCATAAGCTTTTTCTTTCATCTTCTATTTTATTTTAGAGACACTCTTTTGCTTCTTTTTTACTACGGGACTCTGCTTTTATGAAAAATGTTTACAAATTAAAGAAGAATATAAGAAATCACAAATAAAATTGTCACAACAAATACATGTGGTAACATGTAGAGATTCTAGGAATTCCAACAATTTTACTGATAGTTTTTCCTGAAAGAATGGATATTCTGGTAAATAAAATTGTCACAACAAATATATCACAAATACGAGAAAGATCACATAGCGCATCGACCAACCTTTTCATGGTCGACTTGGCAACTAGAATATTAAGCAAATCATAGAAATCCAACAATTTATCTTTAACGCATTTATCAAGCTTTTCCCTCAATTTCCCTCTTTGTTTAGGAGCCAGCTTACTTGATGAGGGTATATGAAGACCTGTTTTCTTCAGAGCCTTTGCTACATGTTTATGAGCCTTTTGAAAATGGGTGAAGCAAAGGAAAGGTATAGTAGCTTTCAGTATTGGCTTTCCACAATGAACAGGTCTTGTATGTGCACTACACACAGTCGTGCATTTCAAAGAACTAGTCAAAGAAAAGTATAAGAAAGTGAACATGACAATACGATGATCTTAAGCATTTCATAGAGTCGGTTGCCGTAGCAAATAACATAAAATCCAAAAAGCACTTCTAATAGATAGAGAAGCTGATTAATTTAAGAGATGGAGGAAGCTCGGAATTATTTTACAGAGAACCACTTATCGGCTCTGGAAAATGCATATTAAGTGTCAAGTAAACCAAACAGGTTTGTTATACCTATGGGTGCCCATCCCCTCTACGTCGTTACTTCGTGAGGCCAAAGACTAGAAGCCACTTTTTTAAGCCAACAAAAAAGAAAATGCCCAGTTGACATTGAAGTCGAGAAAGTCATACGATGAATGCAAGAATCGCTCATTTAGCAGTAACACGATAGAGAGTCGTGCGATGAGTGTCCGTGGCACGTGGCAGTCGACGGACTGTTAATGGCCAAACATCGGGAAGTTCGCCGAAATTTTCGTTGAAATATTTGTCGGACGGTCACCGGAGCAGTCACCGGAGAGGTGACGTGACAGACATGTGTGCTTGTGTGACACGTGTGACACATGTGAGTGGCACATGTACATCCCGTGTGTGTGGCACGTGTGACTGTGCATGCGTGGCACATGGCAGACCGGTTCAGACCAGTCAAACCGGTCCAGGCCTTGATCCAGACCGAGTTAGACCAGTCCATAACAGGATCAGGTACTAAAACGACTTTAAATAGCCTAATTTTTGGTCAAATTGAGCCCAATTTTTTTTTGAAAAATTCCTATTGACTAGACCTACTCCGTGGGGGACCCATTTTGATTTTTTTTATGCAAAATATTTTTTAAGATTTTTGGGAATAGGTGTCTCGTATAGGAACATTGGTTCGCTTATATATGATATAAGTACATGATATAATACATATTTAAGTATCTTACAATAACTAATAGGATATTATTGGTATGCCCCTATGATACTAATTATCATGATCAGGGATCACAGATAATACGAAACCAAGACTAATTTAGCATACGACTGTGAGTCATATCTAAATCATAGTTATTTGTCACAGACAAATAATTAGAGCTTAATTGAGAATTGACTTAATCTTATTTATGAAAACTTGGTGTCTGAGGAACCAATTTTTCGTATCTAAGTGCAATTAAATGTTACATAATAATATTTAAAGATATATAAGCATTAATAGTAACCTATAGTACTCTAGAATGTTAGTTCAAAGACAGACATAATCAACCTATCTTGTGAACCCAACAGACTTCGGGATGAGACTACTTGTCAGCTAAACATCTAATGCCCCTAATATTCGTGGCAAATAGGGTTATTTGACTAGAATATACCTACCTTTATAGAACTTAAGGGCTTAGAACACTTTAGTTCTCATAATAAGGACATCATACATCTAGTGGTTTTGAATAACAATCTTGGCTAAGATTCTATTAAAAACGTACACATAAGATTAAGATCGTCATTTTTACAGGGTAAAATTTAGGATTTAATTATTATAGAAGAATTTCATGAGTCTTAGAATATGAACATGGTTCACCTATAATATGATTGGGAATCATTTTTTAGTTTTATTCTAAGTACTATGATATGTCTTTAATGCAATTGATATGTTTATCAAGAATTGCCTCTAATTATAATCTATATCTTGCATTATAGATGTCTGCGAAACTTAAAAATGTTAAATTTCCCCCATTGCTGCTCACTGGAGCCAATCACCTCACTTGGTGCATTGACGCTGACTTATTCTTGAAGTCACTTGGTCTGCAGAAGACCATCGTCATTGGCAACAAGGAAGATCCCATGGACAAAGAAAGGGCTTTGTTTATCCTCTGTCATCATATTCAGGATGACCTGAAGACTGCATACCTCAACAAGGTTGAGCCAACTGACTTATGGGCAAGCTTGCAGGGGCGTTATGGTCATCAAAAGACCGTTATGCTCCCAAAAGTGATGCACTAATGGAACACCCTTAGGTTCCAAGATTTTAGGACGATCATTGATTACAACTCAGCAGTCCATAAAATCACTTCTACACTTGAGTTGTGTGAGAAAAAAATCACTTATGCTGAAATGATAAAGAAGACTCTACCAACCTTCCATGCTAGCAATATTGTGATTCAGATGCAATATTGGCAAGAGAACTTGAACATTCATGCAGTCTTGATTCAGACGTTGCTCCTCTCTGAGCAGAATGATGAACTTCTGATGAAGAATCATGCTATGCAGCCTTTTGGGTGTGTGTCGTTGCCTGCGCCAAACAATGTTCAGTTTAGGGGAAACAAGATGGGTGGGAACCAGAAACCCTTTGGCCCTAGGAGAGCTAAAGGATTTAAGAAAACCTAGACACTAAGCAATGCAAAGAAAGAAAAAAAGACTGATCAGGGATCTACTTGTTTTAACTGTGGTGACACAGGACACTGGGCACGAGAATGCCATGCACCACAGATGGCTACAACTGACAGTGTCTGAACCCACCAGGCAGTTGTTGGTACTAACTCCGCCCCTCTGGAGTTTGCAGCGTCAGACTTCTTCGACGACACGAATGTCGTCATGGATCAACATACAGAGTAATCCGTAATTATATCTCAGTAGATATGTGATGTCACGTTAGGGAGAACATTAGTAGTTTCTTTTCTAGATAGACTTGATTTACATTTTGTTGCCAGTATTTTTGATTTTGTTGGGAACATATTATTTATATTTAAATAAAGTGCTCGTGACATACATGAGATTTATTTTGTTATAATAAATTGTGATTATTTGAATTTATTGCTTGGGAAGTAGTTAAATTCTATGCATGATAGTTGATCTACTACATACAACCTGCCTATGGATCTCTCTGCTCATTGAGCATGATCGATAATCGGATGAGTGGCGATATATATTTAAGAGATATTTAGTACCACGCACTCGATCCTTTTGAGATATGCATATATTTCTTGTCTAACCTTGTACATCAGAGATGACACGAATATCATTGGCACGACCAACATGATAGAATACACTAAGTGCGTCACACTATTACTCTCTAACGGTATGATACAGGGTATCTAGTCCACTTTATAAACTAGTAAATCTAGCCGGATTTTACTGAGTTTAGGGAGATACATGATAATGTTTATCATGTAATGAGTATCGGAGAACATGACAGACAAGTTTTTGTACATTCACTCCATGTATAACGGTTAGAATACGATATTGGAACAGTTTCTAATACACTCCTCAAGGCTCGGATAACGAGGAGGATTATCGGGATTGCATCTCAACTTTCTTTACAAGGAGAGAAGATCATGAGAGTGTACGTGTAATGATAGTTTTATAGGAAAGTCTATTATTTTATCTTAGTATGACCAAGGTGGAGTGGGATCTCCAGCCTTTGCTCCAACCGCATCCATGGAGACCCATGTGGACCTTTCCATCCACATAGTGGCATACTTGAATATTTATAGTCATAACAGACGCATCTAGGAGATGGTTCTAGAAATGCAACGTTAGCACGACTTCTCACTCAGATCATTCGATTGCAGGCTTACTTTCTGGATTAACCTATCAAAGTCAATCGATGAGACTTGACAGGGGCTTGGGAGTTGGACTTACAGGTTTTTGATGATTATTTTATCGTTAAATATGATAGATGATTGAGCATCGTGAGTACCCCATACCATACCCAACTCGGGATTGGAGGATAACCTAATCAAACGATTTATGATAATTGTTAGGCCACTGTTATTACGATCATAACTTTCTGCTAGTGTGTGGGATATACATTCTTGCTCCCACAGTACTGATTAGAGTTCATCCCTAAGAAAATCATCAAATTATTTTTCCCAAAAGCGGCTAGTAACTAGGTTGGAGCCCAGTGTCGCCCATCGACGAACATTTGGATGTTCTGTACAGGTGCCAATCGCACCACAATGTATAAAGATGAGACCCTCAACGTCGGCCTGGTATTATGTGGGTTATGATTCACATTTATCACTAGATATTTGGACCCATTGGCGACGTATATCCTGCAGGGCAGATAATTGTCACTTTGATGAGACAATATTCCTAGCATTGGGCGGAGATATGACAGTCAATGTTGAGGATGTTTCCAAAAGGTCATGGAAAACACCATCGTTGTCTCATCTAGATCCATATACATAAGTTAGGTTACAATAAGGCTCAACGAATTACAAACCTCTAATAGGTCGTAAATGAATTGCTAGATACATTCATAGATACTATTGAAGTACCGTAAGTGTATGTACCTACAAGTAATATACTTACACAGTAGAACGTTTTGGAGGAACTAGTACCGCAGTAGAACGTTCCATGGGAATTAGTACCGCACACGAATCTGAGATTCGCACTTAATGCGGAACACCGTTGGAAGAAAGTATTCTGAGTTGGGAAGCTGCAGAATAAGGGACAAATAAGACTAATGGTGTAGTCGGTTCATCGAGGATGGAACCACGCATTGACAAGGTATTCATATTCGATGTTGTGCTCATCATCTAGGATAAAGATTCAAAATCACTTATTGTAAACGACTGTGTGTTATTGTACATTAACAAAAGTAGGTATCAGGAATCCAAGCGGAGCTCAGCTTGCACATAATACGAAGTGATACCATTGAGCCTGTCGATTATAAATGAGAATGGTATGGAAACATGATTAACTCGGAGAAATAATATGGTCAAGGCAAGACTAGTTGCCCAGAAAATCTTTAAGAGATCTGACATCGATTGCAATGTGACCTATTACCCGGTTATGGACGCTATAACGTTTTAGTACTTATCAGTTTGTCAAGTTGTCAAGGACAAGTTAAACATGTGTTTGATGTAAATACCGCGTATCTATATGGGAAACTTGATATGGATATATACATGAAGCTACCTAGGAAGGTATAAGCTTATGGAAGTAATTAAGTCCAACACACAAGGTGTGTACATAATAAAACTGGAAAAGTTATTATTGACTTGAAGCAATCAGGGCCCATGAGACATAGTAAGTTGACTGAGTATTTGAAGGTCGGGGACTTTGCAAATATCATTATCTGTCCATGCGTTGTTATTTAGAACACAGATATTAGCTTCACTCATCATAACGGTGTACTAAATGATTTGGATATCATTAGACCTCCGGGGGAGAAACTCCTAGGGCTGTGACGCCATAGCTAGGAGGTGCTTTGTTATAGTTACCTGGGTATATTAGACCCAATGACTCATTCACAGTGAACTATTTGGCTTGCCATAGTTTTATTCCTACCTAAAGGCACTGGATTGAGATCAAGTACATTCTGAGATATCTCATCGGCAAGAAAGACTAGAGTCTGTTCTATCCACAAATTGGCAAACGAGAAATTATAGGATACGCCGATGCAAGATATTTGTCAGATCCACATAAAGGCCAATCACAATCGGGTTATGTGTTCTTGTATAGTGATACTACAATTTTATGGAGATCAGTGAAGCAGACGATGGTTGCTACATCATTGAACCACGCAGAGATTCTTGCACTACATGAAGTCGGCAGAGAATGCTTTTGGTTACGGTTTATGATCAACCACATCAACGAGAGTTGCGGTATGAGTTCTATCCAAGATAAACCGACGACACTTTATGAAGACAACACAGCTTGTATCGTTCAAGTCAAGGGAGGATTTATTAAAAGTGACAAAACGAAGCATATTTCACCAAAGTTCTTTCACATACACGAGTTGCAGAAGACGAATGAGATCAACGTTGTTCAAGTCCATTCATAAGATAACCTGGCAGATCTATTCACAAAGCTCTTACATATCCTACGTTCAAGAGATTAGTTCATTGAATCGGCATGCGAAGTTCGCAAGATTTATTATTTCAGGGAGATCAACGTCAGGGGGAGTAATCCCAGCCTGACATGGACACATGCGTGTTGTACTCTTTTTCCTGATAGCACAATTTTTATCCTAGGAGGTTTTACTGGCTGGAGGTTTTGATGAGGCAACGTATACACGTCCACAACCCATACGTAGCATATGACATTACTCTTTCACTGCACAACTTTTTGCCCAAGGGGGTTTTGCTAGACAGAGGTTTTAATGAAGCAAGTCGTCCTAGTATGGAGCACCCCAAGGGGGAGTGTTAGGAGTTGGGTCCAAGCCCAAGCTAGGAACCCAACAGGGTTGGGGTGTCCTATACGGACCCCTAAAAAGCTCATAGGCCCGATAGGGTTATGGGGAGAGTTTGAGTAGATTAGGTAACTTATGTTGTATGGTTACCTATATATATATATATATATATATATATATATACTAGCAGTCGGGCA
Source organism: Kingdonia uniflora (assembly GCA_014058105.1). NCBI lineage: Eukaryota > Viridiplantae > Streptophyta > Magnoliopsida > Ranunculales > Circaeasteraceae > Kingdonia > Kingdonia uniflora. Next base: position 1,157,843 of record JACGCM010000452.1, read on the forward strand.
CACACTATCGCGTGTGCCTACAAGTATTTGCAAAATGATGACCTATGTGCTCAAATAGTTTAACGTTTCAGTTAAGAATAGAGCTGATATTTCAAGCATCGATCATTTGTTCAAGTTTCAACAGTAATTAACTTCAATTCATGGTAGACTGGAGTTTGGTATTATGCGTACAATCCTTTTGTTGCAAGTCTTGGTTGCCTTCAATATTGCGTACAATCTTATATAAATTCAATCCCATTAAAGAGATTTTTTGCATAATTCAAAGATACATTCTACCCTAACTCAATGCATACTAACTCATTTAAACTTTGTTTGTTGTACAGGGTATGATATAGCGCGCGCTACCGACTCCAAAGAAGCTGAGGCGATCTCAGTGATTCACGGGATGGAGGCAGCTCACAAATTGGGGCTCGACAGGGTCCTGCTCTTGATAGACTGCCAACACCATGTGCATGCTTTTCGTGATTGTTCAGAGGACCTATCCTGGGTCTCCCTGACACTGGCCCCGGATATTCGTGCCCTCGCCGCTCTTTTCCATGCTTTTACTTTTGAGTTTACTGATCGTCGTTATAATTATTTTGCGCATTTTTTAGCAGTCAGGGGTGCAGTATCCCCCCTGTTTGTTTTGAGCCCATGGAGGCGACTAGACTTGTAAACTCTGTTATGCCCAGCCCTAGGGCTATTTTTGATTAATATATTTGTTGACTTTGCTTAAAAAAATAAAATAATGTATACTAACCATTACATATACAATTCCAACAACGTAAATCCACTAATAAATAAAAACAATTAAATATACTAAAAATCAAATCTTCGATTACAAAATTGTAGGAACAACACATAATTGAGAGATTTAATATAAATGAACCCAAATCTTTCTTAACAATTTCAAACTTTTCTATGTAGTTTTGTCGTGATTTCTCGCCAAATATTTATTCCCTTGGATTGGTAAGATCTAATATAAACTTCCTTCAATATCCAATAAGCTCATGCACTGCTCATACTACTCCGGATTGAAAGATTTATTGAGATGTCAAGCTTAGAAAGATAAACCTAGCAAAAGATGAGTATTGTCAATCAGTGTTTTAGGAGGCTCGGGTGACATCTCACAGGAAGAAGTTGCACAAGAATTTTAGATTATATCTTTCGCTGGAAGAGCATCATCAGATAGGTTTATCTCATTACTTTCTTCGTGGGTTGACCATGCAACCTTTTAATGGAATGACCAAACCAAAGTTTACCAGCAGGAGCTTTAGACTTTCAACTTTCTAGGGTGTTAGAAGGCACCACCTCGTATTTACTCCACTCCGCCCCTTCCACATATCTGGCTATACCTCCCCCCAACCCGAACCATTCATCATGTGCCTGTTATAACCCCAATCTTGCCTTTAATGCATATGAGATTCGTCCCCAGACATATTGTTGTTCCCATCACATCCGTGGAGCTCATCCCCTGGATTTTGCCATCCGAATGGAAGAACATGACCAAAAAATATATCACCATAGGAAATGTGGTAAGGAACACCGATGAGGTTTAACTCTAACATATTATTGAGCAATTGGGTGAGTGACACCTGGTCCAGCTCAATTGGGTGAGTGACAGCACCTATGCAAAATCGGAAATGCATCATGTATATAGGATATGGCATGATACGATAATAGGAGTGCTTATCTTGTACATTTAATGTAGAAGAAAATCTGGAGAAGACAAATCCAACATAACATATCAAATACTGAATGAATATAACTTTATTGATTTCATCTCATAAATCTTGAAACCAAATGTTACAGTTTAAAGCTACTACAACCTAAGACTTTAAGTCCCCTTAGAAAATGTATATGACAGTACCCCGTCATTTATCTAATACATTACAAATTATCGTCGACACATGTTTCCAAACCTTTAAGGTCATATATGGATTATCACTATCTAAGTTTGGTAAAATTGTATATTAATAGTACCTGAACTGCAGGCTGGGAAGCAGGCTAGGTACATGGGAAGAAGCATCTCATAATTCAGCACTAATAAACATGATGGGAAAACTCCTAATACAACGTTCTTGAATCGGAATTTTCCAGATTCCAGAAATGAAAAGCTGGAAACATAAGTATTAGTGAGGAGAAAATGTTTCCATGTGTAACTTGCATCGGCAACCTTGTAATAAAGCCATTGTAGGCTGGTAGAGATAGACCTTCAAGTTATAACCCGCAGATCTCATTATTGTTACCAAGTCAAGCACGTGCTTTGTTTTATCTTGCGAGATATGAGACCAAATCAGCCGGTTGCACACATTCAGCATCAATAAGAAACCTTTCTCTAATGCATATAGAAAGATGCCTGAAGCAAGATCAACCTTCCCTTCTCCACAGAGTCCATTGCTCAATGTTACACAACTTGGGGATGTTACGTCTATCCTAAACTCTTAAGAGAGAAAAAAACTTTAAAGTTTCATTTAGCCTTCCAGCCTGATAATATCCATTAAGGGAAATGGTATAAGGTGATGGATCAAATGTCTTGCACTTCACGTCCATTTCGAGTAAGCCTCGTACACCTGCTTCCAAATCCCCACGTTCAAAGTTTTCTTCAACTATTCTTATTTCCCCCTTTTTCACTATCTTGAAGACTTTTTACATATTTGAACCAAATATTGAAACTGTAGTAACTTCACCCTTTCAACAAAACCTAGTCATTAATGTCTTATAAGCTGTCAATGTAGGAGTAACACCAGTCCTCATTATCTGATTAAAGAATACTAGGGCATCATCATCCCTACCAACCTTTTGAAGCCCATCTATAAGAGTTCCATATGTAGCAGCATCGGGATTTGGAATAGGTGAAACCCAGTTTGGGACAACCCTCCAAACATTATTTCCTTATCCTCTCCTCATATTAGAATCATCAACGACTGTTGGTTCTGCCTCTTTATTATTGTCATCATCGGATGATCCCAATAATGAAGAGTTGCTGTCAGCGCTCTAGACCTGAAAAGAAGTGGCGGTGGAAGAGATGATGAGTTTCTATAAATAGATGATGAAGCAGACACAATAACTCCATCATCTGCAGCTAACTTCTCCAAAGGCATCACAACTTCCGATATCTGCATTAGTGGAATATTCTCGAGCATCTTTTGAGCCACTACTCCGTCCTGCTTCTTCTACACCAAGACTATAACATAACCTTAGTTCGGTTGTCACCTATCAATATTTTTTGATGAATGGGATTTCTCCATCAACTTTGGAGTTGAAGCATGTTCATCTAATATCAGGGACCTTTCAGTTGATAGCTCAACCAGATAGTTTCCTTCCCATTGGAAAGGAAATGGGGTTTGCTCTGCTCTTTGATTTCTCAATACACCTTGTTTTCTCCATCAACTCCATCTTCAGACTCAGAATGTTTGTAATTTTATTCTGGCCGCTTTGAATTATACCTGAAACATGAAGCAAGAAAAATCCACTTTTATTGGAAAATACTCAAGGTTTAAAAAGAAAAACTCAACACCATAAGTTTTTTTTTAAGGGATACATGAAACCCCTTGCGTAATCGAGAAAATTTTCATGGATGCTTTGTATAAAACCAAAAAACTACGAAGAAACAGGAGACCAAATACAAGTCATCTTTCTTGAAACCCGTTGCATGGCCAAAAACTTTTCCAGGGATATTTCAAGAAAAACCACAGGCAACCAAGACTACCAGTGTTATTTATTTTATGACATGTCAAGAACTACTTCTATTATTTTCTTTTATTTATCTTTCTTTGGTGATAAATCTATCTCTATTAATCATTGTGTTAATTAGAGTACGGGGTTTATGACCCAATAACATAAATGGCACACACAAAGAAGTATAAATTTGATCGATATCAGGAGAAAAAAAACCAGACCCCGTGCTAGTGACCGCTAGGCCTCAGAAAAGAACAAATACTACTAAATCAAAGGAGTTAAGGGTAGTATATATAGAATAAGAACACAATATATTACGTGAAATATTGGAAACGTAGGGAAATTATACTCATCACCTTGATTAAAGCTAGGAGGATTTTGCTCAAGGTTTGTCACCTAGAAGACCTGATCCTAATAGCCTGCAAGGACGCTATTTGTGAACCCTGATATTGAGGTTGAACCTAGCAAAACTTACCCTAAGAAGTGCATAGGATCCAAAAGTAATTTTCTACCCTATCCGAGTTCAACAAATAGAACTCAAAGGCAACGGTAAAAATGATAAGAGAACTCTTCTACCTACTGCAGCTCTTGGAAAACCTAACCGGGGATAGCAACCTAGAGTAGAGAGTAGTCCCTCTCTAGAAGCAATTCTAGTCCTCATTCAATCCCTAATTCTAAGTAGATTGAGCAAACAATGTTGGACTACAGGAAACGAAGTGATGAAAGTATAAGTAATAATGGTACAAACAAACAAAAACTGTAATACGAAAATCTTATCTATACTATATAATGGCTTATTTCATGACGAATATCCATATCATAGGAATAGCACAATATCATAAATTTCAACATATATGGCATAGAAAACATAAAAAATTGAACACACCTCCAACAAAGAGTTTGAACACTGGTGATTTTATTTGTTGTAGCAAAGTATTAATGTTTGGAATTGGTCCTGAACTCAAGCGCTTTGCTTTTTTAGGAATAGAACTTGTGTGCTTACTCACTGTCTGCTTAAGTATATCCCTCACTTTCATAACCGAACCCATTCTTAGAACCTGTAATAAACATTTCATACTATCACTTCTCTTTCACTTACATTTTACATATTTGCAAAAAAATAAAAAAAATCTCCAATGCTTTGCCGACTTCTCATAATAAATCCAAACATTTTTTTTTGTCAAAATGGGACAATGCCGAATAACCCACAACTAATCTCTGATTCCCCGAATTCCCGAATAATTGCATAAACATCACAAGTCATTTTCCAATTATGGGTAAACTAAATTGGTTAAATTCGTGATTTGACCAAATTGGGTAACTTAGTAACTGTTATGGTCTCCTAAATTTGTAGGTATGAGGAACTCAAGTAATGCTAATGCAATAAAGAAACAAATATATATGTTTCAAATACTAAGGAACTTAATGAGTAAAGCGAATCGACATGAACCCTAATTTGCACCAATAAATCCCTAAAGTTTGATTTTTTCTAAATGTTTGAATCAGAAATACGATCTTAACACATCTATTTGCATATAGTTATGTAGAATAATAAAGAAGTACATGATGGTAAAAGCAATCTTACAGTTCTCGGGACTTCAGTGCACGGCCTGCCAACTAAAGTTATGATACGTGCACCTGTTCGAGGTAAGCAAACTCCTAATAGACCCTTGTAATAAGCGCAACACTGGAGATCTTGATTACCAGTTTGAACTGGCCATTAATCATTTTGTATTTTATCCAATAGCTAAAATTCCAACATTAAATTAAACTTCTTGAAAATATATACATTTGATCTTACAAATCAAGCAACTGTTAAGAAATAACGGGGGCAAATCGCAACGCGGAAGCACTATTAAAGTATTAAGCAAGAACTTGAGATCTAAATCTAAACATATAAAGAATTCAAACAATCAAGGCTATAAACACAAACACAAGGTTTATTAGGTGGAAATCCTTATAGGATCAAAACCACCCCCGACAAGCACGACGAATCTATTATCAATAAAAGGTTATAAGAAGTTCCAGAGATCTCTCAACCTCACCTCTACCCTTTCAGATAATCCCCAGCAAGAAACCCTAGAAAGAAAACCCAAGAAATCTCTCCAGAGTAAGAACCCTGGATTTTTCCCTTTTCTCTCTCTAACTATTTTCTCCTTGTACAGAGGCCTTTAACACACACACTGTATTTATAGACTTTCTATTAGTTCATCAGCGAAGTACGCATCACGAGACAAACCATCGCTTAGAATAAATCTCCGTACTTTGAACGACCCAAAGAAAAACTTACTTACAGTTTCTGTTTGAATAGATTTTAAATCTATTCGAATAGAATTGTGACTGGACAAATGTATTCGAATAGAAATAATCTTATTCAAATACAAAAGGGCTTGGATACTTTTATTCGAATAGAATTAACTCTATTCGAGTACAAAAGGGCATGAATACTTTTATTCGAATAAAATTAATTCTATTCGAATACAAAAGTCTTCCCACCTTTTTGAGCCGTATCCCAACAGCAACAAAATAACTATTAAAACCCACCAAATTGAGAGTGTCTTCGCAATCCCATGTGGGCAATACAAACTGATTAAGACTCCTTGTTGATATGTCCATCTCTACCCCAAAACACTAAGACCCAATTGATTCAAAATCTGATCATTGTTAATATCCTTATTACCACGAAAGATATAAACTTTCGACAGATCCGCAAACCCAAACTCATGAACCTGAACCAGAGTACCAAAAGAGATGAAATCAACAAGCACCTCAAGATGTGTACATGGACATAACTGCCATAAATTTGTAAGCATCAACCAAGGACAGGGTGGCACTAAAGAATCTTCGCCGTGAAAAGGCCAAGATTGGTCCGAACACAGTTCCAATGGTTGCCAGTGCAGAATATCTCGCCTGGCCACAAACATTTTGTCTCACGCTTCTGCATCACCTTATCAGCTGTGTACTCACCTGTGTATCCACCACATGCATGGCTCAACAACCTAACTTCATGCAAGTAACCAACTTCTATGGACCCAACTTTCTTCGGCCAAATTTTTAAGGTATTAATATCATTACCAGAATGCCATCAGCATTTTATCACATCCATAACCAGGTGGATAAGTAGACTCTATGTTCCAGTTGAGAAGAAACCAATGATTTCTTTAAGAGCTTTGCAAAGCGATTCGAGGAGTGGGCTCTCAATGTTAAGAAGATGGATGACTATGCAGTCACCTTTTTAGTGCATGCCAACCAAGCGACTTGCAAAGATCCCTACATAATATTTAGTCAATCAAGGTAACAACCCTGGAGGACCTGTATAATTAAGCCAAGAAGTACCAAAAATTCAATCTCGAGGATAAGTCGCATGCCTCTCTCCTCACGACAACAAACAATAAGCAGTGCCTCAGTCAGTGCTTACACCAGCAAAAAATCAAGAAGTGCATCAAGCCAAACCTCTGCAGAGCACTAAGAATCATGGTATGAAGAGGTGCCATAGAGCTTGACTGGGTAGCCATTCTAGAGTCCTCGAATGGAGGAAAGTCTCTTCAATATCTTTTAAGCCAAACTTTGGAAATTGATGAGTAATGATTGTGACTCCTGACTGACTGCTTCTTACTTTGATATTCCAGGGAAACCATTCTTCCTACATCATAATATTCATTACCAAGATATTGAAATGGTAGTGATTACATTTTCAAGTGACGATGAATCACTCAATAACTAAAAGTCACCTTGCACCACTTCTGGCAATAACAGATGCAGCACCACCAGTTCCCATGTATGAGTAAGTTTAGCATCGAGTGAAGTCGATATTGTATTCAGAAACATGGTGTCAATAGCCCCTTAAATACCTAGGGAATTCTTTTTGGCCCCTGGACAACTACAGTGGATACGCCTGACTGTTGCTACAAGGAATCCCAAAACTAAGTCTTCAGGTATAGGTTACTTTTACTTAATCTTAGCTTTACAAATGCAAGCTTTAAACGACGCTTTACACTATTTGGAGAGAAGGCTGAGGCCATGGCAATCATTCTAGTACTTTGTTTGAGCCTTCCTTTTCAAAATTGTAGTTGTCTTTTATTTTATTTTTATGATACTGCTATATTTGGTGAATGCGCTAAAAAACAAATGCTGAGAAGTGGCATGGCACACAAACACCTTTTATCAATACATTATTGCATTAGGCTAGTTTATTTGGAGAGCTAGATTTTGTAAACTTTGGATCGCACTCAGGGAGACCCGGTTACCTGGTATGTATTGAAGACTCCTACTACTATTTCAGATTTTGTTGATTGTGTTCGTGCTCATGTTGTAGCTAATCTATAAGGCTACTCCTTTTTTTTTGTTTTTCCCATGTAATATATTTTCTTGTACTCTCTAGTTTCTTCAATAAATCTTTGGCTTAGCAAAAAAAAAAAAACGAGAACTAGATTTTCTTAAGATTTATGGTATTTTAATTGCTCATGAATTATGCTCAACTTAGAAAATACAGTAGCAGTCTTGTAAAGGAAGGGTTCAGTGGTTTATGAATAAAAAACATGAAAGAAACTCAAGGAGATGTGAAGAGTATATTGGTATGAATCAAATGTGTAGCTGGCCTGGCTTATATCGTTCTCTAAAACTGAAAAAACATGACCTCTTAGAGTATATAACATGGTCTCTCAAAAATAACGTAACATATTACCAGAAACATTTTAGATGCAATTTCAGGAAATCGAAAGTGCTATTAACGTTTTTTAGGTAGATAGTTTTACTGAAAGAATATCATTCAACCGTTTTATTTTATTTTTGTTTTTTTTTCAAATCCATAGCTTATATCACTACTAGGCAAGACACATGTGAGTCTAACATGAAAGTATCAGTAAGGTCGTATACGTCAATACGGTTGATTTGCAAAAAAAATTGAGAGAAAGGAGGGTCGTGAGTTCGAACCCCCTCCCCGCAGAGAGAATTGTGGTGATAGCCTTCAGGTTGTTTGTATCCTTCGGTGGCATTTTTTTATCGATGCTATAAAATACTCCAACAAATTTAAACAAACCAAAAGAATCTGACACGCAAAAGCAAATGTACTTTTATGACATACCTGCCAGTGATTTTGAAAAGGTAATCTAGAGCAACGGCAAGTGTAGTCTTCCCACAACCTTGTGGGGCACTAAAACCAATCTGCATAAAAATTAAAGATTGTAGCTAAGTAAACTTCTCTCTAAAATATCATCTCATAATTACCAAAACAATAGGCTAGAAACATATTGTATGCTACTCTGCACCTATTGCAGCGACTAACAATTCGAATTTAGCAATGGTTCATTTAATACATTGATATTCAGGAAAACTATCAAGAAAATTCAGTAAGAAAAGTGGAGCTTAAATGAATAATCATAAATATCGAATTGGTAATAGACAATATTTTTACCACTAAAGGTGGAACATCTTCCCCATCATTAAACTTCGACCTATGCTGTGAAATCTGATCTTCACACCAGAAGATCACCGGTAGATAGTAGTGAAAAATCCTAGCTTTCTGAGAGTCCGAGGTTTAGCTCGTTAAGGTTAAACAATCTGCACATATTAAGACCAGACTCTATCCACATCGATTCTCGGAGCCACCATATCTGGGGTCAAGCCCAATTTCTTTATAAGTGGACCGCCACATATGAATTCGTAAAGATCCTCTACAGAGGAAACTATGGCAGGTGCTGAGGCAAATGCAGAGTTCAAAGGCCTGCATCCACTACTGTTGGGACTATTGTAACCCGTAGCTGAATTGTTTTCGGTCCAAGAACATCCTCGAGTAAGAGGAAGAATACCTAAAGGCAGGTAAAGAAAAAAAAAATAGTTAATTGAGTATACTACATACGTTGTCTGAAAAATCATGTTACTATACTAAAAAGAAGATAACTTGCTCGAAGATGCAAGTGAATATATGTATCATTTCTATCTTGCAACTCAATAAAATTAAGCTAAACAAACATCTTCTAGGCTTAAAGAGTGATCATTTAGATTAAACTGATAGACCCATATACAAGATTGGTGATAGCTTATCCTCTAATACTCGCAATTAGTTCAAGCTTCTAGCCTTTTCTCTTTGGGTATCTAAAAAATCATTTTTAAGGCTTCTTTTTAGATTTAGCTACGAGATGTCGTTATTCAATCTGATAATTCTCAATTATTTCTAACTTCTAGTTTCTTTCGCCGGGTACCGACATAAAAGTTATTGGCATAAGTCCCCAACTCAAAAGTTACTAAGAGATTATTCTTCAATCAAACTTAGTTGAATCTCGGCTAGGCTTGTTGAAGCGAGAAACAAAAGGTTTCTTGGCCAGATGTGCTGCTGAAGCTAAAACAATGGCAGAGCTAGTTGAGCGAGACGCATACAACCTGGAAACTGTAGAAAAGGAAGCTGAAGAGATGCTGAAGGCACTTAGTTATTTCTGACTTCTACTCGAGATTAAGGACAACTAATATTACAGTGCATTTTAATGATCTTGGCAGATGTGTAACAAGAAGTTAGAAGAAACATGGAGGCAGACTGATGAAGAAATCCAGATGTGTGCCCGTGAATTGCTTATGTTGGCAGATTCAGTAACAAAGTATAAAGAGAACATGGAATCTACAGTTTTGACAATGAAAAAATATCTCCTTGATACTGTTGAATTTGTTTCAAATGCTCACAAGCGCTAAGCCAACATCTTTTGGAATGCTTAATTACGAAACAAGCCAGTGACTTTGAGCCTGATGTATGGATGGATGGATGGGGGGAAATTGAACTCAATAGAGGCACCAGAAAACAAATTTCTTTTGTCCTGCTGTCTTTTGTTGTCACCGAGAGATCTGTGATTGTAGTATGTAAATATTCTTTTATATGTTATTTTTGCTTCGCTTGGTGATTGCTCATGTAGAACTGTATTTGGTAAGTGGTAACATGAACAGACTGAACTAACTTGTCTCTGGACTAATTTGTCTGTCTCTAATTTTCTTTATTTTCTGTCAAATTTTCAAGTTTTTTAGATGTTCTAAAATTTGTGGAGGACTTGGGAGCATAGGGGCATTGTAACCAAATTTAGGTTCTGAGTTGACTGATCAGGTTATGATTTTTTTCCAATGATTTTGGGAATTACACTGTATGAACGTAAGCATACAAATTATCGCTGCTTACATAATCTCTAGTAAAGCTTTGATAACACTGTATGAGGTTATGGAGAAAAAAACTACATTGATAAACACAATTTGAACCTGAAAGTTCTCATTGGACGTCTGTATGATAGAATAGTTCTTGTTATCAAAATTTCCTTGAGTAAAACGTGAGCATACAAATTAATCAACCCAATTATTCCCAACTCGGAGGAAAATATAATCTCCAAAATAATTCTAGATTGTAAGACATCATTCAGGTGACAATATACAGTGGTATAACATGAATGTCAATGACACTAAGTAATCTTTAAAAAAAAGTAAGTTAAGGAGTTTGGTCATGGAGGACACCACTATATGTTGTGCCTTGTAATTTTGGTTAAATCATTCTAAATCACAAATTTTTGGTACTAAAGTTCTATCTTCTCTCAACAAAAGGTGAACATAATTCACAATCTCACAGTACTAAATCATACACAATCCAACCCTAATCTTCTAAATTGCTTATGTTTAGTACTCAAGCAAGTTCCACTCTTTCACAACAACATGTCGTGTTCGTGTTAGCAAAATCAACGAGAAATGAAGTTTTGTCACCAATAATATCAAATCAAAATTAAATCTCTGATCCTTTTTGCGAAATCCAAACAAACTCCAATTTCTAGGGCAGTGAAATTGAGAAGAAAAATATATTAGCAATAAAAGGGTAATAGGGTTTGATATCTCACTTATATTTCCGAACAAAATTGTGATGTTCTAAAATTCAGCAATGCACTTACAAGCTAGGGTTTGGAAGAGAGGAGTTGCTTTGGAAGAGAGAAGAGAGGAGAGAGGAGTTTCAGTGGGTTTGGAGAGAAGAGTTTGGTTCGTTTGGGAGAGACGATATGTTTAGAAGAAGATTTACAGAAATGACCCTGATTTCGTATTTAGAATTCCCAAACTACCCCTAATTTCGTATATACGAAAAGTTATTGGTTGAACTTCCAAAAATACCCCTTCTTTCATTACCTAATTACGATTGAGATGCCTATCAACAGCCGAGATTTATTGTAATGACATAGCTATTCCTTTAGTAGTATAGATATCTCTGTATGCTTATGCCGTACAGAGAACACAATTATGATGAATCAATAAATCTCTATCTTTCTCTCTCTCCTATTGTTCATAAACTATATTATTAAATTTCTCTAGATTTATCACCTTCCAACAAAAATATTTTACTTAGATGAGGAGAAAGGTTAAACGTTACAGTGATGTTCCTTTTGAGCTTAGACAAAAACAGCTTGTTCAAATGAATAAAGGGTTTCTTTTGTTCACTTCTTCAGACCAATATTCAGATAAGTGGCTTTCTGTGAATCATTCAAGTTAAGCTTTAACAAAAATGCTGAGATGAGAAAGCTTTCAGACTGTATTATTTATCTAAGAGGTTATTGTCGTAATTGCTTCAGATCTTCTCTAAACTATTATTCTTAACTAAAGTTCTTAACTTCTCTTGTAGCAAAACCACTACTGTAAGACTTTGAAATGTATACAACTCAAAAAGAAATTTCATAAAGTTGTGTTAGGGTTATGCCCTTGGACAACCTCTGATCAAATCCAAGACTTTCAAGTATAAATTCAATTATCTTCATTCACATGCAAAAGTTCCTCTATTCTCAAAACAGCAAAAATACCAAATATAAGATGGTTGTAATGTTTCTCATTACTGTACAATATGCGTATAGCTTTTCCACAAGGACTTCCTTCGAATTCCCCTCTATTTTTACAACAATTTCCAGCCGAAAAATAGTAATTACACAATCAATAGAATGAAAAATATAATTGTTATCTACAAGTATAGAGAAGAGGAGAACGTAGAGGAGGTTAGGAGTCAACAATTTCTTCCAAGAGATCGTCCAATATCATCTCCTCCAATTCAAGCCCCACACACTCTGAATCAAATTGGAGGTTCATCCACCCATCACCCTTCGAGAGATCTCGAGCTACGAGATAATCCAATGGGATATCGAGTTGTGATTGTGAACTCAAATACCAACTAATACGTGCCCACACTTCCTCAAGAACGTGGGTTCCCATGGGCATTGGACGAATATGACAATTGCAGGACAAGGGCCAATGCCAGTAAGTAAATGAATTGTCGTAAATTTCTAGTAATACCTCATTAATGATATCAAACAGAAGTTGGTGATCGTAACTGCTCCCGCCCTCGCTTTCCCCGTTGCCATCAGACTTGTGTGGTGAACGAGCTTCAGTTTCCTCGAATAATGACGGGTCCATCATATGCTCAGGCAATTGCCATGTTCCAAAATACTCGTTCTCACTAAACCCAGAGACTTTTAACACATCTCGCACATAGTTAAAATCTGCTACATCCTTTTTATCCACATGAACGTGCATCTGCAACTCACTATCTGATTCATTGCTGAGTACTTGTTGATTCTCAAAATTCACCGTACTTTCAGTCCCATTAAGAGAATCAAGCGCATTGAAATCGACACATCTAGGCCTCAGCTCTGAGTCTGTTTCCACTGTATCATAATCCATGAAAAGGTTACTTGGGTGAGTTTTCAGCAATATTAGTTTGTCAAAGAAAATGGGTTTTAGGGGAGGTGGATGGTATTTTTAAGTCACCGTCATATGATGGAAATAGGACTCAAGATTTCCCTAAAGTTGCAAATTTAAACTTGCTCAGCCCTTCTGAAACTTATTATTATTTTTTGAAAAGCAATCTGAGGTTCTTGCGTAAGCTGTTGCATTAACTCCTAACCCCAACTATGTGATATAGATTAAACAGACACTTAAAAAAGTTTCCCAGCTTTAGAATTAATTCCCTATTCTTGTACTCATTGAAAATCTAGGAGATAAAGCGCCATTGATGCAATCTTAAATTAGATGCATATGTGATATGACCAATAGTTCTAATAGCAAGTGCCAGAAGTTAGGAGGTAAGTCTAAAGTAGACAACTTTGGGTTTGGGGTTATGAGACTTACTTAGATCATATTATAGGAAAAGAAATCAAAATACCCCATAAAAGAACTTACAAAGCTAATGCATGAAGCCCAAAGAAAGAAAAGAATGGCATAAGTTGTTACCTTCTGTGAAGGAAAATTTTGCAGGGGTGATAATATCTTCTTGGAAATCTGATTCAAGGACAGAGATCAGACTTGGTTGTGTCGGCATAGTATTTGATGACTCAGTTTCTTGTTCAATGGGAGAAATGGATCCACTTTTCCCATTTGCTAGACCATCCACATTATCACTTGAATAATCAATGTTAACATCCTCGTCATTGTTACCATTAAAAATAATTCTGGTCGTGTCATTTTCAAATGGACTACTTGCACTTACTGCCGCCAAGCTTTCTTGACCTCCAATTTCAACAGTAGTATCCAACTCCATCTTATTTTCTGTGCTAACAGCAAGACCATCTAGGTTTTGCTCACCAGAACCAAGTATTGTAAAATGTGTGTCAATGTCCACAAGACCCCTAGTCGGTGTCGATGAACAAGGAGCATTACTAGACACCTCATTTTGAAGAGAAGTATAAGACTCAAGATCGGGCAGAGAATGGATCCTTCCTAAGGGTTTTGAGCGACGAGCAAACGGCATATCCCCATCTTCATTTGCCAACTTCGATCTGCCTGAGAGATCCTGCTTGGCATCTCTGCTAAATGTGAACTCAAACAGTTGAGAGTATCTTTCCAGAGACTCGTTCAGAGAGCCTGTTCTCTTCATATGTTGGAAGCTGCCCTTGCTAGGTGTAGAAAGAGAAAAATCGCTCTCAAAACTACTTCTAGGACTTTCTTTGCAATCTCTCTCCAATGCAGACTCCTTCCATTGGTCAATGGACTCTCTTTTCGCATCCTTGGATAACCTGTGACCATAAGGAATTTTGTGGAATATTGCATCCATTGAAATCCTGTTTTTCTCTTTTTTGCTCTCTTTAATTGCATGTTTTATTCTCTTCCTAATTTCCTTGAGACAATTTATACCCCCTTGATTCTCTTCCGGCTTTCTTAGCTCATGGGAACGATTTACAGAAGAATCCACAATTTTATCAATTTTAGCATCTTCAAGGCTTCCGTGATCCAGCTTTACGAAAGTTTCCAATTTTTCTACCATTAAGGGCAAATTTTTGAGATATACATCCTCTGAAGATTTATTTTGCTTGTACTGGAGCTTTTTTTGCCGAATATTCTCTTTGAATGATAATTCTACTACAGGAAATGATCCTGATTTGGTTAGTCCTCTCGCCAATTTGGAAGCATGCAAGCCTTGGAAGTATTGTGCCAAAGCATAGTCCGGATCTTGAAAGACTTTAAGAACTAGCTTCTTGTTTACATTAAGCATCTCCAGAGCGTCCAGAAATTCCTTTGATTGGTTAAATGCCACATCTTTATGGAGCTCCGTAGCATCCAAAGACTTTTGTGATATATAATGTTTCTTTGCTTTGTCCAACGTATTCTGACGATGTGCATTCTTCTCAAGTAACTGCAACCCAAGATCATCTAGTTGGTTATTCTCCATTTCTTTCACAACATTCAAGGTGTCACAGACCTCGCACTGTTCACAAGTACAATCTGACTGTGAGTCCCTTGTACACCTCGGAGCATTGGTATCATCGTGTTGGACTTCACTTGTGGGAGTGCCGCCATCGTCCCTTACTTCGTCAAGGAGATCCATTACTTCATCAGGAAGTTCACTATGAAAACGTTCTAAGTGGTGGATAGAATCCGTTCTGCAAAATCCAAAAGGAATGGATGAAAATCGGCGCTTGTGTGACCCTTCTTTAGATCTCTTATGAGAGCTCCGTTTCTTTATGCTGGGTTTCCGAGCTTTAATACTGTCTGGACTGGTTTCTGACATTGTCTCTTCGATCTGTAAAATTTCAAATGAAAGAATTCTGTCACGGAAAGCTTTGCACAAAGAAGCATAACATTCAAGCTAACAGGAAATATTATACTTCGAAGAAAAAAAAGGATAAATATTTGGAGCAAAAAAGAAAGAAAGTGGAATTAGAAGTTGCATTTGTGTTCTTCTATTCTAAATTTGAGTATCAAGTGTCTTTAATTGAAGGACACAAAAATTGTTACAAAGCACCTTTCAAATTAACTTACTAGGGAGCCATCCACTTCGTCATCAAATAACTCATGTGTTTTGCCTGTATCAGGGATACCGAACTTCATTTTTGAATTCTCCATGCCTACAGTTACAAAATAATTCAATAAGCACATAATATGCGACATAATGTTGTGAACATTGTATTACAGGATGGACACAAGTCTAGCCCCATATCCATGACCGCACAGGTTCATGAGCACCATAGGCTTAATAAGTTCTAGTGAGTTTCTAATTATGACGAGTCTCCTTATGCCTATAAAGGCAAAGCTCCTCTAGATTAATTCTTAGGTTGGTTTGTGAACGAAAAGATTATGCGTGACCTATGTGCACATTTTCGTGATCGATCTCTAGTTGTTTATTATTTTCATTTATTTGATATTATTTTATTTTTTGTCCTAGAGAATCCTCTAAAAATAGGAATACTCTAGTAGTTTCATTTTCAGTTGGGAGTGTAGAGAGAGAGGTGGAGATCTCATATATATGGGAGATCCTAGGGTATGAGGAAGTTAATGTTGAGTTTTGAGAGAAGGGGAAGAACCCTAGAGAGAGAACTTGTAGTAGTAGTAGTCATTATTCAATAAAAGAGATCGTTTGTCGTTTATTTGCTTCCATGAACTTAGAATTTAACAAATTGGTATCAGAGCTCACAAGGGTACGTGTCGAGGCGTTACCTAGGGCATGCCAACTCAGAGGCACGACACGGCTTACATGGGTATCTCAAGGCACAGACAAGGAACGGAGGGCATCAGGCAGGGCATGGGGCATAGCTAGTATGACTCAAGGCATGTCGGGCATAGGCACGGGCGTGCCAGGGTAAGGGTTTATTTTTGTCGGCATGCCACACGTGGGCACGCCAACTACTGGGGGAAACTTCATGGATTCGGGACATAACCGTTCTCCATTATAGACCCATCTTCCCCACATGAGCTCGGCATCGACAATGGTGCAAGTCGGAGAGAGAGAGATATACCGGCAACCCAAAAGATACTCCTCGCATCGATGACAACAACGGTCGTCGCGTTGCCGACTCTAACGGTTGCAATAATGACGACTCCGACAACGTCCTCGATTACGATGAACACAGGTGTACCGCCCACAGCGCCTCCGGCCTCCTAAAACCACCAGACCGCACCGACAACATCCACCAACACGAGGGGTTTTGAAACATAGGGTCCGCATAGAGAAGCGGGAATGGGGTTTCGTAGTACTAACAGAAAAAGTAGTGGATATACAGAGAATGTTAGTGGAGATTGGAGGAGTAATGAACAATGTTCGGGAGGACAACTTAACGTGGGGGCAACACCTTATGTACTTCCAAGGCCACAGAGACCACCAACACCTCCGCAAGGACCTCGCTATTCCGGGCAGAGTAACCAGCAGAGACAGTAGACTAGTGGGAATGGATTCGTGGGTGATCGTAGGCAATGGGATGATCCCGAACACAGGGGATTCGAAGACAGGTATGGTTTCCATGACATGAAGGGTTGGGATCGCGGTAACATCCTAAATAACTTCAGAACACGTTCTCGCACGGACAACTATCAACCAACTGCGGGTATTGGAGCCACTAGGCACAGACAGTAACCACATTATGGTACTAGGGGGTATAGTTACCAGGGCAAACCAGATAATCAGGTCGGAACGCCATTATTTATGCGTTCCAGAATCTGAACTCTGACGCGAAGATTAACATACCAGATTTTGATGAGAAATCAGATGCGGATGGGTTTATCGATTGGTTGAATGGTTTTGCTTAGCTTTTAACATTACGACAGGTTTGGAGCCAATCTGTAGATGATTATGCTAGTGACTTTTATATGTTGTTGTCCCGTGTTGTCTTCCCAGAGACAGAAGCTCAACAGGTAAGTCGTGTTCGTCTGGGTCTTACAAAGCGTATTCAGGATGAGATAATCTTGTTTTCTCCATAGTCCCTATCTAAGATCGTAGAAATGGCTCGTAGGGTTGAGGCTAAGCTAAAACCGTCAGAGTATTCGTCTTTTACAACACCAGCTACGGTGACAGTGACCACAACACCTACTTTTACAAAGCCAGCAGTGGGGAGCAAACCAACATGGACTGTCAGTTCGGCCATTTGTTACAACTGCGGGAAGACAGGACATATGAGACGAGATTGCCCTAGCCCACGTAAAGCAATGATGCTCATTTCTCAGCAATTACATAATCACGTGGATCAGGCACTTGATCAGTTACTTAGTCGTAACTCCAAAGTATGGGGACGCGGATGTGACAACAATTGATCTTCCTTCTCCTTGAATTCGTGGACGAATCCTTCAAAGAGGGGAAGAGTTGATAGGTCGTGACGACCATGACCTATGCGCACATTTTCGTGACCGGTCTCTAGTAGTTTCTTATTTTCGTTTATTTGATATTATTTTATTTTGTCCTAGAGAATCCTTTTAAAATAGGATTACTCCAGTAGTTTCCTTTTCAGTTGGGAGTGTAGAGAGAGAGGTGGAGATCTCCTATTATGGGAGATCCTAGGGTATGAGAAAGCTTATGTTGAGTTTTGAGAGAAGGGGAAGAACCTTACAGATAGAGCTTGTAATAGTAGTAGTAGTCATTATTCAATAAAAGAGATTGTTTGTCGTTTATTTGCTTCCGCGAACTTAGAATTTAACACATTGGTTTATGAATTAAGTTTATGTTTAATAGAGAAATAAAGAGAGAATTTTCTTTTGTTTATTGCATTTGAGTGCTAAATGTTCGCTACCGCATTAGTTCTTTTGTTTAATTTAGTTAGTAGATTTGTAAATATATTTTGGGGTTTTGTTTTAGGTAGGAAGGTTAGCTAGGGTTTGAGGAGGGAGGAGGGGGAACTTAACGTAATAGAGTATTGAATGATTTTAAATAAAGAAGGGAGAGATTTATTTAAAGCAATTAAAGTATTTACGTGTGTTATGATTTGTTTCCGCTCAAATTTACTAAGCCAACAACAAGTCACATTTTAGATGCTAAAGATTTGCAAATGGCATTGATGAAAAACCGATAGGAACCATGGATAAGACGATGATGGAGATGTTGAAATTGGTGCAAGCCTTAAGCACCTGGAACAATCAAGCTCAAACGGTGACAAAAGATAAATCTTGCCCGACGTAGAGATTGGAGTTGGGCACTTGAAACAATCAAGTTCGGAGGGTGACAAGAGATAAATCTTGTACGACGTAGAGATTGGAGTTGGTGAAACCCTAGGTCGGAGAAGGGAATGGATAACCATGGGGATCCTCGCCGACACGAGGGTCGGCGAGTAGGGTTTATTCCCGTCTGGCCAACACAAACTACCGTTGCAGGTTTGGGAAAAGGGAAGTTATTTCCCGCGTCCCCTCAAATTCGAAGTCCAGAAGGGAAGACATCGAAGACAATGAGGGAGATCTTGAAATTGGTGCAAGCCTTGAGCACCTGGAAACAACCAAGCTCGGATGGTGACAAGAGCGAAATTTTGCCTAATGTGGAGATTAGAGAGGGTGAAACCCTAGGCCGGAGAAAGGAACGTATAACTACGGGGCAACTCGTCGGCGCTAGGCATGTAGATGAGTACGTCCAGAGTCGCCACATGACGAACTTTACTAACGTTTACTAAGCTGAAATCAAACCAAGGGAAAATATCAAATCCGAACTTTACTAACGTTTTTGCGACATTAGATGATGATGAGTACTGCAGAAAATGAGGACTCGCCATATGACGAGACACATACGATGATGAATACATCCAGAGTCGGCCAAAGCCGGCAACCATCGTTACCACCACGTCATGTCGATGTCAATCCCGATTCGGATATACCATATGATGCTGACATAGTCATAACACAACCACATCTCGCAATCGGACTTGATCCGATTGGCAGAAGAGTCCAAGCCCGAACACGGGCTCGTGAAAGGGTCATGCCTGACCCACGAAACGAAAGGGGCGCTGGACCGAACCAGGGCTTGGTAGCAGTTTGAGTGGGATTTGGCTACAACCTACCCGATGACGAGACTCGGACCAAGTTCAATCGGGCTGGGTATTGCACATCACTATAGACCGGGAACTTGGGTGTGTATGCACACGAGACTGAGAGAAAGACTCGGGCCTGGGTACTGCACATCACTATAGACCGGGAACTTGGGTCCGTATGCACACGAGACCGAGAGAAAGACCCAACAGGACCCAACAGCAGGCATGGGCCAACAACAACTATTTAGTCCCGGGATTTGCAGCCCAACGACACCGAAAATGGGGACACACATAACGACAACTGAAGACGGCATAGAGAAATACCACGAAGGGGGAGGGCTTCCAGCTTGGTGAGGACTTCGAGGGTGGGTGCCCTCAACAATTTTGTGTATCGACCTAGGTACAAGGAGTATTGTAGTAACTATGACTTTGGGGGACGACACTTCCGGGACTGTAACGATGGTAACTCCTTCCCTTATGCTTTGATTTCAGCTTCACAACACTCTAACCAAGACATCAAGCTCCAATTACCCTAAGATGTATCCCAATGCCTTTATGAACTTCATTGAAAGAGTTGAGAATATTTTTTGCGCATATTGCGCGGACCCAAAACATGCTATGCTCGTGAAGATTAAGCTCACTGATTACGATCTTAAATGGTGGGACATCTCTTAAAAGCATGGCGTGTTCAGGGGTACCAACATATTACTAAGTGGTACATAATGAAAGGGCAAGTTGTGCACCGCTCTATTCTGGCTACATACTTGGAAGACAGCTTCACACCTCTACAAGACCTGAAACAAAAGTTGTCAAGCATCAACAATTACATGAACGACTTCTATATATTTTCATCTCGGGTTTCTACAGCTGAAACTGAGTCCAAAAAAACAAGTTGCTAACAGAATAGGTTGACGAAGAAGATACAAGACGAAATGGTTATGTTATTCTACAATAGCTACAATAGCTAAGGCAATTGAGTTTGCCAAGAGAGGTGAGGCGAAAATCAAGATGGTTGGTTATATGACAATTCAACCTCTTACCACGGCATCGTCCTTTACAGTCACACGCCGTATGACCGCAATGTTTTGGTTGTAGGAAAACGGGGCACATGAAGAGGGATTGCCTCCAGCGGAAGAAGCATATTACTCTTATTACTGAAGACCTCCGCGAATATGCTGCTGTGATTATTCATCGCTTGTGGAGCCAAGATGAAGTCGAGAAAGAAATAGCTGATCCAACGGAGGGATATCCGAATCCCTGAATTTGTGGATATTTTTTTTAGCTTTATAAGGCATGTCCTTGCTCATTCCCCACCCTTGTGTGCGTTAGAAGTAGATTAGTGCTAATTGCATGTCCCAGGGCACTCTAGCCTTTTCCCCATTTATTGTAGGCTACATATAACCAAGTTTCTAGGTTGTAACGTAAGTTGTTCTATTCCAATGTAATCATTGGAGTTCTTGTGCTTTTCAGAACTGATTTACCTTGTCTGTGACTTCTAAATCGATTGAGTAGCACCAATATGAATGGGGTGATTAGGTAGGAATGGATTTAGTTATGTTTTGAGGTCGACCTCTCGGTTAGTTCACATATATTTTGGGTATGTCGGTTTGGGGTTCAGTTTTGATTTGGTGAGTATCATTGTTGTTTACATGTAGTTGAGATTTGATGATTTATTCGCATATGCTTAGGATTTAATGGTTGGTCACATCTGTTTTCTCATTTGGCGATTGGTTGCATCTGTTTCTTGTTTGGCACTTTGATGCATTTGTTTCTCGCTTTGTGGTTTTATGCATCTAGTTAGGTAGTCTTTGTTTGCATCTGTTTAGTATCTCTAGCGGTTAGTTCACATCTAGTAGAATTTGACGGTTAGTTCGCATCTGTGTAGGATCTGGCGGTTAGTTCACATCTGTGTAGGATCTGGCGATTAATTTGCATCTGTGTAGGATATGGTGGTTACTTCGTATTTGTTTAGGATCTGGTGGCGATTGGTCACATATGTTTAGATCTGGCGGCAGGTGGTCGCATATGGTTGAGCTACACGTTCTTAGTTGTGCATCGGATTTAGAGAGTTGAGCATCTGAGCCATTTCCTGGTTTTTGTTCTTGTTATTTCTGGTCAACATATTATTTTTGGCAGTTGAGTAAAGCTTCAGCACTGTGATTTTGTTTTACTATTTGCAAACTCTTGATGTACTTGCGTACTATCTTAAGTTCGACGAGGAGTGTAAGAAGTAAAATTAGTGCAAGTTGTATGTCCCAGGGCACTCTAGTCTTTTCCCTATTTATTGTAGGCTACATATAGCCAAGTTTCTAGGTTGTAACGTAAGTTGTTCTATTCCAATGAAGTTTTTGGAGTTCTTGTGCTTTTCTCTCCTTCTCTAATCTTATAAGTTCTACCAGTGTAGTTTCTCTTTCTCTCCTGTAATTAGGAGGCTCCTCTAAATTTTAGGGATTTTGATTTATTTAAGTTAGTATGCTTTGGGGTTTGATTTAGGGAAATAAAGTAGGAAGGATATGCTTTGAGAAGGGAGGTTAACTAGATTTTGAAGGGGTGATGGGAAGAGAAATAAAGTTTTGTACTGGAGTATTGAGTGATTTCAAGTAAAGAAGGGATGGATCTATTTGTTTTAAGCAATTAAAGTACTTACGTATGGTATGATTTGCAGCTTTCACTCATAGTTTTCCAACAGCATGCATGCCTCATGAACAATAACCATGACTAAGATATGTAAACATATTATTCCAATTAGCAAGGCGTAAATTTTGTACCTGTATGTCTTCCACCACTGGTCTTCTTGTATGGAAGCATCTTCTTAACATTGTGCCACTGATGATAATGGAGAAGGTGAAGTAATCCCCACATGCACCCCGGATGATTTTCATTCTGTAATGAATATTTTCTGCGCAAATTCTTCTCCATATTGTTCACACAAGGTTCGATCGTCTTCCGAATTAACTCAAATATAGCTGCTAGTTTGGCAATCCTGATCAAAATCAAACAAAGGGGATGATCTCAATCTGCCATAAATTCAAAAATTGTTTATTACGATAAAAATATGGGTTTGAATTCTGAATGGTAAAAAAATTGGAAATCGCAATCAAATAATGACATCTTATTAATTAAAATATGAGAAATTAGAGACAGATGAAATACGAAAGCGTAAGAGAGAAGAGGTGAAACCTTTGAACGTTAGATGAGAGTTGAGAGAGACCATTAGTAGTGTAGAGTTGCAGAAGAGAGGGAGAAGAAACGCTAAGAATCTTTTCTGTTTTCTACTTTTACCCGCGAAGCACTCTCGTTCATCTCTCTCTCCTTATTTGTAGCTGTTTGCTGAGACTGGAGATTAAGAGCATCTTCAGAAGTTGCTCCAATCTTTATTTTTAAGATGTTCAAATTGATTAATACAAAATTTTCGTAATTCGATTTGTGCTTGGGTTAAAACTAAGTCCAACAGTTGAAGAAGACCCTACCTGGTGCATGGAAGAGGAGCCTTGGTATCAGTAGCAACTACTAAAACGTGGCATAATAAGCATAACCGTCCCCACCAAAATAAATAATTAAAATTTTATACGATCCAAAATCACCACCACATCATCATCACTCTCACTCTCTTCTCCACTTTGCAGCACTGCAGACAGAAAATTAAAAATGGCACAAACATTATCATCATCATCAACTTATTATCATTCCAATTTTACCCCTACCATTTTCACAATATTAGTCCTCTTACTCATACAATCTCCTCTATCTCTCTCTCTCAACATCACTGCCCTTTTGTCATCTTACCCAGATCTCTCAGACTTCAACAACCTCCTCTCCTCTACCTCTGTCGCCCAAGATCTGACACAACGTTCCTCTCTCACTCTCCTCGCCGTCCCCAACCACTTCCTCCGCTCCACCTCATCCGATCTGACCCACCGATCTAATATCGCAGACGTCATCCGTTATCACGTCCTCCTTCAATACTTCTCCTCATCCGAGTTCCGTCAAATCCCGTTCACTGGTAAACTTGTCACCACTTTATACCAAACTACAGGACGTGCAACAAAGAATCTTGGGGCCGTAAACGTTACTAGAGACGGTAACGGCACGGTTTATATACGGTCTCCTGTGTCTTGGTCGCCTTTAAATGTAACAGTGTTATCATTGGTAAAAACCTTTCCATATAATGTTAGTATTTATACGGTTAATTCTTTGTTAGTACCTTATGGGTTTGATTTAATGGCATCAGAGAATCGACCTCCATTGGGTTTAAACATTAGTAGGGTATTGGTAGATGGGCATAATTTTAATGTGGCAGCGTCGATGTTGGTTGCGTCGGGCGTGACTGAGGAGTTTGAGAAGGACGAGGCCGGCGCTGGTATCACTATGTTTGTGCCTACGGACGAGGCTTTTAATGATTTGGACGAGAGGTTTCAGGGTTTGTCAGCTGATTATAAAGCTGTGGTACTAAAGTTTCATGTTTTGCATTCTTATTATCCTTTGGGCTCGCTTGAGTCGATTGTGAATCCTGTGCAACCTACATTGGCCACAGAAGATAAAGGTGCGGGGAGGTTTACCTTGAATATTACTAGAGTGAATGGGTCTGTTGCTATTGATACTGGGCTTGTTCAAGCTTCAATTACGCAAACAGTTTTCGATCAGAACCCTGTGGCCATTTTTGCTGTTCCTAAGGTTTTATTGCCCAAAGAAATATTTGGCCGAGAATCCGTTGTTTCATCATCTGGTAATGCTAATAGTAATGGTAATGGTGCATCGGCATTGGCTCCCGGAATTTTGTTATCACCCGGGAATTCCCCGCCTGGGTTCGATGATACTCCGTCAGGGGTTCGAGAATCGATTCGATCCAATTGTTGTGGCTATTCTTTTTCAATGGGGGTTATTAGTCCTGTCCTGCTTTGTATAGGATTGTATCTACTATTGTGACTTTGTAATTTTTCTTTTTTTGATTTAATTTCATTTTGATTGTTGCTGCTTCTTTTTATTTATAGAATGGGATACAGAGAGAAATAGAGATTGAATTTTTGTTTCAATTTAATTTTATAGTAAAAAAAATCTTACTATTTTTCTGTCATTTCTTCTCTTTGCCCTTCATGGGAGTTTTTACTGTGAGTTTCACTACCAGTGAATCTTATTTTTGCAGTAAAGTGACTGTAACAAAGCAATCGGAAATCTGTAAAAGAAAAGTGTCGTTTAGTGACCGAATTACCCTTTAGTCAGATAAAGCTTTATTTCTTTGCACATCATTACTTTTTTTTGCTAACATGCGCATTTGTACCATACGAATGAGTTAAACTTATTGCTAACTTGCGCCAGGAGACTCACCTGGTAACACTTAATGCATCATTGAATGTTGTAATAAAAAAAATGTTGTGTTTGCAATACGTAATTTTGTTTTGTATTAAGGGTTCCAACGGTTGAGATTGCGTGCGTAATGTAAGGATGGGTACTATCAGATGTATGTTATCTGGAGTTGTAAGAGCATATCCAGCAGGGTGAGAGTTTGGGTTGGGTTTACAAATCAAAACTATTTGCCTCCCAACAACAAAAAAATAGGTGTGGATTGGCTGAGCTGGACGTGTCAAACCCAACCAAGTTTGAGGAGCTCAAACTTAAAAAAATGAGTTTGGTGAATACTGCGCGGTAATCAAAACTCCTCCAATCTCAATTGTTTATCCTGAGCACTCCTTGGCTACTTTTTCTCCCCCAAAACTAATTGCAGAGCATAGAGGATAACCTCTACGCTCTCCCCAAATGGCAAACTCCGGCACCAGTAGTAATAACTATACACCGTTGACCCCATCCTCCCATAACCTACCTTCAACACCATTCGCTCAACACCCATCATCACAATTCACTCCATACCTCTACCACAACCAATCACAATTCTAACTTCAATTCCAATCACAGACCCCACCTCCGTTTACCATGTCGCAAGGAGATCCCAGCTATGGACAATATCAAAATCCATTTACACTCTTTCAACCGCAACCTCAGGCGCTTAGCCCATAATATCAACCCTATCCGCTCACTCAACCTCAAGGTTTTTAACCTCCAAATTACTTTCAGAACTACTTATTCCTTGGTGAATCTACTCAGCACAGTCAAAGTGACGCAAATGTATCAATACCTGCTGAAGCGGCGGCGCCCCAGAAAGAAAAAGAAAAAGGAAAATGAAGAAAAAAAAAGAGCACCCGCAAAATAAAGATAAAGCGTGCAAGTACCAAAAGATGCTGAGTTTTTGGACGAGACAGATGATATTAGACTACATTGGACAGAAGCAGATTTTACGTATCTCGCAACGGCGTGGGTAACAACTTTTGTCCAAACAGTGGGCTGTACAAAGGGTTTCACTTTCTATCAAAATGTCAATATTGCCTTTAGCAGAGGCACCGAGTTCCCCACACGACGATCAAGTGGGTCGACCAAAGCTTAGTGGTATACCCTTAATGCACAATGTGTGGCGTACAAGGGGATAATTGCTCAAGAACGATTTAGGAATATCAGCGGAAAAATAGAAGAAGATCGGGTACGTTCTAATTTCTTTTAACTCAATTTCATTTATTTATCACGGATATACACGTTATTTATTTGTATTTGGTAATTTTGTGAATTGTAGGAAAACGATGCACACAAGATATATCAAGGCTTAAAGGGCGGCAATGACTTCAAACACCGTAAAGCGTATAAGATTTTGGCTCGAGAACCGCGATGGGCCAACCTAAGGGATGATGGGTTGAACCATGCGGGGAATATACTACGAAATGTAGCAGGAGAACATCAGACAATTCTTCTCCGGGAAACTCTATCGGATCAAACAATCTATCGGAGGACCCCGATGGCCCACCTATACCTCAATCCGCAGTCCCAAATTCTGAATTAGATGGCTCGTTGTATAAGGGTGAAAGCAGACCCATCGGCCAAAAAATCTTAGAAAGAACCTTGTAACACAAAAGGTATTGGATGGTGTTATTGTATATGGTAGCGGTATCCAAACAATACTAGATGAACTGCGGTTGGAGAAGAGACAAGCAAAAGAAGAAGAGTGGAAGCAAATCAACAATGGTAAGCCAAAATTGATTTGGAACAAGCAAGGGAAGATCGCAAAATCATGGATAAAGACCTGAGTAATCTTTTTAGACCTGTATTACAATACTATCTGTAAAGGTAAGCTGAGGTCATAGAACGTCTGGCAAGAGGGGCGGACCAGGTACTTGAAGTGGTGATAAAATATAATTTAACTTTGCTGTACATAGAAGTTTCTTTTCAAGAATGCAGTTTACCTTTCAATAATGTAATCGTTTGAATAATGTACTTTTCTATTGAAGAATGTAATCTTGTTTTCGAAATATTTATTTTCGATAATATTACGTTAAAACAAATACAAGATTAATGCAATATCAAAAACTTATTTAATAAATTTATATGACTAAGAAGTATTAAATTACATCAAGAACACGCAGATAATACAAGAAATTAAGTACTAGGTTTGAAGATTTTCCTTCACGGGCCACAAATGCTCGATTAGATCATCCTTTAGATCAAAGTACAGATCTCGACTTCGAATGAGGTTTATTTTCGATATAAAAGATTCTATTGTTCTGCGTTCGCGTACAATATTAAACCGTTCGCCTTCGATGGTTAAGGGATCGGCCGGATTGTAGTCTAAGTATGATGGGAATGAACCTCGTTCCTCTTCGACGATCATATTGTGCATTATTATGCACGCCTTCATGACATTGTTCAAAACCTTGAGTTTCCACAATTTAACAAGATATTTTACAATATTGAACCGAGATTGTAAAATCCCAAACGCCCGTTCTACGTCTTTTCCGCAACTTTCTTGTTGTTAAGAAAACAAAATTGTTTTGCTGTAACCGGATTGGATATGGTTTGGACAAGTGTTCCCCATTTTGGGTATATGCCATCCGCTAGGTAATACCCCATATTATAAGCTTTTCTGGCAATTGTATAATTGTAAGGCAGGGCGATACCATCGCCCAGGTCGGTGAAATAATATGATTGTTGCAGGACATTTATATCATTGTTAAACCTAGTAACCCAAAAAAAATGCCAAATCCAAAGGTCGTGTGAAGCTACCGCTTCAAGAATCAGTGTCGCCTTGGGGTAATGACCAGTAAATTGATCGTGTCAAGTTATGAGACAAATTTTCCATATCTAATGCATGCAATCAAAGCTTCCTAACATGCTGGGAAATCCCTGTGACTCTCTGATCGCTTATAACCTTTTGATATAGGCCGCTCTTGGTGCTCGAAGATATTCCTCGCCAAAAATTTGTATAACCACAACATAAATTTTTTCCACACATATCAAGGTTGTGCTTTCTCTTATTCGGATATACTCGTCAAAAAGATCTGTCGTAACACCGTAGCTTAGAAAATATAGTGTTGCGACTACCTTTTGGTACGGTAATAACCCCATAGTACCAGCGTGTTGAGTTTTTAGATAAATTAATGATCATGTGTAACGGCTACATCGAATATATGCATAAACATGTCTCTACTCATACGAAAACGTCGCCAAAATTTCCATGGCTCATATATGCAATTCGACTTGAAGTAGTCCCATATAATGCTGTAATGCCCCAATGAGTGATCTTATTTTTTTCTCTTATCCTTACGGCCCATGACACTCCAACCGTGACTTGAAGTTTCATCATGTACTACTAGGTTTGTTGCAGTTTGGTACAGAATGCAAATTGCCACCGCACAATCAAAGATAAGATCATCAGAGGAGGGTGACGATACACGTGGAGGATCATTAATGAATGAATATGATGATGAAGAAGACATTTGAGGCTGTGGAGTTGAGAGAAGGGTGTTGACGGTGAAGGGAACAAGTTTCCAATCGAAGAGAGAAGTGTAAAAGGGGGAAGAAGAAGATATGGGTCTTGAAAATCAGGGATTTGGCAGTGAAAAGAACACTACGTGGTGTTCCTTTTACCTCGCGGTGTTCTTTTCATCGCCAAATACCTGTTTCTATTCGAATAGACTTAATGTCTGTTCGAATAAAACAGCTCAGTACATAGTATGTTTGAACAGACTTTGGGTATATTCGAAAAAATCTGCTCCTGTAGAAAATTGTTCGAATAAGACCTTATTTTGTTCGAATAAAAAGGGGTCTATTCGAATAGATAAATAGTCTGTTCAAATAGACATTAGAAAAACTTATTTTTAAATTCAAGACTCAAACAACAACGGCTACTTCCTCTGGTGGGTCCTTCACAACGGCTAGTTTTGGATCACAACGGGCTACTTATTTTGGGTCACAACAGCTACTTTTTACTTTATATATATGTTGGCTGGAGATGCTCTAACAACACTCCTCTACTTCAACTTAACAATGCCTTCCGCTCTAACACAGGATTCTTCGGTGGTATTTGGCTGGAATGAAGACTGCGCCCTGGCCGCGTCCTGGCAGTATTTTGCTGATAATCCACCTCTCCGACAACTCAACTTCAATAAGTTATGGAATCGAATTCATGTCCAATTCAGGATGCACACAGAACTTTGATACCCTCCTGGAAATTTATACCACAGGTAGAATGTTATTAAGGCTAAGTGTGATGAGTTTCATGAGATACGGATGAGTATTGATATACGGGTTTCAGAGCTGTTTCACTAGCCTATCTTCTTCGCGAAGCCAGAAATGAATGGTATGACAAACACAACCAACCGTTCCCGTTCGAGACTCCATACGATATTTTTTACCGGAACTATGTCCTGCCTGATCCTTCTACAAATTATCAGCTAGAAAACTATGGACGGGATCCGCTCCCCCTTACTGAATGGTCCGAGTTTATTCCTTACATCAGACGTGAACGACGAATTAAATTTAATTGTGTCTGTTTTGAGTTATATTTTGTGCGTAGAATTGTTATTTCAAGAATTGTAATTACATTTCTATTTAAATTCAAGACTTAAAATAAATTGATTAATATTGATTTATATAAAGAAATGTGACATCAGGTTGTACAAGTACTTATATAGAGAAACAAACCCAAAATTAACAATAGAATTTGTTAAACACTGATGTTTACAATAAAAGATTACGTCTAGAAAAACATCACAAACACCTATATCTACTAAAACGGGTCAGAATCATCTCTAGTACACCGCCCCCTATGGCTAGTACCGCCTCCCCTGATTCGCAGACCAGATCTACGCTGCTTCATCCTCGCGCCACCTCTAGTTGGTAGCGACACCACCCGAACGTCACGCGCCCTCCTTAGATGTAGGTCCTGAACAGGACAAAGAAAATTTATAAATATTTTGACAAAATAAATATGTTATTAAGAATAAAATAAAATAAATAAATAAATAAATAAATTATTTACATGTGAATATAGCTGATCATCTATACTGCCTATGTTGCCTGTGGGCAGTAGCAAGCTCATCAGTCAAATCCTGGATCATCTGGGTATCCCGCGTAGACTCTGCAAGGGCGAGTTATAACATACCATGAGTCAGGTGCCACAACTCCTTTGTACTGTAAGAGGCAGACATGGGTGGTGGGTTCCTCAAGTGTTGAATGGGGAGCATCTCACACCTCCCTATCCACTCTATGTGCCACCCCGAGTCTGGCCCCTCGAGCTCGCCAGGCAAATTGAAGTCCTGGGATAAGCTATGAACCGACGCTGGCGTAACTACCACGGGTGTAATACCAGCCCTGAGTGCAGAGGGTCTAAACAGATCTATATTCCCCATCCTCTGGGAATCTGTCAATAGGTGGCCTACCTCCCTAGTTTGGTTAGCCCAGTATGAGGCGTAAGTGTATCGTTCCTCCCATATCACAAACTGCTCACAGTCAAGGAAGCTAGCCTATCTCATCGCCTATAAATATGTTAGACTAATATGTGGCAAAATACTAATCGAAGGATCCAAAGGAATACCCGCAGTGCCAGTCAACTGCCTCCAACATCTATCCCCTAAGTAATATTCACAGTTTTCATTTGGGACTTGAAGTGGCATACTCTTACGGGACAGGAGCGACGCAGTCCGTACATCATCTAACTCAGATACCGCAGATTCCAACCAAGGTTGCCAGGTGATCGTCTCAATAGTCCTGTGGCAAATGAGGTATTTGCCTAAAGTAAACAAATTGCCTGCATGGTCATTTTTTTTCTTCCTGTTCCCCCTCTCCCATGTTCTAAGGCGCGGATAGGCCGATAACTTAACCTCTTCCTTGAAAATAGGGTGACCAACCCCACAATATTCGTAGAACTAATGCTATATTTCAGAACAACATAAAAAGCAATTAGAAATTATATTTAAGACGTTTATTAGAAGATATTTGATTTGTAACTTGTAAGGAAAAAGTGTTAGTGTACCTCAAGAAGTTGGGAAAATCCAGTGATGGCACCCCCGGTCGTGACTGCGGTATCTAAACCATGGTACATGGAAGCAAGAATAGTAGAACCCCAGTCATATTGGCCAGTGTCCTCCAAATCGGTCACGGCCATTAGATATCCAAGCGGGACGGTATCGTTGGCCGTTTGGAGCCACAAATGTCCCATTATGAAGAGGATAAAAGCACGAGCAATAGTAATATCATCATCCTGATCAGCTGCGATGGTCAAGTACGTCCTCAAATGTGAAATATTGACGTTTGCGCTCTTTATATTGCTGGATTCAATATTAGGGAGAAATTGCCTTGCATTCGATAAAATACTCCATGCGTCATCATACAGCACCTGTATCCAATATCGGCCGATTGACAATAATGTCAACATCTGGAAATCCAATGGAGAAAACCCCTATCTCCGTACACGGGAACAGAAACGTGTGCGTTGTCGGCCACTAATGCTCTATAAGCGCCTGAATTAGGCGATTATCAGAATTGCCCAAGCGTATATCCATAAAATACCCGAATATATTCACTACGCATCCCTTAGAGGTGGAATTGTGGAAATATCTTTCCAAACTTTGATCACCGTAGTGAATGTACTGTGCGGACGTATCGAATCCCGATTCTGTTCATTTGAGCATTTTGTCAAACACTTGATTTATAGAAATAACAAATTCACAATTACACTAAAAATTACCGTGAGTTCCTTGCTAGTGTAATAGATATGATTGACGCCGTCTGGGAGTAGGGTAATAAACCTCTCCAGGTAGTTTTCTTGGGGTGGGTTTGGTATAGGTTATTGGACATCTTCAAATTTTACTCGTTTTTTCTTCCTTTCGGATCTCGAACAAGTTACGGCTCGCTCTGAATCTCTTGTCACTCTAAACCCAGGTAATATACTGGGGTGTGCTTCTCCCTCTGGCATATGCATTATGTTTTGAAAGAAATTGGAAAAAAATTCAGGCATACCTTCGAATTGAGAAAAAGAGATAAGGAAACACTGTTATAAAACTCGAGTTGGGTGTGATTTTTTCGTAACAGTTAAAGCAGCGGTAAAAGGAACACCACGCGGTGTTTTGAACTCTTCTAATAAATATATAAAAAATACACGTCACAAGCTCAAACTTATTGCTAGGAGAGGCTGGGTGTGGGTTGAGTTTTTTGTGGGCCCCCTGTCAGAGCCCATACCCAAACTCAAGCTGGCTACTAGATATGCTCTGAGATTTTTTTAGTGGGCCCCTTGTCAGTATGATACTTTTTTCTTAGGCTTTGTTTGGCACACACATTCAGGAGTTTTTACTGAGGTGGGCTGAGCTGATGGGTAAAGATGACACACTAAATGACTATAGCCTTACTTAAATCCCCATAAACAAGCCCTACATATGCATCTTGTTCTTCAAGGAAGCTTACATGCACTCATTCCTCATATATCATTCATTCATGTCAATAATATTACACAGTTTTGAAGAAGGCAATATGTGATCAGGTGTTATTTCAAAACAAAATTAATCTGACCGAAATGGGGATACTTTTTATCTTCCTAAAGTCAACTTTATTGTAAGGATCCCATTTTTGCACCATGAAAATTTTCTAGCAATGTGCCATGGTCCCCCTAATACATTGTCTCTCTTTTTCAAATCCTCCAAAGTAAAATTGTAAAAAAAGTTTTGCATATTCATGGGGATAGAATCTTTTACTCCCCATATCCATCTTATTATATCTCTTACCATATGAAAAGGTATTCCTGATCCTACACAGGGCTGACCCTGAGGGTGTGCGACCGCACAGGGCCCCAAAATAAAAGGGCCCCAAAAAGTTTTTTGCCCAAGGGTTAGAAGTAAAAAATAATTTTTTTTTGTGAATAACATATATGATGAAGACTTAGCTTAGTTGGTTAGTATTTTGTCTCTTGAGTAAGAGGTCAAGTGTTCATGCCCCTAGTAAAAAAAAAATAAAAAAATTTAGGCCCTTTTTGTATTTTTGCACAGGGCCTTAGGGGTACTTGGGCCGAGCCTGATCTTACAGTATACCTTGTAATTGTTTATCTCCCATTTAGATATACCATCTTCAATCACCTCCTGAAGGCATTTGATACTACTTTCCATACTAAATGATGCGTCATAGTATTCAAACTGAGGCATAATCCTCTCGAACATTAGATGCATAGTTTGACTCTAATTTCTATTTCAGATGAGTTTGGGATGCTGATTTGCACATTTGAATCATCTCTCTATCAAGGTTTTCTGCTATTTTTCATTGGCTTTGTTCCTATAATGGCGTGTTTTCCGGAAGGATAATATTCGCCAATACTTTTCGTAAAGAAGATGCAATAATAACCTAAACAAGCAAGATTTTACATGGAAAACTCAGTAAAGGCTGAGAAAAACCATGACCCCGAGGAGGGTTTTGATATAAAATCCAATATAATGCTAGTTATTACAAGTTTTTGAGTGACTGTAGGGTAAAGAAGTAAAAGTAATAGGGTTGCGGATCTGAATAATTTATTTTCTGCCTGTATTTATAGTAGATACAAACAATTTACAAAAAGAAATAAATAGTCTCCTATTTAGGGGGGAGTGAGCAAACTTTGCGGATATCTAACAGCTCTATCTTGACCAGCCACAATGACTACTTTTGGTAGATCAAAGACTTGTAGTATCTTCTCGAATGCTGACTGTCTTCGACTATGTTATACCAGCTGATCCTTATAGAATCTGGGAAATATGCTAATACAATCGCCCTATTCTCGACAGAAGTACTTGTGGTTGTGTCAAGAAGAAGTTGGAATTCAAAAAGGTTGTCGAATATTTTTGAAAGTCTTCATGTTGTCATTTTCGAGGTCAAAGTGAAGTAAATCTGGTCATGTCTATCCCGACGAGCAATTAATGCGGGACATTGAACCTGGAAAATTCAAGTGGGCTATAAATAGATGGTGTTAAGAAGGGTTTGGTAGTGGTGGATTGTATGGATGCCGCCCCATGTGTGGCGTAGCGAGTTGCCTGAGGATGAAGATAGTGTTTGTGAATACCAAACGGAGGTAAGATATTTTACCAAGTATTCTCTTTTCGGTCTAGCTATTGATGTTATCAAGGTGGGGAGAGTGGGGGGAGGTAGAGTCAGAGAGTGTATTCACGTGAGGTATCTGTTTAGGTTGGTTCCAGTTACCGTTGGTGAATGTATGGAAGCTGACCACAGTGTTGGGGGAGGGGGTACGGCTTATATTGAAGATGAGGATGTGAAGGCTGGTTGGGCATCCAGGAATCTTGTCTAACGAAGGAGGCTTCTTGCAATTTTTTGTTGCCGTATACTTGGAGGAGTAACGCTATTTAGAAGTTCCCTGACCTGAGTTTCTTAGGATATCGTTGCCCCTGCTGCCAGAGCTAATGTCAGATTCTGGTGAAAAGATGTAATAATGTCAGATTCTGGTGAAAAGATGTTATGAACTAGACAATCAAGTCGAATATAATGAAAGAATTATATTCGGATGTAATGTAATCAAAGGAAATATTTGTCGAATGTAAATTGTAATTTATAGTTCAATGAATAAACTTTGTTTTCGACGTTTTGTGTTGGGAAATAAACAAGTTAGACAAAGTCGAAATGATATCGATGAAAAATTTGTAATGTGTATACGAGTCGAGTATTATGTATCTCGAAGTTCAATTTATTGTGTGAGGCCAGGAACAGATTTCAAGGTTGATTGATTTGACCGTTGAAATTGTAAAGTTCTAAGGAGAAATAAATGTTTGTTGTATTGACTTTGATTGTGGTAGGTTATAAGTAGCTCGCATATTTTTCAAAAGTGAGAGTTGTGTTTTGAAGAAATGGTGAAGACTAGGTCTCAAATACGGAATGAGGTGTTCAGCCGTATGCAAATTAAGTATTGGGAATTATACAGTCGGTATTTTGGTAATCGGAATGCTAATATTCATTTGGAAGATCTTGTTGAGCCAAATTATGAAAGGATGAGCGCAGAGGCGAAGGATGCTGAAGAGAATTTCCAATTTTGCCATCAACTATAATTCTGGAGTCCTCCTGAACATATGAGTTACATGTAAAATCGTGCGAAGATGTTGATTCGGCAAGAAGATGTTGCTGCAGTTAGGAGTTTGTGAATTGAATTTGTAGAAGTAGTAAATGTAATGGTCAAATTGTGTTTGAAAATGAAATGATAATAAAATTCGATGTCAGAATTCAGTTATCAATGTTTTGCTATGTTAAATTGTAATCGAATATATTATGGACTTAGTAAAATTGTAGAATGTAGTAATGTGTTACTCATTGTATTTGTAATGTCGAATGCATTTTTGAAAATTGATCGAATTGATGAAGATTTGTCGTAGATATAGGGATTTGTAAATAGGGTAAAAATGTGCGGAGGTAGTGAGAGGATTAAACATGGTGAGGTGTGGTCCTGTAGGTGAAATCTTGAAGTATAAGGAAGATGATTTACAACATCTTTATGACAAGATAGGTTGTACTTTGTTGAGTATGAATGTCAGAAGAAATTCTTCAAGATATGGAAGGATTGGAGCAACAATATAGGGGTTTATTGGTTTTGAGAAGGCGAAGAGTCAAAAACTTTGAGAAAAAACTTTTAAAGCGTCATGCTCGATTACTCGAACGGTCGCGAAGTGGTGCGATGAACAGTTGCGTGGGGTCTATAAATAGCTCAAAGGTGGGCGACTGTTCACATTTTACAAACTCTAAAAAAATTCTCTCAAGTGTAAACTATTTATGCTCATCATTGGATTTGTTGTCACACACTTGGGAAGGAGGAGATTAGTGCTCTAATTGAGAGAGCAAAGTGAGTGAAACAAAGGGATACCGAAGCAACGCGAATACAAGGTTAGTAACTGTGTTGATTGTGTATGTTTCTTGATTATTTGTTTATAAGTATTGGTAAATGTAGGTATGTGTAGTGTATTTGTAGAAGGATTTTGTTTAAGGTTAGATGGATTGGACGTTATTTGAGATTCAATTGTGTTACGGTTTGGATACAGGGGCTGAATGGTGATCGTTAATGGTGTTCATTCAAAGGCAATGTAGTCATAACGGTTTAAAAAGGTGTTTAGGTGAGAGATATGTGATGGATTGGTGGTGAGGAGTGGAGAGGGGGATTGGTTGGTGTCGGGGCGAGTACGGCACGACTGTAGGAATTTGTTTAGATTTCAGCAATATTGTTGGAAACGATGTTTGTTAGTTTTGATGTGGCCGTATTTTGCGTCGGAGAAGGTGATATCCCGTATTTTTTTGAAGTGTAGTGGTTTTGGCGGGAAATAGGCAAATTTTACTTCGAGAACTCTTGAGATTCCTGAATATCGACATAAATGACAATTAGTAAAGTAATTGATGTTGTTAAGACTTAATGAATAAATAGTTAAATTGTATCGAGAACTGAATGTAGTAAGTTTAAACTGACAGTAATGATAGTAGCAGATAGTAATGATAGTAATGCGAGAATGATATGTTAGAGTTTAAACTCGACAACTATGCGAATATAAACATATGAATATATATATGTATCAGATATGATAGATACTAATTGCTGTAAAAAAAAATAGAATCTAATTTTTAGGTTCTTAAAAATGGCTGAACCAACTCAAATTGATGATAAATATATATACGAGAACCTTCAAGATGTAGAGCACCTGATGATCGATATAACTACCTGTACACAACAGTTGGGAGGTAGATATAGGGTGGGGTGGAGTTATACAGGTTTAGCTGGTGTGGACCAGTTTAGGGTGGTACCTAGGATTGTCAAATTGTCTTATGAGGAGGCTACCGAGACAGATGTGGATCATGAGCCACATGCTAGTGACCGAAAAGGTATCTGTGAAGCACACATTTCGGGAAGATCATTAACCCTACGGGCATTCACACAAGGAATATACTGGCCCAGGATAAGATAGGACTACAATGATTTTGTACAGAAATGTTACAAATGCAAAATCCATGCTCAAGATATCAAAAGTCCAGTACTTGACTTACACATTAGCAATATCATCTGGCCATTCAAGCGATGGGGAACAGACATCATCGGACCTTTCCACCCAATATTGGGAAACCGAAGGTTTGTCCTTGTCGCCATTGACTACTTCACAAAATGGGTCGAAGCAGTTCCTCTATGTCATACCGATGAAAATGAAGTCATCAAGTTCCTTTGGGAGCATATAATCACCAGAAAAATCCTTTACAAATTTCTAGGAGCTTGATGATAAATATATATACGAGAACCTTCAACATGTAAAGCCCCTGATGATCGATGTAACTACCTATGCACAGTAGTTGGGAGGTAGATATAGGGTGGGGTCGAGTAGTGTAGGCTTAGCTGGTGTGGACCAGTTTAGGGTGGTACCTAGGATTGTCAAATTATTTGATGAGGAGGCTACCAAGACAGATGTGGATCACGAGCCATAGGCTAATGACCGAGAAGGTAGCAGGGGTGGGGAAGATGACGTGGAGAAGGGTGAGGAAGCTTATTATGGAGAAGGTCCGGAGACGAAGGAAATACTGAGTTTTAAGAAGAAGTACGGTATTCATAAAGAAATGAGGTTAGAGGAGTACCAATATGATATGATTGACCAGGAAGTACCCTTGGGCAGGATTCTCATGCATCAAGAGCAAATTAAGAAGGGGTTGAAGCTTCTCCTTCAAGCTGACCAGAAGAAGTTGATGAACTTCTTTGATGTGGTACCTGGTCAGTTCAATCCAAATGTATACTACCTGTTTCGGGTATGTAGGGCGATAAATGGTCGACTTAAGTCAAGGGGGGAAGAATTGATCACTGTTGACGATTTATGTTTGCACTACACACTTAAGATGAACCCAAAGAAAGTAGGCTATCGCTACTTGGCAAGGTTTTTGAAGAAACCGATGTTCTATGATATGGTGTTAATAGGAGGGCGATACAGCGATGAACGTTTACTCGTATCAGGGAACTACGAGTTTGACAAGAAAGACCCTGGGAAACCCTTAAAGAGAAAGGGTTTTCACTTAGGTTTGTGGTTAGGTAACTTAAATGTCGATGTTTGAAGTGTTGAATGAGATGTGAATTGTTTGTAACTGTATTTTGTTTATGTGCAACTTTGAAGGAGGTCGATAGGAAGTCGGAAGTACAAGAAATATTGTACAAGGTCAGGAAGGGTTTCTTTGGTAGGATCGACAATCTTGTCATTGACCAAGAGCGGGTGAGTTCTCTTTTTCAAGAGCCAAGTTTAAAAAGGTCGAGGGTGAAAGGGTCAGAAGTCCCAGCTATCGACGGTAAGATATCGATGAAGAACAAGAGGGTTGCAGAGTCTAGTCTGCCATTGGAAAATCATTCCTTGGCTGGGTACACGACTGATACGGAGATATACTCGATGTTCGTAGAAGCATTGGGAAAGAGTAAGAAGAAAAGGGCAGCGAGCCAAGTTGTTACTCCTTTATTTCCTTATAAGAGGAATACTCGATGGTTGACAACGGAGGAGGAGGTAAAGATTGATAATCCAGTTGCTTTGCCGGATACGTGTCCTCCACGGGGTGGGACAAGTGTACTCTCGAAGAAGATGGGGAGTGGGGAGTCGTCAAAGAACAAATTCATTGAGGAATATGAGATTGAAGTCCAGAGGATGATGGATTC
The DNA here is from genome assembly GCA_014058105.1 of Kingdonia uniflora. NCBI lineage: Eukaryota > Viridiplantae > Streptophyta > Magnoliopsida > Ranunculales > Circaeasteraceae > Kingdonia > Kingdonia uniflora. Next base: position 1,196,696 of record JACGCM010000452.1, read on the forward strand.
TTGTATATTGGGGACGGATGTGTTGCAGGCTGAAGTTGATGATTGTTTAGTTAGGGCTGAGAGCTTGATGACATTTCTCAGCGAGGGCCACCGCAACATGTCGAAGGTGAGAATTTTTTTTGCTTTGCTTCGATTAAAGAAACTGGTATGCCATTCGAATACTCAATTTATGAATATAATGCAGATCAAGAAGTTGTTGATGGAGGCAAAATATCACATTGTTGGTAATAGTGACCTTGTAAATCAAGTGTTAGAGTATAAAAACATCAAGAAAGATTTGACGATGGAGAAAGAAGCTCTGATCTAAGATAAGAAAAGGCTGAATGCAACGCTGAATACTTACAAGCTTGAAGCGCAAAAGGCAAAGAACGCTGCTCTTCAGAAAGCGAAGAAAATTTGGGAGAAGGAAAAAAATTAGGCTTTGGCGTTGCTTAAAACAAATTTCGAGAAGGATATAAGGGAGTAGATTGCCGATGAGCGAAAGGCAATGGAGCTGGAACATGGTAAGGTTCTGGACGAGGTTAGGGCTGAGTTGATAGCGGAGAAGTTAGATACTTGTAAGAAGGTGAGGGCCCACAATGTAGGGCAGTACGAGTTGCTGGAGGTGAGGAATGATCATTACAAGGGGTTGGCCAAGTCTGGTGGTGTTGTCTTAGAGGATTCAGATGTAGGCGATGATGTTCCGGAGACTCCCGAAGTTCCTAGTGGGATGAAAGTCGTCGATGATGTGGTGATGAAGCTGATGGGAGGCGTCATAAGGAATCATTGGAAGTGTTTGCTCTTGAGGGGTTAGCGAAAGTTGATGATGTCGTATCTCCTCCTATATTGTAATTGCATTTGTGTAAACATTATGATGTTTTGAAAGAGAAATGCAAAAGTGGTCAGTGGGACCTGAACATTTTTAATTATGTGATTTTTTGAATGATAAATTTTTGCTTTCAAAGAAAGTTTATTGAAAATATTATGATGCATATATGTTTAAATCATGTTAAGTGTAAAATTTGACAAGAATGATATTTGTTGAATGTGATTGTAACTCATTGCAGATAAGTGAGGAACGCTTATTGGCGTGATAAGTAAACGATGGCCATGAAATGGCAAGTAATGTGAAGGATTGCCGGATGTGTATCCTCAGTGGGATATCTGGATTTAAATTCGAAAAGAACAAAACAATTATATTTTGTTTGATAAGTAAGGAATGTGAAGTAGAGTATCCTGCGATTGGATAATGTCTGCATAAAATGGAATGATAGTTTGGAAGCATACTTATAAGTATGGTCTGAGACTAAGTAAAGATAATAAAGATGTTTGATTGTTGGATGCATACTTATCAAGTATGGGTTAAGAACTGTAAAGATAGAAAGATGTAAGTTAAAATAAAGATTATTTTATTGGAATCGATGATAATTATTATAGCTGTTATCTGTAAAACATTTTCAGTTGAGCTGTGTTCCATGGAAATTTAAGTTAGACTTCGTCTTCTATCATTAACCAGTAAGTCCCGCTATCTATTTTATCAGTGACAATGTAGGGCCCTTCCCAGTTTTTAGACAATTTGCCCAAATTCTTAGGTCGAGTACTATCTTGGATTCGTCGAAGGACAAGGTCGCCAATACCAAATTTTTGTTTTCAAACGTTTTTGTTATAGGTTTTTTTTAATGTGTCATGGTATCGTCCCAAGTTTACGATGGCTTTGTCATAGGTTTCTTTTATCCAGTTGAGGTTGCAGAGGAGACCCAGCCTGTTGTCTTTATTTGAAAATTTTCTTCGGGCACTTGGTAGATCGAGGTCTGAGGGTATGACCGCTTCAGTACTGAAGGTCATATAAATAGAGTACAGCCAGTGGATGTTCGAAGAGTTATCCAGTTTGCCCAGAGAACACTGAGTAGTTCGCTGACCCATCTGCCATTCTTTTCGTTAAAGCACTTACGTAGACCTGATTTGATGCTCTTGTTGATGGCTTTAGCTTGTCCGTTGCCTTGAGGGTAGTATGGTGTGGAAGTTGATAGTTAAATTTTGTACTTGTGGAGGAAAGCGAGGACTTTACTGCTGATGAATTGCTTGCCATTGTCAGATCGAAACATTTGTGGGCAGTCAAATCTAGTGATTATATGCTTCCAAAGGAACTTGATGACTTCATTTTTATCGGTATTACATAGAGGAACTACTTCGACCCATTTTGTGAAGTAGTCAGTGGTAACAAGGATGAACCTTCAGTTTCCCGATGTTGGGTGAAAAGGTCCAATGATGTCTATTCCCCATCGCTTGAATGGCCAGATGACATTACTAATGTGCAAGTCAAGCGCTAAAATTTTGATATCTTGAGCATGGATTTGGCATTTGTAGTATTTCCGCACAAAATCTTTGTAGTCCTGTCTCATTCTGGGCTAGTATATTTCTTGTATGAATGTCCGCTGGACTAATGATCTTTCCAAAATGTGAGCTCTACAGATACCTTCATGAAGTTCTTTGATTTTGAATTGAGCTTGGTTTTGAGAGATGCATTCAATCAGGGGTCCCCTTCCTGCGATACGATATAGGACGTTATCTTGAACTGTGAATCTAGGGCATTTGGCTAAAAGTGAACGGGCTTCTTATTTGTTACTCAGGAGGATGTTGGAGTTAAGGTATGCATAAAATGGTCTTCTCCAGTTGTCAGGGTCTTCATCTTCAGTAATAGTGATTTGTATTATTTAATGTATATCGAGGCTTGAATGTTCAATGATTTTGATATCCAAATATCATTTTTCACTGTCATCTAGCATGAGGGCAATGTAAGCCAATCCGTCGGCATGACGATTTTCTTGTTGAGGAAAGTAGGAGATTGATGTAGAACTTGCATAAAATATTGTTGTTCCCCTCTCCATACTTGGTTTTCTTAGTGGTCAAAACTGCTATATTTTTGGGCAAACTTGTTGACCAAGTAGCTCAGCGGCTAGTTTATTTCATAAACTTGTTCAACAAGAAGCTCAAGTTTTCTATTTTTTGGCAAACTTGTTTAACAAGCAGCTCAACGGTTATATTTTTGGGCAAACTTGTTTGACAAGCAACTCAACAACTAGTTTATTTCATAAACTTGTTCAAGAAGAAGCTTAACGGCTAGTTTTTATTATCTATAAAAGCTATTCATCTACTATACTCTATTCTCTTATGCTTCAACACTCTACACTATTCTCTTAATCTTATACACTCTACTATATTCTCTAGTCCTTAATTTAGCCTAATCATGTTTGACCTATCACTTTCATCCTTGTCATCATTGTCCGGAATCAAAAAGCTCTTCCGACGTCAAATTATGATTATACATAAATATAGCAAAGTTCTCATTGAGATGGGAGAAGCGAAAGAAAAAGAGTAAGAGGCGACATCATCACGGGGGCGAGGAGTAGTAAAATAGGAAAGATTGACAAGCAGAAAAAGCTTGATCATAAATTGGGTGAGTTTAACCTTAATCGAGATTATTTCGGTTCCAACCCAGTCTTCAAAGGCATTCCATTTCAGCGTTGATTCCGTATGAGCGAAGGTGTGTATCAACCTATTTATGATCAATTTATTTCTTCGAACACTTATTTTGTTCAAAAAGAAAATGCTACTAAAACGATGGGCTTATCGTCACACCAAAAGATAACGTGCGCAATTCGCATGTTATGTTACGATACGAGCGCAGATGCCCAAAACGAATACGTTCAAATTGAGGAATCTATAGGTAATTTGAGTTTGAAAGAATTTTGCAAAACAATTATAACATGATTCGAAGCTCAATACCTTAAATCTCCCAATGAAAATGACATATTACGGTTGTTAGAAGTGAATGGATCGTGAGGCTTCCTAAAGATGTTAGGTAGTTTAGATTGTATGCATTGGAAATAGAAGAATTATCCTACGAAGTAGGAAGGACAATATATTGGGTATAAGAAGCATCCAACAGTGATTTTATAAGCGGTTGTATCGCAAGATCTTTGGATATGACATGTATTCTTTGGGGTACCTGGTTCTAACAACGACATGAACTATTTGCATCAAGGGTGGCTTTTCTATAATTTGTTTAATGGAGTTGCACCTCTATGCAATTACAATATAGGTACGATCCTGTATAATATGGGGCATTATTTAGCGGATGGAGTCTATCCAAAATGCCAAACAATTGTTTTAACCATAAAAAATTTGTCGAATGATGCCGAAAGATATTTTTGCAAAGATGCAAGAAGCATGCCAGAAAAATGTAGAGCGTGCTTTTGAAGTATTACAAGCTAGGTTTGAAATATTAGCACACGGTACGCGATTTTGAAAGCCTAGTGATCTAGGAAATGTTATGTACGCATGTATAATCATGCACAACATGATCGCTGAAGATGAACGTCATACTTATATCCAGCAAGTGGATATTGATCCCAAGTTTAGAAAATCTGTAGATACTAGGAATGAGACATTACATCCAATACACGCTCTTTGTAAGGGCTTATTCTCATTCTCGGTCTCACAGGGATAAGATATCAACTTCCGTGGAAATTACTCGAACTTATTGCCACACGATGTCATTTAATGAAGCCGTTACAAGACAGAAGAGTCAAAACGTTACGCTACCATTATGAAGGTTCATCAAAACTTTGTTGTAATGTTTATCATTAAAGGATATAACGGTCATATTATAAGACCTATAAATAGGACTATAGAACTACATATTAAAGGACAAACATTTCCTATCAAGAAACTCTATATAAAAGGATTCAGAGTGTTCTTTGTAATAGCTAGTCACTATCAATAAAGATCTTTAATTTTAAATCCTCAAGTGAGGTCATAGTTTTTAACCTATTCAGAGGTTTTTCATGTTAAATCTTGTATTAGTGATTACTTATTTCTTGCTAGAATTATGATCGTATTTGGTGTGAGATACTAAGTTTGAGATATGAAATTAGGCTTTTACAGTTGGTGCCATCTGTGGGAAACTCGAGCAATAAGTCACAGTACTCGAAAGCCGAACAACTCGCAAAATACTGAATACAAGCCAAAACCCTCAAAATGACATGAACGGAGGAGCAGACGCGATGACCGAATTACACACCACTCTAAACTCCAAAATAGAAAGGATGGCAATTCTGGAACAACAATTGGTAGGCGTACATGAAGTATTAAAAGTTCTCCAAGGACAACAGATGACAACACATCAAAATAAGGAGGCACTGCCAGCCACATCGAGAGTTTTAGCTTGAGATAGGTTAGGACCTCTCTGAGGTAACACCTATGGAGTAGACATTTGATATGACCAAAACCAGTGCCAACATGAGGTTATATTGATTCTGAACGCTCAAAATGAGGTTAAAAAAATACCTACTGACCTTAGACAAGTGGAAGATCCACAAAGGGGAAGGACTCGGATCCCTGTGCGTGATCGACTTAGCGAGGGAAGCGAAGATCACAACCCTCGAGAAGGATAAATCTAATGCCAAACGATCACAGCTTGACAGTTCGTCATGCAAGAGCATGTAGACAAGCATATCAAAAAACTACTGGAGGCCCATGTACACACAAGGAAAAACATCTTTAACAAGTTATAGAAGAGTCCGATTGCACAAACTCTATTAGACAGAGAATTTTCAACCGACTTTCACACGCCGAAAATCCTAAAATACAAAGAAATTGATCCCGTAGAACATGTTCAAGAATTCCAAGATGCTTTGGGTCTGCATTCCACATCAAATCACATCTTGTGTCGCCTCTTTCCTATCAGTCTACAAGGCGAACCCTTGTGATGGTTCCACTCACTAAAGGAAGGATCAATTCATACTTTTGATCAATTGTGGGAACTCTTTGTCAAGAACTATTCACACAGCAGGGACAAGGAAGAAAATCTCTACTCTCTTTTTAGTCTTAAACATATGCCAGGAGAGAAGCTCAAAACATTCACCAAGAAATTCTTAAACTTGGTAAGAAAGGTGGACAACCTTGACCAAAAGATTACCGTTTTAGCCTTTACCAATGTTCTACTTATGGAAAGACGAGTGAAGGAACACCTTATCTTGAATAAGCCTATCACCCTGGAAGACATGATTGACAAAGTCAACAGTTACATCAACCTTTAAAGGATGATGTCTGAACGACAGAAACCATGAAGGCAATCCTTACAACAAAAGGACAAATTACAGATCGAGAGTTCGAATAAACAATAAATACCGGAGGGGACATAAAACATATTAAATCTAATGGAGATCAACCCCGGACAGGCAACGACCTTCCAAAACCATGTCTTCCAAAGTTAACCACTACGCTGGTAAACATGTATCCTATACTCCAAAAGGGAAAATTCTTCCGAAATGCCCAACCTCTTTAGCTCATCAAAGGAAGGCTGTATTATATACACCATAAAGTTCAACATCACGATACTGAACTTTGTTTTTTTCTGTAAAGACTCTTGGGGTATAAACTTAAGGATGGCAGACTGTATGAGTTTATCGTTGACCTGCAAAGTTACCAAAACGGAAGTTACAAACTAACGATTGATGTCATCTAGGTCAAAGGAGGAGCAGAGGAAAAACATTTATACCATGTTCACCTAAGCCTTTTAATCGAGACTCACAAAGTTAGCAGATCGTTAAGATTCAAAAGACGTCACCTCTTCCAATGTCATGACCTGTCTATATTCGACAAGGAGGCTCATTTACATCTAAAGTCCAGTAACAGACACACGGGGATCTCCTTTGAAGATTGTGATATCAGTCACGTGAGATTTCCTCATCATGACACACTTGTTGCCATGTTAAAAATGAGAAATATGGTGTTACACATGATGATGGTAGATACTGGGAGCAATATTTAGTTACTATTTCAAGGCACAATCGACCAGATGGGCCTAACATATAAAGTCGAAGCTAACGACATCGATATTTCCAATTTTAATGGGTCTGAGGAAGAACATGTAGGCAAGATTGTGCTCCCCATTATAGCAGAACCAACAACTATCAACGTAACATTTTATGTTATAAACGCAAAATCATGGTATTTAAGAATAATGGGACGATGTTGGCTGCACAATATGAGGGCGATACCGTTGACCTATCCCTTAGCATTATGATTCGAATGGAATGGTGGGATGTATGAGATTAATGGTAGCCAGAAGCTCACTCGCGCTTGCGAGAACACAATTGTTATCACGGCCGAACCTTCCAAAGAACATGCGGTGTAGCAATTACAAATCACTGCACCCATGGTAGACCAATCACCAAGCACAGAAATTGCATAATACATGGAGATCAGTAGGAATAAGAGAAACACATATATTGGAACTCTCCTTCCTCTCACAGAATGTAATACTCTTAATCAATTCCTGAAAGATAATAATGATGTGTTCGCGTGGACATTTCATGAGATACCAGGAGTTGACTCCTATTTGGTTTACCATAAACTTTGCTTAAACGAAAAGGCCAAGGCAGTCAAACAAAAATAGAGAATACTAGCACCCTGATTCAAGGAGGAAGTTAATAAGGAGATTGACAAACTTATCGAGGTCGGTTTCATCTGAAGGGAAAATTATCCTGACTGGATCTCCAAAATTATAGCAGTTCCAAAGAAAAATGGCAAGATCAGAGTATGTGTGGATTTTACAGACCTTAATAAACACACGCCAAAAGATATATTCCCCATCCCTATCATTAACTATCTGCTCGATTCAACTGCTGGACATGAACTCCTATCTATGATGGACGCTGCATTAGGATATAATAAAATTCCCCTTTTACCTGAAGATCAAGAAAAAATAGCTTTCATTACAGGGCACAGTCTTTATTGCTACAAAGTTCTGCCTTTTGGACTCAATAATACAGGAGCCACTTATCAAAGATTTGTGACCTAAATATTTAAAGAACTTCTTGGGAAAATAATGGAGGTTTACATTGATGACATCTTGTGTAAAAGTCTAAAAAAGAAAAATCATCTTATTGATCTACACGTTACTTTCAAAATTCTTCGCTTATATAAGATGAAGCTGAACCTTGAGAAATGTCAATTCGGAGTCCAATCTAGGAAATTCTTATGACATTTGATTAGCAAGAAAGAAATTGAAGCTGATCCAGATCGCATCGGCGCCCTATTATCCATTCCTTCACCAAAAACAAAGAAAGACGTACAAAAGTTGGGTGGAAAAATAACAGTAATCAACCGATTTGTATCAAAATCTCCATATCGTTGTAGGTGGCTGTTCGACCTGCTACGGGAGGGAATGCAGAAAGGGAAAGCCAAATGGAATCCAAGGATTAAATGGGATGCAGAATGTGAAGCAGTTTTTGAGGAACTGAAAAAATACCTGGGTAAGCCACCGATAATGAGTACCTCCATAGAAAGTGAGGAGCTTACAGTATTGCAGTCACATAAAACTGATTGAGTTCGGTACTCATTTGATTTGATGATAAAACAGAAAAGCCAATATATTTCACGATATTCCACCATCGAGAAATTACTCCTAACCCTTGTGTATACTTCTAAAAAACTAAAGCAATACTTTCAAGTTTATTCGATTCGGATAATGAAAAATTACCCCTTGCGAGAGGTCTTGTCAAAAAAAGAAAAATCCCTTCGAGTACAACAATGGTCAGTTAGTTTTGGAGAACATGATATTCAATTTGAACCAAGGCATTTAGAAAAGGTCATGGTAGTCACCGATTTCTCGACAAATTTTTCGATTGACGGCCCTCATTGGGAAGAAGAGGATATCGATCTCGCAGAATAAAAAATTGGAGATAAATCGAAGTGGATATCAAAGAAAGGTTGACAACTTTTAACTGATGGATCTGTAGGTCCAACAGGCTGAGGGATCGATATCGTTCTTATCACACCCTCAAATAACAGAATGGAGAAATCAATCTAATTCAATTTTGAGGCAACCAATAATGAAGCTGAATATGAAGCATTAATCCATGGGATGGACATGGCATTGGAGTTCGGAGTTACCAAACTCTCAATCGACACAGACTCCTTATTAATCGTGAACCATTATACGGGGAAATATCAGAAAAATGGCAAGATGGTGGACTACGCCGTAGCAGTAGCCGATAGAATAAACAGATTCAAAAAGGCAACTATTAAGTACTTACCTCAAGGAGAAGATAGGCACGCGAATTCCCTTGCTTACCTCGCCGGAGCCCTCCGAACCGAAGCTCAATATCTACAGATCGAAGTTGTATTTACCCCCAACATTAATATCATCAAATCAAATACCATTAATACAAGGGGCGACAATAAAATAGATTGGAGACAATCTTTCCTTACATATATCAAACCAGAAAACAAGTTTGATGGTACGCTTCCCGATTATCCCAATGAAAGACGAAAATCGATCAACAATGCTAAGCGATAACTTTCTTTACAAGAAATTAGTGGCAGGACTGTATCTGAAATGTTTATCCGATAAAGAAGCCCTCAAATTTCTACAAGATTTGCATGATGGCACTTGTAGGTCATATGCGGCAGGACGATCTGTGGCAAATCGGGCTATTACTCAAGGTGTTTTCTAGCCAAAAATGAGAGCTCAAACCATTGAATATACCAGTAAATGCAATACTTGGCAACGACATAGACCTAAAATATGAGCTCCGACTTTGGAACTCTACTCTAGCAAAGTATGTTGACCATTTAAAAGATGGGCCCTTGATCTCATTGGAGAGTTCCCAAACTCACCTGGTAAACAGTGACATCTCTTGGTAGCAACTGACTACTTCACTAAATGGGTTGATGCAATCCCTTTGTGTCAAACATGAGAGAACGAAGTCATCAAGATTATCCGGGATAATATTTTCATCAGATTCGGTTGCCCCGATCTAATTCGTATTGACAATGGACTACAGTTCGTGGGTACCAAAGTGGTTGATTTTTTCAATAAGCATAACATCATTAACTCTCCTTCCAATCCATACTACCCATAGGGGAATGGTCCGGTCGAAACAACCAACCGTACCATAGTCGACGGAATAAAAAAAATGCCTGAACAAGAAAAAGGGAAATTGGGTCCAGGAATTGCCACATGTACTATATGGGCATAAAGAACGACACCACGAGTATACACGGGGAGTACACCTTTTTTATTAGCCTATGGAACAGAAGCCGTCATCCCAACACAATATCATCACCAAGTACGTGATCATGAAATGACAGACGAGAAAAATGACTTTTAATTAACATGCAACATGAAATGGATAAAAGAAATAAGAGATCGAGCAATTATGAACTTGGGAAGGTATCACCAGGCATTGGCAAAAATCCTACAATAAAAGAGTTCGACATAGAGAGTTCTGTAGTAGCATATTTCCCAGATTTGACAAAGAGAAGCCAACAGACCTTAGTCAAAGGCATTCTATCATTCAAAAAGATATCACATTTATGAACTCAGTTCTCGACCAAGATCCGACAGAGAGATGCCAATGGACCTTAGTCGAAGGCAGTCCATCATTCGAGAAGATGTCACGTCTGCGACTAAATGGGAAATCCGTTAGGAGATCCGCGAAGTTTGCCCACTACCTCCAAAATAAGAAACTATTTTACCTTTTGTAAACTGCCTGTATCTACTATATATACTGGCAGAGAATGAGTTATTCGGATCCGCAACTTCACTATTCATTTATCCTTACTATCTTACCTAACAACAAATTGTAATAACTAACAACTTATTGGATTTTTCATCAAAACCCTCCTCGAGATCATAGTTTTTCTCAGCCTTTACTGAGTTTCTACGTAAAATCTTGTTTGTTTAAATTTATTATTACATAATCCTCACTATAAGTATTAGTGAAGATTATCTTTCTAGAAAATATGCCATTACAATTGGCACCGTCTGTGGGAAAACCACGCTTTTTTTTACCACTGTGATCTATGACAGTTCGATGATAAACATGAATCTTCAAAGTACCTCTAGTAAGCTGAGGGACCATAAAATCAACCCAGTATTGGAAACAGTCAATCTACACAGCGCGGTGACCGAACTTCAAAAGCAAATGGAATCTGACATAGTCTAGAGGCTTGAAGATCAGTAAATTCACGCCCATGCTCATCAAGTTGAAAGAGACAAAAGGAAAAAAGCCTTGGACCAACAGAGCCGGACACATTAAAAAGAAATGAAGCATTTATGAAAAACTCAAAATCGGCTCACTGGCCGCTAAACGTCACCTCCTCAATCCCGAAGTGATCATAGCTCCAGGGTGACCCAAAGAGAAAACCAGCTAAGAGAAGAACGAGTACGAACTTCTCAATCCAAATCAAGAAATCTAGACAGGGTTTCTCGACATTTTAGACTTACATCTTCAGCATCAACAACTCTCAGAAGTCGACGCACACGTCATCAAACTTCACCACCACCGTTAAGGCGACTTATAAGAGACCAATTAGGACCCGAAGGACAGGGAGACTTTGATCTACAGGTTACAGCTGCACCAAATCCTCTACCACAATTCATCACCTTAGAGGACCTAAATAATAGAATCCAAGCCATAAACTCTGACATCCTAGGTTGAAGGTCTGCTATCGATAGAATCAAAATAAATTCCATCTCTCCTCATCTCGAAGTCATACCCATTTAGAAAATTTTCTACATGCTAAAATTTAATCATTATGCATGCCTTACTAACCCTCTTACCCACGTCTGACACTTCAGAGCTGCAATTGGATTATACTCCAAACTCGATCATATGTTATACAAATTATTCAACATGAGCCTAAAAGAAGAACCTCTCAGTTGGTTCCATACTATCCCCGAAGGTTTTATCAATACATTCAACCAATTACAGTGCCTCTTCGAGTCAAATTATGCTTATGCTAAGAAGCGATAAATAATTGTGGATTCATTGTTCTTCTTCGAGCAAGGTACAAAAGAAACCTTTGTGATTTTTAACAAGCTTTTCTTGCAAGAAATACAAAAGATTAGGAATTCTGATCCCAAGATCGTCGTTCCAGCATTCACCTCAACACTATATATCGACTCCAAAGTTTGAAAAGAACTTACCTTGCACAAACTCAGAATGGTGACATAAATAATAGATGTTGTTAATAACTGCATCGAATTAGAACGATCCAAAAAAGATAAGATGAAAAACTCCTTAGTCATCCATTCCAATGAAACATTTTCATCGCCACCTCAAAAGTCAACCAATACCGGATAGAGCCGGCAAAGTGACCTACGACCCGCCAACTAGACCCAACCTAACCATGCTTTTGGCGGGTTTGGGTTTTGCCTTAATAGGTCGCGGGTCATTTGACCTGAGCCCGTCTAACTTATTTAATAAATAGGCCAGGTTAGGGTTTACCTTAAACGGTTCGGGTTAACCCGTGACCCGTTTTAGTTTGATTTGGGACAATTATAATCTATGATTTCTATGCTTGAGAATTATCTTGGTGTTTCCAAAAGTTAACACCTTTTGGCTAAAACATTTATGTAAGTAACTCAATACATGAGCTTGACAATGGCGTTTGGAACCAGGCAAGTTCAATAAATGGTCCTGCATTGCCTTCTTTAAAATAGAGATAAGGCATGCATAAGACTTGTACATCTATCTTCTTTAGAATTAAAATGAACACATTATGTGCCTATTACTTCTCTTTAAAAGAGACGAGCCTCAGAATTATACACTGAAAGCCTATTTATTGGTAGAAAAAGGAAATAAGCAAAAAAGATTAAAAAGCTAAAGCTAGGACCTTCGGGCATATGACTAGGGTTGCTGGATAAACCTAATTTAAGGCTACTTGAAGTATTACTGAAACAAATTTATCCTACATGGAGCTCGTCTAAGGAGCATTAAGCATTAAATAACTCAGAGCCTCAAGCATCTAGAGATAATTTGATATTGGCAATATTTTTTTCTTTATTTCTTCTGAACATACACAAATGATTAGCCAAACAACGTTAAATCCTTGTCATAAATTCTCTATTAATCTATATATCAATACACGTTTAATGAACGTGGATATTTTGTAATAATTTTGGTGAACTGCCTGGATAAATTTTGATAATATTTAAACCCATGACCCGACCCAAACCTGACTTAATATTTAAACAGGTCAAAAGGGTCAGGTCGGGTTGACCTGTTTAAATTATGGTCGGGTTTGGGTTTGTATTTTTGACCCGTTTAACTAAATGGGTTGGATTTGGGTTTGTATTTATGACCCACGAACCCGTTATGACCCGACCCGTGTAACCCAAACCCGACCCGTTCGCCACCTCTAATACTGGACCACCCAAGCAACGTGGAAGAAACATCAGCAATGTTAAAAGAAGAGACGAAAAATCAGATGGACCCGTCCCAGTATTACCTCCTATGACGACCACACTCTTCGTTATCTTACCAACAATAATGGGAGACAAATTATTTTGGGAAACACAAGCAATTCTTGATATACCCAACAAACCCTTGTGTTAGTATCACAACATACATAGCCACGAGACTTACAACTGCTACTCTATAATTTGAATTTTTCATCGCATTCTGCTAGCTAGAAGATTTTATGATTATGTACTCGACGTTCAGAAGTTCCTCAAAGAAGGAACTAAAAGAAACAATGTTCAACAAGATCAAGTACAAGGACAAGCTCGCCATCTTTACATGATCGATATTGAGAAAGGAGAAAAGAGAAAATAAGACGATAGAATTACATCTTGTTACAAAATGACATCCTCAGACAAGTCAGCAAACTCCTCCCCAGCTCCAGCAAATCAAAACGTCTGTACCATATTTCATTCGAGGACTGCGATACATGTCATGTCAAGTACCCTTATGATGACCCTCTGGTCATTATGCTCAAAGTAGGATATGACTACCTACACGTACTATTCACTGATATAGGAAGCGCAACAAAAATTCTGCTCAAAAGAGCAATTGATGTTCTTGGTCTCAAAGATTTGGTAAAAGCTTTGACAACCACCATCACAGGTTTCAACGGTTCTAAAGAGTCGGCCGCAGGAGAAATTACCTTGCCAGTTTAAGAGGGATCAAAAACCATTTTAATCAATTTGTTATCATAAATGCTGAGTCAAAATATTTGGGAATCTTAGGTCGAAGTTGGCTATATTCGATCAAAGCAGTACCTTCGACATACCATCTGGCCTTACAATTTCCAACGGGGAGTCAAGCAGTTGTACGTATATGCAAGAATACCACTTCCAACTCTCACACGGCTAAACTTTTAAAAGCACGTCCTACGTTTGAACAACATGATACTGAGGTAGTAGACTTCATTAAACTCGATGGACCCGGACGAAATACTTTTATCCGCTCAAAGCTGTCATCCGATGAAAATAAACCATGATTCTACTCCAGAAGAAGCATATCAACATCTTTGCATGGTCTTTTCATGAAATGCCTGACAATGATCTCACGATCGCATGTTACAAGCTCATCCTCCTTCCAAACAGCAAAGTAGTTGTGCAGAAGCGTCAAAATTTAGCTCCCCGCCTTCGTGAAGCCATAAATGAAGAAATTAATGTACTCCTTCGTGTAAGATTTATTCGTGAAGCAAAATATCCAAAATGAGTATCTAACATAGTGGTGGTCCTAAAAAAAATAGGAAAAATCAGAGTTTGTGTTGATTTTACAAAGCCCAACAAGTTCACACCAAAAGATAACTTTCCTCTCCCACTGATCCCACAACTCCTCGACTCTGTAGTAGGGCACGAACTTCTCTTTAAGATGGATGCAGCCTCCGATTATAATCAGGTTCCTTTTACTGAAGATGATCAAGAAAAAACAACTTCGTTCACAGAAAAAGGTCTCTACTATTACACAGTAATACCTTTTGGATTAAAGAATGCATAAGCCACTTACCAACGGCTTGTTACTAAAATGTTCAAAGATCATTTGGGCAAAATCATGGAGGTATACATCGATGATATGATCTGCAAAAAGCTTAAAGTATGAAGATCATTACAACAACCTCCAAACCATCTTTGATATCCTTCGTACCTACCAGATGGAACTCAACCTAGAAAAATTCCAATTCGGTGTTGCATCGGGTAAATTTCTGGAACACCTGGTTAGTAAGAGGGGAATCGAGATTGATCAGACACAAATCAAAGTACTCATGGCCATGTCATCTCCTCAAACCAAAAAAGATGTACAAAAATTTGCTGGCAAGATTGTAGCTCTTCACAGGTTTATCTCTAAGTCATCTAATCGATGCAAACTTATTTACCTCATTCTTCGTGGAAATCCAACTCCACTGTCCTAGAAATAGCCCAAAGAAATTATTTGGACACCTGACTGTGAATTGGCTTTCCAAGATCTTAAAAGATACTTGGGGCATCCTCCTATAATGAGTACTCCTGTTGATGGCGAAACGCTAACAATGTACTTATCAACCACCGATGATTCCAGTAACTCTGTCCTTATATTCGATAAGACAATGGTGTAGAAAAACCAATCTACTTCATCAGCAAGTCTTTCATGCCTGCGGAGAAAAGATACACAACAACAGAAAAACAACTACTCGCCTTGGTCTACAGCTCTCAGAAACTTTGACCATATTTCCAAGCTCATTCCATCAAAATTATTATTAAATTCCCTCTCAAATTGTACTCTCTAAAAAAGTAAAGTCTCGAAGAGTTCAACAATGGTCTGTATTCCTCGGCGAATATGACATATCCTTCGAACTTCAAATATCTATAAAAGGACAAGCAGTAGCTGATCTCTTAATAGATTTTCTAGTCGAAGACCCCGATTGGGAAGAACTCAAAGAAGTATTGATTGATGACTCAATAGAAAAACCAGATGCATGGTTACAAAGTACAGAATATAGACTCTCCACAGACAGATCTGCTGGACTGCGAGGATCAGGAATCGACATCGCCCTTGTTACACCTTCTTATCATCGTATCGAGAAAACTATAAAACTTAAGTTTTATGCCATCTCTAATGGCATATTTTATGGTAGGATAATCTTTACCAATTCTTTTCGTAAAGAAGGTACAATAATAACCTCAATAAGCAAGATTTTATGTGGAAAACTTAGTAAAGGCTGAGAAAAACCACGACCTCTAGGAGGGTTTTGATTTAAAATCTAAGCTAGTTATTACAAGTTTTCGAGTGACTGCTGGGTAAGGAAGTAAAAGTAGTAGGGGTTGCAGGTCTGAATAATCTATTCTCTGCCTGTATTTATAGTAGATATAGGCAGTTTTCAAAAAGAAAGAAATAGTCTCATATTTCGAGGGGAGTGGGCAAACTTCGCGGATCTCTAGCAGCTCTTTCTTAACCAGGCACAATGGCTACTTTTGGTAGATCGATGACTTGTAATAACTTCTCAAATGATGTATGTCTTCGACTATGTTATGTTGGCTGTCTTTGACTATGTTATGTCGACTGATCCTTGCCATATCAGGGAAATATGCTACTATAATCGCCCCATTCTCGACAGAAGTACTTGTGGTTGTGTTGAGAAGAAGTTAGAATTCAAAAAGGTTGTCGATGTCATTAAAATTCTTCCTATTATCATTTCTGAGGTTAAAGTTAAGTGAACCTCGTCATGCCTTTTCCGAAGAGCAATTAATGCGGGACATTGGTTTTGGCAAATTTAAGTAGGGTATATAAATAGACGGTGTTAAGAAGGGTTTGGTGGTGGTGGATTGTAAAGATGCTACCCCAAGTATGGCATAGCGAGTTTCCTGAGGATGAAGATAGTATTTGTGAAGACCAAGTTGAGGTAAGGTGTTTAGCCGAGTATTCTCTTTTCGGTCTAGCAATTGATGTTTTCAAGGTTGGGGGAATTGGGGGAGGTAGTGTCAGAGCGTGTATTCACGTGGGGTATCTGTTTGGGTTGGGTTCAGTTGCCATTGGTGGAGGTTTTGAGGCTGACCACGGTGCTGGAACATGGAGTACTGTTTATATTGAAGATGAGGATGGGAAAGCTGGTTGGGCGTTCAGGGATCATGTCGAAGGAAGGAGGCTTCTTACAATTTTCTTCTGTCGTATACTTGGAGGAGCAACGCTGTTGAGAAGTTCCCTGACCTAAGTTTCTTAGGATATCATTGCCCCTGCAGCCAGAGCTAATGTCAAATTCTGGTGTAAAGAAGCAATAATGTCAGATCTTGGTGAAAAGATGCGTAGGGCAGTTAGTCCTTGAGGTTAAATGTAAAGAGAGTAGTGTAATTATATGTAATGTAATCGAAGGAGTAAATTGTTGAATGTAATACGTAACAGTTAGTTCAATGAGTAAACTTTGTTTTGATTTATTGTTAAATAAACAATTTAAACGAACTAGAATAATGTCGAAGTAAAATGTGTATTGTGTAAGATTTTGAGTATAGTATATCTCAAAGTATAATTTATTGTGTGGGGCCAGGAACGGATTACGAGGTTGATTGATTTGAATGTTAAAAATGTAAAGTTCCAAGGTGAAATAAATGGTTGTTGTGTTGACTTGGACTGAGTAGGACTATAAGTATCTCTTGAATGTTTTAAATTTGAGAGTTGTGTTTAAAGAAATGGTGAAGACTAGATCTCAAGTGCGAAATGAGGTGTTCAGCTTTGTTCAAGTGAAGTATTGGAAATTGTATAAAGGGTACTTTGGAAAATGGTGCATTAACTATCAGATGGAGAAGCCTGCTGAGCCAGATTATGAGGGGATGCGCGAGCTAGAGGTGAAAGATGCTGAAGAGGACTTTTAGTTTCATTGCCAACTCGAGTTTTGGAGTCCTCCAGAATGGGTGAGTTATATGTATACTCGTGCAAAGATGTTGATTGGGAAAGAAGATACTACTGCAGTTAGGAGTTTGGGAATTAAATTTATAGAAGTAGTAAATGTAATGGTCAAATTGTATTTGAAAATGAAATGATAATAGAATTCGATGTCAGAATGTAGTTGTTAATGTTTTGTTATGTTAAATTGTCATCGAATATATTTTGAACTTGGTAAAATTGTGGAATGTAGCAATGTGTTACTCGTTGTATTTGTATGTCGAATGAATTTTTGAAATTGATCAGATTGATGATGATTTTCCGTAGATATAGGGATTTACAAATAAGGTAAAAATGTGTGGAGGTAGTAAGAGGATTAAACATGGCGAGGTGTGGTCCTGTAGGTGAAATTTGGAAGTATAAGGAAGATGACGTACATCATCTTTGTGACAAGATAAGTTGTGCTTTGTCGAGTACGAATATGCCAGAAAAATTCTTCGAGATATGGAAGGATTAAAGCAACAATGTAGGGGTTTGTTGGTTTTGAGAAGGCGAAGAGTCAAAGACTTCGAGAAATGACGTTTAAGGTATTATGCTCGATTACTCGAACAGTCGCATGGGGTCTTTAATTAGCTCGGAGGTGGGTGATTGTTCACATTTTACAAACTCTGAAAAAATTCTCTAAAGTGTAAATTATTTGTGCTCGTCATTAGATTTATTATCAACAATTGGGAAGGAGGAGATTAGTATACTGATTAAGAGAGCAAAGTGGGCGAAACAAAGGAATACCAAAGCAGCGTAAATACAAGGTTAGTTACTGTGTTGATTGTGTATGTTTCTTGATAATTTGTTTGTAAGTATTTGTAGATGTAGGTATGTGTAATGTATTAGTAGAAGGAATTAGTTTAAGGTTAGATGGATTGGTAGTTATTGAGATGCGATTGTGTTAGGGTTTAGATGACAGAGGTTGAATAGTGATTGTTAATGGTGTTCATTCAAAGGTAATACAGTAAAATGGTTTATAAAGGTGTTTAGGTGAGAGAGATGTGAGAAATTAGTGGTGAGTAGTGGAGAGAGTGATTGGTTGGTATCACAGCGAGTACGACGCGACTGTAGGGAATTTGTTTAGATTTCATCTATATTATCATAAATGATGTTTGTTAGTTTTGATTTGGCCAGATTTTATGTCAGAGAATGCGATATCCCGTAATTTTTAAAGTGTTGTGGTTTTGGCGTTGTTTAAAACAAATTTCAAGAAGGATGTAAGGGAACAGATTGCCGATACGCGAAAGGTGATAGAGCTAGAACATGGTAAGATCTTGGACGAGGTTAGGGATCAGTTAATGGCGAAGAAGTTGGATACTTATAATAAGGTAAAGGCCCACTATGTAGGGCAGTACGAGTTGCTGGAGGTGAGGAAGGATCTTTATAAGGGGTTGGCCAAGTCTGGTGGTGTTGTCTTCAATGATTCAGATCTAGATGACGATGTTTTGGAGACTCCCGAAGTTTCTAGTGGGACAAAAGTCGTCGATGATGTGGTGACGATTGACGTTGATGGGTTGCATCCTGAGGAATTATTGGAAGTATTTGCTCCTGAGGGGTTAACGAAGGTTGATGACGTCGTGTCTCCTTTTGTAGTATAAATGCATTTGTGTAAACATTATGATGATTTTAAAGAGAAATGTAAAAGTTGTTAGTGGGACTTGAACAATTTTAATTGTGCGATATTTTGAATGATGAATTTTAGTTTTCGAAGATTTTTTTTATTTTTTATTTTTATTTTTATTTTTTGAAAATTTGTGATGTATATATGTTGTAAATTATTCTAAGTGTTAAATTCGACAAGAATGATATTTGTTGAATGTGATTGTAACTCATAACAGATAATTGAGGAACGTCTGTTGGCATGATAAGTAAACGATTGCTATGAAATGGCAAGTAATACGAAGGATTACCAGATGTGTATCCTCAGTGGGATATCTGGATTTAGATTCGAAAAGAACAAAACAATTATATTTTCTTTAATAATTATGGAATGCGAAGTAGAGTATTATGCAATTGGATAATGCTCGCATAAAATGAAATGATAGTCCGGATGCATACTTATAAGTATGGTGTGAGACTAAGTAAAGATAATAAAGATGTTTGATTGCTGGATGCATACTTATCAAGTAAGGATTGAGATCAAGTGAAGATAGTAAAGATGATTGTTGTTTGATGCATACTTATCAAGTATGGATCGAGATCAAGTGAAGATAGTAAAGATAATTATTGTCTGATGCATACTTATCAAGTATGGATCGAGAACAAGTAAAGATAGATGATTGTTGTTTGGTGCATACTTATCAAGTATGGATCGAGAACAAGTAAAGATAGTAAAGATGGTTGTTGTCTGGTGCATACTTATCAAGTATGGATCGAGAACAAGTAAAGATAATAAAGATGATTGAGTGTCTGATGCATACTTATCAAGTATGGGTCGAGAAGAGAAAAGATAGAAAGATGACAGTAAAGATTTTTTTATTGGAATCGATGATAATTGTTACAGCTGTTATCTGTAAAACATTTTCAGTTGAGCTGTGTTCCATGGAAATTCAAGTTGGACTTCATCTTCTGTCATTAGCCAGTAAGTCCCGCTATCTGTTTTATCGCTGACAATGTAGGGCCCTTCCCAATTTTCAAATAATTTGCACGAATTCTTAGGTCGAGTACTATCTTGGATTCGTCGAAGGTCAAGGTCGCCAATACCAAATTTTTGTTTTCAAACTTTTTTGTTATAGGCTTTTTTCAATGTGTCATGGTATCGTCCCAAGTTTGCGATGGCTTTGTCATGGTTTTCTTCTATCCATTTGAGGTTGCGGAGGAGACCTAGCTCGTTGTCTTCATTTGAAAATTTTCTTCGGGCAATTGGTAGATTGAGGTCTGAGGGTATGACCGCTTCAGTATCGAAGGCCATCATAAATGGAGTACATCCATTGAATGTTCATAGAGTTGTCCGGTATCCTCAGATAATACTGAGTTGTTTGTTGACCCATATGCCATTCTTTTTGTCGAGGCGCTTATGTAGACCTTATTTGATGCTCTTGTTGATGGCTTTAGCTTGTCTGTTGCCTTGAGGGTAGTATGGTGTGGAAGTTGATAGCTAAATTTTGTACTTGTAGAGGAAAGTGAGGACTTTACTACTGATGAATTGCTTGCCGTTGTCAGATCGTATCATTTGTGGGCAGTCAAATCTGGTGATTATATGCTTCCAAAGGAACTTGATGACTTCATTTTTATCGGTATTACATAGAGGAACTACTTCGACCCATTTTGTGAAGTAGTTAGTGGCGATAACGACGAACCTTTGGTTTCTCGATGCTGGGTGGAAAGGTCCAATTATGTCTATTCCCCATCGCTTGAATGGCCAGAGGACATTGCTAATGTGCAAGTCAAGTACTGAAATTTTGATATCTTGAGCATGGATTTGGCATTTGTAGCATTTCCCTAAAAAATCTTCACATTCCTGTCTAATCCTAGACCAGTATATTCCTTGTGTGAATGCTCGCTGGGCTAATGATCTTCCCAAAATGTGAGCTCTACAGATACCTTCACGAAGTTCTTTAATTTTGAATTGAGCTTGATTTTGAGAGATGCATTCAATCAGGAGTCCCCCTCCTGTGATACCATATAGGACGTTATCTTGAACTGTGAATCTAGGGCATTTGGCCAAAAGTGAACGGGATTCTTCTTTGTTACTCGGGAGGATGTTGGAGTTGAGGTATGCATAAAATGGTATTCTCCAGTCGTCAGGGTCTTCATCTTCAGTAATAGTGATTTGTATTATTTAATGTATATCGAGGCTTGAATGCTCGATGATTTCGATATTCAAAGATCGGTTTTTACTGTCTCCTAGCATGGCGGCAATGTAAGCCAATGCGTCGACATGGCAATTTTCTTGTCGAGGTAAGTAGGAGATTGATGTTTGTTTGAATTTGTTCATTTTTTCTTCGATCAGGGCTGCATAATCGACCATTTTTCCTATTGTGCGGAATGTTTTGTTGTAATGATTGGCCAAAAGTCAAGAATCGATGTAAACTGTTATTTCATCCGCGCCAAGTATGAGTACGAGATCGAGTCCGTGGAGGATACCTTCATATTCAATCTCATTGTTTGTGGCATAGAAGTTTAGTTTAATAGCTTTCTAGATGCAATGATTAGAAGGTGCAACGAGGACAATGCCAATTCCTTATCCTCGTGGTTCAGCTGATCCATATGTAAAAAGTCGCTATACGGTACTTCGCGACCATGCATCTGGTTCCGCGATTGAGTCATCTGTGAAGATTTCTTTGTGTTCTTCCCAATCAGGGTCTTCGATTGGAAAGCTGCCAAGAAATTAACAACTGGTTGTCCCTTGACAAATATTTGGGGTTCGAAGGATATGTCATATTTGCCAAGGAAAACAGACCATTGTTGTATTTTTTAGGATTTTTCTTTTTTGGAGAGTACCAGTTTAAGGGAATTCTTAGTAATGATTTTGATGGGATGAGCTTGAAACTATAGACGAAGTTTTTGAGGGCTGTAGACCAAGGCGAGTAGTTGTTTTTCTGTTGTTGAGTATCTTTTTTCAGTAGGCATGAGGGTTTTGCTGATGAAGTAGATTAGTTTTTCTATTCCTTCATCTTCTCGAATAAGGACGGAACTAATAGAATCCTCAGTTGTGAATAAGTACATTGTGAGCGTTTTGCCATTATCTGGAGTACTCATTATAGGAGGGCGCCAAGTATCGTTTAAGATCTTGGAAGGCTAACTCACAGTCAAGAGTCCAAATGATCTCCTTGTGTTGTTTCTTTGAAAGTGTAGTGGGATTTCCACGAAGAAGGAGGTAAAGAAGTTTGCATCGATCAGATGACTTGGAGATGAATCTGTGAAGAGTGACAATCTTGCCTATAAATTTTTAGACATCTTTCTTTGTTCGCGGAGATGGCATTGCGATGAGTGCCTTGATTTGTGCAGGATCGATTTTAATTTCTCTTTTTGTTGATCAGGGGTCCTAGAAATGTGCCAGATGCAACACCGAATTGGCATTTCTCTGGGTTGAGTTTCCTCTGGTATTTGCGGAGGATATCAAAGATGGTTTGGAGGTTGCTGAAATGATCTTTGCGCTTCAAGTTTTTACAGATCATATCATCGATGTAGACTTCCATGATTTTGCTTAGATGATCTTTGAACATTTTAGTGACAAGCCGTTTGTAAGTAGCTCATGCATTCTATAACCCAAAAGGCATCCCTGTGTAACAGTAAATACCATTTTCAGTAATGAAAGGTTATTTTTTCTTGATAGTCTTCGGCGAGTGAAACTTGATTGTAGCCGGAGGCTGCATCCATCACGGAAAGAAGTTCATGTTCTGCGATAAAGTCGAGGAGTTGTGGGATCAGTGGTAGAGAAAAACTATCATTCGTTATGAATTTATTGGGTTATGTGAAGTTAACGCAAACCCTGATTTTCCCATTTTTCTTTGGGACTGCCACAATGTTAGAAACCTACTTTGGATATTTGGCTTCTCGAATAAATCCTACACGAAGGAGTTTGTCAATTTTTTTGTTCACGGCTTTGCGAAGGTGGGGAGCTAAGTTCTGATGTTTCTGTATGACTGCTTTGCTGTCTGGTAGGAGGTTCAGTCTGTGGCACGCGATTGATGGATCAATGTCAGGCATTTCTTGGAAAGTCAAGGCATTTCTTAGAAAGTCCAAGCAAATATGTCGATGTTTTTCTTAAGTAGCTGGATCATGTCTTCTTTTTTGTCGGTTGACAATTTGGAGCTGATGAATCTGTGACGCCTAAATCCATTGAGTTCAATGGATTCAACCAATTCTTTGTCATGCTGCTCGAATGTGGGGGCTGTTGTCTACTGTAATTGCTATGCTTTGAGATGTTTTGTTGTATGAGAGTTGGTAGTGGTATTCTCGCACATTCGTGCAACTACTTGGCTTCCTTTGATTTTGTAGATGCCGTGATCTGTTGGAAATCTTAATGTTAAATGATATGTAGAAGGTACTTCTTTGATCGAATGTAACCACCCACATCCCATAATTCCCAAATACTTGGACTCAGCATCAATGACGAGGAATTTAGCGAATGTGGTTTCTGATCTTGCCTAAACTAGCAGAGTAATTTCTCCTGCGGCCGATTCTTTCGAACTGCTGAAGTCGGTGATTATTGTTGTCGAAGCTTGAACAGAATCTTTGAGTCCTAGGACTTCGATTGCCCTTCTGAATAAAATATCTGTGGCGCTTCCTGTGTCGATAAGAAGCGTGTGCAGGTAGTTTTGTCCACTTTGAACATACTAACTAGAGGGTCATCATGATGATATTTTGCATGGCTGGTGTCACAGTCCTCGAAGGTAATATGGTATGGACGTTTTGATTTGCTCGAGCTAGGAAGAAGTTTTGTTGATTTATCCGAGGAGGTCATTTTGCAACAAGATGTGATCCGATCGCCTTGTTTCCTTTTCTTTCCTTTTTCAATTTTGATCATATAAAGGTGGTGAGCTTGCCCTTGGCCCTGAATTTGTTCAACGTCTTTGTTTTTTGTCTCATCCTCGAAGAACTTTTGGATGTCGAGGACATAATTATGAAGCCTTCCTGCTAATAGGATGCAATGAAAAATTCAAATGAGATAGTAGTAGTTGTCAGTTTCGTGACTATGCACATTGTGATACTGACATAGAGGTTTGTTGGGGATGTCGGGAATTGTTTGCGGTGCTCGATAACACTCATCTCCCTTTATCGTTGGTAAGATAGCAGAGAGAGTCGCTGTCATTGGGGGTAGAACTGGGATAGGCCTATTAGGTCTCCTGTCCTTTCTGTTGGGTCTCCTATTATTATCGGCATTTCTGCCGCGTTGTTTGGGTGCTTCAGTAGTGGTCGATTTTTGGGGTGAAGAAGAAGTTGTTTCCGAGAATGGATGGCAGAGGAGCTTTTCATTTTATCTTTCTTGGATCATTTTAGTTCAATGTAGTTATTAACTACGTCAATCATTTTCGTCACCGTTCTGGGCTTGTGCAGAGTAAGCTCTTCTCAAACCTTAGAGTCGATGTATAGGGCTGAGGTGAAGGCTGGAACGACAATTTTAGGATTTGAGTTCCCAATTTTCCATGTTTTCTGTAAGAAACGCTTGTAAAAGCTCGCCAAGGTTTCTTTTGTGCCCTGCTCGAAGAAGAACAAGGAGTCCACAATGATCACTCTTTCCTTAGCGTGAGCATAATTGGACTCGAATAGACGCTGCAGCTGGCTGAATGTGGTGATGGAGCCTTCTTGGATTGTATAGAACCATATGCGAGGTTCTTCTTTCAGGCTCATGTTAAATAACTTGCATACCATGTTGTCGAGTTTGGAGTATAATCCCACTGCGGTTTTTAAATGTCGTATATGGGTAAGTGGGTCAGTGAGGCCTGTATATTGAATGAATTTTGGCATGTGGAAATTGTCTGGAATGGGCATGACTTCGAGATGAGGGGAGATGGGGTTTGTCTCGATTCTGTCAAGTGCAGACCTTCGGCCTAGGATATCAGAGTGTATGGCATGGATCTTGTTGTTTAGATCATCCAAGGTGATGAACTGTGGAGGAGGAATTGGTATGGTCGCAATTTGCGGATCAAAATCTCTTTGTCCTTCTGGTCCCAATCGATCCCTGATTTGTCTTCTTTCTGGTGGTGGGGGAGTTTGATGACGCGTGCGTCGACTTCCTTAAGTTGTCGATGCTGAGGATGCCAAACTAAAATGCCGATAAGCCCTGTCTGGATTTCTGGATCTGGATCGGGAAGTCCGTAATTTATCTTCTCTAGGCTGATCATTTCTTTGAATTGCTCTTGACCGATGATCACTTCGGGCTTGTAATGGTGACGCTTGACGGTCAGTGAGTCGATCTTGGGTTCTCCTTAATTTCTTTATCTCCTTCTGATGTGTTCGACTTTGTTGGTCCAAGGCTTTCCTTCTTTCGCCTCTTTCCACTTGAAGAGCTTGAGAATGAATGCGTTGATCTTCCAATCTTTTGGCTTTTTCTGATTCTATATTTGTTTCAGAAGTTTGATCACTGCGCTGTACAGATCGACTATTTTTGGTATCGGATTGATCTCATGATCTCTTATTGTGATGAAATGGCTTCGGAGATTCATATTTGTCATCGGATTATTTCTGATTAGGGGTGGTAAAGAAAAGTGTGGTAATTCCCACAAACGACACCAATTGTAATGACCTGTTTTTTGGAAGGATAATCTTTGACAATATATTTTGTAAAGAAGGTGCAATAATAATCTAAACATGCAAGATTTTATGTGGAAAACTCAGTAAAGGCTGAGAAAAACCACGACCTCGATGAGGGTTTTGATGTAAAATGCAATATGCTGCTAGTTATTACAAGTTTTTGAGTGACTGTAAGGTGAAAGAAGTAAAAGTAGTAGGGTTGCGGATCTGAATAATCTATTATCTGCCTATATTTATAGTAGATACATGCAGTTTACAAAAAGAAAGAAACAGTCTCCTATTTCGGGGGGGGGGGGGGGGGGGGGGGGCGAGCGAACTTCGCGGATCTCTAACAATTCTTTCTTAACCAGGCACAACGGCTACTTTTAGTAGATCGAGGACTTGTGGTATCTTTTCGAATGCTGACTGTCTTCGACTATGTTATGTCGGCTGATCCTTGCCGAATCTAGAAAATATGCTACTACAGTTCCCTTGCTAAATTGAACTTGAATCGTTTGGGTTCATGATTCTCCAATCTTCATTGATTTTTTGTCTGGATTCCTCAATTTCGCCATGATGCGATGTTAAAGTCTTCAAACGAAGGTGTTCATTGTCTGAGTGGATCAGAGTCCACTTAGAGGTGTTCACTGTCTTAGTGGATCTGAGTCTGAGTGGGTCTGAGTCCACTTAGAAGTGTTCACTGTCTGAGTGGATGCATTGGAGTGTTTGTTTTTTTAACTAGTTAGATCTGACTAAAATAGGCAAATACTAAAATACCCTTCTATAGCAAACACCCCCTATTCATCACCAATACCACCACCACCCTCTGTCACCAATGCCAACACCACATATACATACCAAACACAAATATAATAGAAAATAACCTGTATATATAGCAAACACAAATACATAGGAAAGAACTTGTATATATAACAAACACAAATTGTCTGAGTGGATGCATTGGAGTGTTTGTTTTTTTAACTAGTTAGATCTGACTAAAATAGGCAAATACTAAAATACCCTTCTATAGCAAACACCCCCTATTCATCACCAATACCACCACCACCCTCTGTCACCAATGCCAACACCACATATACATACCAAACACAAATATAATAGAAAATAACCTGTATATATAACAAACACAAATACATATAAAAATAATCTGTATGTATATAACAAACACAAATACATAGGAAAGAACTTGTATATATAACAAACACAAATACATAGGAAAGAACTTGTATATATAACAAACACAAATATACACTAGTTCATAAAATCAAATAAAAATTAACATTAGTTTGAAGTTAATACAAGCAAATATCAGAGTTATAAGAGTTATTACAAATACACAAACAAATAAGTTCCAATCAACTTAAAAGGGCTTCAAGGAAACCAACACGTTACTCTGGATCAAGCCCTAGAAACATCAACCTGTAAGTGTGCTCATTGGATCCTCCCAAGAACTTCAAACTCTTCAAAAATAATGCATTATCTATCTCATATGAACTGACCATATCCTTCAATACCCTCAGAACTTCAGAAGAGGTGTCGTCATTGCTTCTTCATGTAATCCCATTAGTTCTTTAGTTCCTTCTGTTTCAAAACATGAAAATTTTGCATGTTGTTGAGCTCTTCTTCCACTGCCTTCCAAGCTATAGTATTCAGAGATGTTCCAAACACTCTATTCAAGTCTATCTGTGCCTTACATTTCAGGATGAAGTGAAGTCTAAAATCTAGATGTTGTTTGAAAAAGCCTGTTGTTTTCTTTGGTGGTATCGACATAGCTGCACCTTCAAAACAGATAGACAAATCAGTTAAACAAATACAAAAGATTCTGCAGATGGATACAAAGCATAACAGATGCACTGAAATATACAAAAAAAGAAATGGATGCACTGAAATATACAAACAGGCTTACAGATGGATAACAGTTAGGCAGTTAGGCCATGATAACACTTATATGAAAACAGTTAGGCTTACAAATGGATGCACTTCTATGATAACAGTTACAAATGGATACAAACTGTATAAACATGCCATACAAACTGGATATTCAAACTCTGTATAAACAGGCCATACAAATATGATGTTATAAACTGAATATGCAGAAACTGTTATAAATTGGATACGCAGAAACTGTTATAAACTGCCTAACTGTTATGGTTATCAGGCTGCACACAAAGCATATTGGTTATTACTTAAGATCAACACCATCTCTTCTTTAACACCAAAAGATTCTACTTTTCACATTTGCTTTTCTTCTTTTCTTGTTTTGTTTAGTGTCTGTCATTTAAGAATATTGGTTAGATTGATAATATCCAGCTGCTAATTAAGATCACAAGATTTCATAGTTTGTCTCTCTTAAGTCTCCAGTTTGCCTAGATAAAGCTATGTTGGCTTTAAGCTATGTTGCTAGTGTTGTGGGTAAACCAGTTTGTCTAGATAAAGCTACAGAAAACAAATCATAACAGATAATGCTTGTAATGGGCCAAATCATAGCAGTTCATATAACAGATAACAGAGAGAAAACAAATCATAGCAGTTCATATAACAGAACCATGTGTATAAACTGATAACATATAGCAGTTCATATAACAGATAACAGATATAACAGATAACACAAAGCATCACTTTATAGAATCTGGTTTAACAAGATAACAGAATAACAGAAAATGTGTGGGACCAAATGAACAAAAAATTCTAATATTCAGGAAGATTCCTTATAATGCTTGTAATGTTAATATCTAGGAAGATTCCTTATAATGCTTTGAGCAAAGCTAATATCCAGGAAGATTCCTCCCAAATGAACAAAAAATGTGTGGGACCAAGATGTTTGTAATGCTTGTATATCCAAAACAATATGGATATACAATCCATATTGTTCCCTTTGCATATACAATCCATAACATACCCAAAGTGTCTACCATCCTTAGCACACTAGAACAAAAAATGCAGCTAACTAAATCTACATCAAATCTCAAAACAACATGATCCAGCTCTTAATCAAACCATACGCACTACGAGATCTAAACTAAAACCCACAAGTCAATGTCAGGGTGAGCAATTCTATCATGAGATGGATTGAAATCCACCATAACCTGCAGTAGGAACACAGTGCCACCATGAGATAAACAATTAGAACTGGGGATTATTGGAGGTTTAATCTTACCTGTGATGGGGTGAGAACAGATGGGCATGAGAGGAGGAGTTTGAAGGAATGAGCATCAATGATGTTTTCAGAGCTTGAATCACACTCAGAACTCTTCATTTAAACCAAAACCCTTAATCAAACAACATAATTCACCCACAAATCTAAACTAAAACCCTTAATCAAACCAAAATCCTTAATGAAACTATACCCACTACCGGATCTAACCATACCACAATCAACACAAACAAACATCACCCACAATTAACACAAATCTCTCTTGCAAATCGAAACAAAACACATTTAGAATCATTACAATCTGAAATCAACAGAGATAGAGTTAGAATCATTACTTCTCAAGGAAAGGTTCGTCCACAACTGCAGAGATATTAGGAATCAACTTCTCCAAACGATTCGAGAGAGAGAGAGAGAGATTCTCCAACTGGCTTGAGGAGCTGCGGAGGAGGTGATCGAGGAGGAGATTGCAAGCTTCGTTCCTGGAGGAGATGGGAGAAGAAATTGTTTTTCTTTTTCGTAAATTTGATTTGTTGTGAGGGTAATTTGGGGATAAAATTTACACTCAGACCCAGACCTCCCACGCTGGCTTATTGAATCTGAGTGGAGAGAGGCTCAAATGTTTTATCTGAGTCTGAGTATAGTCAGTCCAAAAAACAAACAATACTAAGTGACTTCAGTCAGTCCAAATCATTGACTGGAGTTAGACTCAAACCTCTAACTGCAGTTAGTCGAAAAAACAAAAGCCACCGAAATTAGATCAAGCCAAAATAATGAAATTTAGGGGGTGTTTGTTTTTGTTAGAGGTAAAACCTCTAAGTTGAGTAAGAGCTCTAAGTCAACTTAGAGGTTTAATCAGAGGGGAGTGTTTCAGTTCTTACTCAACCTCTAAGTCATGATTTTTAGATGATAATCTGTTTGTTATTTTAGAACACTTAGAACTAACTTAAAACCCTAAAATCATAGATGACTGAATTACCCCTCAATACAGATTAGTTATAGTTAAGTTATTGAAGCAAAAATAACCTTTGAAGATGAGTTATTCAGATTTGGTCCCTCATAAAGACGTGTTCTGTGCAGTACTTAAAAGCTTATTATGTGTAACGATATATCATCTATGGCTAGATAAATGAAAATAGTAATCTTTGAAAACAAATACAAGCATACATCTCTTTTCAAACGTGGATACACTACGAAACCATAGAAGGGACTGCCAGGGCAAATAGACAAAATGGAAGGGTGGAGAAATTAGAACATTATACAATATATACATCTCAGAATAGGAAAAGAAAATTAATAAATAGGTCTATGTATCACTGGCATGCAACCACAATCACTAACAAGAATACTACTAGTGAACCAGTTTGGCTTCACCTTCAAATTTTTTACGCAGAGGCTTCACCTTTATCTCATCTCAAATAGATTAATGTTATATAATTCAGAAAAATCCCTGGTCTTCTAGTTTTAAAGTTCTGGAAAGCTCTTGCGAAAGTCCTCGTCAAGAAGTGTATAACCAAAGCCTAATTGAAGTGCAGTGTTTTAAGTTCAGCTTTGGGGAGAATAATAACTATAAAAGTTTGTTCTGCTGGGTTGAGGATCAATACAAGGAGGCAAATTTATCCATAACCTATCATGAAGAGGATGTAGAGTTTGGACAGATAATTGGGCAAAATAGGTAATAGAAGAGCGTTCTATTAGACAAGTTTTTTCTTCCCAGAGCAATCCCTTGAAGTTGTACTAAATATCCAGGGGACAAGTATAGGCAGGCAAGCATCTAGACCATAATAGTTCTGAAACAGATATAGGCAGGCAGTCAAGCATCTAGACCATAACAGTATAGGCAAGCATCTATACCATAACAGTTCTGAAACAGATATAGGCAAGCATCTAGACCATAACAGTATAGGCAGGCAGGCAAAACAGATCATAATAATATAAGCATAACAGATGGGCAAAACAGATATAAGCATAACAGTATAAGCATAACAATATAAGCATCTAGACCATAACAGTTTAGCAAAACAGATGGACAAATCCAAAACAGATGGACCATAAGCATAACAGTATAAGCATCTAGACCATAACAGATGGACAAAACAGATGGACCATAACCATTATTAAAACAGTTCCTATATGCAGTTAGACCATAACCATTAGCAAAACAAAGTAACTAAAGTAACTAAAGTAATGGCTAAAAGGCTGAAGGAGGTGGAACTGGATTGTAAAATTAGGTAAACATGAAACCTTAAGGCATATAACCTTAAGATATGAAATAGAAGAGGCACTTGGGTTATTTAACTAACCACCAAAGATATCATATCAAAAAAGATATCATATTAGATTTAACACTCAGATTTAAATCATCACCAAAAGATGTACAAAAGAGAAGTTCACCTGGATAGATCTACATCATCACCAAAATAGAAGTTCACATAACATAAAATAGTCTTTTACCACACAAGCTAAGAAGAAGTTCAAGGCCACATCTATAATACTCACCCAATAAGCATTTTTAGAAACCCAAGACGACGCCTTTCATCCAAATTCAAAAAATAGTCCTGTAGTTGAACTGCTCCTCCCAACACCTTCAGCACCAAGTAGTAAAAAGATTCCTCTATCTCATTAGTATCCAACATGTTGTCCAAAATATTCATTACCTCAGACATTGTATTGTCATTGTTGTTGGAACCATAACCTGGGCCATTGCTACTAATAGCGGATATCAACTCATTAATCAAAGTTAATGAAGATGGTTCAACATTTGCAGCAGCCCTCTTTCCTTTAGCAGATCCATTTCTAGATGCTGGTGTGCGTGGAGTAGTACTAGCTGGACTAGGCTGAGTTGTAGGATTGATAGGCACATCATCTATGGATATATTCATCTCATCCCATGGGTTATCAATTCCACTAGCCCCAAAATTAGCTGTGTCCATGGGGATGTCGCCATCAACTATGTGAACAAACTCATTAGTGGGTTGGGTAGTAGGGACATACTCTGAACCTATTGCATAGGCATAATCTCCTGTAACAATTGTACCCTCAAACAGGCCTTTCAACAACTCCCTATTTGCAAGTGGAGTTGTCTTAAACTTCTTTGCTTTGGGATATGTTTGTTCAAATCCAAGAGTAGAACATAAGTATATATATATATATACTTAGAATATAGATAAACCAAATTCACACAAGTAGAAAAAGCTCTGAAAAAAGAATTACCACCAAAATGTCAGCCCAATATTCCTTTGGCCAGTCAAACGTCCCTGAAGCCTCATCATATCCATGACCCGTCCTAGTAGTCAAGGACCTCCACAACATATAGCTCTTCCTCAAGTAGTCCCATTGGTTCTTGAGGTCCTTTTGAGTGAAAGCCTGAAAAAATTCTACGTTCATCTCCTCCATCACTTCAATCCAAGCAGCTAAACTCAAAAAATTCCCTTGCAATCGTTTCTTGTTGACCTATTTTTGACATTTCTATATAAAAGCTATCTTCATAATTGGATGCTTCCCAAACACGTGTTTTGTCTTATTTTCATTATCTTCTCTATCAACTTGTGGTGTTTTCTTTCGTCCCATAGCTTCGCAACAAAAACAATTATAAACAACAAATATAGAGAATATATCACTAACTACACTTTAGAAACATTAGAAACAAGATAAATAATCGATAAACATGTCAATGGCAAAATAACAGTTAATATGATAACAATAATGAAAATATACTTAATACAATTTAGGCATAACTATACTTTCTAGTTCATAACCAATTACATTTATCTAAAACATTATAATCCTTCAAATTTAACTTCCCAATTTCTGTAAGAAAGTTTTCCAGCATTTCAGTCTTGGTCTTTGAAACAAGAAGGTCCATTTTGAGCTTGTTCTCCAACTCTCCAAAAGTTGTAGAGGTACTAGGGGTAGCACAAGTGGAAAATGATGCATCATCACCCTTGACATCATCAAACCAATTGAAAAATCCACAACCTTTCTCATGTTTGGACTTTGATTGGGGGCAACAATAGAATCTTCTTTTGCTAATTGATGCAGTAATAAGTTTGCATGGACCAACACCACATGGACATATCATATACTCATCCAACCAACACCAAAAGCCACAGTCCCTAGGCGTGTTTTGCATCATAATGTATATAAGTAATAGACATTTCAGATACTTATATATATGTCTAAGCATTACTTAATTATAATAAAAAATTTAAATATTATACCACATAAAAGCATTGACAATATGCCCGATTTGGAATCCTTGTGGTTTTGGAAATCTTTGTTACCCCATTTCCACATATACAAGTATAAATTGCCATTTAACTGCAAAGTAGTTGTCCATAAAATAAGTTTATAAATATACAAGTCTTGTGATCTCAATATTACAAGTCCATAAAACATGTCCTAACTAACAAAACAAATTAAAGCATGTTCTAACATAAGATTACTAATTAATTTGGTGCATTATTAACATTTTGGGCATTATGAGCTAAAGCTAACTCGGCTGCAATCATGTCTCTCAGAACAATAGATGCTTCCCGCTCAGCTGCTCCAAATAAGATAGCATTAGGAAGTAACTCCTCATCAACATCTTCATTGTTCTCCCCCCCCCATATCTGCATTTTCGAACTGACGGAAGAGAACATCATTCTGAGCCACCCTTCTTAAATAGTTGTGGATTGCCATGCATGCTATAACAATGTCCCTCTGGGTTGGAAAGTCATAAGAAGACATTGCTTTCAAAATTGGGAATCTTGCTTTCAACACTCCAAAGCTCCTTTCAATTACATTCCGCAGTTGAGCATGGGCATGATTAAAGTGTTCTTGTGGGTTTTTTGGCCGACCTCCACGCCTATAATCATTCAACTAATACCTCACACCCCTGAATGGGCACATAAAGCCTCTAGTTTGGGCGTATGCAACATCACATAAGTAGTATAGATCTACAATACCCAAAATAGAATTTATAAGTTTTGTTATTCAAATCAAAACTAAAAACTAAAAGTATCTTTAAGATGAGAAAATGAGTTTACTACGTGAGGGAGGCATTGGGAAATTATTGGCCACTCATTCCTATCCAGCTACTACATATGTGAACATCATGTTAAAATCACATATGGCTATCACATTTTGGAAGCATTCCCCTCCACCTCTTCCCCTATAAGGAGTTTTGTCATCCTTTGCAATGCTTGCACTAATAAGTGTACCATCAATTGCCCCTACAACTCCTTTGAAAGGCCCCTCCCTCAATGTTTTATGATGTGTAATAGGTCCAGGTAGTTAATCAAATTTAGGAGGCACTATCATTTCCTTTTGGAATATCATCATAGCATCAAGAACTTCATGAAATATCTTGCTCGTAGTAGCAGCTGAATGCTGAAACCTAGAATTTACAGCTCGGTTTGAGATATTGTGAACAATGATATGCATGAAAATAACTAGCTTCTCCTCAACATCTATATGCATGCTATCTTTAAGCAACCCAACATCCCTAAAGTGAGCCACAAGGGATCTAAAAGAATCAGGGTCTATCCTCATCATATTGTACATATTGGTGGCAGGACCCTGAATCAATTCATGGACATATTGTTTTCCAGTCAGTGCAGAAGTGCAAAGTTTCTGACGAACCCTCCTATTCATCTTGACCAGTTCCATGTACAAGATAATGGTTGCAATAATGGCTAATATATACTGACAATTATTCATCTTCCCCTAATAAGAGTTTAACAAATAAGTATTGCATGATACATCAACCATCATTTATAATATATTACTATTAAGTACCAAATAATATATTATTAACATGTACAACAATAATATCGAATTATCATCTACAAAAAATAAATTTGTCATACATTTTCAAAGTCTAGAGATGAGATAGAGAGAGTTCACAACCTATCAAGAACCACCACAAATCAAATCAAAACACAAGACAGTTCAGAATGTTAGCATGCAGAGGAAATTATTTCCAAATATATGAGGAAATTATCAATACAAAACACAAGACAGTTTTTCATAACTCTTTTAGAATGAAAGATGTCTTAGAAGACTGGACCATTATATATGTACCTAGAAGAATGAAAATCATCAACTGGGTATCATGGGCTCCTTCTCAACAATACTTTATTATACTTAACTGTGATGGCATCATAAAAGCAGATAGGAAAACCTATAGACTCAAACATGGTATGGAATGGAAATAATTGACCATATATTACAAACAAACAATTACAAACAAACAAGTATGCCAATTACAAACAATTACAGTAACAAACAATTCACAAACAATTACAGTAACAAACAATTTACAAGTATGCCAATTACAGTAATTCACAAACAATTACTTATTTCAAGTATGTCAATTACAGTAACAAACAATTACTGATTTGGGGATTCCCATAACCCATTTCTGGTGAGATTATTTTCAGTAAAACCCACAATGGATTCTTCCCCAAATCATAATTTAAACATTCACCCCCTTAATACACCTCTCCCAATTCTTTTGTATGGATAAACAAACCCTAATAGAGGAATTACAGCAAGATTGGGTCACAACAATTCGTTGGAATTACCCTAAACAGCTATACTGCAGGCAACCTAGAATTCACCAGCAAGAATCAACAACAAATTGAAGATAAACAAACCTTAATGGAGGAATTACAACAATTGCAGATTTGATAAACAAACCCTAACAATGGAGGAATTACCTTCAATGAAAGAGAGAGAGAGAGAGATGCAGCAGTAGAGTCGTTCTTCTCTGTAGAGTGGAGAGGGAGAGGGAGCTCTGTGGAGTGGTCGGTGGTGAAGACGAGAGAAGAAGCTTGTTGGTTTTTGGTTTTTGGTTTTGGGGGAGAAGAGGGACTAGGGGTAGGAATTAGGGGAATAGAGAGGGGTAAAAAAGAGATAAAAAGGGACTTAGAGCCTCTTACCCCAAAACCAGCCCATTCAGCAAGCTTACTGGAGCAAGAGAATACTCACTTGAGTAAGATGTTAGAGGCAAAAACAAACGGCTCTAAGTCGAGAGTAAGAGGCTTTAAGTTGAGCAAGAGCTCTAAGTTAAGTAAGAGCTAAAAACAAACACCTCCTTAGCATCAAACAATGTAGTCTAATTTTTTTTAATAAATACATGTCATTTGGCTAGAGTCTTTCACTATTTCTTTTCCAGGACAATTCATTGAGCATACAAAATTGACTGCCAGTAAGAATGGTAATATTCCGCCGCACTACATCGTTAATAAAACCAT
Source organism: Kingdonia uniflora (assembly GCA_014058105.1). NCBI lineage: Eukaryota > Viridiplantae > Streptophyta > Magnoliopsida > Ranunculales > Circaeasteraceae > Kingdonia > Kingdonia uniflora. Next base: position 1,232,965 of record JACGCM010000452.1, read on the forward strand.
TTTACTCAAGATGGCTACACAATAAGCCTCCTATCAAGGATACAAGGGCTAATACGCTGTTACACAAATATATACACACATTCAAAGAAAGAAAATTAGAATACTCCTATTGAAAGTGAAGGTTGTATCATGTATCTGAAAACAAAATTTAAGCCACCAGCAAAACGCAAGAAGAAATTTTGTTTCCATGGTGAAAACCTTTAACATCAAAGGCTAAAATGTACCATGCATCCCTAATCTTTTTTCTGACATTTCATTAGTGTGATGAGCCAGAGATTTGATAAATGTTAAAGGCACTGTAATTTAGTATACAAATTAAACACGACATCCTCTAATTTAATAATTAACAAAACAAACTAATCATACATGTATTAGATTAAGCGACAAATAAACAGTAGTTGCTACTTGATTTACAATGGTTAGGGGTTCTTTACAACAATAATTACAGTGTATACCTCAGGATTGGCAAAGCCAGTCTTGAATAGCTATCTGAAGAGCACGGTTAGGAGTAAGATGCAAATGACTCAATTTTAAATTAGTTATGGGAGAAGTTTCACGTCCCTTTTTGAACCATTCACGCAAAGCCTCACCTTCATAGGTAAACCCATCCGCTGCCACGTGAGGATCGTACATGATCTCCTGCAAAACCCGCAGTTGTGTAAGTACCAGAAAGCACAATGACAATTTCATCCATCTTGTACAAGAGAAGCATTTCCTTTCTTAGCAGGCATCTTAGCTTTTAACAAAGTTGAAATTAATATATTTCCATGTTCCATCAGTCTACGGAGGCAGAGAGCAAATTGCCATCTATTTAATAACCAAAAATCATCTCATGAATGGATGAATATCCACATTCGTTCTCAATATACCACATTATAAACCCTACCAAACCGTGGCTCGAGGTTGAGTTCCACCAAATATCAACCATGTTCGAACTTGAAAATGATCTCACAGTATGTCAGAATGATACTAGATGAAAAGTTTGGATGACCGACACATATATTTATTTAAGGAAATCAAAAGATGGAATGCCTATCTATCATGATATATCGGAAAATACTGGTCGTAATTCCAGTATATACCGAAATTTCTATCGTGTAGTGTATGGATGATAGGGATCCTTTAACCCATGGGGTGAATCACATAGTTTATAGTACCATGACTGTAACAAGTAATGCTATAAATATGTATTAGAGTAATAACTTTGGAGTATTTATTCAAAACCCACCTGAAGGATTGGACATAAGAAAAAAGATGGCACCGTACGCTCCTCAGTGAGCTGCAACCTCTTCAGATCCCTCACAACTGTTGGTTTCAGCTCCGACCTGTCCTTACTATTCACCTGACAGAATTGTAATCCCATCTCCACCAATCGCTTGGCAACCGATGCAGGCCAATCTCCAGCTGATAGGTCCAAAACTGATGCCAATTTCCCACACATCACGGCTTGACGGATATCACTTGCTAAACCCACTGGGGGTCTTCCTGTGAGTAACTGTAAGATAATGATCCCAAAGGCGTAAACATCAGACTTGGTTATCAACTTTCCAGTCCTCTGCAATTCCGGATCAGTATATGGAAATGCACTGATCATATCTATACTACCGCGGAAACTTGGACAACGTGAAGTTTCCTCCGACATAAGTCGGCATATACCAAAATCTCCAATTTTGCAGTGAAACTCCAAATCAAGAAGGATGTTTTCGGGTTTTAGATCTCCATGGACAATCTCTACAGGTTTGTACGAGTGCAAATAGAGAAGGGCACTCGAGATTTCTGCAACAATGCGGGTTCGAATCTTCCAGGTCAGAGGACATTTGTTAGCTTTGGGAGAAAGATGGTCTTGGATGCTTCCATTTGGCAAGAACTCATAGACAAGGGACCAGGCTTCTGGGCATGCACCAATCACAGCCACCAGATGAGGATGTTGTAATTTGCTCAGAATCTGAACCTGCAGCACGGAAAATATGAAGATTATATTAGACGAAGAAAAGAAATTGAGGCATCTTGTAATCCAAGGGAACATAAACAAAATATCACATTTTGATCACAATACTTTTCCAAGAAATCTTGGGACACATATATACACCTATAAACACTTCAATAAGAGAGAGCAAAACAGAGAGACACACCTCTTCATGAAACTCAGATATGCCCTGCATATTAAGTGGATGCAACTTCTTTATGGCAACACTTCTGTCTCGAATCTCTCCCTTAAAAACACACCCACAACCTCCCTGCCCAATCTTGAAACTCTCAGAAAAGTTACAAGTTACAGTATGCAAATCGGACACTGAAAACCTTGTGAACTCTGCTGTGGCATTGACTAACAAAAAGTCACTGTAGTATAAAGTTCCCACCTGTCTATGACTCTTCCACCATTCAAGACAACGTGTAGCTTCCTCCTTATGCCTACGGATCTTCTGCTTTTTATTCTGGAAAGTTTCTAGGGATGCTTGGGTGATCCCCACTTCTCCAGCAACGTTGTTGTGTCGACGAGTTGCTTCCTTGGCACTACTATCTAGAGTAGCTACATCGCTGTGGGACTTCTATAGCTTACTTAACAACTCTTCTCGTTGTTTCAAAATCTTTTTTAGTTCCCATTTAGTAGTTTTTAGTGCATTCTCAACTTCTTTTCTCAGCTGAACTTCCCGTGCATGGGCAGCTTCATAATCTTTGACCTGTTAAGAGTATGGAACATGATTTTGTCAAAGATACCCCACTTACAACTTCATCTGAGCCACTCTTGAATAAAGATAGTACAAATAATTCATGCAATCTTTTAAATCTCATCAGACTTTAGTTTCCCAGGATAGATCTTCTCAAACTCTATATCTTAGATTTCATTTTCTGGTCGACAGTTTAAGATTAGATACTCAATGTCGGTTCATCGGGGTAGATTCATCGCCATTTTGAATAATCTCGTTACAGTGCAAGCAACAGTGCTTCCTCACTGTTGTTTCAAGGTTTTGGTGTCATTTGAGCTTTAAGGTGTTTAACTCCTTTGGGGAGCAGTTATTATAATACCTCTTGGAAATCAAAATTTCTGTTTTCTATTTGTCTTTTAGGTATCAGTGTGTCAGAAGGATTTTCTTCATGGTGTAGAGTTGAATTGATGGCCAGCTTGTTTCAGAGCAGATTCCTTGTGTTTGTTTGCTATTTGTGAAATCCTCTTTCACGTTCATTCTTTTGTCATCACTGTGTTATGTTTCTTCAATGATAATTTCCTTTAAAGGGTATTAATCTGGGATAAGTAGGATTTTAATGTATACAGTTTTAGTTTTTAAGGGATGGCGTCCTCCAAAAATTTCTTTAACAGAAATATGTATCTCTAAAAGAACCACAGTTGCGATAAAAGATCAGATTTTCCGACAAGATGCTAAAGGCTTACCGCAAAAACCCAAACAAGAAACATACCTTATTGATAGTTTCCACGGCATCTGACTCTAATCCTTTACGCTTTAGCAGCTCCGCAAATGCTTCATTTTTTGATATCTCGGTTTCTTTCCTGGCTTCAATAATGTAGTCATGAAACCTTTTTTCTTCTACTTCAGAATCATATTTGGCCACTACCATTTCAGAATTAGATCCAGACGGCGCAGTAATATCTTTTGGACTTGATGACCTCTGCAAAGACCTATGCAAAAAACTATTCCTGGCGACAGACAAAGCCACTTTCCATTGATCTGATTCTTCACCAAATAGTTTACCATTACGAAAAGGGGGATTGTTTATGAGATCGCTCTTGTGATTGTTAAATGCATCTGTGAGTGTTATTTCAGATGGATCAAGCATTGGTGGTAAGCAGTTCGAAGCCTCCCTTGTCCACACGTGTTTTCCTTTGTCGACAAACCAAATCTCACAGAATGGAGGGGCATGTTTGGCAGCATAGTCTGCCTTTCTAGAGCTTTTCATCACCTTCATGCAACTGTATCACTCATCAGATTTTTCTACTTAAATAGAGACATTTTAGAAAAATATATACGACCAAGCAAACAATTAATATAAATTGTTTTAGGAACATATACCAGCTTCCTGATTCATAACCTTAGATTTGGACCGTATTCCCATTAAGGAATTCATGATATTCCACCAAAGATTTGCATAACTGAGTTGGTGTAAACAACCAGAAACATGAATAAGACGTTTAGAAAGTGCTGGAGGTGAACTGCATCAAGAAAAGGGTCAACGGCTAGAGAGAAACTGTAGTACTCTAGGGGGAAAGAGCACAAAACAATGTTTCGCATAGCGGATACCAAAGCAGTAATATCTGTTCGGAGCAAACAAATTCAGATCTTCAGACCTGTCTTCATCGAAAAAGTTTGTGGCGAGATGGTACGACATGTTTACTATAGGGAGAGTAGCGATAAAGTGTCATGATGGTTTTTGCTTTTCAGTTATAGTATCTTTTTGCTACTTTGTCTGCGTATTTGGGGTATTGCTATCTATTCCCCTCTCCCTCCCTCGCCTTGTTGTGAATTATTCTCTCTAGGAAGTGAGACATAGTTGGTTGTAAGAGAAATTACAGCCCTCCTTGAATATCTCCTTACTGGACCAAACATTGGCTCTGAAATTTGGGGAAAATTAACATTGGCCTGGTCACCACACCAACCTCTTTCCCTGATGAATTGCACTCAATCTCCAACATGTCTTGTAATTTCTCCTCTACTTTCTTAGTAGTTTTTAAAATTATGTTTATCGACATCAATCTGAGAAAGCACGACCACATGTCCATTTCATAAATTCCAATATCAATACAAAGAACAATCACATATCCACTAAGCATGAGATGTTCCATGCTCTTGACAGGAAGAAATAAATAACACACATTACACAAAAAATATGCAAAAGGAGAAGCGGAAACCAAGAAAACGTCAATCACCCCTGCGAGCCTTAAGTGTTCCCCTTGCTTAAAGTGTCCTCTTCTCAAACCGTCTTCCGCAACATTGCCTCAATTCAAATCCATCTTAGATGTTTTTCCACTCTCAAAATACACTAGGGATTTCTTCCGAGTTTATTGCGCCCTCTTAACACTACTAAAAGACCTAAAACAGTGATGGAGAAAATTTTGGTTCGATCCAAGAGAGGTGTGGGCTTGACACAACTTAGGATATCCCCAATGGGACCTCTTTTAGACACCCCCGGGGTCAACTCAACATTCCAAATGATATGCCTAATCTCATGTGGGAGTAGGATCAATCCTAAGCCATCGAGGATCCCAACACTCATCCTGTTTGATTTCTACCATTTCCTTCAGCTATTCTACTTTCTTTAAGCTCTCTAACTTGAGACCTTGAGACACATTTCAAACAATCCTCACCTTGGATCAAGTTATCTACTAACTCATCAATCCTTAGACTATTCAGTGCCTCCAACTTTTGCGCTAACAGTACAGAATGTTCGGCCCATCTCCTTCTTTCCTACAGCACCACAACGTTCCAATGAAAAACATAAATGGTTATTATTCTCGGCATTCACTTGGCTTCTTCTCTTTCTACGTTAAGCAAAAATGAAAAGCCAATCCATAGTGGGCAAAACAAAGTCAAATTCAGGTCAGCGCACTTTCCCCCCCCCCCCCCCCCCCCCCCCCCCCTTCAGCAAGGTCATCTGCCAAATGATCAGCAGCTCTGTGCTGAATATAGACACTCAAGCAAATACTCTCTACGTTATGATAACAAGGATTCCAACAACAACAACAAAAAATCCAGTAGTAGATATAAGATTGCAATGTTGTGCATAAAATGATCCATCACAATAATAAAGCGGTCAAACTCGATTAGAAAAAGATTACCTAAAACTCCAAATTTCATTTAAGCGTTAAACACTAAACAAGTGAATCATGGGGAAAAACTTACTTTTCTGGAACTGCCCCCATAACAAGCCTCCTAATAGGATGTCTACTCGCCAGCTGTACAATGCCATTATGAACTTGCCCAGTTTCAATTGTGATGATGCTTACTTTAACCTGCAAAGAGATAACTTTCATGAGCTGCTTCTAATCAGTAATAGTATAATCAGATTATATCAAATAGTATCATATGACGATAATTAAAAGTAATAGGTAAGCAAATGAGTAGCATATTTTCTCATAACCAAAGAGAAATGCGAAAAGACCCCACTATTTATTGCAGTGCTCTTGTATACCAATGAAAAACCTTAAAAGTGCCCAAATTGTGTCCTTGTATTTATTTTCTAATATGTGTTAAATTTTGATGTTAAGAGGATGTTTTACACGTCACAGGTAATTTTTGGGAGAAAGAGATCGCGACTAGGTTACTGGCGGCTTACACAATAAGAACTATCTCTCTCCCACGGCTTTGGAAGACTATCTTTTTGTTTCATAGATTGAGTAGGATTTTATTTCAGTCCTATATAACTATATGCATTAGGGTTAAAGTACACGCAATTAGAAAATCTTAGAAGACTTCTCTATAAATAAAGGCATAACCTCCTTCAGCTCTTCATTTATTAAGTGTGAATGAAAGTCGAGTTTATTAAATTTCTGATCTTGTGTGAGGATTCTTGGAAGCTTTTGAATTAAGCTCTGATATTAAAGTTTGCGTTAAAATACCCTGAGAATGTTAACAATTTCTATCCCTCTTGGTTGGCATGTTCTAATCTCTCACTTAAGCCAAGAATATTTCTTTATGTTCAGAGTACAAAAGTGTAATTGAGCAGTGTTTTAACAAGTGTTGAAATTTACCCCAAGGTGGGACTATCACGAACACTGTGTGTCATGCATAATCCATGTAAGCTTCAAAACAGAAATTTTCTCACCACCACTTCACTGTTTCTCGTGCCTTACTGCAGATAAGAATATATGGCAGTCATAATATTTAACTTGCGAAAGGTGTTGTTTTCTTTTTATGTCCCTCCAAATTTGTGATGCTTTGGGAATCAAAGATGGTCTCAGAGGTAAAATTGAGGCACAATTGATGATGGAGAACTTGAATTCCAAGGGAAAAAGCTCAACAATGGTGTTTTCTCAAGACCAATTGCAGATTGAACAAATCAACAAAGCAGTAGAGCAACAGACATCAACATCTGGGAATGATTCAAATGAACCATCTCTGAAGCCAGCAATGCAAACACAACAGGTCCCCAATTATGCAGAAGTGGTGAAGGGAAACTATGCCTCTGCAGAGAGCAATAGAGGGGACAATACTATGGCAGGAAACGGGAAACAGCATCCAATTACTGGAAATATTTCTAGAAAAACTCAAATTAGCTATGCTTCAGTGGTAAGAGATGAATCATCAGCAAAAGATAATATCAAACTAAGCTACCATGAACCAGCTTTTGATATGTCTAGAAGAAAGTATGCTGTAAAGTTTCCTACAGAGATACTGGAGGAGGGAATCTCAAAAAGGAAAGATACTGTGACTGGATTTTTTGTGGGATCAGGTGTGCCATTTTATATGGTAAGAGAGACTAAGATTCTAATGGGGTGTCAAAGGTCCTCTGAATATGACAATGTTCAATTCTGTATATAATTTCACCTTTGAAGATCTCAAAGAGAGATAAAGTGCTTAAACAAGGTCCATGAAACATTGGGGGTAAGTATTTTGTGGTAAAGAAATGAGAACCATACAGTACCATCGATGCAGACAGAATTGAGGCAATTTCTATTTAGGTTAAGTTCATTGCCCAAACAATATTGGACATATCAAACTTTGAGCTATGTTACAAGTGCTATAGGTAATCCATTATGTTTAGACAAAGCAACTGAAACCTCTTCAAAAATGACTTTTGCAAAGTGCTGTGTTGAGATTTCTCCAAGTCATACTTTGCCTCGGTGGATAGAGGAGATGGAGTTCTTATAGAAGTTACAGTTGAATATTCTTGAAAACCTCTTATATGTGAGGAATGCAATGTCTTTGGACACCATACAAATAGATGCGAGAAAGTCAGAATGTTTGAAACAAGGAAACATGCAGGTGGGCAGAACGTAAATCAAGATAAAAAAGAGGAGCAAACACATAAAGAGAAAGCCACTCAGATATGGAGGAAAAAATTGGAGGGAGAGCAGTCAATACAACTGAATCACAGACAAACATTAGTGCAACAGAAGAACTGGGTAAGGGTAAGGAACCTGAGACCAAGATAGATGATGAGAATAATGAAAACTGGGAATTGGCCAAATCCAAGAAAACCAAGAGAAATGCCAATCTATCTAATACCCCAAGTAGTCCTACTCCAATCTATATAAATATATAATTGCAGAATCTCTGTAGAATTGGATTCTGTTGTGACACATGGACTACCTAAATGAATGACACATCAGCAACTTTGACAGCCCGATTTTTGTTGCGCATCCCGAACCTATTTCAGAGTTTTGGTTCTCCTGAAAGACCCCAAAAGACACATTTCTTCGACTCTCTTATATGAAATATAAATCTGAAACGTTTTCCTCTCTCTAATCAGAACGTTGAAGGAGAAGTATACCAACTCTATTTTCGTTTGGTTTTTGCAGAATTTTCATCATCCCCAATTTTCTATGCTTTCAGCGATCGAGTTTAAATTACATGAATTCGTTCTTCTCTCCTCTCTCAAAGACCACAACAACAACAACAACACCAACTCTCTTCCTCCTTCAAACCACAATACGACCCCAATCATCTTCACCACAACCTTCAAAACCCAATCGACCAATTCAAACAGTGAACCCCAAACGCGTTTGATTGCGCAAAATGTTTCATCGCAGTGTACTATTAAAGATATCCAGAGTTTGTCCCAGAAGCACGGAAGAGTGGTGTGGTTGATGTCGAGGTTAATTAGATATCTTAGTTTAAGTTTATTCTCTTGAAGTTCTGATTTTAGTGGTTTAATTGAAATGGGTATGTGTGGTTTTGTTGTTTTGTGTAGTTATCTATGTTTAACAAGACTAAAATCAAGGGATTGTCTTTTGTTACAATGGAGTCGGAAGAAGAGACTCTGACAACTTCGAATAATCTAGAGTTTTTTGTAAGTACATTTGATTTGCTACTCTTAAGTAAACTCAATCTCATTTTTGGGATTTTTCTATCATGGATTTCTCATTTCTTTCGCAGATAATTGCAATTATACAATGTTTATTTTCTGCTTTTATTTTTATTCTTCCCATCATGTTTTTTTTATCTGAATATTTGATCTTCGTCTAGAATATTATACAGTATATGAATTGCGACCAGTCCTAAAATTCCTAGGAAATGCGATAGAAAGAGAATTAGAGTGTCACAAATTGCTATGAATAGAGTGATTGCTTTATCATCAGAAGTCTACAAACCATGATTAAATGAGCAAAGATGAAATATCGAACCTTCTCCATCAAACTTTAACATTCAAGTGAGAAAGGAAGATGTTATCGTTGACCAATAATAATGTGAGCGTTTGCTATGATACTAATTTAAACCAAGATTCTAAATGTATATGTGATCTGATGTGTTGTATTGATGTTTCAATTTAGACTTTATATAAGTTACATGGTTATGGTTTTCCATGTGCTTTCGTGTTATGACTTTATACATTACATCCGAAGTCTTCTCCGAGCGACAAGACAATCCCGGATGCTTGCCTCCAGTAGGTTGTTCTTTTTGATCCCTTCCTACTCATCCCACCTCTACTTCACGGTCTACTGCTTCACTGCTTGCTATCCTCTTGCGCTTCACAGGCTGGACACGTCCTTGGAAATCATTAACGCCAATTCGAAATATGCCCATAGATGTTTTTTATGTGAAATGTTGGTATAATAATCGAGTCATTATTCGGTGAATTAAAAAAAATCCCTTCCCAGATTATATTAAATAAATGTTAATGTACATCTACTTTATTTGTTAGTAGAAAAAGTCGGATATGCTCCCTTTGGATAGTTTCCCCTCAAACTTGGTATTAAAGCTTAAGTTGTGGATTTCTGTAAAAATATGTACGAATATAAATATAGTTACTCGGTTCCGCTGAATGAAAGAAAATCTCTTCTCGGATTGTTTTAGATGAATGGTAATGTACATTTACTTCTTTTTTTTCTTTTTTTTTGTGAAAACCCCATATGCTCTCTTTATATTCATAAGGTTGAGGACTGTAGCCTTAAGATCATATTATGTTGCTGTTTTTCCAAACAATTTTTTTATTTTTTGCTGGACAAGCTCCCATGTGCAAATCAATTTATGTTTGGGTACAAATTTAGGCTGGCCCGTGCTAAGGCACGGGATCATTGCTACTAGTTAATAACAAAAGTGGAAAATTTAAAGGAGAAAGCAGACAAATCAAAACATAAAGGTTAGCAAAGCTACACAAGTCTACATAATTCTGATAAGGGAAGTTAAGCTAGGAAATCTAACTATGATACAAATCCCAACACCCCACAAATATCGTTGTATATTTTGACTAAGTTAAAAATTAAAAGCTGATGCTATGTACACTTCCCTTACAAGTCATCTAAGAAAAAGTGCCAAAATAGAAAATGATGAAGGTGGAGAATATGAAGAGAGACAGAGGATAAGTAGTAGAGTGAAGAAATCCCTAAATATTATTGATGTCTCATGGTCTGGAATGTAAGGGGGCTAAATAGAATCTAGATGCAAAGAGATGGTACACAAAAATAAAGGCTCTTGGGCTTACTGAGACGAAGGTCAAAGAAATAAACTTGGAGAAGGTGAAGAAAAATATAGCATGCAATTGCGATAATTTTAATAACTTGGAGAATGCTCCTAATGGCAGAATCCTAGTAATGTGGGATCCCAAGGTATGTAAGGTGAAGTTAGTTTCAAAAAGCAGCCAAATCATTCACAACAAGGTTACTATATTAGCTGATGCAAAGACAAGGTTTTGCTCATTCATATATGCTTAAAATAGTTCAAGGGAAAGATTTATTCTTTGGGAACTCTTAAATCAACTTGCTTGCAAGATTCCTAACCCCTGGATGGTTTCCGAAGATTTTAACTCCATTACTTACCCAAACTTCCTTGAATTTGTTAGAGCATATGCAGTAGTAGGGTCATTTGAAACCGACTAAAATGACTCACCAACCTTGAATTTTACACAGCAGTTGAGGTGGGCTAAAAACCCACCCACTTATTTTTTTAGATTAAACCAATCATAAAAGGCTACATGGTATGAGAGAGGTGAGAGAAAGAGAGAGAAAAAAAAATGCCGCGCAGTTTAGAACTGCGCGGCACTTTTAATTTTTTTTTTTAAATTCCAAGCATCGCGGATTATTAAAACTGCGACGTGGCTTAATTTAGAGCGTCCATTTTACCGCGCAGTTCAGAACTGCGTGGCATGATTTTTTAACAAGCCCACCCAGCAGGTTTCTCAACCGACCCTCAGGGTGGGTTTGTTTGAAGAAATGTGTGCCACCTAAGTGAACTGACCTCACTGCTGTACGTTGGTTTGGAAAAAAGAGGGTAACTTGCCTCCACCTAAGAAAGTCACCCTGCTGCTACATATGCTCTTAGGGATACTTGGAATGTGCATGGGGGCCTCCAATGTACATTGTAGTTCAAAAGTTGAAAATCTTAAGAAATTCACTGAAGACTTGGAAGACAAATATTTTCTGGGAGACAGTGAAGAAAATTGAAGATACATAAATAAAGTTGCTTCATATCCAAAAATTTATGGAAAGAGACAGTTTTAATGAAGATCTATTGGGGCGGGAAAAAGAGCAAAGAGGAAATCTAAACAAATTTTTTTACCAAGAAGAGAAGACCTTGAAACAAAGAGCAAGAAAAGACTAGCTTTTTTTCGGGAGATTTAAACACTACATATTTTCATACTCAGTCAAAGAAAGGAAGAGTATTAATCAAATCAATCACATCGAATGCCACGATGGGGACTACTGCCAATACTCCAGAACTTATTCAACAAGAAGCTGTTCATTTCTACTCTTAACTTGTTAAGAGAGCCTAGTAATACTCTAGATGATTCCTTTCAAGTTTCTACAAGAATCTCAAGGAGCCAAGCAAATGAACTGGTCCAGGCATTTTCTGCAGAAGACATTAAACAGATGATTGCTAGAGAAAAAGAAGATAAAGCTCCAGGAGTGGATGGATTCAATGTTTACTTCTATAAATTTTGTTAAGAAGTGGCTGGGAAAGATGTAACAAAGGCTATACAAAGCTTCTTCAGGCAGTCCAGGCTTCTTGAAGAGGTAAACATTTCAATTTTGAAGTTACTTCCAAAGATTCCAAATCCTAAAAGCCTTGCTGATTTTAGGCCAATACTTCCTTGCAATGTCTTGTATAAATTCATCACAAAGTTAATGGCCCTCAAAATGAAATGCCTTGATGACATTATAGACTTCTCTCAATCAGATTTTAACAAAGGGAGGTTTATACAAGATAACATTCTTCTTGCTTCTGAACTAGCAAGGGATTCTGAGAGAAAAAATGGGCCTGAATAAATGATATTAAAGGCTGAGATCCACAAGGCATTTGATTCCATTAAATGGTGCTATCTCTTTGAAGTCATGATCAAAATGGGATTCTCTCATAAGTTTGAAGACTGTATAAAACTGCGTGTCACAACCCGTAAGTTCAAAATTGATATAAATGACACTATGATGGGGTTCTTCTCAAGCAGTAGGGGAAATCTGAAAGTTTTTCCAAGCAGTAGAAAATTAAACATCTTACACCTTATTTTTGCTGATGATCTTCTTCTTTGCCTCACCTCAAATACTCAGTAGCAGAGAAAAGCAAGGTGATATTGCAAAATTTTGAATCCTTATCTGGCCTGATCAACAGTACAAAGAGTTCAGTCTTCTTCACAGGATTTACAGCTACTAGACTTAGAGAAAGCATTGTCAATATTCTTCAATTCAAAGAGGAGAGACTCCCTGTTAGGTATTTAGGTTTTCCTTTTCTTGCCTTCAAAATAACTGAAAAAGATTGCCAACCTTTGGTGCTGAAGGTGCAGAGAAACACAGATTTCTCTCCTTTGGGTGAAGGCTTGAACTCCTAAAAACTATTCTACAATCATTACCTGTGTATGGGGGTTGGATGCTTTGGTCTACCAAAATGTATGATTACAAAAATAGAAAGCACTTTCAAGAATTTATTATGGTCTGGCTCTTGCTCTATTGATACTGTTAAACACCAAGTATGCGGAAGCGATTAACGAACACAAAATATAAAACGATCTCTTCATTTAATCAAAAACTACTACTACAAGTGCTCCATCTCTCTTTCTCTAGGGTTCTCTCTTCTCTGAAAAACTCAAACTCAGCACTACTCTCTACTACCTAGGATCTCCCATATATATAGGAGATCTCTACATCTCTCTACACTCCCCATAAAATAGACAACTACTAGAGTAATCCTAATTTAGAGGATTCTCTAGAAAAAAAAAAAAAACTAATAAATGAAACTACTTAGAGATCGGTCACGAAAGACGTACGCTTAGGTCGTGGGTCGTCCAACTCTCCCCCTCTTTGAAGGATTCGTCTACGAATTCAAGGAGAAGGAAGATCAACTATTGTCACCTCCGCGCCCCCGTACTCTGGCCTAAGTAGCTGCTCAAGTGCCTTGTCCACGTGATCATGTAGCTGCTGAGAAATGAGTGTTATGGTTTTCCGTAGGATAGGGCACTCGCGCCTCATATGTCATGTCTTCCCGCAATTATAACAAATGGTCGTGTTGACAGTCCTGATGGCTTGGTCCTAACCGCTGGTGTTGTCGAAGTAGGTATCGTGGCCACTGTAGCCGGTGTTGTAAAAGACGAATATCCTGAAGGTTTCAACTTGGCCTCAACCTGACGAGCCATCTCTACTATCTCTGATAAAAACTGGGGAGAAAACAAAATCATCTCATCCTGAATGCGTTTTGTAAGACTCAAACGAAAGCGACTAACCCTCTGTAACTCTGACTCTGATAAGATAACACGAGATGACAACATGTAAAAGCTACTAGTATAATCGTCCACGGATTGGTTTCGAACCTTACGTAGGGTTTGAAGTTTGGCAAAACTCTCCTCCTCGTAAGTGTTCGGAATAAAACGAGCCATCATTTCACCCTTCATAACCTCCCAATTAGTGATATAATCATGACCGCCGGATACCTGTAACTATTGAATATTTTCCCACCAATTCAACGCATATCCCGTCAACTTCGTCTCTACCAATGTTACTGCCTTCTGCCCAGTGCACTTCTTGAATACAAGCATCTTATCAACTCTATTCAGCCAATCTACAAAACCGTCTGTATCTGATTTTCTATCAAAATCTGGTATGTTAATCTCAACGTCAGAGTTCAGATTCTGAAATGCATAAATAATGGTGTTCGCGACCTGACTCTCGGAATTGCCATGGTAACCAAACTTCTGAGTGCCATACTGTGGTTGTTGTCCATACCTAGTAGCACCAATACCCTGATTCGGCTGATAGTTGTTCGTGCGAGAACATGTTCCAAAGTTATTTGGAGCACTACTGCGACCTCGACCTCTCCTGTCATGAAAACCATATCTGTATCTGAAACTAAAGCTAATTGATATTGAAATTAGAGCTGAATCTAAGGGAGTAATCTCTTCTCTTAACAACAATTGCATATACACTTGGAGCTGGAACACTCATTGGGAGATAGACAAAAAGAGAAGCCAGATGATAAAGACTACATTCAAATATATACACAAAACTTCAAACAAAGCTACAAGGATTTATTGTTTCACACTGTACATAATTTTTGCTATTTTTCTTTAACAGTAGCTAACCAATGTATAGCTGACTATAATGGGGCTTCCCTATAGATTGTAACACTCTTCATTAGTAATGAAATTCTCATTTTATTTTAGTAATCACTTAAAACGTGCGAGCAGTAGGCCTAGTCCTCAAACAGTAGATTATTAAAGTGCCCAACCCCATGCCTCCATGTATGCAAACATTACACTACACATTACAATCATCTCTTCAATAAGACAGTAAGAAAATACTATCAATTACAAACAAAATAAATTTGAAATAAAACAGGAATGTAAATAATATGTAGATTTCGTGAAACTTGTGTGAATGTCTACTATTACTATCTTAGCTATTTTCATTTGCAAAACAACAAAAAGATATTGACCAAGAGAGTCGGGGAAAAAGGGGACTGTACCTTGGCTCGACAACAAATGCTTAAATAATTAGACAGGAGTTTCTTGCTTTGCTCTCTCTCCTTTCTTCGATACTCAGATATCACTTCCTCGTTAGCTTGACTAGCAGGAAGTTTGCCTACTGCAGAAAAAGTATGTCGTAATCAGTGTGCTGTTAGAATAGCCCCCTTTGAGTGGCCAACACAGAGCCTACGAAATGTTTAACAGAAACTTAAGCTTATAAAATGCCTATTACAAAAGTGTAGTCCATATACTTAGATTCATATTCTTAATGATCTAGATTTTTGTACACATAAAGAGAAGCATACTCGACGAGTTCCATATGGTCGTCTTGTAAGTCAATCCATAGAAATTGAGAAAGATATGCTATTAACACCAACCTGTTGCTCAAATTATTAGTCTTTCAATACTTCTTCCTTAAGGTACAGAACTTGAGTTGAAATCGGGAGTGTTTATAAAGAACTGTTCTTTCTGGAGAAAGTAGAGAGTAACGTAACCTCTTCACCTTTCTGCTTCATTAATATATCTTTGGTCATTGGTCTCCAGTAGTTTTCTTTCCATTTATCGGGGGTTTCTGAGTAAATCCTTGTGTTGTAATTGTGAGTCAGGCCTTCTCTATTTACTGTTTATATAGTAATTGCGTTTGAATTCATATTTGATGTGATCATTCCGCCTAATTTGTTAGAGTTATTCTATCATGCATCAAACATGATCCTTTTTACTCTATGTTTTCCTACTGATCAATTGATTGAGTTAACTCTTTGGTGTTGGGCTAGTGGTTTGGGACCACCTCTTGGAGAGATAAGAGAGAGGTCACGAGTTCGGAGCCCAACACCGGGGGCTCATCTGCCAAGATTTATCTTGACTTAAAATGGAGCGTGCGGCTTGCGGAGATACCGTGGCGAGCCCCGGGAGACTAGTTAGGAGAATGGTGAAAAATGATGAACCCGACGAACTTCCGGATTCTTAAAAGAATTTGATTGAGTTTTAGTCTGTCCAACTACTAGAAAAACGGAGTTTAAATATGAAGATCATGACGAAAGAAAGGAATTAGGTTATAGTATAATCTTACTAGAGATGACCTTATGAGAACATGAAACACATTTTATAAAAAAGTATACTCTATGTAACATGGACACTCTATATTCCAAAAAAAATCCGTGTCCAAACGTGTCGGATACTCGGACACGCCGACACTCGTGTCGACACTCCAACAAACACTTCTTGCTTAGATCATAACCTTTTTAGCATAGCTTTTAGAAAGTTTTTAATTCTTATACATGTTATTCAACCATACTAACTAGTATCATTGTTTTTTGTTTGTTATTAGTCGTAAATTAACCCATAAGTTAATATAACCCATAAGTATTAGGACTTGTTTGTTATTAGTCGTAAAAATATGTCGTAAATTAACCCATAAATGTGTTAGATAGGTTAAGTAAACAACATAAGCATAGTAGAAAATAAGAAATAAATTTTTTACAACCGTGTCCCTGTTTATATATATTTTTGGGTCGCCGTGTCCGACACCCCGTACCCGTGTCCGACACCGACACCCGTATCCGTGTCATTGTTACCTAGATTATACTATACCATGTAAAGAACGAATGTAATAAAGAGTTACGCAAAGAAACGGCCCCTACTTATGAACTCAAGTACAGACCATCAGTCACACATGGGAAGATGTAAAACAACTAATGAAGAAAAGGGGGCATCTACAAAAGTATAGTTGTATCGATATTAAAGATAGGATTAAAACTTAAATAAATTGCGTGCATCGCACTACTTAAGTCTCTAACATTTGTAGTTTACGTTGGAGGATTCTAGATTACACAAGTGACCAAGAAAAATAACAAAAGATGATCCTAGAGAAAGAAATGTCAAGATACATCATAAACTAAAAGGGAAAATTCTAGAAGGAAATAACTGTAAAAGAGAATATCTAGAGAAAAGATTCTCTAGAAGATAGTTCTACAAGGAAAAAATCGAGTAATCTGGAGAAGGTTTCCTGAAAACCCCAAAAAGTCATAGTGGACTTTTACCACTACCCCTCAACGATGACTGTTTAACGTTCAATCTGTTAACTATTCCCAAACTTTTTCGATGCCTTGGAAATCCACCAGGAGTAGTGCCATTTCAATGTTTCAATGAATGTGAATAGTTTTTGTAGCAATATCAAGGTAGTTAATGCATGTTGCGATGTGAATGCAACCATGGCTAGCAATATGCAACATAGATCTTGCGACCCCAATGCGACATCTTGTGATTTGCTGTAATACATTAGGAAATTATGCACCCACTAAATATATAATGATTAATTATAAATGGGTTTCTTTATTTCATATTTAGGTGATTTAGATGACATTAATTGGATTTTGGTTTTAAATCTTATCAAGATTTAACATATTCGAGTTATGGGTTTTTGTACGAGTTTCCTTGATCAAATTCTGAATTTTGTGATTTACCTCATGTGAGTTATCATAATCGAGATTCTAGTTTTACGTATATTTCATAATCAAGTTTTGAGGTTTAAAAAGTCTCTGACTCAACTATTGAGTTTAATTTCTCGTAGACCTTCGCAACAAACTTTACAACACATCATGTGTTGCAAGGCGTTGCAACGTGTTGCGATAAATTGCATCACAATTGCGTTACTGTGCACCAAAGGTGTTGCGAGGTGCGTTGCGTTGCTTCCAAGTGTAACAACAGTCGCATCAATAACAATTGCCCTCGAACACTCACATCAGACTACCTTGAACAATACTTTCATCCAAGTTGAGTAACCTAACCCCTTCCATATGACAAACATTTATCGATCTCGAATCATTCTTCCTCGAGTGAATCAGAAAATGAGCAACTACACCAAGAAAAAAGTTGTGAATTTTTTTTTACGAAAAACCCAAACGAAGAAAAGATCAAGCCGGACGACCCCAAGAAAAAAGATATGGGATCTTTTTAGGAAAACACAAACGAGGAAGGATCGGGTAGAAAGACGACCCAAAGGAAAATGTTGTGGGATCTTTTACAAAAAACCAAATGAAGAAAGATTGCGTTGAAAGACAACCACAATAAAAAAAAAGTTGTGGGATCTTGTATGACCCTCCATATCAGCTTAAATTAAATACTCATACATGACTAAACGACAATCCGAAGGATAATGATTCACGATACACACCCATTATAATCAAGTCTTGCAACATAATGAATGGTTACTTGGACGTTAAGATGTTCTTTTTCCCAAGGCTTTACAAAATAAACAAAAGAGCAAAACCAGAAGGATCATTATACCTGTCGATGATGGCTTAACCTAGAAGAGATTAGAGAGCATGTCTGAGGAGATGAGTGGTGTCCTCCTCAGGCTTCCCCTGCCAAACGTAGAAAAAGATCCGAAGTTTCCCATTGGGACTAACTGTAGTCTCCCATGAAGACTACAACATTTTACAACTTATATACTTTACTAAATTACATGGAATTTCAAACTTAAGACCATTCTTAGCTCGTCCTCATAAATGAGCAAGAGTTAAAAAGGGGGTGATTGTAAGAGCATCAGCTCTGGCTCCTAAGGTTCAACTAAGATAGGATAAATAATAGGTCAGGCTGTCGCAGTCATGGAACCAAGAACAGATATAAGGATGGCTCGTCAAGAGCTCGTCCCAGTTACAGAATAATAACTACAAAAAAAAGACCAAGAACTGCACAAGGCAAAAAATATGGGCTCGGGCCTGGAGGAACAACCCTGACTGAACCCCATTTGGCTCGTACATTGGTGCATAACCCCTCTCTCTGAGTCTCTGACAATCAACCTGGGGGAATGTCCCAGTAAAATGAACCGCTGTAGCGATGCCCACCTATGCCTAGGGTTCACAACTAAAGCCAATAAATAATGGGGAACCCTAAAAAGAATATTTTCCCAATTTTTTTGCTCCACCTAGCCGGTTTCCTAAGCCCCCACGAGAGATATGAGCCAACTAGAGGTGAAGACTGGAGTCCTTCTCTGGTTACCCAGCGAACCATGGAGACCAGGTCATGGAGACCACAAATGGCATCATTTGTGTGAATGAACGAAAAAAAAAATCTATCTCTACAAGTCGAGAAGATTACAAACGTGAGGAAGAAAATTCCCTAAGGGATGTATCGTAAGGGTTTGGATAGTTTCTTTCCGATGATTATAATAATTAGATCTGGGGAGAATAATTTTTAAATGCATTTAGATTTATACCATCGAGTTGATAGCGGAGCACCATGATTTTGGTAGCGAACCATGATTTGGGTGAGAAAACAAGGTGAGCAGAAAGTTCCTATAGGGATTTAAGTGACCATTGGGGATGGCTCATGACCAATCGTGGAATTGGGTAAGAAGATGTAACTGATAGTGTTCATTGGTGACGCATTGGTAAGTGTAGACCAAAGTACTCGGAAAGCTTTCAAATAAATTATCGAGATGTGGCATAATCAAAGTCTTCAAAAATATGTCAGGTCAGACAATAGATTTAATCACCTCTGTGATTTTTTTTTTAATGAAATTCGAACACAAGTTGGTAAGATGCCTAAACGAGATACTTCAGCCTTTATCGAAATGAAGATAAGTTCCTTAATCACAAGAACTTTTCCCTCCAATTGCTCGATGCATTGCCAGAAAAGATAAGTTGTTTCAACCTCTCTTCTTAAATACTATGATGTGCATACAAACATTTCGTTTACTAAGTTAGTTTACGATGTCCGTGTTAATTCAACTAATCTTGATGTCTGTGTTAATTCAGCTAATCTTGATGTCTTTAACATATTGGTGTTTCTTGAATAACACATCACTTAACCCCTATGATGAGCAGAGTATGTATGTATAAAAGAGGTGCAATAACGAGCAGGCATCCCACTATAATGTCCATGAGTATGACACAGGATATGATATCAACGGAATTTCTACATAAAAAAAGGAACCACCGGACGTGCAAATCAGTCTTAGAACCATATTGACGTGGTAACCCGTACTTGGTTAAACTAACGAGAGGGCAATTGTGTCGGCTTTCCTTTTCATGTAGTTTTCTTCACTTACATTTTTGTTGTAAGATTCATACTTTACTTGCAGCAAGGTATTTGATGGAGTTGGATAATGCTACTCCATGAGGTTGCAATCCACTTTTGTGTTTTACACGAGCAAGGTAGTTTATGTATATTGCAATGCGATCATCGGTGAAAAAATATACTACGGCGAATATATCGAATATCCTAATCCTATTGTAGAGATTGCGAAATAATAGGCAAAGATTGAATCCAAATATGCCAAAGTAGCAAACTAACGAATTATTGGTTTAATGGATGGAAGTTCTTGCTGTATAGATGCCTTTTTTTTTTTAGGTTTTGTTCTTAATAAAGTAATTGAGTATTTTTTATCTCCTACCCAAATCTAATTAGGAAGGTTATACTTTTTGTATTTGTATCGTATACTGGATTTAGTAATTATTCTTTTTTATATGTATTTTCACATAGTACTTAACCTGTACTTCAACAACAGTTTCCATTTCTGTGTTTTCTACTGTATTTAAGGTAGTTTCTCGCATTTGTGGTGCATTATAATATGTGTAACATTAGAAAATGAGATAATATTCGACAAGAAAATGACAATATGTGATGAAAACGACATTGCGCAACGCACTTGAGTTTAGTCGCATTTTAGGGGAGGCGGCAGATATGTGATGCGATCCCATGCCGTATAAACCGCATTTTCCCTATATACGGTCGCATTTGACTACCTCGAGATAAGACTCTTAAGGAATTCTAACATGACCCTGAATTTGATATTCTAACTGCTAATTAATTGTCCCAAATTAGTTACCCGTGCTCACAATGCGCATTGCTTAGTTCTTGATTTGCATATGCATGATTATAAGAACTAAGAGTGAGCAAACAATTACACAAATTAAAATCAACGGTCACGTTTATTCATTAATCTCTACGAACTACAAGTTTTCCATACCTAACTAAAGTTTCTCCTTCTTCTCAAAACTCAACACTAACTATCCCTCTCCACAAGATCAACCATATCTAGGAGATCTCCCACTTATCTCTACACTCCCCACAAAATAGGAAACAACTAAGAGTAATCCCTTAATTAAATGATTATGTAAATAAACAAAATATCTAAAATATTATTCTAAATATAACTATTAGAGACCGGCTCGCAAAGAACGTGCATAGGTCGTGGAGACATGGTGGTGACGACCAACCACGACCTATCAACTCTCCCTCCTTAGAAGAATTTGACCATGAACTCAAGGAGGAGGAAGATCAACAGCTGGAAAATCTGAATCATTGTAGTCTTCGCTCAATAGCTGCTTGAAGACCCCGTCGATATGATCATGAAGGTGTTATGACAGAAGTGACAAAGGCTTCTTAGGATTATGGCATTCTCTCCTCATGTGCCTTATTTTCCCGCAATTATAATAAAATAACCCCGCTAGTTGTACCAACTGGTTTTGTCGTCCTTACAGTTGTTGCTAGAGTTGTGGATGTCATAGCTGGGGTTGGCGCCGTAAATGATGAAAAGCATGATGGCTTTAATTTAGTTTCTACCCGACGAGCCATCTCCACTATTTTCGAAAGTGACTGAGAAGAAAACAAGAGCATCTCGCCTTAAATTCGTTTTGTCAGCCCAAACGGAACCGACTAACCCGCACCGACTAACCCGTTGTGCTTCAGACTTTGGCAAGATAAAGTACGACGATAACATGTAAAAGTCATTTGCATAATCATCCACCGACTGATTTCTAGTTTGTTGTAAGGTCTAGAGTTTCGCAAAACGTTCTTCCTCATAGGTATTGGAAATTAAATGGGACATCATTTATCCTCGCATAGCTTCCCAATCTGTGATATACTCCACCCTTACGAATGCTTTAAGCTATTGAACACGTTCCCACCAATTCAAAGCATAAAGAGTTAATTTTGTCTCTACCAAGCTCACTGCCTGTATACTTTTTAAATGACAGAATCTTATCGACCCTGTTAAGCCAATCAATAAAACTATTTGCATCCGACTTCCTGTCAAATTCATGCACATTAATTTTAACGTCAAAATTCAAATTTTGGAATGCAAAAATAATAGCGTTCGATACCTGACTTTCCAGGTTACCCTGGAATTCGTACCCCTGTGTGTCATACGACGACTGTTGCCCATATCTAGTATTGCCTATCCCTGGGTTTGCTTGAAAATCATCGTTTTGAGTACCCGTCCTAAAGTTATTTGGAAGAACTCCGCAACTTCGCCCTCTCCTGTTGTTGAAACCATACTTGTCCCCGTATCCTCTCTGGTCAGACTCATCACAATACCTTGCTCTCAGTTGTGATCCTATTTTCCGATTCCCATTGTCTTTGTTGACTACCCTGTCCAGAATATCGTGGCCCCTGGGGAGGTGTAAGGGACCTCTGTGGTCAAGGGGGCACATAAAGCGGTGCCCTTGCCGACGCTTGCCCTCCTGAGGACTGTCCGATATTCTGCCAATCTCTACTAGCGGTTCCTGCATATTCTATTATACTTTAGTCAATGTCACACACGCTTAAACCGGCTGTCGTTGTTGCATTAGTAGTAGTCCCTGTGGTCGCCCTGGAGCAAACGTCGTTGTGTTCGCCAGGAACTACCGGCTAAAGTCTCCCTCCTGAGTGGGTCCAAAATATTGGGATAGTCCACATTGGCCTTGCCGAGTTGGTGCCTAGGTGTGGGTCTCCCCATTAGGGTTGTAAGCTCTACTACTGTGCTACCCTGATTGGGGTCGTATTTTTTACCGACATTATTGGTGGCATTGTTTGCGACGCAGTGATGATGGTTGGTGGCGTGGTTCTAATCGTCGGACTAGCCAAAGGTGTCATAGTCATAGTGGATGCGGGGTTGATTGGTCAGGTTCTATCCCTTCCCGCCGTACTCGATTGGTGATGTTTGGGGAACCTTCAGCAATGGCATCGATGAACTCGTGCAGGGAGAGTGAGTATTTGGTCATTGTCCCCTTATGGGCTGAGGATCTGGGCCCGAATCCTAGTTGGGCTCTGGCTGAACTATAAAAACCCGCCCCAACAGTTGAATTACCCACATGTTCTGGATGTGGGCAGACATGTGTGCTCTTTTTGAATACGAAATTTTAAGGAATAATACTTGAATTGGCATATCATGTCTCGATCAAGAGTAATAGCATTTATATGGAGAAGTCTTAAGGCGTATCATGACTTGATTAAGAGGGAAAACATTTCCATGAATAAATATTAAAGTGTATCATGAGCCGAGCTCTTATGTCTAGCTGTCTGGAGCCATTCCACCTGACCTTTTATGTCTAGGGGGTTGTAGCCCTTTGAACCGATCACTTATGTCTTGCAAGTCATTGCTCTTTAACCCGACAGTTATGTCTTTCGTAGCCCTTCGGGCACACGTGATTTGATACCAAATAAACATATGCATTATGAGCAATACTTATAACACGATTGTGATAAAATTTGCGTACCTGACCTGCTATGAGCTTAGCGTAGCGAATACCTGAATCCTGCGAGCTTTGCTAACAATATCATTTGCTTCTCCTTCGCTTCTTCTGTAGTAGCCAACTACTCGCAGCGTTCTAGCTACAATCAAACACTCGAAGGCTATATCGAAGCCTACCTAGAGATCAGAGACGATAGTTGTGTCCACGAAGCAGAGCATGAAAGTCGCATCAGTACCAGAAATACTTCGACCATGGTCGTACATGGTTGAAGGCAGACACGTCAGGCAGCCAGATCACCAGACAGCACAGAGAAACAAGCCGCTCGACAACTATAGTGTCAGGTCCAACAACCAACAACCACAGTGCCAGATCCAATAACCACAGTGTCAGAACCAACAGCTACAGTGTAAGAATCGACAACTACAGTGTCAGAACCGACTCCGGGTACAAGTCAGTTATCCCCGGAGGATATTCATGTAACTTGACCCCCCATGGTGACTCAACCCTTTCTATATCCTATAAATAGGAGGGAAGAGGGACTATGAAGGGGTTATAAAATCTCTCCCAACATACCTAACAAGTTTACCTTCAAATACCCTGTAACGACCCAGTTCCCCATACTTCGCCTGCTTTACATATATAACATTACTCTTAAAAATCCTCATCAGAGGTCGTGGAGCAACCCATTTTAGGCCTCCTCGCAAGTGTATAATCCCTATAGTGTCTCGTTATTATTGATTGTATGCTTGAAACCCTCTGGTCGAAGATAAAACCCATAGTGTAAGAGTCAGCTTCCCCTCACACGAAGCTAGGCCCCTACATTTGGCGCCGTCCGTGCTATTCTACCCTACCAGCCTCCCCCTATTTTTTTTCACTTTTCCTTTTCTATTCCTACAAGCCATCTTTAATGGCCCCAATCCTCCGCTCCACTTCCACCCTTGCCGGCAACTCCGCCGACGGAGTGGCCGCTCAGCTCGCCCTTCTTACCTAACAATTCGCTCAAGCTGAGGAACGACATCGAAATCAGTCATACCAGGAGCGTGAAGAACACCGACAAGAGTTTGAAGCTGAACGACAACGTTGTTTAGACGATGCAGACATACAATATCGTGCCCTCGACGATCTACGCAATACGGTTCGCGAGTTGCAACGACTTCAGACTCAAGACGCCCCTCCGCCCTCTCGAGCACCTGCCTCATCGCGCGTCTTCGCCCGCGCCCGGTTTGGGCCCCAACCACATATTGACATACCCCCAGTCCATCTTGGCGCCGAAGGTGCTCCCCCTACCATTTTACCTACCGGATCGATCCACCTTGGCATACACCCTACAGAGGATTCCTCCGATTCCACTCTTCGCACTACCAGATACCCCAAACGCCGCCCTGCTCGAGAACGTCTCAGGGAGCACAACGCTGAGCACACGTCGAACATTTGGCCTCATCCCCTTCGACCACAAAGATCCCCCCCCCCTCGTCCTGCCTATCTTACACAACAGGAACTCGACCAAAAAATCCACACTGCCATCCGTATCAGTGCGAGCCCCATACTAAACTCTTGGAGTCAGTTAAACAACCCCCTCTGCCCGTTATCGAGGTGTCTCCAAATTTCCACGCCCCCAAATCAGTAAATGCCGCAATACCGACCCCCAATCCCACATCCTCGAATTTCAAAATGCCTTAAGCCTACACTCCACGGTTGATCACCTGTTGTGTCGACTGTTTCATACCAGCCTCACAGGCAACCCTCTCAGATGGTACCATGGCCTTCCCAATAGTTCCATCCGAAGCTTTGAACAACTTTCAACCCTTTTCATCGCCCAGTTTGCCTTCAATAAAGACCGCGAGGTCCGGGTCTATGCCTTCTTCAACTTCCACAAATCCCCTAATGAAACCCTTGAAGCCTTCACCAAGCGGTTTCTCGATGAGTCGCGCAAGATCGAAAACCTCGACTGTACGAACGTTGTTTTCGCCTATTCTAACGCTTTGCCGGATAACAACTGCGTTAAGGAATACATCGTGCTCCACAAACCGCAAACCCTCAAGAAGATGTTATCTAAAGTTAATGAGTACATCATCTTCGAGCGCCTCCGCGAGTCAAATCGCCAGGGGCAAGCTTTAACCACCAATCAGAACAAACCTTGACAACCTTTGACACCCCTGGTCGCTCCCGTCTCACAGGAGACTGAGAGCCGCAAACGCCCCCACACCGATGATACTACCATTGAGGCCCACAAAAAATGACCCAAGCCAGTTCTTCCCAAGCTTACCGCCCCCATCAGTACCCTTCTCCCACAAATTCAGGCCGACCCCATATGGCATACCCTTACCCCATCGAGGTCAAACAAACCGAACCTTACTGCCAGAACCAAGTGTAACTGTCATCACACCAACAAAACAAATGCTACGCTCTGCAACGCTCTCTCAAAATAATTCTTAAGGCGGGTCGTCTACATCAATATGTCGCTGACCTCCCTAGCTACCTCGACGGGTCTTACCTTAAGCCTCAACCCGCCCCAGCTGCCGACCCAGCCGAGGTAGACATTTACCAACTTCATCTCATCGAGGTCAACAATATCGACAACGGCCATTCTAAAAACAAGCGCAAACGTGTCGAAGAATTCTGCAAACTCACCTGCCAAGAGAAGCTACCCGCACTTCTGCCAGAGTCGAGCCAATACCCTCGACCCGAGGGTATCTCATTTATCGATTGTGACACTTCGGATGTTTGTTTCCCTCATTCCGACCCTTTAGTCATTATGATTAAGGTCGAACACCTCATCCTCCATACCATGCTCATCGATCGACACTGGCAGTGCAGTTGACGTACTGTTTCTCCAGACTATTTGAACCATGCATAAAACAGACCCGGCAAATGTCAAACTCAAAGGCTTCAACAGCGCTACTGAAGTCGTTGTCGGTCGCATTAGTTTCCCTGTCACTACAGGGCCAGTTACACTCCAAACTAGCTTTCTTGTCATCGACAAGAAATCCGAATATCTCGACATCCTTGGCCGCGACTGGCTCCATGCTATGAGAGCCATACCTTCGACTTACCACCAAACCCTTCGTTTCATTACCCATTGTGGTACGTAGAACTTAAAAGGCTCCCAACGCCTTGCCCGCTCATGCGAGCACCCGGAGATCGATCAAACCTGAAAACTTGTCAAACCATAGCAATCAATGTCTCTCTTTACCCCCGTACCTTTGATGCCAGCTACCACACCCATCGAACCCACTATCTATATCGAACCCGACGGTCCTGGTCGAGGTACATTCAATGGTACTTTTCTAGATGAGGCGGAAAGCCTCGAACTCACCGACTTCCTTTGAGCAAATAAAGATGTCTTCGCCTGGACATTCCATGAGATGCCCGGTGTCGACCCCACTTTAGCATGTCATTGACTCGACCTCATCCCTCACTCTACAGCAGTGAAGCAAAAGAAGCGTACGTTGGCCCCACGACTTTGAGAAGCAGTAAACCTCGAAGTCGACAAACTCTAAGTCGCGAGATTCATCAGAGAAGTCAAGTATGTTGACTGGATATCCAATATTGTTGTTGTTCCTAAGAAGAACGACAAGATCAGAATCTGCGTCGACTTCACAGACCTCAACAAACACACACCGAAAGACAGCTTCCCCCTCCTGATCATTTCAGTACTCCTGGATGCCACAACCGAACATGAGCAAGGCCTTTACTATTTTAACGTCATGCCCTTTGGCCTTAAAAATGCAGGTGCCACTTACCAACATCTTGTTACCACCATGTTTAAACCCTTGCTTGGCAAGTCGGTCGAAGTTTACATCGACGACATGTTATGCAAGAGCCTCCAAAAACAAACCCATATCCAGGACCTTACCGAGGTCTTTGCCATACTTGGTAAATATAACATGAAGCTAAACCTAGAGAAATACCAATTTGGTGTTTCATCAGACAAATTTTTGGGTCATCTCATCAGCAAACGGGGGTATCGAGATCGACCTCACTCATATCTGAGCCCTCATCGGCATGCCTTCCCCTCGAACGAAAAAAGATGTCCAAAAGGTCACTGGTAAGATAGCCGCTCTCAACCGTTTTATATCAAAATCCTCTGACCGTTGTGTTTGGCTTTTTTCCCTCTTACGCGACCAAGGCGCCCACAAGGCCAAAATGAAAAACAACCCCTGATTGCAAACAAACTTTCCTTGAACTTAAAACATACCTTGGTCGACCACCCATCATCAGTACCCCCATCGAAGGCGAAACGTTTTCTTTATACCTTGCAGCTACCGACACTTCTATTAGTTCGGTCCTTATTCGACTTGACTCTAGCTTTGAGAAACCCGTATACTTTATTAGCAAAACTCTGACACCCGCAGAGACTCGATATACCAAGCTCGAGCGACTGCTCCTTACACTCGTTTATATTGCTCGAAAACTCAAACCATACTTTCAAGCTCACCCCATACATGTTATCACAAGTTACCCCCTTCGAGAAGTACTCAGCAAGAAAGAAAAATCTAGACGGGTACAGCAGTGGTATGTTTATCTTGGCGAACACGACATCACATTTGAGAAACATATATCTCAAAAAGGCCAAGCAGTCGCAGATTTCCTCGCTAACTTCCCGGTAGAAGACATCGACTGAGAGGAACATGAAGATGATCTACCAGAAGACCAGCCCAAACAAAATGACCCATGGAACCCTAACACAGGTTGGCGTCTCTTTACAGATGGATCCGTTGGGCTTAACGGTTCGGGGATCGGTGTTGTCCTGGTTACCCCCGCCAATGATCGAATTGAAAAAGCCGTCAAGTTAAACTTCGAATGCTCCAACGAGGCTGAGTATGAAGCCTTGATCCATGGCCTCGACCTCGCACTCGAACTTTGTGTCCTTAAACTTGCAATATTTATTGACTCCCAACTTGTTCAAAGACAATACACCGGTGAAAATCAGGCCAACGGTCGCATGACTGAGTATACTTCTCTCGTTCGCCAGCGCATGAATCGTTTTCCTAAAAAATCTTCTATTACTTATTACCCCCGAGGCAAAAACAAACATGCCGATGCCCTCGCCTACATAGCGGCCATGTTAGGCCAGTCCGAATCTCGAACACTCCATATCGAAGTACTCGAACGCCCAAGTATCGACCAGATCAAAGTCAATGCCATCAATACTGGGGGCGAGAGTCTCGATCCAGATGATTGGCGAACACCATTTCTTGCTTACTTCAACATTTCTACCTTCCCAGATGACCCCAAAGTTAAATGTTCGGTACTAAAAAATTGTCGCAGATACACCATCTTCAAAGGCGAGTTACGTCGTAAATCTCCAAACGGCGTCCACCTCTGGTGCATCTCTCAAAACGAAGTCATTACCATTCTTGCCGAACTCAACGAAGGTACCTGCGGTGCTCACACTGTTGGTCGATCTATGGCCCTTCGAGCCGTATCCCAAGGATTATTCTAGCCCAATATGAAGAAGCAAGCTGAAGAGTACGCCCAACACTGTGACAAATGCTAACGTCACACCCACAACATCCATAGCCCTTCCCAAGATCTCCATTACAGTAAAGTCTCTTGGCCATTCAAGCGGTGGGCCATCGATCTCGTGGGTCCTTTTCCCAAATCATTGGGTAACCGAGAAAATATTTTTGTGGCAACAAATTACTTTACTAAATGGGTCGATGCCGTGCCTTTATGTCAAACCAGAGAAAAAGAAGTCATCAAATTTTTATGGGAAAATTTCATTACACGCTTCGGCTACCCTCATATGATTCGATGTGACAACGGTCCACAGTTTGTTGGGAACAAAGTCAGCAATTTCCTCAAGAAATACATCATCCTCTCCCCCTCAACACCTTACTACCCCAGGGGAATGGTCAGGTCGAAGCAATCAATAAAACTATAGTCGACGGCCTTAAGAAGCGGGTCGATGAGAAGAAAGGACGATGGTTCAGAAACTACATGTACTCTGGGCTTATCGAACAGCACCACGAAAGGCGACGGGATGCACAACTTTCCTTCTAGCCTATGGTACTGAAGCAGTTCTGCCTACTCAATTTGAAGTGCCAACACACAACCCCAACCTCCCAGACGAAGAAAATGAGTTTGAACTCGGATGCAATATGTTATGGATCGACGAGACTAGGGACTGAGCCATAGCAAACCTCGGCCGTTACTATCTCTCTCTCCAGAAGTCATACAACAAAAGTGTTTGACCACGTAGTTTCAATATTGGAGATTTGGTACTTCGACGAGTCACACCCTTTTCTAAGCTTCGAGATGCCGGCAAGTTAGCCGAATCCTGGGAAGGACCTTATGTCGTGAATGACAAAATCAACAAAGGTTCCTATTATTTGATGACAGAAGCGGAAGAACATCTACCTAATCCTTGGAACACCATGCAGTTAGTCTCATACAACAGGCCGCGGCCCCTACCTTGTATGTAAATACAGTATAATCAATGAACATATATTTTTATTCTTTAAGCTTCATGTCTTATCTTCCAGTGAATTTATTGGTCTAACCTAAGTATCATGTCAACCCTTCGACCAAACTGACACTTGGGGGTGACTTCAAAGTTTTTCAAGTCTCCATTCGAGCAAACTCGAGGGGCATGAATGGTCGATAGACCAAACCTTTGGGAATATGTTGGGGGCGAACACATAATGCTTCGCTTAGGTTCAATCCCGTAGACAGACCCGGGGGCGACCTTCGAAGTCCATTGAATTCTAGGTCTAACCTACATATCATGTCCATCCCTCGAACTAGACTGATACTCGGGGACAACCTTGAAGCTCTTCAAGGTTCTAGTTTAAACCCTGCTACAAGCATTCTGTACTTCTCAACGTACACAAATACAAACATACAGGAATATCAACAATTGAACTATAGGTAAGACGCTCCAGTACAATATATATCAACAACTCAAGTTCATTATACTATAGCAATTCAAATCAATCACAAACAGACAACTCAAGCTCAAATAAGTTACACAGTGTTCGAATGCCAACCATCACTCCAAATATTCTAACACTACAACAAGATAAGAGAAAAGAGTTCGTTACAGAAAGAAGACAACTATAATACCTCATACAGGAGTGGCCACACCACCTCCTTCCACAGGCTCTTCAACAACAATACCTCTAGCACCTTCGACAGTAAGATTCGACTCTACAGCATCAGCCGCCCCATCACCTACCATACTAGCAATAACCCCTTCAAACACCAGAGCTTCTACGCCATCTCCCCCACCTCCAACAGAAGGATCCACTTCCGTCTCTTCTGACCGCACACCACCATCGACAGAAGGCCCTTTGGGCGTAGGAAAGCGTATGAGGGTTATGGGATCATACCCCAAACTCTCAATGAAGATCTTCAAATTTGTGGACGTCTTACACTCCTCATCGAATTACCCCTGGAAGATTTCCCTCTATTCTTCAATTTCCTTCTCTTTCTCAGTAAGCTTCGACTCCAGTATCTTTCGCATCTGAGCATTGTTATCACGTTCAGCTTCGAGTTCCCTCGCACACTCAGCTCTAATATTCAATCTCTCCCGCTTTAACGTATTAACCTCGGACTCCAGCGACATCTCGGTCCCTCGAGCGAGCTCCAGACTGTCCAGCGCCTGTTTCAGTTTCCTCGTTGTTACCTTCTGGGCTTTGGCATAAGCTTGGGCCCAAGCATGCACCTGCTAAAATACTCGAACCGTCAGTACTTCTCGAAGCATATCGAATGTTACAAAAAAATTTGAGTCTCAGAAAGCGGCTACCTCATAGAGCGCCTTACTCATCTGCTTCGCAGCTTCGTTTGGGTCACTTCCACAAAGAGTAGCCATCAACGCGGCCGTGGCTCGAGCAGGTTTCTCTAGTTCGGCTTCGCGACGCGCTTTGCAGACATCATACGCATCATTAGTACCCAGCTCCCGAGGCCTCTTACATGAAGTAGTCTTCGGCTGTGGGACGTTCGAAGGTTCGGAAACGACATTGCCCTTGCCCTTGTCAGCACGCCTCGACACCTCAAGCAATACTTCGGCCACACTCGGTGATACAGTCCTTGATCCTCCTTGCCCACCCCTCGAAGTACCTTCCTCTCCCCTCTTCTTTGCTGGCCTAGTAACGACGAGAACGTTCCGAAATAATGTATGTCTTCTTCCGCCTCTTCCTTTTGATACCTAGCTTCCTGAACACCCGGTTTACCCACTCCTCATCCAAGTCGATCAGCTCGTCAATATATCTCCCCAGATCCGTCAAAGTTCTATTACCAAGTTCTACAAAAAAAAAAACATGTTTATCAATCTATTCGATCAATATTTCAAAAACAACCTTCGACCGTCAACTTACTTAGATTATAGACCCTATGATGCATCTTATAAACGTCATCCCCTTCGGCATTCTCATAATTACCTCGCACTACAACCAAGTCTTTATCCCACCCTCAACCCGTCGAGCACAAATCAAATAGCCATGGCTTATTTGCATGACATTGGATGTGGTACGTATCCACCTTCTTATTGGCTTTCCTCGAGTAGAACGATACAATATCGAACCACTCGATCAAACCCCTCTTCTTACATCTCAATTCTACGCTCATACCCTCGATCACCTTTATCATTTTGTAGAAGTTACCATTCATCTGGCACGGGACAACTTTCCAGAAGTTCAATACCTCCTTCACCAGCCTTCAAAGGGGTAGTTGCATCCCTAGCCGAATCTGGCCTCTAAATGCCATGAAACCCTCTCGAGGGATAGCCTTGAACGTATACTCAGACCCTACTACAATTAATACCACCCCTGCCTTCGACAATTCCAGCTTAGCCATAAATCGTTCAAGTCTCGCCTTCTCTTGAGCCGAGACTGACCCTGCAGCTCCCCTCAAACCAGTCGAACTCTCACTACTGTCACTCTGCTTTCTTCTTCTCTTTCATCCCCCGAAGGCTCATAACTAACTTCGTGTCCCCTTCCCTCTCCTCCCTCTATCTCCTCTCCATCACTCTCCCCGGTCACTCGAGCCTTACGGCGTCTCTTACTCAAAGCCCCACCTTCTGGTACTACCACAGCCAGAGGGACATCTGTTGCAACGTCTAATACCTCTACGTCGTTGTTCTCACTCCTTGAGCTACGACCAGACAAACTCGTCTCATTTATCTCGATTTCCTCATCTATCAGCCTCAGTCTTGAAAATTGACGGGTACGCATTATACCCTATAGAAGAAGAGGCACGCAATTAGATCGATACATTTGACTATTATGTTTCGATATCATATTTTATCTTATCCCTCATCCAATTCATAGTCGAATGTTCAACTACAACTCTGGTCACCACATCAATATCCCTAAATGTCTCACTGGGACGTACCTCCAGTCACTTGGATTACCCTCTCTCTCAGTCAGGCCTTCGCCAACATAAACCCTAACAGCACCTACCCCTCAATACATTCACAGCAGACAAAACTACAGAGAACTACAAATAAACTATCTACGAAGAAAGTCAGAAGAGTACCCGTTCGTCTGATTCAGACCACAACAACGATGATCCTTTCTCTACTCTCCAAGCACCACTTCAACAATACCGTATGTCTGCTCTCTCTCTCTTTCTGTTTTCTCTTTATGATTGCTTGAGTATTTGGGGAACAGTTCCTCCCTCACCCCTTTAAATACCTCAGAGAAAACCCCCTCGATTTCCCCACTGATATCATTACTACTCCTTTACTCCCCCTCATTTTTTGGCTGAGCTGTGAATTTACCATTTTACCCTTCAACTGCCCTCACGTGTGTATCATACGCCCCCCTTCAAATTCTTTTATAAGCCTTTCAAACCTTCGAGCACAACGCTCGAAATTGACAACTCAAAACCTACCTGTCACTTCCACCCTTTTTCCCATAACCCGAGGAAACATTATGATGACCTGCAGGGCACTAGGAACAGTACCGCTTCTGACATGCCAACTATTTCGGCTGTCAAGTTTTGTAGTCGAAGCCCATTTACCTTCGACAAAACAAACTTTCAAACCTCCCCTGATCTTGTCTACGAACCATCGTCTACACTCTACGCCGAACATTCATCCATACATACAAGATATTTGATACGTCAGCCTAAATTTTTCGATTATTCAAATTTACCTCAGTTGCTTACAGTTTTCTAATGGTCGTTCCTAAAAGTTTGACATTCGAGAAAGGGCTATCGCGTACCGTCGTCTACTGTGTTTGTCACACTTACACACAAACAGTTCAATATCACACTTCGGCAATTGTTTCAAAATATTCCCATTTCATTCGAGCAACTGTCCTTGCACCAATTCAAAAAAAAAAAACATCAACAGAAAACCATAAACCTTCTTGACCACCATCCCACGCCTGCACTTTTACTACAGCCAAGAAACCCCTATTTACAGATAGGGCAATTCTTGCAGAACCCAGCCTCCACGTCATTAACTCGGTCTTCTTCATTTATCAGATCTTCGGCCATACACTCTAAGAAGTAGAACCGGTTACTGGCAAGTGGGTTGCAGCACCCTCCACCAGTGAGCATACGACATCCTAGAGATTGGTTCTTCTGGCTCTAGTTCGACCAAGTCAGGCATAACCCAGTCCAACTCATGGTCCCCAAAGAATTTCTCGATCAGCTCATTCATCTTCTCCTCTATCCGACGCTCTCTGGCTTCCATTCTCTTCTGATATCTCGTATTCGGTGTAGCGCTCATGACTTCGATTACTTGGACAGGAAAATGAGGGTACTCTGAAACTCCCCTCCCACCTCCTATTTATACTTGAATGCCGATGCATTTAATCCCTCTTTAATCACCACCTGCATTAATCACAGTCTTTAATTACCCTCCTCGAAATTGTAACAATCACTCATTCAAACTTTCCAACTTCCCAAGCCCAACCATTTTCTCATCACGCGCCCTCTACGCCATTTTCCAAGGCCCCTGCTGAGAGGGGGCGAATGTAGTAGCCTACTCGCAGCCTTCTAGCTCCAATCGAACACTCGAAGGCTACATCGAAGCCTACCTAGAGATCAGAAGCCCAATAAGACGATAGCTGTGTCCACGAAGCCTTCCGAGACTAATCGAACACTCGAAGAAGCCATCGAAGCCAACCACTGTAGGCGAAGATAGATGAGCAACGCATGAAAGCCGCATCAGTACCAGAAATACTTCTACCATGGTCGTACATGGTCGAAGGCAAACACGTCAGCCAGCCAGATCACCAGACATAACATAAAAACAAGCCGCTCGACGACTACAGTGCCAGGTCCAACAGCCACAGTGCCAAATCCAATAACCACAGTGCCAGAACCAACAACTACAGTGTCAGAATTGAGAGCTACAGTGTCAAAACCGACTCCGGGTACAAGTTATCCCCGGAGGACATTCATGTAACTTGACCCCCCATGGTGACTCGACCCTTTCTATATCTTATAAATAGGAGGGAAGAGGCACTATGAAGGGATTAGAAAATCTCTCCCAACAGACATAACAAGTTTACCTTCGAATACCCTGTAACGACCCAGTTCTCGATACTTTGACTGCTCTACATATATAATATTACTCTTAAAAATCCTCATCAGAGGTCGTGGAGCAACCCATTCTAGACCTCCACGCAAATGTATAATCTTTATAGTGTCTCGTTATTATTGATTGTATGCTTGAAACCCTCTGGTCGAAGATAAAACCCAGTGTAAGAGTCAGCTTCCCCTCACACGAAGCTGGCCCCTACATCTTCTAGGGTCACGTAAAACATATCTTTGGCTTGCCTCAATTTCTCATATGAGTCATGAAGCGGTCATCTAGGGTTATTCTTGTAGACATTGTTACATTTGTAAGTCCCAAGTAGGCTCCGTTTGATGACCTTATAACTTGACTCATTATTACTGAGATATTTACAATGCCCAGGTAATGTTTTCTTTTTCTCTTTTGCTCTTTGTGGCATTTCTTCAGAAACGTAGTAGGTGTATTTTATTTCAGTAAGGCTTTAGTCTCATTAATCAACCACATCTTCTTCAACTCGGTTCTTCCTTGGCACTTTCATTGCTTTGACCTGCTTCTCGATCTCTTCTACTTTAAACCTATGCGCGATATTTCATCACTCCCCACATTTGATGCATCCTGCTTATCTGTTAAATAGGTTATGGGCCCATTCCCTCGCCATCATTTTAATGCAACAAAGCTTAGGAAGGATGAATACATTTGATTGATATCTAAATGAATATGTTATTATATATGATTGCCCAAGGTCTTTCTTTGTCTTCATACATCTTTCGATTCATCCCAACAATCATGAAAGATAAAAGTATCAGCATGCTTGTACTTTATAGTTGCATAATCATATGATTGGTCTTGGTTGGTCGTCAACACCATGTCCACGACCTATGCACATTCTTTGTTGGTTCGTCTCTAATAATTCTATTTAGAATAATATTTTAGATATTTTGTTTATTAAGAGAATCTTTTAATTAAGGGATTACTCTTAGTAGTTTCCTATTTTGTGGGGAGTGTAGAGAGAGGTGGGAAATCTCCTAGATATAGGTTGATCTTATGGAGAGGGATAGTTAGTGTAGAATTTTGAGAAGGAGAAACCCTAGTTGGGCATGGAGAACTTGTAGTTTGTAGAGATAAATGAATAAAAGAGACAGTTGATTTTAATTTGTGTTATTATTCGCTTCCACACTATTAGTTCTTATAAACTTGGTACCGAGATTATGCTGAATTTTTTTTTTTTACGACAAACGATGGGGAAGAAGACGCCAAAGAAACCAACGCAAGGAGAGTAGCTGAAAACGGTAGAAGATTCTACCACGTTACTTATCGAGTCCAACAAAGAGCTTACGTCATCGAACAAATTGATGTCTAAACAAATTGAGGTGATGATGATTGCAGTAATGTCTGATATGGAGAATAGTAAGTGAGGAACGGAGAGCAGTGATTTCGTTAACAATGGAGTTGGGCGAGGAAGAGGTATTCCAATGGGAGGGTTTATGCGAGGCGGGCGCAATACAGGAATTAATCCGCTAAACCCCAAACCGTTATCGGTTGTCGGAAAAGGAAAAAAGACGCTACAACCTGCACCACGACGATAAAATTTTGGGTTGGTGGATGAAGGCAAAGAAACCCTAATCTCGAATTATTTTCAAGGATTAGATGTCGAGAGCATCGACAAATTTGCGGATCCCCACGATGAAAACGAGGAACGAGATGTTGGGCAACGGAGAAGGAGTATCGTCGAGTTGGATCCGGTCCGCCGTCCAGAAGTCACCGGTACCAACAGAGGCGCCCGAGAATTGACGGAGAGGGCACGAGATGAAGGTCAGGAAGTCGAAGAAAACAACAGCCGCAACCACGTGCAAGTAGGGCTGGCAATTTAACCTGCCCCGCCCTTAATGAGGCGGGTATGGTATGACTATAGCGGGTATGGGGCGGGTTTGGTAAAAAAAAAAAACCCCATTTATTAATTGGGGCGGGTCTGGTTTTAGCCTTAAATAAACGGGTCCCCGTCAACCGACCCAATTATATATGATATGTCCTGAATACCCTTATGAGTTATGAGAATATTGAGTAACCTAATTCACTTAATCACTTCTTTCCTCCTCTCTTACTTCCTTCAAGTTCAACCTCCACAACTTCTACAAATTTATTTCAACCTTTGTGATCAGACATCAGTTTGTATCAATTACCAAATCTATTTCAATCTTCATTTCCATTTGAATCATTTCAACCTTCATCCTCCAAATTCAAGGTTACGAAGATTCGAACTACAATTAAGTCTGCGATAATTTTATAATTCAACCTCTACACCATTCATTAGGAAGTTTACGAAGATTGGATAGATTACCAATCGATTGGAACAACATTTACATCAGTGATCTGTTTCAAACCAATCTCTACATCAGTGATCACTAATCAATTCAGGTAACTCCTCCAAGTCTCCAACAATCCAGAAGCTTGAAACACCAATTAAGTCTCAACGTTTACAAGTTACTAAGATTAGTCTCAACATTTTCAACCTTAATTCTGATTTGATCCATTTCAAGTAATTGATAAGATAAGAATATAACCATTGCAGTGTAGTACATTCTATGATGTTTGTTCTTACTGCAATGTAGCACATTGCATGATCTTTTATTGTGTGTGTATGCACTATACACCTGATTTAGTTTAGTTTTTTTTTTTTTTTGTAATATTTCATAAATGGGGCGGGTTTGGGGATCCCCACTTAGGATAAACGGGTGTTAAATGGGTGATGGGGCGGGTTTGGTATTGACAAATTTAAATGGGGCGGGTTTGGGTATTCCCCATTTAAGTTAAATGGTAATGGAGCGGGTATGGGGGTATGGTAATTTGGCGGGTATGGGGATGATATTACTCCACCCGCCCCAAACCCGACCCATTACCACCTCTACGTGCAAGTCATACGGGCAGGTCACATCCTAGACACGCGTCTAGACGAGAGGGCAGGTAACGGGTCAGTTTTGGGTGACGGGTTTCAGTTGAGAA
Organism: Kingdonia uniflora; assembly: GCA_014058105.1. Taxonomy (NCBI): domain Eukaryota; kingdom Viridiplantae; phylum Streptophyta; class Magnoliopsida; order Ranunculales; family Circaeasteraceae; genus Kingdonia; species Kingdonia uniflora. The sequence goes on from JACGCM010000452.1 coordinate 1,270,954, forward strand.
CCGCACATATGTCTGCTCGCATCCTGAGCATGTGGGTACTTCAAATGTTGGTGCGGGTTTTTATAGTTCAGACCAGAGCCCAACTGGGATTCGGGCCCAGATCCAAAGCTCATAAGGGGACAATGACCAAATACTCACCCTCCCTGCACGAGTTCATCGATGCCATTGCTGAGGGTTCCCCAAACATCACCAATCCTATAAATTTTAGAGAGAAAGAGAGAGAGCAACCAAACCAATGGGGGTGAGAGAGATTAGGGATGTGAGAGGTTCAAACACAATGTGTAATGGCGATGAGATCAAACAAGGATGTGATTCGAGAAAATTGGAGAGAGTGAGAGAGAGATTTGAGGAAGAAAAATATCTTCGAAGATGAAGAATCATGATTAGCAACGACTGCAAGGCAATGTGGCCGAAAATAGCCTGCAAGCGGGTGCACCTAATTTGCTAAGAAAGTTCTTTACCTGTTACAGCCTGTTGCAATGCCCTGTGGTGCATCTATATGTAACAATCACCCGTAAACCTCGAATCACTGTGCACCGTAGTGCATTTACATCACGGTTCTCTAGTTGTAAAGACATGGATCTTCTAAGAAATTGGGGGATTTCTCAGGTTAACAAAGCAAGCACTCCCATTGAATGTCAGTGTCCGATCACTCCCCCTGTCAACACGGATTCATCATTGATCCTATCATGGAGAATCATTGAGAAGTTCACAGACATAAATAAAAATAAAAAATCATACTTATGCTGAAGCTAACTCTTGCGCAATTCATCTCCCAACCGCAACATGTACCCTTCGATCACCAAACACCTCAACCTCCTCCACTTCTTCTCCTCCACCTCTTCTTCTCGAATCAACTTCTTCCAAACTGATACCTAAGATCGGCATTGATCGTAAACTCAAGAAATGGTTTCCAACCGCCATTGAAGTTGAATCTCGAGGGAAAATCTCGAATTGTTGGTTTGGGTTTTATTGGAGAGGTTTAGTGTTGACTTAAGTGACGACTTTGCAATGGGAATCTAGAGTTGAATTTCGTCTCTTTCTATTATTTTCGATTAGAAAGAGACTTGGGTTGAAATTTTCGAAACACTGGAATTTGGCTGGTTGATGCCTGCGTTGAAATACATTTTGTTAGGAGTTGTGTCAAGCCCAACAAGGTTGGAATTTGACCCGTTGATGCCTGCGTTGAAATACTTTTTGTTAGGAGTTGGGTCAAGCCTAACAGGGTTGGGGTGACCTATTAGGACTGCCCGATATGGTTATGAGGAGAGTTTGAGTAGATTATGTAACTTTTGTTGTAGCGTTATACTTATATTACTGTATTACGTACACAAAACACAATTCAAAATCAATAAGAAATCATCTCTTCTCTCTCCTTTTATTCTCATGATATAGAACTGTTAGTATACTCTATATCGATTATCTCTCAACACGTTATCAGCACGCAAGCTCTAGGAGCGAGGATAACATAAAATTACCTTCTAATAAGAGTTTTTAGGAAAACCAAACGATCAATAGGTATTTTACAGTTTTTTTGAATACATATTCAATCTCTTTCTAATCTATACTATATGATAGATTATCATGGTTCAAAAACATATTATCCCTATTTTTTTCGGATTAAAAATTAGGGTTTTTGATTTTTTTTACCTTTGAAAAAGGTTTGTATTCAAACTTATATATTTTTCTCTATGGACATCTGATAGAGGGGAAACCACTTCGGTTGGATAGCCTACTCCGAGAGCTTTCCAATGGTATATGGCACATCTCAATGAGATGTCCCAATCACCGGAAAACTAGAGTTGAAACTGTGCAGTTTTACGGCCAAAAACGGTGTTTTTTAGGTCGATGACGTTAGTAAAGATATTAAATTTTTATTTTTATTTTATATTTTTAATAATTATCTGTTGTGGCATCATAATTATTCACTGTGACGTCAGCAGTGACACATGGCAACGTGTTGTGGCACGTATCAGTCACCGAGGGTGACACGTGAAAGTCGTCGGACTGTTACTGGCCGGTCACCGACCTGACATCAAAAGTTTGCCAGAATATTCGTCGGGTGGTCACCAGAAAATTTGTCGAAAGTTGGACGAAAAAGTTGTCGGACAGTCACCGGAACAGTGATGTGGCAGACACGTGCGAGGCACGTGTACACATGCGACATGTATGGTACGTGTGCATGACACATGTACAGCCCGTGCGTTTGGCACGTGTGACCTGTGCGTGCGTGGCACGTGGCAGACTGGGTCAGACCGGTTCAGACTAGTCAACCCGGTCTAAGCTTTGACCTAGACCGAGTCAGACCAGTCCAGACACTAAAACGGGTATAAATTGTTTTTTTTTGTCTAATTGAGCCCATTTTTTTTTTGAAAAATTCTTATTGACTGGACCTACCCCGTGGGGGACCCATTTTTTTTTAAAAATTATGAAAAATGCTTTAAAATTTTTTTTGGGAAGAGGTACCTTGTACAGGAAAGTTGGCTCACTTATATGTGATATAAGTAAATTGTGTAATACATATTTAAGTATCTTACGATAGCTAATATGATATTACTGGTATGCCCCTATGATTTTAATTATCATGATCAGGAATCACAAATAATACGAAACCAAGACTAATTTGGAATACGACTAGGAGTCATATCTAAATCATAATTATTTGTGATTTAGACGTGAACAAATAATTAAAGCTCAATTGGGAATTGATTTAGTCTTATTTCTAAAATCATGGTATCTGAGGAACCAATTTTTCATATCTAGGTACAATTAGATATTACAAGATAATATTTAGAGGTATATAGGCATTAATAGCAACCTATAGTAGCTTAAAATGTTAGTTCAAAGATATACATAATCAACATATCTTGTGAACTCAGCAGACTTTAGGATATGACCACTTGTCAGTTAAACATCTAATACCCTTCATATTCGTAGTAAATGAGCCATTTGGCTAGAATATATAGACTTTTAGAGAACTTGAGAGCTTATAATACCCTAGTTCTTAGAATAAAGAAATCACACATCTATTGGTTTTGAATAACAATCTTGGGTAATATTCTATTAAAACGCACATCTAAGATTAAGATCCTCATTTTAGAGGGTAAATTTGGGATTTAATCATTAGAAAAGAATTTTATGAGTTTTAAAATATGAACAGGGTTTAACTAATATGATTAAAAATCATTTGTTTATTGTTATTCTAAGTACTATGACTGTCTTTAATGCATTTGATATGTTTATCAGGAATTGTTACTAATTATAATCTATATCTTGCATTACAGATGTCTGTGAAACTCAAAAATATTGAATTTCCACCATTGCTGCTCACTGGAGCCAATTACCTCACTTGGTGCATTGGCGTTGACTTATTCTTGAAGTTTTTTGGTCTGCAAAAGACCATCATCATTGGCAACAAGGAAAATCCCATGGACAAAGCAAAGGCTTTGTTTATCCTCCGTCATCATATTCAGGATGACCTCAAGATTGAATACCTCAATAAGGTTGAGCCAACTGACTTATGGACAAGCATGAAGGGGCGTTATGGTCATCAAAATACCATTATGCTCCCAAAAGCGATATATTAATAAAATACCCTTAGGTTGTAAGATTTTAGGACGGTCGTTGATTACAACTCAGCATTCCATAAAATTACTTCTACACTTGAGCTGTGTGAGAGGAAAGTCACTGATGCTGAAATGGTAGAAAAGACTCTATTAACCTTCTATGCTAACAATATTGTACTTCTGAAGCAATATCGGTAAGAGAACTTGGCAACTCATGCAGTCTTGATTCAGGTACTGTTCCTCTCTGAGCAGAACGATGAACTTTTGATAAAGAATTATGCTATGCGGCCTTTTGTGAGTTCACCGTTGCCTGCGTCAAACAATGTTTAGTTTTGGGGAAACAACTCTGCACGTCAGAGACAAAGATATGGAAGGGGCAGGGGAGGATACCAGAGGTACAGGAAGGGCGGGAACCAGAAACCCTTTGGCCCTAGGAGAGGTAAAAGATTTAAGAAATCCTGGACACTAGGCAATGTGAAGAAGAAAAAGAAGACTAATCATGGATCTATTTGCTTTAACTATGGTGACATAAGACATTGGGCACGGGAATGCTATACACCATGGGCGGCTACAGGTGACAGAGTCCAGACCCACCATGCAGTTGTTGATACTAACTCCGCCCCTGTGGAGGTTACAATGTCAGACTTCTTCGACGATAGGATTATCGTCTTAGATCAATATTCGGAGTAATCCGTAACGATTTCTCAATAGACATGTGATATCACATTAGAGAGAGTACTAGTAGTTTTTTTTTCTAGTACAGACTTTATTTACTATTTTTATCAGTATTTTGATTTTGTTGGGAACATATCATTTATATTTTAATAAAGTGCTCATGACATACATGAGGTTTCCAATTTGTTCTAATAAATTGTGATTATTCAAATTTATTGCTTGGGAAGTAGTTAAATATCATGTATGATAGTTGATCTACTATATACAACCTACCTATGGATCTATTTTCTCATTGAGCATGATCGATAATCAGATGAGTGACGACATATGTCTGGGAGACATTAAAACAACACACACAATCCTTTTGAGATGTGCACATATTTCTTGTATAACCTTGTGCATCGGGGATGACACAAATATCATTGGCACGACCAATATGATAGAACGCATTGAGTGCGTCATGTTATTGCTCTATAATAGTACGATACAGGGTATCTTGTCCACTATATAAACTAGTAAATTTACCCAGATTTTACTGAGTTTAGGGAGATACATAATAATACTTATCACGTAATGACTATCGAAGAAAATGACAGACAAGGTTTTGTGTATTCACTCTATGTCTAAAGATTAGAACATGTTATTAGAACGGTTTCTAATACACTCCTCAAGGCTTGGATAGTAAGGAAGATTATCGGGATTACATCTCAACTTTCCTTAAAAGAAGATAAGATCTAGAGAGTGTACGTATAACTATTGCTTTCAAGGAAAGTCTATTATTTCATCTTAGTATGACCAAGATGGAGTGAAATCTCCAGCCTTTGCTCTAAACGTATCCATGGAGACACATGTGGACCTTTCCATCCACATTGTGGCCCACCTGAATATTTATGGTCATAAAAGATACATCTAGGAGAGGGTCTTACATTTGCCTACTCATAAAATCTAGGAATGCAACATTAGCACGACTTCTCACTTAGATCATTCTATCGCAGGCTCAGTTCCTGGATTAATCGATCAAAGTTAATCGATGCGACTTGATGGGGGTTTTGGAGTTGAACTCACAGGTTTTTAATGATTATTTTACCGCTAAATGGGATTGATAATTGAGCATCGTGAGTACCCTAAAGCATACCCAACTCGGGATTGGCAGATAACCTAATCAAGCGATTTAGGATAATCGTTAGACCACTGTTATTATAATTACAGCTTTCAGCTAGTGTATGGGATATGCATTCTTGCTCCCACAACACTGATTAGGGCTCGTCCCATAGAAAATTATGAAATTATTTTTTCCCAAAAGTGACTAGTAACTAGGACGGAGCCCGGTGCCACCCATCGACAAAACATTTGGATGTTCCGTACAGGTGCCAATTGCACCATAATATATGAAGATGGGACCCTTAAAGTCGGTATGGTATTATGTGGGTTATGATTCACATTTAACACTGGATATTTGGACCCACTGGCGACGTATATTCTGCAGGGCAGATAATTATTACTTTGATGAGACGATATTCTCAGCATTGGGGGGGGGGGAGATATGACTGTCAATGCTGAGGATATTTCCAAGAGGTATTAGAAAACACCATCGTTGTCTCATCTAGATCCTTATACATAAATTAGGTGGCAATAAGGTTTAACAGATTACAAATCTCCAATAAGTCGTAAATGAATTGCTAGATACATTCATAGACACTATTGAAGTACCGTAAGTGTATGTACATGCAAATAATATGCCTATACAGTAGAACGTTCCAGGGGAACTAGTATCGTAGTAGAACGTTACAGGGGAATTAGTACTGCAAACGAATCTAAGGCTCGTGCTTAGTGCGGAGCACTATTGGAAGAAAATATTATGAACCAGGGAGCTGCAGAATAAGGGACAAATATGACTAATGGTGTAGTCGGCTCATCGAGGATGGAACTACCTATTGACGAGGTAATAGTAGTTATGCGACCAGTTGATGCATTACGAGACTAGCCCGACGAGGTACATACGTATGATAATAATGAGATCTTAATATATTAAAAGTCTGTAATAAGTACAACGCATGATCGTTCAGTAGATATTTATCGATAAGGTATTCATATTCGCTGCTGTACTCACCATTAAGGACGAGGATTTAGAGCCACTTATTATAAATAACTGTATGCTATTATACATTGGCCAAAATGGGCATCTGGAATCCAAACGGAGTTCAACTTGCTAGCATAATACGAAATGACACAATTTGGGCCTATCGGTTATAAATGGGAAAGGTACAGAAACACGATTAACTCAGAGAGATAATATTGTCAAGACAAGACTAGTTGCCCAGGAAATCTTTAAGAGATCTGGCATCGATTGTAGTGTGACCTATTATCCGGTTGCGGACACTATAACATTTTAGTACTGATCAGTCTGTCAAGACTACACCAATTTTTGCAAAATATCATGGACTCTGTATGTGGTAAAATGTTATTTGCTACGGACTTTGGTTGTGGTGGAGGTCTATAGTAAAAGGTGTGTGGTAATTTTTTTGCCATGGACTTTATCCGAGCTTAACGTACTGTTTTGCCACAGATTTAATTTGTGGTTAATTTATTGCCACAGATATAAACTGTGTTATGAAATAAGGTAAGATATAATTTTAGTCCGTGGCTATTTATTTACCACAGAAAAAGTCCGTAAAATTGTTTTATTTTTATTTTTTTCATAAAAAGAATTCACAAATATATCAAAATTACGCCTCATAATTTTAAACACTCTAAAAATACATATACTACATGCGTAGCTTTGTATTAGACCATATTTCAAGTTATAATAGATCAACAATTTTCTTATAGTGATCCAAGTACAAGATTCCATATGAAATTTAGAAATGAAACTGAGAACATAAGAATTAAAAAGAAATGAACGATGACTTGAAAACGAAAGGTAGCCTAAGATCAAGTCATATTAAGATGAAATGATGTTTTGGACCCAAGGATAAAGCCTGCAACAAAAATAACATAGCAAATTAATCAACTATAAATCATAAACCCTTTGCAATATTAGCTTGTTACTTAATGCATGTATCGCAAAATTAAATCTGAATATCTATTAAAATGTGGAAGGATAATTATCTTAATAGATGAAACGTGACATGATAACGGTCTACTTGATTTTCACCCTACCGCTTGAATATATGTACACCTATAATAAAAGGGATAATGAGGATGATTGTAATTAAATCGACATCTAGGACTTGAGATGGCCTCAAACCTGAAAATGGTGACTTCATAGGGAAAGATAATTGCGTAAGATTAAGAAAAGAATATCACTTAAAAAAGAAATTAAATAGTTGCTAATCTTTATAAGCCAAAACATCCTTTATAGTACTAGATAATCAACGCGCTATATGAAACAAAAAATGACACCAAAGACTAGAAAATAGTCTAACATTAACTACACTTACTAAATCTACTTGCTGAAAATAGTCTAATCAAAGATAGTGTTCCTTCCCTACCTGTGGCATCATCTCTGTTTACATCTTCACAAAATCCGCTTACTGAAACCTGCTTTATAGCATTACAACACTTACTAGCATTCATTCCTTCAGCAACATCATGGCCACGAGAAATGTACGAATTAGACTTCCCAGTTGCCTACAATTCAGGAATCATACTAAGTTTCATCAATTCAGACTATCAAACTACTTATGTCCCATGGAAAAGTCACAAAATCAATATATGTCTCTAAAACAACAATGATTCATTTTGTTTTACGCCCTCAATTGCAAAAATATATATTTATCTAGCTAGTAATCGGGAACGTAAAAAAACATCACTGGATAATTCAGGGATACCCTATTTCGAGATAAGCTGCAGTTACGCTAAACTTAGCAGTTAACACAATAACACTATAGAAACACAAAATTTTATTAAGTACAACTAAACTAATCGTGGAAAGATCAGATTTTTATCATTTCAAGCAATACCCATTTGACCTAAACTCTCTATTTTACATTAAAACAACAACAAAATCCATAAGTTGACACTAAAATCAACAAATTAAGCTTTTATCAAACCTACCATTCCACATTGGCAACTTGAAATCTGAGACAACAATGCATTATTCTCCAACTCCAGTTTCTAATTACAGAGAGATTAATAAAGCAATAGTTTGATTAGTAACTAATACTGACATGAAAGAAAGTGAAGAGTTTGAGGAGGAAACAAAAGGAGGTAGTGATGAGTAGAGAGAAAGAGAAAGAGAAAGAGAGATAGGGGTACTTATAAGGCCTATATTTTCATTCTTGAGAGAGAGAGAGAGTCCAAGTCCAAAAAGAACTCTTTTTAGGCTCATGAGGCCTGTATTTTGGAGGCCCAAACATATGAAGGTAACAATATTAGGATGCCCCTATTTTTCATCTAAAATTGAAGGCCCTAGACAACCGTCTCATGGGTCTATATCCAGGGCCGGGCCTGAGTTTAATAAGTACAGCTTGATGTAGTTCTGACTTCTATCTCTACTTCACTATCATAAAAACAAGACTCTATTTATAAATAAATTAAATATTTTTTTATAAGCTATTTCTTTATATAATGAAAATAAAGATATAAACTTAACCATGGAATATTAATAATGAAAACTTGGAAATTATAGCGTATATATTGAGATTAAGTTCAAACCTGTGATGTAGTGGAAGGCAGTCTAGACCCTATGCCCTCAATCAACTCTTATTGACGGAGCTTCATCGTTTAGTGTTAGTTCCTTAGGGAATCCGGAGATACCATTTACTTGTAATTAACTCAATGCCTGCCATATTTCAATGCATGGTATAATGAAAAGGATAGGTATAACTCACCCAATGAGGCATGTTTGCTATACAAAGAAAAAACATATATATATAAAAACTTATTTTTACAGGCTAACACCGCCGAATTTAATTGCTAATTTATATCTCTATATTTACATCTAGCTGCTGAGAGACATAACAATAAAAATATGCAAGTCAATAAACCTCTGGGAAATCAATTCAATAGACTGAAAAACAAAAGTATATATCATTAATTTAATTTGAGAGTAAGATTTTTTTTTTTAGCATTTTGTTATTTAGAACTCTAAGAACCCTATTCAGAAGAAAAAAAGGACTTACAAATTAGAAAATGTAATTTGTACAGTAAATAAATTCCTGGTGGGGGTTTGCTTCAAACCCAGCTTTCTCCTCAAAATTAAATAAAGAATAAAGCCAAGTTATAAATGGACTCCCCTACACATACTTTATGTATAAAGCATTGATATTTCTTATTTATCAAAATTTGAGTACAACTATAAATGAAATTTATCGATATGTAGTATGAGATACGCCACTATACCGAAGTTCGTTCCACGGTCCACTTCGATAGAACTCCGTCAAACCCTTCCTCATATGGAAACTTTAGGATATCCATGAGTATGAACAATCCCGTAAGTAAGGTATTCTATAGAGGGGTCATCATAATTGTTCCATGCAGATAAATATCGATTGAGTCCAGTCTTTAAATCCCATCCCAAGCTCCATACCTGGTAACAACGTGTCAGATAGATGATCAAAGCTTTGCCATAAATTACTTGTTGAATTTCCTTCATTACCATCAGTAAGTACAAGATTTCCAGAATCTAAAAGCTCAGCAGCTGGATTCTCTGTTTGTTTCAATGAATTTGATAACCAGGCAACACTCTTTGCTCGATCGAGAAGGATAAGATTGCCACTGAATTCTATCTTAAGAGCTCATTAGGAATCATTAAGGGGTAAGTTTCTGCTAGCAACCCAAACTACTATTTGTGTCGGAATTTTCTTGTATCAGATTCCTATGCAACAATTCTTAGAGTTAACCGGACTGAAGAAACCAAGTACATATGTTCCACCTTGGGAAACTATGTTCTGCCTATCATTGAGAGGTTGAGATGATGTTATTGTGGTTGCTATGGAACTCTGTTGACACACAAAAAAGAGCAAACTGAAGCACAAAACAAGATGATGAACACTAACCATTGTTATCACTCTTATTCTCATACCCTCATATCTAATATTACTGGTTAGAAAGTATAGTTGAGAATCAAATAACTGTTGACTTGTGATGACCAATAGCTAACTCAATAAGATGTAGAAAGTAGTTGTAAGCTTAAAATTTTGAATTGTGACAACATCAAATGACGAAATCAAACAACACAAAATCATCTAATCAAACAATGGAAAATCACGAAATCACATAAAATCAAAATCAAGTAACAACAGCGAAATGAAGATCTGAAGAACTTACAAAATGGATCTCTGAGCTTTGATTTTCATCCCAGATCGCAACAAAGCCTCCAATTTCAGATCAAATCTCTACTCGGGATCGAGATTACAAGAGAAAGAGGGGAAAATTCAAGAATGAGATTAGAAAAGTGACTTAGGGTTTGAGATTGTAAGACCCTGAGTTGCCAAATTGTTTGAGAACCCTTAAGGTCGCCAAAATCGTAGATAAACATTGAAAAGTTAAAATTGCAAAATTTATTTATGAAGTCCCAATTTTGTTTTTTTGGAGAACCAACACTACTGCAGCAGGTAAGTATCTTATTTTAAAGTCAAGACAAAGTTAAAGTTAAAAAATTTAGAACTGCCAAGGATAATTCACCAATTTACCATGGACTATGTCCGTTTCAAGTGTACCATGGATCAAATTTATAACAATCTCTAAAATAGACCATTGTAATTTCATAATTTTAGTGTAGTATAAGTTGTCAAGGACAAACTAAACATGCGTTTGATGTAAATACCACGCATCTACACATCTATATGGGAAACTAGATGCGAATATCTACATGAAGCTACCTGGGAAGGTATAAGCTTCTGGAAGCAACTAGTTCCGGCACACAAGGTGTATACATAATAAAATTGGAAAATTTATTGTTGACTTGAAGCAATCAGGGCCAATGAGACATAGTAAGTTGATTGAGTATTTAAAGGTAAGGGACTTTGCAAATATCCTTATCTGTCCATGCGTTCTTATTTAGAACACATATATTAGCTTTACTCATCATAACAATGTACTAAATGATTTAAATATCATTAGACCTCTGAGGGAGATCACGAGAGCCGCCGAATACCTTGGGATGTAATTCGAAATAGAAGACCATGGGAAATTAAGAGTGTCTCGATTTAAAGATCCAACATTTTGATATATATATATATATATCTTGTCTAATCAAAACGGCTAAATTAAACAAAAACTTAATAAAAACAAAATATGTAAAATTAATACTGAAAGGAAACTAACCCAGAGTATGACCCTAAGGTCCTTCTAATGGCACTTAGACACCCTCAGGAGTGTGTATGCAGAGATTGTGAATACTTATCAAGAACAATATAAACAAACTTTTATTTATTATGAAATACTAATGAAATACTTACAGAGGATTACAGAAGATGGATAAAGATATACAGTGGATGGAGGTGGCAGCTTACAAATATAAATTTATAACTTAAAGACTAAATAATTAAAAATGTATACACAAATGAGCTATCTGGCTCCTTATATAGGTGAAGACGGATTCCAAATGGTTTAAAGTCTGTGTAATGTTGTCCAGCTTGGAGTTGTCTGGTGAGAGACGAGGTAAGTGGTTTTCAAGTCCTACAAAGTGGTCTTCAGGTCCCACAAAGTGGTCGGTAGGTCCTACAAAGTGATCGATCCCATAAAGTGGTCATCATGTCCTACAAAGTGGTCTGTAGGTCCCACAAAATAGTTAGTCCCATTGATTTTGACTTTTGGAAAAATAAAGATGGTGAAGGTATACGTAGTGCATTCGGAGTGCAATTCCTTCGGAGAAGTGTGTTGTGGGTCCCTTATGATGATGGCTTGTGTTGGCATACTAAGTGCTGAAGTACAGGTGGGAATGGAAATGAGCTGCCGCCAACTAAAGGGGTTGTGATGGTAAGGAAAGTGTTGTTAGAGTGTCAGTGCTCGTGACTATGGCTTTTCCCTTTACTGTAGTCTTGAGCTACTGTTCTTGAACTTCGATCATGGCATCCCAGTAATCTTTCATAGTAGCCTCTGAAGATTTTATTGAGGTCATATCTTCGTCGGCATATGTGTTTTGGCTTTAGACAGAGTTAGGATCGATTTTTTTCGGATTTTCATATTTATCGAATTCCTTTCCTATTCTAGTCCTTCCCTATCCGTTCAGAGTTATATTTCCTTATTCGTAACAGATGGCTAGTAGTGACAGAGTCAGAGCTCGTGCTCGAACCCGTGGGGGTATCCGAGGAGGTGTTCGTCAGGGTTTGCGCAGTGGCTGATAAGCCAGTAGTCAGTCAGGAGAGTTCGGGGTCTGTTCCGATCCTGCTGACTGAGCCGATAGTTTTTGAGGTTGGGGTTAGCCTGGGAGTAACACCAGGGGTTTAGCTTCACCAGGGTACCCTACATACTCCAGTACTTCCAGGGCACCCAAGAGTTTTACCAGTACCAGCAGCTTCAGGTGTTTTAGCCGAGATGAGACAGTTTATGGAGAGTTTTGCCGCTTCCTTTTACCAGGCTAGGAGCCCAGTGCACAGGGAGCACAGTTACTTAGAGCAGCTTCAGAGGTACAAACTCCCTACATTTTTTGGCACGTTGATTCCTTCAGAGGCTGAGACTTGGTTCAGGTCTATAGAGAAAACCTTGGACGCGATGAAGTATCCCGACGATCAGCGGGTGACACTTGCAGCTTACCTACTTCAGGGCGAGGCAGAATATTGGTGGGATATGGCCAAGAAGACAGTTTTAGAGTCTCCAATTCTTTGGTCATCATTCCAGGAATGTTTCTTCAATCAGTACTTCCCTCAAAGCTATAGGGACGCCTGCATTTCAGAGTTCTACGCACTTGAGCAGGGTGATATGAGTATTGCTGGGTATGATCAACAATTTAACGAGTTATCTCGTTACGTTTCGTTCATTGTTGATGACGAGGAGCAGAGGAAGATGAAGTTCCTAAAGGGACTTTATCCATATTTTAGGAGGTTCTTGATTACTTCCGGTACCAGTACATATAGAGAGGTTTTGTCTAAATTTTTGGCTTTGAAGCAGAACGATATCGAGGATCGCAAGTTCACGGACTTGAGGGACCAACAGAGGCAAGAGCAAAGACCCGATAAGGGCAAGGCAATCCAGATGTAGTACACTAGCTTGGGTTCGAAGAGGCTGAGGTTTGAGAGTACTCCAGCTAGAGTTGTGGGCGGACAGTATTTTGAGAGAGCACAGTTTGTTTCAAGTAAGTGTTGAAACTGCGGATAGTCGGGGAACGTCAAACAACACTGTCTTAAGCCAGTCAGAGGACCACAGATACAGAGGCAGCTTTAGAGTCCAGTTGGTTTTCAGCCACGACCGCAGCAGATTCAGCAGTTTCTGCAGCGACAGTTCCAGGGTCCTCAGGGCAGACATATAGTTTCAGGATCTCAGGGTGTTCAGAGACCACATCATCCAGTGCAGCAAGGGCAGGGCCACGGATAGAGCAGGATGTACGCAGTGGGGAGGCGAGGTGCTCGCACTGCTCCACTTGTGGTGGAAGGTACGATCCATATTTCTTCATCGCCCGCTCATGTCCTTTTCGATTCTGGTACATCACATTCATTCATCGCATCTGCATTCCTCTGCATTATTGGCTTTGAGTCTTCTTTATTGATAGATGAGGTTTCCGTGGGTACTCCTTTAGATTCTTCGGTGTCCATCTCACGTATATGTAGAGATTACCTGATAGTTGTTTGTGGTCGTATCCTCTCAACATACCTATTAGTTTTGCCGATGCATAAGTTTGACATCAACCTAGGCATGGATTGGTTGTCGACACACTGGGTTACTTTAGATTGCTTCGAGAAGATGGCTACCTTTCGTATTCCCGGTGAGAAGCGCTTCGCATTTTCTAGTTCAAAACCTGTGCGGACAGGGGATGGCTTACTAGCTTTCTTAGAGTTAGAGTCTTTGGACGTGGACGTCAGCTCTATTCCGGTAATTTGCGATTATTTTGACGTGCTCCAGCAGATTCCCAGGTTATCGCCGACGAGGGTGATTGACTTTGGCATAGATCTTGTTCCGGGTACAACACCAATTTCGAAGGCACCGTACCGTATGGCGCCTGTTGAGCTGAAAGAGCTGAAGGATCAGATTTTCGAGTTGATGATTCAGGGTTTCATTCGGTTGAGTACTTCAACGTAGGGAGCTCTAGTTTTGTTCGCAAAGAAGAAGGACGGTTCGATGCGTTTGTGTATAGACTACCGCGAATTGAACAAAGTCACGATCAAGAACAATTATCCATTGCCGAGGATCGAGGACTTGTTTGACCAGCTTCGAGGAGCGCAGTTCTATTCAAAGATTGATCTTAGATTGGGATACCACCAGCTGAGGATCAGGGCAGCTGATGTGTCGAAGATAACTTTTCAGACTCGTTACGGACACTATGAGTTTCGGGTAATGCCGTTCGGTTTGACGAACCTGCCCACAACCTTTATGGACTTGATGAACCGTGTTTTTAGCCCTTTTCTTGATCGGTTCGTCATTGTATTTGTCGACGACATATTGATCTATTCGATGACCGAGGTAGAGTACGAGGAACATTTGAGGTTTGCTTTACAGACTTTGCGGGATAACGCACAATTTGCTAAGTTTGAAAAGTGTGAGTTTTGGCAGCAGGAGGTGAAATTCCTAGGGCACGTGGTGTCTAAGTTTGGAATTGTAGTAGATCCTTCCAAGGTTGTAGCAGTCGCATATTGGGCACAACCGATGAGTGTTACCGAGATTCGCAGTTTTCTAGGTTTAGCGGGTTACTGTCGTAAATTTATCGAGGGGTTTTCGCGGATTGCAGCTCCTTTGACTCGTTTGACACAGAAGGACGTTCGGTTCGTTTGGGATGACCGATGTTCTTCAACTTTCGCCGAGTTGAAGAGAAGATTGACCACAACACCAGTTCTGATCGTTCCATCCAGTGGGCAGAGATATAGAGTATACAGTGATGTGTCGCTTAGTGGGCTTGGTTGCGTTTTGATGCAAAAGGGCAAGGTGGTGGCTTACGCTTCGAGACAACTTAAGGTACACGAGAGGAATTATCCTACTCATGACCTCGAGTTGGCTACAGTGGTTTATGCACTGAAGATCTGGAGACATTACTTATACGGAGAGAGGTTCGAGCTCTTTTCTGATCACAAGAGCTTACGGTATCTTTTCTCGCTGAAAGAGCTGAACATGAGACAACGTAGGTGGATGGAATTTCTGAAGGACTATGATGTAGATTGGCAGTATCATCCGGGGAAGGCAAACGTGGTGGCCGACGCTTTGAGCCTCTTACCTAGGGGATTACTTGCACGTCTGATGATTCGTGAGTGGACGATGCTTGGTGATATCGTAGAGTTCAGGTTGACTATGAGTTCACAGACTACGGGTGGCCTTATTGCAAATCTGAGAGTTCAGCCTTCTTTGATTTCTCGGATTATGGAGGTGCAACAGCAGGACGACAGATTATAGTTTTGGGCTTTAGACGACACTCGACTTGATTGGACAGTTAGTTCAGATGGCAACACCAGATATAGGGGCAGATTATGCATGCTAGATTCTGAGGTACTGAAACGTGAGGTTCTGAGTGAGGTTCATGGTTCGAGATACACTTTCCATCCAGGCAGTACGAAGATTTACCAGGACCTGAAGAGACATTTTTGGTGGGACAATATGAAGTGCGAGATAGCTAATTTTGTTTCCAAATGTCTTACTTGCCAGCAGGTGAAGGCTGAGCATAAGAAACCGGCGGGACAGCTTAAACCCTTACCTATTCCAGAGTGGAAATGGGAGCATGTGACGATGGACTTCATATCGGGTTTACTGCGGACGAAGAAGCTACATGATTCTATTTGGGTGATTGTGGACCGGCTAACCAAATTGGCGCATTTTATTCCGGTTCGCACGACGTTCACAGTGGATGAGTTGAGCAGGATATATGTAAGGGAAATTGTTCATTTACACGGGGTTCCAGTATCGATAGTGTCGGATAGAGATGCCAGGTTTACCGGCAATTTTTGGCTGAGTTTTCAGCGAGCTATGGATACTAGACTTGATTTCAAAACAACATTTCACCCTCAGACCGACGGTCAGACAGAACGAGTTAGCCAGATCCTTGAGGATATGCTTCGAGCTTGTGTTTTGGACTTCAAGGGCAGCTGGGACGAGTACTTACCTTGGGCGGAGTTTGTGTACAACAACAGCTTTCAGTCGAGCATCGGGATGGCACCATACGAGGCTTTATATGGTAGACCATGCAGATCACCTTTGAGTTGGGCAGAGGTTGGCGAGCAGAGTTTACTGGGGCCAGACTTAGTTCGGGAGACCACAGAGGCAGTTACTATTATCAGAGATCGACTACGTACAGCTCAGAGCCGACAGAAGAGTTATGCCAACATTCGCAGGAGACCGTTAGAGTTTCGGATCGGAGATCATGTTTTGCTGAAGGTTTCACCGATGAAGGGCGTGATGCATTTCAGCAAGAAGGGGAAGCTAGCTCTGAGATATATTGGGCCGTTTGAGATTCTGGATAGAGTTGGAGAGTTAGCGTACCGGTTAGCATTACCGTCGCAGCTGAGCAGAGTTCACAGCGTCTTTCACGTTTCTATGTTGAGGAAGTACGAGTGAGATCCTACGAACGTGATTGATTGGGGACCGATAGAGGTTCAGGGCGATGCCTCGTATATTGAACATCCGGAGTACATTTTGGATCGGGAGGAGAAAGTTCTTCGTAGCAAGGTTATTCCATTTGTGAGAGTCCAGTGGAGTCACCATGGACCAGAGGAGGCTACCTGGGAGTTGGAGGCCGATGTGAGGAGATACTATCCACATTTATTCTCAGGCTGAGGTATGTGTTTAATTTCGAGGACGAAATTTTCTTTTAGGGGGGTAAATTGTAATGACCCGTATTTAATTATTCCTAATATTCACTCTTAATCCTATTCTTAATCTCATTGGCATATTAGATTCCTTTCCTTCACGTTAAGTTCCGCATTCATTTTCCGCATGTACTCTTTCATCCATTCTACTCATCGTTTATGCATCCATTTATTCATTTCGGTGGTTTAGTATTAGATTCCTTTAGTAGTTTTGGGTGGTTCTGAGGTGTTTTGAAGTTAGAGGTAGTTTTGTGGCTTTGGGAGCCTATAGAAAGTTTGGTAGTGGTATTTATGTGTTGTGTGTCTGATTTGGGGTGGTTCCGGTGAACCGTTGGAGTGGCCGGTGGATTTCCGGGGTCGCCCGAGGAAAAGATTCCTTTTTGGGGGCTTAGGCGTTTTGGTTGCCGAGGGGCGGTAGAGGTGTGTGTTCACCTTGGGGAACCTTGGTTGGGTTTATAGAAGTGTTTGTGTTGTTGTGGAGGTGGTCCGTGGAGTTCCGGGGTTCCTGGGGTGGTCTGTGATGTCTTCCGGCAATTCCTTAGCTTTTATAATAAGTCCAGTTTTTGAACAAACCAGTTCTGTTCGAGCAGGACTTTGTCTGTTCGAACAGGATCTTCTAGGGACAGTTTTCTTTCATTCCTGCAACATTCTGTTCGAATAAGCCTTGTCCTATTCGACCAGGATCTTCCCTGTTCGAACAGAGGCGCGATTTCTGCTGCGTCTGGGTTTATATACTTCATTTCTTCATTCCTCTCTTCACTCCTTCACTCTCTCCTCTCCCTAACCTTTTCCTCTCTCCTCCTCACTCCTAATCCAACCTTCCTCTTCACTCATGGATTCTCCCTCAGCTTCGCCGTGATCTCTTCTCCTATCCTCGGTAAGTAATTCCCTTATTCCTTTTCGTCACTTGCGCTTGATTTGGCTTAGGGTTTGATTTCTAGTGTTTGGATTTTATTATCGTTTCCTTAAATTGTTGGTTGTTTGTTGTTCCTGGTGTGTGCTAGATTACCAGGCATTCCATTTGCTTTTCTGCAGATCATAGTTGGGCTTCCGGGTTGGTTTTCTGCAGGACTCAGGATTTCCTTCAGACGAGTTTTCCCTTCATTTCTAAATTCCTCTACTAGCTAATAGATGTTGATTAGAGTAGTACTCTGAGCATATAAGTATTTTGATCAGTTAGGTTTTATTTTCATATTACTTCTCCGTAACTGTTAACTCTTTAGTTACTATAGTTACATTGGCTTTGGGTTTTGCTAGAAGTTGTTAGTGTAGTTACTAGTAGTTGCATTCTTGTTGTTGGGTTCAGTCTTCTTGAGACTAAGGTTGTTTAGTTGTGATGACGGTTAGGTTGCTGTTTCATCAGTTTAGATGGTGCAACCGAGTCATTGGGCATTTTGATTTGGATTGGTGCCACGCTCTTCTGTAGGTGGTTATCCTATGTTTGTTTGCCGGGTTCACGGCTGTTACATTGTGATCCTTGGGATCTGTTGCATCTTTTCAAATCATACAAACTCTTTTAACTTATCAAGATCGGATACATAACAAAACTCTACATCGCTTGACCTCCGATAGGATTGCAGGAGTCCTACATCGGGTTGAAATAGTAGGTGGGTCCAGGATGGATACTATCATACCTTATAAACCCATCCGGGAGTGTGGGAAGGTATGAGAAAGTATTTACAATCCGGTACATGGCTTATCCTTGGGGTTGAAATTCTTCGGAATGAAATACAGTTAGGACGTTGGCTCCGTGGGCTGAAAAGCCCAGAACACTTTGATCAAGTGAGTATCCACTAGCTTGGTCGAGCTTGACAAAAATTGTACCCATTGTATCCCTTTAACAGATCTCTTTAAGTCAAACATGCTAGCGGTTGATCGACCATTAATTATTATAATAGGATTGTATCATGTTTTCAACATCAACTTATTCAGTATTTAGAACTTAACACATATCACATCATTGGCATATCATTGCATCTTTCCTTCATTCTCACATTCCCTCCTTTTCTTATAGTCCTTATTCTTACTTCGATTACTCTTATATTTCTTTTCTGTTCTTACTACTTAGTTACTTGGATCATGAATCTATTAGTTACTATTATTTTACTTTAACTTACTCTATTTGTTTCACTTTACTCTTCTTATCTGTATTTGTTTACTAGTATGTTATTTAGATTTGTTGGGTATTCAGTGAGCCGTGGTTTTGCCCATTCTCGCATTGTTTTCCCCCTTTCAGAGGTTAAGTAGTTTGAGTTGCTGAGAGCCTCAACAGTATTTGGAGCAGTTGACACTACCGACCACTTTTAGTTTAGACTTTTGTTATTATCTTAGCGTATGTTGCTGTACCTTATTTTGGATATTCTATATATTTATGTCAGATATGTATATATGTCTTTCAATTCCGCTATGTTGTTATTTCATTTCTTTACTCTGATGATTATTGCTATATGTAAATAGCCGAGCCAGAATTTGTCTACGGCTTGGCTATTTGTGGGGTAGAATATTTAGATTCCCCGACCTGCACTACTTTGAATCTAGTAATTGGTCAAGCTACCGATTACTGGATTTTGGGGTGTGACAAAACTGGTCCTACAAAGTCTGCAAGACCTTGACTTGGTGTTCTTTTGAGGTCAAATTAGGATATCGATCCTTAATAGAATCCATTAAAAGCTAGAAGACATTAGTCGAAGACACTAATGTACCTACTGATTTATGATTTTTAGTTTTAGAGGACAAAACATATTCTTCTGTTGCTTTATTGACTAATACAATAACACGTTCAGTTTCAAACCCATCCCACTATCTATAAAAGAAGGCGCGTTAGAAAATGGGGAATTTCAGATCATCAAAACATGCTTCGAGGTCCTATTTCCAGATCCATGTAAGTTGGAATTCTGTAAAATACCATAAGGTATTTCTTCCTATAGGTGGATTGGCAATAGTTTTCCCCTTGAGCTTTGGATGAAATTCATACCAAAGGGTAAAGGGATCCTAAAAGGCTTCCGGAAGAACATCAAAGTCGGGTCCCCTTTTTTCCCGCCAATTGAGGAAGCAAGTGGGGAAACCAGATCTTTTGATAATATCCGGATTGAGGCAGAAAACCAAGTATGTTTTTTGATAGGGTTCTGATAGCAAAAAGTAAAATACCAGGCTTGAATATAATACCAATAGTTATATTGTTAGCCATTCAGTTTAAAAGACCAAGATTTAGTAAGATCTAGACCCCATTCGGTAAGAGATTGAATAGTATTTGCAAAGTACTTGGTAGGAACTAAGCCATCTTGTATATAGTACTATCCACAAGGGCGATGACATTTTTGATAGTAAATTCCTTGTTGATGACAATGGTAACTTGGATATACAATTTTTGAGAAATAACTTTTTGAATAAGGTTATGATAGAAGTTATCTTCCTCTTCAAGAGTATGATGAATAAATTTATCTGGTAAAATCTTTGGTTTGACCTTATAAAAGAACTGTAAATGGTTAATGTTAGAACCCAGTGTTTGTCCAAAGATTTTCAAATGTTTAATTTCAGATTTTAAAGTATTAATTTATGTTCGAAGATTTTGGATAGTGAGAGGTTTTTCAGTTTCCATTTGCTGGAGAATATCTTGGAATTTATAATTACTATCTTGTTTTAATAATGGTTATTCTATTCCAGACATTTGAATATCCTGGAGCATTTATTGGAGACAAATACTTAGTACTTTTGTTCTATTGTCAGGATTAGGGATTGTATCCACAATAGATTAAAGTTTACTCTGGGTAGTAGTAAGAATATTAAGTTGGAAGCCATTTATGTTGTTAATGGCCTTCTAAAAAATGGATTCTGAACATGCGTCACAAGGTGATGCTGTAGTAGAAGAATTAATGTGGTCAATTTGATTGACTGATTCGGTATGGTAAGAAGAACTGTGTCCAGAGGTGGTACTAAGTAATAGTTTTTTGAACGAAAATTTGGAATCTGTAACACGTTGCAGTTCTTGCTATTTTATTGTATACTGGTTGGTTAAGTGTCTTTGTGGGATAAACTTGTAACAAATACTGGTTGTAGGTTGATTAGAAGCACTGTCGTACTGTTTGTCTTTATGATGTTTGCATTTTTTATGTTTGTGGTAAAAAAGAAACTGGTGATAATACTCCCTAGTTGTCGGGTTTCCTGTTAAATTTAGCTTGTTGAGTGGATATTCAGATAATCCATTGATAGTCCATTTATAGATGGTTTTCTTATTGTCAGAATATTGATTCGGATAAGATTTTTTTGTAAAGAAAAAATCCTGAGGGTCAGATCTTTTAGAAGAATCTTTGTGAGATGGTTCGATTGTATAAGGGTGAAGCTCAATGGCTTGGATGTAATTTTTGAATTTACTATCAGAAGAGTTATGTGTGATTTCTGATGTGGAGTTTCAATTTAGAGTGTCAATATTAAACCGTCTGAGACTGTCGTCCTGAGGGTTACCATACCCAGAGTCCTGGGAATCTAAGGGTTGAAGATTATTGACCAAAGGGATATGTTTAATGTTAGTACTATACATGCTAGATATTGTACTAATTGTATTCAGTTGGGTAACTAGGTTTTTATTAGTCATTAGATTGTTAGAGAGGGCCAAAATTCTAGCTTTACAAGGTGCAAAACTGATATTGTCTACATTTAGATGGATAGATTCAGGGGGAGAGTGAACAGATTGGACTTTATTACCTTCTGGTGGAAGCTGATTGCTATGAGAATCAGCTATAATACTGATAATGTTATGAGGACAAGGATACCATGTTACGAACCAGTCGCAAAAGAATATAATTTTTTGGCTTCGTTCCATTTTATGGTAGTAAATGGCTTCAATAAGGTATAATTTTTCTCTCAAAAAAGTTATCCAATACCATTTTTTGAAGTCATCATGAGTGGAAGTCATGTATTTATTACTGATATAACGAATAAGTGAACCAAGGATAAAATTTATATATGAGAGATGGATCACATAGATATAAAAATCCCATAAAGGAAGTTCAATATGGTTACTGCTGATCTTTGTTCCCTGGCAAAGATGTTTTAACAGTGTAATCTTAGTAAAAGGTGTTAGTATGGTTACTACTTGTCTTTTTTCCCAAACGAAGGTGTTTAAATAGTATAATCTTTGTGAAAGAATCAGGTACATGTCTGTCAACGATTTGTCTGCTAAACGTCCACTTCCAGGACAACAATGCCATACGTGACTTGGGTGACGTACCATACCTAATTTTTTTACCAAACTAGGCTGAGAAAACATCATCAACCAGATAAAGAAGATAAGCAGTAAAGCATACCGACATCGCCCACAATACTAGACTAAGAAAATATCTTCTCAACCAAGAAAGGAGATAAACATTAAAACATACCTTGTTCGCGTAGGTATGATAAACATTTTTGACACCAGTGAAAGATATCGATCTAATCAAAATAGCTAATTGATGTAAACAAGAACTAAATAAAAATTAAATATGTAAAATTAAAACTGAAAGTAAACTAACCCAGAGTATGACCCTAGGGTCTCTCTAATGGCACTTAGACACGCTCAGGGGTGTATGTACAAAAATTGTGAATACTTATCAAGAACAAGATAGTAAAGTAGTACTTACAAAATATTGAAGAAGATGGATGAAGATATACAGTGGATGAAGGTGGCAGCTTACAAACATAAACTTAGAAACTGAATAATTAAAAACGTACACACAAATAAGCTCTCTGGCTCCTTATATAGGTGAAGACAGAATCCAAATGGTTTGAAGTCTGTGTAATGATGTCCAGCTTGGAGTTGTCTGGTGGAAGATAAGGTAAGTGGCCTTCAGGTCCCATTAAGTGGTTGGTCCCCCAAAATGGCCGGTTAGTCCCACAAAGTTTTTAGTTCGTCCCACAAAGTGGTCGGTCCCATAAAGTAGTTAGTCCCATAAAGTGGTCTTATTTTGATTTTGGAAAAATAATAATGGTTGAGGCATGCGTATTGTATTCTGAATGCGATTTCTTCGGAGAAGTATTTTTTGGGTCCCTTATGATTACTGCTTGTCTGCAAACTGAATGCTAGAGTACTGTTGTGAATGGGAAATGAGCTAGCCATGGAGAAAGTAGTCATTCATGATAGAGTCCTTCCCACCATGTTTGTTCAGTATGGGGAAAAAGATCTGGAGAAGTTTCTGAGGTGAAGTCCTAATTGGGCCTAAAATAGGAAAAAAAGGGTGGTTTGCTTTAGGCGGATAGTTCGACTTCTTCTTCCTATTTGGCACATGCCAGGCTAAGTAGCACTTATTGCTGTATAATGTTGTGCAGGAATTGGCCATTAGAGAGTCTGAACAAGGGGCTAATGACACATATATAGTTGCCTTTTGCATAAATATGGTGGAGGGTGTTCCATGGTTGGAACATTTTGAAGATTGTAAGAGCATAGGCTCTACTAGTTGGGTTATCCCTGAATCTGCGGGAAGCAGGATATCTGTTGTGGAGAGATGCAGGATAGTGGTTTGGATAAGTAGGAGAATGAGTAATAATATTTATCCAGTGGAGACTGGGGTAATAACATGTTTTGTGATGTAAATTAACCTATTCAAGAGGAAGAGTGTTAATATCCAAATAAATTCTGTCATTATCTAACAGAATTGCTTTAAGGTTAACAATAGTATGATAGGGAAGAGGAGGAAAACCTTGGAGGTCCTAGGTGCAAGTGACTTCCATGATATTGATAAAACTATTTTCAAAGAGCCATAGTTTATCAGGCTTGGGATGGGTACTTCTGATTAGATATCCTGGACTACCATAGAAGTTAATAGATTTTAGAAAAGATCCTGGAGCCAGTAGAATAAAGATCTTTACTACGGGCTTCACAGTTAACCAAAGTTAATTTAGATTTGGGGATAGCTGAATGTTTAGGGTGGTGAATTATGTCAGAATTTTTAATCGAACATTCAGTTTTGACCAAACTGACAGATATCAACGGTTTTGATGTATCTTTACCACGAGCCATCTGCTCTGGACTAGTCTTATAATTGACCCGAGTAAGATCGATTTGAACCAACGAAGCGTTGGATTTATAGTAATTGTAAGCCAGACGATGCTGCTTAGCGTTTTCTGGTTGAATATACAGCTTACTCAAAGAGGTTCCACGAGTCCTGTGGTGAGTCTAAGAGTGATGTATGCCTCTAAAGTGAGATAGAGGGCTTTCAGAATTACTTATGAAATGAGCTAAAGCTGTCATTTCATAAAAATATTACTGTTGTAAATGAAAGAAGAATTACGACGGATAAGACTAGGCTTCTTATCCTTGTCATTCATAGTGGATCCTGTATGAGACTATTCAGTTGGTTAAATAATTCAATTATTGTCCAGCTGGGACCCTTGCAGCAAAACTATATGGGGTTCTGAAGTGGGTAGAATATATACCATAATTTGGATAGGGCCGGGGCTAATTTGAAGAAGTTTTATTCCTGAAAAAGACTGAAAGTTATTATGAGTAGTGATGAAGTTAAAAGTAATATCATGGCCCTGAAAAGTACCAATTATTCCTGTTAGAGTAATACTATGTAAAGGCATAACTAGGTTGAGAAAGGGAGCACCTAAAATAACTTGTTGCTGTAAATTCCTGACGCAAAAAATACAGAAGGAATATTCTGGTTGTTATTACGGATAGAAACATACAAAATTTTATATTGACTATTCATTCTAGTACCACTAGCAGAGGTAAAAGATTGTGTAGTTTTTTTAAAATACTTGGTAGGAACTAAGCCTTCTTGAATACAGTTTAAATCATCCCCACTATCTACAAGGGTAATAACATGAATGGTATATTCATGCTGGATAACAAGAGTAATTGAAATGTACCATTTTGGGGATGATATTTTGTGAAGAAGATGTTGATAAGAATTATTAGTCTTCTCAGTCTGTTGACTAGCCGAAGCATTTGTTAGGATTGTCCGTTTGTTCTTTTGTTCGAATGTCATAAGAGGATCATACTTCAGAATAGGAAGTTTGATATTTATGATTTGAGATTTCAAGTAAATTATTTTTTGATGTAAGTCTTGAATGGTAATAGGTTTAGCAGTCTTCATTCGTCAGAGGACATCCTGTAAATTATAATAATTATAAATAGGGAGTGAAGGTGCAGTATTAGGTTTCAGATTATCCTGGATCAGCTGTTGGATATGAAGATTTTAAATTTTGAGTTATAATTTCTGGATCAAAGATTGTATCAATAATGAATATTAGTTGGTTTTGGTTTGTGGTTAAGGTGTTAAGTTGTAAACCATTCATTTCCACAATGGATTTCCAATAATCTGGAGGATTAGATCCAGAACATTTGTTGCAAGGCATTTATTCTGTTGAAGAGGAAACACTGTGGTCAATGTGGTTGACTTTTTCGGAGTGATCAAAAGAAATTTCTTCAGAAGTGGTGTTGAGCAAGAGTTTACTTAGCTGAAGTTTTAATCCTTCATCTATGTGAAGTTCTTGTAGTTTACGTTTGGTGGCACACTTGTTGGCCAAGTGTCCTTGTTTACCGTACTTATAGCAAGTGCGGGTTTCAGTTTGTTTGGAAAAGCTAGTATGAGGTAAATGCCTTTTCTGTTTTCTATGTTTTTGGTAATAGGAATCATCCTGATCCTTATATTTTTTGTTATGACTTTTTCTTAAGTGATGAGTCTGCTGTCTGGTATGTGGGCGGTGTTTGCTAGGATAAGTAACAGGAAGGTCATAGGCAAATTGGTATCAAAATTTGCCAATTTCCTTTTTCTCTGTTAAATTCTACTTTTAAAGCTGATAATAGAGTTTGAGGTCATTACAGATACTCAGACCTACCTGGGTACAGACACTAATAAGATGACCATAAGTATAGTTATGGTAAGGTATAAAATTAGCATCATACTAGTCTTTGAGCTTCTGACGAACTTTAACAGTAAATAATGGTGGAAGACCATCTATAAATCTTGCTTTCCAATGTTCTGCATTGGCATCACTACGCTGCATGACCTTGCATATATAAACATCCTTATACCACCTAAAATGGGTTAGAGAAGAGCATCTAAGGTTCTCTAGGAGTTCTCTATTCCTTTCATGTCGTTGTGGTGAAAGACCCACAAAATGTAAAATGATAGTTTGGATAAGGGCGTAAATAACATCTTTGATAGGGATAGTACAAGTTCCTTCTTTTTTGACAGCTCCAAAAATTTCTATCTTCTGATCATGAGTGAGAACATTGTCCTACCAGCCTTTAAGGCTGCATGTGAATCCATTGAAAATAAATTTGGTGGCATTGTTGTCTTTATTGCCAGCAGTTTTACAGATACAGGCATACATAAGCATTTTATGAATAATTTCATAAATTTGGTATTATGATAAACCATCAATATTCCATTCATAAATGGTACGTTCATTATAAGACATTTGATTTTGAAAGAATCTATTTTGAATAAATGATTATGAGAGGTAGGTCTTTTATAATATGTTTTTAACTGGGGTGGTTCATATTCGATTTTATGAAGACTGGCTTCAGCTGTTTGGATGTGATCTTCGGATTGATCATCAGAGGTTGCTTCAGATGCAAAGGTTTTTTCAAGAGTATTAACACTAAGCTTTTCAAGTCTTTCAACCAAAAGGTCAACAAACTTAGAATCCTGGATATCTGATAGCTTAAAGTCATTGACAAGGAATGCAGGTTTAATATCAGCACTATGTATACTAGAGGATGTACTAGCTATATCAATATTGATATTACTGGTGCGTTGGATGTGATCTTCGATACGATTTAGCTGGTTTGAAGATTGACATTAGTCCAATTATTCTGTTTGATAATAAGATTAACATAAGTCCCATGATTGGTAAGACTGGTAAAGGCGTTGGCTTCGAAAGGCTTGGAGTTAGGACTTCCTTTGCTTAAATGGAGAGATTCAGGGGTCGGGTGGACAGATTTAACTTTTGTGCTATCTGTTTTAACCCATGTCTTGGTAAAATCTTCCATATTACTGATAATGTATTAAGGATAAGGATACCATGTAGTGAACCTGTCACAAAAGAATGCAATCTTTTGGCTTCGTTCAATCTCATGGAAGTAAATGTCTTGTAACAGTCTGAAAATAGCATTTTATGAAGTGATCATGACTGGAAGTTATGAATTTGTTACTGATAAACTGGCGAATAATAGAGTTAGGGCTTAAATCTATAAAGAATATTAAACATAGAAGCTTGCTTCAAATATAAGGGAAGTAGTTTGATTTACTTCGGACCTGGTATTGGTAGAGGGATCATTATAGATGCCATGAGGAATCTGTTTATCAGAAAGTCTAATTCCCTGAATAATTGGTTTAGATGTTAAATTTTTAGAAACCGAAGGTCTGGAAGAAGGGTAGGAGACATGTTAGGGAATGTCTTCTTCCTTGGGTATCGGTCTGCAAGTCCTGCTCTTATGGAGGGATATCTTGATGGGATGGGATGCAAAAGGTTACCACTACGTCTCCATCAGGGGTTTGGGTAATTTGGTTGTCTTGGTTAGTAAACCTAGGTCTGGGGATTACTACTCTATGTAAGACCAATTCAGTAGGGATACTCAGTTCATCCCAATTTATAAGTCTGTTGACTACAATATTAGTTGTTAAACAGTTGCTATGAACTGGTACCTGGTTCACTCTTAAGAACAGCCCAAGGGCATAAAGTATTCATAACCTTATAGTGGATTAGGTAAATAACGGCTATAACTTCTGCTCCAGGGATAAAATCATATCCTTGAGTCTGGATTCGTAGACTAATAGCATCAAATACTGACTTATCGGTAAATGACAAGGTTAAGTTGGGATAAACATTAAAATAAACTGGTCCATGACAGAGGCTAGTTTGAACGATTCCCATAAGGGATGATTTAAATTCTCGACTCCTCTCATCTCTGAGATAGACAAGAATACTAGAATTGATCCCTAGGAGAGTCAAAGGTTTGAATGCTACTTGGATACATCCAACATCCAACATCCAACATACAGATAATTATATTTTTTAAGATTTCTTTCGATATCATGAAGATTAAGTAGTTTCAAGGTATGACAATTACTCTCAAGAGCTATGGATTGCTCCATAATCTTGATATTATCTTGGCTAATGAAGTCGAACATACCTTTTTTGTATATTAATTTGGACTTGATAGCTGGTATAGTCTATTGATTCAGTTGCTGGGTTTGTTCAAATCCAATTAATTCAGAGTTTTTTTTATAGATGATTGGTCTTCATGAGACCTATTAAGTTTATCCATATGTGAAGGATGGATCACATAGATATGAAAATCCCATATAGGAATGTCAGTATGGTTACTACTAATCTTTATTCCCAGACAAAGATGTTTAAATCGTATATTCTTAGTAAAAAGTGTCAGTATGGTTACTACTGGTCATTTTTCCCTGATGAAGGTGTTTAAACAGTATAATCTTAATGAAAGAATCAGGTACATGTTTGTCAATGATTTATTGGCTAAACATTTACTTCCAGGACAACAATGCCATTTACGACTTGGGTGATGTCCCATACTTAATTTATTCACCAGACTAGGCTGAGAAAACATCGTCAACCAGGGAAAGAAGATAAACAGTTAACACACTGACATCTCTCACCAGACTAGATTGAGAAAACATCGTCAACCAAGAAAGAAGATAAACAATAAAGCATACCTAATTCGCATATGATATTTATCATGCCTACGCAAACCAAGAAACTAACCCAGAGTATGACCCTAAGGTCCTTCTAATGACACTTGGACACCCTCAGGGGTGTGTGTGTAGAGATTATGAATACTTATCAAGAACAAGATAGTAAAGTAGTACTTAAAAGAAGATTACAGAAGATGGATAAAGGTATTCAGTGGATGGAGGTGGTAACATACAAACATAAACTTAGAAATTGAACCATTAAAAATGATGGTACAAATGAGTTCTCTGGCTCCTTATATAGGTAAAGACAGATTCCAAATGGTTTGAAGTCTGTATAATGTTGTCCCGCTTGGAGTTGTCTGGTAGAAGACAAAGTGAGTAGTCTTCAGGTCCTATGAAGTGGTCTTCAGGTCCTACAAAGTGGTCGGTTGGCCCCACAAAGTGGTTAGTTGGTTCCACAAAGTGGTCGGTCCCCCAAAGTGGTCTTCTTTGGACTTTGGAAAGATAATGATGGTGGAGGCATGTATAGTGTATTTGGAATGTGATTCCTTTGGGGAAGTATTCTTTGGGTCCCTTATGATTACTGCTTGTTTGCATACTGAGTGCTGAAGTACTGTTGTGATTAGGAAATGAGCTAGCCTTGGAGAAAGTAATCAGTTATGATTGAGTCCATTCCACCATGTTTTTTCAAGATGGGGAAAAGGATCCGGAGAAGTTTTTGGGGTGAAGTCCTGATTGGGGCTAAAATAGGAAAAAAGGGGTGGTTTAGTCTGGGCGGATAGTTTAGCTACTTCTTCCTATTTGGCGCATGCCAGGCTAAGTGGCACTTGTTGCTGAATAATGTTGTGCAGAAATTGGCCATTAGTGGGTTTAAATGAGGGGCCAATGACACATAAACTAAGAAACTGTATAATTAAAAACGATGGTACAAATGAGTTCTCTGGCTTCTTTTATAGGTGAAGACGGATTCCAAATGGTTTGAAGTCTGTGTAATGCTGTCCAGCTTGGAGTTATCTGGTGGAAGACAAGGTAAGTGGTATTCAGGTCCCATAAAGTGGTCTTCAGGTCCCACAAAGTGGTCGGTAGGCACCTACAAAGTGGCCGGTCCCTCAAAGTATCTTTATATCCCACAAAGTGGTCTGTAGGTCCCACAAAGTGGTTGGTCCCACTAATTTTGACTTTTGGAAAATTAAAGATGGTAAAAGCATATGGAGTGCATTCAGAGTACGATTCCTTCGTAGAAGTGTATTGTGGGTCCCTTATGATAATGGCTTGTGTTGGCATACTGTGTGCTGAAGTACTGGTGAGAATGGGAAATGAGCTGTCGCCAACTAAATGGGTTGTGATGGCAAGGATAGTGCTATTGGAGTGCCAATGCTCTTCACTTTGGCTTTTCCCTTTACTGAAGTCTTGAGTTGTTGTTCTTAAACTTTGATCATGGTGTCCCAGTAATCTTCCATAGTAGCTTCTGAAGATTTTACAGAGGTCATATCTTTGTCGGCATATGGGTTTTGGCTTTCTCCTGGTTGGCAATATTGTTGACTGTAGTTATCTTCTGGTAAGGTGGATGTCTATGATGTTGTGGCTGTTACAAACTGGCCCTTTAAAGTTTGTAGAACCTTGACTTGGCGTTCTTCTGAGGTTAAATTAGGATATCGATCCTTAATTGAATCCATTAAAAGCTGGAAGACATTAGTCGAAGAGACTAATGTACCTACTGTTTTTTGATTTTTTGATTTAAAGGATAAAACATATTCTTTAGTTGCATTGTTGACTAATGCAACAACACGTTCAGTTTCAAACCTATCCCACCATCTATAAAAGAAGGTGTGTTGGAGAATGGGGAGTTTCAGATCATCAAAACATGTTTCGAGGTCCCATTTCCAGATCCATGTGAGCTGGAATTCTATAAAATGTCATAAGGAATTTTGGCCGGTAGGTGGATTGGTAAAAGTTTTCCCCTTGAGCTTTGGATAAAATTTATACCAAAGGGTAAAGGGATCCTGAAGGGCTTTTGGAAGAACATCAAAGTCAGGTTCTATTTTTTCCCTCTGATTAAGGAACCAAGTGGGGAAACCAGATCTTTTGATAATATCCCGATTGATGAAGAATAACCAAGTATGTTTTCTGACAGGGTTTTAATAGTAAAAAGTAAAATGCCAGGCTTGAATATAATCCCAATAGTTATATTACTGGCCATTCAGTTTAAGAAACCAATATTTAGTAAGATCTTGACCCCATTCGGAAAGGTACATAACCCAAGTAACATATCACTTAGAATGTGTTACAGGGCTTTTCAGGTCTTTTGGATTGATATCATGGTGCTCAAGTTGAACAAATGCAGTTTCTATTAACATGGCCTCATAGACATACCGGTAACGGTCATCTTGGACAATATAATTTTGATTTGCAAAATAACCTTCTTTGAGACCCCAAACATCTTGATGGAGTTTAAGGTCATCAAAAGTGAGGGCTAACATGCTTTCTTTAACCAGTGCTTTCTGGTGGTAAATAATGTCATGTTTAAGGGCATCTCTAACAGTTTTCTTGGGTTCCTGATTACTGCTGGTAGGAAGCCTCGAATTCTTTTTTTCTACTTTTTTAACCCCAGCCTTGTTCATGAGGTTTCATGTTCTGCTTTTTCCTGTAGAAATTCCCAGGTAAGAAATTCAGGGAGAAAATTCTAATTGCCTTTAATATACTCAATAGAGAAATCAAAAGCGGATAGTTCAGATTACCATCTGGCAAATTGTAATGACCCGTATTTCATTTATTCCTAATATTCACTCATATTCCATTTCCGCTCATATATTCCTATTCTTTATCTCATCGGCATATTAGATTAATTTCCTTCACGTTAAGTTCCGCATTTATTTTCCTCATGTACTCTTTCATCCCTTTTATTCTTCCATTATGCATCCATTTATTCCTTCGATGGTTTAGTATTAGATTCCCTTTTGTAGTTTTGGTGGTTCGGTGGTCATTCGGGGGAGGAGGTGGCGTTGTGGCCTTGGGAACCCCTAGATGGGTTCGTAGTGATGTTTGTTTGTTATGTGTGTGGTTTAGGGTGGCTCCGGTGAGCCTTTGGAGTGCCTGGTAGGTTTCCGGAGTCTCCTGAGGAAAATATTCCTTTTTGGGGGTTTTGGCGTTTGGTGGCCGTGAGGCGGTGGAGGTGGTGTTTCTACTTTTAAAACCCTTTATTGAGTTGGTAGTGATGTTTGTTTGATTTGTGTGTGATTTGGGGTGGTTCCGGTGAGTCGTTGGATTGGCCGGTAGGTTTCCCGAGGGAAAAGATTCCTATTTGGGGGCTTAGGCATTTTGGAAGC
This sequence comes from Kingdonia uniflora, assembly GCA_014058105.1. NCBI lineage: Eukaryota > Viridiplantae > Streptophyta > Magnoliopsida > Ranunculales > Circaeasteraceae > Kingdonia > Kingdonia uniflora. The sequence continues at coordinate 1,303,053 of JACGCM010000452.1, forward strand.
CGTGAGGCGATGGAGGTGGTGTTCATACTTTGGAAAACCTTTGTTGGGCTTGTAGTAGTGTTTGTGCAGTACTGGTGGCGATCCGTGGTATTTTGGGGTGTCCGGGGTAGTCCACGGTGCTTTCGGGGTTTATTTTATTTTATGCAGGAGCAGTTTTATTCGAACAGGGCCCTTATTGTTTGAATAGACCCCTTTATATTCGAGCAGACTAGTCTCTGTTCGAATACAACTAACTCTGTTTGAATAGGATCATTTCTGTTCGAACAAAGGCGCGTTTTTAGCCTTTTTTTGTGTCTTTTCCTCTCTTCTCTCACTTCCTTTATTTTTTTCTCTCTCACACTTCTCTCCCTAACCTATTCCCCTTTCCTCCATACTTTTGATCCACTCTTCCCCATCGCTCGTGGATTCTTCGCCCGCTTCGTCGCAAGTTTCGCACCTATCCTCGATAAGTTTTCCCGATTCCATTTCCATTCCTTTCGCTCGATTTCGGGGTAGGTCTGATTTCTAGGGTTTGGTTTTAATGCCGTTTTCTTAATTGATTGGTAGCTGTTCTCCATTATTGGTGTTAGATTATCAGGCGTTCCGTTACTGTTCCACATACTTTAGTTGGGTTTTCGAGTTGGTTCTTCTGCAGGTCTTGAATTTTCTTCAGGCGAGTTTTATTCTAGCATTATTAAGTTTCTATACTAGTTTCTAAGTATTGTTTTAGAGAGTTATATTGAACTTAGAGATGTTTTGTGATTAACTATAGTTTAACCTAGGAATTATCTGTTAGAAGTGTTAACCTGTTGTTTAGGTTTGTAATTGTTTATGGAGTTGGTTTTTGGTTCGCATAGGACCTGAGTTAATTAGTGGTGGTTGGGTTAGCGTTCTCATGGCTTGCCCAAGAATGCCCTTTCCAGCCTTAGGAGGTTATTGGGTTGGATGTAGTGATGGTTAGGTTACTATGTCGGCTATGCATAGTCGGTGCAACCGAGTCCCTATTCATCCTGTTTGTGTTGCCGTGTGAGCTGCAGCTGTGTAGTTTTCTTGTGCACCTGTTGCACCTTTACAACTTTTATCACATCTTTCAAACCTTATTGAGATTGGATACACGAACACTCAGTTTCGGTTGACCTCCGACAGGATCCAAGAAGTCCGTGAGATCGGGTTAAAAGACACGATGAGATTGGGAATGGCACTATCATACCTAGTTCAACCACTCCGGTGTGTGGAATTATATTAGGCAGAGTCATGATGATCCCAACTTATCCACATTGAGGTTGAAATTCCTTGAAATATTATGAACTATTGTTCCACGGGTTGAGACACCCAAATCTACTTTGATCAAGTGCGACCATCCTAGCTTGGTCGACCTTAACCAAATTGTACCTGTGTTTCCTTTACTGATCTCTTTAAGAAAATTAGACGTTAGCGGTTGATCAACCAACATTATAATAAGATTGCGTATACTTTTAAAATACTGAATCATTCTGCATTAGGGGATATTTATGGGAATATCCCTGCTCATCATAACATATCATTGTATCTAGGATAAGTATGGGATTATCCTAGTCATTACTTCGCGTCATGGCATTGCATATTATCATATCATCACATTCTTTTCTAATATTTCTTACTCTACTCTCTTCTCACATTCCTTCTCTATCCTCTCCTCTCATTAACTCTATTTTCTTTCCTTATCAACAATGTATATGTTATGGTTACTTATTATATTGCTAGATTGTATTTACCTATTTTATATTACATTCATCTATACTCTAATTTTCAGTACCAGTTGTTAGTAAGTTATTTAGTTCTGTTGGATTAGTGAGCTCGTTGTTTGCTCACTTTCGCATTTTAACCATTTCAGAGGTTGATTAGCTTGGACTGCCGCGTGGGTAGCCAATTCAGGGACAAATTTTTCCACTGCAGATTTCCTTTGGTTCTGGACTTCTGTAGGTGTTCTCAGCATGTGTCGCTGAGTTTTATTCAAGATGTTGTATTTCATTTTCATCTGATATTTATATATATGTCTTTTGCTTCTGCGTTATATTGTTGTATTGTAATTTCTTTACTCTGATGATTATTACTATATGTGAATAGCCAAGCCAGAATTTGTCTACGGCTTGGCTATTTGTGGGGCAGAATCTTTGGATTCCCCGACCTACACTACTTAAAATCTAGTAATTGGTCAAGCTATCGATTACTGGATTTTGGGGCGTGACAGACTTGGTATCAGAGTGTAAGGTTAATCCTTATCATTGTTATTGCAAATTATATGACGAGTTATTCTTTAGACAGAGTTAAGATCGATTCTTTTTGGATTTTCATATTTATCGTATTCCTTTCCTATTCCTAATCCTTTCCTATCCGTTTCTGAGTTGTGTTTCCTTATTCGTAACAGAGGGCTAGAGGTGGCAGAGGGAGAGGTCGTGCTAGAACTCGTGGGGGTATCTGAGGTGGTATTAGCCAGGGTTTGCACAACGGAGTAGTGGATGATGAGCCATTGGTTAGTCAGGAGAGTTCAGGGTCTGTTCCGATCCCGCAGACAGAGCTGATTATTTCTGAGGCTGGGGTTGGTGTGGGAGGAGCACCAGGGGCACAGATTCATCATAGTGCCCCTCTTATTCCAGTGCTTCCAGGGATCCAGGTATTTTACCAGTTCCTGGAGCTTCAGGCATTTCTGCAGAGATGAAGCAGTTTATGGAGAGTTTTGTCGCTTCTTTTCAGCAGGCTAGGAGCCCAGTACACAGGGAGCACAGTTACTTAGAGCAGCTTCAGAGATACAAGCACCCTACTTTTTCCAGCACATTGATTCCTTCAGAGGCCGAGGCATAGTTTTGGTCTATAAAGAACACCTTGGACGCAATGAAGTGTCCCGACGTTCAGTGGGTGACACTTGCAGCTTACCTGCTTCAGGGCGAGGTAGATTATTGGCGGGATATGGCCAAGAGGACAGTTTTGGAGTTTCCTATTTTTTGGTCGTCATTCCAGGAGTATTTCTTCGATCAGTATTTTCTGCAGAGCTACAGAGATGCCTGCATTTCTAAGTTTTACATACTTGAGCAGGGTGATATGAGGGTGGCTCGCTATGATCAGAGGTTTAACGAGCTCGCTCGTTGCGTACCGTTTATTATTTAGGATGAGGAACAGAAGAAGATGAAATTTTTGAGAGGTCTTCGTCCATTCTTCAAGAGGTTCTTGATCTCTTCCGGTGCCAGTACTTACAGGAAGGTTTTGTCTAAAGCCTTAGCTCTAGAACAAAATGAGGCAGGGGATCGCAGGTCTAGAGACGCGAGGAACCCAGCGAGACAGGATACAAGACTCGATAAGGGCAAGGCGATTCAGATACTGTATGACAGCTTGGGTTCGAAGAGGCAGAGTTTTGAGGGTACACCAGCGAGAGCTATCGGCGGACAGTATTTAGAGAGGGCACAACTTTCTTCGCACACTTGTTGGAACTGCGAGGGAATTGGGTATGTTAGGAAGCTCTGTCCCAAACTAGATAAAGTTCAGCAGCCGCTACGACAGTTTCAGGGTCTAGTTGGTTACCAGCCACGATCGCAGCAGGTTCCTCAGGTTTAGCAATTTCCACAGAGATAGTTTTTGGGTCTACAGGGTGGACAGATAGTTCCAGGAACTTAGGGTGTACAGAGATCGTAGCATCCGAGCCAGCAGTAGGGTCAGGCTCAGGGCCGTGGACAGAGTAAAGTATTTACAGTAGGGAGGTGCAGCGATCGTACCATTCCACCTGTGGTGGAAGGTACAATTTATATCTCTCATTCGCCCGCTAATGTCCTTTTCAATTCTGGTACATCACATTCATTCATTCATCGCATCTGCATTTCTCTGCATTATTGGCTTTGAGTCTTCTTTATTGATTGATGAGGTTTCCGTGGGTACTCCTTTAGATTTCTCGGTGTCTATCTCACGTATATATTGAGATTGCCCGATAGTTGTTTGTGGTCGAATCCTCTCAGCAGACCTATTAGTTTTGTCGATGCATGAGTTTGACATCATCCTAGGCATGGATTGGTTGTCGACGCACCGGGTCACTTTAGACTACTTCGAAAAGACGGTTACCTTTTGTATTCCCGGTGAGAGGCGATTCGTGTTCTCTAGTTTGAAACCTGCGCAGTCAGGGGACGGTTTATTAGCTTTACTAGAGTTAGAGTCCTCGGGTATGGACGCTAGCTCTATTTCGGTAGTTTGTGATTATTTTGACGTTTTCCAGCAAATTCACGGTTTACCGCTGATTATAGCGATTGATTTTGGCATAGATCTTGTTCCGGGCACAACACCGATTTTGAAGGCACCGTACCGTATGGCGCCCATTGAACTGAAAGAACTGAAGGATCAGATTTATGAGTTGATAGGTCAGGGATTTATTCAACCCAGTACTTCGCCATGGGGAGCTCCAGTTTTGTCCGCAAAGAAGAAAGACGGTTCGATGGGTTTGTGTATTGACTACCATGAGTTGAACAAAGTCACGATCAAGAACAGATATCCGTTGCCGAGGATCGAGGACTTGTTTGACCAGCTTCGAGGAGCGCGGTTCTTTTTGAAGATTGATCTTAGATCAGGTTACCACCAGCTGAGGATCAGGGCAGCTGTTGTTTTGAAGATAGCCTTTCGGACTCTTTACGGACACTATGAGTTTCGGGTGATGCCGCTCGGTTTGACTAACGCTCCCGTAGCCTTTATGGATTTGATGAACCGTGTTTTCAGCTCTTTTCTTGACCGGTTCTTCATTGTGTTCATTGATGACATTATGATATATTCAAAGACCGAGACAGAGCAGGAGGGCCATTTGAGGATCGCTTTACAGACTTTGCGGCAGAACGTACTATTTGCTAAGTTTGAAAGTGTGAGTTTTGGCAGCAGGAGGTGAAATTCCTAGGGCACGTGGTGTCTATGTATGGAATTACAGTAGATCCTTCCAAGGTTGCAGCAGTCGTAGATTGGGCACAGCCGACGAGTGTTACCGAGATTCGTAGTTTTCTGGGTTTAGCAGGTTACTATCTCAGATTTATTGAGGGCTTTTCACGGATTGCGGCTCCTTTGACTCGTTTGGCACAAAAAGATTTGTTTTGGACTGCAGGTGTTCTTTAGCTTTTGCCGAGTTTAAGAATAGATTGATTACCGCGCTAGTTCTGATTGTTCCGTCCAGTAGGCAGTGGTATTGAGTATGCAGTGATGCATCGCTTAGTGAACTTGGTTACGTTTTGATGCATGTGGGCAAGGTGGTGGCTTACGCTTCGAGATAGCTTAAGGTACACGAGAGGAATTATCCTACTCATGACCTAGAGTTGACAGCGGTGGTTTATGCGCTGGAGATCTGGAGACACTACCTATACGGGGAGAAATTCGAGGTCTTTTCCGATCATAAGAGTTTGCGGTATCTTTTCTCTCAGAAGGAGCTGAACATGAGACAACGCAGGTGGATGAAATTTCTTAAGGACTATGATGTGGATTGGCAGTATCTACCAGGGAAGGTGAACGTGGTGGCCGATGCCTTAAGCCGTTTGCCTAGAGGATTACTTGTACGTCTGATGATTCGTGAGTTGACGATGCTGAGTGACATTGCGGAGTTCGGGTTGACTTTGAGTTCGCAGACTACGGGTGGTCTTATTGCAAATCTGAGAGTTTAGCCATCTTTGATTTCTTGGATTATAGAGGTGCAGCAGCTGGACGACAGATTACAGTCTTGGGCTTCAGACGACACCAGACCTGATTGAACATTTAGTTCAGATGGCAGCATCAGATACAGGGGCAAATTATGCATGCCAGATTCTGAGGTACTGAAACGTGAGGTTTTGGGTGAGGCTCATGGTTCGAGATATACCATCTATCCAGGCAGTACGAAGATGTACCAGGACCTGAAGAGACATTTTTTGTGGGATAATATGAAGCGCGAGATAGCTAATTTTGTTTTCGAATGTCTAACTTACCAGCAGGTGAAGGCCGAACATCAGAAACCGGCGGGACAGCTTAAACCCTTACATATTCTAGAGTGGAAATGGGAGCATGTAACGATGGACTTTATATCGAGTTTACCGCGGATGAAGAAACAACACGATTCTATTTGGGTGATTGTGGACCGACTGACCAAATCGGCACATTTCATTCCAGTTCGTACGACTATGACTACTAATGAGTTGAGCAGGATATATGTGAGGGATATTATTCGTTTACATGGGGTTCCAGTGTCTATTGTGTCAGATAGAGATGCCAGGTTTTCTAGCAAATTTTGGCAGAGTTTTCAGCGAGCTATGGATACTAGACTGGATTTCAGTACAGTATATCACCCTCAGACCGATGGTCAGATAGAGCGAGTCAACCAGATCCTTGAGGATATGCTTCGAGCTTGTGTTTTAGACTTCAAGGACAGTTGGGACGAGTATTTGCATTGGGCTGAGTTCGCGTACAACAACAGCTTTCAGTCGAGCATTGGATGGCACCTTACGAGGCTTTATATGGTAGACCATGCAGATCACCTTTGAGTTGGGCCGAGGTTGGTTTGTAGAGCTTACTGGGACCAGACTTATTTCGGGATACTACTGAGGCAGTTACTACCATCAGGGATCGGTTACGTACAGCACAGAGCCGAGAGAAGAATTATGCCGACATCTGCAGGAGACCGCTAGAGTTTCGGATCGGGGATCATGTTTTGCTGAAGGTTTCACCGATGAGGGGCGTGATGCGTTTCAGCAAGAAGGGGAAGCTAGCTCCGAGATATATTATCCCGCTTAAGATTCTGGACAGAGTTGGAGAGTTAGCATACCGTTTGGCATTGCCACCTCAGTTGGGCAGAGTTTGCAGCATCTTTCATGTTTCTATGTTGTGGAAGTACGAGCGGGACCCTACTCACGTGATTGACTGGGAACTGATAGAGGTTCGGGACGATGCCTCATATCTTGAGCTTCTGGAGTATATTTTGAATCGCGAGGAAAAGGTTCTTCGCCACAAGGTTATTCCGTTTGTGAAAGTCCACTGGAGTTACCATGGTCCAGAGGAGGCTACCTGGGAGTTAGAGGCTGATGTGAGGAGGCACTATCCACTTTTATTCTCAGGATGAGGTATGCGTATAATTTCGGGGGCGAAATTTTTTTAGGGGGGTAGATTGTAATGACCCGTATTTCATTTATTCATAATATTCACTCATATTCCATTTCCGCTCATATATTCCTATTCTTTATCTCATCGGCATATTAGATTCACTTCCTTCACGTTAAGTTCCGCATTCATTTTCCGCATGTACTCTTTCATCCATTTTATTTATCCATTATGCATCCATTTGTTCCATTCGGTGGTTTAATATTAGATTCCTTTTTGTAGTTTGGGCGGTTCGGTGGTCATTCGGAGGAGGAGGTGGCGTTGTGGCCTTGGGAACCCCTAGATGGGTTGGTAGTGATGTTTGTTTGTTGTGTGTGTGGTTCAGGGTGATTCCGGTGAGCCGTTGGAGTGGCTGGTAGGTTTCCAGAGTCTCCTGAGGAAAAGATTTCTTTTGGAGGATTATGGCGTTTGGTGGCCGTGAGGCGGTGGAGGTGGTGTTTCTACTTTGGAAACCCTTTATTGAGTTGGTAGTGATGTTTGTTTGATATGTGTGTGGTTTGGGGTTGTTCCGGTGAGCCGTTGGATTGGCCGGTAGGTTTCCAGAGTTTCCTGAGGGAAAATATTCCTTTTTGGGGGCTTAGGCGTTTTGGTAGCCATGAGGTGGTGGAGGTGGTGTTCCTACTTTGGAAAACCTTTGTTGGGCTTGTAGTAATGTTTGTGTAGTAGTGGTAGTGGTCCGTGGTGTTTCCGAGGTGTCCGGGGTGGTCCGTGGTGCTTTTGGGGTCTTTTTATTTATTTATGCTGGAGCAGTTCTGTTCGATCAGGGCCCTTTCTGTTCGAATAGACCCCTTTCTATTCAAACAGGATCATTTCTGTTCGAACAGAGGCACGTTTTTAGCCTTTTTTAGGTCTTTTCCTCTCTTCTCTTTACTTCTTTTTTTCTTTCTCTCTCACTCTTCTCTCCTTAATCTATTTCCCCCTCTTCCATACTCTTGATCCACTCTTCCCCATCGCTCGAGGATTCTTCGCCCGCTTCGTCGCAAGTTTCGTTCCTATCCTTGGTTAGTTTTCCCGATTCCTTTTCCATTCCTTTCGCTTGATTTTGGTGTAGGTCTTATTTCTAGGGTTTGGCTTTGATGTCGTTTCCTTAATTGATTGGATGTTGTTCTCCATTATTGGTGTTAGATTATCAGGCGTTCCGTTATCGTTCCACGGATTTTAGTTAGGTTTCTGAGTTAGTTATTCCGCAGGTCTTGGATTTCCTTCAGGCGAGTTTTATTCCAGCATTATTAAGTTTATATACTAGTTTCTGAGTATTGTTTTAGAGAGTTATATTGAACTTAAAGATGTTTTGTGATTAACTATAGTTTAGCCTAGGAATTATTCTGTTAGAAGTGTTAACCAGTACTTTAGGTTTGTAATTGTTAATAGAGTTGGTTTTTGGTTCGCATAGGACCTGAGTTAGTTAGTGGTGGTTGGGTTAGCGTTCTCGTGGCTTGCCTAGGAATGCCCTTTCCATCCTTAGAAGGTTATTGGATTGGATGTAGTGACGGTTAGGTTGCTATGTCGGCTATGCATAGTCGGTGCAGCCGAGTTCCTATTCATCCTGTTTGTGTTGTAGTGTGAGTGGCAGCTGTGTAGTTTTCTTGTGCACCTGTTGCACCTTTATAACTTTTATCACATCTTTCAAACCTTATTGAGATTGGATACACGAACACTCTGTTTCGGTTGACCTCCAACAGGATCCAAGGAGACCGTGAGATCGGGTTAAAAGACACGGTGAGATTGGGAATGACACTATCATACCTAGTTCAACCACTCCGGAGTGTGGAATGGTATGAGGCAGAGTCATGGAGATCCCAACTTATCCACGTTGAGGTTAAAATTCCTAGAAATGTTACGGACTATTGTTCCGCGGGTTGAGACACCCAAATCCACTTTGATCAAGTACGATCATTCTAGCTTGGTCGAGTTTAACCAAATTGTACCTGTGTATCCCTTTACAGCTCTCTTTAAGAAAATTAGACGTTAGCAGTTGATCAACCAACATTATAATAAGACCGCGTACACTTTTAAAGCACTGAATCATTTTGCATTAGGGGATATTTATGGGAATATCCCTGCTCATCATAATATATCATTGAATCTAGGATAAGTATGGGATTATCCTAGTCATCACTTCACGTCATGGCATTGCATATTATCATATCATCACATTCTCTTCTCATATTCCTTACTCTACTCTCTTCTTACATTCCTTCTCTATTATCTCCTCTCATCAACTTTATTTCCTTTCCTTATCAACTCTGTATCTGTTTTGGTTACTTATTATATTGCTAGATTGTATTTACCTATTTTATATTACATTCATCTCTATTATAATTTTCAGTACCAGTTATTAGAAAGTTATTTTGTTCTGTTGGATTAGTGAGCTCGTTATTTGCTCACTCTCGCATTTTAACCATTTCAGAGGTTGATTAGCTTGGACTGCCGCGTGGATAGCCAGTTCAGGGATAAATTTTGCCGCTGAAGATTTCTTTTGGTTCTGGACTTCTGTTGGTGTTCTCAGCATGTGTCATTGAGTTTTATTCGAGATGTTGTATTTCATTTTCATATGATATGTATATATATATACGTCTTTTGTTTCATCGTTATATTGTTGTATTGTTATTTCTTTACTCTGATGATTATTGCTATATGTGAATAGCCGAGCAAAAATTTTTTACGGCTTGGCTATTTGTGGGGTAGAATCTTTGGATTCCCCGACCTGCATTATTTAGAATCTAGTAATTGGTCAAGCTATTGATTACTGGATTTTGGGGCGTGACACAAATATTTTTTTAGATACCAGATTTTTAAGATCTTTCTGAATAATGTCTTTAGCAGGGATGCAATCAATTCTTTGTAGAAAGGGTTGATTTAATAAGTCATTCTAAAATTTAGAAATGCCTTTAACAATAACAAACATTTTCTTTTTAATTATGGAATAGTTCTTTTTAGCCATCTTCCATTTTCCATATGTAAAACGAAGTAATTCTTCTTTTTGGGAATAAGGATTACTTTGTTTTAATATTAGGCCAAAACCCAAATTACAGGCATCACTTTCTACAATTTTTCGCCAGTGAGGGTTTGGAATACCTAAGCAAGGGAGTTTTTAACACGTAATTTGATACGTTGAACAACTTGTGTATGTTCTGAAGTCCACGGGGTAAGAGTCTCAGTGAGTCTATTATATTATATCACGCTATCCTAGGCATGATTCTGATAGTAGTCTGCAATGTAATTGAGACTACCAAGAAATCATTGTAATTGAGTTTTATCTCTTATTTCATCTGGAAATTTGGAGGCAAACTCAATTCTTCTGGCAATAAGGATTATTTGTCCTTTTGAAATGTTATGTTCTTAGAATCTAACTGTTAATTGAAATAGTTTGATTTTAGGGGCAGATACGACCAGACCATTGCTACGGATAACATCCTCAAGGATTTTAAGGTGTTTACGGTGCTGATCAAGCGTAGTAGAAAATACGAGAATATCGTCAATATAGACAATACAGAAGTCAGAATAAGGTATGAAAATATCATTCATAATATTCTGAAATTCGGATGGTACATTTTTTAAGCCAAAAGGCATGACATTCCATTCATAATGGCCAAATGGTATTATAAATGTAGTTTTATATTTAACGATCTCACTAATTTGGTTTTGTCAATATCCTGATTTTAAATTGAATTTGGAGAAGATAATAGCATTATGAAGACGATTTAACAGGTCTTTTTTTATTAGGGATTGGGTAACGAATCTATTTGAGAGAGTCGTTTAGAGGCTTATAGTTGACTACAAGTTTGAGAACACCTCTTTCTTTCTCAGCATTCTTGTTAACATAGAAGGTTGAGCAGCTCCAGGGAGAATAGCTTTTACGGATAATGTTTTTATCATGAAGTTCTCTCTTACATAATATATGATATTCAGAATTAATCTGACTAGGCCTAGTTTTAGTAAGAATTTAGGTTTTTTCATCAAAATCCAATTTGTACGATAGGGAAACAAGATGTTACTTTCGATCCCTAAAAACATTAAGAATGTTGCTACAAACTTCGTTAATGAATTACTGCTTAATAGTCTTGATTCGGATTTTTATCTCAGAGGACTGAAGCTTGTGGGAAATGTCCATAATATGACATTCTTCTTGAAGGAAATTCAGTTGGTTTGTTTTAGAATCGATTATAGTCTTAAGTTCATTAATTATCCTGATATCAGGATCTCTTATAAATTCAAAACTAATTTGTTGGCCTTGATAATTGCATCATATCCCTTTCTGATCAACCTTATGTAAGGGTATATGGAGACTGAGGAAATGAGCGCCATGAATGATTTGCTATTGAAGATTGCAAACCAAAAGAAAGGTAGAAGGAATACAAACACCTTTATTACAGATAAAAGTTTCTGAGAGTTTATAATGGATTTGCATCGTGTTACCAGTAGCAGATGTAAGAGATTGGATAGTTTTTTCAAAGTAATTGGAAGGAACCTAGCCTTCTTGTATGCAGTTAAGGTCAGTGCCACTATCCATAAAGGCGATGGCATTTTTAATAGTAAATTCCTTGTTGATGTCAATGGTAACTTGAATATACCATTTATGAGAAATAACTTTTTGAATAAGGTTGAGATAAAAGTTATCTTCCTGTTCAGGAGTATGATAAACAAATTTATCTCATAGAATCTTTGGTTTGTCCTTATAAAAGAATTGCAAATGGTTAATGTTAGAACCCGGTATTTGTCCAAAGATTTTCAAATGTTTAATTTCAGATTTTAAAGTATTAATTTCTGTTCGATGATTTTGGATAGTGAGAGGTTTTGCAATTTCCATTCGCTAGAGGATCTCCTGGAATTTATAATTGGTATCTTGTTTTATAAATGGTTGTTCTGTTCCCGACATTCGGATATCCTGAAACATTTGTTGGAGACAAACACTTAGGACTTTAGTTCTATTGTCAGGATTAGGGATTGTATCCATAATGGATAGAAGTTCACTATGGGTAGTAGTAAGAGTATTAAGTTGGAAGCCATTTATGTTATTAATGGCTTTCTAAAAAATGGATTCTGAACATGCGTCAGAAGGTGATGTTGTAGTGGAACAATTAATGTGGTCAATTTGATTGACTGATTCGGTATGGTCAGAAGAACTGTGTCCAGAGGTGGTTCTGAGTAACAGTTTTCTGAATGGAAATTTGGAATTTGTAACACGTTGCAGTTCTTGCTATTTTGTTGTATACTGGTTGGTCAAGTATCCATGTGGGATAAACTTGTAATAAATACTGGTTATAGACTGATTAGAAGCATTGTCATACTGTTTGTCTTTATGCTATTTGTGTTTTCTATGTTTATGGCAAAAATGAAACTGGTGATAACACTCCCTAGTTGTCAGGTTTCCACTTAAATTCGGCTTATTGAGTGGATATTCAGATAATCCATTGATAGTACATTTATAGATGGTTTTCTTATTGTCAGAATGTTGATTCGGATAAGATTCTTTTGTAAAGAAAAAATTCTAAGGGTCAGATCTTTTAGAAGAATATTTATGGGATGCTTTGATTGTATGAGGGTGAAGCTTAATGGCTTGGATGTAGTTTTTGGGTTTACTATCAGAATATTTATGTGTGATTTATGATGGAGTTTCTTTTTAGAGTGTCAATATTAAAACGACCGGGACTGTCATCCTGAGGGTCACCATACTCAAAGTCCTGGTAATCTAAGGGTTGGAGATTATTGACCAAAATGATAAGTTTAATGTTAGTACTATACATGCTAGATGTTGTACTAACTGTATTCGGTAGGGTAACTAGATTTTTAACAGTCGTTAGATTGTTAGAGTGAGCCAAAACTCCTGCTCTAAAAGGTGTAGAGCTGATATTATCTATATTCAGATGGATAGATTCAGGGGTAGAGTGAACAAATTTGACTTTATTACCTTCTGGTGGAATCTGATTGTTATGAAAATCAACTATAGTACTGATAATGTTATAAGGACAATGATACCATGTTGCGAACCAGTCATTAAAGAATATAATCTTCTGGTTACGTTCCATTTCAAGGTAGTAAATGTCTTCAATAAAGTGTAATATTTATCTTGAAAAAGTTATCCAATACCATTTTTTGAAGTCATCATGAGTGGAAGTCAAGATTTCGTTACTGATAAACTAGCGAATAAGATAACTAGGGCTAAAATCTATATGTAAAAGATGGATCTCATAGATATAAAAATCCCATATAGGAAGTTCAATATGGTTACTGCTGATCTTTCTTCCCTGACAAAGATGTTTATATAGTGTAATCTTAGTAAACGGCATCAGTATGGTTACTACTGGTCTTTTTCCCTGACGAAGGTATTTAAAAAGTGTAATTTTAGTAAAAAAACACCATCCGCAACTTGGGTGACGTACCATACCTAAATTGTTCACCAGACAGGGATGAGAAAACATCGTCAACCAGAGAATGGAGATAAAAGTAAACACACCGACATCCCTCACCAGACTAGACTGAGAAATTATCTTATCAACCAAGAAAGAAGATAAACAGTAAAACATACCTAGTTCGCATATGATATTTATCATACCGACGCGAACATAAAAATTAGCCACACATGGCTCTAATACTAATGAAATGACAAACGGCCAATCCTAATAGAACCATATCTTTCATTGGTATCAGAGCCATGTGTGGTTATATTCTTGGTTCACGTAGGTATGATAAATATCATATGCGAACCAGGTATGACTTATTGTTTATCTTCTTTCTTGGTTGAGAAGATGTTTTCTCAGTCAAGTTTGGTGAGCGATGTCGGTATGCTTTACTGTTTATCTTCATTCTCTGGTTGACTATGTTTTCTTTGCCTAGTCTGGTGAACAAATTAGGTATAGTACGTCACCCAAGTCACGTATAACGTTGTTGTCCTGGAACAGGACATTTAGCTGATAAATCGTTGATAGACGTTTACCTGATTCTAATACTAGGATTACAATATTTAAATACCTTCATCAGGAAAGAAAGACCTGCAGTAACCATACTGACATCTTTTACTAAGATTACACTGATTAAACATCTTTGGTCAGGGAACAAAGATCAGCAGTAACCATACTGAACTTCCTATATGGGATTTTCATATATATGTGATCCATCTTTCACATATAGATTTTATCCTGGTTTTCTTATTCGCAAGTTTATCAGTAATGAATTCATGACTTCCACTCATGATGACTTCAGAAAATAGTATTGGATACCTTTTTCGAGAGAAAAATTATACCTTATTGAAGATATTTACTACCATGAAATAGAACGAAGCCAAAAGATTATATTCTTTTGTGATTGGTTCGCAACATTGTATCTTTGTCCTCATAAGATTATAAGTACTATAGCTGATTCTCATAACAATCATCTTCCACCAGATGGTAATAAAGTCCAATCTATTCACTCTCACTCAGAATTTATCCATCTGAATGTAACAATATTAACTCTACACCTTTTAAAGCAGGAGTTTTGGCTCTCTTTAACAATCTAATGACTGATAAAAATCTAGTTACCCAACCAAATATAGTTAGTACAACATCTAGCATGTATAGTACTAACATTAAACCTATCTTTTTGGTCAATAATCTTCAACCCTTAGATTCCCAGAACTCTGAGTATGGTGATTCTCAGGACGACAGTCTCGGACGGCTTAATATTGACACTCTAAAAGGAAACTCTATATCTGAAATCACACATATATCTTCTGATAGTAAATCCAAAAACTACATCTAAGCCATTGAGCTTCACCCTCATGCAATCGAACCATCCCACAAAGACTAATCTAAAAGATCTCACCTTCAAGATTTTTTCTTTACAAAAGAACCTTATCCGAATAAACATTCTAACAATAAGAAAATCATCTATAAATGGACTATCAATGGATTATATGAATATCCACTCAACAAGCCGAATTTAACATGAAACCCGAGAACTAGAGAGTGTTATCACCAGTTTCCTTTTTATCACAAACATATAAAATGAAAACAACATAAAGATAAATAGTATGACAGTGCTTCAAATTAGCCTACAACCAGTATTTGTTACAAATTTATCCCATAAGGACATTTAACCAACCAGTATACAATAAAACAGCAAGAACTGCAACGTGTTACAGATTCCAAATTTTCGTTCAGAAAACTGTTACTCAGTACCACTTCTGGACACAGTTCTTCTGACCATACCGAATAAGTCAATCAAATTGAGCACATTAATCTTTCCACTACAACATCACCTTGTGACGCATGTTCAAAATCCATTTATCAAAAGGCCATTAATAAGTGAAATGGCTTCCAACTTAATACTCTTACTACTACCCAGAGTGAACTTCTATCCGTTGTGGATACAATCCCTAATCATGATAATAGGACTAAATTCCTAAGTATCTGTCTCCAACAAATGCTCCAGGATATCCGAATGTCTGGAACAGAACAACCATTTTTAAAACAAGATAGCAATTATTAATTCTAGGAGATCCTCCAGTGAATGGATACTGAAAAACCTCTCACTATCCAAAATCTTTGAACATAAATTATTACTTTAAAATTTGAAATTAAACATTTGAAAATCTTTGAACAAACACCGGGTTCTAACATTAACCATTTACAGTTCTTTTATAAGGACAAACCAAAGATTCTATCAAATAAATCTGTTCATTATACTCCCAAAGAGGAAGATAACTTCTATCTCTATCTTATTCAAAAAGTTATTTCTCAGAAATGGTATATTCAAGTTAGCATTGTCATCAACATGGAATTTATTATCAAAAATTCCATCGCCCTTGTGGATAGTGGCGCTGACCTTAGCTGTATACAAGAAGGCTTGGTTCCTACCAAGTACTATGAAAAAACTATCCAATCTCTTACCTCTGCTAGTGGTAACACGATGCAAATCTAGTATAAACTCTATTAAGCTTTTATCTATAATTAAGGTGCTTGTATTCCTTCTACCTTTCTTTTGGTTTGCAATCTTCAACAGCAAATCATTCTTGGTACTCCTTTCCTCAGACTTCTTATGTCCTTACATAAGGTTGATCAGAAAGGGATATGGTGCAAATATCAAGGCCAACAAATTAATTTTGAATTTATTAGAGATCCTGGAATTAGCATCATTAATGAACTTAAAACTATAATTTATTCTAAAACAAATTTTCTTAATTTCCTTCAAGATAAATGTCATGTTATGGCATTTCCCACAAGCTTCTGTCCTCAGAGATAAAAATCCGAATAAAAACTATTGAGCAGCAATTCATTAACAAAGTTTGTAGCAACATTCTTAATGCTTTCTGTGATCGAAAGCAACATATTTTTTCCCTACCGTACAAACTAAATTTTAATGAAAAAACCTAAATTCCTACTAAAGCTAGGCCTAGTCAGATGAATTCAGAATATCTTCTATTATGTAAGGAAAAAATCCAGGAACTTCTTGATAAAAACCTTATCCGTAAAAGCTACTCTCCCTGGAGCTGCACAACCTTCTATGATGAAAAAAATGCTAAGAATAAATGAGGTATTCCCAGACTTGTAGTCAACTATAAGCCTCTCAGCGACTCTCTTAAATGGATTCGTTACCCAATCCCGAATAAAAAAGGCATGTAAAATTATCTCTATAATGCTATTATCTTCTCCAAATTAGACTTAAAATCAGGATATTCGCAAATCCAAATTAGTGAGATTGATAAATTTAAAACTAAATTTACAGTACCATTTGGCCATTATGAATGAAATGTCACGCCTTTTGGCTTAAAAAATGCACCATCCGAATTTCAGAATATTATGAATGATATTTTCATGCCTTATTATAACTTATGTATTGTCTATATTGACGATATTCTCTTATTTTCTACTACGCTTGATCGATACTTTAAACACCTTAAAATCCTTAAGGATGCTATCCGTCGCAATGGTCTGGTAGTATCTGCCCTGAAAATCAAACTATTTTAAGTAACAGTTATATTCTTAGGACAAAATATTTCAAAAGGACAAATAATCCCTATTGACAAAAACATTGAGTTTGCCTCCAAATTTCTAGACAAAATAAAAGATAAAACCCAATTACAAAGGAATCCTTCTTCCCAAAAAGAAGAATTACTTCATTTTACATCTGTAAAATAGAAGATGGTTCAAAAGAACAATTCCACAATAAAAAAAGAAATGCTTTCTATTGTTAAAGGCATTTCTAAATTTCAGGATGACTTATCAAATCAACCCTTTCTACTAAGAATTGATTACAGCCCTGCTAAAGACATCATTCAAAAAGATGTTAAAAGTCATGTATCTAAATAGATATTTGCCAAATGGCAATATGAACTATCTGTTTTTGATTTTTCTATTGAGTATATTAAAGGCAATTATAATTCTTTCCCTGATTTTCTTACCTGGGAATTTCTACAGGAAAATGTCGAACATGAAACCTCATGAACAAGGCTGGGGTCACAACAGTAGAAAAAAGAATCTAAAGCTTCCCACCAACAGTAATGAAAACCCCAAGAAAACAATTAGAGATGCCCTTAAACAAAGCATTATTTACCTCCAGAAAGTACTGGTTATAGAAAGCATGTAAACCCTTTCTTTTGATGACCTTAAACTCCATCAAGATACTTGGGGTCTCAAAGAACGTTATTTTGTAAATTAGAATTATAAGGTCTTAGAGGGCCGTTACCGGTATGTCTATGAGGCCATGTTAATAGAAACTATATCTGCTCAACTTGAGCACCATCATATCAATCCAAAAGACCTGAAAATCCCTATAACACATTCTAAGCGTTATATTACTAGGGTTCTGCACCTTTCCGAATGGGGTCTAGATCCAACTAAATCTAGGTCTTTTAAGTTGAATGGCCAGCAATATAACTATTGGGATTATATTCAAGCCTATAATTTTACTTTTTACTATTAGAACCCTCTCAGATAACATACTTGGTTTTCTACGTCAATCTGGATATTATCAAAAGATCTGGTTTCCCTACTTGGTTCCTTAATTGGTGGGAAAAAATAGGACCCGACTTTGATGTTCTTCCGAAAGCCCTTTAGGATCCCTTTACCCTTTGGTATGAATTTCATCCAAAGCTCAAGGGGAAAACTGTTACCAATCCACATATCGAAAAAAATACCATAGGTATTTTACAGAATTCCAACTCACATGAATCTGGAAATGGGACCTCAAAACATATTTTGATGATCTAAAGCTCCCCATTCTCCAACGTATCTTCTTTTATAGATGGTGGGATGGGTTTGAAACTTAATGTGTTGTTGCATTAGTCAACAAAGCAAATGAAGAATATGTTTTATC
Source organism: Kingdonia uniflora (assembly GCA_014058105.1). NCBI lineage: Eukaryota > Viridiplantae > Streptophyta > Magnoliopsida > Ranunculales > Circaeasteraceae > Kingdonia > Kingdonia uniflora. The sequence goes on from JACGCM010000452.1 coordinate 1,321,446, forward strand.
CTCTAAAGCAAAAAATCAGAAACAGTAGGTACATTAGTCTCTTCGACTAATGTCTTCCTGCTTTTAATGGATTTAATTAAGGATCGATATCCTAATTTTACCTTAGTAGAATGCCAAGTCGAGGTCCTACAGACTTTGATGGACCAGTTTGTAGTAGCCACAATATCACAGGCATCCACCTTACTCGGAGACAACTATAGTCAGGAATATTGCCAAACAAAAGAAAGCCAAAACCCATATGCCGATGAAGATACGATCTCAATAAAATCTTCAAAAGCTATAATGGAAGATTACTGGGATGCCATGATCAAAATTTAAGAACCGCAGCTCAAGACTACAGTAAAGGGAAAAGCAAAAGTCACGAGCTCCGACACTCCAACAACACTTTCATTACCATCAAAACCCCTATTGTTGGCGACAACTCATTTTCCATTCCCACCAGTTCTTCAGCACTTAGTATACCAACACAAGCCGTCATCATAAGTGACCCACAACACACTTCTCCAAAAGAATCACACTCCGAACGCACTCCGTATGCCTCCACCATCTTTATTTTTCCAAAAGTCAAAATCAGTGGGACCAACCACTTTGTGGGACAACCTCTTTGTCGGACCTACAGACCACTTTATGTGGCCTACAAGCCACTTTGTTGGACATGAAGATCACTTTGAGGGACCTACCAGCAACTTTGTGGGACCGACCACTTTGTGGGACCTGAAGACCACTTTGTGGGATATGAAGTCCACTTATCTTGTCTTTCACCCGAAAACTTTAAGTTGGACAGTATTACACGGACGACAGTTTCAGACAGTTTAATATTGACACTCTAAATAGAAACTCCACATCAGAAATCCCACATAACTCTTCTGATTGTAAATCAGAAAGCTACATCCAAGCCATTGAGCTTTACCCTCATGCATTCGAACCATCCCACAAAGATTCTTCTAAAAGATCCGGCCCTCAAGATTTTTTCTTTACAATAAAATCTTATTCGAATCAACATTTTGACAATAAGAAAACCATCTATAAATTGACTATCAATGGATTATTTGAATATCCACTCAAAAATTCGAATTTAACAGGAAACCTGACAACTAGGGAGTGTTATCACAAGTTTCCTTTTTACCACAAACATAGAAAACACAAATAACATAAAGACAAACAGTATGACACTGCTTTTGATCAGCATACAACCAATATTTATTACAAGTTTATCCTACAAAGACACTTAACCAACCAGTATAAACCAAAACAATAAGAACTACAAGGTGCTGCAGATTCCAAATTTAGGTTCAAAAAACAATTACTCAGTACCACCTCTAGATACAGTTCTTTAGACCATACCGAGTCAGTTAATCAAATTGACTACATTAATCCTTCCACTACAACATCACCTTGTGACGCATGTTCAAAATCCATTTTTCAGAAGGCTATTAATAACATAAATGGCTTCCAACTTAATACTCTTACTACTACTTAGAGTAAACTTCTATCCATTATAGATACAATCCCTAGTCCTGACAATAGAACAAGACTCCTAAATATATGTCTCCAACAAATACTCTAGGATATCTGAATATCTTGAATAGAACAACTATTTTTAAAACATGATAACAATTATTTATTACCGGAGATCCTCCAGCGAATGGAAACTAAAAAACCTCTCACTATCCAAAATCTTCGAACATAAATTAATACTTTAAAATCTGAAATTAAATTTGAAAATCTTTGGACAAACAACAGGTTCTAACATTAACCATTTAGAGTTCTTTTATAAGGACAAACCAACGATTCTATCAGATAAATAAGCTCATCATACTCCCGAAGGGAATGATAACTTCTATCTCAACCTTATTCAAAATGTTATTTCTCATAAATAGTATATCCAAGTTACCATTGCCATCAACAAGGAATTTACTATCAATAATGCCATCGCCCTTGTGGATAGTGGCGCTGACCTTAACTGTATACAAGAAGGCTTGATTTTTACCAAGTACTTTGAAAAAACTATCCAATCTCTTACCTCTGCTAGTGATAACACGATGCAAATCCAGTATAAACTTTAAGAAGCTTTTATCTGTAATAAAGGTGCTTGTATTCCTTCTACCTTTCTTTTGGTTTGCAATCTTCAACAACAAATCATTCTTGGCACTTTCCTCAGTCTCCTTATTCTCTTACATAAGGTTGATCAGAAATGTATATGGTACAATTATCAAGGCCAACAAATTAGCTTTGAATTTATTAGAGATACTGAAATCAGGATCATTAATGAACTTAAGACTATAATTGATTCTAAAATAAACTATCTAAATTTCCTTCAAGAAGAATGTCATGTTATGGTCATTTCCCACAAGCTTCTGTCCTCAGAGATAAAAATCCGAATCAAGACTCATTAACGAAGTTTGTAGTAACATTCTTAATGCTTTCTGTGATCGAAAGCAATATGTTGTTTCCCTACCGTATAAACCAAATTTTGATGAAAAAACCTAAATTCCAACTAAAGCTAGGCCTAGTCAGATGAATTCAGAATATCTTCTATTATGTAAGATAAAAATCTAAGAACTTCTTGATAAAAACCTTATCCGTAAAAGCTACTCTCCCTGGAGCTGCACAACCTTCTGTGATGACAAGAATGCTAAGAATAAATGAGGTATTCCCAGACTTGTAATCAACTATAAGCCTCTCAACGACTCTCTCAAATGGATTCGTTACCCAATCCCTAATATAAAAGACCTGATAAATCAGCTTTTTAATGCTATTATCTTCTCCAAATTTGACGTATCAAATTAAGTGTTAGTCAACTCCTTTGCTTAAGCATTGCTAACCCTTACTGGCAAAATATTGCAGAAGCCGATGACTCTAATTTGGGTTTTTGCGGAATATTAAAACAAAGGAATCCTTCTTCCCCAAAAGAAAAATTACTTTGTTTTACATCTGGGAAATGGAAGATGGCTCAAAAGAACTATTCCATAATTAAAAAAGAAATGCTTGCTATTGTTAAAGGCATTTCTAAATTTCATGATGATTTATTAAATCAACCCCTTCTACTACTAATTGATTGCAGCCCTGCTAAAGACATCATTCAGAAAGATATTAAAAATCATGTATCTAAACAAATATTTGCCAGATGGTAATCTGAACTATCTACTTTTGATTTCTCTATTGAGTATATTAAAGGCAATAAAAATTCTATCCCTGATTTTCTTACCACGGAATTACTACAGGAAAAAACCGAACATGAAACCTCATGAATAGGGTTGGGGTCACAACAGTAGAAAAAAGAATTCGAAGATTCCAACCAGCAGTAATCAGGAACCTAAGAAAATTGTTAGAGATTCCCTTGAATAGGGTATTATTTACCACCAGAAAATACTGGTTAAAGAAAGCATTTTAACCCTTTCTTTGGATGACCTTAAACTCAATCAAGATGCTTGGGGTCTCAAAGAATCTTATTTTGAAAATCAGAATTATATTGTCTAAGAGGGCCGTTACCAGTATGTCAATGAGGCCATGTTAATAGAAATTGCATCTGTTCAACTTGATCACCATCATATTAATCCAAAAGACCTGAAAAGCACTATAACACATTCTAAGTGTTATGCTAGCAGGGTTCCGCACCTTTCCGAATGGGGTCTAGATCCTACTAAATCTCGGTCTCTTAAACTGAATGGCCAGCAATATAACTATTGGGATTATATTCAAGCCGGACATTTTTGTTTTTACTATCAGAACTCTGTCAGAAAACATACTTGGTTTTTCTGCCTCAATCTCGATATTATCAAAAGATCCGGTTTCCCCACTTGGTTCCTCTATTGGTGGGAAAAAATAGGGCCCGACTTTGATGTTATTCTGAAAGTCCTTCAGGTTCCCTTTACCCTTTGGTATGAGTTTCATCCAAAGCTAAAGGGGAAAACTGTTACCAATCCACCTATCGGCCAAAATTCCTTATGGTATTTTATTGAATTTCTGCTCACATGGATCTGGAAATGGGACCTCAAAACATGTTCTGATGATTTGAAACTCCCCATTCTCCAACACACCTTCTTTTATAGATGGTGGGATGGGTTTAAAACTGAACGTGTTGTTGCATTAGTCAACAATACAACTGAGGAATATGTTTTATCCTCTAAAATAAAAAATCAGAAAGCAGTAGGTACATTAGTCTCTTTGACTAATATAATCCAGCTTTTAATAAATTTAATTGAGGACCGATAACCTAATTTGACCTCCGAAGAACGCCAAGTCAAGGTTTTACAGACTTTGAAGGACCAGTTTGTAGCAGCCACATCATCTCAGGCATCCACCTTACCCGAGGATAACTACAGTCACCAATATTGCCAACCAGGAGAAAGCCAAAACTCATATACCGACGAAGATATGACCTCATTAAAATCTTAAGAAGTTACTATGGAAGATTACTGGGACGCCATGATCGAAGTTCTAGAACAGCAGCTTAAGACTACAGTAAAGGAGAAAATCCAAAGTCACGAGCACCGATACTCCAACAATACTTTCCTTACCATCATAGCCACTTTAGTTGGCGATAGCTCATTTATCATACCAACCAGTACTTCAGTACTCAGTATGCCAACGCAAGCCATCTTCATAAGGGACCCACAAAACACTTCTCAAAAGGAATCGCACAGCGAACGCATTCTGTTTGTCTCAACCATATTTATTATTCCAAATGTCAAAATTAGCGGGACCAACCACTTTGTGGGACCGACCACTTTCCCACAGACTACTTTATGGGACCTACAGACCACATTGTAGGACATGAAGAACATTTTTTGGGACCGGCCACTTTGTTGGATCTAAAGTCCACTTTGTGGGATCGACCGCTTTGTGTGACCTGAAGACCACTTTGTGGGACCGACAACTTTGTGGGACCTGGAGACGACTTACCTTGTCTTCCACCAGACAACTCCAAATTGGACAGCATTACATGGACTTCAAACTATTTGGAATCCTTCTTCACCTATATAAGGAGCCAAAGTGCTCATTTGTGTGTACGTTTTTAATCATTTAGTTTCTAAGTTTATGTTTGTAAGCTACCACCTCCATCCACTGTATACCTTTATCCGTCTTCTGTAATTCTCTGTAAGTATTTTATTAGTATTTCATAATCAATAAAAGCTTGTTTATATTATTCTTGCTGAGTATTCACAATCTTTGCACACACACACTTGAGGGTGTTTAAGTGTCATTAGAGGGACCTTAGGTTCATACTTTGGGTTAGTTTACTATCTGCTTTAATTTTATAATTTATTTTCTTGTTTACATCGATTAACCATTTTGATTAGTTCCATATCTATTCACAATCTCTGCACACACCCCTGAGGGTGTCTAAGTACTATTAAATCTATCTCTTTAATTGGTATCAGAGTCATGTGTGGCTAATTTCATGGTTCGCGTAGGTATAATAAAATCATATGCAAATTAGGTATGCTTTATTATTTATCATCTTTCTTGGTTGATGATGTTTTCTCAATCTAGTTTGGTAAGAGATGTCGATGTGTTTACAATTTATCTTCTTTATCTGGTTGACGATGTTTTCTCAGCCTAGTCTGGTTGACGATGTTACCCAAGTCGTATATGGCATTGTTGTCATGGAAGTGAACGTTGAGCCGATAAATCGTTTATAGACGTGTACCTGATTATTTTACTAAGATTATACTATTTAAACACTACTGACAGGGAAAAATGACCAGCAATAACCATACTGATACCTTTTACAAAGATTACACGGTTTAAGCATCTTTGTCAGGGAGCAAAGATCACCAGTAACCATACTAAAATTCTTATAGGGAATTTTCATATCTATGTGATCCATCCTTCACATATGGATGAACTTAATAGGTCTCATGAGGACCAATCATCAATAAAAAAACTATAAATTAATAAGGCTTGAACAAACCCAGCAACTGAATCAATGGACTATACAAGCTATCAAGTCCAAATTAATATACAAAAAAGGTATGTTCGACTTCATTAGCCAAGATTATATCAGGATTATGGAGCAATCCAAAGCTATTAACATTAAATGTCATACCTTGACTCTCATTGGGATCAAATCTAGTATTCTTACCTATCTCAAAGATGAGAGGAGTCAAAAATTTAAATAATCCCTTAAGGGAATCTTTCAAACTAGCCTATGTCATGGACCAGTTTATTTTGATGATTATCCCAACATAACCTTATCCTTTACCGATAAGTCTATATTTGATGCTATTAGTCTACGAATCCAGACAGAGGGATATGATTTTATCCTTGGAGAAGAAGTTATAGTCGTTATTTATAGAAACTACAATAAGGTTATGAATACCTTATGCCCTTGGGCAATTCTCAAGAGTGAACCAGGTACAACTATAGCAGTTCATAGTAACTGTTCAACTACTAATATTGTCGTTAACAGATTTATCAATTGGGATGAACTGATTATCCCTCATACCTAGAGCAGTAGTCCCCAGACCTAGGTTTACTAACCAAGTCAACCAAATTACCCAAACCCCTGATGAAGAGGTAGAGGTAAGCTTTGCATCCCATCCCATCAAAATATCCCTCCATAAGAGCAGATCTTGTAGACCGATACCCAACGAGGAAGACATTCCCTACCATGTCTCCTGCCCTTCTTCCAGACCTTTGGTTTCTAGAAATTCTACATAAGAACCAATTATTCAGGGAATTAGACTTTCTGATAAACAGATTCCTCATGGAATCTATAATGATCCCTCCTCCTGTACCTGGTCCGAAGTAGATCAAACTAATTCCCCTATATCAAAAGTAAGCTTCTATATTTAATATTCTTTATGGATTTAAGCCCTAACTCTATCATTCGCCAGTTTATCAGTAACAAATTCATGACTTCAAAAAATGGTATTTCTAGACTTTTACAAGAGAAAAATTATACCTTATTGAAGACATTTACTACCATGAGATTGAACGAAGCCAAATGATCATATTTTTTTATGACTGGTTCACAACATGGTATCCTTGTCCTTATTACATTATAAGTAATATGGAAGATTTTACCAAGACATGGGTTAAAATAGAAGGCATAGAAGTCCAATCTGTCTTCCCTCCCACTAAATATCTCCATTAAAGCAAAAGAAGTCCTAACTCCAAGCCTTTGGAATCTAATGCCTTTGCCCATCCTACCAATCATGGAACTGATGTTAATATCATTATCAAATTGAATAATTAAACTAATATCAGTATTCAAACCATCAAAAACAAGCTGAATCGTATCAAAGATCACATCCAACTTACCAGTAATATAAACATTGATACAGCCAATACATCCTCTAGTACACATAGTACAAATATTCAACCAACATTCCTTGTCAATAACTTTAAGCTATTAGATTCCCAGGATTCTGAGTTTGTTGATCTTTTGGTTGAAAGTGTTAAAAAGCTTAGTGTTAATACTCTGGAAAAAAAACCTTTGTATCTGAAGGCACCTCTGATGATCAATCCGAAGATCACATCCAAGCAGTTGAAGCTAGTATTCATAAAATTGAATATGAACCATCCCAGTTAAAAACATATTATAAAAGATCTGCCCCACAGGATTTTTTATTCGAATAAGATTCCTTTCAAAATTAAATGTCTTATAATGGATGTACCATTTTTGAATGGAATATTGATGGTTTATCAGAATACAAATTTATGAAATTATTTATAAAATGCTTATATATGCCTGTATCTGTAAAATTGCTGGCAATAAAGATGATAACGTCGCCAAATTTATTGCCAATGGATTCACAGGCAACCTTAAAGGCTGGTGGGATAATGTTCTCACTCATGATTAGAAGATAGATAATTTTGGAGCCGTCAAAAAGGAATGAGCTAGTACTATCCCGATCAAAGATGCTATTTACACCCTTATCCAAACTATCCATTTACATTTTGTGGGTCTTTCACCACAACGAATGAAAGGAATAAAGAACTCTTATTGAATCTTAGATGTCTTTTTCTTATCCATTTCAGGCAGTATAAGGAAATTTATATATGCAACGTCATGCAACGCAGTAATACCAATACAGAACATTGGAAAGCCAGATTCATTGATGGTCTTCTACCATTATTTACTGCTAAAGTTTGTTAGAAGCTCAATGGCCAGTATGATGAAAATTCTATACCTTACCATATCTATACTTATGGTTATCTTATTAGTGTCTGTACCCAGGTAGTTCTGTGTATCTGTAATGACCTCAAACTCTATTATCAGTTTAAAAAGTAGAATTTAACAGAGAAAAAGGAAATTGGCAAATTTTGTCACCAATTTGCCTATGATCTTTATGTTACTTATCCTAGCAAGCATCGCTCACATACTAGACAGAAGTCCCATCACTTAAGAAAAAGTCGTAACAGAAAATATAAGGATCAGGTTTATTCTTATTACTAAAATCATAGAAAGCGTAAAAGGCATTTACCTCATACCAGCTCTTCCAAACAAACTGAAACCCGTACTTGCTATAAGTGTGGTAAACAAGGACACTTAGGCAACAAGTGTTCCACCAAACATAAAATACAAGAACTTCACATTGATGAAGGATTAGAACTTCAGCCAAGTAAATTCATGCTCAACACCACCTCTAAAGAAAGTTCTTCTGATCACTCTGAAGCAGTTAACCACATTGACCACAATGTTTCCTCTTCAATGGAAGAAACATCTTGTGACAAATGTTTTGAATCCAATCTTCTGGATTACTGGAAAACCATTATGGAAATGAATGGTTTATAACTCAATAACTTAACCACAAACCAAACCCAACTAATATCCATTATTGATACAATCCCTGATCCAGAAATTAGAACTCAAATTCTAAATCTCAGTATCCAACAACTGATCTATGATAATCCGAAATCTAATACAGCACCTACACTCCCTACAAATAATTATTATAATTTCCAGGATGTCCTCAGACGAATAGAGGCTGCTAAACCTATCATCATTCAGGACTTACATCAAGAAATTAATTACTTAAAATCTGAAATCATAAATATCAAACTTTTTATTTAGAAGTATGATACTCTTATGACATTTAAACAAAAGGATAAATGGCCAATCCTAGCAGATGCTTATGCTAGTCAACAGACTGAGAAGACTTATAATTCTCATCTACATCTTCTTCATAAAATATCATCCCCAAAATGGTATATTTAAATTACTCTTGTTATCCAACATGAATATACCATTCATGTTATTGCCCTTGTAGATAGTGGGGCTGATTTAAACTGTAATCAGGAATATTTGGTTCCTACCAAGTATTTTGAAAAAACTACTCAATCTCTTACCTCTACTAGTGGTACTTGAATGAATAGTGAGTATAAAATTTTGCACGTTTCTATTTGTAATAACAACAAGAATATTCCTTCAGCTTTCTTTGCGTCAGGAATTTATAATATACAGTTATTTTTGGTGTTATCTTTCTTAACCTCCTTATGCCTTTAAATAGTATAACTCTAACAGGAATAATTGGTACTTTTCAGGGCCATGATATTACTTTTGACTTCATCACTACTCATAATAACTTTCAGCCTATTTCAAAAATAGAACTTCTTCAAATTAGTTTCGGCCCTTTCTGAATAATGGTAGATAATCTACCCACTACAAAACTTCATACAGTTTTACTATATGGGTCCCAGTTGCAATTGAATCCATTGGTAATAAATTTGGCGATGCTGTCATTTTCATTGCCAACAGTTTTACAGATACAGGCATTAATAAGCATTTTATGAATAATTTCATAAATTTGGTATTCTGATAAACCATTAATATTCCATTCATAAATGGTATGTCCATTATAAGACATTTGATTACGAAAGGAATCTTCTTCGAATAAAAGATCCTAAGGGGTAGGTCTTTTATAATTTTTTTTTAACTGGGATGGTTCATATTCAATTTTATGAAGATTGGCTTCAAATGCTTGGATCTAATCTTCGGATTGATTATCAGAGGTTACTTCTTATGCAAAGTTTTTTCTAGAGTATTAACACTAAGCTTTTTAAGTCTTTAAACAAAAAGGTCAACAAACTCAGAATCCTGGGAATCTGATAGCTTAAAGTCATTAACGAGGAATGTTTGTTTAATATCAGCACTGCGTGTACTAGAGGATGTACTGGCTGTATCAATGTTGATATTATTGGTACATTAGATGTGATCTTCGATACGATTCAGTTGGTTTTCGATAGTTTGAAGACTGACATTAGTCCAATTATTCTATTTGATAATGAGATTAACATCAGTTCCATGATTGGTTGGATTGGCAAAGGCGTTAGTATCCAAAGGCATGGAGGTAGGACTTCATTTGCTTAAATGGAGAGATTCAGGGGGAGGGTAGAATGATTGGACTTCTGTGGCATCTATTTTAACCCATGTCTTGGTAAAATCTTCTATATTACAGATAATGTATTGAGGACAAGGATACCATGTTTTGAACCACTCACAAAAGAATGTGATCTTTTGGTTTCGTTTAATCTCATGGTAGTAAATGTCTTCAAAAGGTGTAATTTTTCACTTGTAAAAGTCTGGAAATAATATTTTATGAAGTCATCATGACTGGAAGTCATGAATTCTTTACTGATAAACTGGCGAATGATATAGTCAGTGCTTAAATCCATAAAGAATATTGAGTATATAAGCTTGCTTCTGATATAGGGGAAGTAGTTTGATCTACTTCAGAAATGGTACTGGTAGAGGGATCATTATAGATGCCATGAGGAATCTGTTTATCAGAAAGTCTAATTCCCTAAATAATGGGTTCTGATGTAGAATTTCTAGAAACTGAAGGTCTGGAAGAAGGGCTGGAGACATGGTAGGGAATGTCTTCCTCCTTGGGTATCGGTCTAAAAGACCTGCTCTTATGGAGGGATATTTTGATTGGATAGGATGCAAAGGTTATTTCTTCATCTCCATCAGAGGTTTTGGTGATTTGGTTAGAAAACCAAGGTCTAGGAACTACTGCTCTATGTAAGACCTATTCAAAAGGGATACTCAGTTTATTAAAATGGATAAGTCTGTTGACTACAATATTAGTAGTTAAACAGTTGCTTTAAACTGCTACAGTTATACCTGGTACACTCTTGAGAATAGCCCGAGGGCATAAGGTATTCATAACCTTATAGTAGATTCAGTAAATAACGGCTATAACTTCTGCTCCAGGGATTAAATCATATCCCTGTGTCTGGATTCGTAGACTAATAATATCAAATATAGACTTATCGGTGAAGGATAATGTTAAGTTGGGATAAACATCAAAATAAATTAGTCCATTACATAGGCTAGTTTGAACGATTCCCATAAGGGATGATTTAAATTCTCGACTCCTCTCATCTCTGAGATAGGCAATAATACTAGAATTAATTCCTAGGAGAGTCAAGGTATGACATTCACTATCAACAGCTATGGATTGTTCCATAATCTTGATATCATCTTGGCTAATAATGTCGAACATAACTTTTTTGTATATAAATTTGGACTTGATAACTGGTATAGTCTATTGATTCAGTTGCTAGGTTTACTTAAACCTTATTAATTCAGAGATTTTTTATAGATGATTTGTTCCCATGAGACCTATTAAGTTCAGCCATATGTGAAGGATGCATCACATAGATATGAAAATTCTATATAGGAATGTCTGTATGGTCACAGATAATTATTATAATTTCCAGGATGTCCTCAGATGAATGGAGATTGCTAAACCTATCACCATTCATGACTTACATCAAGAAATTATTTACTTGAAATCTAAAATCGTAAATATCAAACTTTTTATTCAGAAGTATGATGCTCTTATGATATTCGAACAAAAAGACAAACAACCAATCTTAACAGATGCTTCGGTTAGTCAATAGACTGAGAAGACTATTAATTCACATCTACATCTTCCTCACAAAATGTCATCCCCAAAATGGTACATTCCAATTACTCTTTTTATCCAACATGAATATACTATTCATGTTATTACCCTTGTAGATAGTGGGGCTGATTTAAGCTGTATTCAGGAAGGCTTGGTTCCAACCAAACATTTTGAAAAAGCTACGCAATCTCTTACATCTGCAAGTAGTATTAGAATGAATAGTCAGTATAAAATTTTGTACGTTTCTATATGTAATAACAACCAGAATATTCCTTTTGCATTTCTTTGTGTCAGGAATTTACAATAACAAGTTATTTTAGGTGCTCCATTTCTCAACCTCCTTATGCCTTTACATAGTATTACTCTAATAGGAATAATTGGTACCTTTATTGGCCATGATATTGCTTTTGACTTTATCACTACTCATAATAACTTTAAGTCTTTTTCAGGAACAAAATTTCTTTAAATTTTCTCCGGCCTTATCCGAATTATGGTAGATAATCTACCCACTACAAAACCCCATATAGTTTTACTGCATGGGTCCCAGTTGGATAATAAACGAATTATTTTACCCACTGAACAGTCTCATACATGATCCACTCTGAATGACAAGGACAATAAGCCTGGTCTTATCCGTCATACTATTTCTTTTACTAACAACAGTAATTTTTCTATGAAAATGACAGCTTTAGCTCATTTCATAAGTAATTCCGAAAACCCTCTATCTCACATTAGTGATATACATCACTCTTGGACTCACCACAGGACTCGTGGAACCTCTTTGAGTAAACTGTATATTTAACCTGAAAGCACTAAGCAGCATCGTCTGGCTTACAATAACTATAAATCCAATGCTTCGTTGGTTCAAACCTATCTTATTTGGGGAAATAGTAGAACTAGTCCAGAGCAAACGGCTCTTGGTAATGACACATCAAAACTGTAGATACCTATCAGTTTTGTCAAAACTGAACGTTCGATTATAAATTTGGACATAATTCACCACCCTGAACTTTCAGCTATCCCCAAATTAGAATTAACTTTGGCCAACTGGGGAGCCCGTAGTAAAGATCTTTATTCTACTGCTCCCCCTGAAGGATCTTCCCTAAAATCTATTAACTTCTATGGCAGTCCAGGATATCTAATCAGAAGTACCTATCCCCAGCTTGATAAACTATGACTCTTTGAAAATGGTTTTATCAACGTCTTGGAAGTCACTTGCACCCAGGACCTCCGAAGTTTTCCCCCTCTTCCCTATTATACTATTGCTAACCTTAAAATAATTATGTTATCTAATGACACAATTTATTAAGATATTAATACTATTCCTCCTGAATGGGTAAATTTACCTTACACAACATGTTATTACCCTAGTCTCCACTAAATAAATATTATTACTCATTATCCTACTTATCCAAACTACTATCCTGTATCTCACCTTAACAAATATCCTTCTTCCTGCAGATACAGGGATAATACATCTAGCAGATCCTATGCTCTTACAACCTTTAAAATGTTCTAACCATGGAACACTCGCCACCAGATTTATCCAGAAAGCAACTATAAATGTGTCATTGGCCCCTTATTCAGACCCACTAATGGCTAATTCCTGCATAACTTTATTCAGCAACAAGTACCACTTAGCCTGGCATGTGCCAAATAGGAAGAAGAAACAGAACTATCCGCCCAGAGCAAATCACCCTTTTTTTCCTATTTTAGCCCCAATCAGGATTTTACCCTAGAAACTTTTCTAAAACCTTTTCCCCATCCTGAGTAAACATGGTGGAATGGACTCAATCATGACTGACTACTTTCCCCAAGGCCAGCTCATTTCCCATTCACAACAGTACTCCAACACTTAGTATGTAGACAAGCAGTAATCATAAGGGACCCAAAGAATACTCCTCCGTAGGAATCGCATTAAGAATGCAATATGCATGCCTCCACCATCATTATTTCTCCAAAATCAAAAGAATACCACTTTGTTGGACCGACCACTTTGTGAGACAAACTAACCACTTTGTGGGACCAACAAACCACTTTGTGGGACCAACCAACCACTTTGTGAGACCAACTAACCACTTTGTAAGACCAACTGACCACTTTGTGGGACTGACCACTTTATGGGACCTAAAGACCACTTACCCTGTTTTCCACGATAACTCCAAGCTGGACATCATTACACGGACTTCAAACCATTTGGAATCCGACTTCACCAATATAAGGAGCCAGAGAGCTCATTTGTGTGTATGCTTTTTAATTATTTAGTCTCTAAGTTCTAAATTTATGTTTGTAAGCTACCACCTCCATCCACTGTATATTTTAATCGGTCTTTTGTAATCCTCTCTAAGTATTTTATCAGTATTTTATAATTAATAAAAGTTTGCTTATATTGTTTATATTGTTTAGTATTTCATAAGTATTTCATTTGGCTTTATGTTAGTACTATACATGCTTGATGTTGTACTAATTGTATTTGGTTGGGTAGCTAGATTTTTATTAGTCATTAGATTGTTAGAGAGAGCCAAAACTCCAACTTTAAATGGTGTAGAGTTGATATTATCTACATTCAGATGGATAGATTCAGGGGGAGAGTAAACAGATTTGACTTTATTACCTTATGGTAGAAGTTGATTGCTATGAGTATCTGCTATAGTACTGATAATGTTATGAGGATAAGGATACCATGTTCCGAACCAGTCACAAAGGAATACAATCTTATGGCTTCATTCCATTTCATGGCAATAAATATCTTCAATAAGGTGTAATTTTTATCTTAAAAAAGTTATCCAATACCATTTTCTGAAGTTATCATGAGTGGAAGTCATGAATTCGTTATTGATAAACTAACAAATAAGAGAACCAGGGCTAAAATCCATATGTGAAAGATGGATCACATAGATATGTAAATCCCATATAAGAAGTTCAGTATGGCTATTGCTGATATTTGTTCCCTGACAAAGATGTTTAAACAGTGCAATTTTAGTAAAAGGTATCAGTATGGTTACTGCTGGTCTTTTTTCCCAAACGAAGGTGTTTTAGTAGTGCAATCTTAGTAAAAGAATTAAGTACACGTCTGTAAATGATTTATCGGGTAAACGTCCAATTTTAGAACAACAATGCCAAACGCGACTTGGGTGACATACTATACTAAATTTGTTCACCACACTAGGCTGGAAAACATCGTCAACCAGAAAAAGATGATAAGCAGTAAAACATAACGTTATCTCTCACCAGACTAGACTTAGAAGACATCTTCTTTAACATGATAAAAGATAAACAACAAAACATACCAAGTTTGCATATAATATTTATAATACCTACGCAAACCAAGAATTTAGCCATACATGGCTCTGAATACTTATCAAAAACAATATAAACAAACTTTTATTTATTATGAAATACTGATAAAATACTTACAGCGGATTACAGAAGATAGATGAAGATATACAGTGGATGGAGGTGATAGCTTACAAATATAAATTTAGAACTTAGAGACTAAATAATTAAAAATGAACACACAAATGAGCTCCCTGGCTCCTTATATAAGTGAAGGCGGATTCTAAATGGTTTAAAGTCCGTGTAATGTTGTTCAGCTTGAAGTTATCTGGTGGAAGACAAGGTAAGTGGTCTTCAAGTTCCACAAAGAGGTCTTCAGGCCGCACAAAGTGGTCGGTCCCTCAAAGTGGCTGGTAGGTCCCACAAAGTGGTTGATTCCACAAAGTGGTCATCATGTCCTACAAAGTGGTATGTAGGTCCTACAAAGTGGTTGGTCCCATTGATTTTGACTTTTGAAAAAATAAAGATGGTGGAGGCATACAGAGTGCGTTCGGAGTACGATTCCCTCGGAGAAGTGTGTTGTGGGTCCCTTATGATGATGACTTATGTTGGCATACTGAGTGCTGAAGTACTGGTGAGAATGGGAAATGAGCTGTCGCTTACTAAAGGGGTTGTGATGGTAAGGAAAGTAATGTTGGAGTATCAGTGCTCGTGACTTTGGCTATTCCATTTACTGCAGGCTTGAGCTGCTGTTCTTGAACTTCGATCATGGCTTCCCAGTAATCTTCCATAGTAGCTTCTTAAGATTTTATAGAGATCATATCTTTGTCGGCATATGAGTTTTGGCTTTCTCCTGGTTGGCAATATTACTGACTGTAGTTATCTTCGGGTAAGGTGGATGCCTGTGATATTGTGGCTGTGACAATCTGGTCCATTAAAATCTGTAAGACCTTGACTTGACATTCTTCTGATGTCAAATTAGAATATCGATTCTTAATTGATTCATTAAAAGTTGGAAGACATTGGTCGAAGAGACAAATATACCTACTGCTTTCTGATTTTTTATTTTAGAGGATAAAATATATTCTTCAGTTGCTTTGTTAATTAATGCAACAACACGTTCAGTTTCAAGCCCATCCCACCATCTATTAAAGAAGGAGCGCTGGAGAATAGGAAGTTTTAGATCATCAAAATATGTTTTGAGGTCCCATTTCAAGATCCATGTGAGCTGGAATTTTGTAAAATACCATAAGGAATTTATTCCGATTGGTGGATTGGTAATAATTTTCCCCTTGAGCTTTGTATGAAATTTATACCAAAGGGTAAATGGATCTTTAAGGATTTTTGGAAGAACATCAAAGTCGGCTCCCATTTTTTCTACCAATTGAGGAACCAAGTGGGGAAACTGGATCTTTTGATAATATCCAGATTGAGGCAGAAAAACCAAGTAAGTTTACTAATAGGGTTCAGATAATAAAAAGTAAAATGGCAGGCTTGAATATAATCCCAATAGTGATATTGCTGGCCATTTAGTTTAAGGGACCTAGATTTGGTAGGATCTAGACCCCATTCGGAAAGGTACAGAACCCTAGTGACATAATACTTAGAATGTGTTATAGGGCTTTTCAGGTCTTTTGGATTGATATGATGGTGCTCAAGTTGAATAGATGCTCATAGACATACCGGTAATGGCCCTCTTGGACCATATAATTATGATTTGCAAAATTACTATCTTTGAGACCCCAAACATCTTGATGGAGTTTAAGGTCATCAAAAGAAAGGGTTAGCATGCTTTCTTTAACCAGCGCTTTCTGGTGGTAAGTAATATCCGGCTTAAGGGCATCTCTAACAATTTTCTTGGGTTCCTGATTACTGCTGGTAAGAAGCTTCAATTTTTTTTTCTACTGTTGTGACCCCAGCCTTGTTCATGAGGTTTCATGTTTGGCCTTTTCCTGTAGAAATTCCCTGGTAAGAAAATTTGGGAGAAAGTTTTGATTGCCTTTAATATACTCAATAGAGAAATCAAAGGCAAGTAGTTCAGATTGCCACCTGGAAAATATTTGTTTAGATACAAGATTTTAAACATCTTTCTGAATGATGTCTTTTGCAGGGCTACAATCAATTCGTAGTAGAAAGGGTTGATTTAATAAGTTATCTTGAAATTTAGAAATGCCTTAAACAATAGCTTGCATTTATTTTTTAATTATGGAATATTTCTTTTGAGCCATATTCCATTTTCCAAATGTAAAACAAAGTA
Organism: Kingdonia uniflora; assembly: GCA_014058105.1. NCBI lineage: Eukaryota > Viridiplantae > Streptophyta > Magnoliopsida > Ranunculales > Circaeasteraceae > Kingdonia > Kingdonia uniflora. The sequence continues at coordinate 1,338,843 of JACGCM010000452.1, forward strand.
ATTTTTCTTTATGGGAAGAAGGATTCCTTTGTTTTAATATTCCGCCCAAACCAAAATTAAAGTCATCAGTTTCTACAATTTTTGGCAAGTAAGGGATAGCAATACCTAAGAGAGGGAGTTGTTTAACATACAATTTGATACGTTGAACAACTTGTGTATATTCAGAAGTCCATGGAGTTGGAGTCAAAATGAGTCTTATATATAATATCGCGCTATCCTGGGCGAGATTCTGATAGTAGTCTGCAATATAATTAAGAGTACCAAGAAATAGTCGTAATTGGCTTTTATCTCTTATTTCGTCTTGAAATTTGGAGACAAACTCAATGCTTTTCTCAATAGGGATTATTTCTCCTTTTGAAATGTTAAGTCCTAAGAATCTAACTGTTAATTGAAATAGTTTGATTTTAGGGGCAGATAGAGCCAGACCATTGCAACTGATAACATCCTTAAGGATTTTAAGGTGTTTAGAGTGTTGATCAAGCATAGTAGAAAATAAGAGAATATCGTCAATATAGAAAATACAAAATTTAGAATAAGACATGCAAATATCATTCATAATATTCTAAAATTTAGATTGTACATTTTTTAAGCCAAAAGGCATGACATTCCATTCATAATGGCTAAATGGTACTGTAAATACAGTTTATATTTATCGATCTCACTAATTTGGATTTGCCAACATCCTGATTTTAAGCCGAATTTGGAGAAGATAATAGCATTATAAAGACAATTTAACATATATTTTTTTATTAGGGATTGGGTAACGAATCCATTTGAGAGAGTCGCTGAGAGGCTTATCGTTGACTACAAGTCTGGGAATACCTCTTTCGGTCTCAGCATTCTTGTTAACATAGAAGGCTGTGCAGCTCCACGGAGAGTATTCATCTGAATAGGCCTAACATTAGTAGGAATTTGGGCTTTTTCATCAAAATCTGGTTTGTACGGTAGGGAAACAACGTGTTACTTTCGATCCCAGAAAGCATTTGGAATGTTTCTAATGACTTCGTTAATGAATTGCTGCTCAATATTCTTGATTCAGACTTTTATCTCAGAGAACTGAAGCTTGTGGGAAATATCCATGACATGACATTCTTCTTGAAGGAAATTCAGATGGTTTGTTTTAGAATCAATTATAGTCTTAAGTTTATTAATGATCCCGATTTCACGATCTTTAATAAATTCAAAACTAATTTGTTGGCATTGATAATTGCACCATATCCCTTTCTGATCAACCTTATGTAAGGGCATAAGGAGACTAAGGAAAGGAGTGCCAAGAATGATTTGTTGTTGAAGATTGCGAACCTAAAGAAAGGTAAATGGAATACAAGCACCTTTATGATAGATAAAAAGCTTATGAGAGTTTATACTAGACTTGTTTCGTGTTACCACTAGCAGAGGTAAGAGACTAGATAGTTTTTTCAAAGTACTTGGTAGGAACCAAGCCTTCTTGTATGTAGTTAAGGTCAGCGCCACTATCCACAAGGGCGATGACATTTTTGATAGTAAATTCCTTATTGATGACTATGGTAACTTTGATTTACCATTTATGAGAAATAATTTTTTGAATAAGGTTGAGATATAAGTTATCTTCCTTTTCGAGAGTATGATGAATTGATTTATCTGATAGAATCTTTGGTTTGTCCTTATAAAAGAACTGTAAATGGTTAATGTTAGAACCCGGTGCTTGTCCAAAGATTTTCAAATGTTTAATTTCAGATTTTAAAGTGTTAATTTATGTTCGAAGATTTTGGATAGTGAGAGGTTTTTCAGTTTCCATTCGTTGGAGGATCTCCTGGAATTTATAATTGCTATCTTGTTTTAGAAATGGTTGTTTTGTTCCAGATATTCGGATATCCTGAAGCATTTGTTGGAGACAGATACTCAGTATAGGGACCTATTCCTCGATCTCACCTAAAGTCGAGCTGTTGCCAGTTCGAATTACCTCTATCTCAGACTCACGCATTTTTAATATAACTTCCCCAGTCAACATTCTAGACTACCCCGCGAACTGTTTAAAAATGTAGGTCAGGCTCAAACCAAAAAGCCCTATCCAGTCAAAGATACCTGTCTCTCACGAACTCATCAGTTACTCAGTCAGCTGTCACTAACTGCATTGTTCAAAAAACATGCTCCAGTACGATGAAGAAGTACGGAGAAGGACTATATAATGGAAAAGTTCCAGAAGAGACTAGGACGAGAAAAATTGCACAATAGATCATCAGGAAACTACTTTATTTTATTTCTCAGCAACAACCAAACTTCTTAATTACAAGGTTCACATTTTTCTATATCTAAAGAACACTTGTAATAAGATATCCGCCTCCAGCAATAAAGATACTTTTACAAAAATCCTCTACTCGAGGTCGTGGTTTTTCTTACCTATTCAAAGATTTTCCATACAAAAATCACCTGTGTCATTTCTTACTTTCTATTAGAATATTGTTGCAGGTTCATTGATATGATAGTGAATTTCGGGCCATTTCGAGCTTACGGAATTTGGCCATTACATTTGGCACCGTTTGTGGGAAAGATTGCATTTCCACGATATCCTAAAGCATACTTTCACTACAACTTCCATCATGGTTACTTCCAGGCGACTAGCTACGGGGACCCAGCTTGACATTTCAATAGAGCCAGGGAAACTTATAGGGTTACGTGCGAATCTCAAAGCCAAAATAGAGAAACGCGCTGAGCTCAAACTTATGTTAAAAAAGGATCGGGAGCTTCGTGAGAAGGAGCTTGACGTAGAACGACAATCTTATTTGACAGTGCTCAAATGATATGAAGGCCAGATGACAACAATGCAGACTGCTCTAGAGGCTCTGCAAAATACTCAGCAGGCTTCTCCAGCCAGAGGTCATGATCAGTTTCCTGAGACCTCCCGTATTTCTGCAAGGGAGATATTGGGATTTCGAGGAGTCGCCAGTAAAACTATTTCTAGGAATCTACAACATGAACCACAACCCTCCATAGATTTGGGGGGTGTAGTTCATTACAAAATAAGCCTAGGTCACCAAATTTTTGTCCATTAGGAGGAAGAACAACAACCTCAATACCAAGTTCCAGCATGAGATCGCCTGAGTGAATGTACATGCACTCATCATCCACGATCTGCTTGCCAAGTGAATCAACCAGCAAGTCATTGCGTCACGAAAGAGCATATGAACCATGGAATTAAGGAGTTGATCGAAACACAAGTTCTGGGTACTACCGGCGGCATTACAAAATTACAAGGAAGTCTGATTGCCCAAGAGCTATTCGATATGGAGATACCAAAAGGTTTCCACACTCAAAAAATTCGTAAATACAAAGGTACTGACCCGAAGGGACACATTCAGCAGTACCATGATTCATTGGGGTTATACTCCAATCTCGACTACATCCTCTACTGTCTATTCGCCACAAGTCAACAGGAGGAAGCACTCCGATGGTTCCACTCTCTCCTTGAAGACTCCATATATACATTCGATTAGCTATAGAAATAGTTCATCAAGGCATATGCTTACAACCAGGACAAAGATGAGAATTTATATTTACTTATCAGTCTTAAGCAGTCACAAGGAGAGAAGCTCGAGGATTTCTCAAAGAAATTTCTAGAGCTTGCGCTAAAAGTGGATAACCTCTATCAGAAAATAGCTGTTATTACTTTCACCAATGCGCTCTGGCTCGACTGCAAGGCCAAAAAGCACCTCTTCCTCAACAAACCTGCGGCCTTGGAGGAGATTATCACCAAGGTAAATAGTTTCGTCGACCTGGAGAGGATGATGTCTGAGCGACAAAAATCTATTGAGCCCGTCCTTTCCACCTGGGTCCCATTTACAGATTGAAGCAATAAATAAATGGAGGAATAGGGAGATCAGAAGCGCACCAAGAGAAATACTGGCTACCCTCAGAAAGGCGGTCCGCCAAATAAACCCATCCTCCCAAAGATGAACGTTCGAATCTCCATAATTTTTCCACTGCATTTGAAGGATACACTCTACCTCGTCTCTCAACCACTGAAACCAATCGATAGTCTACCGTATTGTCTGCATCATAAGGTAAACCATAATTTTACTGACAATTTCTATGCTTTATTGAGGTTGCTCGAATATATTTTTAAAGAGGGATGGATGCTCGAATATATTGTCAACCTGAAATCATACAAAGATGGTAGCTATAAGAAGCAGCTTGAAGATATTCAAGTCAATGATCAAGCTAAGGAGAAGGATTTTACCATATGCACCATAGCAACATGATCAAAATCAATCAAATTACAAATTCTAACAGTTCAAAATTTATGAGACTATCGGAATACTGCGATCTCATACCGCAAGACAAAGAAGCTAAGCTTCTTTCTGAGTCGAGCAATCGCCAGCTTGGGATTTCTTTTGAAGAATACGATACTAGCCATGTCAAATTTCTGCATCATGATGCGTTAGTTATAATGCTGAAAATGAAGAAGTTTGTCATGCACACGATGATGATCGATACTGGAAGCGGTATTGAGATTCTCTTTCAGAGCACTATAGACCAAATGGGCTTGGCCGACCAAGTTATTCAGAGCGATACCAATATCAGTGGGTTCAATGGGCCCAGAGAAGAACGAGTAGGCAAGATCATCTTACCAATTACCGCAGGATTGGCCACCATCAACATTGTTTTCTATGTCATCAACGCCAAATCTTGTTATTTCAAGATTATGGGCCACTGCTGGATTCACAACATGGAATCATTCACTTCCACCAATCATCAAGCACTCCGGTTCAAACACGACAATGGTATTTATGAGATTAGTGGTAGTCAGAGGCTCTCTTAAGCTTGTAAAATTACTCTCTCTGCTATCCTAGATACTTCTGACAGATTTGCTGTATAGCAATTGCAGAAAGCTGATCACCTCAACATTGATGGACCAAGCAGATGGACTTTCATTGGTAGTAAGCTGGTCCACTACAAAGAGGATGCCCTCATTCAGTTCTTGCAACTAAATCGAGACGTCTTTGCGTGGTCTTTCAAAGAAATGCATGGGGTCGATCCGACCATGGCATGTCACAAATTAACTATTAATATCAACGCCACAGAGGTTAAACAGAAATAACGATGACTATCACCTCATCTTTTAGATGAATTTAACACTGAGATCGTGAAATTGATTAAAGTGGGATTCATTTGAGAAGCCAAATATCCAGACAGGATATCCAACATTATCGCTGTCCAAAAGAAGAATAGAAAAGTCTGAGTTTGCGTAGATTTCACTGATCTAAGCAAACATACTCCAAATGACAGTTTCCTTCTTCCCAACATTTATTAGATCCTTGATTCTATAGTAGGCCATGACCTCCTATCTATGATGAACCCTGCTGCAGGGTACAATCAAATTCGACTTTTTAAAGAAGATCAAGAAAAGACAACTTTCATCACTGAAAAAGGTCTTTATTGCTACAAAGTCATGCTCTTTGGACTCAAAAACGTGGGTACCACATATAAACGGTTGATGACTACTATATTCAAAGCACATCTAGGGAAAGTCATTAAAGTTTACATCGACGATCTCTTGTATAAAAGTGTACAGTCAGCCAATTACTTCTCAGATCTCAACACTATATTCAACATCCTTCGATCTTACAAAATGCGTCTCAAACCTGATAAGTGTAAATTCGGGGTACATTCTGGCCGATTTCTAGTCCACCTTATCTGCAAGAAAGGGATTAAAGCCAATCCAGATTAGATTCGGGCATGCCCTCTCTGAATACCACAAAAGACATTCAGAAACTTACCGACATGATTGCCGCTATCAACCATTTAGTTTCTAAATCATCAAACTGTTGTCATTGGTTATTCTTATTATTCTGCAATTGTACCAAACGGGGAAAACTTTAGCCAAATGCAGAGGTCATATGGACACCAGAATGTGAAGCAGCTTTTTAGGATCTCCAAACCTATTTGGGGAAGTCTCCCATAATGAGTACCCCAGTAGATGATGAGGAACTAATTATCTGCCTAGCAGTCACAAATACTTCTCTCAGCTTAGTTCTCATTCACCTTGAATGGAAAATCAAGAAACCAGTCTACTTTATTAGTAAAACCCTCACTCCAACGGAAACAAGGTTCTCTAAAATTGAGAAACTTCTTCTCACTCTTGTTTACACTATGCAGAAACTTAAGCACTACTTCCAAGCTCATTTAGTCAAAGTCATGACGAACTACTCACTTTGGGAAGTTCTATCCAATAAAGAAAAATCAAGGAGAGTGTAACAGAGGTCAGTTAGTTTAGGAGAACATGATATCCAATTCGAACAGCATCATTCCAAAATAGGCCAGGCCGTTACTTATTTTCTCAGAGATTTTCCAGTAGAGGATACCGAGTGGAAGGAGCACGACCCTGACCTTGCAGAAAAAACTCTTGAAGATCCACCGCCCAAACCATTTGACGATCGAGCTGAATGGATTATAACAAAGGGGTGAAGACTTCTCATAGATGGATCAGCAAGACCCGTAGAGTCAGGGATCGGAATTATTTTGATTACCCTTCCAATGACAAAATTGAGAAATCAATCTGCTTGAATTTTGAGGCCTCTAATAATGTCATTGAATACGAAGCCCTCATTCATGGACTCTACCTCGCTCTTGAGCTCGACGTCCATGAACTCTCAGTTTACACAGATTCACTACTTATCATCCACCATCACTCCGAGCAATACAATAAGAATAGAAGGATGATTGAAAACGCTGCCCTCTTTGCAGATAGGATGAGCAAGTTTGCGAAAGCACCCTTGATTATCTTCCTCGAGGATAAAATATATATGCCGATTCCTTGGCATATCTAGCCAGGGTCTTGGGTACAGAAGCTCAATATCTTTATATCAAAATCATTTCAACTCCCATCATTGTTCACATTTCTGCATGCACGATAAAGACTGGGGGCGATAAAGGGGGATACGATGATTGACAAATAAAAAAATTAGCCTACCTCTGTGTCGACAATAGTTGCAACAGACTACTCCTAGCAGATCCAAAAGAGCGCCGACAGCTGATCAACAACATGAAGCGCTGCACTAATCAAAATGGTGTACTATACTATTATTCTGTCATGGGGCCTTACCTCTAGTACCTCTTCAAACCAAAAACAGATAAAATACTCCGTAAATTACATGAAGGGGCTTCTGGCTCCTATGCCGCAGGTCGATCACTAGCATACAGAGCTATTACAAAAGGAGTATTCTGGCCCGGCATATGCAAACAAGCAGAGGAGTACTCACATAGATGTGACAGCTGCCAAAGACATAGACATATGATACGCGTCCCTGTTCTAGGACTCTATGCAAGAAAGGTGTTCTGGCCATTCAATAGATAGGCACTTGATCTCGTCAGTGAATTCCCTAACTCTCCAGGTAATCGTCGTCACCTACTTGTAGCTACCGATTATTTTATGAAATGGGTAGAAGCAGTTCCACTATGTCGAACCAGAGAAGTAAAGGTCAACTCTTTTATCTGGGAACACATCATCACTCGGTTTGGATGCCCCCACATAATTCTTATCGATAACAGGCCCCAATTTGTGGGAGAAAAATAGTAATCTTCCTCAACCAACATAATATCATCGACTCACCATCAAATCCTTACTATCCTCAAGGCAATGACCAAGCCAAAATTACCAACAAAACCATCGTGGATGGACTAAAAAAATGGCTTCACTCACAACAAAAGGGAATTGAGTTCAAGAGCTGCCTCATGTCCTATGGGCATATCGTACCACTCCCAAACAGTCAACAGGATGCACCCCATTCCTCCTTGCTTATGGCACCGAGGCTGCTATTCCTTCTGAATACCATCATCCAGTTCGGGATCATAAGCTGACTGACGAGGAAAATAAGTTCAAATTGGCTTACAACCTTAATATGATCGATGAGACTAGGAAACGCGCCATCGCTAACCTAGGTCGATATTATCATATGCTAGCCAGATCGTACAACAACCGAGTCAGAAATAGTATCTTCCAAATTGATAATCTCATCCTAAAAAAGATCCTCAACATCGTAAATAGCCTTACGGTTGAAAATTAGCTGACAATTAGGAGGGTCCATTCATTATCACAGGTCTTTCAGGCCTGTGATCATGTTATCTCATGACAGAAGAGGGAATCCCCATTTCAAATCCTTGGAATACTAGGCAACTGAAACGGTACTATCATTACTACTCCACTTCCGTTTCGCGCTTTTTGATATTTTGTTATCGCAATTCCAAAAGTGAGATTTTTTATCTCCATCCAATGTTAATTCTGAACTTATCAATAAAACTTCAAATTTTTTGACAATATCTCTCTACTTACATAAATTCAGCCAAATTTTATAGATTAAAGCATAGATAATACTCGCTTTCAATCGATCTTATACCAGTTAAATCGAGGATAACACTTGATTTTACTGGATTTACTAAATCTCTGCGATTGAAACAAATGTAGAAACTTGTTACATATCAAAGACTCTAACATGCATAAGATAAGGCAAAGATAATACTAGCCTTTATCTCTATCAATATGTCTGCAACATTTCTATAGTTAAATCAAGGATAGCACTTGGTTTGGCTGATTTTTCTAAATCTCTGTAATTGATACAAATGTAGAAACTTGTTTCATATCAAAGACTCTAACAGGCATAAGATAAGGCAAAGGTAACACTAACATTCATCTCTTTCAATATGTTTGCAACATTTCTATAGTTAAATTAAGGATAACACTTGGTTTGGCTGACTCTACTAAATCTCTGCGATTAAAACAAATGTAGAAACTTGTTTCATATCAAAGACTCTATCAGGCATAAGATAAGGCAAAGGTAATACTAGCCTTCATCTCTTTCAATATGTCTATTACATTTCTACAGTTAAATTAAGGATATCACTTGGTTTAACTAACTCAACCCACCTCTGCAATTAGAGCAAATGTAAAAATTTTGTTTTATATCAAAGACCGTACCAGACATAAGATAAGGTAAAGGTCATACTAGTTTTTATCTATTTCAATATGTCTGCGATAGATAATACTTATTTTTAGGTCACATTACAATGGATACATTTTCTGCTATTGGGATGTCCACCATGCTTCACCCTCCAGCAGGAGGTCGATCAATATTCAGTTCGCGAGTTACAGCGACTCAACCCTTCTCTATCAGATCAGTAGGTCGAGGGCCTAAATTCATTTCCATGAAGGCCATGCAGTTCCCTCGATCTATATTCACGCTAAAAATGCATCCCTTGTCAGACAGATTCTTAAGCAAGGTATCTCGTTCTAACTCAAGTCTTTTAATTTCCTTTACAAAATATACAACGGTCACCTTTAACAGGTCTGTCCATGAGGCATAAGCTACAACAGTCCTTAAAAAGTTACGTCTCACATTCTTAAGGCGTGACTCCTAAGTCTCGCAATGTTTCTTCTGATGTGCCACTTCCCTGTCTTTCAAATTGTAAAATGCTATATTCTCTTCCAATTTTTTGGAATATTTAGCTGATTCAGCCTGAATAACGGCCTCCAAATTAACCAACTGAGTGCGAAGTCTTGCAATTTTTGAATTCAATTCTTCCCTGGTAGAAGTATCCTGCAACAGGTCATCTTTCTTCTTCAGCAGGACTTCCGTCGCCCTGATTTCCTCTTTTAGGACCTTCTCCCTGATAAGAGTAACATCCATCTTGTGCTGACATTCCCTTAAGTTTGCTCTCCCATTCTGCGCATGTCCTTGAATTCGAGTCACTTCACCTTTTAGCTCTCAAATTTGACCTGACAGGCTAACTACATCTCCTTGGACTAGAGGGACTTTAACATCATTTCTACTTCCCCTCGAGCACTCCCTAGTCTCGTCTTTCTTGACACGCGTGTTGGCTTGTACCAATTTGGTATTCAATCATTCCACCCTCTCGTTTAGCTCATTACACCTTTGTTGTACCCCCTGAAACTCCAAATCCATGGTGAGAAGGGCTAGGTGCAAGTGTTCGGCTATAGCCTTCGAGGCAGATAGATGTTCTTGAGCTACCTTCAGCACGTTATCCTTTTCACTCATTTTTTGTTTCAGTCGCTCTAGCTCGCTTCTAGAATTATGAAGATCAACTTGAGATTGTCCCTCTGATCTTTCTAGCGCCTGAATACGGTATTGAGCCATTTTAGGTTGCTTACCCCTAACCATCAGCGTGTCAACTCGACTTGGAAGCCTCGTGCTGTGTTCTTTTACCACCGAAAGCTCTTTTATCCTCTCTTTAATTTCGACATCTTTCTCCTCGACCTTCCGAGTGAGGTTGACAATAGTCTGGGTTGCCACAACAAATTTAAAATGTACCTTTACATGTTGATCTTCCCTATTCTCATTCGCCTCCCTCACCCTATCAAACTCCTCCGCAAATTCTCGGTTACAATTGAGCACCTCATCTTCGCGCGAGTAAGCTGAATCCAATTTGACCTGCATAATACTAGATAAATTATATACAGTTCGATTCAGATCACCCATTGACATGATACATATCTCGTTTCTAAAAAGATATCTGATTTCTAATTAATATCTTTTGTGTGCAACTACTTTTGAACTTAGAGGTCGAAGTAATATCTCAGACAGGTACTCGATGACATACATTTTGAAGTCAAAGGTACATGTTTACGATATTCTACTTTATCTAAATACTTTGAATTTTTCTATGTACTATATTAGTGTTATTTTCCTCAAAATTAATAGCAAGTTCTGATCTACCTCTACGCTTTATATTATCTAATTTACTTGGTAACTTTATGTCAATACAACATGCAAGCCAGGAAACCTATTCCTATCTAACTTGCAGTTCCGCTTGCAAAGAAAGCAAGGTTGCAGAGATCCCTCTTTCCCTGGCAAGCCTAGTCTCTAGATCTTTTATTCTGAGACTTATTTCCCTAAGTGTCTATAAGAGGGTTACAAAAAGCAAAAAAGGGCTCAGTCTACAAAAATTTATTCAATACACACAAAATTCAAAAATTTACAAGACATTGCAAAATACTTATACAAAACATTTCTCTACCTTACCTTCTCATTCTCACTCTCTGGGAGTTCGGCGTCATCCCCTTGGTTGTCTAGCACCGTCTGGCGGGAGACACCGTCTAACCCATCAACAACTCCCACCGCCACTTCTTCCACTTCTTCATCATCGCACCCCTCGACGTAGGTGTCTGCCTTAATAACATCCACCTCCTCCTTAGAGTATCCCATCAACATAAGGTGGCGCCCAAGCCTTTCACGCTCCGCCTCCACCTCCTCCATATTCACCCTCACCTCCGCTTGCTGATGACCAATCGCCACTCCATGGGAAGCCTTCAGGGCCTCTAGCTTCTTTGTTCCTTGAGACCATCAGCCTTCACACGAGATACCTTCTTTTCAGGCTCAACCTTAACCTTCATCAGCTCAGATTTTTCTTCTTCCACTTCGAGACAAAATCCCTTCACCAAACAAGTATCCTGCACAAAACAGATTGACCTCAGCGAAAGTTTGAAATGCAATAAATTTTTACTTGATAAAACTTAAATACTTGCCATCCAGCTAATATTCTCCTCTCTTTGAAGTGCCGCCAGTCTGGCCCTTTCTTCTACTGTTTTGAGATCGTCATCAGCAGCAGGTCTCCCATCAACAACCTTTTCCTTTGATCTTGCAGAAGGTTCGATCCTTCTCCTTTTCTCTTTTCTGTTAACCTCACCACTCCCAATGGTACCAGAGGCCGATGCTTTAACATTTAATTTTTGGGAAATGTCTGAGCTACTTTGCTCGACGTAATAGACTCTGGCTGAGCTGAGCTAACTATTCTAGGGGTCTTGACCATATTAGTTTGACCTTCCCCACCAGTTCCATTTCTCTTCACTTAATCAACACCCGCCATCAGCCTGGTCGATTGAGATTTTTGAACTTTTTTTGACTTGCTCCCAATCCTCTTCTTTCTGTTGAGGCCAAGTCCTTCCAGCATAAACTTGAGCTCAACCTCTTCTTCCGCAACTTCGTCCAACAATGAATCTTTCCTCTCCACTCAAAACTTTGGACGTGCCATGTACAACATTTGTTATTATCAATAATAGACCATCAGTTCATACATATCAATATTATACTCTATGAATTGTAATACTTACTTTATTTTACAATTCTAAACAAAAGATCTAAAGGTTCTTCATCATCTCTCTGAAGACAATTACCCTTCACCCATATTACGTTGTCATTCCAGGCTCGACCTGCTGAATTAAGATCGAAGAAGCGACGCCGAGTTGCACTCGCACAAAAATATTCCCACCACAGGATTTATAATTCTTCACCCCATCAAACTGTAATACGTCCCCGGGGGATATCCTCCTCACTTTTCCCTCATTCTCTCATTTTTCATTCAGATGGCCACAGGCTGTTATTACCTCAATCATGTTCCCGTTCAATTGAACAGGACATTCCCCAGTTATATTCATAATCCCCTTTGCCAAATTGGTAAGAGGAAGATTCAGCCCGCACTCTAATTCAGTTAGGTAACACTGGAAACCCTCTGAATGTTCACTCCGAACACTCCCATCAAAATATTCTAACGAGATCGATTCCTCTATACCCTTATCTCCTTTATTCTTCTCCAAGTCGGCCAACAAGTAAAAATACACTTCCCCCGTTGCCATAGTATATCCTCTAAACATCCTACCAGCGTATTTTATACAGTTACCCCATTTCCCTTTAATGGAAGCCTCGGCTTTATAAAATTCTTTGAATACATTTGAACCAGGGGGATAGGCCACCAACTTACTAGGAAAACCTAGAAATTGCTCCAATCCTATTTCAACCTCACAATCAGACTCTACCACTCGACCGGAGGTCAAAACCTTGTTAATAGGCGAACAATCTATCTCACTACTAATTTACAAGAAAATTTCAATCCTACCCAAATACCTCTCACATTCGACCTACATACAGGATCAGGTATCTATAATTATTTTATACACATAGATCATTCATATGCAATATATCTTTCAAATATTCTGTCTATATGTCATTTATCATAAATAGCTATAAATAGAGAGTTTTTAAGATTTGCTTTAAACAGATTACGATTTGTTAAAAGAAAAAGTAGCACACATTTTTGGTAACCTTCAGTGTCAGAATGAGATTCCGCAGTAGCACCAAGTCCTTCCCTCACAATACTGCCGTATAGCCACATACATGATTATGTGCCCGTAACTCTCTTCGAATGCTGATCGCTTTCAAATTCCTTACTAGAGCCTCGACAAATTTTTTGCGCTTCTCTCTCTGTGCTCTCCAAATTTTGAGAAGTTGAAAATTATTTGAATGATGAAGAAGAAGTACTATTTATTCTTTCTCTCTCTAACGGCTAGCAGTTATTGTGCCTCGCATGACACGTCCTCAGTTTTAGAACCGAGGAGTCATTTATACTATTCATGTCAGACGTCTTGTACCTTTTCAATAAAGCCGTCTTTTTATTATTACCCCTACCCTCATATTTTAATCTATATTTATCTCCTATTTCCATAACTTTATCTAACTTTTCCACACTCATGTTGACTCACACTTCACGATATCAGATTTTAGCAGTTTTACATAAGAGACAAAACTAGAAGCTCCTACATTTTTTTTCTTCTTGTTCCTTATATTTATAGTAGTGACGACGTCATTTTCAAAGCTAACAAAATTTTGAAACTTATTCAAAATTTGTTTGTCAAAACAGTCTTAACGACATTTGCAAATATAGAGGATCAAGTTGAATTCTGACTTTTCTACTAGATTTGGCAACAGTTACATTTATTTAGTTAACACTTTACATATAATTACATCTAAAACATATTTAATTTCGATCTCCACCTCTGCAATCAGTTTAACCATATCTTCTCGAACTGCAAGATCCTATACCAATTCACGAAAGCATACTTCATAGATAGACTAAGCATACTCAAGTTTCCTACCCCTAATATCCAGTCTTTTGAGCTGACATTCCCTCACTGACAACTCAGCATTGTAACCAAACAATCCAAAAATCCTCTCCCGCACTTTAGGGATCTTTAAGGCCAATCGTCCTTCAGCGACATGACAAATTCTCTAAGATCGAGTCTGTACCATCACAATCCCTTCTCCATATTCAAAAAATAAATTCTACCCTTATTTATGCATTTCTTCAACACTTTCCCCTCAAAGCGTGATTTTGACCTTTTATCTCATAAAGGAAAATCAAAAAATCTTGAGGTAGATATATCATACGTTACGTTGTTTTTCAATATTTAATCTTATATCGACCTCTATTAGCTCGAATTTTTGCATCATAGATTTCCTGCATTTTAATCTCCAATATTTCCAATACGTAGATATATCATACCTACATTACCACATAAAATTTTACATATATATGTCTGAGTTCGAATAATAATACTTACGGTATTCATAAACTTCAATTCATTTCAAACGTCCTTCAAGCGATTCAATTGGATTATACGAAATATTTTAAAAACACAAGTAATTGGATGGAAAATTTTTATTCATGTCGATAACGTTACACGTAATTTTATAGATAATAAGTTTTTCAGTAATCAATCTCAGGTGTATTACGGATATCTAATCTGTTCAGCACCCAACTCCAGGTACTTTACAGATATCAAGTTTTTCACTGCTTTTGTAAGTAACAGGTCATACAGGCACTCTAATACATTAACTCTTCCAATTCTTCCAACTTTAGTAATCTTTCACCCTGATGCAAAGAAAAAATAAGAACAACCTAAAAGCCTCCCTCATGTGAGTTTGGTTGTAGTCCAGTTGAACTTCAAATGGAAACTATACAAGCAGTAGACTCAGTGCTGGTACCAACTCTACAAACCGAAGGTCTTATGAGTGATAAAACGTGATGGAAATGTAGAAGCAGACTTCCACTGGCTGTCACCCTCCTCCAATACCATCACCTCCTCCTCTGAAACTGCCACCTCTGAAGAGTTGGTAAAGATGAAGAGGGACCGACCTTAGAATCCATGGTAATACAAGAAATCAACATAACTGCCCTGCAGTTATGCCTATTTCTGCATATGAAGCCCCAACCTTGTCTTTCGTGAGAGTACGAAGACAAGCCCAACGTCCCTCGCCTGTCAAGATGACGAAATGAAATCTCCACTTACAGTAGAATTCTTCCTCGGCTTCAACCGCTTCGTCTTCCGACATGCCTTGAAAATTCGGAGGGACAAGAGTGGGTATCGACATCTCCAAGGATTGGTTATCAAAATTACAAGCGTACTCTACTTTAAGGATTCGATATAAGTACTATTTATAAACCCTATATTTATTGTACAGGTACATTTTACCAAGTGTCATCATTCATTACAGGCGCAACTTTTCAAAATTGTAAACCGTCACATACATCAGCATCCGCATCCACATTAAATACATATCATGTCCCCGTAACTTCCACACAGCCAAAGCCATCATTACTCCATTTCCAATATAATTTTTTTTAGCCTAAATACTATTTATAATTTGATCATTTCTCAACCAAAGCCACTGGTGACTTTGGTTGCGAGGGGGTGATTGTAGGGACCTATCCCTCGATCTTACCTAAAGTCGAGCTGTCACCAGTTCAAATTACCTCTATTTTAGACTCACTCATTTTTAATATATCTTCCCCAGTCAACATTCCCAACCACCCCGCGAACTATTTAAAAACGTGGGTCAAACTCAAACCAAAAAACCAAAATTACAAGCGTACTCTACTTTAAGGATTCGATACAGGTACTATTTATAAACCCTACATTTATTGTACAGTACATTTTACCAAGCGTCATCATTCATTACAAACACAGCTTTTCAAAATCGTAAACCGTCACATACATCAGCATCCACATCCACATTAAGTACATGTCACTTCCCCGTAACTTCCACACAGTCAAAGCCATCATTACTCTATTTAAAATATAAGTAATTTCAGCCTAAATACCAATTACAATTTGATCATTTCTCAACCAAAGCCACTCGTGACATTGGTTGCGAGGGGGTGATTATAGGGTCCTATCCCTTGATCTCACCTAAAGTCGTGCTGTTGCCAATTCAAATTACCTCTATTTTAGACTCACGCATTTTTAATATATCTTCCCCAGTCAACATTCCAAACCACCCCGCGAACTGTTTAAAGACACATGTCTCTCACGAACTCATCAGTTACTCAGTCAACCGTTACTAACCATATTGTTTGGAAAATGTGCTCCAGCACGACGAAGAACTACAAAGAAGACCTATATAAAGGAAAAGTTTTAGAAGAGACAAGGACGAGAAAAATTATACAGGAGATCATCGTGAAACTACTTTATTTTGATTATCAACAATAGTCAATCTTCTTAATTACAAAGTTCACACTTTTCTATATCTAAAGAGCACTTGTAATAAGATATCCGCCTCAAGCAATAAATATACTTTTACAAAAATCCTCCAATCGAGGTCGTGGTTTTTTACCTATTCAGAGGTTTTCTATGCAAAAATCACCTGTGTCATTTCTTACTTTCTATTAGAATATTATTACAAGTTCATAGGTGTGATAGTAAATTTCAGGCCATTTCGAGCTTACGAAATTTGGCTATTACAGTTAGGACTTTAGTTATATTGTTAAGATTAGGGATTGCATCCACAATGGAAAGAAGTTTACTCTGGGTAGTAGTAAGTTTATTAAGTTGGAAGCCATTTATGTTATTAATGGCCTCCTAAAAAATTGATTTTGAACATGCGTCACAAGGTGATGCTGTAGTGGAAGGATTAATGTGGTTAATTTGATTGATTGATTCGGTATGGTCAGAAGAACTGTGTCAAAAGGTGGTACTGAGTAACAATTTTCTGAACAGAAATTTGAAATTTGCAGCACATTGCAGTTCTTGCCATTTTGTTGTATACTGGCTGGTTAAGTGCCCTTGAGGGATAAACTTGTAACTAATACTTGTCATAGGCTGATCAAAAGCACTACTATACTGTTTGTCTTTATGCTGTTTTTGTTTACTATGTTTTTGGTAAAAAGGAAATTGGTGATAATACTCCCTAGTTGCCGGGTTTCCTATTAAAGACCTGCTCATATGGAGGTAAATTTTGATGAGATGGGTTGCAAAGGTTACCTCTACGTCTCCATCAGGGGTTTGGGTAATTTAGTTTACTTGGTTAGTAAACCTAGGTCTGGGGACTACTGCTCTAGGTTAGACTCATTCAGTAGGGATACTCAGTTCATCCCAATTTATAAGTCTGTTGACTGCAATATTAGTAGTTAAACAGTTGCTATGAATTGCTACAATTGTACCTGGTTCACTCTTGAGAATAGCCTGAGGGAATAAGGTATTCATAACCTTATAGTGGATTCGGCAAATGATGGCTATAAGTTATACTTCAGGGATAAAACCATATCCCTGTGACTGGATTCGTAGACTAATAACATCAAATATTGACTTATCGGTAAAGGATAAGGTTAAGTTGGGATAAACATCAAAATAAATTGGGTTCAAATCAAAATGCCTAAATTAAACAAAAACTAAATAGAAATAAAATAGGTAAAATTAATACTGAAAGGAAACTAACCCTGAATATGACCTTAAGGTCCCTCTAATGAATCTTAGACACCCTCAGGTGTATGTGTACAGAGATTGTGAATACTTATCAAAAAAAATATAAACAAACTTTTTTTTATTATGAAATTCTGATGAAATACTTGCAGAGGATTATAGAAGATTGTTGAAGATATACATTGGATGGAGGTGGTAGCTTATAAAATATAAATTTAGAACTTAGAGACTAAATAATAAAAAACATAGGTACAAATGAGCTCTCTGGCTCTTTATATAGGTGGAGACGGATTCCAAATGGTTCAAAGTTTGTGTAATGCTGTCCAGCTTGAAGTTGTCTGGAGAAAGACAAGGTAAGTGCTCTTCAGGTCCCACAAAGGGGTTAGTTGGTCCCACAAATTAGTCAGTCCCACAAAGTGGTTTTCTTTGGACTTTGGAGTGATAATGATGGTGGAGGCATGCGTAGTGCATTCTGAATGCGATTCCTTCAAAGAAGTATTCTTTGGGTCCCTTATAATTACTGCTTGTCTGCATACTAAGTGCTGAAGTACTGCTGTGAATGGGAAATGTGCTGGCCTTGGAGAAAGTAGTCATTTATGATCGAGTCCATTCCACCATGTTTGTTCAGGATGGGAAAAAAGATCTGGAGAAGTTTATGGGGCGAAGTTCTGATTTGGGCTAAAATAGGAAAAATGGGTCTGTTTGCACTGGGCGGTTAGTTCTGTTTCTTCTTCCTATTTGGCACATGCTAGGCTAAGTGACACTTTTTGCTAAATAATATTGTACATGAATTGGCTATTAGATGGTCTGAATAAGGGGAAAATGACACATATATAGTTACCTTCTACATAAATTTGGTGACGGGTGTTCCATTTTTTTAGGACATTTTGAAGGTTGCAAGATCATAGGCTATGCTAGTTGGGTTATCCCTGTATCTGCGAGAAGCATGATATCTATTGAGGAAAGATGCAAGATAGTAGTTTGGATAAGCAGAAGAATGAGTAATAATATTTATCCAGTGGATACTGGGGTAATAACATGTTTTGTGAGGTAAATCAACCAATTAAGGTGGAATAGTAATAATATTAAGATAGATTTTGTCATTAGAGAACATAATTGTTTAAAGAAATAGTATAATAGAGAAGTGGGGGAAAACCATGGAGGTCCTAGGTGCAAGTGACTGGTTAGAAGTAGTATAATAGAGAAGAGGGGGAAAACCATGGAGGTCCTGGGTGCAAGTGACTTCTAGGACGTTGATAAAACCATTTTCAAATAACCATAGTTTATCAAGCAGGGGATGGGTACTTAATATTAGATATCCTGGACTGCCATAGAAGTTAATAGATTTTAGGGAAAATCCTGGAGGGGGAGCAGTAAATAAAAATCTTTACTGCGGGCTTCCCAGTTGACCAAAGTTAATTATAATTTGGGGATAGCTGAAAGTTTAGGGTGGTGAATTATGTCCAAATTATTAATCGAACGTTCAGCTTTGATCAAACTGACAGGTATTAACGGTTTTGATGTGTATTTACCAGGAGCCGTTTGCTCTAGACTAGTCTTACTATTTCCCTGAGTAAGATTGGTTAGAACCAGCGAATCGTTGGATTTATAGTTATTGTAAGCCAAACGATGTTGCTTAGTATTTTTTGGTTGAATATACAGTTTACTCAAAGTGGTTCTACGAGTCCTGTGGTGAGTCCAAGAGTGATGTTTGCCTCCAAAGTGAGATAGAGTGCTTTTGGAATTACTTATGAAATGAGCTAAAGCTGTTATTTTTATAGAAAAATTACTGCTGCTAGTAAAGGAAATAGTACGACAGATAAATCTTTGCTTCTTGCTCTTGTCATTCAGAGTGGATCTACTATGAGAAAGTTCAATTGGTAAAATAATTTGGTTATTGTCCAGCTAGGGTACATGCAGTAAAACTGTATGGGGTTCTGTAGTGGATAGATTATCTTCCATAATTCGGATAGGGCCAAAACTAATTTGAAGAAGTTCTGTTCCAGAAAAAGACTGAAAGTTATTATGAGTATTGATGAAGTCAAAAGTAATATCATGACCCTGAAAAGTACCAATTATTCATGCTGGAGTAATACTATGTAAAGCCATAAGGAGGCTGAGAAAGGGAGCACCAAAAATAACTTGTTATTGTTAATTCCTGACGTAAAGAAATACAGAAGGAATATTCTGGTTGTTATTGCAGATAGAAATGTCCGAAATTTATACTGACTATTTATTCTAGTACCACTAGTAGAGGTAAGAGATTGAGTAGCTTTTTCTAAATACTTGGTAGGAGCCAATCCCTCCTGAATAGAGTTTAAATAAGCCCCACTATCTACAAGGGAAATAACATGAATGTTATATTCATGTTGGATAACAAAAGTAATTTGAATATACCATTTTGGGGATGATATTTTGTGAAGAATATGTGGATGAGAATTATTAGTCTTCTTAGTCTGTTGACTGGCAGAAGCATCTGTTAGAATTTGTCGTTTGTCTGCTTGTTCAAATGTCATAAGAGTGTAGTAGCCTACTCGCAGCCTTTTACTCGAAGCCTACTTGTAGCCTTTTACTTGTAGCCTTTTACTCGAAGCCTTCTACTCGAAGCCTTCTACTTGCAGCCTTCTACTCGAAGCCTCGAGAATAGACTCCACACATCACAACAGAAACACTTCGACCATAGCTGCAGATGGATGAAGTATGACAGAACAGGCAGCTATCACATCACACATGTTCAGCGTCCATACCCTTGTCAGTACAGACATGTCCGGCGCCCATACTTGCTCAAGAATATCCTGACAGTAATCATGTAACCTGACCCACACTTGGTAACTTAACTTCCTATACTTCTATAAATAAGAGAGATGGGAAACCAAGTGGGGGTTAGAAGGTCTCCCCTCTGAGCTCTTGCAATTTTACCTTCGACCACCCTGTAAATGCTAGTACTCGAACATTCAATTACTCATCAGTAATAAAATCTCTCTTAAAAATCCTCATTTGGAGGTCGTAGAGTGCCACATTTGGGCCTCTTCACAAGTATATTGTCTATTTATTTTCTGTATTCCAGATTATATGCTTGAGTCCTTCGATTAAGGATAAACCCCGTGGTGTTAGAGCTGACTTCCCCTCCGAAAGAAGTCAGGCTTCAACATTTGGCGCCGTCTGTGCTTCCCACCCTACCAGTTAGCTTCTCATCTTCCCCAACTTTTATTTTCAACTTTAGCAAATTATCCTCAATGTCACCCATCCTCTGTTCCAGATTCTTTCTACGCCGACAACTCCATTGACCAGAGTGGCCGCCCAAATAGCCTTCTTTCACAACACAGAATAATCAAAACATAGTTTTTCCACCCTAACTTCATCTCCTATTTTCAGTGAGTTTCTTGGTTAAGCCTGAGTATCTTGTCAACCCTTCGACCCGACTAATACTAGGGGGCGACCTCGGGATTTTTCAAACCTCCAGATATACTTCGTAGTGGCTTAGGCCTTCAAAGTCCAGATATATTTTTCTGTAGCTTAAGCCTTCGAAGTACAATGCTTTTTTTGGTCAACCTCGGGTATCTTGTCCACCCTCGCCCCGACAGATACTTGGTGGCGACCTTGAATTGCTCAAGTCTCCAAAATTTGGGCAAACTAGAGGGGAAAGAATGGTCGAAAGACCGGACCCTCAGGGATGCATTGGAGGCGATTCGATATTCCTTCGTCCAGGCTCTGAAACCGATGAAGTGCAATCCTTTTCTTGGTCTACCCTGGGTATCTTCTCCATCCTCGCTTCGCAGATACTTGGGGGCGACCTTGAATTGCTAAAGTTTCTAACATTCGAGCAAACTTGAGGGGCAAGGATGGTCGAAAGACCGGACCCTCGGGAATGCGTTGGAGGCGATTTGATAATGCTTTACTGTAGCTTAAGCCTTCAAAATTCAACACATTTTCGGGTTTCCCCTAGGTATCACGTCCCCTCACCCCGACTGATACTTGGAGGCGACCTAGAAATATTTTAAGTTTTCAACATCGCTGTGGCTTCGGCCTTCGATGTCCAACAAAATATTCAAAGTTTGACCTATATATCTCTGATGCTCTTCAGACTTCGATCACACTACAATCAATCAAATAGATCAAACTTCTACTTCAAGCAGATCAAACTTCTACTTCAAATAGATCAGACTTCTACCTTCGATAGCCTACTCGAAAGTATCGAAGCCTAATCAAGCAGATCAAACCTTTACTTTAAAATGATTAGACTTCTATCTTTGACAGCCAACTCGAAGGTATCGAAGCCAAATCAAATAGATTAAACTTTTACTTCAAACGGATCAGACTTCTACCTTCGACAGCCTACTCGAAGGTGTCGAAGCCTAATCAAATAGATCAAACTTCTACTTTAAACAGATTAGACTTCTACTATTGACAGCCTACTCAAAGGTGCCGATGCCTACTCCAACAGATCAAACTTCTACTTCAAACAGATTAAACTTCTACTTCAAACAGATCAGACTTCTTCCTTCGACAGCCTACTCGAAGGTATCGAAGTCTAATCAAACAGATCAAACCTTTACTTTAATCAGATCAGACTTCTACCTTCGACAGCCTACTCGAAGGTATCAAAGCCTAATTAAACAGATCAAAATTTTACTTTAAATAGATCAGACTTCTACCTTCGACAGCCTACTCAAAGGTTTCGAGGCCTAATCAAACAGATCAAACTTCTACTTCAAACAGATCAGATTTCTACCATTGACAGCCTACTTGAAGGTGTCGAAGCCTACTCAAGAAAATCAAATATCTACTTCAAACAGATCAAACTTCTACTTCAAACAGATCAAACTTCTATCTTCGACAGCCTACTAGAAGGTAACGAAGCCTAATCAAATAGATCAAACCTTTACTTCATACAGATCAGACTTCTACCTTCGACAACCTATTTAAAGGTATCGAAGCCTAATCAAGCAGATTAAACTTTTACTTCAAATGGATTAGACTTCTACATTCGACAGCCTACTCGAAGGTGCCGAAGCCTAATCAAACAAATTAAACTTCTACTTCAAACATATCCGACTTCTACCATCGACAGCCTACTC
The DNA here is from genome assembly GCA_014058105.1 of Kingdonia uniflora. Classification (NCBI taxonomy): domain Eukaryota; kingdom Viridiplantae; phylum Streptophyta; class Magnoliopsida; order Ranunculales; family Circaeasteraceae; genus Kingdonia; species Kingdonia uniflora. The sequence goes on from JACGCM010000452.1 coordinate 1,361,442, forward strand.
GAAGGTGCCAAAGCCTACTCAAACAGATCAAACTTCTACTTCAAACAAATCAGACTTCTATCTTCGACAACCTACTCGAAGGTGTTGATGCCTTCTCAAACAGATCAAACTTCTACTTCAAACATATCAGACTTTTACCTTCGACAGCCTACTCAAAGGTGTCGAAGCCTACTCAAACAAATCAAGCTTCAACTTCAAACAGATCAAACTTTTACTTTAAACAGATCAGACTTCTACCTTCGATAGCCTACTCGAAGGTGTCAAAACCTACTCAAACAAATCAAACTTCTACTTCAAACAGATCAAACTTCTACTTCAAATAGATTAGACTTCTATCTTTGATAGCCTACTCGAATATATCGAAACCTACTAAAAAAAATCAAACTTCTACTTTAAACAGATCAAACTTTTACTTCAAACAGATCAGACTTCTACCTTCGATAGCCTACTTGAAGGTATTAAAGCCTAATCAAACAGATCAAACCTTTACTTCAATCAGATCAGACATCTACCATCGACAGCCTACTCGAAGGTATCGAAGCCTAATCAAGCAGATCAAACTTCTACTTCAAACATATCAGACTTCTACCTTCGACAACCTACTCGAATGTGTCGAAGCCTACTTAAACAAATGAAACTTCAACTTCAAGCGGATCAAACTTTTACTTCAAACAGATCAGACTTCTACCTTCGACAGCCTACTCGAAGGTGTCAAACCCTACTCAAACAATCAAACTTCTACATTAAACAGATCAAACTTCTACTTCAATCAGATCAAAATCTTACTTCAAGAAGATCAGACTTCTACCTCTGAAAGTTCACACTTTTCATTTTACCTTCGACAGTTTAGACTTCTAATTTAGATCAGCCTTCTACCTCGGCAGTTCAGACTTCTACTTCAGATCAGTCTTCTACCTCGACAGTTCAGATTTCTACTTCAGATCAGCCTTCTACCTCAACAGTTTAGACTTCTACTGCAGATCAGCCTTCTACCTTGACAGTTCAGACTTCTACTTCTGATCAGCCTTCTGCCTCGATAGTTCAGACTTCTACTTTAGATCAACCTTCTACCTTGCCAGTTCTGACTTCTACTTCAGATCAGCCATCTACCTTGACAGTTCAGACTTCTACTTCAGATCAGTCTTCTACCTCGATAGTTCAGAGTTCTACTTCAGATCAGCCTTCTACCTTGGCAGTTCAAAGTTTTACTTCAGATCAGCCTTCTACATCGCCAGTTCAGACTTCTACTTTAGATCAGACTTTTACCTCGACAGATTAACCTTCTACCTCAGCAACTTAGATTTCAACTTCTCCAAGCTCAGACTTCTACTTTACCAGCTCAGACTTTGACATCAACATCTCAGACTTCGATATCGACAGATCACAATTTTTGCTTCACCAAGTTCCGACTTCATCTTCGAAAAGTCAGATACTTTACCAAGTTCAGACGTACAACTCAAATAGAAAATACAAATACCCTTCTATATCCATCTAAACACTCAACAAGATAGCAAGAAGCCTCAATGTATCATCAGGACACTTCTCCTCGCTCCTAGCCGCAGCAGCTCCAGCTCCACCATCTCTTATGCAAATGATTCAAGCAAAAACAAACGGTGGCCACGAAATAGACTTATCATCTGAATATCCCCCCCACCAACATTTCTATATTACTAGAAAACCAATAGTCATGCTGCTCAACCACCAACGCCAAACAGTTTTCTCAGCAAATGCCTCTACAACTATTTTCGAGACCTTCACTGAGAGGGGGTGAATGTAGTATCCTACTTATAGCCTTCTACTCGAAGCCTACTTGCAGCCTTTGACTTGTAGACTTCTACTCGGAGCCTTCTACTTGCAGCCTACTTCTACTTGACGCCTTCTACTTGTAGCCTTCTACTCGAAGCCTCGAGAACAGACTCCACACATCGTAGTAGAAATACTTCGACCATAGCTGCAAATGGTCAAAGTGTGACAAGACAGGCAGCTATCGCATCAGACATGTTCAGCTCCCATACCCTTGTCAGTACAGACATCTCAGTGCCCATACTTGCTCCAGAATATCCTGACAATAATCATGTAACCTGACCCACACTTGGTGACTCAGCTTCCTAAACTTCTATAAATAGGAGAGATGGGAAACCAAGTGGGGGTTGGATGGTCTCCCCTCTGAGCTCATGCATTTTACCTTCGACCACCCTATAAAAGCTAGTACTCGAACCTTCAATTACACATCAGTAATTTAATCTCTCTTAAAAATCCTCATTTGGAGGTCGTAGAGCGCCACATTCAGGCCTCTACGCAAGTATATTGTCTATTGATTTTCTGCATTCTAGATTATATGCTTGAGTCCTCCGATTAGGGATAAACCCCGTGGTGTAAGAGCCGACTTCCCCTCCGAAAGAATTCAGGCCCCTACAAAGAGTATCATGCTTCTCAATGGAAAGTTTGATATTTATAATTTTAGATTTCAAGTAATTAATTTCTTGATGTAAGTCTTGAATGGTGATTGGTTTAGCAGTCTCCATTCGTCTAAGGACATCCTGGAAATTATAATAATTATCTGCAGGGAGTGTAGGTACTGTATAGGGTTTCAGATTATCCTGGATCAGCTGTTGGATACAGAGATTTAGAATTTGAGTTATAATTTCCGGATCAGGGAGTGTATCAGTAATGGATATTAGTTGGCTTTGGTTTGTGGTTAAGGTATTGAGTTGTAAACCATTGATTTCCACAGTGGCTTTCTAGTAATCTGGAGGATGGGATCCAAAACATTTGACATATGGTATTTCTTCAGTTGAAGAGGAAACACTATGGTCAATGTGGTTGACTACTTCAGAGTGATCAGAAGAACTTTCTTCAGGAGTGGTGTTGAGCAAGAGTTTACTTAGCAGAATTTTAAATCCTTCATTGATGTGATATTCTTGTAGTTTGCATTTGGTGGCACACTTGTTAGCCAAGTATCCTTGTTTACCATACTTATAACAAGTGCGGGTTTCAGTTTGTTTGGAAGAGCTGGTATGAGGTAAATGCCTTTTATGTTTTCTATGTTTTTAGTAATAATAATCATCCTGATCCTTATATTTTATGTTATAATTTTTTCTTAAGTAATGAGGCAGCTGTCTGGTATGTGGGCGGTGTTTGCTAGGATAAGTAATAGGAAGGTCATAGGCAAATTGGTGAATTTTTTTGCCAATATCCTTTTTCCCTATTAAATTATACTTTTTAAGCTGATAATGGAGTTTGAGGTCATTACAGATACTCAGACCTATCTGGGTACAGACACTAATAAGATGACCATAAGTATAGTTATGGTAAGGTATAAAATTGCCATCATACTGGTCCTTGAGCTTCTGACAAACTTTAACAACAAATAATGGTAGAAGACCATCAATGAATATGGTTTTCCAATGTTCTACATTGGCATAACTGCGCTGCATGACCTTGCATTTATAAACATCCTTATACCACCTAAAATGGGTGAGAGAAGGACATCTAAAGTTCTGTAGGAATTCTCTATTTCTTTCATGTCGTTGAGGTGAAGGGCCCGCAAAATGTAAAATGATAGTTTGGATAAGGGTGTAAACAACATCTTTGATAAGGATAATACTAATTCCTTCTAATGACACTTAGATAGCACAGTGGATGTCGCATAAATGTCCTTCCACAAGACAATTCCAAGCTAGATATCATTACACGGACTTTAAACTTTTTGAAATCCGTATTCACCTATATAAGTAGCCAGAGAGCTAATTTGTGTGTATCTTTTTAATTATTCAGTCTCTAAGTTCTAAATTTATGTTTGTAAGCTACCACCTCCTAGACACCTACAATGTTGGGAGACTACCGGCCGATCAACTTATGTTCAGTGGTCTATAAAATTTTCTCTCAAATCATCGCTTCAAGATTGAGTGTACTTCTATACAAGATGATTTCGGGCAATCAAGGGGCGTATATACTGGGCAAGGACATCAGCGACACTATCACTCTCGCTCAAGAAATGGTGGGGGATTTACATAGAAAGTTACAGGGCAACAACATTATGATAAAGGTGGACATGGCCAAGGCGTATGACCGATTGGACTGGAAATTTCTCAGGATGGTTCTTGATAAATTTGGGTTTAACAACTCATGCGTAAATCTTATTTCTCACTGTGTTGAAGCACCCTAGTTTTCGGTGGTGCTAGAAGGAGTATTCAAAGGTTTTTTCAAATCTACTAGAGGCCTTCGGCAAGGGGACCCCCTCTCACCTTTGCTTTTCATTATTGCAGAAGAAGTACTTTCCAAAGGATTATCGAAATGCTTTATAGATGGCCAAATTGGGTACTTTAAATCAGCTCGGGGCTGTCTTCCGATCATACATTTACTGTATGCAGATGACTTTATCGTGTTCCTAAATGGATGCCAATCCTCACTTAAGGGGCTACTGAAGATTATGGACAAATATGAAGCATTCTCTGGGCTATTGGTTAATAAAGAGAAAAGCGGTATCTATGTGCACCGCAATGCGACTGTCGTTCATAAGAAAATCATTCAAACCACTAGCGGATTCCAACACAGGATCTTTCCTATGCTATATCTGGGAGGGCCCATCAGCTATGGTAAAGTTCAACATTATCACTTTGAGAAGCTACTCACTAAGGTACAATTTAGAATTGAAGGATGGCGCGGTAAGCTTCTATCACAAGGTGGAAAACACATTCTGATAAACCACATTTTGAACTCTATGCCAATACATCTTCTAGCCTGTATCAATGTTCCGAAATCAGTCCTTCAAAAACTAGAGAGCATGTTCTCCAACTTCTTATGGGGAAAATTTGAAGGCAAAAACAAACGATATTGGGTCTCATGGAACGACATTTGTCTACCGAAAGAGGAAGGCGGACTCGGCATCCAAAAACTCGATGATATCAACCATAGTTTACAGCTCATGAAATGTTGGAATGTTCTCCATGCCGATACTTTCTGGTCTAGATTTCTTAAAAGAAAGTACACCATCAACAACGACTTCTCTCGGCTTCGATCAAACACCTCTCCCTTGTGGACAAGCATTCGAAATCTGTTTGAAACAGTTCACTTAAACACTGTGTGGAACCTAGGTTCAAGAAATTACAACTTCTGGAAGGACGACTGGATAGGGGAGGGAAGCCTCGCTGATGCGCCGAACATAGACTGCAACCAAGATATCATGGTAAAAGAAATAATTGTCAATGGAGCAAACTGGAATTGGCAGCGCCTATACCATAAACTGCCGGCAGACTTGAAGGTCACTCTCGCAAACAAGTTCTTCATCGGCGAGGGTAGCGATACACCACTATGGAGCCCCTCTGAAAGTGGTAACTTTACGGTAAAGTCTGCTTGGCAATTCTGAAGAGGGACTGCGGATACACAACGTCGTATGGATTGGATTTGGTACAAGATAATACCCACAAAAATTTAGGTCTTTAGCTGGAAAACGTGGAAGAAAGTTCTCACAGTGGACGATTTCATACAATAATGACTCCCATTTGTTTCTCGATACAGCTGTTATCGCTCGGGTAATAACAAAGCGTTGAACGACTTTCTCGTAAACGGAGAGACAGCGCAATAAGTTTGGCAGTTTTTTGTGCACGCTTGTGGGGTTCGAAACATACCGGCTGAAAGTTTTTGGGCACGACAAGGGATATGGTTACTGGCAGCCAGCAAAAGCACATAAATGGGTATCATTATAGGGTTCTTTCGACTATCATAAGCTGGGAATTATGGAAAGCACGTTGTAAACATCGATTCGACGACGTGCCGATGAATGCTCATGCGATTGTCACCAAAATATGCCGATGGCTTCAGGATATCATAGTCAATACTAAAGTTACCCAAAGCAGCAACTTTGGGGACATAATATCGCTGTAAGTTCTCCGAGTACACACGCTCCAGATAAAATGTAAAGCAAGCATATTGGCAAAATGGCAAGCAGCACCACCAGGGTGGTTTAATCTGAACACTGACGGATCTTCTTTCAGCAATGGCCTCTCTGGGGCTGGAGGTATCATACGCAACATACAAGGAGAAATGAAATTTGGTTACAGCGTGGCGCTAGGAACTGGCACGAACATGACAGCTGAACTTAATGGACTACTACATGGCCTTCAATTTTGCAAGGAAAACAACTAGTTTCCACTCGTGGTCGAAATAGATGCTGAAGTTATAGTGAACTGGCACAAACAAATAGGCATTTTCCCCAGCAAGTTTCAAGCCATATGGAAAATGATCTGTCAACTCAGCCAGGAGCTCCAAATCAACATGGTTCACACGTACAGAAAAGGGAACGGATCCGTTGATGGTCTCTCCAAGTTGGGAAGTACACAGCAGATCCTCGTGTTCTGGTCTGTTGCAGCACTACCTAGACAAATATGAGCCTCCTACTTTCTTGAAAAATTAGGGGTTACAGCTATTAGACACTAAATCTTTTGTAATATTCGGAGGTCAAGATTTAAGTCCCCCTCTTGTTTTGATCTTGTATATTTAAATAAAAAACTAATTTGCTCAAAAAAAAAAAAAAAAACTACCACCTCCATTCACTGTATATCTTCATCCGTATTATGTAATCCTCTAAAAATATTGTAATAGTATTTCATAATAAAGAAAAGTTTGTTTATATTGTTCTTGATAAGTATTCACAATCTTTGCACACACACCCCTAATGGTGTCTAAGTATCATTAGAGGGACCTTAGGGTCATACTCCGGGTTAGTTTCTTTTTAGTATTAATTTTACATATTTAGTTTTTATTTAGTTTTTGTTTAATTTAGCCATTTTTATTAGATCCATATTTTTCATTAGATTTTACAGAGGTCATATCTTCGTCGGTATATGGGCTTTGGCTTTCTCCTGGTTGGCAATATTGCTGACTGAAGTTGCCTTCGGGTAAGGTGGTTGCCTGTGATGTTGTGGCAGCTATAAACATATCCTTCAAAGTCTGTAGGACCTTGACTTGGTGTTCTTTTGAGGCAAAATTAGGATATCGATCCTCAATTGAATCCGGTAAAAGCTGGACCTTGACTAATGTACTTACTGCTTTCTGATTTTCTATTTTTGAGGATAAAACATATTCTTCAGTTGCTTAGTTGACTAATACAACAACACGTTCATCTTCAAACCCATCCTACCATTTATAAAAGAAGATGCGTTAGAGAATGAAGAGTTTTAGATCTTCAAAACATGTTTTGAGGTCCTATTCCCAGATCCATAGGAGCTGGAATTCTTTAAAATACCATAAGGTATTTCAGCTGATAGGTGGATTGGTAACAGTTTTCCTCTTGAGCGTTGGATGACATTCATACAAAAGAGTAAAGGGATCCTGAAGGGCTTTCGGAAGAACATCAAAGTTGGGTCCCATTTATTCCCACCAATTGAGGAACTAAGTGGGGAAGCCGAATCTTTTGATAATATCCGGATTGAGGCGGAAATACCAAGTATGTTTTCAGACAGGGTTCTCATAATAAAAAATAAAATGCGAAGCTTGAATATAATCCCAATAGTTATATTTTTGACTATTTTATTTAAGAGACCTAGATTTAGAAGGATCTAGGCCCCATTCAGAATGGTGCAGAACTCTAGTAACATAATACTTAGAATGTGCTATAAGGCTTTTCTGGTCTTTTGGATTGATATGATGGTACTCAAGTTGAACAGATGCAGTTTCTATTAACATGTCCACATAGACATACCGGTAACTACCCTCTTGAACCATATAATTCTGATATGCAAAATAACGTTATTTGAGACCCCAAGAATCTTAATGGAGTTTAAGGTCATCAAAAGAAAGGGTTAACATGCTTTCTTTAACCAATGCTTTTCGGTAGTAAATAATGTCCTGTTTAAGGGCATCTATAACAGTTTCCTTAAGTTCCTAATTACTGCTGGTAGGAAGCTTCGGATTCATTTTTCTACTGTTATGACCCCAGCCTTGTTCATGAGGTTTCAAGTATTGCTTTACTTGTAGAAATTCCCTAGTAAGAAAATCAGGGAGAGAATTCTGATTGCCTTTAATATACTCAATTGAAAAATAAAAAGCAGATAGTTTACATTGCCAACTTGTAAATATTTGTTTAGATACAAGATTTTTAACACCTTTTTGAATGATGTCTTTAGCAGGGTTGCAATCAATTCTTAGTAGACAGGGATGATTTAATAAGTCACCCTGAAATTTAGAAATGCCTTTAACTATAGCAAGCATTTCCTTTTTAATTGCGGAATAGTTCTTTTGAGCCATCTTCCATTTTCCAGATGTAAAACGAAGTAATTCATCTTTTTGGGAAGAAGGATTACTTTGTTTTAATATTAGGCCATAACCCAAATTATAGGCATCCGTTTCTACAATTTTTTGCCAGTGAGGGTTAGGAATACCTAAGCAAGGGAGTGGTTTAACACGTAATTTGATACGTTGAACAACTTGTGTATGTTCAAAAGTCCAGGGGGTTGGAGTCTTAGTGAGTATATTATATTATATCGCGCTATCCTCGGCAAGATTCTGATAGTAGTCTGCAATGTAATTAAGAGTACCACAAAATTGTTGTAATTGGGTTTTATCTCTTATTTCGTCTGGAAATTTGGAGGCAAACTCAATGCTTCTGGGAATAGGGATTATATGTCCTTTTGAAATGTTATGTCCTAAGAATCTAACTGTTCATTGAAATAGTTTAATTTTAGGGGCAGATAGGACCAGACAATTACGACGGATAACATCCTTAAGGATTTTAAGGTGTTTAAAGTGCTGATTAAGCGTAGTAGAAATTAAGTGAATATCATCAATATAGAGAATATAGAAGTCAGAATAAGACATGAAAATATCATTCATAATATTCTGAAATTTATATGGTGCATTTTTTAAGCCAAAAGGCATGACATTCCATTCATTTTGGCCAAATGGTACAGTAAATGCAGTTTTATATTTATCCATCTCACAAATTTTGATTTGCCAATATCCTGATTTTGAGTCGAATTTGAAGAAGATAATAGCATTATAAAGACGATTTAACAAGTCTTTTTTAATAGGGAATTGGGTAACGAATCTATTTGAGAGAGTCGTTGAGAGGCTTATAATTGACTACAAGTCTGGGAACACCTCTTTCTTTATCCGCATTCTTGTTAACATAGAAGGTTGTGTAGCTCTAGGGAGAAGAACTTTAATAGATAATATTTTTATCAAGAAGTTCCTGGATTTCTTTCTTACATAATATAAGATATTTAGAATTCATCTAACCAGGTCTAGCTTTAGTAGAATTTAGGTTTTTTTTTATCAAAATTTGGTATATACGGTAGGGAAATAACATGTTGCTTTCGATCCCAGAAAATATTAGGAATGTTGTTACAGGCTTTGTTAATAAATTGCTGCTCAATTGTCTTGATTCAAATTTTTATCTCAGAGGACTGAAGCTTATGGGAAATGTCCATGACATGACATTCTTCTTGATGGAAATTTAAATGGTTTGTTTTAGAATTAATTATAGTCTTAAGTTCATTAATGATCCTGATTTTAGGATTTCTAAAAATTTCAAAGCTAATTTCTTAGCCTTGATAATTGCACCATATCCCTTTCTGATCAACCTTATATAAGGGCAAAAGGAGACTGAGGAAAGGAGTTCCAAGAATGATTTGCTGCAGTAGATTGCGAACCAAAAGAAAGTAAAAGGAATATAAGTACCTTTATTACAGATAAAAGCTTATGGCAGTTTATACTGGATTTGTATCGTGTTACCACTTGAAGAGGTAAGAGATTGGATAGTTTTTTCAAAGTTCTTGTATATAGTCAAGGTCAACGCTACTATCCACAAGTGCGATGGCATTTTTGATTGTAAATTCTTTGTTGATGACAATGGTAACTTGGATATATCATTTCAGAGAAATAACTTTTTGAATAAGGTTAAAATAGAAGTTATCATCCTCTTCGGGAGTATGATGTTCTGATTTATCTGATAGAATCTTTGGTTTGTCCTTATAAAAGAACTGTAAATGGTTAATGTTAGAACCTGGTATTTTTCCTAAGATTTCCAAATGTTTAATATCAGATTTTAATTTATTAATTTATGTTCGAAGATTTTGGATAGTGAGAGGTTTTTCAGTTTCCATTCGCTGGAGGATCTCTTAGAATTTATAATTACTATCTTCTTTTAAAAATGGATCCTCTGTTCAAGATATTCCGATATCCTGAAGTATTTATTAGAGACAAATATTTAGACTTTAGTTCTATTATCAAGATTAGGAATTGTATCAACAATGGATAGAAGTTCACTCTGGGCAGTAATAAGAGTATTAAGTTGGAAGCCATTAATGTTATTAATAGCCTTCTAAAAAATGGATTCTAAACATGCGCCACAAGGTGATGCTGTAGTTGAAGGATTAATGTGGTCTATTTGATAGACAAATTCAGTATGGTCAGAAGAACTGTCCAGAGGTGGTACAGAGAAACACTTTTCTGAACAGAAATATGGAATCTGCTACATGTTGAAGTTCTTGCAATTTTGTTGTATACTGGTTAATTAAGTGTCGTTGTGGGATAAAATTGTAACAAATACTGGTTGTAGGTTTTTATCAAGAAGTTCCTGGATTTCTTTCTTACATAATATAAGATATTCAGAATTCATCTGACTAGGCCTAGCTTTAGTAGGAATTTAGGTTTTTCTTCAAAATCCAGTTTGTACGGTGGGGAAACAACATGTTGCTTTCCATCCCAGAAAGCACAAGGAATGTTGCAAAAAGCTTCATTAATGAATTGTTGCTCAATAGTCTTGATTTGGATTTTTATCTCAGAGGACTGAAGCTTGTGGGAAATGTTCATGACATGGCATTCTTCTTGAAGGAAATTCAGATGGTTTGTTTTAGAATTAATTATAGTCTTAAGTTCCTTAATGATCCTAATTTCAGGATCTCTAATAAAATCAAAACTTAATATAGTCTTAAGCACTGGTTGAAGAATGCACGATAACCCTTTCTTTTGATGACCTTAAACTCCATCAAGATGCTTGGGGTCTTAATGAGCATTATTTTGCAAATCAAAATTATAAGGTCCAAGAGGGCCGTTACCGGTATGTCTATAAGACCATGTTAATAGAAACTGCATTTGTTCAAGTTGAGCCCCATCATATCAATCCAAAAGACCTGAAAAGCCCTATAACACATTCAAAGTATAATGTTACTAGGATTCTGCACCTTTCTGAATGGGGTCTAGATCCTACTAAATCTAGGTCTCTTAAACTGAATGGCCAACAATATAACTATTAGGATTATATTCAAGCCTGGCATTTTACTTTTTACTATAAGAACCCTGTTAAAAACATACTTGGTTTTTCTGCCTCAATCCGGATATTATCAAAAGATCCAGTTTCCTCACTTGGTTTCTCAATTGGTAGGAAAAATTGGGACCCAACTTTGATGCTCTTTCGAAAGCCCTTCTGGATCCCTTTACCCTTTGGTATGAATTTCATCCAAAGCTTAAGGGGAAAACTGTTACCAATCCATCTATCGGCAGAAATACCATATCGTATTTTACAGAATTCCAGCTCATATGGATCTTGAAATAGGACCTCAAAACATGTTTTGATGATCTGAAACTACCCATTTTCCAATGCACCTTCTTTTATCGATGGTGAGATGGGTTTGAAACTGAACGTGTTTTTGCATTAGTCAACTAAGTAACTGAAGAATATGTTTTATCCTCTAAATCAGAAAATCAGAAAGCAGTAGGTACATTAGTCTCTTCGACTAATGTCTTCCAACTTTTAATGGATTCAATTAAGGATAGATATTCCAATTTGACCTCTGAAGAACGCCAAGTCAAAATCCTTTAGACTTTGAAGTACCAGTTTGTAGCAGCCACAACATCTCAGGCATCCACCTTACCCGAAGACAACTACAATCAGCAATATTGCCAACCAGGAGAAAGCCAAAACCCATATGCCAACGAAGATATGACCTCTGCAAAATCTTTAGAAGCTACTATGGAAGATTACTGGGACGCCATGAGCGAAGTTCAAGAACAGCAGCTCAATACTATAGTAAAGGGAAAAGCCAAAGTCACGAGCACCGACACTTTAACAACAATTTCCTTGCCATCACAACCCTTTAGTTAGCGATAAATCATTTCCCATTCCCACAAGTACTTTAACACTCAGTATGCCTAGGCAAGCCATCAACATAAGGGACCCACAGCATACTTCTCTAAAGGAATCGCACTCCGAACACACTCTGCATTCCTCCACTATCTTTATTTTTCCATCAGTCAAAATCAGTGGGACCAACCACTTTGTGGGACCGGCCACTTTTGGGACCTACAGACTACTTTGTAGGACCGACCACTTGCTGGGACCTGATGACCACTTATCTTGTCTACCACCAGACAACTCCAAGATGGACAACATTACACGAACTTTAAACCATATGGAATCCATCTTCACCTACATATGGAGTCAGAGAACCCATTTGTGTGTTCATTTTTATTCATTCAGTTTCTTAGTTTATGTTTGTAAGCTACTACCTCCATGCACTGTATATCTTTATCCATCTTCTAAAATCTTCTGAAAGTACTACTTTAATATCTTGTTCTTGATAAGTATTTGCAATTTCTGCACTCATACCCCTGAAGGTGCCTAAGTGCCATTAGAGGGACCCTAGAGTCATACTCTGGGTTAGTTTACTTTCAGATTTAATTTTATAATTTAGTTTATAGTTTATAGTTTACATCAATTAGCCATTTTGATTAGATCCATATCTTTCATTTAGTTTTATGTTTACATCGATTAGCCATTTTGATTAGATCCATATCTTTCATATATTGATTAACCATTTTGATTAGATCCATATCTTTCATTGAAGAGCCTTGTGTGGCTAATTTCTTAGTTCGCGTAGGTGTGATAAACATCATATGCGAATAAGGTATGCTTTACTATTTATCTCCTTTCTTGGTTGACGATATTTTCACCGTCTAGTCTGGTGAGAGATGTCAGTGTGTTTAGAGTTTATCTTCTTTTTATTCAGAAGTATGATACTCTTATGACATTCGAACAAAAGGACAAACGACCAATCCTAACAGATGCTTTTGCTAGTCAACAGACTGAGAAGACTAATAATTCTCATCTACATCTTCTTCACAAAATATCATCCCCAAAATGGTACATTCAAATTACTCTTGTTATCCAACATGAATATACCATTCATGTTATTACCCTTGAAGATAGTGGGGCTGATTTAAACTTTATTCAGGAAGGCTTGGCTCCTACCAAGTATTTAGAAAAAACTACTCAATCTCTTACCTCTGCTAGTGGTACAAAAATTAATAGTCAGTATAAAATTTTGCATGTTTCAATCTGTAATAACAGCCAGAATATTCCTTCCGTCATTCTTTGCATCAGGAATTTACAACAATAGTTATTTTAGGTGTTCCCTTTCTCAACGTCCTTATGCCTTTACATAATATTACTCCAATAAGAATAATTGGCATTTTTCAAGGACATGATATTACTTTTGACTTCATAACTACTAATAATAATTTTCAGTCTTTTTCAAGAATAAAACTTCTTCAAATTAGTTTTAGCCCTATCCAAATTATTGTAGATAATCTACCTACTACAGAACCCCACACGATATTACTGCATGGGTCCCAGCTGGAAAATACCTGAAATATTTACAACCTGAACAGTCTCATACATGATCCACTCTGAATGACAAAGGCAAGAAGCCATGTCTTATCCGTTGCACTATTTCCTTTACTGACAACAGTAATTTTTCAATGAAAATGACAGCTGTAGCTCATTTCATAAGTAATTCCGAAAACCCTCTATCTTACTTTGGAGGCATAGATCACTCTTGGACTCACCACAAGAGTCGTGGAAGCTCTTTTAGTAAGCTGTATATTCATCCAGAAAATACTAAACTACATCGTCTGGCTTACAATAGCTCTAAATCCAACAATTCCTTGGTTCTAATCGATCTTACTCGTGGAAATAGTAAAACTAGCCCAGAGCAAACGGCTCTTGGTAAGGACACATCAAAACCGTTGATACCTGCCTATTTGGTCAAAATTGAACATTCGATTAAAAATTTGGACAAAATTCGCCACCCTGATCTTTCAGCTATCCCCAAATCTGAATTAACTTTGGCCAACTAGGAAGCCCGCAATAAAGATCTTTATTCTATAGCTCCCCCTCAAGGACCTTCCCTAAAATCTATTAACTTCTATGGCAGTCCAGGATATCTAATCAGAAGTACCCATCCCCAGCCTAATAAACTATGGCTTTTTGAAAATGGTTTTATCAACATCTTGGAAGTCACTTGTACCCAGGACCTCTGAGGTTTTCCCCATCTTCTCCATCATACTAATGCTAACCATAAAACAATTATGTTATCTAATGACAGAATTTATCGGGATATTAACACTATTCCTCCTGAATGGGTTAATTTACCTCAAAAAACAAGTTATTACACCTGTCTCAACAGAATAAATATTAATACTCATTCTTCTACTTATCCAAACTACTATCCTGCTTCTCTCCTAAACAAATATCCTGCTTCCCGCAGATATAGGGATAACCCAACTAGTAGAGCCTATGCTCTTGCAACCTTCAAAATGTTCCAACCATGGACCACCCGCCACCATATTTTTACAGAAGGCAACTATATATTTGTCATTGGCCCCTTATTTAGACCCTCTAATGGCCAATTATTGGACAACATTATTCAGCAATAAGTGCCAATTAGCCTGGCATGTGCCAAACAGGAAGAAGAAGCGGAACTATCTGCCCAGAGCAAACCACTTTTTTTTTTTTCTTCATATTTTAGCCTCAATCAAGACTTCACCCCAGAAACTTCTCCAGATCTTTTTCCCCATCCAGAATAATCATGGTGGAATAGATTCGATCATGACTGACTACTTTCTCCAAGGCCAGCTCATTTCCTATTAAGCACTCAGTATGCAGACAAGCAGTAATCCTAAGAGATCCAAAGAACACTTCTTCGATAGAATCACATTCAGAATGCACTACGCATGCCCCCACCATCATTATCTTTCCAAAGTCCAAAGAAGACCACTTTGTGGGACCGACCACTTTGTGGGACCAACAAACCACTTTGTAGGACTTGACGAGCACTTTGTGGGATCTGAAGACTACTTACCTTGTCTTTCACCTAACAACTCCAAGCTGGACAACATTACACAGACTTTAAACCATTTGGAATCTGTCTTTACCTATATAAGAAGCCAAAGAGCTCATTTGTACCTATGTTTTTAATTATTCAGTCTATAAGATCTAAATTTATGTTTCTAAGCTACCACCTCCATCCACTGTATATCTTTATTAGAGTTCTGCAATCCTTTATAAGTATTTCATCAGTATTTCATAATAAATAAAAGTTTGCTTATATTGTTCTGGATAAGTATTCACAATCTCTGCAGACACACCCATGAGGGTGTCTAAGTGCCATTAGAGGGACCTTAGGGTCATACTCTAGGTTAGTTTCCTTTCGGTATTAATTTAACATATTTAGTTTTTATATAGTTTTTGTTTAATTTAGCCGCTTTGATAAGATCCATCTCTTTCATTGGTGTTGAGCAGGAGTTTACTTAGCAGAAGTTTTAATCCTTCATCTATTTGAAGTTCTTGTAGTATATCATTGGTATCAGAGCCATGTGTGGCCAACTTCTTGGTTTGCGTAGGCATGGTAAATATCATATGCGAATTAGGTATGCTTTACTATTTATTTTCTTTCTTTGTGAACTCTGCTTTCCCAGTCTAGTCTGGTAAGAGATATCGGTGTGTTTACTATTTATCTTCTTTCTCTGGTTGAGGATGTTTTTTCAGTCTAGTCAGGTAAACAAATTAAGAATAGGACGTACCCAAGTCGCGTATGGCGTTGTTGCCCTGGAAGTGGATGTTTAGCCGATAAATCGTTGACAGACGTGTACCTGATTCTTTTACTAAGATTAAACTATTTAAATACCTTCGTATGGAAAAATAGACCAATAGTAACCATACTGATGATACCTTTTGCTAAGATTACACTATTAAAACATCTTTGTCAGGGAATAAAGATTAGCAGTAACCATACTAATATTCTTATATGAGATTTTCATATCTTTGTGATCAATCTTTCACATATGAATGAACTTAATCGGTCTCATAAGGACCAATAATCTATAAAACAGTATGAATTAATAGGGTAAGAACAAACCTAGCAACTGAATCAATAAATTATACCAGCTATCAAGTCTAAATTAATATACAAAAGAGGTATATTCGACTTCATTAGCCAAAATAATATCAAGATTATGGAACAATCCATAGCTCTTGACAGTGAATGTCATGCCTTAACTCTCCAAGGGATCAATTCTAGTATTCTTGCCTATCTCAGAGATGAAAGGAGTCGAGAATTTAAATCATCTCTTAAGGGAATCGTTCAAACTTTCCTTTTTCATGGACCAGTTTATTTTGATGTTTATCCTTACTTAACCTTGTCCTTTACCGATAAGTCTATATTTGATGTTATTAGTCTACGAATCCATACATAGGGATATGATTTTATCCCTGGAGCAGAAGTTATAGCCGTTAATTACCGAATCTATTATACGGTTATGAATACCTTATGCCCTCGGGCTATTCTCTAGAGTAAACCAGGTACAACTGGAGTAGTTCATAGCAACTATTTAACTACTAATGTTGCAGTCAACATACTTATCAATTGGGATGAACTGAGTATCCCTACTGAATGGGTCTTACCTAGAGCAGTAGTCCCCAAACCTAGGTTTACTAACCAAGTGAACCAAATTACCTAAACCCCTGATGATGACGTAGAGGTAACCTTTGTATCCCATCCCATCAAAATATTCCTCCATAAGGGCAGGTCTTGAAGACCAATCCTCAACGAGGAAGGCATTTCCTACCATGTCTCCTGCTCTTCTTGCAGATATTTGGTTTCTAGAAATTCGACATCTGAATCCATTACTCAGGGAATTAGACTTTCTGATAAACAGATACCTCATGGCATCTATAATGATCCCTATACTAGTACCAGGCCCGAAGTAGATCAAACTACTCCCCTTATATTAGAAGCAAGCTTATATGTTTAATGATCTTTATGGATTTAAGCCCTAATTCTATCATTCGCCAGTTTATTAGTAATGAATTCATGACTTCTTGTCATGATGACTTCAGAAAATGGTATTTCTAGACTTTTACAAGAGAAAAATTTCACCTTATTGAAGACATTTACTACCATGAGATTAAATGAAGTAAAAAATGATTACATTATTTTGTGATTGGTTCACAACATGGTATCCTTGTCCTCAATACATTATCTACAATTTGAACGATTTTACCAAGATATGGGTTAAAATGGATGGTACAGAAGTCAAATCTGTCCACCCTCCCCCTGAATCTCTCCAATCATGGAACTGATGTTAATCTCATTATAAAATTGAATAATTGGAGTAATATCAGTCTTGAAACCATCAGAAGCCAGCTGAATAGTATCAAAAATCACATCCAACATACCAGTAATATCAACATTTATACAGCCAGTACACATAGTACTGATATTAAACCAACATTCCTCATCAATGACTTTAAGCTATCAGATTGCTAGGATTATGAGTTTGTTGACCTTTTGGTTTAAAGACTTAAAAAACTTAGTGTTAATACTCTGGAAAAAACCTTTGCATCAGAAGCTACCTCTGATGATCAATCCAAAGATCACATCCAAACAGTTGAAGCCAGTCTTCTTAAAATCAAATATGAACCATCCCCGTTAAAAACATATTATAAAAGACCTATCCCTCTAGATCATTTATTCGAAGAAGATTCCTTTCAAAATCAAATATCTTATAATGGATGTACCATTTATGAATGGAATATTGATTGTTTATCAGAATACCAAATTTATAAAATTATTCATAAAATGTTTATGTATGCCTGTATATATAAAACTGCTGGCAATGAAGACGAATGCATCGCTAAATTTATTGCCAATTAATTTACAGGCAGCCTTAAAGGCTGGTAGGACAATGTTCTTACTCATGATTAGAAGATAGAAATTTTTGGAGCCGTCAAAAAGGAAGGAACTAGTACTATCCCTATCAAAGATGCTGTTTACACCCTTATCCAAACTATCCTTTTGCATTTTGTGGGTCTTTCACTGCAACAACATGAAAGAAATAGAGAACCCCTGCAGAACTTTAGATGTCTTTCGCTCACCCATTTTAGGTGGTATAAGGATGTTTATATATGCATGGTCATGCAGCGCAGTGATGCCAATGCATAACATTGGAAAGTCAGATTCATTTATGGTCTTCCACCATTATTTGCTTATATATGACAATGATCTAATCAAAATGGCTAATTAATTTAAATAAGAAACTAAACTATAAAATTATAACTGAAAATAAACTAACCTCAGGGGTGTGTATGCAGAGATTGAGAATACTTATTAAGAACAAGATAGTATTATAGCAAAGTAGTACTTACCTAATATTATAGAAGATGGATGAAGATATATAGTGGAATGAGGTAGCTTAGAAACATGTATTTAGAACTTAGAGACTAAATTATTCAAAACATAGGTACAAATGAGCTCTTTGGCTCCTTATATAGGTGAAGACAGATTCCAAATGGTTTGAAGTCTGCGTAATGTTGTCCAGTTTGGAGTTGTCTGGTAAAAGACAAGGTAAGTGAACTTTAGGTCCTACAAAGTGGTCGGTTAGTCCCATAAAGTGGTTAGTTGGTCCCACAAAGTGGTTAGTTGGCCCCACAAAGTGGTTAGTTGATCCCACAAAGTGGTTGGTCCCACAAAGTGGTCTACTTTGGACTTTGGAAAGATAATGATGGTGAAGACATGTGTAGAGCATTCTGAATGTGATTCTTTCAGAGAAGTATTTTTTGGGTCCCTTATGATTACTGTATGTCTGCATAATGAGTATAGAAGTACTGTTGTGAATGGGAAATTAGCTGGCCTTGGAGAAAGTAGTCAGTCATGATCGAAATGAGCTGGCCTTGAAGTCAAAAGTAATATCATGGCCCAAAAAAGTACCAATAATTCCTGTTGGAGTAATACTATGTAATAACATAAGGAGGTTGAGAAAGGGAACACCTAAAATAACTTGTTGTAAATTTCAGACTCAAAGAAAGACAGAAGGAGTATTCTGGCTGTTATTACAGATAGAAACGTGCAAAATTTTATACTGACTATTCATTCTAGTACCACTAGCAGAGGTAAGAGATTGAGTAGTTATTTCTAAATATTTAGTAGGAACCAAGCCTTCCTGAATACAGTTTAAATCAGGTACACTATCTACAAAGGCAATAACATGAATGATATGTTCATGTTGGATAACAAGAGTAATTTGAATATACCATTTTAGGGATGATATTTAGTGAAGAAGATGTAGATGAGAATTATAAGTCTTCTCAGTCTGCTGACTAACAGAAGTATCAGTTAGGATTGGCTGTTTGTCCTTTTGTTCGAATCATAAGAGTATCATACTTCTGAATAGAAAGTTTGATATTTATAATTTTAGATTTCAAGTAATTAATATCTTGATGTAAGTCTTGAATGGTGATAGGTTTATCAGTCTCTATTTGCCTCAGGACATCCTGGAAATTATAATAATTATCTGTAGGGAGTGTAAGTGCTATATTGGGTTTTGGATTATCCTGAATCAGCTATTGGATACAGAGATTTAGAATATGAGTTATAATTTCTGGATCAGGGATTGTATCAATAATGGATGTTAGCTGGCTTTGGTTTATTGTTATGGCATTGAGTTATAAACCATTCATATCCACAATGGCTTTCCAGTAATCTCGAGGATTGGATCCAGAACATTTGTCACAAAGTGTTTCTTCTGTTGAAGAAGAGATACTGTGGTCAATATGGTTGGCTACTTCGGAGTGATCAGAAGACCTTTCTTCAAAAGTGGTGTTGAGCAAGAGTTTACTTAGCTGAAGTTTTAATCCTTCATTTATGTGATGTTCTTGGAGTTTAAGTTTGGTGGTACACTTGTTGGCCAAGTGTCCTTGTTTAATACACTTATAGCAAGTGCGGGTTTCAGTTTTCTTTGGAAGAGCTGGTATGATGTAAATGCCTTTTACATTTTCTATGTTTTGGGTAATAAGAATCATCTTGATCCATATAATTTATGTTATGACTATTTCTTAAGTAATGAGACTGCAGTCTGGTATGTTGGCTGTGTTTGCTAGGATAAGTAACAGGAAGGTCATAGGCAAATTGGTGACAAAATTTGCCAATTTTGTTTTTCTCTGTTAAATTCTACTTTTTAAGCTAATAATAGAGTTTAAGGTCATTACAAATACTCAGACCTATTTGGGTACATACACAAATAAGATGACCATATGTATAGTTATGGTAAGGTATAAAATTGCCATCATACTGGACCTTTAGCTTCTAACAAACTTTAGCAGTAAATAATGGTAGAAGACCATCAATAAATCAGGCTTTCCAATGTTCTACATTGGCATCACTGCAATGCATGACCTTGCATATATAAATATCCTTATACCACCTAAATAGGTGAGAAAAGGACATCTAAGGTTCTGTAGGAGTTCCCTATTCCTTTGGATGTTCAGAATCAATTTTTTAGAAGGCTATTAATAACATAGATGGCTTATAACTTAATACTCTTACTACTACCGAGAGTAAGCTTCTACCCATTATGGGTACAATCCCTAATCTTGACAATAGATCTAAAGTTCTAGGTATCTGTCTCCAACAAATGCTCTAGAATATCTGAATATCTGGTACAGAACAACCATTTTTAAAATAAGATAGCAATTTTAAATTCAAGGAGATCCTCCAGCGAATGGAAACTGAAAAATATCTTACTATCCAAAATCTTCGAACCAAAATTAATACTTTAAAAAATGAAATTAAACATTTGAAAATCTTTGGATGAACACCAGGCTCTAACATTAACCATTTATAGTGTTTTTATAAGGACAAACTAAAGATTTAATCAGATAAATCAATTTATCATACTCCCAGAGAGGAAGATAACTTCTATCTTAACCTTATTCAAAAAGTTATTTCTCAGAAATGGTATATCCAAGTTACCATTATCATCAACAAGGAATTCACTATTAAAAATGCCATCTCCCTTGTGGATAGTGGCGTTGACCTTAACTGTATATAAGAAGGCTTGGTTCCTACCAAGTACTTTGGAAAAACTATCCAATCTCTTACCTCCGTTAGTGGTAATACGATGTAAATCTAGTATAAACTCTCAGAAGATTTTATCTGTATTAAAGGTGCTTGTATTCCTTCTACCTTTCTTTTGGTTTGCAATCTTCAATAGCAAATAATTCTTGGCACTCCTTTCCTCACTCTCCATATGCCCTTACATAAGGTTGATCAAAAAGGGAAATGGTGCATTTATCAAGGCCAAGAAATTAGTTTTGAATTTATTAGAGATCCTAAAATCAGGATGATTAATAAATTTAAGACTATAATTTATTTTAAAAAAAACCATATGAATTTTCTTCAAGAAGAATGTCATGTCATGGACAATTCCCATAAGCTTCAGTCCTCTGAGACAAAAATCTAAATCAAGTCTATTGAGCAGCAATTCATTAACAAAGTATGTAGCAACATTCATAATGCTTTCTAGGATCGAAAGCATCATGTTGTTTCCTTACCGCACAAACTGGATTTTGATGAAATAACCCAAATTCCTACTAAAGCGAGGCCTAGTCAGATGAAACCATATTGACACCTTTTACTAAGATTACACTGCTAAATATCTTTTTCAGGGAACAAAGATCAGCAGTAACTATATTGAACTTCTTATATGGGATTTTCATATCTATGTGATCTATCTTTCACATATAGATTTTAGCCTTGGTTTTAATATTCACCTGTTTATCAGTAACGAATTCATGACTTCCATTCATGATTACTTTAGAAAATGGTATTGGATAACTTTTTCGAGATAAAAATTATACCTTATTGAAGACATTTACTACCATGAAATGGAACGAAGCCAAACGATTATATTTTTTTGTAACTGGTTCGCAACATGGTATCTTTATCCTCATAACATTATCTGTATTATAGCGTATTCTCATAACAATTTGCTTCCACCAGAAGGTAATAAAGTCCAATCTGTTCACTCTCCCCCTGAATCTATCCATTTGAATGTAGATAATATCCACTCTACACCTTTTAAAGCAGGAGTTTTGGCTTTCTCTAATAATC
The DNA here is from genome assembly GCA_014058105.1 of Kingdonia uniflora. Lineage (NCBI taxonomy): Eukaryota > Viridiplantae > Streptophyta > Magnoliopsida > Ranunculales > Circaeasteraceae > Kingdonia > Kingdonia uniflora. The sequence continues at coordinate 1,383,668 of JACGCM010000452.1, forward strand.
TAATGACTGATAAAAACCTAGTTAATCAACCGAATGTAGTTAGTACAACATCTAGAATGTGTAATACTAACATTAATCCAATCCTTTTGGTCAATAATCTTCAACCCTTAGATTCCCAGGAGTTTGAGTATGGTGACCCTCAGGACGACAGTCTCGAACGGTTTAATATTGGCACTCTAAATAGAAACTCCACATTAGCTATCACATTTAATTCTTCTGATAGTAAATCCGGAAACTTTATCCAAACCATTGAGCTTCCCCCTCATGCAATCGAACCATCCCACAGAGATTCTTCTAAATGATCTGACCCTCAAGATTTTATCTTTACAAAAGAATCTTATCCGAATCAACATTCTAACAATAAGAAATCCATCAATAAATGGACTATCAATGGATTATCTAAATATCCACTCAAATAGCCAAATTTAATACGAAACCCGACAATTAGGGAGTGTTATTGCTAGTTTCCTTTATACCACCAGCATAGAAAATGCAAATAACATAAAGAAAAATAGTATGACAGTGCCTCTAATCAGCCTACAACCAGTATTTACTACAAGTTTATCCCACAATGACACTTAACCAACCAGTATACAACAAAATAATAAGAACTACAACGTGTTGCAGATTCCAAAATTCCGTTTAGAAATCTGTTACTCAGTACCACCTCTGGACAGAGTTCTTCTGACCATACCGAATCAGTCAATAAAATTGACCACATTAATCCTTCCACTACAGTATTACCTTGTGACGCATGCTCAAAATCCATTTTTCAGTAGGTCCCACAAAGTGGTTGGTCCCACAAAGTGGTCTTCATGACCTACAAAGAGGTCTGTAGGTCCCTCAAAGTTGTTGGTCCCACATAGTGGTCTACAGGTCCCATAAACTGTTCTGTCCTACAAAGTAGTTGGTCCCACTAAATTTGACTTTTGGGAAAAAAAAGATGGTGGAGGAATACGGAGGGCGTTCGGAGTACGATTCTATCGGAGAAGTGTGTAGTGGGTCCCTTAAGATGATGGCTTGTGCTGGCATACTGAGTACTAATGTACTGGTAGCAATGGGAAATGAGCTGCTGCCAACTAAAGTGGCTGTGATGGTAAGGATAGTGCTGTTGGAGTGTCGGTGCTTGTGGCTTTGGCTTTTCCCTTTACTGTAGTTTAGAGCTACTATTCTTGAACTTTGGTCATGGCATCCCAGTAATCTTCCATAGTAGCTTCTAAAGATTTTACAAAGGTCATATCTTTGTCGGCATATAGGTTTTGGCTTTCTCCTGGTTGGCAATATTGCTTACTGTAATTGTCTTTAGACAAGGTGGATGCCTGTGATGCTGTGGCTGCTACAAACTGGTTCTTCAAAGTCTGTAGGGCCTTGACTTGGCATTCTTCTGAGGTCAAATAAAGATATCAATCCTTAATTGAATATATTAAAATCTAGAAGACATTAGTCGAAGAGACTAATGTACC